>OX376355.1:19319745-20626833 GCA_947369235.1 Udea olivalis
GATTGTAGTTGAAACGGGCCCTCCGTTAAAGTATTAACATAAGTATCTAGTTATTAATGACGTTACATAGACTCATGTAACGTCATTAATAATCATCTTAGTAATGGTTTAAAAGGTTTTTTGTTTGTTACAGAGTGAACATTAAGCGAGACTTGTTCCATATACTGCAGTCGGAGGAGGCAGCGAGTAGCGAAGCAAAAGCTGGCGGGACTGCAACGTCTAGCTTCAGCAGCCGGGTCTTGACCGGGACGAGTCGTCGCACCGCCTCAACCACGGGTGATTTCTTTGTAGACCTTAGGGTTTTGAAAACTGCGGACGACAATAACCGTCCGGTTAACGTTCGCTACAAGACTGCGCTGGTTTCGGTGAAGCTGAAGTTGCAGTGCGACTACTCTCCGTCGCCGTGGGAGGCCCTGCAACGTTTTCTGAGTCAGGCGTGGACGGTATTCTAAGATTCGGAGCCCGTCCACTACTCCGACAAAATTAGTTTTAAATAAGTATGTTTCGGCTTGCCGTCCTATATTCCTTCCCTTTGAACCCTTTCCATACACCTACACCATATGTGCAGAGCAGTCGTCATTCTGTACACCATTAATTGCCACTCTATGGCAATATTGGTGCGACCTAAGCGCTCGCGCCCCATAAACCAGACTATTGGGAACAATCCTAAAGCTCGCACGCGCGACATGTGATCTTAACATAAACAGTCTCAAAGCCCCATGAAGTGGGAGCCGGCTCCGTTCCAGTGAATACAAGCATCCTGTGAAGACGTGTCAACAGTAATCACCTTCACCAGGATCATCATCATAACGCTGACGAAGTCCTCGCTGCCGACCTCCAAGTGAGTCTTATATTCTGTTTCCTGGAGAGCCAGGCTAATACGCCTCACATTGAGTCAAGCAGTAGCAAGTTAGGTCAAGGAACACGGGGTCTATTTGGGGTTTCTTAAATCTATCTAAAACCGTTCAAAGTAGGTAAAAATGTTTTAGTATTGAGAGTTGTAATAAATTTAAATTAATGTTTGTACCCTTGTAAGTTATAGTGGTATTTTCGTTCCACTGTAGGTGAAATGCCTTTCTGTGCGACGTGTAACACAACTGTTCCTAATGAATTATGTATGGGTCATTTAAGAAGTAATCTGCATAGACAAATTATTATTTCATTGAAACATAGTGGTGGGGTAGAGATCATCACATCTGCATTTCGTAGTCGTATCATTACATATAAAATAGAAGCTATAAATGATTTTCAGTTAGGGTCAGTGGATAGCTTTTTCGATGAAATATGGAATAAAGTAAAGTCTCTCTTAAACAACTTTCATAAAACGCATACATGTGTAAAAGTGAATTTTGAGCTATTTCCAATATTTTTAAAATTTAACGACAATTCACAAGAAGTTAAATCTTTTGGAACGAAAAACAAAACATTGTTTTCTAATAACGTTTTCGATTTTTCTTTCCGAGTTAAAGTTGATTATCTTAAGACATGTATTGAGGAATTTGAGCACTGTGATAGTGGGTGAGCCTTTTTAAATAATTTATATTTGGAGATCAATCTCAATAAGTACCAGTCACTTGGAGGTGCTAGTTTGATTCCGTTGCCTAAATTATTTCAATTAAAAAAGGCGTGTTCGAACATCAAGAACAAAGATCAGTGCTGTTTCTCATGGTGTCTGACTGCTGCTCTTTATCCTACTAGGAAACATCCCGGAGGAGTTTCATCATATCCGAATTTTCGGGGATTGTTTGATGTTTATGGAATGTGTTTTCCTGTTACTTTCCAAGATATAAAGATCTTTGAAAATAATAACTTAAACATTAAATTTATTATTTATGGTTTGAAAAATAACAAGACTTTGATGGGTCCTTTATATGAATCAGAGATTAAAGAGAAACACAACAACGAAATTATACACTTGTTATTGATCGAAAATAATGACACCACCCATGACTGTTTGATTAAAGACTGTTTTAGACTTTTTAGAAGCCAAGTTACTTCTCACCATGGAAAGCTGTATTTTTGTGATTTATGTCTTGTGTTTTTTTACACTGTAGAGTAAGTCGATAAGCATATGTAGTGGTATAGTAACAGTAATACCTGATAAAGGTTCGGTTATTAAATTTATAGACTATAACCGTAAACAAAATGTACCATTCTGTATTTATGCCGATTTTGAATCGATGTTATGTTGCAAGCCAATTCTACCCCCAGCTGCTTTTTTGCATCACCATCCCGTCGCGTTTGCATATTACATTGTTAAACGTGATGATCCCACTCATAACCGATATGTTTCACATCGCGGTCCTGATTGTGTTGATAAATTTGTTGACTCAATAATAAATACTTTACCACATTATACTTTTTAACATCGAGAAAAACGAGTCAACCACGTCGCAAAACCAAGTGCAAAACGAAGAAAAGTGTAAATGTGCTAAAATCAGCCAAAATACCACGGCGCGCATTCCTTCGTGATCAATAGTGCACCTACAAAAGGATTAAGTCTCATCGAAATTCAAGTTTTGGCTTTGGATGCATCGCAGCGTGTTAGTGACTGTGTTAATGATAACAGTGTTTTGCTAAGTTCACAATATGTGGTAAAAGATATGTCTCACTGCCAGAACCGTTATATGTGGACCCCACTGTAACTTGGAATCTAGAGTAATTCCTAAAAATACCGTAGAGTTCGTAATTTCTAATGTCTCATCATTCATGTTGATAATGGTATCAACCTGTTTAACATTAGTGAATTAAATACACTATGTTTTCTTTGACTTTACTAAATTTCAATAAGTTGGGAAACTGACTTTTGTCAATGCAGTTACTAAAAAGTACTGCTAAGTGGGGTGAGATGATATTTATGATTGATTTAAGTAGACTTATCGAAACAGACTACAGATCTTCGGTGTTTTTCATATTAAGTTCCTTAAACACCCTGATTATGCCATTAGAATTTATATGAACAAAGTTGAACTGAAATGAGCAATCATCAACACTAGATGTGAGTAGGGACCTAGCTAGCGGTGCACTAGAATTTAAGGTACCGTAAAATGGGGTTACTGTAACATGACGGGGTTACATTTATAACAGATTCCAATTTTTTTGAAAACTCTATTTTCTTCGTTTCTGAACGTAACCGAACGGTTTTTTTCATTCGGTTGGCAGCACTGACAGTGCAAAAAGCACATGGCGCCCATGTTGTTAACGGTGAGCACATGTTATCCCTAAGACAATTTTTTTTTTGAAGTGTAGCGGTGACAGGCTGTTTTCTAGGGAAGAAAAACTCTTAATACACTTAGGAATTCAAAATATTTCGATTAATATTGTTTGTTTTACCTAAAAGTAAACATTATGTGTCTTCTAAAACACAGTGTTGGCTGTGAAGAAAGCAGTCCTGATATTTGTCATAAATAATGAAAACTTACCAAATTTTACGTTGTTTTTACTTTGTGGCTTGACACCTGAGGGCCAAGTCCGTAACTTACTCGGCTTTGCAACCTGTCAAGGCTGTGAAATTCAATAGCGTTTTGATATTTGCCGGTTAAACGTCAAATTTTCAATAAAATAAAAAGTGTTTAAAAACATGAAAACACAGTGTAATCTTGGAAATAGCTAAGCGTGATTTGTGTTACCCCTGATGGGGAACGTGTAGAATTGAACCGAATTGTTCGGATTCGTTTGCATCCTCGGAGGATGAAAACTTTTCTTATTTTTCATTTAAAAGTTCGCTATTTCCACCGAATACGAATCGATTCAACATTGGTGAGTCTTATAATTTATTAACACACATATTTATCCCTCTCGTATAAGCAACAATGCGTGAACAGACATTATCTTGACTTAGTAGGTACCTACTCATACAGAGTGTTAACGTACCTACTTATCTAATATCGAGTGTAACAGAGGCCTCACTGAGCTGTGTCTTTAATTGGGCTTAGCGTCAACTATGACGAAAATAAAATCACACATCTTGTGAATCCAAACTATATAAGTTACAATAGTTTGAATCTCAGCTACAAAAAGATTTTTGACACATGTTTCAATGCAATAATGAATGGTTAGCCCACAAGCTTTAAAAAGTCAGTGTGCCAACCCAGCAGAGTTACTTAAATGTGATCAATTTGGCCTTTTCTTTTTGTCCAGATTCTGCTTTCCCTTAAGATGCAGAAGTGACACTGCAAATCTTGGGGAATAAGAAAGTAAGAGTGTATAAAATTAATAGTGGGCAATAGAATGTACAGTCAGTACTCTCTGATAAGATATGTATATGAGCTAAGAATATGTTTTATTCATAAAGCTTTGTCACTTGTTTTTAAAACTCTCAAGTATGCAAGAGTGGTTATTGGATGTGGTTAAATATTGCTAAATGATTTTAATACAGAGAACCTTTAACTAATTTAAAATTATCCGATTAACTGCATAACAGACATAATTACCTGTTCTCCATTGTTATTTTTAATGTCGCAGGTAAATATATAAGTACTTATACTTACCAGGAGTAATGTAGGTGCTAAATAATATGCAATTTATTTGTACATATATGATGCTTATTACAAGTTTGAATTGAATTACAATGCATTTATCAAAATTGGCTCCAAAGACGCCTTTTGGTCTCAATAACCATTTTACAAATTCTCAAAATGAACTATAGTGGATGTCTCAAGGACAATGTTTCAAATCAGTACTATTCAAAATGTGTTGTAATTTCAGTGTTCCATTTAATTCTCCCCCATTGCAGTTTCCTTACAAAAATCTTAAAAAAGATGTTTTTGGTAACCAAAAAACAAGAGTGAAATGAGGCCAATAATTCAATGATAATTCAACTCAAAGACTGCGGTAGTCAAGTCAAGTCTAGATGCACATGTGTGGCAATAAATAACTTTCATCTAGTTTTTCATTCAGATCTAGTGAACTTTTACACAACCAGGACGGGTGTGTGAAAATCGACTTCCAAATACCTTTTCTGAACTACCATCAGCAGAGCCTCTCAAATGATTGATTTACAAATATCGTTATCATCTGGCATCTCTTTAACTCTACAGATTTTCTCAGTGTTGAATTGGGTTGCGGAAACCCTCTATGCCACAGGTGTTGAATGATAGGGTATTGAAAATACCAGCGTCTAGTCCATTGGGACAGGTCAATTCTAGTCACTCAGATTGTGGAAATACTGAGATGCTGGGGACTTGTGGAAAGCATAATAACTATCCAAAGTCTATTTTATGGCCCACACAAGAGCAGGTATACACTAGAATACTCTCAGAAACACAGATCAGTATGAAAACATTAATTAAAAAAAAAAAATAAGCAAATAAAGGAATTTCAAAGCCTATTTGCCCTTTGAGTCTTGCAACATTGACCGTTCCCGGAGGACGTTTTCGAAGTTGCAAAATGCGATCGATTCTGAGAGGATTTTAGGGAGGACATCTCGGAGAGTAAAGAGTCTTGTCTAAGAGTGAAGTGACACTGTTCACCAACTGAATTTATGGCTAAGTGCAATATACTTCGTAGTACGCTACAAAGAAGTCAGAAACTTTCTTACCACCAACGCAGCGGATGCAGGGTAGGGAGCTTGATTGAACGACATGTGCTTAAGACATTAAGTTCAACTCACATTTAATATGGCACTCCTGTGTCAAGGAGTTGTATGCAGTGTATGGTACGATCCTATACCAACACAATGCATTAAAGGTAGCCCACATGCTGGAACAACTGAACAGCAAGACTGGTAGTATGCCATGCCATTAAGACATAAACAGTGGAGGCGCTCAGATCTCTGGCACTCCTAAATTTAGCCACCAAACTTCTGAAGCAAAATTGTTGACCACCTGTCCAAGGTGGGGTGGCTCTCGACTGGCGTCTATTGCCCCTGGCCGCTGCGGCCATATTCAACATATGGGGATCCAGAAAATTATTTGTTTTAAATGCCACAGCAGCTGTTCCAGGCGATGTCGCTTTAGACACAACAGATGAGTACCTAATATCTTATGCGACG
The DNA here is from genome assembly GCA_947369235.1 of Udea olivalis. Lineage (NCBI taxonomy): Eukaryota > Metazoa > Arthropoda > Insecta > Lepidoptera > Crambidae > Udea > Udea olivalis. The sequence continues at coordinate 19,325,738 of OX376355.1, forward strand.
CCTTTTGTCGTCCCTGTGACTATCTACTGATATGAGGGCTTTCAAATCCTAACCTGATACTGCTAGTTTTAGCACACTTTACTAATGTAAAGTGCATATTACATGATGTAATAAAAGAGTCAGTCATCATAGTTGTTCCCCAGTGGCCCTTCTTTTTCTTCTGGCTTCCCCTAACCAGATAACTATAAGACCCATCACCTACAAAGGATCTGCGGAAGACCTTGGTAGATTGAACAGTTCCAAGGCCCTTCCCATGTGAACAAATGGATCCTCCTGCTATGGAAGATCGGGCGTGTATAGAGCGAATCTCCCATATAGTTTCTGTGAGAGTACTCCATCTTCATAATGGGCCCCCATATAGGTACTATGATGATCTATAACAATTTATTGTTGCAGCTGTCACAATATTTTAATAAACACACTGACAGGCAATAAAAATATTATCTGCTGTGCCTTTTGTGTGTAATTGTTAATTAATTGTTGTTAGATATAGTTTATAATGGTCCCTATTACCTAATTATGCAAGCTTAGGTTAGTTTAGTGATAAGAGTTACTGTTATGTAATATGAGTTACTGTATGTAATTATGCGAAACACTTAATAACTATCTCGAAATTGTCCTACGAGAACTGCTGCCGACAAACTGCAATAGTAGTTTGGCAGGTTTTCTGTATTTAGATAATAAGAGTGTTTTTCTTTGGAATAAAAAAAAAAAACATAGTTTCTGTGAGAGAACTCCATCTTCATAATGGGCCCCCATATAGGAACTATGATGACCTATAACAATTTATTGTTGCAGCTGTCACAATATTTTAATAAACCCACTGACAGGCAATAAAAAGGTAGGTATTTTCTTGGGAATACTATTATTTGAGGATAAAATAGCCTCAGTGAACTAAAGGCCTATGTGTATAGTGTAACTACTAGTTGTGTGCCACATCAGTAGTTGAAACAATTTTTTCTTGCCAAGCGAGATATTTAAAAAACTCTGGTTTTAATATTCAACTAACATTTTGAATGAGTCTTGAAGGACTATTCAGATTCTCTGTCTTGCTTTATGGGCGTAGAATGCATGACTGCTATATTGGACTCATACAAGACATGCTTATTTGAAAATCAGTTGAAGTCTAGTCTTGAATAGACTCCAGTGCTACGAGGCCATCTGGATGGACCGTGATTATGCATACCTGTCAAATACGGGTAGTAAAAGGTGAATTTGTGCCTCTGGGAAGATAAAATCTTCCCAGAGGCACAAATTATAATATTAATAATTATATAATATTAATAATATTAATTAATTTATCGGTGCATGCATTCTAATAATCCTTCCCGAAACTTTATCCATAATTATGTGACATAGTGACATAGTTGACATCAGGTCCATAACTCAAGAAAAACTGCAAAATGCACTGCCCTCTAAAGTGATGAAAATGTTTAATAAAAATCAACCCTGCATTTTGCAGATTAGGCACAGCCATTTTCTAAGATTGGTTTATTCTACTCACAGAGGTTTTATTGGTCTGCAGTAGCAACCCTTTGGACTTGAAAGGAAGACCATGGATTCTTAAAAGAGTGGACTGAAGGTTTTAAGTAACATTACTGATTGAAAAATAGAAGTGCACTTCTCAAAGCAATTATTGTGCTGATTAACTATGTGATATTTTTTGGAGTACTTACCTATTCAGATTATTTGAGAATGTTTAAATCTCCTCAATTTTCTTTGAAACTTAAAAAGAAGATCAACTTTATTTAGTTATTTATGCTTATTATTTTTTTTTCCAAAAATGAATTAGAAGATTACTTTATTTTGATATTAAATTTGTGAGAAATTCATATTACAATTGTCTCTAAGTAGGTACCTAGATTGTTTGGTAAGTTAGATTCATTGATATAGATCAACATAACTGGAACGAAAGGATGCATGACTATCCCTACACACATAAGGTTTCTAAGCTTGGTTAGAAATTGTTTTGTCGATATTTTTTTAATAGATGAATAAAGAGAAAATCGTTTAAAATAATAAAATATTTTAATTTTTAATGATGTTTTTGAAGTCAACCATATCAATTTTTTATTCAACAATAGCGTTTTGCTTGACACCAGCAGATAACAAACAGGTCTTCACAGCCAACACTGTGTTTTAGAAGACACATAATATAACTGTTTTGCATTACAACAAAACAACTATTATGTGTTAGAGAAAACACAGTGTTGCGGCAAGGCCTTGCTGGTGAGAAGACTATTGAATTTCACAGCCTTGACAGGTTGCAAAGCCGAGTAAGTTACGGACTCGGCCCTCAGATGTCAAACCACAAAGTAAGAACAACGTGAAATTTGGTAAGTTTTCATTATTTATGACAAATATCAGGACTGCTTCCTTCACAGCCAACACTGTGTTTTCTCCAACACATAATAGACAAGTGCTTTTGTTGATTTTGAATCTATTTTATAGGTATAAAAATACTCAGGGGTGTCTTTGATCACAGGTACGGGTTTACTTTGATCAATGATCAATGTCACCCCGTAAGTCAAAATTACCCCCTCATTTGTTAAGTTTGTGTAATAATACAGTTAAATTATAAGTTTTTAAGATAGCTGTTTTTTTTTCTTTTTTAGAAAAATGCCTCGTGATTATAAAAAGAAATTGGGAAGTCGTAATTATAAAAATTACGTGGAATCCCGAGTTCACGAGGCTGTACAGGCTATTTCAGATGGTAAAACAACTATTCGTGGTGCTGCAGAAGAATTTAAGATCCCATATGGGACACTGTACAATAGGCATCATGGTAAACATATAAAAAAACCAGGAGCTCAACCAGTTTTCTCCGAAGCACAGGAGAAAGCAATTCTACAGTCCGCGGCAAAGTGTGCTGATTGGGGTTTTCCACTAAGTCTTTTGGATTTACGTATGTTTGCCAAGCCTTGTTAGAAAGTAGTGGCCAAATAGTACCAAAGTTTCAGAATAATTTACCAGGTGTAGATTGGGCTTATTCTTTACTGAAAAGATATAAGGATCTTTATAGTCAACGCGTTGCTGCCAATGTTTCAAGGGAAAGTATAACGGAGTTTTTCGGAAATCTAGAATCTGCTGTCGAAGATGTACCAAGTTGCAATATATTTAATTATGACGAATCAAACCTAAGCGACGATCCTGGTAAAAAAAGATACATCTATCGGCGAGGAGTAAAATACCCAGATAAAAAAATTTTTTTTTCTAAAAGCTGCACAAGTATAATGGTTTGTGGATCTGCAGATGGCGTGCTTTTGCCACCATATGTTATTTACAAAAGCACCCGTTTATATAACACGTGGAAAGAACGAGCACCTTGTGGATCACCGTGTTGCAGTGAGCCATGCTGCTCCCGCGGAACTCGATTTAATAGAACTTTAAATGGCTGGATGGATACTGCTACATTTAGAGACTGGTGCATATCTTGTTTTTTGCCTCATGCAAATAGATTAAATGGTCGCAAGGTTTTGATAGGCGACAATTTATCGTCCCATATAGATAATGAAGTTTTAAGGCTTTGTCAGGAGAATAACATCTCCTTTATCTGCCTGGTGCCGAACTCCACCCATCTTCTACAGCCTTTGGACGTGGCGTGGTTTCGGCCAATGAAGGAAGCATGGCGCTTTGTATTAACTAAATGGAAGATGGAGAACATGAAACTTACAACTCTTCCAAAAGACGCTTTTCCGGCTCTACTTAACAAGGCACTCTTACGTTTAGATGAAGCCAAGCCGAAAAAGACTCAAAGCTCTACAGTGCCAGCGCTAGAAGTCGGCACTGCTATAAAACGAAATCTTATTAACGGTTTTAGGGCCATTCCCATTTAACCCCAATGAAGTCTTGAAACGTTTGCCGCCTGATGATACAAATGTTATAGAAAATAGCGAAAGCGTTTTGACAGAATTATTAAAACAGCAACGGTATGGAGGCCCAACACACACTATTAGAAAAAAGAAAAGGCTTAATGTTGCTGCTGGCAAGAGTATCGCACGCAACCTGAACCTAGCACGTCTGGAGACTATCAAAGAAATCGCAAGTTGACTATTAGACAAGGGAAAAGATCAATGAAGGAAGAGGTCGCTGAAGATGAAATAAATGAAAAAAAGTCTGAGAGTTCAAGGGATTCCTCAGCTCTGCCACAAGAAGAGGAAGAAGAGGAAAATGAATGAACCGAAGGACGCTATGTGTTGGCGAAGTTTTATTCCGACCGTGAAAAAAAAACCTATCGTTACGTTTGTTGTATTATAGACACAACTCCAATAGTTGTGCGGGGTTTAAAATCAGTGGACAATACCAAAACGACATTTAAGTTAGTTTTCGACGATATTTCAGAAATAGAAAGAACAGGGGGCCTAGCCAAGAGCAACGCGCCACGACGATTTCTACAATAGAAATCGTTCAAATGTATGGGGATGACTTAAGCTGTCGTTGGCTCAAAAACGAAACTTATGATTCGTAGCCAAAAAGCAAAAACTGACATCTCCTGCGTTTCCACCAAACTTTGTCGAAAGATAACCGGTCGCCCGACCGGTCTTTTGAATTCCTATACAAAATGACATAAATCCAAGAGCAACTTTCAGCGTTTCGACCAGTCGACCGTTTAGCGTCAGCCTCGGGGTTGAGGTAAGCGACGTATTCAAAATGGCGGTTTGCTGAACAGCTGATAGGTAGGATAATAATAAATTGGGCTATGGTTTAGCGGGCTTTTTCGGGCGGGAAATCTTTGAAGTTATGTACTTTTATCTGTGATAGTGTTGCTGTGCGTTAGATTTCGGGCAGTGTGCTAGAAAACTTTAACGTAGCGAAATAAAACAAAATGCACAAATTCGGAATGCTTTGGGTCGCTCATCACGAGACCGTCAGGCTGCGACGTCATCAACGTTTTCGTGCCCGTGAACGGAGCGGAATAGAAAGTATTCCTGACAATTTGTTTGTGGAAAATTTTAGGCTAGATAAAGAAACTTTTAGAAAGTTATGCGAGGAACTACGCGCGCAAACTAATTTAAGAGGGCCTAACCAAATTCCACTTAAGACTAAGGTAAGTCAATTGCGTTTCTGCACTTTGTTTAACTTTTCACCTACCTACCTGACAAATTTAATGCATACTTTATTTGTATTGCCTACAATCAATCCTTACTCTAAGTACTTATTATAACTTTCCATTTTAGGTCCTGTGCGCTTTAAGTTTCTTCGCGACAGGATCCTATCAAAGGATAGTGGGTTTGTCAAAAAACCTGCCGCAGCGGTCAGCAAGCCGCTGCATTCGGCAGGTTGTGGACGCACTCACCCACCCAACCCTTTATTAACAAGTGGATACAGTTTCCATGCACGCCGCAGGAAAGATCGAGCGTCAAAGAAGAGTAAGAACTTTTCACCCATTTAAACTTAATTTCTTCTAGATCGGGTTATATTTTATTGCTCACTAAAAGGTATAATGCTGCTTATATGATTTCACACCATATTCAAGTGAATCAAAAAATGGCCCTCCCGGTAAGTACCGGGAGGGCCATTTTTCGGCTTCTTATTGCTAAAGTTTAAAGAGATAAAGGGTGAAGTAACCTCCTTGTGAACTATTATTATAAGTTGTATTTCACAGAAATATCTACTTCAGCTTTCAGAAACATTAATAAAAATCAAGTTTGTTTTAATTTGCAGATTTCATAAAAAATTCGGTCTGCCGGGGGTGATAGGTTGCATTGATTGTACCCATATTGCCATTGTACAGCCTGATGATGAGGAGCACCTTTTTTTTAATAGAAAGGGGTACCATTCATTAAATATGCAGATGGTAATTGTCCATTTAGACATTGTAACAGTTTTAATATTAATTATCATAGTCATTAATTTATTTATCTACTGGCAATAAACAGTTAACTTCCATAGTTTTATTTCTAGATTTATTTATTTTTTCACATTTTTCTGCACATGACCAACCTTGCAACGCCTGTAGTAGGTTACCCTACGACAGGCGTTAATGGGGTTAATTATTGACTTAAACTTACTAAAGCAAAGCTATGAAGGAACAAATCATGTATTTGAAATTAAATTAGGTACCTATGTATTTACACACAATAGTTGCATCATGTATAAGTCCGTTACATCATACGTACATATAGATAACTAATGAGACATGACTTATTTCATACTTATATTGTTTCACAGACTTGTAACCATAATTTGGAAATAACAAGTGTTAATTCCAAATTTGGTGGAGCCACCCATGACGCCCATATATGGTCGGCTAGTGCAGTAGAGGCTCACATGTGAGGGCTTCACGAAACTGGGGAACGTGTTTGGTTACTTGGTATGTTAAAAACAGTTAAATATACCTATACACAAAAGTATGAAGAATAAAGTAAATTATTTAAAAACTATGGCAAGGATTCAGAAAAAAAGTTACAGAATTCGTGTAAGTAGTTGTTATTATTGAATATTTAATTACTATATTGTTGCAGGTGATTCGGGCTATCCTCAAAGGCCCTGGCTAATGACTCCGATACCCAACGAGGCACCTGGCTCTCGAGAAGAAACCTATACTACAAGACACGTGCAAGCGAGAGCCTTGATTGGAAGATGTTTTGGTTTGCTCAAAATTCGTTGGAGGTGCTTGCCGAAGGACCGAACTCTCCACTACCACCCCAGTGTCCCCAGCAAGATAACACTTGCGTGTTGCGTGTTGCACAGCATTGCATTGAATGCAAGGTTGCCAACGCCAAGTGACATTCCCGCTGACGACCATAATGGTGGCGATTTTGGCGGACCAAGCACTTTCATAGACAGTGATCAGACCGAAGTCTTCAGTGGCAGAGCCATGCTAGAATATTTATTGAGTAGGCTCTAATTTCATTTTATGTTTTACATTTTTTTTACTTAATAAACGTTTTATTGCATTTTCTGACTTGTCATTTTGCCACTACTTATGTTCTTGATACATGAAGCTGCTTGATGGTATTTCCACAAAAAAATCTTCAAAAATATTTAAGCAAGTTCTTGAATAACACTAAATAATTCTGAATATTAAGTTGTTTAAATTCCATGCACTACTAGATAATTCAAACTAAGTAAAAAATTCAGTGAGTGCCATCTCTAGATAGGCACAGACAGCTAATAATTACTATTTAAGTACTAGCTTTCAGGCCGCTTTATCGTTACATACTATAGCCAAATTACATAACATCTTTATAAATTGTAGCTTAAGTGTTATTCTGATGTATAAGCTGTATAACTGTAAAGTTTCATCTAAATCCGTTCAGTAGTTTTTGCGCGATAGAGTAATAAACATTCTAACAAACATTCGCATTTATAATTTTTATTAGTAAGAGAAGTATTAAATATTAGAGAATTAAGAAGTAAGATTGTGAATACTAAAAGAATGCTTAGGAGTAAAACAAAATGATGCCTTGACTTATTTATATATTTTGCTGTTAACGAATGCAATTCATAAATTATTATCGCCAATTAGATATAAACACAGTGCAGCTCAATAACTGTTATACTGTTCTGGATTGAGCTGCACCGTGTCATCTCTCGATAGACAGTGATTCAGCCAGGTGGCTGCAATTTCTGTCAAACGCCTAAGCGATTCGACACATTCGCCGAATTGCTTAATTCGCCGCGTCTCATTCCTCTCCCTTAGTTCGTCCAACCGAAGGCGGCCCTGTTCGACGGCTACAAACTCACTTGTCGCTCTTTCGAATGGAGTTTGTACCCGTCTCTGGCGCGTTAGCTGACGGTGGCGACTCTGAGAGGCATGAGAGAATGGCGGTGAAGGAACAGATGGTGGCTGCCGGCGTCGACACGCAGGGACAGGGGTGGAGCGTGCTAGGGGTGCGGGAGTTGCAGGCAGGTTTGGGGCCGCGGGCAGGGCTGGGGGTGCAGGCGGAGCGGAGCGTGCAGGTTGAGTTGCAGGCACAAGAGGCAGTGGACAGACTGGCAATTGGCTTGTGGGTGGTGATGGTTCAGTAGGGGTCAACAAAGGCGGGGGTGATATCTCTGAAAAAAGTGATTTCATTATGTATGAAGAGCGTCGTGGCCTAGGGGTTAAACACTCCGGTTCCAAACCTATATAGTCCCGAATTCAAATATGTCTAGAACCATCTTTGTGTTCATTGATAAATTTGCAATGAACTTTGTAGTGATGTAAAACACTGATAAAAAACAGAGCAAACGAATTTACAGTGAAGGTTCACCACCTACCCAATTAGTTTCTAATATGCTTGGTGAAAAGTGGGCTTCTAAGTGTCATGTTCAAGCTGATGGCAACAGTCAGCTTGCCTCTGGCTACTATTTGCGATATAGTTTTACCGTTATTTATGTTTGTATTATGTACATCATTGCAGTATTCTGATAATGAAAGATTCTAGGAGCTTTAATACTAAGACTTCATAACCAAATTTGAAAGAAACATTTAACACCTAAACCAAGTTGATTTGAATAGTAGTAATAATATTAATAGTTTCAGCAAAAAGAAATTCCTAAAGATTTTTCTAGTACAATTATTCATAAAACCACATCAACCCATATCAAAACTGAAAGTATGCCTTACCATTATTACCTTCATTTATCAGTTGCAGTGGTCGCTGAAATCAAAATATGAACCAGTTAAACCAAATGCATTATTTCCACAATAAGTTATGTCACAACAATAATCACCTTTATCTTTTTATAGGATTATTTATTTCACATATCCAATAGGTAGTGATTGTAACACAACATCTCATAATGCTATCAATAACAAGGAAACTATCACAGAAGTAAAACATATTATATGTCCTAAGCGGACCAAATCATTTGACTATTTCAACTGCATTAGCTTAATGTATTGTAACTTCAAATGACCCTTATGTTACTGTTGCCTGTTTTTCTGCTAACTAATATAGAAATATAAAATCTATGATAAACCACTTTGCTTATGTATTTTAAATAACTGTTTTAATAAATATACCTAGCATGGTGTGGCCAAATACAAAATGCTCATCAATATGCAAATTCCTAGGCACCTTTAGAGAATTAACTTTTCACTGGACCAATAGGACTTATTGACAAGCTCATCAAAAAGTTTACTTATTGCTAATACATTTTAATACTTACCCTAAATCCACATTCCTCAATATCGGTCATACCTTCCACAGCAATTGTACCCATCAGACTGAGCAGTCTCTCTTCGTATGCTGACAACGTTTGACCAATATGGGGACCACCACCAGTACCTTGCCTTCGACGCATTAGCCTAATGGTCGTATGCCGAAGCGTAGATCTGCGCGCACCCCGTCGTGTGCCTAAGCGCAGATCTGCGCTCCGGTGACCTACCACACTTTTTATGCGATTTTAAGTATTAAAAATTACGTAATAAGGTCCAGAGTTGTTATTTCTTTAATCCCTAATAATTGAACAACCTTTAGAAAAAATGAATGAATGATGAAGCCGAGTGAATCGTTATTTTGACCATTTCAAATTTGAACCCAAAGCGCGACATGTTCGTAGTGTTGAGTGCTAAGAAACTGGTGTTTTTTGTGGAAAAAACAGCATAAAGGTGAGTTATTGTTACATTTTATTATTCTTTATCCAATATAGAAAGATAATCTGAACGAAATAGTAATAAAAACATGTCTAGATTTGAATAATCTTTCGTCAAATTTTTTTACCCATGGAGCGGTTGTAACGAGCCTTAGAATTTTACAAGATTTGTAGACTTTTTTGTAATATTTTGTTCATATAATTACATCATCATGAAGATAATTTTGTCGACAACGCAATTTGTTATAAAAACAGTCACAAACGCTAATAATTTACATAAAAACATAGTTTTTTCAACGTACGTAAATAATTACACACGCACATACACAGAGCGAGCTTGATGACGTCACCTATACGTACACGACGTGAAATGTGTTGACATACAGGTTGTTGTTATTTTTATCCCGAACTGGTATGCCCAAGCGCAGATATGCGCATGCAATAAGTTTTTTCTTTTCTATTCATATATTTTCTTCGTGAAATACAGCTATATTTGTGATTATTTGTTTCTAATTGTGCAAAAATAACAGAGTTCGGTACGAAAATAGGGTTTCACAAAAAGGCGCCATTATATTTTCATACAGGTGATGTGATGAAATCAAACAACTTTAACTAAGAATTGTATCGGATTATAAAAAGTCTAGACCTCCCTAATAATTATCGAACAGCTGATTTGGTAAATATAGCATACTTCCTACATTAATTTTATTTTTCGCGTATTAACTAATGTGTCTATAAATAGACAACTCCCGCGCAGTCTACATATAAAAAAACTATTAAAATACGACATGAACATCGCGGCGTGTTAAAACGGTAATGCCGCTCGCTTTGAATACCTACAATGCATGCCGCGACGAGAGCGGGTCTTTGTGCGGCATCTTTGCCTTGACTTTCGCCGGCGCTACTTCAAAGGATGTCGCCAGTTTAGACACACATACGAGTACACGTGCAAAATTTTTGTTTCGTTTTGTTGTTTCGAATGTTAGTTAGTCTCTCGTGCAGTAGGTTACGATCCGGACGTCCGAGACACGAATTCAAGTTCTGTCTGATTTACTACTCTGTTTTTAGGATTAGTTTCAGGTTTTATTTGTATGTGTTATTAAATTGATAGTTTGAATATCAAATATTATTGTCTTACGTGTTTCGAGATATTTAGTATTTTTAATGCTCTTTCTATTAGGTTGTTGGTGGAAAATGGAAGTGGAAATAGAACCAACTGTCTTGATCCCAGCTCTGAAAGTGTGTAGTAGAACTCCCCAGGGAAGCCTCACCGTGGGAAATTCGGCATTACTTGTCGAGGCAGGCAGACTTAGGGTAAGATCGTTTTTTATTTAATTAATTTTGTTAAAAAATTCGAATCAAAAGAAGAAAAAATTGTTGATTCTTGAATTGTTGTTAACAGCCATGGCGCCCAGAACATGTCCCCGCAACTGATAATATGGAGTGTACAGAAGTGGTAGAAGTTCCACGCATTAGACCTCGAAGTATCTTCTTCGATGATCCCCATCAATCCGTAAGCATTTGGAACTTTCCTTATTTTTATTTATGAAGAAATACTACGAATATTGAAAATGAAAGTGTACCTATGTGTATTTGTATGTTAGTTACTCAATTAGCATAAAAACATAACAACGTTTACTTTTGTTCCTTGTAGGTACGTCAGTCAGCCCATCAATATAGCTGAAGAGAACGAGGTGGATGAAAGCGTAAGTGACCATTTGTTTAATCTTAGTTGTACTACTTTGTCAAAAACAATAATTAAAGGCTTGTTTTGGGTATGGGCAGTGTTTTTACATTACGTGTGAACAAGATTTATGTTTATTTTGTTATTTCACGATAAACTTTGGTCATGTAATCCTGTTTCGGTCCTCGTGTAGGTATCGAAAAAATACCTATTCTGTCTGTGTGTACGCATCTTGATGGGTCATGATGATATTAACTAACTTAAACTAACTTGAATTTAGTATTAGTTTAAATTAACCCTGCACTAACTAATTTTCATTCGAGTGTCGTGTGCTTATGCTTTGGGTTAAGGAATTGCATTTTCTAACAGCGGGACTTACTAGATGCTCCACTAGCTGAGGCTCTAGCCAACGACTCGGGGAGTGAGGTTGACGAGGGAGAGAACCTCACAGTGGAGCAATTGCGAGAGATCCTCGAGGAAGATCAACGAAGTGAAAATGAGGATGAGGGTCTCGACACCGGAACTTTTGAATGGTCAGAAGATTTTGAGTCTTTTTTCGGAACAAGGGAATCATTTGCAGAAGATGTTGGTCCCAAAATTGAAGGGACTTCGCCCTCAGAAATATTTTGCCAATTCTGGGACCAACCTCTTCTGCAAATGATTGTGGAAGAAACTAATAGATATGCTTGGCAAAAGATTGCCCAGCAATCCGAAACGGGCATCCCTTCCAATTCGAGGGTGAATGATTGGGTGGAGACGTCCGTTTCGGAAGTTTACCGCCTGATAGCTGTCATCATTTTGATGGGCATATGCGTGATGGGTAGGGTCGATGAATATTGGAGATCCGGCCCGTTAGAATTACCCAGATTTCGAAGTATTATGTCCAAAAACAGATACCTTATTTTAATGACCTTCATTCACTTTATAGATAACGATACCATACTTGATAATGGAAACGAAAGAAAAACTGCGAAAATAAACCCACTTGTATCATATTTAAAAAATAAGTTTCAAAGCCTTTACAGCCCTCGCCAAGAGCTCTCCATTGATAAATCGTTGCTGCTTTGGAAAGGCCGGCTGAGCTGGGTTCAGTGCATTCGCACCAAAGCAGCACGATTCGGAATTAAAACTTATGAGATGTGCGAGGCTGTGACAGGCTATGTGCTCAATTTTGTAATTTACACAGGTAAAAATTCTACAACTCCTGGGCCAGTACATGGCTTTATCAGCAGCACAGCTAAAATCGTGTTCAATTTAATGGAAAATTATCTTGGAAAGGGATACACATTATTCATGGATAATTTTTATAATTCTGTCGAGCTTTGTAGATACTTGAAATCGCGTGCACGCACTGATGTTGTGGGAACATTAAACCGCAGGAGACAGCATACACCTCTCGATATAAAAATATTGAGGATAGGAGACTGACCCGCGGAACGGTGGTAGCTAGACACTGTGGTGACATTTGTGTCACCGCGTGGAAGGATGTGAAACTGGTCACCACAGTGTCTACCTACCACAAACCTGAGATGGTAGAAGGACGCCGAGCTGGCCAAAGGTGTATGAATCCAGCCGTGGTGGAAGAGTACAATCAGTTCATGGGGGGCGTTGATCTCAAGGATCAAAAAGTATCATCGTACCTCCTTGAGCGTAAAAGGGGTACGTTGCTCAACATCAGTATTTTAAATTCATATATTACGTATTGCTCCAACATTTACATTACATTGGCCAGGGAAAAAAGATGACGCACCGGGAATTTCGGTACGCGCTAGCAGCAGGATTGTGCAAAAAATATGGCGTTTCGTCCAGCCCACGCACGCAATATCAAGGCCCTACATGCGCTCGCCTTGATAGATCCCTAGACCACTTCCCTGAAAGAGTGGAAGTGGAGGGAGACAGGCAAAAGAGCAGCATCAGATTTAAAAGAGCTCGTTGCGTGCGTTGTTTGGCCCTTAAAAAACGTACGGATTCTAGCACATTCTGCTGCCAGTGCAAAGTCAGTCTTTGCCTGGGCCAATGTTGGAGAGAATACCATACAATGGAAACATTGTAAGTTATTTTTATTTTTTTGTTGTTATTATTAGGCTATCTCATCCCACTGCTAAGCAAAGGTCTACCACAATATTCTCTACCCTACCCATCCAGTGCCAGAGACTGCCATTCCGCTCTAAAATTGGATAAATCGTCACACCATCATATTGGTACAAGTTATTATCCCATCTATACATACGTGCAAAGTTTTCAGTTCCAAGATTTGATTACATTGTTAGTTACTTAGTTTGTTACAAATGAGGCTTGTATAAAATTAAGGGTTTTAATAATAAAATTTCTTTCCTTGGTTGAATTTTAAAACCCATTTTTTATAATAAAACTTGTAATTTTGTATAAATTGTTATTACATAGTACATATTATTGTGTCATACACACATGCAAAAGAAAGAGAAAGGATTAACTCTATAAACCAAACCTTGGTTGACGCTTTGCAGCAATCTATTATTATTAGTGGAGTACAAGACGTGGCAGGTCGTTTGGAAGCTTTCGCCTTGGCCACAGCCGAATTGCGCGCTTTGGGCACGCGCCACCACGTCCAGATGGGCTAGTGCCGTGAGAACCGGCCGCGCCTGGTGCTGCCCGCACCCTTCGCGGAGATGTTCGATATCCCAAAGATAGAGGAGGAGAACCGGGAAGCCGAGGGCACCTCTGTGGCCACCTCTAGCGCCTCTAAGTAAGCGCATATTAACTGAAGGCCTAAATTGCGTAACTTTATTATTTATGGCCCAATATATTAAAGGAGAGTGCGACTTTTACACGACCACATAGAGGGTGAATTTTGGACGGCAAGGCAACTATTGCAAAACGGGTCTTATTTCAGCGGCATCAGTAGCCCACGTGCAAAGCTTGGCGTGCTTTAGTGAGCACTTGAATTTGTAGGATTGGGATGATGGCGCCTCTACACCCTGGTGGTACTGTAATGTATCCGTTGGTTTTATTCGCATAGGCATGACTGACAACGTTGATTGTATAAAACTCGCATTGGATCCTAGTAAATAAAAACATGGTTTTTGGCAGATACAGAAATGTTATCTCCTGATCTTTTCACATGGGATAAGAAAGTAGTGCAATTGCTGCGAAGTTCTTAGCGGAATTATATATATAAGTATGGTTGTATTATTTATTCTTTTTGGACGGTTAGTTTAAATAAACAATGTGTTGCTCTGTAAACAAAGATATATTTTATTACTTACATACGAATGACAATCAAATACACTAATAACCAAAATTACACTATCCTACCTGTAAACAAAGAAACGACATTTAAAGTCTATTAACTAATCTTTTATCCCTTTTTATAATAGGTAATGGAATTCATCGTAATTCGTAAGCAATTTATATTTAAGCTGAAATCACAATGACGTTCAATATGTCGCTCTGTCCTATAGACAGTCTTGGTCTTAGACGTCATTACATAGTGTGGCAAAAAGTATTTACGCTAAATAATTATAATGTCGGTTCTTTACATCTCCCTCCTTCGGAGTGAATTTTTTTACAAAAAATTCATTCATTCTTTTCAGATTATTTGAACTGAGTTATTAAATTAACAAAATAATATTAAATTAAAGAACAAAACCTACTATACTACTTATTTATTTTATGTATTATTTATGTATGGTATGAGTTTTGTGATGTGAAAAAGATTTGACTCTGTTTTCCTATGACCTGTATTGATTCTATAAATAGAATTTGATATCCTTTCTATTATTTCAAACGGACCAATCCTTAGTTCATCTAATTTACTCCTATTTAGCCTGTTTCCATTCTCCACATACACCATATCTCCTATATTTAAATTCAGTTGAATTCTATTTTTGTCAAATATACTTTTATTATAGTTATGAGACTTAATTGAATTTGCTAATGCTATTTTCCTATCTTCGAGCCATTCAACTTGTGTTTTATATTTTTTTAATTCATTTGGCACGATAGAAACATCTGTACCATTTAAAATATATCTTGGTGCAAAACCAGTCACTGTGTGTACTGTATCGTTATATTTATCTACACAATTATGAGCAATTGTTGTCCATGCTATTTTATTACCATTCTCGTTTATTTTACATCTGATTTTATTTACAAGCGTTTGATTAAGTCTTTCATTTAAACCATTCGAAAATGGGGCATTTACTGCAGTAAAGACCAAAGGTATTGATTTTTCATTTAAAAACTGTTTGAATTCTTTTGAATTTATTCCTGGGTACTGATCAGTAAGAAGCATCCCAATTGAATAACTACCAGCTACATTATTTATTAGTTTGATGAAATCATTAGAGCTCTGTGTTTTTGAGGTAACAATAAAAGCGTATCGTGTGAAATGGTCCACTAAAAGATGTAAATATTTTTTTGTAGATCGTGATCCACCAAAACCTCCGATAGTGTCCATGGAGACTATTTCGAAAGGTTTTGTAGCAGGACCTAAATGTGACATCAGGCCATATTTATTTTGCCCTCTAGATTTATTTTTTATACATATCTCACAACTAATACAATATTTTTTTATATTTATTTTTAAATTTTTTGCTGTGTATACTGGATTTATTTTGGATTCCATTTGTTTTATACCTATATGACACATATTTTCATGTATATCTTTTATAAGTTTTTTACTGAATTCTTCTGATAAAATAATTTTTTCCTGTTTTTTTACCCGTTTATAGTAAATATTGTGTTTATGAATTAACCTAGATTTCATAAGTTGAACATGTTCATTTTTTTGTTGATCTGTAATTATATCGTCTAATTTTATCATATTTACAATGTTTAATTGTTCATCAGTGTCTTCATTTGCATCCAATACTGGATTCCTACTTAAACAATCCGCTTCAATATTATTTTTTCCAGGTGCATATTTTATTTTAAAATCATACTGTGATAAATAATATGTTAAATCTCCTAATTCTTCATCTGTCCTAGATTTTATATTTAAATTTTCTAGTGGCTTGTGATCAGAAAACACTGTGAATGATTTTCCTATTAACCAGTATTGCCAATATCTAATAGCTTCTTTTATAGCTAAGCATTCTAAATATATTGCTTTTTTCTTTTTCTGAACCTTATTTAACTTTTTTGAGAAATAAGCTACTGGTTTATCTTTTCCGTTTGTTTGTGTTTGCTTCAACACTGCTCCAATACCTTCAATAGATGCATCAGTATAAATGTTTATTGGTAAATTTTGATCGAAAATTTCTAAAATAGGTTGTGTGCACAATAATTGTTTTATTTCTTCAAAAGATTTTTGGCAATCTGAAGACCAAATGAATTTTTGATTTTTCCGAAGTAAATTATGAAGAGGTTCTAATATAATTGCACTTTTTGGTAAATATTCATGATAAAAATTTATCTTACCTAAAAATTGTCTAATATTTTTTTGTGTTTTTGGTGTTGGGAAATTTTTAATTGAAATTAAATTATCTCGTATTGGCCGAACTGTATTATTCTCTATTATATGCCCTAGATATTTGACTAAATCCGAAGCAAACGTACATTTTGTAAACTTCAACCTAAAACCTTCATTTTTTATAGCATCCAACAATTGTTTTAGATGGTCCAAATGCTCCGTAAAAGATCTAGAAAACACTAAAATATCATCGATATAGTTAACCGCAAAATTAGTAAGTTTGTACTTCCTTAAAATATTACTTAGTATTCGTTGAAAAATAGCGGGCGATGTTTTCAATCCGAAAGGTAAACAAGTCCATTGATAGTGTCCTTCATGTGTAACAAAACCAGTCTTGTTTCTATCCTCGATTCTCAAGGGAATAGACCAGAACGCTGAATTGATGTCTAGTGTCGTGAAATATGTAGAGTTTCTTGTCTTGATCACTAGGTCTTCGATTATTGGAAATGGCTGAGCTTGAGGTACCACTATTTTATTAAGTTCTCTGAAATCTATACATAACCTTGATTTCCTGTTGTCTTCTTTTTTGAAAGCTAAAGTTACAGGTGCCGCAAATGGGCTATAAGATTCTTCTATTAAATTGTTGTCAAGCAATTTTGCTACTTGTTCTTCTATCTCCTTTTTATCGTCTACTGAACATCTGTAAGGTCTTTTGCTACAGTATCTGTCGACGAGTAGATCAATTTGTGCTTCATATTCTCTGACAGTTCCTATATCATATTTATCTTTTGCAAATATTGATTTATACGAGTCAATCAAGTTATTTATTTCAGATTTTTGGTAAGAATTTAAATTACTCATATCTATTCCGAAATCTTCTTTCTTAATATGTTGTCGATTCCTTTCATTTCTGTCTTCTTCCTCTTGCTTTATTTCTTCTCTTTTTTGAGTAACTTTCAAGTTTTCATCTTGAATCAATTTGAATTCTTTTATGATATCTAATCCAATTAGAAAATCATATTCAAAATCCTCTCCATCAATAATATAAGCACTGGTTTCTTATGTATATCAAAAATCTGTAATGTAATTGTGGCCAAACCACTTGTCCTTTTGACACCATTAATCGTGACTAAATTATAACTTTTTGAATTATTCTCCTCGTCTTCTCTTACTCTTATTATTTTGGAATTTATTAAAGAAACATTAGATCCTGAATCATATAAACCAAATGTTTCTAATTGTTTATTTAATATTATTTTTACTTTGATTAATGGTGTTATTATTAGTTTTTTTGGTCATTGTTATTTATTTCCACATCAATCACTGAATTATTTACCGCTTTACTATAGGTTCTTTTAGGATAACGTTCTTCCGGTTGTTTAAACCAGCATTTCTCTTCCGGGTGGAACCGAATGCCTTTATTTAAATTCTCACAAGTTTTACAGGGTTTTATTTTATCAACCTTTTCTTTATTATCATAGGTATTTCTTTTGTTCTTATTGAAATTAATTTTATTCACCATGTTTTCATGTTTCCCTATTTCATTATAAAGACCTGCGGTAGATTTTGTGTTTTTTCTATCAATTTTATCTGTTATGTAATCTGGTAACCCTATTACAATAAGATGTATCATTGTTTGAGTATCGATGCTCTTATTGATCTCTAACAACAGTTTTTCTTTTCTTGTGGCATATTCTAACAACGATCCAGCATGAAATTTAAATGTAAACGCATATTTGACATGAGACCAACCATTATTTCCAAATGTTTCACAAAAATTATCCTTCCATATTTTCCATTCTGAATTTACTGTTAATTTTATTATCATACTGCTGTACCAATACAGGCATTGTTTTTCTAGTAGATATTTTAAAATCTCAATTTTCCTCTCATTCTGTAGAATCTCGAATCTTTCGCATTCACTCTCAAATTCACAAATCCATTGATCAGCATTTAATTTATCAGAAAATTTTTCTATGACGAAACTTTCGGCAACTTTTCCGAGATTTCTATATTCCGTTACGCTGTGACCAGCGTTATTATTTGACGTTACTGCCTCTCCTATCATCTCTTCTAAATATTTCTCACCAAACTGTATATTTTCCCCTTCATCAAGGTATATTTCTCTTAAATCCGGATCCAGTAAAATCCAAACTGAACGCGTTTGATGTCTTTTTTGTAATGATTTTTTTATTTTTGTGAACACATCTGTAGATATTATACCAGTATGCTTACTTGCAGGCCTTAGCTCATCTGGCACATTAAAAATGCGTCCGTCCGGTGTCTCAATGGAGGCTATGCTGATTATATTAGTTTTTCCATCCGTTGATCCCATTACCAGAAATTTAAACCGAAGTTTATCCATTTTCATAATAATAACCAGAAATGTCGTTTTATAAGTATGGTTGTATTATTTATTCTTTTTGGACGGTTAGTTTAAATAAACAATGTGTTGCTCTGTAAACAAAGATATATTTTATTACTTACATACGAATGACAATCAAATACACTAATAACCAAAATTACACTATCCTACCTGTAAACAAAGAAACGACATTTAAAGTCTATTAACTAATCTTTTATCCCTTTTTATAATAGGTAATGGAATTCATCGTAATTCGTAAGCAATTTATATTTAAGCTGAAATCACAATGACGTTCAATATGTCGCTCTGTCCTATAGACAGTCTTGGTCTTAGACGTCATTACATAGTGTGGCAAAAAGTATTTACGCTAAATAATTATAATGTCGGTTCTTTACATATACAATTAACTTATAACAAACAGACAGCGAAATACCTAACAACTTAAATATGGGCAGCGTAAACCACATTCTTTGTAGTGAATCTTGTCCCCGACTCGCCAACCAGTTACTTGTGACTATCGAGCTGGGACCGTAGATCGGCAAGCGACACAGCCGCATTGATTTTTAACCTCAGTGTGCGACAGCTGCCTTAGATTTTTTCTTAATTGTAAACCAGCAAATCGTTGCCTAAACTGTGAATTAAATTTGACCGGAACCGTGAATTATATTTGACCTCTTCTCTCAAACAAACCTTATTATTTTACTTTCTTTAGTGTGTGTGTAGCATGTTTGCATCAAATACTTCAACTCTGTTGAATAATTATTGTACGCCCATAGAGGTAGGCCACAGTTGAACAATTAAGACACTTTTGTTAACATCTGTAATCTGTATATACCTGTGTTCCACAATAAAGCATGATTTATGATTAAACAATTAGACCTTTGTTTGTTATCTCTGAGTTAATTTAGTGATAATTTTCCCATACAGGGTAAGTTGATATAAAAAAAATGGTCATCCCGCCGTGATACTAGTCTGCCCTACACTAGAATGTAATTCAGGAGCCCGCACGAGCCTAGCGAGCGCAGCGAGCGTGCAGCGGGAGCGGCCGGCGAGTGCCAGAACCGAATTGTCGGCAAATAAGTATGAGTGGCAAATAATCTATTGATATTGTAAACATCTACAATGCAATAAAAAAAAACCCTCGTTATAATATTTTTCTTAGTATCAAGTTTTCACAGTGAAGTTTAGTTTAAAAAGCTACTATTGCATAGGTTAGGTTAGAACTGTGACCACCGGAACCACCAGAACCGAATTGTCGGCAAAGTAACATGTCAAAGGTTTATAAAAATATATTAGATTTCGGATTTATGATTTTTCGGAGTTTTGATTATTCTGAATTCGTATTTATGAAATATCTGATTATTCTCGCCCCTCGCGCCCTAAGGTGCTGCGCCCGTGGGCGGGCAGTGGTAGGCACCATACCACCACCACGCCCGGCGGCAGGCAATGGGTGGGTGGGAAGACCACCGCACTGCCATGCCTGAGCCCTCTTAGCTTCCCGGTGGTTCCACCTGCCACCAGTACTAAGCCCCCCCACCACGACAAGGCGAAGGCTCATGGGGGGGAATAACACACCTTACCCCACCACTTGACGTTGCCTTTTTCAGACCACTAAAGATGGCTTGGAGGTATTTACTTTTTAATTGGAAGAAAAATGATGGCAGAAAGCTACCTAGTCTTGTGTCGTACGTGTCCGATGTACGCATAGGTTACGTTACCCGGTAGCGTACTAAAGGAAACGTTACCGAACGCAGCTTGTTAATCGGACAGTCGGAATATTAGTACATCGCGTTCTGCTTCGATTGTGCAATGAGAAAACGCCATACAAATAACGTACGAATAAGCGGGACAGCGACAAGCGACAATTCATATTGATAAAGTGGTGCGGTTTCATTTGCTAAGCGCTTCACTGCTTGTTTCAGAACGTTTGCAACATGATGATAGTTTCATAAAGTTTTTGACTAAAGAAACAATAGTCTCGGAATGCCAAACTCAACATCAGTTCCAAATTATCACATAAATGATTAAAAATCAATAACAAAAACAATTGTTCATTGTTACAAATAAAAGGTAGAAATACCAACGAATTGTAATATACGAGTACATACAAAGCGCTTAAAACCTATAATTCCGCTAAGAACTTCAAAGCAATTGCACTACTTTCTTATCCTAAGTGAAAAGATCAGGAAATAACATTTCTGTATCTGCCAAAAACCATGTTTTTATTTACTAGGACCCAGTGCGAGTTTTATACAATCAACGTTGTTAGTCATGCGTATGCGCATAAAACCAACGGATACATTACAGTACCACCAGAGTGTAGAGGCGCCATCATCCCAATCCTACAAATTCAAGTGCTCACTAAAGCACGCCAAGCTTTACACGTGGGCTACTGATGCCGCTGAAATAAGACCCGTTTTGCAATAGTTGCCTTGCCGTCCAAAATTCACCCTCTATGTGGTCGTGTAAAAGTCGCACTCTCCTTTAATATATTGGGCCATAAATAATAAAGTTACGCAATTTAGGCCTTCAGTTAATATGCGCTTACTTAGAGGCGCTAGAGGTGGCCACAGAGGTGCCCTCGGCTTCCTGGTTCTCCTCTTCTATCTTTGGGATATCGAACATCTCCGCGAAGAGTGCGGGCACCACCAAGCGCGGCCAGTTCTCACGGAACCAGCCCATCTGGACGTGGTGGCGCGTGCCCAAAGCGCGCACCTCGGCTGTGGCCAAGGCGAAAGTACGTCTTGTACTCTACTAATAATAATAGATTGCTGCAAAGCGTCAACCAAGGTTTGGTTTATAGAGTTAATCCTTTCTCTTTCCGACAGAAAAGGACAGGTCGGGCACAGCAGCAGCGCTGCGGTGAAGATCGCCATCTCCTCCTACGAGCTGTTGATGCTTAGCATTGTACGCACGAAATTCAGCATGGCGCAGGCAAAAGGCGGATCATACAAGATCTCGAGCTGAGCTGCAAAGATGGGGTGCCGTCCTCGAAGCCGATGCATTCCGGCGTGGACAGCCGCGTGACTCTTGCTAGTCACACTTCGAAAAAGCCCAGCTTAACAAGAATCAGCTGATTGTCTGGGGGTAAGCTGTTAAATCCGGGCAGGCGTTTACCGTACTTCACAACCTGCTGCACGGAAGGCGTCATGCGAGTGGCCATGTTGCACCACAGGATGGAGCGGACGTCCGTCACTCTATCGGAGGTGGAGCTGGCCGATCTACGCTCCCTTAATTAATTAGTGGAGTACAAGACGTGGCAGGTCGTTTGGAAGCTTTCGCCTTGGCCACAGCCGAGGTGCGCGCTTTGGGCACGCGCCACCATGTCCAGATGGGCTGGTGCCGTGAGAACTGGCCGCGCCTGGTGCTGCCCGCACCCTTCGCGGAGATGTTCGATATCCCGAAGATAGAGGAGGAGAACCGGGAAGCCGAGGGCACCTCTGTGGCCACCTCTAGCGCCTCTAAGTAAGCGCATATTAACTGAAGGCCTAAATTGCGTAACTTTATAATTTATGGCCCAATATATTAAAGGAGAGTGCGACTTTTACACGACCACATAGAGGGTGAATTTTGGACGGCAAGGCAACTATTGCAAAAAGGGTCTTATTTCAGCGGCATCAGTAGCCCACGTGCAAAGCTTGGCGTGCTTTAGTGAGCACTTGAATTTGTAGGATTGGGATGATGGCGCCTCTACACCCTGGTGGTACTGTAATGTATCCGTTGGTTTTATGCGCATAGGCATGACTGACAACGTTGATTGTATAAAACTCGCATTGGATCCTAGTAAATAAAAACATGGTTTTTGGCAGATACAGAAATGTTATCTCCTGATCTTTTCACTTGGGATAAGAAAGTAGTGCAATTGCTGCGAAGTTCTTAGCGGAATTATATACAATGAACTAATAAAAATAACTTAACTTGAAATAATTAACTTATAACAAACAGACAGCGAAATACCTAACAACTTAAATATGGGCAGCGTAAACCACATTCTTTGTAGTGAATCTTGTCCCCGACTCGCCAACCAGTTACTTGTGTCTATCGAGCCGGGACCGTAGATCGGCAAGCGACACAGCCGCATTGATTTTTAACCTCAGTGTGCGACAGCTGCCTTAGATTTTTTCTTAATTGTAAACCAGCAAATCGTTGCCTAAACTGTGAATTAAATTTGACCGGAACCGTGAATTATATTTGACCTCTTCTCTCAAACAAACCTTATTATTTTACTTTCTTTAGTGTGTGTGTAGCATGTTTGCATCAAATACTTCAACTCTGTTGAATAATTATTGTACGCCCATAGAGGTAGGCCACAGTTGAACAATTAAGACACTTTTGTTAACATCTGTAATCTGTATATACCTGTGTTCCACAATAAAGCATGATTTATGATTAAACAATTAGACCTTTGTTTGTTATCTCTGTGTTAATTTAGTGATAATTTTCCCATACAGGGTAAGTTGTGTATGAATTTATTTATTTAGTTTCAAGTTAATGATAGTCTGCCTACGGGTTTATACCTGTAGGTAATTAAAAGTTTACATCAAAAATACTATTTACATATAAAAAAAATGGTCATCCCGCCGTGATACTAGTCTGCCCTACACTAGAATATAATTCAGGAGCCCGCACGAGCCTAGCGAGCGCAGCGAGCGTGCAGCGGGAGCGGCCGGCGAGTGCCAGAACCGAATTGTCGGCAAATAAGTATGAGTGGCAAATAATCTATTGATATTGTAAACATCTACAATGCAATAAAAAAAAACCCTCGTTATAATATTTTTCTTAGTATCAAGTTTTCACAGTGAAGTTTAGTTTAAAAAGCTACTATTGCATAGGTTAGGTTAGAACTGTGACCACCGGAACCACCAGAACCGAATTGTCGGCAAAGTAACATGTCAAATGTTTATAAAAATATATTAAATTTCGGATTTATGATTTTTCGGAGTTTTGATTATTCTGAATTCGTATTTATGAAACATCTGATTATTCTCGCCCCTCGCGCCCTAAGGTGCTGCGCCCGTGGGCGGGCAGTGGTAGGCACCATACCACCACCACACCCGGCGGCAGGCAATGGGTGGGTGGGAAGACCACCGCACTGCCATGCCTGAGCCCTCTTAGCTTCCCGGTGGTTCCACCTGCCACCAGTACTAAGCCCCCCCACCACGACAAGGCGAAGGCTCATGGGGGGGAATAACACACCTTACCCAACCACTTGACGTTGCCTTTTTCAGACCACTAAAGATGGCTTGGAGGTATTTACTTTTTAATTGGAAGAAAAATGATGGCAGAAAGCTACCTAGTCTTGTGTCGTACGTGTCCGATGTACGCATAGGTTACGTTACCCGGTAGCGTACTAAAAGAAACGTTACCGAACGCAGCTTGTTAATCGGACAGTCGGAATATTAGTACATCGCGTTCTGCTTCGATTGTGCAATGAGAAAACGCCATACAAATAACGTACGAATAAGCGAGACAGCGACAAGCGACAATTCATATTGATAAAGTGGTGCGGTTTCATTTGCTAAGCGCTTCACTGCTTGTTTCAGAACGTTTGCAACATGATGATAGTTTCATAAAGTTTTTGACTAATATATATTTGATAGTATAGCTGCCTTTTTTTTATACAACATCGTTTTATTCCTTTGGAAAGCCAATTATTCTTCATTTGCTTAGCGACTCTTTTTACTTTTGTTAGGGGAAAACACAAATTGTAAAACAAAACAAAAAGTTCATAAAAAATCTGAAAAGCTCTTTCCATATTCGTTTCTAAAAGAACCTCACTAAAGGATAACCTAGAAATACATTATACTATTTACATATAAAAAAATGGTCATCCCGCCGTGATACTAGTCTGCCCTACACTAGAATGTAATTCAGGAGCCCGCACGAGCCTAGCGAGCGCAGCGAGCGTGCAACGGGAGCGGCCGGCGAGTGCCAGAACCGAATTGTCGGCAAATAAGTATGAGTGGCAAATAATCTATTGATATTGTAAACATCTACAATGCAATAAAAAAAAACCCTCGTTATAATATTTTTCTTAGTATCAAGTTTCCACAGTGAAGTTTAGTTTAAAAAGCTACTGTTGCATAGGTTAGGTTAGAACTGTGACCACCGGAACCACCAGAACCGAATTGTCGGCAAAGTAACATGTCAAATGTTTATAAAAATATATTAGATTTCGGATTTATGATTTTTCGGAGTTTTGATTATTCTGAATTCGTATTTATGAAACATCTGATTATTCTCGCCCCTCGCGCCCTAAGGTGCTGCGCCCGTGGGCGGGCAGTGGTAGGCACCATACCACCACTACGCCCGGCGGCAGGCAATGGGTGGGTGGGAAGACCACCGCACTGCCATGCCTGAGCCCTCTTAGCTTCCCGGTGGTTCCACCTGCCACCAGTACTAAGCCCCCCCACCACGACAAGGCGAAGGCTCATGGGGGGGAATAACACACCTTACCCAACCACTTGACGTTGCCTTTTTCAGACCACTAAAGATGGCTTGGAGGTATTTACTTTTTAATTGGAAGAAAAATGATGGCAGAAAGCTACCTAGTCTTGTGTCGTACGTGTCCGATGTACGCATAGGTTACGTTACCCGGTAGCGTACTAAAGGAAACGTTACCGAACGCAGCTTGTTAATCGGACAGTCGGAATATTAGTACATCGCGTTCTGCTTCGATTGTGCAATGAGAAAACGCCATACAAATAACGTACGAATAAGCGGGACAGCGACAAGCGACAATTCATATTGATAAAGTGGTGCGGTTTCATTTGCTAAGCGCTTCACTGCTTGTTTCAGAACGTTTGCAACATGATGATAGTTTCATAAAGTTTTTGACTAAAGAAACAATAGTCTCGGAATGCCAAACTCAACATCAGTTCCAAATTATCACATAAATGATTAAAAATCAATAACAAAAACAATTGTTCATTGTTACAAATAAAAGGTAGAAATACCAACGAATTGTAATATACGAGTACATACAAAGCGCTTAAAACCTATAATTCCGCTAAGAACTTCAAAGCAATTGCACTACTTTCTTATCCTAAGTGAAAAGATCAGGAAATAACATTTCTGTATCTGCCAAAAACCATGTTTTTATTTACTAGGACCCAGTGCGAGTTTTATACAATCAACGTTGTTAGTCATGCGTATGCGCATAAAACCAACGGATACATTACAGTACCACCAGAGTGTAGAGGCGCCATCATCCCAATCCTACAAATTCAAGTGCTCACTAAAGCACGCCAAGCTTTACACGTGGGCTACTGATGCCGCTGAAATAAGACACGTTTTGCAATAGTTGCCTTGCCGTCCAAAATTCACCCTCTATGTGGTCGTGTAAAAGTCGCACTCTCCTTTAATATATTGGGCCATAAATAATAAAGTTACGCAATTTAGGCCTTCAGTTAATATGCGCTTACTTAGAGGCGCTAGAGGTGGCCACAGAGGTGCCCTCGGCTTCCTGGTTCTCCTCTTCTATCTTTGGGATATCGAACATCTCCGCGAAGAGTGCGGGCACCACCAAGCGCGGCCAGTTCTCACGGAACCAGCCCATCTGGACGTGGTGGCGCGTGCCCAAAGCGCGCACCTCGGCTGTGGCCAAGGCGAAAGTACGTCTTGTACTCTACTAATAATAATAGATTGCTGCAAAGCGTCAACCAAGGTTTGGTTTATAGAGTTAATCCTTTCTCTTTCCGACAGAAAAGGACAGGTCGGGCACAGCAGCAGCGCTGCGGTGAAGATCGCCATCTCCTCCTACGAGCTGTTGATGCTTAGCATTGTACGCACGAAATTCAGCATGGCGCAGGCAAAAGGCGGATCATACAAGATCTCGAGCTGAGCTGCAAAGATGGGGTGCCGTCCTCGAAGCCGATGCATTCCGGCGTGGACAGCCGCGTGACTCTTGCTAGCCACACTTCGAAAAAGCCCAGCTTAACAAGAATCAGCTGATTGTCTGGGGGTAAGCTGTTCAATCCGGGCAGGCGTTTACCGTACTCCACAACCTGCTGCACGGAAGGCGTCATGCGAGTGGCCATGTTGCACCACAGGATGGAGCGGACGTCTGTCACTCTATCGGAGGTGGAGCTGGCCGATCTACGCTCCCTTAATTAATTAGTGGAGTACAAGACGTGGCAGGTCGTTTGGAAGCTTTCGCCTTGGCCACAGCCGAGGTGCGCGCTTTGGGCACGCGCCACCATGTCCAGATGGGCTGGTGCCGTGAGAACTGGCCGCGCCTGGTGCTGCCCGCACCCTTCGCGGAGATGTTCGATATCCCGAAGATAGAGGAGGAGAACCGGGAAGCCGAGGGCACCTCTGTGGCCACCTCTAGCGCCTCTAAGTAAGCGCATATTAACTGAAG
This sequence comes from Udea olivalis, assembly GCA_947369235.1. Lineage (NCBI taxonomy): Eukaryota > Metazoa > Arthropoda > Insecta > Lepidoptera > Crambidae > Udea > Udea olivalis. The sequence continues at coordinate 19,353,066 of OX376355.1, forward strand.
GCCTAAATTGCGTAACTTTATAATTTATGGCCCAATATATTAGAGGAGAGTGCGACTTTTACACGACCACATAGAGGGTGAATTTTGGACGGCAAGGCAACTATTGCAAAACGGGTCTTATTTCAGCGGCATCAGTAGCCCACGTGCAAAGCTTGGCGTGCTTTAGTGAGCACTTGAATTTGTAGGATTGGGATGATGGCGCCTCTACACCCTGGTGGTACTGTAATGTATCCGTTGGTTTTATGCGCATAGGCATGACTGACAACGTTGATTGTATAAAACTCGCATTGGATCCTAGTAAATAAAAACATGGTTTTTGGCAGATACAGAAATGTTATCTCCTGATATTTTCACTTGGGATAAGAAAGTAGTGCAATTGCTGCGAAGTTCTTAGCGGAATTATATACAATGAACTAATAAAAATAACTTAACTTGAAATAATTAACTTATAACAAACAGACAGCGAAATACCTAACAACTTAAATATGGGCAGCGTAAACCACATTCTTTGTAGTGAATCTTGTCCCCGACTCGCCAACCAGTTACTTGTGTCTATCGAGCCGGGACCGTAGATCGGCAAGCGACACAGCCGCATTGATTTTTAACCTCAGTGTGCGACAGCTGCCTTAGATTTTTTCTTAATTGTAAACCAGCAAATCGTTGCCTAAACTGTGAATTAAATTTGACCGGAACCGTGAATTATATTTGACCTCTTCTCTCAAACAAACCTTATTATTTTACTTTCTTTAGTGTGTGTGTAGCATGTTTGCATCAAATACTTCAACTCTGTTGAATAATTATTGTACGCCCATAGAGGTAGGCCACAGTTGAACAATTAAGACACTTTTGTTAACATCTGTAATCTGTATATACCTGTGTTCCACAATAAAGCATGATTTATGATTTATGATTAAACAATTAGACCTTTGTTTGTTATCTCTGAGTTAATTTAGTGATAATTTTCCCATACAGGGTAAGTTGTGCATGAATTTATTTATTTAGTTTCAAGTTAATGATAGTCTGCCTACGGGTTTATACCTGTAGGTAATTAAAAGTTTACATCAAAAATACTATTTACATATAAAAAAAATGGTCATCCCGCCGTGATACTAGTCTGCCCTACACTAGAATGTAATTCAGGAGCCCGCACGAGCCTAGCGAGCGCAGCGAGCGTGCAGCGGGAGCGGCCGGCGAGTGCCAGAACCGAATTGTCGGCAAATAAGTATGAGTGGCAAATAATCTATTGATATTGTAAACATCTACAATGCAATAAAAAAAAACCCTCGTTATAATATTTTTCTTAGTATCAAGTTTTCACAGTGAAGTTTAGTTTAAAAAGCTACTATTGCATATGTTAGGTTAGAACTGTGACCACCGGAACCACCAGAACCGAATTGTCAGCAAAGTAACATGTCAAATGTTTATAAAAATATATTAGATTTCGGATTTATGATTTTTCGGAGTTTTGATTATTCTGAATTCGTATTTATGAAACATCTGATTATTCTCGCCCCTCGCGCCCTAAGGTGCTGCGCCCGTGGGCGGGCAGTGGTAGGCACCATACCACCACTACGCCCGGCGGCAGGCAATGGGTGGGTGGGAAGACCACCGCACTGCCATGCCTGAGCCCTCTTAGCTTCCCGGTGGTTCCACCTGCCACCAGTACTAAGCCCCCCCACCACGACAAGGCGAAGGCTCATGGGGGGGGAATAACACACCTTACCCAACCACTTGACGTTGCCTTTTTCAGACCACTAAAGATGGCTTGGAGGTATTTACTTTTTAATTGGAAGAAAAATGATGGCAGAAAGCTACCTAGTCTTGTGTCGTACGTGTCCGATGTACGCATAGGTTACGTTACCCGGTAGCGTACTAAAGGAAACGTTACCGAACGCAGCTTGTTAATCGGACAGTCGGAATATTAGTACATCGCGTTCTGCTTCGATTGTGCAATGAGAAAACGCCATACAAATAACGTACGAATAAGCGGGACAGCGACAAGCGACAATTCATATTGATAAAGTGGTGCGGTTTCATTTGCTAAGCGCTTCACTGCTTGTTTCAGAACGTTTGCAACATGATGATAGTTTCATAAAGTTTTTGACTAAAGAAACAATAGTCTCGGAATGCCAAACTCAACATCAGTTCCAAATTATCACATAAATGATTAAAAATCAATAACAAAAACAATTGTTCATTGTTACAAATAAAAGGTAGAAATACCAACGAATTGTAATATACGAGTACATACAAAGCGCTTAAAACCTATAATTCCGCTAAGAACTTCAAAGCAATTGCACTACTTTCTTATCCTAAGTGAAAAGATCAGGAAATAACATTTCTGTATCTGCCAAAAACCATGTTTTTATTTACTAGGACCCAGTGCGAGTTTTATACAATCAACGTTGTTAGTCATGCGTATGCGCATAAAACCAACGGATACATTACAGTACCACCAGAGTGTAGAGGCGCCATCATCCCAATCCTACAAATTCAAGTGCTCACTAAAGCACGCCAAGCTTTACACGTGGGCTACTGATGCCGCTGAAATAAGACACGTTTTGCAATAGTTGCCTTGCCGTCCAAAATTCACCCTCTATGTGGTCGTGTAAAAGTCGCACTCTCCTTTAATATATTGGGCCATAAATAATAAAGTTACGCAATTTAGGCCTTCAGTTAATATGCGCTTACTTAGAGGCGCTAGAGGTGGCCACAGAGGTGCCCTCGGCTTCCTGGTTCTCCTCTTCTATCTTTGGGATATCGAACATCTCCGCGAAGAGTGCGGGCACCACCAAGCGCGGCCAGTTCTCACGGAACCAGCCCATCTGGACGTGGTGGCGCGTGCCCAAAGCGCGCACCTCGGCTGTGGCCAAGGCGAAAGTACGTCTTGTACTCTACTAATAATAATAGATTGCTGCAAAGCGTCAACCAAGGTTTGGTTTATAGAGTTAATCCTTTCTCTTTCCGACAGAAAAGGACAGGTCGGGCACAGCAGCAGCGCTGCGGTGAAGATCGCCATCTCCTCCTACGAGCTGTTGATGCTTAGCATTGTACGCACGAAATTCAGCATGGCGCAGGCAAAAGGCGGATCATACAAGATCTCGAGCTGAGCTGCAAAGATGGGGTGCCGTCCTCGAAGCCGATGCATTCCGGCGTGGACAGCCGCGTGACTCTTGCTAGCCACACTTCGAAAAAGCCCAGCTTAACAAGAATCAGCTGATTGTCTGGGGGTAAGCTGTTCAATCCGGGCAGGCGTTTACCGTACTCCACAACCTGCTGCACGGAAGGCGTCATGCGAGTGGCCATGTTGCACCACAGGATGGAGCGGACGTCTGTCACTCTATCGGAGGTGGAGCTGGCCGATCTACGCTCCCTTAATTAATTAGTGGAGTACAAGACGTGGCAGGTCGTTTGGAAGCTTTCGCCTTGGCCACAGCCGAGGTGCGCGCTTTGGGCACGCGCCACCATGTCCAGATGGGCTGGTGCCGTGAGAACTGGCCGCGCCTGGTGCTGCCCGCACCCTTCGCGGAGATGTTCGATATCCCGAAGATAGAGGAGGAGAACCGGGAAGCCGAGGGCACCTCTGTGGCCACCTCTAGCGCCTCTAAGTAAGCGCATATTAACTGAAGGCCTAAATTGCGTAACTTTATAATTTATGGCCCAATATATTAGAGGAGAGTGCGACTTTTACACGACCACATAGAGGGTGAATTTTGGACGGCAAGGCAACTATTGCAAAACGGGTCTTATTTCAGCGGCATCAGTAGCCCACGTGCAAAGCTTGGCGTGCTTTAGTGAGCACTTGAATTTGTAGGATTGGGATGATGGCGCCTCTACACCCTGGTGGTACTGTAATGTATCCGTTGGTTTTATGCGCATAGGCATGACTGACAACGTTGATTGTATAAAACTCGCATTGGATCCTAGTAAATAAAAACATGGTTTTTGGCAGATACAGAAATGTTATCTCCTGATCTTTTCACTTGGGATAAGAAAGTAGTGCAATTGCTGCGAAGTTCTTAGCGGAATTATATACAATGAACTAATAAAAATAACTTAACTTGAAATAATTAACTTATAACAAACAGACAGCGAAATACCTAACAACTTAAATATGGGCAGCGTAAACCACATTCTTTGTAGTGAATCTTGTCCCCGACTCGCCAACCAGTTACTTGTGTCTATCGAGCCGGGACCGTAGATCGGCAAGCGACACAGCCGCATTGATTTTTAACCTCAGTGTGCGACAGCTGCCTTAGATTTTTTCTTAATTGTAAACCAGCAAATCGTTGCCTAAACTGTGAATTAAATTTGACCGGAACCGTGAATTATATTTGACCTCTTCTCTCAAACAAACCTTATTATTTTACTTTCTTTAGTGTGTGTGTAGCATGTTTGCATCAAATACTTCAACTCTGTTGAATAATTATTGTACGCCCATAGAGGTAGGCCACAGTTGAACAATTAAGACACTTTTGTTAACATCTGTAATCTGTATATACCTGTGTTCCACAATAAAGCATGATTTATGATTTATGATTAAACAATTAGACCTTTGTTTGTTATCTCTGAGTTAATTTAGTGATAATTTTCCCATACAGGGTAAGTTGTGCATGAATTTATTTATTTAGTTTCAAGTTAATGATAGTCTGCCTACGGGTTTATACCTGTAGGTAATTAAAAGTTTACATCAAAAATACTATTTACATATAAAAAAAATGGTCATCCCGCCGTGATACTAGTCTGCCCTACACTAGAATGTAATTCAGGAGCCCGCACGAGCCTAGCGAGCGCAGCGAGCGTGCAGCGGGAGCGGCCGGCGAGTGCCAGAACCGAATTGTCGGCAAATAAGTATGAGTGGCAAATAATCTATTGATATTGTAAACATCTACAATGCAATAAAAAAAATCCCTCGTTATAATATTTTTCTTAGTATCAAGTTTCCACAGTGAAGTTTAGTTTAAAAAGCTACTATTGCATAGGTTAGGTTAGAACTGTGACCACCGGAACCACCAGAACCGAATTGTCGGCAAAGTAACATGTCAAATGTTTATAAAAATATATTAGATTTCGGATTTATGATTTTTCGGAGTTTTGATTATTCTGAATTCGTATTTATGAAACATCTGATTATTCTCGCCCCTCGCGCCCTAAGGTGCTGCGCCCGTGGGCGGGCAGTGGTAGGCACCATACCACCACTACGCCCGGCGGCAGGCAATGGGTGGGTGGGAAGACCACCGCACTGCCATGCCTGAGCCCTCTTAGCTTCCAGGTGGTTCCACCTGCCACCAGTACTAAGCCCCCCCACCACGACAAGGCGAAGGCTCATGGGGGGGAATAACACACCTTACCCAACCACTTGACGTTGCCTTTTTCAGACCACTAAAGATGGCTTGGAGGTATTTACTTTTTAATTGGAAGAAAAATGATGGCAGAAAGCTACCTAGTCTTGTGTCGTACGTGTCCGATGTACGCATAGGTTACGTTACCCGGTAGCGTACTAAAGGAAACGTTACCGAACGCAGCTTGTTAATCGGACAGTCGGAATATTAGTACATCGCGTTCTGCTTCGATTGTGCAATGAGAAAACGCCATACAAATAACGTACGAATAAGCGGGACAGCGACAAGCGACAATTCATATTGATAAAGTGGTGCGGTTTCATTTGCTAAGCGCTTCACTGCTTGTTTCAGAACGTTTGCAACATGATGATAGTTTCATAAAGTTTTTGACTAAAGAAACAATAGTCTCGGAATGCCAAACTCAACATCAGTTCCAAATTATCACATAAATGATTAAAAATCAATAACAAAAACAATTGTTCATTGTTACAAATAAAAGGTAGAAATACCAACGAATTGTAATATACGAGTACATACAAAGCGCTTAAAACCTATAATTCCGCTAAGAACTTCAAAGCAATTGCACTACTTTCTTATCCTAAGTGAAAAGATCAGGAAATAACATTTCTGTATCTGCCAAAAACCATGTTTTTATTTACTAGGACCCAGTGCGAGTTTTATACAATCAACGTTGTTAGTCATGCGTATGCGCATAAAACCAACGGATACATTACAGTACCACCAGAGTGTAGAGGCGCCATCATCCCAATCCTACAAATTCAAGTGCTCACTAAAGCACGCCAAGCTTTACACGTGGGCTACTGATGCCGCTGAAATAAGACCCGTTTTGCAATAGTTGCCTTGCCGTCCAAAATTCACCCTCTATGTGGTCGTGTAAAAGTCGCACTCTCCTTTAATATATTGGGCCATAAATAATAAAGTTACGCAATTTAGGCCTTCAGTTAATATGCGCTTACTTAGAGGCGCTAGAGGTGGCCACAGAGGTGCCCTCGGCTTCCTGGTTCTCCTCTTCTATCTTTGGGATATCGAACATCTCCGCGAAGAGTGCGGGCACCACCAAGCGCGGCCAGTTCTCACGGAACCAGCCCATCTGGACGTGGTGGCGCGTGCCCAAAGCGCGCACCTCGGCTGTGGCCAAGGCGAAAGTACGTCTTGTACTCTACTAATAATAATAGATTGCTGCAAAGCGTCAACCAAGGTTTGGTTTATAGAGTTAATCCTTTCTCTTTCCGACAGAAAAGGACAGGTCGGGCACAGCAGCAGCGCTGCGGTGAAGATCGCCATCTCCTCCTACGAGCTGTTGATGCTTAGCATTGTACGCACGAAATTCAGCATGGCGCAGGCAAAAGGCGGATCATACAAGATCTCGAGCTGAGCTGCAAAGATGGGGTGCCGTCCTCGAAGCCGATGCATTCCGGCGTGGACAGCCGCGTGACTCTTGCTAGTCACACTTCGAAAAAGCCCAGCTTAACAAGAATCAGCTGATTGTCTGGGGGTAAGCTGTTAAATCCGGGCAGGCGTTTACCGTACTTCACAACCTGCTGCACGGAAGGCGTCATGCGAGTGGCCATGTTGCACCACAGGATGGAGCGGACGTCCGTCACTCTATCGGAGGTGGAGCTGGCCGATCTACGCTCCCTTAATTAATTAGTGGAGTACAAGACGTGGCAGGTCGTTTGGAAGCTTTCGCCTTGGCCACAGCCGAGGTGCGCGCTTTGGGCACGCGCCACCATGTCCAGATGGGCTGGTGCCGTGAGAACTGGCCGCGCCTGGTGCTGCCCGCACCCTTCGCGGAGATGTTCGATATCCCGAAGATAGAGGAGGAGAACCGGGAAGCCGAGGGCACCTCTGTGGCCACCTCTAGCGCCTCTAAGTAAGCGCATATTAACTGAAGGCCTGAATTGCGTAACTTTATAATTTATGGCCCAATATATTAAAGGAGAGTGCGACTTTTACACGACCACATAGAGGGTGAATTTTGGACGGCAAGGCAACTATTGCAAAAAGGGTCTTATTTCAGCGGCATCAGTAGCCCACGTGCAAAGCTTGGCGTGCTTTAGTGAGCACTTGAATTTGTAGGATTGGGATGATGGCGCCTCTACACCCTGGTGGTACTGTAATGTATCCGTTGGTTTTATGCGCATAGGCATGACTGACAACGTTGATTGTATAAAACTCGCATTGGATCCTAGTAAATAAAAACATGGTTTTTGGCAGATACAGAAATGTTATCTCCTGATCTTTTCACTTGGGATAAGAAAGTAGTGCAATTGCTGCGAAGTTCTTAGCGGAATTATATACAATGAACTAATAAAAATAACTTAACTTGAAATAATTAACTTATAACAAACAGACAGCGAAATACCTAACAACTTAAATATGGGCAGCGTAAACCACATTCTTTGTAGTGAATCTTGTCCCCGACTCGCCAACCAGTTACTTGTGTCTATCGAGCCGGGACCGTAGATCGGCAAGCGACACAGCCGCATTGATTTTTAACCTCAGTGTGCGACAGCTGCCTTAGATTTTTTCTTAATTGTAAACCAGCAAATCGTTGCCTAAACTGTGAATTAAATTTGACCGGAACCGTGAATTATATTTGACCTCTTCTCTCAAACAAACCTTATTATTTTACTTTCTTTAGTGTGTGTGTAGCATGTTTGCATCAAATACTTCAACTCTGTTGAATAATTATTGTACGCCCATAGAGGTAGGCCACAGTTGAACAATTAAGACACTTTTGTTAACATCTGTAATCTGTATATACCTGTGTTCCACAATAAAGCATGATTTATGATTTATGATTAAACAATTAGACCTTTGTTTATTATCTCTGAGTTAATTTAGTGATAATTTTCCCATACAGGGTAAGTTGTGCATGAATTTATTTATTTAGTTTCAAGTTAATGATAGTCTGCCTACGGGTTTATACCTGTAGGTAATTAAAAGTTTACATCAAAAATACTATTTACATATAAAAAAAATGGTCATCCCGCCGTGATACTAGTCTGCCCTACACTAGAATGTAATTCAGGAGCCCGCACGAGCCTAGCGAGCGCAGCGAGCGTGCAACGGGAGCGGCCGGCGAGTGCCAGAACCGAATTGTCGGCAAATAAGTATGAGTGGCAAATAATCTATTGATATTGTAAACATCTACAATGCAATAAAAAAAAACCCTCGTTATAATATTTTTCTTAGTATCAAGTTTCCACAGTGAAGTTTAGTTTAAAAAGCTACTGTTGCATAGGTTAGGTTAGAACTGTGACCACCGGAACCACCAGAACCGAATTGTCGGCAAAGTAACATGTCAAATGTTTATAAAAATATATTAGATTTCGGATTTATGATTTTTCGGAGTTTTGATTATTCTGAATTCGTATTTATGAAACATCTGATTATTCTCGCCCCTCGCGCCCTAAGGTGCTGCGCCCGTGGGCGGGCAGTGGTAGGCACCATACCACCACTACGCCCGGCGGCAGGCAATGGGTGGGTGGGAAGACCACCGCACTGCCATGCCTGAGCCCTCTTAGCTTCCCGGTGGTTCCACCTGCCACCAGTACTAAGCCCCCCCACCACGACAAGGCGAAGGCTCATGGGGGGGAATAACACACCTTACCCAACCACTTGACGTTGCCTTTTTCAGACCACTAAAGATGGCTTGGAGGTATTTACTTTTTAATTGGAAGAAAAATGATGGCAGAAAGCTACCTAGTCTTGTGTCGTACGTGTCCGATGTACGCATAGGTTACGTTACCCGGTAGCGTACTAAAGGAAACGTTACCGAACGCAGCTTGTTAATCGGACAGTCGGAATATTAGTACATCGCGTTCTGCTTCGATTGTGCAATGAGAAAACGCCATACAAATAACGTACGAATAAGCGGGACAGCGACAAGCGACAATTCATATTGATAAAGTGGTGCGGTTTCATTTGCTAAGCGCTTCACTGCTTGTTTCAGAACGTTTGCAACATGATGATAGTTTCATAAAGTTTTTGACTAAAGAAACAATAGTCTCGGAATGCCAAACTCAACATCAGTTCCAAATTATCACATAAATGATTAAAAATCAATAACAAAAACAATTGTTCATTGTTACAAATAAAAGGTAGAAATACCAACGAATTGTAATATACGAGTACATACAAAGCGCTTAAAACCTATAATTCCGCTAAGAACTTCAAAGCAATTGCACTACTTTCTTATCCTAAGTGAAAAGATCAGGAAATAACATTTCTGTATCTGCCAAAAACCATGTTTTTATTTACTAGGACCCAGTGCGAGTTTTATACAATCAACGTTGTTAGTCATGCGTATGCGCATAAAACCAACGGATACATTACAGTACCACCAGAGTGTAGAGGCGCCATCATCCCAATCCTACAAATTCAAGTGCTCACTAAAGCACGCCAAGCTTTACACGTGGGCTACTGATGCCGCTGAAATAAGACCCGTTTTGCAATAGTTGCCTTGCCGTCCAAAATTCACCCTCTATGTGGTCGTGTAAAAGTCGCACTCTCCTTTAATATATTGGGCCATAAATAATAAAGTTACGCAATTTAGGCCTTCAGTTAATATGCGCTTACTTAGAGGCGCTAGAGGTGGCCACAGAGGTGCCCTCGGCTTCCTGGTTCTCCTCTTCTATCTTTGGGATATCGAACATCTCCGCGAAGAGTGCGGGCACCACCAAGCGCGGCCAGTTCTCACGGAACCAGCCCATCTGGACGTGGTGGCGCGTGCCCAAAGCGCGCACCTCGGCTGTGGCCAAGGCGAAAGTACGTCTTGTACTCTACTAATAATAATAGATTGCTGCAAAGCGTCAACCAAGGTTTGGTTTATAGAGTTAATCCTTTCTCTTTCCGACAGAAAAGGACAGGTCGGGCACAGCAGCAGCGCTGCGGTGAAGATCGCCATGTCCTCCTACGAGCTGTTGATGCTTAGCATTGTACGCACGAAATTCAGCATGGCGCAGGCAAAAGGCGGATCATACAAGATCTCGAGCTGAGCTGCAAAGATGGGGTGCCGTCCTCGAAGCCGATGCATTCCGGCGTGGACAGCCGCGTGACTCTTGCTAGCCACACTTCGAAAAAGCCCAGCTTAACAAGAATCAGCTGATTGTCTGGGGGTAAGCTGTTCAATCCGGGCAGGCGTTTACCGTACTCCACAACCTGCTGCACGGAAGGCGTCATGCGAGTGGCCATGTTGCACCACAGGATGGAGCGGACGTCCGTCACTCTATCGTAGGTGGAGCTGGCCGATCTACGCTCCCTTAATTAATTAGTGGAGTACAAGACGTGGCAGGTCGTTTGGAAGCTTTCGCCTTGGCCACAGCCGAGGTGCGCGCTTTGGGCACGCGCCACCATGTCCAGATGGGCTGGTGCCGTGAGAACTGGCCGCGCCTGGTGCTGCCCGCACCCTTCGCGGAGATGTTCGATATCCCGAAGATAGAGGAGGAGAACCGGGAAGCCGAGGGCACCTCTGTGGCCACCTCTAGCGCCTCTAAGTAAGCGCATATTAACTGAAGGCCTAAATTGCGTAACTTTATAATTTATGGCCCAATATATTAAAGGAGAGTGCGACTTTTACACGACCACATAGAGGGTGAATTTTGGACGGCAAGGCAACTATTGCAAAACGGGTCTTATTTCAGCGGCATCAGTAGCCCACGTGCAAAGCTTGGCGTGCTTTAGTGAGCACTTGAATTTGTAGGATTGGGATGATGGCGCCTCTACACCCTGGTGGTACTGTAATGTATCCGTTGGTTTTATGCGCATAGGCATGACTGACAACGTTGATTGTATAAAACTCGCATTGGATCCTAGTAAATAAAAACATGTTTTTTGGCAGATACAGAAATGTTATCTCCTGATCTTTTCACTTGGGATAAGAAAGTAGTGCAATTGCTGCGAAGTTCTTAGCGGAATTATATACAATGAACTAATAAAAATAACTTAACTTGAAATAATTAACTTATAACAAACAGACAGCGAAATACCTAACAACTTAAATATGGGCAGCGTAAACCACATTCTTTGTAGTGAATCTTGTCCCCGACTCGCCAACCAGTTACTTGTGTCTATCGAGCCGGGACCGTAGATCGGCAAGCGACACAGCCGCATTGATTTTTAACCTCAGTGTGCGACAGCTGCCTTAGATTTTTTCTTAATTGTAAACCAGCAAATCGTTGCCTAAACTGTGAATTAAATTTGACCGGAACCGTGAATTATATTTGACCTCTTCTCTCAAACAAACCTTATTATTTTACTTTCTTTAGTGTGTGTGTAGCATGTTTGCATCAAATACTTCAACTCTGTTGAATAATTATTGTACGCCCATAGAGGTAGGCCACAGTTGAACAATTAAGACACTTTTGTTAACATCTGTAATCTGTATATACCTGTGTTCCACAATAAAGCATGATTTATGATTTATGATTAAACAATTAGACCTTTGTTTGTTATCTCTGAGTTAATTTAGTGATAATTTTCCCATACAGGGTAAGTTGTGCATGAATTTATTTATTTAGTTTCAAGTTAATGATAGTCTGCCTACGGGTTTATACCTGTAGGTAATTAAAAGTTTACATCAAAAATACTATTTACATATAAAAAAAATGGTCATCCCGCCGTGATACTAGTCTGCCCTACACTAGAATGTAATTCAGGAGCCCGCACGAGCCTAGCGAGCGCAGCGAGCGTGCAGCGGGAGCGGCCGGCGAGTGCCAGAACCGAATTGTCGGCAAATAAGTATGAGTGGCAAATAATCTATTGATATTGTAAACATCTACAATGCAATAAAAAAAATCCCTCGTTATAATATTTTTCTTAGTATCAAGTTTCCACAGTGAAGTTTAGTTTAAAAAGCTACTATTGCATAGGTTAGGTTAGAACTGTGACCACCGGAACCACCAGAACCGAATTGTCGGCAAAGTAACATGTCAAATGTTTATAAAAATATATTAGATTTCGGATTTATGATTTTTCGGAGTTTTGATTATTCTGAATTCGTATTTATGAAACATCTGATTATTCTCGCCCCTCGCGCCCTAAGGTGCTGCGCCCGTGGGCGGGCAGTGGTAGGCACCATACCACCACTACGCCCGGCGGCAGGCAATGGGTGGGTGGGAAGACCACCGCACTGCCATGCCTGAGCCCTCTTAGCTTCCCGGTGGTTCCACCTGCCACCAGTACTAAGCCCCCCCACCACGACAAGGCGAAGGCTCATGGGGGGGAATAACACACCTTACCCAACCACTTGACGTTGCCTTTTTCAGACCACTAAAGATGGCTTGGAGGTATTTACTTTTTAATTGGAAGAAAAATGATGGCAGAAAGCTACCTAGTCTTGTGTCGTACGTGTCCGATGTACGCATAGGTTACGTTACCCGGTAGCGTACTAAAGGAAACGTTACCGAACGCAGCTTGTTAATCGGACAGTCGGAATATTAGTACATCGCGTTCTGCTTCGATTGTGCAATGAGAAAACGCCATACAAATAACGTACGAATAAGCGGGACAGCGACAAGCGACAATTCATATTGATAAAGTGGTGCGGTTTCATTTGCTAAGCGCTTCACTGCTTGTTTCAGAACGTTTGCAACATGATGATAGTTTCATAAAGTTTTTGACTAAAGAAACAATAGTCTCGGAATGCCAAACTCAACATCAGTTCCAAATTATCACATAAATGATTAAAAATCAATAACAAAAACAATTGTTCATTGTTACAAATAAAAGGTAGAAATACCAACGAATTGTAATATACGAGTACATACAAAGCGCTTAAAACCTATAATTCCGCTAAGAACTTCAAAGCAATTGCACTACTTTCTTATCCTAAGTGAAAAGATCAGGAAATAACATTTCTGTATCTGCCAAAAACCATGTTTTTATTTACTAGGACCCAGTGCGAGTTTTATACAATCAACGTTGTTAGTCATGCGTATGCGCATAAAACCAACGGATACATTACAGTACCACCAGAGTGTAGAGGCGCCATCATCCCAATCCTACAAATTCAAGTGCTCACTAAAGCACGCCAAGCTTTACACGTGGGCTACTGATGCCGCTGAAATAAGACCCGTTTTGCAATAGTTGCCTTGCCGTCCAAAATTCACCCTCTATGTGGTCGTGTAAAAGTCGCACTCTCCTTTAATATATTGGGCCATAAATAATAAAGTTACGCAATTTAGGCCTTCAGTTAATATGCGCTTACTTAGAGGCGCTAGAGGTGGCCACAGAGGTGCCCTCGGCTTCCTGGTTCTCCTCTTCTATCTTTGGGATATCGAACATCTCCGCGAAGAGTGCGGGCACCACCAAGCGCGGCCAGTTCTCACGGAACCAGCCCATCTGGACGTGGTGGCGCGTGCCCAAAGCGCGCACCTCGGCTGTGGCCAAGGCGAAAGTACGTCTTGTACTCTACTAATAATAATAGATTGCTGCAAAGCGTCAACCAAGGTTTGGTTTATAGAGTTAATCCTTTCTCTTTCCGACAGAAAAGGACAGGTCGGGCACAGCAGCAGCGCTGCGGTGAAGATCGCCATGTCCTCCTACGAGCTGTTGATGCTTAGCATTGTACGCACGAAATTCAGCATGGCGCAGGCAAAAGGCGGATCATACAAGATCTCGAGCTGAGCTGCAAAGATGGGGTGCCGTCCTCGAAGCCGATGCATTCCGGCGTGGACAGCCGCGTGACTCTTGCTAGCCACACTTCGAAAAAGCCCAGCTTAACAAGAATCAGCTGATTGTCTGGGGGTAAGCTGTTAAATCCGGGCAGGCGTTTACCGTACTCCACAACCTGCTGCACGGAAGGCGTCATGCGAGTGGCCATGTTGCACCACAGGATGGAGCGGACGTCCGTCACTCTATCGTAGGTGGAGCTGGCCGATCTACGCTCCCTTAATTAATTAGTGGAGTACAAGACGTGGCAGGTCGTTTGGAAGCTTTCGCCTTGGCCACAGCCGAGGTGCGCGCTTTGGGCACGCGCCACCATGTCCAGATGGGCTGGTGCCGTGAGAACTGGCCGCGCCTGGTGCTGCCCGCACCCTTCGCGGAGATGTTCGATATCCCGAAGATAGAGGAGGAGAACCGGGAAGCCGAGGGCACCTCTGTGGCCACCTCTAGCGCCTCTAAGTAAGCGCATATTAACTGAAGGCCTAAATTGCGTAACTTTATAATTTATGGCCCAATATATTAAAGGAGAGTGCGACTTTTACACGACCACATAGAGGGTGAATTTTGGACGGCAAGGCAACTATTGCAAAACGGGTCTTATTTCAGCGGCATCAGTAGCCCACGTGCAAAGCTTGGCGTGCTTTAGTGAGCACTTGAATTTGTAGGATTGGGATGATGGCGCCTCTACACCCTGGTGGTACTGTAATGTATCCGTTGGTTTTATGCGCATAGGCATGACTGACAACGTTGATTGTATAAAACTCGCATTGGATCCTAGTAAATAAAAACATGTTTTTTGGCAGATACAGAAATGTTATCTCCTGATCTTTTCACTTGGGATAAGAAAGTAGTGCAATTGCTGCGAAGTTCTTAGCGGAATTATATACAATGAACTAATAAAAATAACTTAACTTGAAATAATTAACTTATAACAAACAGACAGCGAAATACCTAACAACTTAAATATGGGCAGCGTAAACCACATTCTTTGTAGTGAATCTTGTCCCCGACTCGCCAACCAGTTACTTGTGTCTATCGAGCCGGGACCGTAGATCGGCAAGCGACACAGCCGCATTGATTTTTAACCTCAGTGTGCGACAGCTGCCTTAGATTTTTTCTTAATTGTAAACCAGCAAATCGTTGCCTAAACTGTGAATTAAATTTGACCGGAACCGTGAATTATATTTGACCTCTTCTCTCAAACAAACCTTATTATTTTACTTTCTTTAGTGTGTGTGTAGCATGTTTGCATCAAATACTTCAACTCTGTTGAATAATTATTGTACGCCCATAGAGGTAGGCCACAGTTGAACAATTAAGACACTTTTGTTAACATCTGTAATCTGTATATACCTGTGTTCCACAATAAAGCATGATTTATGATTTATGATTAAACAATTAGACCTTTGTTTGTTATCTCTGAGTTAATTTAGTGATAATTTTCCCATACAGGGTAAGTTGTGCATGAATTTATTTATTTAGTTTCAAGTTAATGATAGTCTGCCTACGGGTTTATACCTGTAGGTAATTAAAAGTTTACATCAAAAATACTATTTACATATAAAAAAAATGGTCATCCCGCCGTGATACTAGTCTGCCCTACACTAGAATGTAATTCAGGAGCCCGCACGAGCCTAGCGAGCGCAGCGAGCGTGCAGCGGGAGCGGCCGGCGAGTGCCAGAACCGAATTGTCGGCAAATAAGTATGAGTGGCAAATAATCTATTGATATTGTAAACATCTACAATGCAATAAAAAAAATCCCTCGTTATAATATTTTTCTTAGTATCAAGTTTCCACAGTGAAGTTTAGTTTAAAAAGCTACTATTGCATAGGTTAGGTTAGAACTGTGACCACCGGAACCACCAGAACCGAATTGTCGGCAAAGTAACATGTCAAATGTTTATAAAAATATATTAGATTTCGGATTTATGATTTTTCGGAGTTTTGATTATTCTGAATTCGTATTTATGAAACATCTGATTATTCTCGCCCCTCGCGCCCTAAGGTGCTGCGCCCGTGGGCGGGCAGTGGTAGGCACCATACCACCACTACGCCCGGCGGCAGGCAATGGGTGGGTGGGAAGACCACCGCACTGCCATGCCTGAGCCCTCTTAGCTTCCCGGTGGTTCCACCTGCCACCAGTACTAAGCCCCCCCACCACGACAAGGCGAAGGCTCATGGGGGGGAATAACACACCTTACCCAACCACTTGACGTTGCCTTTTTCAGACCACTAAAGATGGCTTGGAGGTATTTACTTTTTAATTGGAAGAAAAATGATGGCAGAAAGCTACCTAGTCTTGTGTCGTACGTGTCCGATGTACGCATAGGTTACGTTACCCGGTAGCGTACTAAAGGAAACGTTACCGAACGCAGCTTGTTAATCGGACAGTCGGAATATTAGTACATCGCGTTCTGCTTCGATTGTGCAATGAGAAAACGCCATACAAATAACGTACGAATAAGCGGGACAGCGACAAGCGACAATTCATATTGATAAAGTGGTGCGGTTTCATTTGCTAAGCGCTTCACTGCTTGTTTCAGAACGTTTGCAACATGATGATAGTTTCATAAAGTTTTTGACTAAAGAAACAATAGTCTCGGAATGCCAAACTCAACATCAGTTCCAAATTATCACATAAATGATTAAAAATCAATAACAAAAACAATTGTTCATTGTTACAAATAAAAGGTAGAAATACCAACGAATTGTAATATACGAGTACATACAAAGCGCTTAAAACCTATAATTCCGCTAAGAACTTCAAAGCAATTGCACTACTTTCTTATCCTAAGTGAAAAGATCAGGAAATAACATTTCTGTATCTGCCAAAAACCATGTTTTTATTTACTAGGACCCAGTGCGAGTTTTATACAATCAACGTTGTTAGTCATGCGTATGCGCATAAAACCAACGGATACATTACAGTACCACCAGAGTGTAGAGGCGCCATCATCCCAATCCTACAAATTCAAGTGCTCACTAAAGCACGCCAAGCTTTACACGTGGGCTACTGATGCCGCTGAAATAAGACCCGTTTTGCAATAGTTGCCTTGCCGTCCAAAATTCACCCTCTATGTGGTCGTGTAAAAGTCGCACTCTCCTTTAATATATTGGGCCATAAATAATAAAGTTACGCAATTTAGGCCTTCAGTTAATATGCGCTTACTTAGAGGCGCTAGAGGTGGCCACAGAGGTGCCCTCGGCTTCCTGGTTCTCCTCTTCTATCTTTGGGATATCGAACATCTCCGCGAAGAGTGCGGGCACCACCAAGCGCGGCCAGTTCTCACGGAACCAGCCCATCTGGACGTGGTGGCGCGTGCCCAAAGCGCGCACCTCGGCTGTGGCCAAGGCGAAAGTACGTCTTGTACTCTACTAATAATAATAGATTGCTGCAAAGCGTCAACCAAGGTTTGGTTTATAGAGTTAATCCTTTCTCTTTCCGACAGAAAAGGACAGGTCGGGCACAGCAGCAGCGCTGCGGTGAAGATCGCCATCTCCTCCTACGAGCTGTTGATGCTTAGCATTGTACGCACGAAATTCAGCATGGCGCAGGCAAAAGGCGGATCATACAAGATCTCGAGCTGAGCTGCAAAGATGGGGTGCCGTCCTCGAAGCCGATGCATTCCGGCGTGGACAGCCGCGTGACTCTTGCTAGTCACACTTCGAAAAAGCCCAGCTTAACAAGAATCAGCTGATTGTCTGGGGGTAAGCTGTTAAATCCGGGCAGGCGTTTACCGTACTTCACAACCTGCTGCACGGAAGGCGTCATGCGAGTGGCCATGTTGCACCACAGGATGGAGCGGACGTCCGTCACTCTATCGGAGGTGGAGCTGGCCGATCTACGCTCCCTTAATTAATTAGTGGAGTACAAGACGTGGCAGGTCGTTTGGAAGCTTTCGCCTTGGCCACAGCCGAGGTGCGCGCTTTGGGCACGCGCCACCATGTCCAGATGGGCTGGTGCCGTGAGAACTGGCCGCGCCTGGTGCTGCCCGCACCCTTCGCGGAGATGTTCGATATCCCGAAGATAGAGGAGGAGAACCGGGAAGCCGAGGGCACCTCTGTGGCCACCTCTAGCGCCTCTAAGTAAGCGCATATTAACTGAAGGCCTGAATTGCGTAACTTTATAATTTATGGCCCAATATATTAAAGGAGAGTGCGACTTTTACACGACCACATAGAGGGTGAATTTTGGACGGCAAGGCAACTATTGCAAAAAGGGTCTTATTTCAGCGGCATCAGTAGCCCACGTGCAAAGCTTGGCGTGCTTTAGTGAGCACTTGAATTTGTAGGATTGGGATGATGGCGCCTCTACACCCTGGTGGTACTGTAATGTATCCGTTGGTTTTATGCGCATAGGCATGACTGACAACGTTGATTGTATAAAACTCGCATTGGATCCTAGTAAATAAAAACATGTTTTTTGGCAGATACAGAAATGTTATCTCCTGATCTTTTCACTTGGGATAAGAAAGTAGTGCAATTGCTGCGAAGTTCTTAGCGGAATTATATACAATGAACTAATAAAAATAACTTAACTTGAAATAATTAACTTATAACAAACAGACAGCGAAATACCTAACAACTTAAATATGGGCAGCGTAAACCACATTCTTTGTAGTGAATCTTGTCCCCGACTCGCCAACCAGTTACTTGTGTCTATCGAGCCGGGACCGTAGATCGGCAAGCGACACAGCCGCATTGATTTTTAACCTCAGTGTGCGACAGCTGCCTTAGATTTTTTCTTAATTGTAAACCAGCAAATCGTTGCCTAAACTGTGAATTAAATTTGACCGGAACCGTGAATTATATTTGACCTCTTCTCTCAAACAAACCTTATTATTTTACTTTCTTTAGTGTGTGTGTAGCATGTTTGCATCAAATACTTCAACTCTGTTGAATAATTATTGTACGCCCATAGAGGTAGGCCACAGTTGAACAATTAAGACACTTTTGTTAACATCTGTAATCTGTATATACCTGTGTTCCACAATAAAGCATGATTTATGATTTATGATTAAACAATTAGACCTTTGTTTATTATCTCTGAGTTAATTTAGTGATAATTTTCCCATACAGGGTAAGTTGTGCATGAATTTATTTATTTAGTTTCAAGTTAATGATAGTCTGCCTACGGGTTTATACCTGTAGGTAATTAAAAGTTTACATCAAAAATACTATTTACATATAAAAAAAATGGTCATCCCGCCGTGATACTAGTCTGCCCTACACTAGAATGTAATTCAGGAGCCCGCACGAGCCTAGCGAGCGCAGCGAGCGTGCAACGGGAGCGGCCGGCGAGTGCCAGAACCGAATTGTCGGCAAATAAGTATGAGTGGCAAATAATCTATTGATATTGTAAACATCTACAATGCAATAAAAAAAAACCCTCGTTATAATATTTTTCTTAGTATCAAGTTTCCACAGTGAAGTTTAGTTTAAAAAGCTACTGTTGCATAGGTTAGGTTAGAACTGTGACCACCGGAACCACCAGAACCGAATTGTCGGCAAAGTAACATGTCAAATGTTTATAAAAATATATTAGATTTCGGATTTATGATTTTTCGGAGTTTTGATTATTCTGAATTCGTATTTATGAAACATCTGATTATTCTCGCCCCTCGCGCCCTAAGGTGCTGCGCCCGTGGGCGGGCAGTGGTAGGCACCATACCACCACTACGCCCGGCGGCAGGCAATGGGTGGGTGGGAAGACCACCGCACTGCCATGCCTGAGCCCTCTTAGCTTCCCGGTGGTTCCACCTGCCACCAGTACTAAGCCCCCCCACCACGACAAGGCGAAGGCTCATGGGGGGGAATAACACACCTTACCCAACCACTTGACGTTGCCTTTTTCAGACCACTAAAGATGGCTTGGAGGTATTTACTTTTTAATTGGAAGAAAAATGATGGCAGAAAGCTACCTAGTCTTGTGTCGTACGTGTCCGATGTACGCATAGGTTACGTTACCCGGTAGCGTACTAAAGGAAACGTTACCGAACGCAGCTTGTTAATCGGACAGTCGGAATATTAGTACATCGCGTTCTGCTTCGATTGTGCAATGAGAAAACGCCATACAAATAACGTACGAATAAGCGGGACAGCGACAAGCGACAATTCATATTGATAAAGTGGTGCGGTTTCATTTGCTAAGCGCTTCACTGCTTGTTTCAGAACGTTTGCAACATGATGATAGTTTCATAAAGTTTTTGACTAAAGAAACAATAGTCTCGGAATGCCAAACTCAACATCAGTTCCAAATTATCACATAAATGATTAAAAATCAATAACAAAAACAATTGTTCATTGTTACAAATAAAAGGTAGAAATACCAACGAATTGTAATATACGAGTACATACAAAGCGCTTAAAACCTATAATTCCGCTAAGAACTTCAAAGCAATTGCACTACTTTCTTATCCTAAGTGAAAAGATCAGGAAATAACATTTCTGTATCTGCCAAAAACCATGTTTTTATTTACTAGGACCCAGTGCGAGTTTTATACAATCAACGTTGTTAGTCATGCGTATGCGCATAAAACCAACGGATACATTACAGTACCACCAGAGTGTAGAGGCGCCATCATCCCAATCCTACAAATTCAAGTGCTCACTAAAGCACGCCAAGCTTTACACGTGGGCTACTGATGCCGCTGAAATAAGACCCGTTTTGCAATAGTTGCCTTGCCGTCCAAAATTCACCCTCTATGTGGTCGTGTAAAAGTCGCACTCTCCTTTAATATATTGGGCCATAAATAATAAAGTTACGCAATTTAGGCCTTCAGTTAATATGCGCTTACTTAGAGGCGCTAGAGGTGGCCACAGAGGTGCCCTCGGCTTCCTGGTTCTCCTCTTCTATCTTTGGGATATCGAACATCTCCGCGAAGAGTGCGGGCACCACCAAGCGCGGCCAGTTCTCACGGAACCAGCCCATCTGGACGTGGTGGCGCGTGCCCAAAGCGCGCACCTCGGCTGTGGCCAAGGCGAAAGTACGTCTTGTACTCTACTAATAATAATAGATTGCTGCAAAGCGTCAACCAAGGTTTGGTTTATAGAGTTAATCCTTTCTCTTTCCGACAGAAAAGGACAGGTCGGGCACAGCAGCAGCGCTGCGGTGAAGATCGCCATGTCCTCCTACGAGCTGTTGATGCTTAGCATTGTACGCACGAAATTCAGCATGGCGCAGGCAAAAGGCGGATCATACAAGATCTCGAGCTGAGCTGCAAAGATGGGGTGCCGTCCTCGAAGCCGATGCATTCCGGCGTGGACAGCCGCGTGACTCTTGCTAGCCACACTTCGAAAAAGCCCAGCTTAACAAGAATCAGCTGATTGTCTGGGGGTAAGCTGTTAAATCCGGGCAGGCGTTTACCGTACTCCACAACCTGCTGCACGGAAGGCGTCATGCGAGTGGCCATGTTGCACCACAGGATGGAGCGGACGTCCGTCACTCTATCGTAGGTGGAGCTGGCCGATCTACGCTCCCTTAATTAATTAGTGGAGTACAAGACGTGGCAGGTCGTTTGGAAGCTTTCGCCTTGGCCACAGCCGAGGTGCGCGCTTTGGGCACGCGCCACCATGTCCAGATGGGCTGGTGCCGTGAGAACTGGCCGCGCCTGGTGCTGCCCGCACCCTTCGCGGAGATGTTCGATATCCCGAAGATAGAGGAGGAGAACCGGGAAGCCGAGGGCACCTCTGTGGCCACCTCTAGCGCCTCTAAGTAAGCGCATATTAACTGAAGGCCTAAATTGCGTAACTTTATAATTTATGGCCCAATATATTAAAGGAGAGTGCGACTTTTACACGACCACATAGAGGGTGAATTTTGGACGGCAAGGCAACTATTGCAAAACGGGTCTTATTTCAGCGGCATCAGTAGCCCACGTGCAAAGCTTGGCGTGCTTTAGTGAGCACTTGAATTTGTAGGATTGGGATGATGGCGCCTCTACACCCTGGTGGTACTGTAATGTATCCGTTGGTTTTATGCGCATAGGCATGACTGACAACGTTGATTGTATAAAACTCGCATTGGATCCTAGTAAATAAAAACATGTTTTTTGGCAGATACAGAAATGTTATCTCCTGATCTTTTCACTTGGGATAAGAAAGTAGTGCAATTGCTGCGAAGTTCTTAGCGGAATTATATACAATGAACTAATAAAAATAACTTAACTTGAAATAATTAACTTATAACAAACAGACAGCGAAATACCTAACAACTTAAATATGGGCAGCGTAAACCACATTCTTTGTAGTGAATCTTGTCCCCGACTCGCCAACCAGTTACTTGTGTCTATCGAGCCGGGACCGTAGATCGGCAAGCGACACAGCCGCATTGATTTTTAACCTCAGTGTGCGACAGCTGCCTTAGATTTTTTCTTAATTGTAAACCAGCAAATCGTTGCCTAAACTGTGAATTAAATTTGACCGGAACCGTGAATTATATTTGACCTCTTCTCTCAAACAAACCTTATTATTTTACTTTCTTTAGTGTGTGTGTAGCATGTTTGCATCAAATACTTCAACTCTGTTGAATAATTATTGTACGCCCATAGAGGTAGGCCACAGTTGAACAATTAAGACACTTTTGTTAACATCTGTAATCTGTATATACCTGTGTTCCACAATAAAGCATGATTTATGATTTATGATTAAACAATTAGACCTTTGTTTGTTATCTCTGAGTTAATTTAGTGATAATTTTCCCATACAGGGTAAGTTGTGCATGAATTTATTTATTTAGTTTCAAGTTAATGATAGTCTGCCTACGGGTTTATACCTGTAGGTAATTAAAAGTTTACATCAAAAATACTATTTACATATAAAAAAAATGGTCATCCCGCCGTGATACTAGTCTGCCCTACACTAGAATGTAATTCAGGAGCCCGCACGAGCCTAGCGAGCGCAGCGAGCGTGCAGCGGGAGCGGCCGGCGAGTGCCAGAACCGAATTGTCGGCAAATAAGTATGAGTGGCAAATAATCTATTGATATTGTAAACATCTACAATGCAATAAAAAAAATCCCTCGTTATAATATTTTTCTTAGTATCAAGTTTCCACAGTGAAGTTTAGTTTAAAAAGCTACTATTGCATAGGTTAGGTTAGAACTGTGACCACCGGAACCACCAGAACCGAATTGTCGGCAAAGTAACATGTCAAATGTTTATAAAAATATATTAGATTTCGGATTTATGATTTTTCGGAGTTTTGATTATTCTGAATTCGTATTTATGAAACATCTGATTATTCTCGCCCCTCGCGCCCTAAGGTGCTGCGCCCGTGGGCGGGCAGTGGTAGGCACCATACCACCACTACGCCCGGCGGCAGGCAATGGGTGGGTGGGAAGACCACCGCACTGCCATGCCTGAGCCCTCTTAGCTTCCCGGTGGTTCCACCTGCCACCAGTACTAAGCCCCCCCACCACGACAAGGCGAAGGCTCATGGGGGGGAATAACACACCTTACCCAACCACTTGACGTTGCCTTTTTCAGACCACTAAAGATGGCTTGGAGGTATTTACTTTTTAATTGGAAGAAAAATGATGGCAGAAAGCTACCTAGTCTTGTGTCGTACGTGTCCGATGTACGCATAGGTTACGTTACCCGGTAGCGTACTAAAGGAAACGTTACCGAACGCAGCTTGTTAATCGGACAGTCGGAATATTAGTACATCGCGTTCTGCTTCGATTGTGCAATGAGAAAACGCCATACAAATAACGTACGAATAAGCGGGACAGCGACAAGCGACAATTCATATTGATAAAGTGGTGCGGTTTCATTTGCTAAGCGCTTCACTGCTTGTTTCAGAACGTTTGCAACATGATGATAGTTTCATAAAGTTTTTGACTAAAGAAACAATAGTCTCGGAATGCCAAACTCAACATCAGTTCCAAATTATCACATAAATGATTAAAAATCAATAACAAAAACAATTGTTCATTGTTACAAATAAAAGGTAGAAATACCAACGAATTGTAATATACGAGTACATACAAAGCGCTTAAAACCTATAATTCCGCTAAGAACTTCAAAGCAATTGCACTACTTTCTTATCCTAAGTGAAAAGATCAGGAAATAACATTTCTGTATCTGCCAAAAACCATGTTTTTATTTACTAGGACCCAGTGCGAGTTTTATACAATCAACGTTGTTAGTCATGCGTATGCGCATAAAACCAACGGATACATTACAGTACCACCAGAGTGTAGAGGCGCCATCATCCCAATCCTACAAATTCAAGTGCTCACTAAAGCACGCCAAGCTTTACACGTGGGCTACTGATGCCGCTGAAATAAGACCCGTTTTGCAATAGTTGCCTTGCCGTCCAAAATTCACCCTCTATGTGGTCGTGTAAAAGTCGCACTCTCCTTTAATATATTGGGCCATAAATAATAAAGTTACGCAATTTAGGCCTTCAGTTAATATGCGCTTACTTAGAGGCGCTAGAGGTGGCCACAGAGGTGCCCTCGGCTTCCTGGTTCTCCTCTTCTATCTTTGGGATATCGAACATCTCCGCGAAGAGTGCGGGCACCACCAAGCGCGGCCAGTTCTCACGGAACCAGCCCATCTGGACGTGGTGGCGCGTGCCCAAAGCGCGCACCTCGGCTGTGGCCAAGGCGAAAGTACGTCTTGTACTCTACTAATAATAATAGATTGCTGCAAAGCGTCAACCAAGGTTTGGTTTATAGAGTTAATCCTTTCTCTTTCCGACAGAAAAGGACAGGTCGGGCACAGCAGCAGCGCTGCGGTGAAGATCGCCATCTCCTCCTACGAGCTGTTGATGCTTAGCATTGTACGCACGAAATTCAGCATGGCGCAGGCAAAAGGCGGATCATACAAGATCTCGAGCTGAGCTGCAAAGATGGGGTGCCGTCCTCGAAGCCGATGCATTCCGGCGTGGACAGCCGCGTGACTCTTGCTAGTCACACTTCGAAAAAGCCCAGCTTAACAAGAATCAGCTGATTGTCTGGGGGTAAGCTGTTAAATCCGGGCAGGCGTTTACCGTACTTCACAACCTGCTGCACGGAAGGCGTCATGCGAGTGGCCATGTTGCACCACAGGATGGAGCGGACGTCCGTCACTCTATCGGAGGTGGAGCTGGCCGATCTACGCTCCCTTAATTAATTAGTGGAGTACAAGACGTGGCAGGTCGTTTGGAAGCTTTCGCCTTGGCCACAGCCGAGGTGCGCGCTTTGGGCACGCGCCACCATGTCCAGATGGGCTGGTGCCGTGAGAACTGGCCGCGCCTGGTGCTGCCCGCACCCTTCGCGGAGATGTTCGATATCCCGAAGATAGAGGAGGAGAACCGGGAAGCCGAGGGCACCTCTGTGGCCACCTCTAGCGCCTCTAAGTAAGCGCATATTAACTGAAGGCCTGAATTGCGTAACTTTATAATTTATGGCCC
Organism: Udea olivalis; assembly: GCA_947369235.1. Lineage (NCBI taxonomy): Eukaryota > Metazoa > Arthropoda > Insecta > Lepidoptera > Crambidae > Udea > Udea olivalis. The sequence continues at coordinate 19,378,496 of OX376355.1, forward strand.
AATATATTAAAGGAGAGTGCGACTTTTACACGACCACATAGAGGGTGAATTTTGGACGGCAAGGCAACTATTGCAAAAAGGGTCTTATTTCAGCGGCATCAGTAGCCCACGTGCAAAGCTTGGCGTGCTTTAGTGAGCACTTGAATTTGTAGGATTGGGATGATGGCGCCTCTACACCCTGGTGGTACTGTAATGTATCCGTTGGTTTTATGCGCATAGGCATGACTGACAACGTTGATTGTATAAAACTCGCATTGGATCCTAGTAAATAAAAACATGGTTTTTGGCAGATACAGAAATGTTATCTCCTGATCTTTTCACTTGGGATAAGAAAGTAGTGCAATTGCTGCGAAGTTCTTAGCGGAATTATATACAATGAACTAATAAAAATAACTTAACTTGAAATAATTAACTTATAACAAACAGACAGCGAAATACCTAACAACTTAAATATGGGCAGCGTAAACCACATTCTTTGTAGTGAATCTTGTCCCCGACTCGCCAACCAGTTACTTGTGTCTATCGAGCCGGGACCGTAGATCGGCAAGCGACACAGCCGCATTGATTTTTAACCTCAGTGTGCGACAGCTGCCTTAGATTTTTTCTTAATTGTAAACCAGCAAATCGTTGCCTAAACTGTGAATTAAATTTGACCGGAACCGTGAATTATATTTGACCTCTTCTCTCAAACAAACCTTATTATTTTACTTTCTTTAGTGTGTGTGTAGCATGTTTGCATCAAATACTTCAACTCTGTTGAATAATTATTGTACGCCCATAGAGGTAGGCCACAGTTGAACAATTAAGACACTTTTGTTAACATCTGTAATCTGTATATACCTGTGTTCCACAATAAAGCATGATTTATGATTTATGATTAAACAATTAGACCTTTGTTTATTATCTCTGAGTTAATTTAGTGATAATTTTCCCATACAGGGTAAGTTGTGCATGAATTTATTTATTTAGTTTCAAGTTAATGATAGTCTGCCTACGGGTTTATACCTGTAGGTAATTAAAAGTTTACATCAAAAATACTATTTACATATAAAAAAAATGGTCATCCCGCCGTGATACTAGTCTGCCCTACACTAGAATGTAATTCAGGAGCCCGCACGAGCCTAGCGAGCGCAGCGAGCGTGCAACGGGAGCGGCCGGCGAGTGCCAGAACCGAATTGTCGGCAAATAAGTATGAGTGGCAAATAATCTATTGATATTGTAAACATCTACAATGCAATAAAAAAAAACCCTCGTTATAATATTTTTCTTAGTATCAAGTTTCCACAGTGAAGTTTAGTTTAAAAAGCTACTGTTGCATAGGTTAGGTTAGAACTGTGACCACCGGAACCACCAGAACCGAATTGTCGGCAAAGTAACATGTCAAATGTTTATAAAAATATATTAGATTTCGGATTTATGATTTTTCGGAGTTTTGATTATTCTGAATTCGTATTTATGAAACATCTGATTATTCTCGCCCCTCGCGCCCTAAGGTGCTGCGCCCGTGGGCGGGCAGTGGTAGGCACCATACCACCACTACGCCCGGCGGCAGGCAATGGGTGGGTGGGAAGACCACCGCACTGCCATGCCTGAGCCCTCTTAGCTTCCCGGTGGTTCCACCTGCCACCAGTACTAAGCCCCCCCACCACGACAAGGCGAAGGCTCATGGGGGGGAATAACACACCTTACCCAACCACTTGACGTTGCCTTTTTCAGACCACTAAAGATGGCTTGGAGGTATTTACTTTTTAATTGGAAGAAAAATGATGGCAGAAAGCTACCTAGTCTTGTGTCGTACGTGTCCGATGTACGCATAGGTTACGTTACCCGGTAGCGTACTAAAGGAAACGTTACCGAACGCAGCTTGTTAATCGGACAGTCGGAATATTAGTACATCGCGTTCTGCTTCGATTGTGCAATGAGAAAACGCCATACAAATAACGTACGAATAAGCGGGACAGCGACAAGCGACAATTCATATTGATAAAGTGGTGCGGTTTCATTTGCTAAGCGCTTCACTGCTTGTTTCAGAACGTTTGCAACATGATGATAGTTTCATAAAGTTTTTGACTAAAGAAACAATAGTCTCGGAATGCCAAACTCAACATCAGTTCCAAATTATCACATAAATGATTAAAAATCAATAACAAAAACAATTGTTCATTGTTACAAATAAAAGGTAGAAATACCAACGAATTGTAATATACGAGTACATACAAAGCGCTTAAAACCTATAATTCCGCTAAGAACTTCAAAGCAATTGCACTACTTTCTTATCCTAAGTGAAAAGATCAGGAAATAACATTTCTGTATCTGCCAAAAACCAAGTTTTTATTTACTAGGACCCAGTGCGAGTTTTATACAATCAACGTTGTTAGTCATGCGTATGCGCATAAAACCAACGGATACATTACAGTACCACCAGAGTGTAGAGGCGCCATCATCCCAATCCTACAAATTCAAGTGCTCACTAAAGCACGCCAAGCTTTACACGTGGGCTACTGATGCCGCTGAAATAAGACCCGTTTTGCAATAGTTGCCTTGCCGTCCAAAATTCACCCTCTATGTGGTCGTGTAAAAGTCGCACTCTCCTTTAATATATTGGGCCATAAATAATAAAGTTACGCAATTTAGGCCTTCAGTTAATATGCGCTTACTTAGAGGCGCTAGAGGTGGCCACAGAGGTGCCCTCGGCTTCCTGGTTCTCCTCTTCTATCTTTGGGATATCGAACATCTCCGCGAAGAGTGCGGGCACCACCAAGCGCGGCTAGTTCTCACGGAACCAGCCCATCAGGACGTGGTGGCGCGTGCCCAAAGCGCGCACCTCGGCTGTGGCCAAGGCGAAAGTACGTCTTGTACTCTACTAATAATAATAGATTGCTGCAAAGCGTCAACCAAGGTTTGGTTTATAGAGTTAATCCTTTCTCTTTCCGACAGAAAAGGACAGATCGGGCACAGCAGCAGCGCTGCGGTGAAGATCGCCATCTCCTCCAACGAGCTGTTGATGCTTAGCATTGTACGCACGAAATTCAGCATGGCGCAGGCAAAAGGCGGATCATACAAGATCTCGAGCTGAGCTGCAAAGATGGGGTGCCGTCCTCGAAGCCGATGCATTCCGGCGTGGACAGCCGCGTGACTCTTGCTAGTCACACTTCGAAAAAGCCCAGCTTAACAAGAATCAGCTGATTGTCTGGGGGTAAGCTGTTAAATCCGGGCAGGCGTTTACCGTACTCCACAACCTGCTGCACGGAAGGCGTCATGCGAGTGGCCATGTTGCACCACAGGATGGAGCGGACGTCCGTCACTCTATCGGAGGTGGAGCTGGCCGATCTACGCTCCCTTAATTAATTAGTGGAGTACAAGACGTGGCAGGTCGTTTGGAAGCTTTCGCCTTGGCCACAGCCGAGGTGCGCGCTTTGGGCACGCGCCACCATGTCCAGATGGGCTGGTGCCGTGAGAACTGGCCGCGCCTGGTGCTGCCCGCACCCTTCGCGGAGATGTTCGATATCCCGAAGATAGAGGAGGAGAACCGGGAAGCCGAGGGCACCTCTGTGGCCACCTCTAGCGCCTCTAAGTAAGCGCATATTAACTGAAGGCCTAAATTGCGTAACTTTATAATTTATGGCCCAATATATTAAAGGAGAGTGCGACTTTTACACGACCACATAGAGGGTGAATTTTGGACGGCAAGGCAACTATTGCAAAACGGGTCTTATTTCAGCGGCATCAGTAGCCCACGTGCAAAGCTTGGCGTGCTTTAGTGAGCACTTGAATTTGTAGGATTGGGATGATGGCGCCTCTACACCCTGGTGGTACTGTAATGTATCCGTTGGTTTTATGCGCATAGGCATGACTGACAACGTTGATTGTATAAAACTCGCATTGGATCCTAGTAAATAAAAACATGGTTTTTGGCAGATACAGAAATGTTATCTCCTGATCTTTTCACTTGGGATAAGAAAGTAGTGCAATTGCTGCGAAGTTCTTAGCGGAATTATATACAATGAACTAATAAAAATAACTTAACTTGAAATAATTAACTTATAACAAACAGACAGCGAAATACCTAACAACTTAAATATGGGCAGCGTAAACCACATTCTTTGTAGTGAATCTTGTCCCCGACTCGCCAACCAGTTACTTGTGTCTATCGAGCCGGGACCGTAGATCGGCAAGCGACACAGCCGCATTGATTTTTAACCTCAGTGTGCGACAGCTGCCTTAGATTTTTTCTTAATTGTAAACCAGCAAATCGTTGCCTAAACTGTGAATTAAATTTGACCGGAACCGTGAATTATATTTGACCTCTTCTCTCAAACAAACCTTATTATTTTACTTTCTTTAGTGTGTGTGTAGCATGTTTGCATCAAATACTTCAACTCTGTTGAATAATTATTGTACGCCCATAGAGGTAGGCCACAGTTGAACAATTAAGACACTTTTGTTAACATCTGTAATCTGTATATACCTGTATTCCACAATAAAGCATGATTTATGATTTATGATTAAACAATTAGACCTTTGTTTGTTATCTCTGAGTTAATTTAGTGATAATTTTCCCATACAGGGTAAGTTGTGCATGAATTTATTTATTTAGTTTCAAGTTAATGATAGTCTGCCTACCCTACGGGTTTATACCTGTAGGTAATTAAAAGTTTACATCAAAAATACTATTTACATATAAAAAAATGGTCATCCCGCCGTGATACTAGTCTGCCCTACACTAGAATGTAATTCAGGAGCCCGCACGAGCCTAGCGAGCGCAGCGAGCGTGCAGCGGGAGCGGCCGGCGAGTGCCAGAACCGAATTGTCGGCAAATAAGTATGAGTGGCAAATAATCTATTGATATTGTAAACATCTACAATGCAATAAAAAAAAACCCTCGTTATAATATTTTTCTTAGTATCAAGTTTCCACAGTGAAGTTTAGTTTAAAAAGCTACTATTGCATAGGTTAGGTTAGAACTGTGACCACCGGAACCACCAGAACCGAATTGTCGGCAAAGTAACATGTCAAATGTTTATAAAAATATATTAGATTTCGGATTTATGATTTTTCGGAGTTTTGATTATTCTGAATTCGTATTTATGAAACATCTGATTATTCTCGCCCCTCGCGCCCTAAGGTGCTGCGCCCGTGGGCGGGCAGTGGTAGGCACCATACCACCACTACGCCCGGCGGCAGGCAATGGGTGGGTGGGAAGACCACCGCACTGCCATGCCTGAGCCCTCTTAGCTTCCCGGTGGTTCCACCTGCCACCAGTACTAAGCCCCCCCACCACGACAAGGCGAAGGCTCATGGGGGGGAATAACACACCTTACCCAACCACTTGACGTTGCCTTTTTCAGACCACTAAAGATGGCTTGGAGGTATTTACTTTTTAATTGGAGGAAAAATGATGGCAGAAAGCTACCTAGTCTTGTGTCGTACGTGTCCGATGTACGCATAGGTTACGTTACCAGGTAGCGTACTAAAGGAAACGTTACCGAACGCAGCTTGTTAATCGGACAGTCGGAATATTAGTACATCGCGTTCTGCTTCGATTGTGCAATGAGAAAACGCCATACAAATAACGTACGAATAAGCGAGACAGCGACAAGCGACAATTCATATTGATAAAGTGGTGCGGTTTAATTTGCTAAGCGCTTCACTGCTTGTTTCAGAACGTTTGCAACATGATGATAGTTTCATAAAGTTTTTGACTAAAGAAACAATAGTCTCGGAATGCCAAACTCAACATCAGTTCCAAATTATCACATAAATGATTAAAAATCAATAACAAAAACAATTGTTCATTGTTACAAATAAAAGGTAGAAATACCAACGAAATCAACGTTGTTAGTCATGCGTATGCGCATAAAACCAACGGATACATTACAGTACCACCAGAGTGTAGAGGCGCCATCATCCCAATCCTACAAATTCAAGTGCTCACTAAAGCACGCCAAGCTTTACACGTGGGCTACTGATGCCGCTGAAATAAGACCCGTTTTGCAATAGTTGCCTTGCCGTCCAAAATTCACCCTCTATGTGGTCGTGTAAAAGTCGCACTCTCCTTTAATATATTGGGCCATAAATAATAAAGTTACGCAATTTAGGCCTTCAGTTAATATGCGCTTACTTAGAGGCGCTAGAGGTGGCCACAGAGGTGCCCTCGGCTTCCTGGTTCTCCTCTTCTATCTTTGGGATATCGAACATCTCCGCGAAGAGTGCGGGCACCACCAAGCGCGGCCAGTTCTCACGGAACCAGCCCATCTGGACGTGGTGGCGCGTGCCCAAAGCGCGCACCTCGGCTGTGGCCAAGGCTAAAGTACGTCTTGTACTCTACTAATAATAATAGATTGCTGCAAAGCGTCAACCAAGGTTTGGTTTATAGAGTTAATCCTTTCTCTTTCCGACAGAAAAGGACAGGTCGGGCACAGCAGCAGCGCTGCGGTGAAGATCGCCATCTCCTCCTACGAGCTGTTGATGCTTAGCATTGTACGCACGAAATTCAGCATGGCGCAGGCAAAAGGCGGATCATACAAGATCTCGAGCTGAGCTGCAAAGATGGGGTGCCGTCCTCGAAGCCGATGCATTCCGGCGTGGACAGCCGCGTGACTCTTGCTAGCCACACTTCGAAAAAGCCCAGCTTAACAAGAATCAGCTGATTGTCTGGGGGTAAGCTGTTAAATCCGGGCAGGCGTTTACCGTACTCCACAACCTGCTGCACGGAAGGCGTCATGCGAGTGGCCATGTTGCACCACAGGATGGAGCGGACGTCCGTCACTCTATCGGAGGTGGAGCTGGCCGATCTACGCTCCCTTAATTAATTAGTGGAGTACAAGACGTGGCAGGTCGTTTGGAAGCTTTCGCCTTGGCCACAGCCGAGGTGCGCGCTTTGGGCACGCGCCACCATGTCCAGATGGGCTGGTGCCGTGAGAACTGGCCGCGCCTGGTGCTGCCCGCACCCTTCGCGGAGATGTTCGATATCCCGAAGATAGAGGAGGAGAACCGGGAAGCCGAGGGCACCTCTGTGGCCACCTCTAGCGCCTCTAAGTAAGCGCATATTAACTGAAGGCCTAAATTGCGTAACTTTATAATTTATGGCCCAATATATTAAAGGAGAGTGCGACTTTTACACGACCACATAGAGGGTGAATTTTGGACGGCAAGGCAACTATTGCAAAACGGGTCTTATTTCAGCGGCATCAGTAGCCCACGTGCAAAGCTTGGCGTGCTTTAGTGAGCACTTGAATTTGTAGGATTGGGATGATGGCGCCTCTACACCCTGGTGGTACTGTAATGTATCCGTTGGTTTTATGCGCATAGGCATGACTGACAACGTTGATTGTATAAAACTCGCATTGGATCCTAGTAAATAAAAACATGGTTTTTGGCAGATACAGAAATGTTATCTCCTGATCTTTTCACTTGGGATAAGAAAGTAGTGCAATTGCTGCGAAGTTCTTAGCGGAATTATATACAATGAACTAATAAAAATAACTTAACTTGAAATAATTAACTTATAACAAACAGACAGCGAAATACCTAACAACTTAAATATGGGCAGCGTAAACCACATTCTTTGTAGTGAATCTTGTCCCCGACTCGCCAACCAGTTACTTGTGTCTATCGAGCCGGGACCGTAGATCGGCAAGCGACACAGCCGCATTGATTTTTAACCTCAGTGTGCGACAGCTGCCTTAGATTTTTTCTTAATTGTAAACCAGCAAATCGTTGCCTAAACTGTGAATTAAATTTGACCGGAACCGTGAATTATATTTGACCTCTTCTCTCAAACAAACCTTATTATTTTACTTTCTTTAGTGTGTGTGTAGCATGTTTGCATCAAATACTTCAACTCTGTTGAATAATTATTGTACGCCCATAGAGGTAGGCCACAGTTGAACAATTAAGACACTTTTGTTAACATCTGTAATCTGTATATACCTGTATTCCACAATAAAGCATGATTTATGATTTATGATTAAACAATTAGACCTTTGTTTGTTATCTCTGAGTTAATTTAGTGATAATTTTCCCATACAGGGTAAGTTGTGCATGAATTTATTTATTTAGTTTCAAGTTAATGATAGTCTGCCTACCCTACGGGTTTATACCTGTAGGTAATTAAAAGTTTACATCAAAAATACTATTTACATATAAAAAAATGGTCATCCCGCCGTGATACTAGTCTGCCCTACACTAGAATGTAATTCAGGAGCCCGCACGAGCCTAGCGAGCGCAGCGAGCGTGCAGCGGGAGCGGCCGGCGAGTGCCAGAACCGAATTGTCGGCAAATAAGTATGAGTGGCAAATAATCTATTGATATTGTAAACATCTACAATGCAATAAAAAAAAACCCTCGTTATAATATTTTTCTTAGTATCAAGTTTCCACAGTGAAGTTTAGTTTAAAAAGCTACTATTGCATAGGTTAGGTTAGAACTGTGACCACCGGAACCACCAGAACCGAATTGTCGGCAAAGTAACATGTCAAATGTTTATAAAAATATATTAGATTTCGGATTTATGATTTTTCGGAGTTTTGATTATTCTGAATTCGTATTTATGAAACATCTGATTATTCTCGCCCCTCGCGCCCTAAGGTGCTGCGCCCGTGGGCGGGCAGTGGTAGGCACCATACCACCACTACGCCCGGCGGCAGGCAATGGGTGGGTGGGAAGACCACCGCACTGCCATGCCTGAGCCCTCTTAGCTTCCCGGTGGTTCCACCTGCCACCAGTACTAAGCCCCCCCACCACGACAAGGCGAAGGCTCATGGGGGGGAATAACACACCTTACCCAACCACTTGACGTTGCCTTTTTCAGACCACTAAAGATGGCTTGGAGGTATTTACTTTTTAATTGGAAGAAAAATGATGGCAGAAAGCTACCTAGTCTTGTGTCGTACGTGTCCGATGTACGCATAGGTTACGTTACCAGGTAGCGTACTAAAGGAAACGTTACCGAACGCAGCTTGTTAATCGGACAGTCGGAATATTAGTACATCGCGTTCTGCTTCGATTGTGCAATGAGAAAACGCCATACAAATAACGTACGAATAAGCGAGACAGCGACAAGCGACAATTCATATTGATAAAGTGGTGCGGTTTAATTTGCTAAGCGCTTCACTGCTTGTTTCAGAACGTTTGCAACATGATGATAGTTTCATAAAGTTTTTGACTAAAGAAACAATAGTCTCGGAATGCCAAACTCAACATCAGTTCCAAATTATCACATAAATGATTAAAAATCAATAACAAAAACAATTGTTCATTGTTACAAATAAAAGGTAGAAATACCAACGAAATCAACGTTGTTAGTCATGCGTATGCGCATAAAACCAACGGATACATTACAGTACCACCAGAGTGTAGAGGCGCCATCATCCCAATCCTACAAATTCAAGTGCTCACTAAAGCACGCCAAGCTTTACACGTGGGCTACTGATGCCGCTGAAATAAGACCCGTTTTGCAATAGTTGCCTTGCCGTCCAAAATTCACCCTCTATGTGGTCGTGTAAAAGTCGCACTCTCCTTTAATATATTGGGCCATAAATAATAAAGTTACGCAATTTAGGCCTTCAGTTAATATGCGCTTACTTAGAGGCGCTAGAGGTGGCCACAGAGGTGCCCTCGGCTTCCTGGTTCTCCTCTTCTATCTTTGGGATATCGAACATCTCCGCGAAGAGTGCGGGCACCACCAAGCGCGGCCAGTTCTCACGGAACCAGCCCATCTGGACGTGGTGGCGCGTGCCCAAAGCGCGCACCTCGGCTGTGGCCAAGGCTAAAGTACGTCTTGTACTCTACTAATAATAATAGATTGCTGCAAAGCGTCAACCAAGGTTTGGTTTATAGAGTTAATCCTTTCTCTTTCCGACAGAAAAGGACAGGTCGGGCACAGCAGCAGCGCTGCGGTGAAGATCGCCATCTCCTCCTACGAGCTGTTGATGCTTAGCATTGTACGCACGAAATTCAGCATGGCGCAGGCAAAAGGCGGATCATACAAGATCTCGAGCTGAGCTGCAAAGATGGGGTGCCGTCCTCGAAGCCGATGCATTCCGGCGTGGACAGCCGCGTGACTCTTGCTAGCCACACTTCGAAAAAGCCCAGCTTAACAAGAATCAGCTGATTGTCTGGGGGTAAGCTGTTAAATCCGGGCAGGCGTTTACCGTACTCCACAACCTGCTGCACGGAAGGCGTCATGCGAGTGGCCATGTTGCACCACAGGATGGAGCGGACGTCCGTCACTCTATCGGAGGTGGAGCTGGCCGATCTACGCTCCCTTAATTAATTAGTGGAGTACAAGACGTGGCAGGTCGTTTGGAAGCTTTCGCCTTGGCCACAGCCGAGGTGCGCGCTTTGGGCACGCGCCACCATGTCCAGATGGGCTGGTGCCGTGAGAACTGGCCGCGCCTGGTGCTGCCCGCACCCTTCGCGGAGATGTTCGATATCCCGAAGATAGAGGAGGAGAACCGGGAAGCCGAGGGCACCTCTGTGGCCACCTCTAGCGCCTCTAAGTAAGCGCATATTAACTGAAGGCCTAAATTGCGTAACTTTATAATTTATGGCCCAATGTATTAAAGGAGAGTGCGACTTTTACACGACCACATAGAGGGTGAATTTTGGACGGCAAGGCAACTATTGCAAAACGGGTCTTATTTCAGCGGCATCAGTAGCCCACGTGCAAAGCTTGGCGTGCTTTAGTGAGCACTTGAATTTGTAGGATTGGGATGATGGCGCCTCTACACCCTGGTGGTACTGTAATGTATCCGTTGGTTTTATGCGCATAGGCATGACTGACAACGTTGATTGTATAAAACTCGCATTGGATCCTAGTAAATAAAAACATGGTTTTTGGCAGATACAGAAATGTTATCTCCTGATCTTTTCACTTGGGATAAGAAAGTAGTGCAATTGCTGCGAAGTTCTTAGCGGAATTATATACAATGAACTAATAAAAATAACTTAACTTGAAATAATTAACTTATAACAAACAGACAGCGAAATACCTAACAACTTAAATATGGGCAGCGTAAACCACATTCTTTGTAGTGAATCTTGTCCCCGACTCGCCAACCAGTTACTTGTGTCTATCGAGCCGGGACCGTAGATCGGCAAGCGACACAGCCGCATTGATTTTTAACCTCAGTGTGCGACAGCTGCCTTAGATTTTTTCTTAATTGTAAACCAGCAAATCGTTGCCTAAACTGTGAATTAAATTTGACCGGAACCGTGAATTATATTTGACCTCTTCTCTCAAACAAACCTTATTATTTTACTTTCTTTAGTGTGTGTGTAGCATGTTTGCATCAAATACTTCAACTCTGTTGAATAATTATTGTACGCCCATAGAGGTAGGCCACAGTTGAACAATTAAGACACTTTTGTTAACATCTGTAATCTGTATATACCTGTGTTCCACAATAAAGCATGATTTATGATTTATGATTAAACAATTAGACCTTTGTTTGTTATCTCTGAGTTAATTTAGTGATAATTTTCCCATACAGGGTAAGTTGTGCATGAATTTATTTATTTAGTTTCAAGTTAATGATAGTCTGCCTACGGGTTTATACCTGTAGGTAATTAAAAGTTTACATCAAAAATAATAATAATAATAATAATCGTTTATTTGCAAGAATATGGTAAATTACAATTGGTCTTAATCTAAGTTTCTCTCCAGCATATTCTACCGAATTGTCGGTGTGCAAATATTAAAACGTCCAGTTAAACTATACAATAAAAATTAAAAATTAACACAATTTTACAAAACAGGTCAAAATTACAATAAATCTTCAAAATAATTACTTAAACGATTAGGCGTATTACTGGATGTCAAATTTTATCATTAAGAAAATCAGTAATAGAGTTATACATTTTGTTAATTAAAAATTCATGCAATTTATTTTTAAATTAGCCAATCGGTAGGGATTTTAGGGAATCTGGCAATTTGTTGTATAATCTCACAGACATACAGTTAACATTTCTTGAGTAGAGTGATAATTTTTGGGGTGGAACAACCAACCTATCTACTTTCCTGCCTCGATAACCTTGTCTCTTATTGGTTTCGAATAAAATATGGTTTTTTTTCACAAATATCCCGATTTCCATGATGTATAGACAAGGAATAGGTAAAACATTTAATGATCTAAACAGCGGCCTACAGCTGTCCAGATAGTTTGCTCCACAAATCGATTTTATACACTTTTTTTGAGCCCTAAAAGCTCTTGGCATATCTACGGAGTTTCCCCAAAGTATTAAGCCATAACGCAACACGGATGACACATATCCATGATACGCTGTCAGAGCGGCTTCTTTCGATACTGTTTGTCTAATTCTGTGCAACGCATATACAAATCTGTCAATTTTACTAACTAATACATCAATGTGAGCCTTCCAATCGCAAAACTTATCTATTGTTACTCCCAGAAACTTAGTCAAATTTACATTTTCTATCTTATCATTATTAAAATGTATGTCCAGATATTTTTCATTGCTTCGCTGTGTTCTAAAATATATATATTTTGTTTTGTCAATATTGATCTTTAAATTATTGTCTTCCAACCATTGTTTTACCCTTTTAAAACAATTGTTAGTTATATTTTGGAGTTCTTTTATGTTTTTAGATTTAACGATAAGAGTGGTGTCGTCTGCGAATAGAATGCACTGTTGATCTATGACATCAGGCAGGTCATTAATATATATTAAAAACAGCAAAGGACCCAACACACTGCCTTGGGGCACACCACAGCGATTAAAGCAATATGTAGAGTAATGCTTCTCTTTTGTCTTTTGAGAGATCTTTTCAATTTCGACACATTGTTGGCGGTCTGACAAGTAACTTGCTATCCATGACAAAGCTGTACCCCTTATCCCATATCTTTCTAGCTTAGCGAGTAGTAACTTGTGACATACAAAGTCAAATGCTTTGCTCATATCTAAGAATAGAGCTAATGTATGCATACCGTTGTCCAAATTACGTGTAACTTCCCGTACAAGATGAAAACAAGCTAGTACAGTAGAGCATTTTTTACGGAAACCAAATTGTTCGTCTTTAAATAACCCTTCAATTGACATAAAAGTGTAAATTTTGTCAAAGATCACTTTTTCAAACATTTTAGAAAATATTGGTATTAGTGTAATGGGTCTATAATTACCTAGGTCTTCCCTAGATCCAATCTTATGTAATGGCTTTACTATAGATCGCTTTAGCTCAACAGGAAAGCGACCCTCCAAAAGAGATAGATTTACTATGTGTGTCAGCGGCCGCACTATAAATGACGCGCTCTTTTTAATCGTTTCGGTATTAATATGATCGTAGCCTGTAGAAAATGTATTTTTTAGCCCGCTTATTATTTTTAGCATGTCATTTTCATTAACAGGAGTCAGGTATATACTTTTATGGTGAAAGGGTATCTGAATTGGTACATCTTTTGTGTTATTATTATGAACCATATTAGTCTTAGTAGTCAGATCTATAAAGTAATTGTTAAATGAGTCACATATTTTTTTAGGTTCCTGTATAAAGTTATTTTTGTCTGTCTTTATCATGTCAATTTCCTTTCTTGTATCTGTACTTTGTGCATAATTCTTTATTATGTCCCACGATGTTCTACATACATTATTAGACTCTTTGATGTATCTTGTATTAGTTTTCTTTTGTGCTTCATTTATACATTTTTTCAAGATTGCAGAATAAGAATTGTACCGCTTTTTGTCGTTTTTTTTATTAGTCGTGCTTAGTCTATATTTAAGGTATAGCTGCCTTTTTTTTATACAACATCGTTTTATTCCTTTGGAAAGCCAATTATTCTTCATTTGCTTAGCGACTCTTTTTACTTTTGTTAGGGGAAAACACAAATTGTAAAACAAAACAAAAAGTTCATAAAAAATCTGAAAAGCTTTTTCCATATTCGTTTCTAAAAGAACCTCACTAAAGGATAACCTAGAAATACATTATACTATTTACATATAAAAAAAATGGTCATCCCGCCGTGATACTAGTCTGCCCTACACTAGAATGTAATTCAGGAGCCCGCACGAGCCTAGCGAGCGCAGCGAGCGTGCAACGGGAGCGGCCGGCGAGTGCCAGAACCGAATTGTCGGCAAATAAGTATGAGTGGCAAATAATCTATTGATATTGTAAACATCTACAATGCAATAAAAAAAAACCCTCGTTATAATATTTTTCTTAGTATCAAGTTTCCACAGTGAAGTTTAGTTTAAAAAGCTACTATTGCATAGGTTAGGTTAGAACTGTGACCACCGGAACCACCAGAACCGAATTGTCGGCAAAGTAACATGTCAAATGTTTATAAAAATATATTAGATTTCGGATTTATGATTTTTCGGAGTTTTGATTATTCTGAATTCGTATTTATGAAACATCTGATTATTCTCGCCCCTCGCGCCCTAAGGTGCTGCGCCCGTGGGCGGGCAGTGGTAGGCACCATACCACCACTACGCCCGGCGGCAGGCAATGGGTGGGTGGGAAGACCACTGCACTGCCATGCCTGAGCCCTCTTAGCTTCCCGGTGGTTCCACCTGCCACCAGTACTAAGCCCCCCCACCACGACAAGGCGAAGGCTCATGGGGGGGAATAACACACCTTACCCAACCACTTGACGTTGCCTTTTTCAGACCACTAAAGATGGCTTGGAGGTATTTACTTTTTAATTGGAAGAAAAATGATGGCAGAAAGCTACCTAGTCTTGTGTCGTACGTGTCCGATGTACGCATAGGTTACGTTACCCGGTAGCGTACTAAAGGAAACGTTACCGAACGCAGCTTGTTAATCGGACAGTCGGAATATTAGTACATCGCGTTCTGCTTCGATTGTGCAATGAGAAAACGCCATACAAATAACGTACGAATAAGCGAGACAGCGACAAGCGACAATTCATATTGATAAAGTGGTGCGGTTTCATTTGCTAAGCGCTTCACTGCTTGTTTCAGAACGTTTGCAACATGATGATAGTTTCATAAAGTTTTTGACTAAAGAAACAATAGTCTCGGAATGCCAAACTCAACATCAGTTCCAAATTATCACATAAATGATTAAAAATCAATAACAAAAACAATTGTTCATTGTTACAAATAAAAGGTAGAAATACCAACGAATTGTAATATACGAGTACATACAAAGCGCTTAAAACCTATAATTCCGCTAAGAACTTCAAAGCAATTGCACTACTTTCTTATCCTAAGTGAAAAGATCAGGAAATAACATTTCTGTATCTGCCAAAAACCATGTTTTTATTTACTAGGACCCAGTGCGAGTTTTATACAATCAACGTTGTTAGTCATGCGTATGCGCATAAAACCAACGGATACATTACAGTACCACCAGAGTGTAGAGGCGCCATCATCCCAATCCTACAAATTCAAGTGCTCACTAAAGCACGCCAAGCTTTACACGTGGGCTACTGATGCCGCTGAAATAAGACCCGTTTTGCAATAGTTGCCTTGCCGTCCAAAATTCACCCTCTATGTGGTCGTGTAAAAGTCGCACTCTCCTTTAATATATTGGGCCATAAATAATAAAGTTACGCAATTTAGGCCTTCAGATAATATGCGCTTACTTAGAGGCGCTAGAGGTGGCCACAGAGGTGCCCTCGGCTTCCTGGTTCTCCTCTTCTATCTTTGGGATATCGAACATCTCCGCGAAGAGTGCGGGCACCACCAAGCGCGGCCAGTTCTCACGGAACCAGCCCATCTGGACGTGGTGGCGCGTGCCCAAAGCGCGCACCTCGGCTGTGGCCAAGGCGAAAGTACGTCTTGTACTCTACTAATAATAATAGATTGCTGCAAAGGGTCAACCAAGGTTTGGTTTATAGAGTTAATCCTTTCTCTTTCCGACAGAAAAGGACAGGTCGGGCACAGCAGCAGCGCTGCGGTGAAGATCGCCATCTCCTCCTACGAGCTGTTGATGCTTAGCATTGTACGCACGAAATTCAGCATGGCGCAGGCAAAAGGCGGATCATACAAGATCTCGAGCTGAGCTGCAAAGATGGGGTGCCGTCCTCGAAGCCGATGCATTCCGGCGTGGACAGCCGCGTGACTCTTGCTAGCCACACTTCGAAAAAGCCCAGCTTAACAAGAATCAGCTGATTGTCTGGGGGTAAGCTGTTAAATCCGGGCAGGCGTTTACCGTACTCCACAACCTGCTGCACGGAAGGCGTCATGCGAGTGGCCATGTTGCACCACAGGATGGAGCGGACGTCCGTCACTCTATCGGAGGTGGAGCTGGCCGATCTACGCTCCCTTAATTAATTAGTGGAGTACAAGACGTGGCAGGTCGTTTGGAAGCTTTCGCCTTGGCCACAGCCGAGGTGCGCGCTTTGGGCACGCGCCACCATGTCCAGATGGGCTGGTGCCGTGAGAACTGGCCGCGCCTGGTGCTGCCCGCACCCTTCGCGGAGATGTTCGATATCCCGAAGATAGAGGAGGAGAACCGGGAAGCCGAGGGCACCTCTGTGGCCACCTCTAGCGCCTCTAAGTAAGCGCATATTAACTGAAGGCCTAAATTGCGTAACTTTATAATTTATGGCCCAATATATTAAAGGAGAGTGCGACTTTTACACGACCACATAGAGGGTGAATTTTGGACGGCAAGGCAACTATTGCAAAACGGGTCTTATTTCAGCGGCATCAGTAGCCCACGTGCAAAGCTTGGCGTGCTTTAGTGAGCACTTGAATTTGTAGGATTGGGATGATGGCGCCTCTACACCCTGGTGGTACTGTAATGTATCCGTTGGTTTTATGCGCATAGGCATGACTGACAACGTTGATTGTATAAAACTCGCATTGGATCCTAGTAAATAAAAACATGGTTTTTGGCAGATACAGAAATGTTATCTCCTGATCTTTTCACTTGGGATAAGAAAGTAGTGCAATTGCTGCGAAGTTCTTAGCGGAATTATATACAATGAACTAATAAAAATAACTTAACTTGAAATAATTAACTTATAACAAACAGACAGCGAAATACCTAACAACTTAAATATGGGCAGCGTAAACCACATTCTTTGTAGTGAATCTTGTCCCCGACTCGCCAACCAGTTACTTGTGACTATCGAGCCGGGACCGTAGATCGGCAAGCGACACAGCCGCATTGATTTTTAACCTCAGTGTGCGACAGCTGCCTTAGATTTTTTCTTAATTGTAAACCAGCAAATCGTTGCCTAAACTGTGAATTAAATTTGACCGGAACCGTGAATTATATTTGACCTCTTCTCTCAAACAAACCTTATTATTTTACTTTCTTTAGTGTGTGTGTAGCATGTTTGCATCAAATACTTCAACTCTGTTGAATAATTATTGTACGCCCATAGAGGTAGGCCACAGTTGAACAATTAAGACACTTTTGTTAACATCTGTAATCTGTATATACCTGTGTTCCACAATAAAGCATGATTTATGATTTATGATTAAACAATTAGACCTTTGTTTGTTATCTCTGAGTTAATTTAGTGATAATTTTCCCATACAGGGTAAGTTGTGCATGAATTTATTTATTTAGTTTCAAGTTAATGATAGTCTGCCTACGGGTTTATACCTGTAGGTAATTAAAAGTTTACATCAAAAATACTATTTACATATAAAAAAAATGGTCATCCCGCCGTGATACTAGTCTGCCCTACACTAGAATGTAATTCAGGAGCCCGCACGAGCCTAGCGAGCGCAGCGAGCGTGCAGCGGGAGCGGCCGGCGAGTGCCAGAACCGAATTGTCGGCAAATAAGTATGAGTGGCAAATAATCTATTGATATTGTAAACATCTACAATGCAATAAAAAAAAACCCTCGTTATAATATTTTTCTTAGTATCAAGTTTTCACAGTGAAGTTTAGTTTAAAAAGCTACTATTGCATATGTTAGGTTAGAACTGTGACCACCGGAACCACCAGAACCGAATTGTCAGCAAAGTAACATGTCAAATGTTTATAAAAATATATTAGATTTCGGATTTATGATTTTTCGGAGTTTTGATTATTCTGAATTCGTATTTATGAAACATCTGATTATTCTCGCCCCTCGCGCCCTAAGGTGCTGCGCCCGTGGGCGGGCAGTGGTAGGCACCATACCACCACCACGCCCGGCGGCAGGCAATGGGTGGGTGGGAAGACCACCGCACTGCCATGCCTGAGCCCTCTTAGCTTCCCGGTGGTTCCACCTGCCACCAGTACTAAGCCCCCCCACCACGACAAGGCGAAGGCTCATGGGGGGGAATAACACACCTTACCCAACCACTTGACGTTGCCTTTTTCAGACCACTAAAGATGGCTTGGAGGTATTTACTTTTTAATTGGAAGAAAAATGATGGCAGAAAGCTACCTAGTATTGTGTCGTACGTGTCCGATGTACGCATAGGTTACGTTACCCGGTAGCGTACTAAAGGAAACGTTACCGAACGCAGCTTGTTAATCGGACAGTCGGAATATTAGTACATCGCGTTCTGCTTCGATTGTGCAATGAGAAAACGCCATACAAATAACGTACGAATAAGCGAGACAGCGACAAGCGACAATTCATATTGATAAAGTGGTGCGGTTTCATTTGCTAAGCGCTTCACTGCTTGTTTCAGAACGTTTGCAACATGATGATAGTTTCATAAAGTTTTTGACTAAAGAAACAATAGTCTCGGAATGCCAAACTCAACATCAGTTCCAAATTATCACATAAATGATTAAAAATCAATAACAAAAACAATTGTTCATTGTTACAAATAAAAGGTAGAAATACCAACGAATTGTAATATACGAGTACATACAAAGCGCTTAAAACCTATAATTCCGCTAAGAACTTCAAAGCAATTGCACTACTTTCTTATCCTAAGTGAAAAGATCAGGAAATAACATTTCTGTATCTGCCAAAAACCATGTTTTTATTTACTAGGACCCAGTGCGAGTTTTATACAATCAACGTTGTTAGTCATGCGTATGCGCATAAAACCAACGGATACATTACAGTACCACCAGAGTGTAGAGGCGCCATCATCCCAATCCTACAAATTCAAGTGCTCACTAAAGCACGCCAAGCTTTACACGTGGGCTACTGATGCCGCTGAAATAAGACCCGTTTTGCAATAGTTGCCTTGCCGTCCAAAATTCACCCTCTATGTGGTCGTGTAAAAGTCGCACTCTCCTTTAATATATTGGGCCATAAATAATAAAGTTACGCAATTTAGGCCTTCAGTTAATATGCGCTTACTTAGAGGCGCTAGAGGTGGCCACAGAGGTGCCCTCGGCTTCCTGGTTCTCCTCTTCTATCTTTGGGATATCGAACATCTCCGCGAAGAGTGCGGGCACCACCAAGCGCGGCCAGTTCTCACGGAACCAGCCCATCTGGACGTGGTGGCGCGTGCCCAAAGCGCGCACCTCGGCTGTGGCCAAGGCGAAAGTACGTCTTGTACTCTACTAATAATAATAGATTGCTGCAAAGGGTCAACCAAGGTTTGGTTTATAGAGTTAATCCTTTCTCTTTCCGACAGAAAAGGACAGGTCGGGCACAGCAGCAGCGCTGCGGTGAAGATCGCCATCTCCTCCTACGAGCTGTTGATGCTTAGCATTGTACGCACGAAATTCAGCATGGCGCAGGCAAAAGGCGGATCATACAAGATCTCGAGCTGAGCTGCAAAGATGGGGTGCCGTCCTCGAAGCCGATGCATTCCGGCGTGGACAGCCGCGTGACTCTTGCTAGCCACACTTCGAAAAAGCCCAGCTTAACAAGAATCAGCTGATTGTCTGGGGGTAAGCTGTTAAATCCGGGCAGGCGTTTACCGTACTCCACAACCTGCTGCACGGAAGGCGTCATGCGAGTGGCCATGTTGCACCACAGGATGGAGCGGACGTCCGTCACTCTATCGGAGGTGGAGCTGGCCGATCTACGCTCCCTTAATTAATTAGTGGAGTACAAGACGTGGCAGGTCGTTTGGAAGCTTTCGCCTTGGCCACAGCCGAGGTGCGCGCTTTGGGCACGCGCCACCATGTCCAGATGGGCTGGTGCCGTGAGAACTGGCCGCGCCTGGTGCTGCCCGCACCCTTCGCGGAGATGTTCGATATCCCGAAGATAGAGGAGGAGAACCGGGAAGCCGAGGGCACCTCTGTGGCCACCTCTAGCGCCTCTAAGTAAGCGCATATTAACTGAAGGCCTAAATTGCGTAACTTTATAATTTATGGCCCAATATATTAAAGGAGAGTGCGACTTTTACACGACCACATAGAGGGTGAATTTTGGACGGCAAGGCAACTATTGCAAAACGGGTCTTATTTCAGCGGCATCAGTAGCCCACGTGCAAAGCTTGGCGTGCTTTAGTGAGCACTTGAATTTGTAGGATTGGGATGATGGCGCCTCTACACCCTGGTGGTACTGTAATGTATCCGTTGGTTTTATGCGCATAGGCATGACTGACAACGTTGATTGTATAAAACTCGCATTGGATCCTAGTAAATAAAAACATGGTTTTTGGCAGATACAGAAATGTTATCTCCTGATCTTTTCACTTGGGATAAGAAAGTAGTGCAATTGCTGCGAAGTTCTTAGCGGAATTATATACAATGAACTAATAAAAATAACTTAACTTGAAATAATTAACTTATAACAAACAGACAGCGAAATACCTAACAACTTAAATATGGGCAGCGTAAACCACATTCTTTGTAGTGAATCTTGTCCCCGACTCGCCAACCAGTTACTTGTGACTATCGAGCCGGGACCGTAGATCGGCAAGCGACACAGCCGCATTGATTTTTAACCTCAGTGTGCGACAGCTGCCTTAGATTTTTTCTTAATTGTAAACCAGCAAATCGTTGCCTAAACTGTGAATTAAATTTGACCGGAACCGTGAATTATATTTGACCTCTTCTCTCAAACAAACCTTATTATTTTACTTTCTTTAGTGTGTGTGTAGCATGTTTGCATCAAATACTTCAACTCTGTTGAATAATTATTGTACGCCCATAGAGGTAGGCCACAGTTGAACAATTAAGACACTTTTGTTAACATCTGTAATCTGTATATACCTGTGTTCCACAATAAAGCATGATTTATGATTTATGATTAAACAATTAGACCTTTGTTTGTTATCTCTGAGTTAATTTAGTGATAATTTTCCCATACAGGGTAAGTTGTGCATGAATTTATTTATTTAGTTTCAAGTTAATGATAGTCTGCCTACGGGTTTATACCTGTAGGTAATTAAAAGTTTACATCAAAAATACTTTTTACATATAAAAAAAATGGTCATCCCGCCGTGATACTAGTCTGCCCTACACTAGAATGTAATTCAGGAGCCCGCACGAGCCTAGCGAGCGCAGCGAGCGTGCAGCGGGAGCGGCCGGCGAGTGCCAGAACCGAATTGTCGGCAAATAAGTATGAGTGGCAAATAATCTATTGATATTGTAAACATCTACAATGCAATAAAAAAAAACCCTCGTTATAATATTTTTCTTAGTATCAAGTTTTCACAGTGAAGTTTAGTTTAAAAAGCTACTATTGCATATGTTAGGTTAGAACTGTGACCACCGGAACCACCAGAACCGAATTGTCGGCAAAGTAACATGTCAAATGTTTATAAAAATATATTAGATTTCGGATTTATGATTTTTCGGAGTTTTGATTATTCTGAATTCGTATTTATGAAACATCTGATTATTCTCGCCCCTCGCGCCCTAAGGTGCTGCGCCCGTGGGCGGGCAGTGGTAGGCACCATACCACCACCACGCCCGGCGGCAGGCAATGGGTGGGTGGGAAGACCACCGCACTGCCATGCCTGAGCCCTCTTAGCTTCCCGGTGGTTCCACCTGCCACCAGTACTAAGCCCCCCCACCACGACAAGGCGAAGGCTCATGGGGGGGAATAACACACCTTACCCAACCACTTGACGTTGCCTTTTTCAGACCACTAAAGATGGCTTGGAGGTATTTACTTTTTAATTGGAAGAAAAATGATGGCAGAAAGCTACCTAGTATTGTGTCGTACGTGTCCGATGTACGCATAGGTTACGTTACCCGGTAGCGTACTAAAGGAAACGTTACCGAACGCAGCTTGTTAATCGGACAGTCGGAATATTAGTACATCGCGTTCTGCTTCGATTGTGCAATGAGAAAACGCCATACAAATAACGTACGAATAAGCGGGACAGCGACAAGCGACAATTCATATTGATAAAGTGGTGCGGTTTCATTTGCTAAACGCTTCACTGCTTGTTTCAGAACGTTTGCAACATGATGATAGTTTCATAAAGTTTTTGACTAAAGAAACAATAGTCTCGGAATGCCAAACTCAACATCAGTTCCAAATTATCACATAAATGATTAAAAATCAATAACAAAAACAATTGTTCATTGTTACAAATAAAAGGTAGAAATACCAACGAATTGTAATATACGAGTACATACAAAGCGCTTAAAACCTATAATTCCGCTAAGAACTTCAAAGCAATTGCACTACTTTCTTATCCTAAGTGAAAAGATCAGGAAATAACATTTCTGTATCTGCCAAAAACCATGTTTTTATTTACTAGGACCCAGTGCGAGTTTTATACAATCAACGTTGTTAGTCATGCGTATGCGCATAAAACCAACGGATACATTACAGTACCACCAGAGTGTAGAGGCGCCATCATCCCAATCCTACAAATTCAAGTGCTCACTAAAGCACGCCAAGCTTTACACGTGGGCTACTGATGCCGCTGAAATAAGACCCGTTTTGCAATAGTTGCCTTGCCGTCCAAAATTCACCCTCTATGTGGTCGTGTAAAAGTCGCACTCTCCTTTAATATATTGGGCCATAAATAATAAAGTTACGCAATTTAGGCCTTCAGTTAATATGCGCTTACTTAGAGGCACTAGAGGTGGCCACAGAGGTGCCCTCGGCTTCCTGGTTAATCCTTTCTCTTTCCGACAGAAAAGGACAGGTCGGGCACAGCAGCAGCGCTGCGGTGAAGATCGCCATCTCCTCCTACGAGCTGTTGATGCTTAGCATTGTACGCACGAAATTCAGCATGGCGCAGGCAAAAGGCGGATCATACAAGATCTCGAGCTGAGCTGCAGAGATGGGTTGCCGTCCTCGAAGCCGATGCATTCCGGCGTGGACAGCCGCGTGACTCTTGCTAGCCACACTTCGAAAAAGCCCAGCTTAACAAGAATCAGCTGATTGTCTGGGGGTAAGCTGTTAAATCCGGGCAGGCGTTTACCGTACTCCACAACCTGCTGCACGGAAGGCGTCATGCGAGTGGCCATGTTGCACCACAGGATGGAGCGGACGTCCGTCACTCTATCGGAGGTGGAGCTGGCCGATCTACGCTCCCTTAATTAATTAGTGGAGTACAAGACGTGGCAGGTCGTTTGGAAGCTTTCGCCTTGGCCACAGCCGAGGTGCGCGCTTTGGGCACGCGCCACCATGTCCAGATGGGCGGGTGCCGTGAGAACTGGCCGCGCCTGGTGCTGCCCGCACCCTTCGCGGAGATGTTCGATATCCCGAAGATAGAGGAGGAGAACCGGGAAGCCGAGGGCACCTCTGTGGCCACCTCTAGCGCCTCTAAGTAAGCGCATATTAACTGAAGGCCTAAATTGCGTAACTTTATAATTTATGGCCCAATTTATTAAAGGAGAGTGCGACTTTTACACGACCACATAGAGGGTGATTTTTGGACGGCAAGGCAACTATTGCAAAACGGGTCTTATTTCAGCGGCATCAGTAGCCCACGTGCAAAGCTTGGCGTGCTTTAGTGAGCACTTGAATTTGTAGGATTGGGATGATGGCGCCTCTACACCCTGGTGGTACTGTAATGTATCCGTTGGTTTTATGCGCATAGGCATGACTGACAACGTTGATTGTATAAAACTCGCATTGGATCCTAGTAAATAAAAACATGGTTTTTGGCAGATACAGAAATGTTATCTCCTGATCTTTTCACTTGGGATAAGAAAGTAGTGCAATTGCTGCGAAGTTCTTAGCGGAATTATATACAATTAACTTATAACAAACAGACAGCGAAATACCTAACAACTTAAATATGGGCAGCGTAAACCACATTCTTTGTAGTGAATCTTGTCCCCGACTCGCCAACCAGTTACCTGTGATTACGTTAGCGTGTGACTATCGAGCCGGGACCGTAGATCGGCAAGCGACACAGCCGCATTGATTTTTAACCTCAGTGTGCGACAGCTGCCTTAGATTTTTTCTTAATTGTAAACCAGCAAATCGTTGCCTAAACTGTGAATTAAATTTGACCGGAACCGTGAATTATATTTGACCTCTTCTCTCAAACAAACCTTATTATTTTACTTTCTTTAGTGTGTGTGTAGCATGTTTGCATCAAATACTTCAACTCTGTTGAATAATTATTGTACGCCCATAGAGGTAGGCCACAGTCGAACAATTAAGACACTTTTGTTAACATCTGTAATCTGTATATACCTGTGTTCCACAATAAAGCATGATTTATGATTTATGATTAAACAATTACACCTTTGTTTGTTATCTCTGAGTTAATTTAGTGATAATTTTCCCATAAAGGGTAAGTTGTGCATGAATTTATTTATTTAGTTTCAAGTTAATGATAGTCTGCCTACGGGTTTATACCTGTAGGTAATTAAAAGTTTACATCAAAAATACTATTTACATATAAAAAAAATGGTCATCCCGCCGTGATACTAGTCTGCCCTACACTAGAATGTAATTCAGGAGCCCGCACGAGCCTAGCGAGCGCAGCGAGCGTGCAGCGGGAGCGGCCGGCGAGGGCCAGAACCGAATTGTCGGCAAATAAGTATGAGTGGCAAATAATCTATTGATATTGTAAACATCTACAATGCAATAAAAAAAAACCCTCGTTATAATATTTTTCTTAGTATCAAGTTTTCACAGTGAAGTTTAGTTTAAAAAGCTACTATTGCATAGGTTAGGTTAGAACTGTGACCACTTCCCTGCGCGAAGCGCACGCGGGGGGGCCTGCGTGTGTTTCGGTTTGCGATTTCGAGGATGACGGTAACGCGTGTCTTCGGACACAGTGGTCTGTGTTATCGTGCACTGGAGTTGAGCTTGCTCCTCCCGAGGCTGGCTGCCAGGCGGCCTTGCGCGCCGGAGGGTCCTGCGAGGAGTCTCTCCCTCGTTGGGGATCCCGGGTCCCTTCCATTCTGCGCCGAAGATGACCACCGTCAGGTTTTAGTGGGTAGGGGTCTCTGTTTTCCCAGGAGTTCCGAGTCCCACATATCCCAGGTGTCCCGAACCCAGGGCCTTGGGAATGCCTAAATGCATTTCCTGACGCAAAAAAAAAAAAAAAAGAACTGACCACCGGAACCACCAGAACCGAATTGTCGGCAAAGTAACATGTCAAATGTTTATAAAAATATATTAGATTTCGGATTTATGATTTTTCGGAGTTTTGATTATTCTGAATTCGTATTTATGAAACATCTGATTATTCTCGCCCCTCGCGCCCTAAGGTCCTGCGCCCGTGGGCGGGCAGTAGTAGGCACCATACCACCACTACGCCCGGCGGCAGGCAATGGGTGGGTGGGAAGACCACCGCACTGCCATGCATGAGCCCTCTTAGCTTCCCGGTGGTTCCACCTGCTACCAGTACTAAGCCCCCCCACCACGACAAGGCGAAGGCTCATGGGGGGGAATAACACACCTTACCCAACCACTTGACGTTGCCTTTTTCAGACCACTAAAGATGGCTTGGAGGTATTTACTTTTTAATTGGAAGAAAAATGATGGCAGAAAGCTACCTTGTCTTGTGTCGTACGTGTCCGATGTACGCATAGGTTACGTTACCCGGTAGCGTACTAAAGGAAACGTTACCGAACGCAGCTTGTTAATCGGACAGTCGGAATATTAGTACATCGCGTTCTGCTTCGATTGTGCAATGAGAAAACGCCATACAAATAACGTACGAATAAGCGGGACAGCGACAAGCGACAATTCATATTGATAAAGTGGTGCGGTTTCATTTGCTAAGCGCTTCACTGCTTGTTTCAGAACGTTTGCAACATGATGATAGTTTCATAAAGTTTTTGACTAAAGAAACAATAGTCTCGGAATGCCAAACTCAACATCAGTTCCAAATTATCACATAAATGATTAAAAATCAATAACAAAAACAATTGTTCATTGTTACAAATAAAAGGTAGAAATACCAACGAATTGTAATATACGAGTACATACAAAATAACACACGCTTAAAACCTATAATTCCGCTAAGAACTTCAAAGCAATTGCACTACTTTCTTATCCTAAGTGAAAAGATCAGGAAATAACATTTCTGTATCTGCCAAAAACCATGTTTTTATTTACTAGGACCCAGTGCGAGTTTTATACAATCAACGTTGTTAGTCATGCGTATGCGCATAAAACCAACGGATACATTACAGTACCACCAGAGTGTAGAGGCGCCATCATCCCAATCCTACAAATTCAAGTGCTCACTAAAGCACGCCAAGCTTTACACGTGGGCTACTGATGCCGCTGAAATAAGACCCGTTTTGCAATAGTTGCCTTGCCGTCCGAAATTCACCCTCTATGTGGTCGTGTAAAAGTCGCACTCTCCTTTAATATATTGGGCCATAAATTATAAAGTTACGCAATTTAGGCCTTCAGTTAATATGCGCTTACTTAGAGGCGCTAGAGGTGGCCACAGAGGTGCCCTCGGCTTCCTGGTTCTCCTCCTCTATCTTTGGGATATCGAACATCTCCGCGAAGAGTGCGGGCAGCACCAAGCGCGGCCAGTTCTCACGGAACCAGCCCATCTGGACGTGGTGGCGCGTGCCCAAAGCGCGCACCTCGGCTGTGGCCAAGGCGAAAGCCACGTGTAAAGCTTGGCGTGCTTTAGTTAGCACTTGAATTTGTAGGATTGGGATGATGGCGCTTCTACACTCTGGTGGTACTGTAATGTATCCGTTGGTTTTATGCGCATACGCATGACTGACAACGTTGATTGTATAAAACTCGCATTGGATCCTAGTATATAAAAACATGGTTTTTTGGCAGATACAGAAATGTTTTCTCCTGATCTTTTCACTTGGGATAATAAATTAGTGCAATTGCTTCGAAGTTCTTAGCGGAATTATATACAATGAACTAATGAAAATAACTTAACTTGAAATAATTAACTTATACAAACAGACAGCGAAATACCTAACAACTTAAATATGGGCAGCGTAAACCACATTCTGTGTAGTGAATCTTGTCCCCGACTCGCCAACCAGTTACCTGTGATAACGTTAGCGTGTGACTATCGAGCCGGGAGCGTAGATCGGCAAGCGACACAGCCGCATTGATTTTTAACCTCAGTGTGCGACAGCTGCCTTAGATTTTTTCTTAATTGTAAACCAGCAAATCGTTGCCTTAACAATTAGACCTTTGTTTGTTATCTCTGTGTTAATTTAGTGATAATTTTCCCATAAAGGGTAAGTTGTGCATGAATTTATTTATTTAGTTTCAAGTTAATGGTAGTCTGCCTACGGGTTTATACCTGTAGGTAATTAAAAGTTTACATCAAAAATACTGTTTACATATAAAAAAATGGTCATCCCGCCGTGATACTAGTCTGCCCTACACTAGAATGTAATTTTTTTTTTCTTTATTTAAGAGGTGTTTTATCTGAAGACATGACACCCCTATAAGTTTTACTTAAATAAACTAATTCACATAAAATTAGAAAACAGTATCTTATCTAGATCTAATTATAATTTGTATGGCTTCGTAAAGTATTTTGGCTGTAGGTGAATCAGGGAATGAAAGAATGCTGTTACAGGCTCCAACCTCATATCTATTTGTGAACAGTTTACCCCTTAAGGCCTCAGATCGAGAACATTCCATGGTTATATGGTAAACATCTTCTACAACGTTACAAATATCACAGTTGGGAGAAGGTATCTTATTCATCATAAAACCAAAGCTGTTTAATGGGATATGACCAGAACGAAGCCTCAAAGCCATAACCAAGTCATTTCTGATATTCGCTTTTTCAAACCAAGGAGTCCGAGAAAGAGTAGGCTGCATTGTCTTGTACCAAATTCCTTTTGTCAGCGATCTTTTATCAAAATATTCCGACCATGTTATCAAACCCTTTCTTTTGACTTTGGACAAAATGTCTGTGTGTAGTGGTAAATAATGACAATGATCCCCTTCTTCAATAGCCTCTTTTGCAAGTCGATCCACAGTCTCGTTTCCCTGAACGCCGATATGGGACGGAAGCCACTGAATTACAACACTTTTAATGTCTCGTTTAAGCTTACGAATCAAATCAATTATTACATATGCCAATGGAATACCCCTAAATAACGTCGTGCACCTCATCAAATGTTGAATAGTGCTTTTAGAGTCCACACAACAAAATTGTCCTTATTTACGCTATTTATATACGACAGCGCTTCTACTATTGCTATCATTTCAATCCGCATAATATAATTATTTTAATTTATACGCAATTTTATACTGTCCCCAGTTTCCGAATCCCAAAATGCAGCACCATTACCATCAATTACTTTTGAACCATCTGTAAAAAATTGATAAAAGCCAGAATACTGAACAACCAACATAGTGTTACAAATGTTGAGGAGATATCTGCTATTAGAAACGCGCTTTGGTTTATCAATACTTTCAATATCTGCTTTTAAATGATCGCATAAATCTATATTGTTAACCCAAGTATTTAAAGAGAACATTTCAAGATTCCTGCTACAAAACATCGGCATGTCTTTGTAACGTTCGTGTGAAATTACCCACAATGGTTTCTTTTTGCGTCGCCAAAATGAGTTATTGTTTAAATTGTGTAGATTATCCAAAATATTTGTAAGTAAATTTAGACTAACAGCTTTATTTTTAGAATGTAATTCAGGAGCCCGCACGAGCCTAGCGAGCGCAGCGAGCGTGCCGCGGCAGCGGCCGGCGAGTGCCAGAACCGAATTGTCGGCAAATAAGTATGAGTGGCAAATAATCTATTGATATTATAAACATCTACAATGCAATAAAAAAAAACCCTCGTTATAATATTTTTCTTAGTATCAAGTTTTCACAGTGAAGTTTAGTTTAAAAAGCTACTATTGGATATGTTAGGTTAGAACTGTGACCACCGGAACCACCAGAACCGCATTGTCGGCAAAGTAAAATATCAAATGTTTATAAAAATATAATACGAGTTCGGATTTATGATTTTTCGGACTTTCGGATTTCTGAACATTCGGAGTATTGATATTTCGGATTTTTAATATTCGGATTTATGATAATTTGGAATTTTGACTTTCGGGATTCTGAATCATTCGGAATTTAGAAATTCGGGATTTTGACTTGCGGAGTTATGTTTTTCGGAATCATGTAGTGTACCCCAAAAATATACCTATTGGCGAGAAAAGAAGGCGCGGAGGTCCAGCCAAGGCAAGGTCTGCTCTCATTATTCAACAAGTCTACAGAAAGTAGATTTGTATGTGATGTTAGAATTTTATTGTTGATCTCATTGTGTCCTAATTAATAAATAATTAGCTTATTTTTTAAAATAAAAAGATGTTTTATTCACATTAACTGCAGTATACGATAAGAAAATAGAAACTCTGTTTATTAATAAAAGATGTTAATAGTTTACTGTACGTTAGTAATTATTAGGTATACGTTAATAAAAATCCTTTAGATTTAAATAAATAGTAATGAGTCACGAACATAAATTGATGCTTAAATATTAATATTTTGAGGTAGCTATTTTGCCGTGCAATCAGTATTTTTGATTAGTATTGGGATTTTTATTTCATACAAAAGAAATATTTTTTGATTTGCAGTTGAAAACTACCCAATTTAATATAGCTGCCAAACAGGTGTCTTGCAGAGCGCAAACAGATAGGCAGTCTATGACGTCACCATCGTGCGATAGTTTGTAGCGAGCGTTTTCGGCAAGTCCAAAAATATGATTTTTAAAATTGCCATATCTCGGGGAGTTTTCGTGTTTCTGGAATATTTCTTTTACCTATTGTTTATTATTGAGAGGTCTTTCGATAATACCACAACAAAAAAAATGTCACTACTCTTGCTTTGACATATCGTGGCTTCGACACCAAAATTGCGCTTATTATTTTGTTTGTTTGATTTTTAAAATTAAATAATAAATAAATAAATAAATAAATATCCCTGGACATTATTCCACACAGCGCCATCTAGCCCCAAAGTAAGCTAATTGAAGCTTGTGTTATGGGATACTAGACAACGGATAAACATACTTAAATACATTTTTTTTTGTAAATACATACTTATTATACATAGGAGACACCCAGACCAATACAAACAGACATGTTCATGCACACAAATGTTTGTACTGTGCGGGGATCGAACCCGCGACCTCTGGTGTAGTAGCCAACTTCTTAACCATTACACCAAGTCGGTCGTCAAATTAATTACTTTTCAACACTGTTTCTTTGATTTTCCTCTGTTTACGCCACGCTAACTCACTTGATTTAGAAAAGCAAGACCTATTTACATTAACTCACCCTTTATGGACATTCCTATTGAAAAACTTAAGTCACCCCATAAGTGTCCCTACTGACCACAACCTATAGGTAAGATGGGGGACAGTACTTATTTTCTAAATTTTAGAATGGTTAACGTTTGTTAGAGCAATAATGAAGACTTGAAATATAATTTGACACCCCCGGAACCCTATTAGTCTAGTAAAAATGAGTACTCCATAAATAAGTCATTGAAAATACTACTGAAAGCTTAAAAGTGTCCCAACTCACCCCGTCTTACGGTACCGTAAAATGGGGTGAATAGGGATTTAGGGGTCAATAGGGATAAAAACGATGAACGAAATTGAAGCGGAAAAACCACCACGAAATCTACCGATAATCGTCAGATTTTTTAAAGTGGAAGTGATTTTTATACTGGTAACACTTTTTTGACGTGAAGGTCGTGAGATCTGAAGTTCACCGTTCGGAAGCTCGAGATTTTGTTCCTCAGAAACTCTGGAAAAAAACAGATAAAAGTGATTTATATTGAATTAATCGCGCTGAGTAACAAAAGTTAGTGTGTTCTCCATCCAAATCAAGTAAGTTACTACGATTTTATTGTTTAATTTTCTTTTAAATTGAAAATTGATAATTGCCGCTAAATTTCGCAAAAAAAGAGGGCAATAGACAAGCCTACAGGATATCATCGGGATGCCTGTGGGGTGGATCGGGACAAGAGTCCCACAAACCAGGGACGTAGTTGTATGAAAAGGCACAATAAAGCATGGATGGGGACAGGGTTGTCACTCACCAATATCGCTAGTATCTGTCTATAATAATAATATTATTCCTTTATTACTTAATGGTGGGTGGTTTAGTTAGGCTTATTCATTATTTACTTAGGGACTTTTGCTTTTTGCAGGAACAACGTCACGAATATATAAACCTAGCCGAGTGAAAAATTATAAAAAATATGAGCCGCAAGTAATAAACGACGCCCTAAAAGACTTATA
Organism: Udea olivalis; assembly: GCA_947369235.1. Lineage (NCBI taxonomy): Eukaryota > Metazoa > Arthropoda > Insecta > Lepidoptera > Crambidae > Udea > Udea olivalis. The sequence goes on from OX376355.1 coordinate 19,409,928, forward strand.
ATACGTCTAATAAATCATTTGTAGATTTAGAAAGAATCTATGGTATCCCAAAATCAGTCCTACACCGACACAACACTTTTATTATGAAGCCACAGGGCGGTCATACTTCTCTTAGCCAAGAAGAAGAGGATTACCTAATCGAATATATGAACACTAGTTAGGAGTGGGGATACCCATTGAAAACAATTGATCTCAGGCTCTTAATTAAAGGGTATCTTGATAAGTTGAGCGTTGTAGTCAAAAAATCAAAAACAACATGCCAGGCGTTGATTACGTCAAGTCTTTTTTTCGACGTCACGACAAGAAAATAAGCTTGAGATTCAGCCAAAACATAAAGCGATCTAGAGCAGCTGTGTCCCCAGAGATAATAGAAAGTTATTTTGACGAGCTGGAAACCTCACTACAAGGCGTGCCATCAGCAAACATAGTAAACTATTATATGATGAGACCAATCTCACCGACGACCCAGGTAGAAAAAGAGTTCTGGTTAAGAGAAGCGTCAAATACCCAGAACCAGTTATGAACCACACAAAAGGGGCGACGTCAATTATGATGGCGGCTGCAGCAGATGGCACGTTATTGAGCCCATACGTGATTTACCAGGCACAGAATATGTATGACACGTGGAGACAAAATGGTCCTAAAGGGTGTAGGTACAATTGTACGAAATCTGGTTGGTTTGACGGCGCTACTTTCGAAGACTGGGTGAGAAGTATCGCCCTACCTTACTCCAGCAACAAAACTGGAGACCAATATTTAATAGGTGACAACCTCGCCTCTTATCTGTCGATGGATTTAGTTGTAGAATGTAAAAATGTCGGCGTCCGTTACATTTTTTTGCCCAGCAACTTAACAAACCTTTTTTTTTATTATTTACGTGGAGAAATCCTCATGGATACCTCGCCGCCCGGGGGAACGACGAGGCGGGGTCACTAAAAAGTTTCGCAACGCCCCGCCGCCAGTGCTTCCCCGTATTGGACCCCAGCCGACCCCCCAATAAAGGGGGAGGCCACGGAAGTACCTGGAGCACACAGGTACTTCCACCGTCACGGTGAAAGCTGTGCATTGCGGGCAAAAGCACCCCCGTACTCAAGCCCGCTGGCTCCCACAGTACGCGGACCCTACTGGGCTGCAACCACGATCCACCTCAAAGGTGGATCCGCTGCCCCATCTGGCAGTGCGACCCCGCCGAGCCGCAGTGCACAGGGGGGGCCAGCCGCGGATCACTGACCCCCTCCAAACGGTTGTGCACCGCGGCCCCCACCTCGCACCCTAAGGCGCTGTGCCCGTGGGCGGGCAGTTGTAAGCACCATACCACCACCACGCCCTGCGGCAGGCAATGGGTGGGTGGGAAGTCCACCGCACTGCCATGCCTGAGCCCTCTTAGCTTCTCGGTGGTTCCACCTGCCACCAGTACTAAGCCCCCCCCGCAACGACAAGGCGAAGGCTCATTAGGGGGAATAACACACCTTACCCAACCACTTGACGTTGCCTTTTTCAGACCACTTAAGATGGCTTGGAGGTATTTACTTTTTAATTGGAAAAAAAATTATGGCAGAATGCTACCTAGTCTTGTGCGTACGTGTCCGATGTACGCATAGGTTACGTTCCCCGTTAGCGTACTAAAGGAAACGTGAGAACGCAGCTTGTTAATCGGACAGTCGGAATATTAGTACATCGCGTTCTGTTTCGATTGTGCAATGAGAAAACGCCCTACAAATAACGTACGAATATGCGAGACAGCGACAAGCGACAATTCATATTGATAAAGTGGTGCGGTTTCATTTGCTCTAAAGCGATCTCCGTACAACGATACATAGTTTTACTAAGCGCTTCACTGCTTATTTCAGAACGTTAGCAACATGAAAGTTTCATAAAATTATTGACTAATAACATACAAAACTCATGTACAAAAACCACGAAATTCAAATTTAGAACTAAATTTCAAAAAATGCGAACTTTTCCTTCCAGAAAAGCTACAAAACAGAGACATGATAATTAAAAATTTTAACCTTTTGGCAAAAGACATCAAAATTATTGACAAAACTTCACTGTGTCTCCTTGGGGCCCCAATTTTCCCAAATTCATTTCCAAATTTTATAGAAGATACTATCACAAAATTTAAAGAAAATTCCGACCGCTTAGTGAAGATCACCCCCCATTCGGCATTATTCATCTTGAGATTTTGTTTATTCGTTCCAAAGTTCACTCACCTCCTCCGATCAACCCCTGTTTGGACTAATCAAAATCTTCTTTGCTCAATAGACATGCTTATCAGAAATTCTTTAGAGACTGTCCTCAATATTAAATTAAGTGAATCGTCCTGGACACAAGCCTCTCTCCCCTTAAGATATGGAGGTCTAGGCATTCGCAAAATTTCCAGTGTTTCACTTCCAGCTTTTTTATCGTCTGCCTACAGCACTTTCGACCTCACCAAAAAAATTATTTCCCGCTCCGTCCCGGCGTCAGAAATATACGAACTAGGCAACGCTAAAAAACCTTGGCAAATGGCCTGGCCTAACCAAATTCCCTCGTGCCCCAACTTGCAAAGAAGTTGGGATGAAATTATCTGCAGTGCTGCACACAGAGGTTTGCTTTTATGCAGCTCAGGCTCCGAGCGTGCAAGGCTTGAGGCAGTTTCCCGTAAGGAGTCCGGCCACTGGCTAAATGCGTACCCCAGTACAAATACGGGAAATTGCCTCGACCCTAATACACTGCGCGTGGCAGTGGGTCTGCGCCTCGGGGTCGAGCTGTGCGTATCACACACCTGCCCCTGTGGTACTGAGGTTGACTCACTAGGACATCACGGCCTATCATGTACTAGGAGTGCAGGCCGCTTGTCCCGCCACGCCGCCTTGAACGATGTCATTCGTCGGGCCCTCGCCTCCGTTAACGTACCGGCTATGTCAGAGCCGCAAGGAATCGTACGTGACGACGGTTAGAGACCGGACGGGATGACACTCGTTCCTTGGAGCATGGGCCGACCGCTGGTGTGGGATGCGACCTGCGTCGACACGCTGGCCCCTTCCCATGTTCCTAGAACATGCAAACAGGCAGGCGCGGCGGCTGAAGCGGCTGAACATAAAAAGACACAAAAGTACCTGAACATAGGATCAGGGTACACTTTTGTGCCTTTCGGAGTCGAAACCCTCGGTCCGTGGGGTCCAAGTGCACAAATACTCATTAAAATACTGTCTAGAAGACTGAATACTTTCACTGGTGACCCAAGAACTGGTACATTCCTCGCGCAACGTGTGAGCCTAGCCATCCAACGGGGGAATGCTGCCAGCATCTTGGGCACCTTACCGCAGGGGCAAAATTTTCCAAGTAGTTTTTAGTTTTATTATTTAAATTTAGGTTTTTCTTTTTAATTTTTACTGAACTGTGTATATATATATCATTTAGTCTATTTAAATAAAAATATAATAATATTGGTATAAAACAATAGCCTCGAAATGCCAAACTCAACGTCAGTTCCAAATTATCACATAAATAATTAAAAAATCAATAACAAAAACATTTGTTTATTGTTACAAGTAAAAGGTAGCAATACCAAGGAATTGTAATATACGAGTACATACAAAGCGCTTAAAATAAATAAATTAAAAAAAAAAATTATTATTCGGACAACAAAGATCCACTTGTGTGAGTAACATTGAACTTAGTAACTAGTGTTAATACTTAATAGCTAAAAGTGACCTGGTTATTTTACATAAATGCTCGACTAGTGGACAGTCCCCTCTGTCGGCGATCGCCTTGAGAACATTGTTGCGGCTGTCGCGTACACGCCGAAATAAAGAGCCGGCTTTTTTGCGCAGTATGGCCGGGCAACTGTCGACCCCTGCGTACGCGAACATGCTAGAGGCACTGCAGTATCGTGGCAGCCCCAACAATGCCCTGAAAGCATTATTATACTGTACACGCAGAGCGCAGTACGATTTTTGCGTGTAGCTGACCCACAGACTACTCGTGTAAAGTGAGGTGCAGTAGGCTTTAAAAAGCGTGACCTTGACTGGAATCGAGCAACGAGAAAATCTGCGAGCCAGCATGTTCGCCCTGATCGACAACGCCCTGCGCTCTCGCTCTATGTCCACATCGTCCCTTAGGTCTTCTGTGACAATGTGATCTAGGTACTTGATTTGGCATACTCTAACAAGAGGTTTACCGTCTAGCGTGATTGGTGGCACGAGCTCAGGAAGTCTGTTGCCAGCCTTAAAGACTAGGTATTCACTCTTCTTATTATCCACACCAGTCCACATATGACTCACATGCTGCCAGCATCCTTCTAATTGCACTGACAGAGGGGGCCAGCAGCACCATGTCATCTGCATAACTTGTATTATTGACACATACGAGTATGTCACCAATGTGGCAACCGACCCTCATACTGGTTAGCCCCTCAATCAGCGCATTGACATACAAGTTGAAGAGCTTAGGTGAGCTTAACCCCCCTTGTCTCACCCCGCACTCCAACCTATACGGCTTCGAGTACTCATTTGCCCACCTAACCGTGTTCAGTTGATTGCCATACCAATACCTAAACAAGGAAATCAACTCTGGAGGCATTCCTATTTGCTGTAGCTTCTTCCACAGGATGCTGTACACGACCAGATCGAACGCCTTGGACAAATCTAGAAAGCAGGCATAGACAAGACAGGTGTGTTTTTCTCTGTGTAGTACCTGACAGCGCGCTTCAGACTCAGGATTGCACCAGACTTCAGGCTTCAGACTCAGGTTGATTTGACGACCGACTTGGTGTAATGGTTAAGAAGATGGCTACTACACCAGAGGTCGCGGGTTCGATCCCCGCACAGTACAAACATTTGTGTGCATGAACATGTCTGTTTGTACTGGTCTGGGTGTCTCCTATGTATAATAAGTATGTATTTACAAAAGAAAAATGTATTTAAGTATGTTTATCCGTTGTCTAGTATCCCATAACACAAGCTTTAATTAGCTTACTTTGGGGCTAGATGGCGCTGTGTGGAATAATGTCCAGGGATATTTATTATTATTCATTTATTGCACTCTCAGTGGATAATTGCAACCTGAATTCAAATTGAAGTTCGTGAATGTCCAAGTAACAATCTAACTGAGCAGTCAGCACACTGTCAAGCACCTTGGCTAGAATAGTTGCTAACGAGATAGGTCTATAGTTCGACCTGCTCGCCACATCACCTGTCACATTTATTATTAATAATCGGAACGACAACCGTCCTCATTAAGTCCAGCGGCAGGTACGAATGCACTATACACAAATTGAAGAGAAGCGAGAGCACTCTAGGAAGGTGAGGCCCCGCGATCTGAAGATGCTCGATGCTGAGACCATCATGCCCTGGAGATTTGCCTTTAGTCATCGACTTTATAGTTTTGGCGACAGTGTTACAATTCACAAAGGTGTTGATATGTTTGAACTTGGTCTCAGCATCAGGCTCCCCCACCCCAGACCTCAGCAGGGACTGGACAGCAAAATGCTCCCTAAAAAGCTCCGCTATAGCTTTGGGCTCACCCACGCCGTCAATGACCGCTGGTAAGCCAGGTCTAGAGTTCAGTTTATTTGTGGCTTTCCAGAACTTCCCAAAATCACCTCTTTCATGATGAATCGCAAGCGCATCCATCCTTATTTGATCTTGGTGGTTTTGACACCATCTCAGTCTACTTTTAAATACTTTGCGACTAGCTACCATCTCATCATACAAAGGGCCACTTCTAGGGTTCTAGGCTTGTCGTACCAAACCCACATAAGAAATTTAGACCGGGCCTCCCCATGAGCGCCCTTCACTTGCTTATTCCAACCCCTGAGTCTATTTGGCAAACGCGTACTCTTATTGTCACAATTCATATCATAAGATGCTGTCGCCGCTTCAGATAATATTGATACCACGCTACCATACACGTTATCTATAACACATTTATGACTTTTGTTTAGACAGCTTTCATTACAACATTTTTGGAATTCATAAGGAAAATCAACGTGTTTAAGCTGGTTATTACAAATATTGCGATAAAAATCTGACTGATCCTTGGTTCTTTCACCCCATTTAATTTTATTTATAGAACAATGATTCAATGTCACTTTTCCTACTATTACATTTAAATTACAATTTAAGGTTAGCGGAAAATGATCGGAGCAGTATGCGTCATAATTCAACAATATCCTTGCGTATATATAATATGAGGTGTCCCCCATCTGATTTCATTTTAAAATCAATAAACTTTCTAAAAGTAACACCTTCTGGCCAAAAACTGTCCTCTAAGAAAAGGGCCAGCTTCTTAGTTTTAGGTATCTCGATTTTATACGCATTGTATTGCCTTGGCATTTTCGCGTTTATTTTGTATGGTACAACCTTAACCTGCGTTCTATCAAAAATGTAGCTCTTGATATCATTTTCCGACGTCTCTTTTGATACATTATTTACAAATAAAGGAATTTTAATGTCAGCGGCTTTCAATTTCTCACTGGGACAGTTAGCGGCTTTGCCTTCAACCGTACTAAAACGATTTCTTAAGCGTTTTCTTTGTACCAAAGTCCACTCATCGCTTCGTTTCTCCTTTTTCCACTGGCCATGCGTAATAACAATGCGCGCCAACGTCACATTCTCTGCCGGCGCTAAGTTATCTTGTTGAATAATACGCGCTCGCGCTCCTGTGTCCGCGGCGGCGGTAGCGAGGCCTCCCTGCGTCGCAGGCGCTTGTTCGTCGTTGACGTCATCCGTCGAAACCGCTGCGGTACCGGCTGGGGCCGCCTCGCGTCTTGCATCCTTATCGCAGAGCGCCTGTGCGGGCGAGATGGAGTGCTCGGAAGCTCGGGAGCGCTCGTCGGCTCGGGAGTGCGACAAAGACGGTTTCGGACAATTTTTGGACTGCGAAAGTACGATCATGTCTCTGAGTACAGGTCTCAGCTCAACTGGCTTCCTATGCGTCTTCGTCGAGATTCTCACGTTCTTTTTCTCCTGTATAACATTTTGTTTAACCCATTGTCGCCGCGTTATCTTAAGGAGCGGTTCCGATTTCTGCAACCAGTACGAGGTCAGCCGATGCGGTCATCTAAGAAGCTTCGCCTTGCATTCCCTCCTCATTTGTCGCACTCCTACACACAGTCGTTCACTGTTAAATCTATTCGTCTCTGGAATACCCTACCCTTATTTATTAGAGAGTCAGAATCATTGTCTATTTTCAAAACAAGGATCAAAGCAGATTTCCTCGCCCTTTAACGCCAGGAGCGTTAAAGGGCGAGGAAAGATTAGTCTCCTAATCTCTCTCCTTCTTTTGACTTCTCCCTTTCTGTTTACTTATAATCTTTTTTTCTTTCCCTGATCACTTTTTGTTATTCGTGGGCTGTTAGTTACGGATTCTATATTTTATTGTTATTTATTTGTCTTTTTATTGTTATTTTTTAAGTGAATCAATTGTTTTATTTTTATTTTTTCAGTTTCTTGTGCACTATTACCCTTCCTGACATTTTCCTCTACTTCGGTTGTCTGGAAGAGATTGCTTTTAAGCAATAAGACCGCCTAATTGCTTCATCATAATCTTGTAATCCTAAGCTATATTGTTTTATTTGATGTGCAATAAAGAATATTTATCTTATCTTATATTTATCTTTTTGTCAGGCGTCTTGCTTTTGCCTGCGCGGTCGCCGTTGGTTATGCTAGCGTCAAGTTCTGCAATATGGGGTAAGCCGATAGGCCCGCTATCCATACAGTAACTACTTGAAATACATCCACCGCCACGAATTTTATTAACGTAACAGCCGTATTCAGTGCTTTGTAACGATCCTTTATTCTGTGGTAGTTCACTTTTAAATTCATTTAGTCTATCCATCGTTACACATGTTTCCTGTAGTGCTTTTATTTCTTTTTGCATAACTATTATGTCTTTTAGCAACCTTGTTGCGTCTATGTGGTCAAAGGTAACTGGAGGCAGTTTGTGCAGTTCCCTCGCCACAAAAATCGGCGTTAGGTCAGGGTCAGTCTCCTTTAGTACCGTGATTACATCGTATAGGTCCCCTTGTGTGCGACCATCCCTCTTCCTTGTAACTTTCCGTTTTTTAGTTGTTATTGATTCAAACAATAAACACTTAGCACATTCGATATCCGTCGCTGAGAAGGACGACCAACAGATGCGTACAATGCTTTCTTCGTCCATAACGTCCACTTTGTTTTGAATGAAAGCCAAAACTTCACAATTAGTTATTACACTTAACTATACTTGACAAAGCAATTATTTTGATATAGGGCAAACTCGGTAATTAGCGCGCGTGCGTTACACAACGGTGCCCGGCGACGACTGAAAAGGCCTATAATTTCGCTAAGAACTTGAAAGCAATTGCACTACTTTCTTATCCTTAGTGAAAAGATCAGGAAATAACATTTCTGTATCTGCCAAAAACCATGTTTTTATCTACTAGGACCCAGTGTGAGTTTTATACAATCAACGTTGTCAGTCATGCGTATGCGCATCTTCTTCTTCTTCTTCTTCTTCTTCTTCTTTCGTGTCGGCAAGAACACGGGCTAAATCCGACTTGCCCAGAAAGCGGCTACTGTGGTAGCCCTCTGGTTACTGACAAGTAAGTCCTTACGCGAGCAGGTGGTCGGGCACGCGGGACAGTTAGTGAGGTGAGCCATGGTTTGCAGGGGTTCTCCACATTCACAGCTGGCGTCTACGTTGCTTGAGTACCCCCACCGACACAGGTTATCTTTACTTCGACCAACCTGGGTCCTCAGCCTATTTAGACTTCTCCAGGTTGGCCAAGGTTCCTTATACCCTGGAGGAAGGTTTTCATCAGGGGGGTACAGTGAATGTGGGTGCTCGCTTGCCCAAAGCCTGCACCTCATGTCAGTAGGGATTTCGTCGGTAGGCTGCGTAGATCGCAGAAAGCTTTTGCGGCTTCGCAACCGACCTGTGGCGGGGGAGAGCCCGTAGAGTGGATGTCTCAGGTCGCTTTCCTGTTTTTGTTTTTCAAGCGAACATGTCACTTCTCTGCGGACTCTGGGTGGAGCTATTCCCGCAAGAGGAAACAGCATACCGACCGGGGTTGGCTTAAGACAGCCAGTCACTATGCGGCAGGTGTCGTTCAGCTCTGCGTCCACGTCTCTGGTATGTGCTGACCTAGCCCACACTGGACACGCGTATTCTCCTGCTGAAAAACACAAAGCTAGTCCCGTAGTGCGCATAACCGTTGGGTTTGCTCCCCAGTTAGTGGAGGAGAGACGGCGCAGTAGATTATTGCGGGAACTAACTTTTTGTTTTGTTTTTCTGCAGTGGGTCTTGTAAGTCAGAGAGCGGTCCAGTGTCACTCCCAGGTATCTAGGGAGGTTACAGTGTTGGATGGCGACACTTTTCCAGGAAATGTTCAGCTCCCTGTTTGCCTCGCGGTTACGAAGGTGGAAAGCACACGATTGGGTTTTGCTTGGATTGGGCCTTAGAGCGTTATGCTCGTAATATTCATGAAGGTTTGCATTTGTTGGTTTTATTCATGCGCATAAAACCAACGGATACAATACAGTACCACCATAGTGTAGAAGCGTCATCATCCCAATCCTACAAATTCAAGTGCTAACTAAAGGACTCCAAGCTTTACACGTGGGCTACTGATGCCGTTAAAATAACACCTGTTTAAAATTCACCCTCTATGAGGTCGTGTAAAAGTCGCACTCTCCTTTAATATATTGGGCCATAAATTATAAAGTTACGCAATTTAGGCCTTTAGTTAATACGCGCTTACTTAGAGGCGCTAGAGGTGGCCACAGAGGTGCCCTCGGCTTCCTGGTTCTCCTCCTCTATCTTTGGGATATCGAACAGTAGTATACAGTATTCGGTCGCAGACGCGACCTCACTCAGTAAGGTAGAAGGAACAATAACACACACGAAAAGTCACCTGTAATGAATGCATCTGAACTTCAAACCGATAATTGTACACTCAAGTTAATTTGTAGAACACAATGCGATCTCACACATGTATATCTAAGAATGTAGTGTGTGTGTGTGTGTGTGTGTGTGTGTAGAAGTAAAATGTGTGTTACTTACAATTGCATTCACAAAACTAATGCGCCTGAACAACGGTCTGCTGTAATATGCAATAACCGTCTGCCCGAGCCTAAGTTGATGATATGAATGATTGTAACTTGAAATAAAATAAGCAAAAATGACGTCGTCAGCCCGCGCGCCCGCAACCGTGCGCCCGCGTCTCCCGCGCCCTCGCTTCCCCGCGCGCTGACCTCGATGCGCTCGCGCCGGATGTAAGACGCTGACGCGACAACATTGAACGGTATTTGTCACCTAATGTGCGCGAACTTGAATTAAATAAATCTGTAATGAATGAAATATGATAGTCACTTTGAAGATTATATTCTAACATTCAATTTTCTCCAAGTTAAAGTATGTAGTATGTAGTCCTAAATTTTGTTTTAACTGGCTACTAAAAAATAAATAAATACATCTAAATTTCTTTCAAAAATGTACTTCTTTTAATATCTGCGTAATTAATAAAAGTATTTCGTAAATAAGAGTATCGGGGACTGTATAAATTAAATTAAACCTATAAGCAATCCAAGCGACTGATTAACCACCACGCTATCATAGTTCATCAGTCATCCATCACACAATACGGTAATGTTTAATTTTTATCATCGATACCTAGTACCTAGGAATCATACATGAATATTTCTATATGCATACTCAAATAAATAATAACACCCAGATAAACACAACAAATAGGTACATTGTGTTCATCCCATAAATGGTTGTCATGGGTGGGAATTGAACCCACGACCTCCAGCGCTAAAGGCAGGACTGGTACCATTACACCAAAAGGCTATTATAATAAAATTGGTAACTAATGAGATAAACACTTTTACGTAAAATTTAATTCGATTACAATTTTCAAGAGTTAAGTATGTAACTCTTAGTTAAAGACCACCACGGTATGGTTGTCATGGGTGGGAATTGAACCCACGACCTCCAGCGCTAAAGGCAGGACTGGTACCATTACACCAAAAGGCTATTATAATAAAATTGGTAACTAATGAGATAAACACTTTTACGTAAAATTTAATTCGATTACAATTTTCAAGAGTTAAGTATGTAACTCTTAGTTAAAGACCACCACGGTCAGCAAAGAAAGACTTACAAGTAACAATGAATCAGACCTGGTATAAATTACAACTCGATAATTCGATATGTATGATTATCCAAGTTTATTTAGCTTTTTATTGACCATTTTCTAACTGAAAATGATAAAAGGGAGAAAGCTACCGAGTCTATCAACAAAACAAAAGATCCTGATAAAAATACTGGTTGCAAAAATGTCTGCAATGTGAATTTGCCTTTAAAATAACGTAGGAGTTATAAATCGAATATTTGTTTTACAGAAAACAAAGTGCCTTAGACCCTATTTAATGAATAAATTATGTAATTATTGAAATGTTAGGTTATGATTTTGTCCATCGATAGACATCTGTCTGATTTTTTTACCGCTGAAGGGTAAAAAAGTTAACTAGGTACGCTGATGCGAATGACTCCGTAATTTTCTGTTTTAAAAAAATATAAGTGTTTAATGTATTTCATTCCTACAATCTACAGCAGGCTTGAAGCAACCAAAATTTGGGTTAAGTAGGTGCATAATTTAATATTCATCTAAACGGTGACCAATATAACTAATCCAAAACTTGTATACCCACCTTTTAATCATTTTTAGGTGCTGTAGAGGAGGTTTTCATAGTGCATATGATTAATTCCTTTTACCATTTCAATTTTTCTTGTAGCTACTTAATTTAAGTCAGAGTTATGGTTTGACACGATCACCATCAACCATGATTAAAATTAATAAACATGAATCCGAGCCTGTTGGTCATCTAACTTTAACAGGGTTAATTCAGGAAACGATCTTTTCTGAATTGACTTGGGTCTGGGTGTGCTGGGAGACGCCCCTGGATTTTTACCTCGTAACACAGGGATATTAATCCCGTTAATAACCTGATTGAGAGTTTACAAAGTTGTGAGCAAATTATCCCAAAACTTATTTTAGTTTACCTGCAGTCAACCCCAGGACTTCGGTCGTGAACCGAAAGCAATGCCTTATCTAGAGTTATGCATAAAGTTAGCTCCGCCGGCTTCGCACGGGTCTATGTTCATTAGGAATAATGTAGGATTCTAAAATATTTTTTAAAATCGGTCTAGTTGTTTCGACGACTACTCAATGCAAACAAACAATCAAAACTTTCCAATTTATAATATTAGTACTTATAAACAATGTTCGGTAAAAGTATTGCTCATTTAAGGATTTTTATTCGTATTTTTATGTATTTATTTTAAGTACTTATTCTTATTTAATCAATAATGAGTGGAAAATTTTGTAAGTTGAAATTGAGGTCACGCATGGAACATTTAGCGAGTGGCGGGGCGCGTAAAATGCGCTGTTGTCGTCATCAGGGTTGGCAGAACCATGCTCATACTAGTACTGCTTAGATTGGTTATGTTCACATGTAATATTGATTGAAAGTTGTTTTAACTTTTTCAATCATACGAATTTAACTTACATCCTACTAATCATTTTAAGCAGTATACACTATTTTAATTAAGACTTCTAGTTTTGACGTAAAATTTGATTATTATTACTGTTTTGAGGTAAATTTTAAGTTTTTTTTTTTCGACCAATAAAGAAAAAGCTAAAGCTAATAACACATTTACAAGTTTAATTCTCATAATAATTGCAAAAACAAATACAAGTGATTTTTTTTTAATGTTGAATATTAATAATAACTTCAAAATCTATTTAACACTCAATTTATTGAAATCTGGTGCAATTCCTGATAAGTTCTCTAATTTACATGATTTAATTTTGCATTTTGAAAGAAACTATTTTGTGACAACCCTATGAATTTTTGCGATATTAACATAAAATTGCCCATAAATACGTGATTTTTCCAATCGATAATCATTCTGTTCTACCACAAACTACTCTGAAGTATCTTCTACCTATCTGACGTCACTCAGTGATCCAGCTCTCCGCAGTCTTCGAGCGAAGAAAATAATTAGAGTGAGTTTATTCTTCACTTTGTAATTTATCATGTAAGTATCTGAACTAGATTCAATTTGTTTAAGAACTCAGTAGAAATAACTTAACTGTTATAATGCTAGAGTTGATTTAGACATAATTTTTCTAAGTTCCTAAATACCACATCTCAAAAATAGCACTTAGTAAATTGTTTGTATTTTTACAGGTCTGACTCCGAGTACGAATTTCAGGCTGCCCCATCAACAAGCAAGTCAAAGTCTAAGCCAAGGCCCTCTGTTAAGTAAGTTGACATTTACATAGAGGTAACAACACTAAGTAGGTGTTAAATATGGTCTTTTTTGTTTGGTGTATATTTTTGGTTTATGTTTATTATTATGATGTTTCAGATCCGACTCTGACGTTGAGAGCTGCTCTGCGCCCATTAAATCTCAGGGAAAAAGGAAAAGTCGAGCTCCTATAAGGTAAATTCGTGCTACCTAGCTACAATTTATAAATATTTCCTAATTTTACTAAAATAACTTTTATGACTTTACATTTCATGATTTTTGTGGCTAATATCTACCTTAGCTCTAATTCAGTGAGTAGGCCTTCAATAAACAGAGCGTGCGATTAATTCATGTAATATTGATTTCAGATCTTCAAAGAAGAAGGCAAGTAATTTCGACGTGTTCGGGTTGTTGTCCGACGGAGAGGAGGGCTTAGCAAACGAACACGCATCGCGTAAGAGCGGCGGCGGAGGCAAAAGGCTGACCAGCTCGATCAGCAGCAGGGTGGCCAACGGCTCGGTGGTGCGCAGCGCGGGCTCGATAGAGGGAAACAATTACGTCGAGGTTCGAGTTTACTCGGCGCGGGAGGCGCTTGACACTCGTCCCGAGCTGCGGTATACCAAGGCACTGGTCACCTTGAAGTTGCAGTTCAACTCTGACCAACAAGAGTGGGAACTTCTTCAGAAGTTTTTACGGAGGGCCAAAGCGACCTACTTTGCGGATGTGCAACCGACGTTTTACGCCGAAAAATTATTTTAAATAAATATATTTTGATAACCTGACATGTTTTAATAGTTAAAACTTATATGTTTTTATTCACCCTGGTTCTAATAGTATTAGTTAGGTAAAATCAGTTGAATATAATTTTAGAACAGTAGATATATTTAGTGAAATTTATAAGCAATAGGTTAGCATAACCAGGGTTAATAAAATACATTCTAGGTAGGTAAATTCAATTAAGTTAGGTTTTGATATTTTATTTTTCATAATCCACGCTCGATTAGAATATTTATTAGGATGCCTTATTGCCCCGCTTGTTCTATGCATGTGGAGAGTAAACGATGGATGGGTCACCTGCGGAGCACGATGCACAAGGACCGGTGCGTGGGGTTTGGGCGGCCCCGGCACACTCTCGACGGCGTTGACGAGATCTCATCCGCCTTCCGCGGTCGCTGTGCCTCTTATCGCATTCCGGTTGCTAAGCACTTAGAACACTCTTTGCCTGAATCTTTCATACTTAGTACTCGGTGTAAAATGTTACTACAAATTTACGAGAAATGTTATGGTTCATCGAAATTCTGATCTGAATAATATATTTCAATCTTTTTTAAATACTATTAAAAAGAAAGTTGAAGAGTTTCAGGAACGAGACAGTGGTTGGACTTTTCTCAATAATATGTATCTGGAGGTAAATATTAATAGATACGATCCATTGAATGGATCTGGATCGTCATTTATAGACTTACCACCAATTATTAAGAAGAAAAAGGCTTGTATAAATGTAAAGAATACCGACAAATATTGCTTTTTGTGGAGTGTCGTCGCGGCTCTTTTCCCTGCTGCAAGGAACGGTGAGCGGACATCGTCTTATCCGCACTTTAGATCTGTTCTCAACATCGAAGGTATGTCATTCCCGGTTACATTTGATGATATTTCTAAGTTCGAAAGTAACAATCCTGGTATTAGTGTCAATGTGTATGTATTAAATAACAATAGTAAGATAGTTGGTCCGATATACAGATCTGAGTTTAGTTCTCAGTCTAGAACTAAAGTTAATTTACTTTGGCTTGAAAATAGCAATAAATCTCATTTTGTTTTTATTAAAAATTTGTCACGTCTTGTAAGAAGTCAGATCACTAAACATCACGGTAAACTTTATTTTTGTGATGATTGTTTACTTTATTTCACGAGTCAAACTTCTATTGATAACCATGTTTGTAGCGGTGTTTGTACTATTCTACCTGACAAAGGTTCTATCCTTCAGTTCAAAAACTTTGATCGTAAACAAGACGTTCCTTTTGTCGTGTACGCGGATTTCGAAACAATTCTGGCTCCTTTTGATGAGTGCGAACCAGATCCTACTTCTAGTTATACAATGCTCCGTCAACAACATATTCCAGCAGCATTCGCATATTATGTAGTCTGTTCGTTTGATTCTAACTTAAACCGTTTTGTACAATATAGAGGCACAGATTGTGTAGAAGTATTTACAAAACGGCTTTATGACGATGTTGAAAATATTTATGAAGTATTGAATGACGAAGTAAAAATGAATTTTACTGAAGACGATGCAAAGGCATATGCTAGAGCATCTGTCTGTCATATTTGCAACCAGATAATATTGTTTGACAAAGTCAGAGACCACTGTCACCTGACGGGACGATATCGAGGACCTGCCCATCAATATTGTAACTTGCGATACAGTGTACCAAAACTCGTTCCTGTTTTCTTTCACAACTTAGCAGGCTACGATTGTCATTTGTTTATAAAACAGCTGGCGGAGAGCGATGGACCTATAAAAGTGATACCAAAAAATAAGGAAAATTATATTTCATTCACAAAGTTCCTAAAGCTTAGAAATGAAAAATTTGCCCAAATACGATTTGTAGACTCTTTTAAATTTTTAGGGACCAGTTTAGAAAAATTAGCAAAGGGTCTCGATACATCAGATTTTGTTTATTTAAAAAAACATTTTCCCTTAAAAGTTGAATTCGACTTACTAACGCGTAAAGGCGTTTATCCATATGATCATATGAAAGATTTCAATTCTTTTTCAGAGAAACATCTTCCAAATAGAAAAAGCTTTTATAATTCATTAACCGATGAGGCAATTAGTGATGCCGATTTTGCGCACGCTAATTCCGTGTGGACCAGATTTAAGATAAAAAATTTAGGAGAATATACCGATCTTTACCTTAAAACAGATGTATTACTTCTAACCGACGTCTTTGAAAACTTTCGCAAAGTTTGTAAAGTTAATTATCAGTTGGATCCTGCATTTTACTTAACAGCACCAAGTTTATCATTTGATGCAATGCTACTTAAAACCGGCATTCAGTTAGAATTGCTAACAGACTTGGAAATTATTCGAATGATACAAAAAGGTATCCGAGGCGGTATTTGTTTATGTTCAACAAGACATGCGCAGGCAAACAATAAGTACATGCAAAATTACGATCAAAATAAGCCAGATTCCTATTTAGTTTACATCGATTGTAATAATTTATACGGTTATAGTATGTGTCAACCACTGCCGGTATCCGATTTTAAATTATTAGAAAGAAACGAAATCGATAATTTGGATATAATGAGTATTCCAGATGATGCTGATTTCGGTTACATACTTGAAGTAGATCTATTGTATCCGGAGAAATTGCATGATTTGCACAATGATTATCCATTTTGCGCAGAAAAGTTTATTCCTCCTGGTGGTAAAACACCCAAACTTATCCCAAATTTATACCCAAAATATCAATATGTCATTCATTATGTTCATTTAAAGACATGCATTGATAACGGGTTGATATTAGCTCGAATCCATCGGGTTTTAACCTTTAAACAAAGTTCGTTTTTAGGAAAATATATCAATCTAAACACGAATTTACGGAAACAAGCTACAACCGTCTTTCAGCAAGATTTATTTAAATTGTTAAACAATTCCGTATTTGGCAAAACTTTAGAAGATAACGAACGTAGAGTTGATGTTAAATTAGTGAATAAATGGCACGATGAAAGCAATAAGACTAAAAAGTTTGTATGTGCTAGCAAATTAATTGCCAGACCAAATTTTCATAGCGCTACAATATTTTCCGAAAATTTAGTAGCAGTTCAGATGAAACCGGAAAGAATTTTACTAGATAAACCGATATATATTGGCTTTGCTGTTTTAGAACTGTCAAAAAGCCATATGTATAAATTTCACTACAATGTGGTAAAACCCATTTATGAAAATAATATTCAGTTATGCTATACTGACACTGATAGCTTCATTTATAAAATTAAGACCAAGAACTTTTACTCTGATATAAAAAATCATTTTCTTAGTTACTTCGATACTAGTAACTACAATGAATCAAATTCATTCGGGTTACCATTAATAAACAAAAAGGTACCAGGCTTATTTAAGGACGAACTGGGTGGTCAAATTATAACAGAGTTTGTGGGTCTTCGTTCTAAACTATATTGCGTTAAAACTGAATCTGTAGTTATAAAAAAGGCAAAAGGTATAAAAAAAAGTGTTATCAGAGACTTGACTTCAACGGATTATAAAAATGCGCTCATTAATGATGAAATAATCCGCAAGAAAAATATTTTGTTTCGATGTATAGAACATGAAATTTTCACCCAAACTGTGAATAAAATTGCTCTCTCGAATGCTGATGATAAACGTTTAATACATCGAAACAAAATATCAACTAAGGCATGGGGTCACTGTCACCACCAATTAGTTTGAATTAAATGTTTAATTAAATTTTAGTTATACAGATATAAAAATATGTCAGGTTATAAATAAGTAGCTATTTTATTACTTTTTAATTGTTTACATTACCTATTTAAATTTTATTGTATATAATTTAATATTTTTTATTGAAATAAGATTAAGATATTTGTACAGATTGTTTTGAATACATATAAAAATGCTATTTTATTACTTTTTAATTGTTTACATTACCTATTTAAATTTTATTGTATATAATTTAATATTTTTTATTGAAATAAGATTAAGATATTTGTACAGATTGTTTTAAATACATATAAAAATGCATTTTAGTTGTTGATAAGTGGTTATTTTATAACTAGACAATATTACTTACTTTACTTTTTAAGATATAATATAATTGTTGATAATTAAATAATTGTAAATTAAGATACTTTTAAACCATTTATACCCTAATTGTTTTATTGTAAATAAACAGACATAACCAAAATGATTGGTTTTATTTCTTGAGTGAGCAGCATCACCAATTTTTAATAATTGAAGTGTCATCATTAACTACTACATGTCATAACATGTAAAATAAAATTTTAACACTTCGGTTTATAGCAAACCCCGCTTAAATCGAATGCATTATGTGATCATGTGGTCATAACACGTGTTGTATTTAGGTCATGATAAACGATGATCATACAATTTTCAATGGTTTGCAACTAGCAATGCAAAAAATAGGTACTCCTTCATTTTTGTTCATTATTCAAGCAGCCTTTTAGGAAGACGCTCATACTCAAAGCAGTTTCCCTGTACTTCTAATCTTCGTTTTTTGTAAGTATTACGCTACTGAAATAATTTAAGCATTCTCAGCCAATGCTGGTTAGTATGTTTATTTTACTCATTATTGTTTTCTTACAGATAATGGAAGACTTTTCGCAGTATGCTCAAGACCCCTTAGAAAATTTCACTCAGCAGTGCCTTGATTTATTCGGATCCCAATCTCCAGAAATTCCCCTTCAACAACCATCCAAACAAGAGGACTTCACTAGAAAAAGGAGGAAAGGTTCATCCAAACAATTCAATTCTAAAAAGAAGAAAGTCACTCCAAGGTCTTATGTCATCAGTGAAGAGCAGAGAGGAACCAGACTAATTCAGATAAGGGTGTTGGATTTGAGTAGCGAATGTGATCCGCCATCAGAAAGCGAAGACAAAATGGTGCTCAGTGCGCAATACGTGGTTCGCGATCCAGTGGACGAGATTATGGACATGACGGAGTGCATAATAAAGAAAATATCTAAAAAACTATGTAGTGATAACTTGTAAATAATTAATTTAGTAACTAAGATTTAATTTACATAAACGTTCTTATTTTGTATTTTTTTATTATTATTATTTTAGTTAAGTTCTTACATTAGTTTTTTAATTGATTATATGTTTATGCTCCTATTAAAGTTAAATAAAATATTTCAGTTTAAGAAAGTGGTTTTCTTTGTCATATTAAGGAATTAAAGGGAAACGTGTAAAATAAAAACATAACTTATTGTTTAACTTTTAAATTTTATTACAAGTAAAATTTATAAAACTAAATTATTTTCTAAACACCATTTTTGAATACACAAAACATTTTTCAATGCACAATATTCCTTATTCTTATGAGTGAAACAATTAAATGACATTAAACTTTTACAATACATTTCACTAAGATTTTTTAAATTAGGAATATCCTTATGACTAATATCTATCACGTTTGTATGGCTACATAGATCTTCCACCCATTTAATTTTTTCTTGGCCTTTCACAATAATCTTGCAATCTTTCAATAGGGGTCTAATAATTCTTCGAAATTCCCTATAATCGATGTAACCCTCACTCCACCGATAACCTCTGTGCCGTTCTATCCACCATACATGTTTTTTCTCCTCATTTGTTAGCGTTGAATACGGATATGGAGGTTTGATCAAAAATGTTTGCGTGTGCTCTTGTGTGGCTACAACTAGTTCTTTGACTATAAATTCATTTTTACGATCTTTAAACCCTTGTACATCCAAAAAAACTGTATGGCTATTCATGATAATTTCTTGACGATGCTACTAAGGGGTTTGTATTCAAATATACAATCGTTCAATAATAAGCAATAGGCGGCAGTTTGGTCAGGTATTTCTTGTTCGGTTTCAATTTCAACTCTCACATCTATTGAACCTTTAAGTGTTTCGTGCTGACGTGAGCAATCTATCACAAACATGGTAGCAATATCTCTGAATTGTTTCAAGCTCATCAACGGCTCTGATCGACGTCCGTAATAAGACTGTTGAAATCGGACATATTGTTCGTATAATAAAGTAAACTTGTCTTGAGTAAAACTCACGTTTAAATTTTCATATGGGAAGTAGGTAGAATTTAAAAATACTTTTACGTCACTAACTTTACAATGATCAAACTCTGCCATAGACAAGTCAGCTTTATACTTGCGATTAGTTTGTAATGCAATAATGACAAATCGTGGTTTTTCTATCTGAGATGAAGTTTTAATTGACCATGAATGTTTACGTGATTTTGGAAGTAACGGATATTCATACAAATCCCAATTTCTAAACGGTACTGTAATACCGCGATTCTTTTCTAAATGTTTTAGCAAAGTAATCCTGTCACGATCACAAACTTTAACATGAGGAACTCGCCACACTATTTTACTAAGGACAATATCATCCACAACTTCGCCACTATTCAATTTTAATGCGTTAAGATTTGTATTGCTTCTTAATAAAACTAGTTCATGTTTACAGTTTATTATAATTTTATCATAATCTTCAGCGAATCCTAATATTTTATTTAATGGAATTGAAGCGGAAAATACACCATTGTGAACATTAGTATTTCCGTCCACAGACCAACCCCAAACCCTCGCACATTTCGATTCATTATCATTCAGAAAAAGGTAAGACTTAATTGTTGTTGTTATACCAGCATTTTTAATCTTATCAATTTCAACTCCATTTAGTTCGTATCTGATGTCTTGAAATAAAAACAGCGCTGGGTTATTTGTAAAATGCACACTTGAGACTTCTTTTTTTGTAGTACTATCATAAATATTTGCTTTGCCTTCAATGTATAAAGTGCTAGCTGAAGGTAGTACATACAAGTCTTGTTGGTTAATAGGTATCCTTATTTCATCATTTTTATTAAAACTCGTCACATATGGCTTGTATGAATGGTATTCAAAACTTTCAATGCTGTTATCTGTTTCTGCAGGATTGCATATACTTAATATACTCATCTTAGTAAGCCTATAAATTTAAGGAAATCTTTGTTCTGTTTTGTTAATTTATTTCGTAGCACAAGTGGTGTTACTTTGCGTAGCGTCTTTCTTGGACTGACATTTTTAAAAGTCGTAAAAGGGTTTTTATTGTAATTTCGTGCATTATTTTTTTTGGTAAAATTCAACATTTTTTCCTAAAATGAAGATACAGTTGTACTTCCTCACCTCGTAAATTGATCAGCTTATTTTCTGAGTCTAACAACCTTATGTTGATTGCATTGATTGAATTATGATTAACAGGAAAATAAATTATGTTCTTGGGAACTTCTATAATTCGGTAGCCGGGTGGTACGTTTGGAGCGAATTCGTAAATAATATGACTTGATAATCCGTTTACAAAAGATCCGCTTGCAACATCACATTCGATGCGAACAATGGTCGTTGGTAAAATACTCACAGGATACTGTGACTCGCTACTTATATTCGCTTTTATTGTTTCTTCACCGAATCCTAGGATAGTTCCGATTGAGTTAGGTTTGTCAAAATAAATGTTTTTTGAACATACGAGTTTTGTCTTTAGTGTATTATTATTACAAGAAAGTTTAAAAAGATTAGCTTTAATGTTACTTTTTAAGTAGTCACAAATATCTTGAAGTTCATATGAACCCTCTGGGATGACAACGATTTCATTATCGCCATAGTAAAACTTATTATTCTGCTCATAAATGTTAGGGATTGAATTAAATGTAGAAAAATTTAAGAGCCCGCATTCATATTCTCCTCGTAACTCTAGTGTAGGTGAATAGCTGGTTGTTAAAGCAGCTCCTCGTCCAGTAATGGACACAGTGAAAGACATGTTTAAACTGGAGAAAAACCTAATAACATTCCTATTTTAAATGTTTTTTCCAAAAGGATTTCAAAAAGGAAATACATAAGTGACCACAGTTTACTGAGTCAAATTTTTGATACCGTGGATAGTTATAATTAATAAGTAGACCTTTCAAGTATTTTATTAGTTCTAATGGTGGTTTCAAATTACCGAAACTATTAAAATATTCGCAATAATTATTTTTCTTCACATAGGCTACCCAATGAGTCCCAAGTTTATCGGAACTATCCAAATTAAATATTGCACATTCTCTACTTTTTGGCTTTGCTGGTAAGGTGTTTCTCATAAAAACACCTCTAAAATATGGAATGTCACTGCTATGTTCCAATATATCCCAGTTTGTCAGTGCTCGTTTGGGTAGCCGCTTACTTAGTTTTTTGATGGCTTTAAGTATAGACCCGATCCTTTTTTATGAGGTTTAATATATAATCCTTTTCCAATAGCAACAGCTTCCATAGCTCTGTTGTGTCGTTCTGATTCTTGGAAACTTTTTTGAGCAGCTTTAGCATCATTCACAGTTTTTGCAATGCCTGCAGCACCTCCTGCAAGTGAACCTAAAGCCGATAATCCTGCAAAAATTGGGATAAGTGGCAAGATTCCACCACATTTTGGAACTGGAATCCAACGGGGTAGTCTTAAACTTTTTGCATTAGCAAACACTTTTTTTGCTACCGCGTATGCTGATTTAGTAGCTGATCCCTTAGTTTTCGATTTCATTTTATTTATTTTAGAGCGAATTTTTTTAACACCGTTCAAGAACGAATTAACTCCTTTACCAGCTCTTAATTTAGCCTTCATAGCGTTCTTGACAATCCACGATGCAATTTTTTCTCCTTTCCCAGCGTCTTTTGATTTGAGTCGATTTTTAGCCATTTTCAGCAATTCTAAGTCTGCTTTTTGTCGTTTGTTTAAATCACGATTTTTATAAGCTATGTCGTGATACATACAAGCTTGATCTAGCTTATTAATGCCTCGATCTCCTCTTTGTAACCGTTGCTCAAGCTTCGTTCCTGGTCCGCAAAATTGATAACCAGGTAAATGTAACTCGACAGGTAAATGGTTAATTAAACTATCGATAATACCCCTTCCTACCTTCATGGATATAAGTAAAATGACAAAGTAGGTTGTATAGACTCTTTATTTATATCACAATACCAAGGATGATTTATCAACCCAACTATTTTCGTTATCATCGAGACCTAACCACTTCACAAACAGCTTACTGCCTTTTTTCTTAATAACTTTCTCAATTAGATAAAGGTCTGGAAATTTAGTCTTTTGTAATTCGAATCCATAAAAGGAACCTAGAATATTCTGACCATGTCTGTCTTTTAGTTGGTAACTAGGGGGACTAGTATTGGAGATCTTTTGTACAGTAAATAATTCTGAAGACCAGTTAGGCGTGTAGCCCTTACCAAAATCACCTTTATATTTGCTAATACGAACATAATCACCAATACATAGCAATGACTTTCCTTTATTCTTTTGATTGTGTGACTTCAATATGTTAAATTTAACTAAAAGTTCATTGGATTTATTAACTTCTTTAGGTTTAAATTTTGTAATACGATGAACAGAATCATTATAGCAACCAACGACTGAATCCAGATTACTCTTTTCCCACTGATATTTACCATCCATGCTAAATTGTTTGTAAAGTTTACTTTTTAAAGTTCTTATGACTCGTTCTACAATTGATGCTTTCTTTATAGAATATGTTGAATAATGGTTAATTTTGTATTTTTTCATAAG
The DNA here is from genome assembly GCA_947369235.1 of Udea olivalis. Taxonomy (NCBI): domain Eukaryota; kingdom Metazoa; phylum Arthropoda; class Insecta; order Lepidoptera; family Crambidae; genus Udea; species Udea olivalis. The sequence continues at coordinate 19,433,538 of OX376355.1, forward strand.
GTCACTGAATGCTTTATTATAAAATTCTTTTCCTAAATCTGTTTGCAAATTTCTAGGAAATCGACTACATTTTGTTAGAATACTTTTCATAGCATTTGTAACACAGGTTTTATCTTTGGATTTTAAAGGGCTTACCCAAACGTATTTAGATAAAGCATCTATAACAACTAATATGTATTTATAGCCTTTATTTTCATGTGAATATTTTTGCATATCGATAAGGTCTGCTTGCCATAAATCATCAATACCCTTTATTATGGTTGGTCGGCGAATAAAATTTTTTCGAGCTGACTTGTGAAGTTCATCGACGATATTTTTTTTACTCATGTTTTTTCAATTTTTCTTGTAATGCTTGAATCAATTTGTCTACTTCGTGCTTTGTATAATGTGAAGAAAGTAAATGGTCTGATGTAAATCTTTCCAGTTGCTTTATATACACTTTTACATTAGCATGTACTTTATTTAATTCTGCATTTATATCTTTTATTTTCTGGTCGACATATGATTTTTTCACAGCATCATCGTCGTGCTCTGGTGATGATAAACCAATCAGTCTAGCAGATTTCAAGTCAAACCATCCTTCGTCGGACTTTACTAGTACCTCGTTTGATGGCTCAACGTATTCGGAAATACGTAAACGTTTATGAACGTGATGACCAAATTTATCAACATTCATATTCGTGTTTACGCTTTGTCAATTATTAGTAGACTGTATTGTTTCTTGATTGCATTTGATTTATATCTTTAATGCTTTATTGATTATACCGAATTCATGAAGCTCTTCAATTATTGCTGTTATTTCATTGTCTAAACCTGTATTACCCGCATCACGAGATGCAATGAGCAATTTTAATCTCTCCACCAGTTCATTTGGATCATCCCAATATACTAAATCCACATTCTTTTTAACTTTTTTTAGAAGATTAAGCCCTTTTCCCTGGTGAATATCCTCTGTACTGATGGTGTCACTTCTAGAAAACTTAAACAATGGCTTTATTACATGCAGATATTTTCTTCCTTTGTTGCTGTTTATAGGTTTTTTGGGGTTACAATCGCGCCTATGTGCATTAGTTTCAATCAACAACATTTTATAATTTTGTAGGTCTTGTTCCGTTACTCGATCCAAATTTGGTACATTCCCGAATAATAAATTAACTAAGCCTGGAGTCCTTTTCACCGTTTTACTTCCAATTTTAAAAGTGCTTCCTTGATCGAAAACCCGTGTTTTGCCTAACATAAGTTTCCCTCGATCAAGTCTGACACCATATGGGACAGGTTTCGATGCCTGCTGATTCAACGACCAAGATAAATATTGATTGTTTTTACTCGGAGATGATTCTATTGATTTGAAAGAATCTTCGTGCACTGCATCATTTTCCTGTAAGCATATACCACTAGTTAGAGTTTTGTTGGATACCTCGTTTTGATCAATATCGTCATCGGAAATTTGTTCTTCATTTGAGTGTTGCTCGTCTTCTGAATCATGATCTGTGCTAATATTTTCTTGAAAATCCTCGTCATCTTCGCTTTCACTATATTTCTTTTGTTTTATTATCGGTTCGTATTCAGATTTTGTGAGATCATTATTTTGATTATTTTTTTTAGACAACTCTTTAAGAGGGTCAACTATTGGTTTAAACATAGAGTCTAAAACCATGTCATTGGTCGCCTTTGCATCTTTTATCATTTCCACTTTCCTTTTCACGGCAGCAGCAGACTTAACAATTTGTTCCTTTAGGTTTCTCTCCATGTTGGCTCTACACGGCATCACAAATTAAAGTGACTATATACGCAGCACCTCATCATCTGTTTATTAATGTTCATCAAATACTATGAACGTATCGAATCCCTTTCTATAGCAACCGTTGTTTTTCTCACTGTCTTTGTCAATCACAAGATAACTATGCGGTTTCTCCCAAACTTTTGAACATAATTCGCGAAACTGTATCCAGCACATGTCGGAACCTACGTGTTCGTCATAGACGTGTTTCAAATTAACATCATCTTGTTTGAATAATATTATTAGGTTGGAATTATCTCTTATAAGTTGTTTAGGAATTTTAGTATAAGTTTGATTAATATAAAAACAATCTATATTTTTATGGCGACCCATGGCAAAATAATCTCTGATATTGTTCTGATTTTCACACGCAACGTCATCAAAAATAATTATGGAATCTGTTTTAGCCTCATGAGGACTTAACATTTCACTGTTGTGATTATATTTATAAAGGGATATTCCATCTACAATACTTAAAACATTTTCAAGGAACAAATACTTGGGTTGATACAATGATTTTGAATATATATACAAGTTACGAAAACGGGGTCCATCTTCATGCAACAGAAGACTTATAACTAAGTTAGTTTTTCCACAGTTAGAAGGTCCACAGACGAGGCACCGTATCGTATTTGGTAATAATGTTCCATGGCGTTTAATTTTATTAAGAGGGGCTGGACAAACACATTTCAAGTTTAACGATTCTTTTTGTTTTACAAATTTCATTGCAATTATGCAGTCTGCTTATTATAGAAGCTGTTTATAAAATGATCAGTTCAATAAATTGGTTGTATTTATAAATGGTCTACAAAACTAAGTTAATTCAATGTTACTAATTTCAGACAACTACTTTTCTCACTCAAAAGATTATGTTTAAGTAAATTTTGACAACAGTGTCAGTGTAATTGACGATTTAAACGCATGGGTGAGGTCGCGTCTTAAGTGCAGTGATTTGAGTTTCACATTTAACAATTATAATGTCTTTTTCGATGCGACGCAATTACATCAAAACTGCGCAACTACATCAAAACTGATGAGTGTGGTATTGGGTGTAAAAAATCATCTGAAGAGAGCTCGAGCGAATGCTCGAGTGATCGAAGGATGATTTTGAACGCCCAATACCACACTACTTCGAACATCTCCGCGAAGAGTGCGGGCAGCACCATGCGCGGCCAGTTCTCACGGCACCAGCCCATCTGGACGTGGTGGCGCGTGCCCAAAGCGCGCACCTCGGCTGTGGCCAAGGCGAAAGCTTCCAAACGACCTGCCACGTCTTGTACTCCACTAATAATAATAGATTGCTGCAAAGCCCCAACCAAGATTTGGTTTATAGAGTTAATCCTTTCTCTTTTCGACAGAAAAGGACGTTAGTTACTTGTTAAATAAGTGAGTGTGATTTATTGTTATTGAAAAGAGTGTTTTTTATGGCGATGGACCCTTACTTACTTCTTTGATTGAATTTGTGTGTACACTAGTATAAACCTTTCTCGGTATTTGCGCTTTGGAACGCTCTTGTTTGTTGTAATCATACATGAACAAGCATAAATTGAACTCTTGTTATTGTTTTGTGTTTTGCTACACTAATAATTAACCCTTGTTATGCGGTGATGGAAGCCGGACCACGTTTTTATATTTTAAATGATATTATGAGAATAAGTGATCACGATACACAACGTGTAAATATTAAACGATTACCATATGTTACCGACAAGCGGTCACGCCGGCATTCGGCGCATGGTAAATAACATAAAGCGACGTTTTTTTTGGGCAGGACTCGAAAGAGACGTATCCGAATTTGTAAATCGGTGTGACAAGTGTTTACGACAAGAACACTTTAGGCATATTAAGGAACCTATGGTTCTAACGGATGCAGGACATTGTTCTTTCGATAGGATATATTTAGATTTGGTAGGGCCCTTAATTAAGGATAGTAATTCGTACATACTCACACTTCAGTGTGATTTAAGTAAATATGTTGAAGCTTATGCTCTCAAGAATAAAGACACAGTCTCGGTAGCGTCAACATTCGTAAGTAATTTTTTTTACGATATGGCATTCCTCGACAAATAATATCCGATCGGGGCACTGAGTTTGTTTCTGCAGTTATGAAGGAAGTGTGCGCGATTCTCAAAATTAAGCAAACCACATCGACAGCATATCATCATCAGTCAATAGGCAGCTTAGAAAATAGTCATAAAAGTTTGATGTCATACTTACGCATTCAGACCGAAAATGAGCCGCATAATTGGAGTATAGGGAGTATGTGGAGTACCTTATTGGTGTTTTGCTTACAATACGACCGTACATACATAGACCAAATACACACCATACGAGTTAGTTTTTGGAAAACCTTGTAATCTACCTAGTAATTTAACATTAGAAATTGATCCGTTATACAATCATTACGATTATCCTAAACAACTAAAATACAGACTTCAAAAATCACAATATGACGCAAGACAAAATTTAATTAAGAGCAAGGAATTAAGAAAGCTTACATACGATTGTTATACTAACCCTATCTCATATAAAACTGGTGATCAGATATTATTGAAGAACGAACAATGTGTAAACAAACTTGATCCTCTGTACATCGGACCGTTTAGAGTTATCGAAGATTGTGAACCAAATCTAAAAATAGATTATAAAGGAAAAGAAATGTTAATACATAAGAATAGAAGTAGACCTTATAAAAAATAGAGTTATTTTTTATATTATAAATTCAGTATGTTATTCAAATAAAACTTAGATATCCTACTTTGTCTTATTGTTATTGTGTATAAGTAATAATTATGTTTAGTAACATTTACTTTGTAATGTTGTTTGTTACATAATTACGTTTGCATAGAACTGACATAAAAAATAATACATATTATATTATTATTATTATTTTTGCTGGTGGGCGTGTAGTGTAGTCCCATAAGTACTAAGTATATAATATTAATCATGCACTGTAATTGATTCATTACAATATAGAGTTGCACAAGAATAACTTGTTTACTTTGCTCCCGAGCTCCAATCCTTACAATTTTATCATAATGAGTACCGATGACATTGACGTGGACTACCTTATCTCATTAGTTGCGGAAAGACCTCTTCTATGGGACAAAGATAATGAAAATTATAAATACAAAATCAGAAGAGAAAACGAGTGGTTGTCGATTTGTAAAATTTTATTTAAGGGTTACGAAAATTTTGACGCCGCAAAGAAAAATAAAATCTGTAAGATCGTAAGATTCTTTATTTCACGTGTCAAATTGTTATCAAATCTTGGTTAACTGCCACGGTAAAGCTCCTGTAGTACTCATAAAATAATTAGCAAATTGATCTCTGAAAAAATTAGCTGCAAGTGTATCTTCATTTATACAGGGTTGTAATTCTGGAAAACTATCGTTTATTGTAATTTTGTCCTTTTGTCGTATGCCGTCCCGTTCTATGACATAATTATGTAAAATACAACAAGCTTTTACAATATCTATAGTTAAATCGAATGAGGTATCTAATGGCCTGTGAAAAATTCGCCACTTATTTGCCATGATACCAAAGACACATTCAACATATCTTCGAGCTCTGCTGAGACGATAATTGTAAACTCTTTGTTTTACATTCAGATTTCGACCACCGTAAGGACGCATAATATGTTTGCTTAATCCAAAAGCTTCATCGCCAACAAATACATACGGAATGGGTTTGTCTTTACCAGGATCGCTAGAGAGTGGTTGATAATCAGGCAGGGGTAATTCATTTCTCATCAATAACTCATTAAGTTTTGAATTTCGAAAAATAGTAGAATCACTTTCTTTGCCGTATGCACCGATGTCTACATACATGAATTTATAGTTCGAGTCGACAACAGCTAACAAAACTATAGAAAAATAGTTCTTGTTATTATAAAAGAGGGATCCACTTTTTGCAGGATTATTTATACGTATATGTTTCCCGTCTATAGCTCCGATGCAATGGGGAAAATTTGCTCTAAGATCAAAATCTGATGCAGTTTTTTGTAAATTTTCTTTTGTGATTTCGTGGATATTTTCTATCAGAAGATACTTCCATATAGCAAGGCAAACTGTTAATATTATTTTTGCAATGGTTGATTTGCCTTGTTTAAATTTATAATGTAAATCACTAATTGAATTGCCGCTTCCCAAATACCTGCAATGAAACAAAGATCATCGATGACATTGACGTGGACAGACCTTATCTCGTTATTCGAGGAAAGACCTCTTCTATGTGACAAAAATATAACCGTTTCCATCCCGAAGAGAGGAAAACGAGTATTTCAGGTCTTGCCTAGGCTTAACCTTACGAAGATAACTATTTACACTCAAATTCAGCTAGGGTGGACGTCGAGAATGTGTTTTTAAGTAGTGACATCGAGAGTAGTAATATGAAACGAATATAATTTAAAATTAATTCACCTCTGGGGGACAGTGAGAGGTTTTTAAAACATTTGTGTCTCTGTCCACCCACGGGGGACAAGCAGGGGTGGACAACGGGAATAATCCGGGACAAGCAGGGGGTGGACAGTGGGAATAATTGGTATGATTTACCATTTTATGTATTTTTTTCAGGTAATGATATCGTAAAAAAGTGGAGAAGTGTTAGGGATATTTTTTTCCGCTATGTTAGAAAAATCAAAGAAAGCAGCGCATTTGGTGCAGCGGCAAAAGAAATTGATAAATATATTTACATCTAGCAACAATTCTTCATATTCCTGAAGAAAAAACTGTCCATCCCTATTCCTCAATGCAATAATGGGAGAAATCCAGAATCTTCTTGTACTTCTACGTTTGTTTCGCCGATGACGTAGTAACAGCAGCAGCAATGCACGTTTGTTGCGGTCCATTGTTGTTCACAAACTAAACCTAATATTAACGTACGACGACGCTTGGACAACGCAGCGCACTTGCACTGCGTCATTGCAACGCGCCCATGTGGCCTCAGCCTTATGGATTTGGATGCATCGCAGCGTGTTAGTGACAGTGTTAATGATAACAGTGTTTCGCTAAGTTCACAATATGTGGTTAAATATATTGGTGACGAAATTATGGACCAGACTGAGAAAATAATTAGCAATATCTCTAAGAAAATAATGTGGTTATAGTTATACTAGTTTATTTTAGAGCGACTGACAGGTATGTTTTTGTAATAAAATATATTCTATCAAAGTGGTTACGTAATATTGATTAATTATTTATTATTTGTAGTATTTTTTTTTCTATTCTATTTATGAGTCAGAATGAGAAAATAATCAGCGATATCTCTTGAGAAAATATGTGAGTATAGTTGAACTAGTTTATTTTAATGTGATTAACAGTTGTCATATTTCTTCTATCAAAGTGAAATTAAGTTTAAAATAGTTTTGTACTGCAACTTCAATCATAAAATAAATGTATTATCTAATGTCATAATTTGTTTTATTAAATTCATTATAGATACTATATGTTTATTTGATTATTAGGCTTTATAGATATAGGAAAATTATGAACATAAACAACTGTTTATCTAAAAATGTTTATTTTAATAAACCTCCTACTTAATTCTAATTACACTACTTGATCAATACAATTATTTAAGTACTACTTCATAATATACATAACATTTTTTAATGTGTACTCATTTTTATGGCTCAAACAATTAAAATTAGATTCGAATTTACAAAATGATGAAGATAGTATTGAAAAATTAGGGCCACCCCCTATCCTCGATATTTATCAAAATACAATGTTCACGTATTAGACAAACGAATACATCCTCAACTTAGCTTTCAAAAAAATGTGCTGATATGCATAAAAACACATCCCCTATCTGTGCTTTCATCGACGATTAAAGAAAATTTAAGTTTTTGTGTCTCCGAACTAGTGAGCTCAAGAGCTCATAGAGCTTCCAATATCTTGAAATCAAATGTGTAGAACATCCTGGGGAGCTGATCCTAAAATATCATTGCTTTTATACAAATCTTTGATACGGAGTCATTTTGAATATGATTATTACTTTGGATTATTTTAGCATTTTACAATGCTTGTTTTTCATATCTAAAGATAGAAAAACTGGAAAAATGAAATTTCGGACCTCGATGATCTCCAGCGGCAATCACTCAGGTTTCGTTAGTAAAACCACCATTTCCATATTCAAAGTTATCTTCTCAAGAAAAAAAGACTAATGTGTTTCGAACGGAATAGAGGAATAACTTGGAGTGAAGGAAATATTGACTATAGAGAATTCGAGAGATTAATATATCCAATTTTAAAAGATAAAACCTTTCTCAAGACCTTTCATGATTATCTTGAAAGGTCTTGAGAAACAAAAGTGGATTAAGGAGACTCCTTGAAGAGGCTACTGCTGAAAAGCTATACCAACATATTAAAAAAGTTTCGAGTGAAAATAATATCCCAATGGACAATCTTATCGGATTTGCAGCTGATGGTGCGAATGCCATGATGGGACAGCACAACTCATTATCATTCGGTCTAGTTGCCGACAACCCTCACCTGTTTGTATTGAAGTGTGTATGTCACTCTTACCATCTTTGTGCATCGTATGCGTGTTTAAAATTGTCGAGAGCCCGAAACTCTTATACGAGACATTTATAATTATTTTAATAACAGCCCTAAAAGAACTGGAATACGAAAAGAGTCAGCAGTTTTTAGATCTAAAGCAAGGTTTCTTAAAATGGGTCTACGTTGACGTGGATCCGCAGCAACTCAGTAAACAATAATATATTTATCAGAAAACTGTGCAATAATTAGTAAACTCACGCATTTTTGTTTGATTGCGTCTGTGTAGTGTCTGTGTGCTGGTGTAGGTACGAACATAGTGCGTCTCGGAAAAGTCACTCATTTCGATCGATGAATCAAAGGATCAATTCACATCTGCCGAGGAAAACTCACTGAGAAATGAAACGCCTGCAGCTGGTTCGTCTGTACCCAGTCCCCATTCTTCGAGCTTATCAATACAGACTCCTCAACCATCAAAATCTCGGAAACACATGAATGAAGCAGACAGATGTACTATTGAATATTTTACACTAAAAAAACAAAGACTGGAAAATAATCAACGATCTGAGAAACAACCAAAAGATCCATGTGGAATGTTTCTTTTAAGTTTAGTTCCACACATGACATCCATGTCCCAGCAACAGCAATTAAGCTTTCAAAGAGGGGTACTGGACTTAATAGAAAACATTAAGTACAGGCAGCTCCCACGTCGATCATTGAATACGAGTTCGTCAAATTCAAATTTATCAACATTTTATACAAATTTTTCTCAAGTTCTAAATGATGACCGTCCGTTGCAAAGGGCAACCGAGATTGCTCAATCAGAAAACCAGTATGTAAGGCCTTCGCAAGCACCATATACAATTCTTCAATCAGTTGAGTCCCCTGCACAACAATCAAACGAGACTCCTCAGTCTGAAAGTCAATATGTAATGTCATACATACCTTAAAGTGATGAGCAAATGCTCTTCAGCCGAAATACACTCTCTGAAGTGGGTATTTTGCTTTGTTAAACTTAATTTAACTAAATTTAATAATAGCTTGTATGTGTTTTCAGACATTCGATAATATAACTGGAACTTTTCTTCATCAGATTGTAATTCTTGCGAAATTTGGAAATTCCCGTACATTGTGCAATCATGATTAAACGGATGAACCCAATAACGTCTTTTTTTTCTCATTAATCGCCACATCAAGAAATCTTCGTCATCAGACGATGATGTCGACATTCTCAAAGCGGTGCCACGCTACAATTAAACTGTGCTTCCGATGTGCGCATATACAATACATTTGTAGCGCATACAATTGTAGCGCAACGATTGTGGCGACGTAAATAACAAATGTGTGCCTGGTGTGCGGCCTGCTTTATAGTTATATGACGTCTAATAAGAAAGGCACAAACAACAACAAACCTAATGCTTACCGCAATCAAGGACGAACTTGTGCGTTATGTAGCGGTGATCATGAGCTTTATACATGTGCTAAGTTTTTAAATATGTCCGTTAATGACAGATGGGAAGTAGTAAAGGAGACAAAAGTACGCCATAACTGCATTCGCGGTTCTCATTCACTCAGCGAATGTAGGTTTGGGTCTTGTAAAATACGCCATGACAAACATAATACTTTACTTCAAATTGATAACAGAGCGTCTTGTCATACGTCTGCGCGTATGGCGCAGAATTACCAGTCGCAAGTGTCAATTAGGTCATCCGCAGGATCAGCTGATGCGCCCAGCCCGAGCGCAGGCAAATCAGATGATTGTCGTAATGCGATGACGTCAAATTCCTTGCAACCTGTTTTATTATCTACCGTGCTCGTCGAGTTAGGGCCATGCCACACGATGCGGTGCGGCGCCTGACCGGTACTGCTCCGGTTTCCTACATATAAAAATGTATGGTATGGCACACGGCACCGTCCGGTGCGCTCCGGCGGTTCACCGCACGCGCATTGGAATCGAGACGAGGCGGGGAGAGGTGTATGTATTGCGGCGCCGGAGTGGCACCGCTCAGATGTCTGCGCGGCACAGAGAAGTGCGAACGTTTGGTAATTTTTATTATTTCGTTTACCTATTTTATAAAAATGACAAGTGAGGAAAGTATTGAAATGGACTACCTCATTTCATTAATTCAAGAACAAGAAATACTATGGGACAAGTCCCATGTGGATTTTAAAAACAATAATTTGAAAGCAAAGGCATGGGAAGAAGTTATAAAACATTTATTTCCAGAATATGATACCTGCACTCCTGTTGAAAAGAACAAAATTGGTGAGTCCTTATTTCCCTTCATACTGGTAGAATAACTAAATTTTCTTTAATTGCTTGCCACTTCAAAGATCCTGCACTGCTTATAAAATAGTCTGCTAATTCTTCTCTAATACTATTAGCTGCTACCAATTCATCATTTTTGGGTTGGAGCGAGTGAAATTCGTCACAAATTATCATCAATTTGTCCTTTGGACGAAAACCATCTCGATCAGCTACGAAATTGTGTAGAACACAACATGCTTTTACAATGGCAGTAGCAAAATCATAGGACACGTTTATCGGTCTGTGAAAAATGCGCCATTTATTTGCCATGATTCCAAAAGCGCATTCAACATACTAGTATCTTCTGGCTCTGCTAAGACGATAATGGAATATCTTTTGTTTTAAATTGAGATTTTTACCACCATAGGCACGCATAACATGTTTGCTCAATCCAAAAGCTTCGTCACCCACTAATACATATGGGATTGGTCTATTGAAATCACATAATGGCTGGGGATCAGGCAATGGCAGTTTTTGGTTAATCAGTAACTCGTATAGTTTTGAATTTTGGAAAACAGTTGAATCGCACTCTTTACCGTATGCGCCAATGTCGACAAAAGTAAATTTGTAGTTTGAGTCCACAACAGCTAGCAACGCAAAAGAAAAAAAGGATTTGTAATCAAAGAAAAGTGAGCCACTATTGGCAGGATTACACAGTACATGCGTACAAGTTTTCCGTCAATGGCCCCGATGCAGTTAGGAAAATTAGCTCTGACATAAAAATCGGATGCAATTTTTTGGAATAGGACTGTCGTCAGTTCAGGAATCTTGTCATGAAGATGACATGAGATATTTCCATATAGCTTGACATATCTCAATATCATACATGCAATCGTAGATCTCCCCCGATTGAATTTGAATTCTAAATCTTGTATCGTATTTCCGCTTCCTAGGTACCTATAACAAAAACATTTTTATAGAAAACTGAGATAAAATCTTTATTTTATAATAAAAAAACCTATATAAATATGTATAATACTCGTAAATGTAAATTTCATATTTTATTTTCAGGTAATTCTGTAGTGAAAAAGTGGAGAAACCTTAAGGAGAATTTTAATAAATATTTAAAAAAATTGAAAGAAGCTTCCAAATCTGGCTCAGCTGCAAAAAAAATTACTAAATACCATTATTATTATCAGCTTTTATTTCTGAAAAAAGTTACACAGAATGCTACTGATGGTAGTTTAGACTTGGCTGAACAATGTAAAGCGAGTTCTACAGATGATGCAGTACCCGAGTCGTCCCGCTATGTTCCTGTCACCAAGAAGAGAACAGCAGTAGAAATGGACGAGTTTGAAAAAGAAACATTAAAAGCTCTGAAGGAGCCACAAAATCGCCACTTGTCCTTTTTTAAAGGCATTTTGCCATCCATTGAAGATTTTACGGAACTTCAGACTCTGACGTTCCAAACTAAAGTATTACAATTAATAACGGAAATCCGTTGTGGACAAATGGCTCCACAATCTTCATCCTATAGGTATGAAGAGCAAACACCACACGCACCACACGGGTATCAAACCCAAAATTACCAAAGTACGAGCAGCAATTACACGTACATAATCTCTAATTCTAGTGTAGTTCAATCTCCGAATCAAGTGTCTGAAACTAGCGAAGATTTGGAGTATGAATATGATTTTGCGAACTTGTAAGTAAGAATACTGCCCTTAAAATTGATATTAAAAATGATTAATAAAGTTAAAGTAAAAATTAAAAGTTTTTCATTACTAACCTCAAAGTTATTCCCAGTATTTCTATTGGCTCCACTGGATTCCTCATATTAGTATACTGTTTCCGTATATGTGGTTCTAAGGATTCCAATAAACTTTTGAAAGTAGCTACACTCATTCGAAAAAAATTGTAAAACCTCTTTCGGTCTAAGAGCAACTCTTGATATTCTTTTAAAAAATAAAGACCGTCACTATTCCTCAAGGCTATATAAGGACTGACCCAATATCGTCATGTGTTTCTACGTCGTCGTCGGTTGCGTCGGTGGCAAAGTAATAATAGCAGCAACACACGTCTATCCCAATCGATTTTTTAATACAGACTGTCGTCAGAATGCAGTGCTGGAGCTCGAGTCCGTCGCTGCTACGGTACCGCAAAACGTTGCGGCGCCTCACTCACCGTGTGGTCGGTAGTCCGGCGAGATGACCCGCAGTGCGGCGCCGCACCGCGTCGTGTGACATGGCTCTTAGCCGATTCAGATAATAATTATCACACAGTACGCGCACTTCTGGGCAGAGGAAGTCAAAATTGCTTCCTCACTGAAAGGTTGTGTACACGTTTAAATATACCAATAATACAGTCCACTTTTCGTTTCAGTGGTGTAGGACAAAGCGTTTCTCAGTCTACCCAAGCGTGTAACATGCATATGCGATCAAAAGTATACCATGATTTCGAGTCCAGTATAAAATGCTTCGTACTTCCTAGCATTACCTCGAAGTTACCTTCGATAGACGTTGACGCCGAGTCTATAGGCATACCTAGCTATATCGTACTAGCTGATCCTACGTTTAACATCTCGTCAGATATAGATTTATTGATTGGTGCGGATATATTTTGGGATCTTCTAAATAATAATAAAATAAGACTTCCTTCCGGCCCTTACTTACACGATACAAGGTTGGGATGGATTATGTCCGGTCCAATTAATAACGCGTGTAATACAAAAAGTATTAATTGTAATCTTGTGCAAATCGAATCGCAATTGCGCAAATTTTGGGAATTAGACGAAATACCTATCCGTCTCGTAATGTCTAAGGATGACTTTGTTTGCGAAACATTGTTTAAAGAGACGACAGTGCGAGATGAAACCGGTAGATAATGCGCGACGGCTGGCGGCGGAACGTGGAACCGGTTCCTTGACTGCGGAAGAGCTGCGCTGGTCAGTAATAATGTTAATGAGTCTCGCGCAACAACAGTCATTCACAGATAAATATAAATATAAATATGCGCCAGACAACACACCTCTTGTATTGGTCTCGAAGTAGGGATTGATATCCCTGTGTTACGAGTTACCACACAAGGCAATGAGCCAGGGGCGTCTACCAGCACACCCAGACCCGAGACAATTCAGAAAAGATCGTTTCCTGAATTGACCCGACCGGGAATCGAACCCGGGACACTACGGAAATCGAGGCGAAAAACCGTGCTACAGCCCACTACGCCAATCGTGTCGTCATACAGATGAATATCTCAACCTCAAAAGTGGTTTACCTGTAAAGACAAAGCAGTGCAAATCAGTTGATAAAATTAACGGTTAATTTTTTTTATGGATCATGATAGCATCATGCGCATAGGCGGTCGATTAGATAACTCTGACTAAAGCTTGAACTTCAGTTATGACAAAAAACACCCGATGTTGTTGTCAAGTGAGCATCGACTTGCAGTGCTCTTGTTTACGTATGAACACAAACGATTATTACACGGAGGGCCTCAACTTCTAGTATCGACCGTGCGTGACGGTTGGTGGGTGCTTGGAGCTCGGAACTTAGCTAGGCAAGTGGTACGTAACTGCGTAATATGTGCTCGTCTGAAAGGTGAAAACGTAACATCGCTTATGGGTAACTAACTCGTACCTAGCGAAAGGATCGAATCTAACTTTCCTTTTATGACTTGCGGGGTAGACTACGCTGGGTCAATGCTCGTTCTGAACCGTAAGGGTAGGGGTGCTTGTCTTGTGAAATGTTACATTTGTTTATTTGTGTGTTTTACTACAAAAGCCATACATTTGGAGCTGGTAGGCGGTTTATCTACGCAGGACTACCTGTTAGCTTTTAAACGTTTCATATCACGACGCGGCAAGCCGTCTGTAATATTTTCCGAGAGTGGATAAACTTTGTAGGTGCTGAAAAAGAGCTTTCAGTTATCTTTAATCATAATTCGCAACCAATTTCTGATTTCGCTAGCGAGAATAATATGAAACCCAAGTTCATCCGTGCATATTCTTCTCATTTCGGTGGTTTGTGGAGAGGCAGAGTCCGTAGATGTAAATTCCACTTGAGACGTGTTATGGGAAACGCTAAATTGACCCAAGAAGAGTTTATCACGGTATTATCGCAAATAGAAGCCGTCCTAAACTCCCGTCCCTTATCTCCTCTTTCCGCAGATCCCAACGACGATCTATCCATCAGGTTCAAAAGTATATTAGAAAAAATTGAGCCGGGTTCGGTGATCGTCCTCGATAATGCCCCATACCACACGAGAAAACTAGAAAGGTTCCCCAATATGTCATGGAAAAAGGCAGACATTCAAAAATGGTTACAGGAGAAAAATATTTCCTATGAAACAACAGAAATTAGAGCGGAATTATTGCAGAAAATCGATAAAACGAAATATCAAAAAAAAGTGGTCGACGAAATGGCAAAAGAAAAAAATATTACTGTATTGCGTCTCCCGCCGTACCACTGCGAGTTGAACCCCATAGAAATGATATAGGCACAGTTGAAATCATACGTAGGCGAAATAATAAAACTTTTAAGATGGCTGAAATTCAAAATTTAATGAAAGTGGGTTTAGCTCGCATTCATGGAAAAAGTGTATCGAGCACGTAATTACAAAAGAAAACGAGATGATGAGACTCGATGGATTAATAGATACAGCGACTGACGAAGTAACACCGCAATTCATCATTAACGTAAATGAAGAATCTGAATCTTCAGAATCAAGTGATTCAGAGTAATAAATAACTCTCCTTACGTTAATGATTAATTGTGGTAACTATACCAGTATTCAATGTACGAATATAACAGTCAGTAAAAAAGAAAACTATAAATAAGCTTTAACCTAATGAACTGATCTGAAAAATCGAGAAAATCTAACAGAAAACGAATTGAATTCAATCGATAATTTTGTGCCCAACACCGTTAAAGTGGCCATAGTGACTAAACTCACTATTTTAGAATTACCGTAGAATGGGCATAGTGACTACACCATGGACGTAAACCCAAACTGGACTGAGTACTAACTTTTATAAGTCAAGCAAAATTAAGCCATATTACAAACCGAGACTGTTTACAATTCTGTGATGAAAGGGGACTAGAGAAAACAGTCCGAGCGAGAGCAACAAACCTGAGGATGGTGTCTCACTTGCACGAGTTGCCTACGTAAAAAAATAATGATTTATGTGATACGGTTAATGAATACTGAAAATAACTACCTATTTATTTCAACTAGTTAACATTTATGATATAGATGTTAGCTTTTACTTTATTGTATACGCTAAGATTTTATATTTATTTGTTAATTAAAACACGGTATTGCAATAAATATTGTGATAATCTAGCTAAGGTACCCATAAATATCTAAAAAAAACAGGGGCGCAGTTATAGAACTTTTCATTTTTTTCAGAAAATACAGAAAGTGAAATGTCAACAGTTTATAACGGACCTTATAAACTCATCGCTCACCATAAAGGAACAATAACACGGCATTGGCACCTCGTTTACATCAGTAGTAATAAACAGTGGGGATTCAACTCTAGAATGGGAAGAATTATTCGAAGCGGAATCTACAAAAATTCAAGCATTAACTGCTTGTCTTGTCTACGCGAGTATCTTTATTCCGGCGATGGTTGTCAAATCGTACAAGATATTCTCGGCGAAGAACATATTGAAGCTTGTGAATGCGCCAGTCATTCGTGTGGAAAGGACGGGATCAATAAATGGATGTATCAAACATACGAGGCTGAATGTAGCGAAGGGGGGAGATACAATATTTCAAAATGAAGGCGTCACATCTGAAGAGAAACAGCCAGGATTGGTGGATACAACTTGTGAAACCGGTGACAGTAACATACGAAAACGACTTTGGTCTGGAGATAAAATTACAGGCGAAGACGGTAAAATTCTACATGGAGGGAAAAGCACTAAACTCGGGATTAACAGCGGAGATAATAGCGGCATGTATGATAGAAATACAAATACTATTATACTTTTATGCGAGAACAGTGCTTTCTCAGAAGCCCAATCAATGGAAATGCTTACACGAACGCCTGAAGGCATTGAATTTATATGCTCAAAACAATATGCAGAGTGGATCAAAAGCTATATGCACATCGCAAGAATATTGGTATTTCAGGAGTCGATGAAACAGTGATTCGAAAGAGCCAAAGCGAAATTTGAAAAAGTCAACAAGTTTAACGACGAAATGATGGATACATCGTACAATACGATGATTAATTTTTTTTAACTCCAACTCTATCAATATAAAGTCGTTTGCAAAATGGACATTTAAACATTTTAATGGAAAAAGTGGAAAATTGAACAACTTGTTCTTTTTCGGACCTCCTTCGACCGGCAAGACGATGATGATGAATTCGCTGTTTAAGTGCCAATTTAATTATTGCAGATTGACACCAAATTCGAGTTCCAACTTTAGCTTTTTTTTGCATTGCAACGCGTGCTTTATGGACGAGTGTAAATTAACGGAGAATTAGTTTGAACAATGGAAATTGTTGGCGTCGAGAATGCCAAGGTCAACAGATGTAAAATATAAATATAGATGCGATGTCAATGCATGTATACTGTATAAATGTTCATTCATATGTATTGTAAGGTGCCAATGGCGAAGGAAGCGGTAGAAGAGATCCTTTTATCAATATTGTAAGGTGCCAATGGCTAAGGAAGCGGTAGAAGAGATCCGTTTATCAAAATGTACTTTCTATTCTTGCAATGGGTGTTGCCAAAGTTTGTACAACTTAATTAATATTTCCAGACCAGTGAACCAAATTGGTAGAATTGGATGAAAGGATGAGAAATATCATTCAAAGAATTGTTATATTACTTTCTCTCACGAGACTATATCAATCAAACAGATTTTGCAGAAATTAATCCGGATAACTGCGACGATCATATCCCTACGTTATATCTGGGTGTGAAAATTCTAAATGAACTTAAAAAACCGGAGATTATAAATAAACCAGATCATTTGAAAGAATTCCAAACCAGAATTAAGAAATTCTTAATTACTAGTTGTTAAGAGATCCAAAAAAGATACGATTTTTCCGACCCCTTATTACCTATATTAAAATATCTAATGTCAGAAGAAGCAATCAGTGAGAAAATCCGGGAAACATTTCCCACATTAATGCCCATAGCAGAAAAACTGCTTATAATTACAAGAGATGAAGATCTTCATCAGAAAATCGATGACGAGTGGCGAATGCTCCCGTCTGTAATTAAGTATTCTAAATTAGAAGTATCGCAAATGAAGACTGATAACTTTTGGTCAAAAGTTTTAACGCAGCCCGAACTCGGTTGCGAAAATCTAGTCGGTTTTGTCCTTAGCGTATTATCCCTTCCTCACGCAAATGCAGACTGTGAAATAATCTTCAGTGAGGTCAATTTGATGAAAACAAAAACCAGAAATAAAATTATTACTTCCACAATAAATGGAACGTTATTAGCTAAGCACTTTATCCGATCTCAAGGTAATTGTGTAATGTGATAGACAATATGAAGGAAAAAAAATTAACATAAATTGAACAAAGACGAACAAGAAATGACTGTGAAGAATAATGTTTTTGTTTCATGTTTTATCTTACGTGTAATTTATAATGAATAAAAAATTAAAAAACTAACAATTTTGT
Source organism: Udea olivalis (assembly GCA_947369235.1). Taxonomy (NCBI): domain Eukaryota; kingdom Metazoa; phylum Arthropoda; class Insecta; order Lepidoptera; family Crambidae; genus Udea; species Udea olivalis. The sequence continues at coordinate 19,451,714 of OX376355.1, forward strand.
AGTTTTTATTCCAAAACACGGCAATCCAGATCCCAAAACACGGCAACTTAAAATTTCGAAATGGCGACCCTGTCTCGCAGTCCGGGCTGTACTTTTTATTAAATTTTGATTTCACTAGAAGTGTAGACGCGTTTTAATAAGTCCTAACATGTAATGTAGGTACATAAACTAGCAGTAATTTTATGTATGTACGTAGTGTTTATGTATTGTTACGTAAAAGTTTTCATTTGTTACAGAATTTAGACGGAAACTCTACTAAGTGTGCAAGATCTTACTTACCTCCTGAACTGTATTTAAAAGTAATGTACAAAAAATTCATAGAAATACAAAAGTCTGTAACTGGTAGAACATGCTCTTTATCTAAAATGGAGAAGTATTTTACTCTCGTCAAGCTTGGCTGTATAATTTTTGTGTAATGCAACATAAACTTAAAACTAAACAAACTAAGGATGATATAGAGTTTTATGTTTGGTTAGAAAATCAGTGCGGCCGGAGAGCTAATGATATTTCATAATAGCTTCGGCACTTCAACATTATTTAAAAAAAGTAGAAGAAATATGCCTAAGAAACAATGAAAAAAAAATTGAAACTCGAACTGTACTGATTCTTACAGCTGTCAAAATAACATCAATTTTATGATTTTAACTATGTTAGCAAATTTCATGGCTTCTAGCAAGGTCTTTAATAAACTAAGCCACGTCGTCATGAAATGATTGTATCGCCAAAAGAGTAGTATTCAATTTTAAGAAAACATGGACAAGTCAATGAATGGGGAAAAGATTGGTTCACTTATGACATGAAAACGACGGCAAAACGTATGATAAATGAAAAACTACCATTAAAGATATCCCAAATTCACTTTACTGTAGTCTGATCCCGAACATAAAAAAATGTTGAAGTTAGTGTTCAAAGTGCAGCACCAGTGACCACTGGAATAAATAAAAAGGGAGTAAAATCATTTATGCGATTTGATTGTGACCAGCTACCTGAAAGTAATATGATGTCGAAAATATACTTAAATTTTGTGATATTTCTGATGACCTTGGTGCTCAGATGTTTTATGCAGATGTGCTTCAGGGTTCTGGAGCTGACGATGACAATATTCGACGCAACTACGACGATGAGGAACCTGTTATATAATATGGCTCGCAATTTACACTATTTGTATGCAGGCCCCTCTTCCCCACTGGGCACTATGGGCACGTGCCCAGGGCCCCGCGATCGAATGGGGCCCCCTAGTTCCTGCCAGATTACCAAATGATAACCGATATTTAGGTATTACCGAAAAACATTAATTTTGAAAAATCTGATGATAATGACTTACTACAATACCTACGCTTATTATATTAGCTTTAGTTTGCCGCATGCGGATAGCTATCTATACCTTGTACAACATAGCTTGAACTTTTTGACAGATGGGTCAGTGATGGGAAACAGAAAATATCTATTGGTGTAAAAAATGTGTTGGCTAAATATGTGGCTGTATGTATGTTTTAAACTATTCAAAATAAATAAATTCATTCGTCAATCAATTTTATTGCACTAGACATAAAAACATTGGGTAGGTACCATTGTTTTCAGTTTTTCTATTTAAATTTTACTTCGAAGCAATAAAAACCACTTAAGACTTTCGGAAAATGCTTGAGTCCTTAACAGGTACTCTTATGTTGTGTGTCTATTCTTATGATTATTATCAATTTTTAATATTATTAAAATAAGAAAATATTGTTCGTCGTTGCAAAGTTATATCGATTTCAGATTTGACATCCGTCAAAAAGAAAGATCAAACTAATAAATAAACAGGGTATAAGTACTCCACTCTCTCTCAAAAATGAGTTTTTCCGATATTAGTATATTTAGGTTAATTTAAATACCTATATGTAAGTATAAGAATACAATTAAAAGAAAAATTATTAAATTAAAAAAAGAAGAATTATTTGATGCGGTGTTTTTTATGTCTTTAAGAAACCTATTCGAACGTCATTCGTAATACCAAAGACAAAAAAAGGGAATTCCCGACTCCCGATCGTCGTTTGACTTGACGAACGGGAATTCCCTTCAAGTATTTGTCTGCGATGTTGTGGCGTTTGTTTTGTTTGTAGTTGTTAGTTTGTTACTGACTGTGCTTGAGCTCTGACAAAAAAATAGTATTGTTTGATTAAATCGTCGTTTGTCTGTTTTGTGTTAGCGAATATTTTCGTTATAAAATTAATTAAATACTGAATTATAATATAAAATGTCGAAACGGCCATATCCTAGTGGATCTGAAAAAAGGAAAAAAGCTCTACATCAGAAAGAAGTAATTGAAAAGTTACCAAAATTAACATCATATTTTACTACTACTACTGGAGAAACTTCTGTAAGTAGCAATCAACTCATAAATGTTCCACATGATGACTCAGCTCAATTACAAATTGCGGGAATTTCTAAACCTTCATGTTCCAATTTTGAAAAAGAGATTGAATCAGAAAGCGACTATTCCTACGACGAAAGTGCAACGACTTCAGTAACTTCACTAAAACTGACAACTCCAACTGTGTCAATTGAACAGCAGTTTTCCAACACAGAAGAATTAATATCGCACGATCCCGCCGATTATTTTCACGAAAAGTTTGTTGAAATAAATCGCGAAATTTTAATTCGTAAGGGACCAGTATATTTTCAAAATAAAGATTCTAACTTTTCCGAGGCATCCAGAACCTACAAAGATGGTAATAAATTAGTGACGAGATATTTCAACAAAGCATTATTTATTCGCAAATTAAAGAACAATGAAAGCGTCGAAAGAAAATGGTTGCTGTATTCGCCTTCCAAATGCTCTGTATTTTGTTTTTCATGCTGCTTATTTAACCCAACTGATGTTAATCTTTGCTCTCGGAATGGATGTAATGATTGGAAGCATATTAATCACATAATTTTAACACATGAAAATAGCCCAGCGCATAAGCAATCTATGATGACTTATCTGGCACGAAGTAAAGCGGTTGGTAGAGTAGATATAGAGTTATTATCTCAACATCAAAAGGAAGTGGATTACTGGAGAAACGTACTTAAACGGATTGTAGCTGTTGTAAAATTTTTGGCATCGAGAGGGCTTCCATTTCGCGGCGACAATGAAATCCTAGGATCTCCAAACAATGGAAATTATTTGGGTTGTGTGGAATTATTGAGTGAATTTGATCCATTTCTTGCAGATCACTTAAAAAAATTTGGGAATCCTGGAAAGGGTAACATTTCTTATTTATCAGCAAATATCTGTAATGAGTTTATTGAAGTAATGGGAAAACAGGTTCTAAAAAAAATTATAAATGAAGTTAAATCAGCAAAATATTTTTCCATAAGCGTTGACAGTACGCCCGATCTGTCTCATATTGACCAGCTAACTTTCATCATTCGATACGTAAAAGACTGTGTTCCTGTTGAAAGGTTTTTGAAATTTATACCTATTAAAGAGCATAAATCTAAGTATTTAGCGGAGACCATCTTAAATTTTTTAGAGATACATGATATTCCCATAAAAGATTGCAGAGGACAAAGCTACGACAATGCTTCAAATATGTCGGGAAAGTATAGTGGTCTACAAACAAGAATCAAGGAAAAATGAGAATTTGCCACCTTTATACCATGTGCAGGACATTCACTAACTTGGTAGGTGTCCATGCTGCTGGGTGTGTACCGGAGGCATCACAGTTTTTTGAAATAGTTCAGAAAGTGTACAACTTTTTTTCGGGCTCTACCCACAGATGGAATATATTAACAGAACATTTAGGTTCAAAAAAAGTTGTTAAGAGTCTTTCACAAACCAGATGGTCAGCCCGAGCTGATGCAGTAAGTGCTTTGCATGGGGGTTATAAAAGAATATTAGAAGCTTTAATCACCATCGCAAACGATACTGAAAAGGCACGAGAAACAAGAGACGAAGCCCTTAGTCTGTCTAGAAAAATGGGAAATCTAGAATTTATTATACTGACGGAAATCTGGAGCACCATATTGGAAAGAAAAGACAAAACAAGTAATTATCTTCAGAAAGAAACAATAACACTGGACGTTGCAACCAATTTGTTGACTTCACTTTATGATTTTATTACTAACCTCAGGGATAAATTTGATAACTTCGAATCATCTGCCAAAGAAAATAACCCAGAATCTGACTACAAAGATCTATCTCAAAGAACAAGACGTAGAAGCTCACGGCTGATTTTTTTTGATGGCTCTGCGGCATCAGTCCAATTGAATGGAAAAGAGCGATTCAACGTAGAAACCTTTCTCCCAATAATCGATACCTTGAGTGTTCATCTAAAACAGTGACAAAGTTCATATGAGACCGTCAGTCAACGTTTTAGTTTATTTTTTCACTTAAAAACTCTGAATTCCGAAGAGATACGACAAGGATGCAAATAATTTTCTCAAATCTATCACGAAGATGTAAATGAAAAAGAGTTAGAAATAGAATGTCAACATTTAAAAGAATACTTAAAAAATGTTCAGAGTGAAAATGAAGCATCTAACAGTGTACAGGAAGTATATAATCTATTAAAGCAAAACAAAATTGAAGACACATTTCCTAACGTAGAAATTGCATTGAGAATATTTTTAAGTATGATGGTAACTAACTGCAGCGGAGAACGCTCCTTCTCCAAATTGAAACGAATAAAAAATGAATTAAGAAGTACAATGCTCCAAGAGAGATTAACTAGTTTGTCGCTGATGTCCATAGAATGTGATATTCTCAATACCATAGATTTTGAAGATGTGATTAACGATTTTGCTCATCTTAAATCTAGAAGGGTACCTTTGCAATCAACATAGAATTAATCTAAGGATTTTATGTTAAGCGAGTTACTTTTGTAGATTATTTTTTATATTTCCTATTTTTTTATAGTTAGTAACTAAATAAAAATAAATTTAGAACCTTGTTTGTCTTTCTTTATCTATTGTAACTAAATAGTGTTTTCTCAAGGTCCTAGGGGCCCCATGATCCTAATGTGCCCAGGGCCTCAAATAGTTTAAAGACGGCCCTGTTTGTATGAGGGTTTCATCAAACCGGGACATCAACAGCAGATGTATCAAAGTTCCAAAAACTCGTAGTTTTGTGATCTCATTATTTCACTTAATAATAAATTATTATATTTTGTTTTTCAAGTTAATAACTACTAAGTAAAATACCTAATAAATGAACCGATTTTTTAATTTCACGCCTTAATACTAGTAAACAAATAAAACCGTTTATTGAAAAAAACACATTCTTATAATGTATCGTTTTGTAAAAACGCTCCTCAAGTTTGGACTGGTAAACTGCTCTACATGATGTTATTAAGCCTCCTGGAAACTGGCTGAAAGTGCCAGTGCCATTTGCAATGTGCAAACGTTATTATACTTCAGATAACAAAACAAAATAACAAGGTTTTGGTTAAAGGCGAAGAAAATTCTAAATCTGACCGTGGAGTACTTACCTATGCAAAATATAAATCAATATTAAAAATGAATGGTTTTTACACCTAGAACCAACTAGTATAAATAAGGACGAAGTGATTATTAAAAATGCTAAATTGAAAGACATACTTATTAAAAAACACTTTGGACAAGACTGGAAATTGCTTCCAAATTTATTTTACTATTAAACAATAGTAAAAAATCCATCAAGGAGCTCAGAAGATGCGGAGGATCCAGTACGAATGTGTGAAGCAGCCATTTCAGATACTGATTTGAAGATGAATCTACTACAAGTGCTATTTTACAATACATACTTTTAAAAAAAATATGGGCTTTTTTCATCAGCCGTGAAAGTGTACGTCTTTACGTACACTTTCACGGCTGATGAAAAAAGCCCATATTTAAAGATCTCTTTAGATTTTTCGGTTGGAGTGTAGCAAAGGGTGTGCATGTCATTTAGGACTCTCATCAAAAATATCGAAATCGTTTAAACACAATATTTTGTGTTTTTAATGTAGAAGGGATAAAAATAAAATGTTTTTATACTTTAGATTTTTTGTCTCCGACTTATAATCCTCCTCTAGATCAGCTATACTCTAAGTGTGTTCCGCGGAACCCTAGGGTTCCGTGATACCTCTGTCGGGGTTCCGCAAGAATTTAGAAAAAAAAAAAAACACCTCTCTCTGGTCGCTCCGCGGCTGCGTGGACTCCGCGGCCGCGCGGAGTCAAACGCTATGAACGTTATTTACTTATTTATTTGTATTTGTATAAACATGTGTTACAATAGCTGGTACAATATCTCATAAGTTTGGTATCAACAATTTTATACTTGTACAACCCGTTCACTCTAAGTTTGCCGGTCTGTGGAATGCGCGTACACTCCCCCACGTGACAACAAAACTTATAATGTGTCATAGTTTTACCCAAATATGTACATGTACACAATTTTTATTGTTACAATTAAATAAAAAATATTATATATTATGTTTTGCTGACGCTACTTTTCGAACGTCATACCTATCGCCAGCGGCAAACTTAAAGCGAGCGGGTAGTATGCTTGTGAGCGCGCAGTCTCTTTGATAAAAGCCGCCTCTGAATTAGACGCTATAGTTGTCAACAAGCGACTTTCGACTCTAACTTCAAAGGATAAAGTCGATATTGTTTACAACGCAATTTTTAAATTTCTGTTTTTATTTTTGCTTTTTGTTTATCAAAGGTGCCGACTCGAGTATTTTCGAGAATATTTGAGATCGAGTCTAGGACTAAGTATAGAAGCGGCGATCGCGCGTCGCGCGTCGTCAGTTGACGATTAGCGTTCGAAGCGATAAGTTACTACCTACTTACAAGCTCGCTAGCGAGAAACTAGTGTTCATTGTTTTACTGCCTGCTGTATTCTGTTGTCTCAGTTTTATACATTTCTTCACTGTAGGTACTAAATTTAGTCTCTTATGCGCAGTAACGATTGTGCATTATTTAAACCCCACTATCCTGACGTGTAACATTATAAATAAAGAAGAATGGAACGTTGGCTTAAAGGTGTTAAACGTGTTGCAACAACATCCTCTAATGACGCTGAATGTTCAAAAGCAGTGCGCGCGGAGAATATAGCAATCACCGATCCAGAAGATGATGCCACGACGTCAAGCTCGACGGTTTCTAAGACGAAAAAAAGGAAGTATGATGAATCTTATATCAGTTTCGGATTTGTTGATTCCAACGGCTCACCTCTCTGCATGCTCTGTAGTAAACTGCTTGCTAATAGTTCCATGGCACCTGCCAAATTGCGCCGACATTTAGAAACTGTACACCCCGAGTCTAAAGACAAGAATAAATAATTTTTTGTTCGCAAAAAAGATCAGTTATTAGAAAGTCAAAAAAATATGATGCATGTAACACAAACTATCAACGAAAAGGCCACGGAGGCATCATATTTAGTTAGCTATCGCATTGCACAAGCAGGTCAAGCGCACACTATCGCTGAGAATTTAATAAAACCATGTGTATTAGACATAACGAAATGTATGCTCGATGAAAAATCTGCAAAGCATCTTTCTACTGTTCCGCTATCAAACGATACTGTTTCACGACGAATCCATGATCTGGCAAGCTACGTCAAACAAGAACTAGTTACACGTCTACAAAATACACGATTCGCCTATCAAATGGACGAGTCGACTGATGTCGCTGGTTTGGCTATCCTGCTGGTTATTGTGAGATATCCATATAAAAGTTCTTTTGAAGAAGACATGCTTATGTGTTCCCCGCTGCTTACAAACACTACCGGGGAAGAAATTTTTAATAAAATAAATATATTTTTTGAAGAAAATAATCTCAGTTGGAACAATTGCATTGACATTTGTACAGATGGGGCCAAGGCGATGACAGGTAAAACAGCAGGAGCAGTGTCACGAATGAAAAATAAAGCGCCTAATTGTAGTTCCAGTCATTGTATTCTGCATAGACAAGCACTTGCGATGAAGCAAATGCCGTTAAATCTAAAATTAGTTATGGATGAAGCGGTAAAAATAATTAATTTTATCAAATCACGACCACTACAATCCCGATTGTTCTCATTAATGTGTGAAGATTATGGCAGCAAACATAAAACACTGCTGCTCCATACAGAAGTGCGATGGCTGTCTCGGGGTAAAACTTTAACAAGGCTATTTGAACTTAGAGCCGAATACAAATGTTTCTATCAGCAGATACTTCTTTTAATTTGAAGGACCGTTTGTATGATAAAAATTGGTTGTTCCGATTGTCTTTTATGGCGGATATCTTTCAAAAACTTAACGAATTGAATTTATCGTTGCAAGGTAAACAGACAACAGTGTTTGAGGCCTATAATAAAATAACTGCTTTTAAAAGAAAATTAGATTTTTGGATCATTTGCATTCTTCTTCTTAGCGTGTCGATGGAACCCGAGAATTAATTACATCGTAGCAGCCCAGAATTCAGCCACTTGTATTGCGGATCGACTGCCGTCCATTAAATCCGCTGGCGTGCAGGTGTTGGGGCACGCCGGGCACGATGTTAAGTGTGCCATAGTTTGCACTGCACCGCAAACACAGTCCACATCGGAGCTTACCGAAAATCCCCACCTGACCAAGTTCTCCTTACTTCGGCCAACCTGAGTCCGAAGCCTGTTTAAGGACTTCCAGATCGGCCATGGTAAATCATGTCCAGGAGGGAGGTTCTCGGCAAGCGGGACAAAAGGAGTAGGCAGAGAGGCTTTTTTGCGCCAAAGTTCACATCTGGCCTGTGCGGGTTCGGTAGAAAGTGGGGCGACACACTTAACAAAACTGCGACGACTTTTTAGCCTTTGCGGCACTGAGAGGTAGCCGTGCATAGGATGCCTGCATTTGATATATCTGATCATTTGCATTGGTAAGAAAGAAATAGAAAGCTTTACGTTACTCAGTGAGTTTGTTAGCGAAAACGACTCAGAAATGTTTGAAGATGATGGGTTTGAAGAATTGGTCCAATATCTCAGTTCGATGCGCGCATCTTTTAAAAAGTATTTTCCCGAAGAACACAATACAAAAATTAAAGTGAATTCATGGATTCATAATCCTTTTTTACCCAACTTGGAAAAGCCTGAAACATGTCAAACGAGATATATGAATCACTTTTAGAAATGTCAGCAGACACAAGTATGGAGTCACTGTTCAAAACGACGCCTCTCAATGATTTTTGGTGCAGAATCCAAGATGAATATGCAAAGCTTGGCCAAATGGCTCTGGATATTCTTCTCCCGTTCCCAACTACATATTTGTGCGAAACAGGATTCTCTACCTACGCAGCCACGAAAACAAAATATCGCAATAGACTGGACGCCGAAGCTGATATGAGACTCCAACTTTCTTCCATCAACCAATTGATGAAAAATAAAAAAACAGTTTCATACCTCCCACTAGTTAAGATGTTTTCTTTTTTAATGTTTTCTATTATTGTCCTTGCCAAGTGGTGAAGTAAATAATAATTAGTAACTGTTACATTGTACTTTTATTATGCTGATTAATAAAGAATACACTTATAAAAACAATTGTTTTATTGTAGGGTTCCATCAAGTATTTTGCTTCCCAAAAGGGGTCATTAAAAAAGTTTGAGAACCACTGCTCTAGATATTTGCTATCAAAGACACCGCGCTAACACTTGTAAAAATTTCACGCGAAAATTATCAACACGTCAATTTTTTGCCAATATTTGTTTCTGATACTATAGAAGGGACAAAAATAAAACGTTTTTATACTTTCGATTTTTTGTCTCCGACTTATAATTCTTTAGATATTTGCTATCAAAGACACCGCGCTAAACACTTGAAAAATTTCACGTGAAAATTATCAACATCAATTTTTCGCCAATATTTTCTAATACCATAGAAGGGATAAAAAGAAATAGTTTTTATACGAGTACTTTCGATTTACTGTCTCCGACTTAAAATTCTCGAGATATTCACAACCTTAAAAAAAATATTTTTATCGAACCCTAGGTCGCGACGCAGAGCCCCAATTCTTGTTGTTAGAAATAAATCAGGGTAGTATAGATAGTTCAACTCACGAAGACGCGCCCAACCACTCTTGGGCAAGGGCATTCGCGGTGCATGAGGGGTGAGTGGGAGGCGCGGAGAGTTTAAGAAAAACCTCAGTCACGAGTCGACTGCGGCTCGAAGAACACGAGTATAGGTAGACTGCAGCACGAAATATATTGGCCCGTCACGAAAGTTGCTCTACTTAATATTTTAATTGAAACAATATCTAAGAAATCACAGCGTATTTTACTTAAAAGCCAGGTAAGAAACAATATCATTTATTTTGATTCTTTGATTTGAGTTTTATGTAAGTACCTCCAAATGTTTTAATAACTTTTAGTTCTTTTTGTTTTAAAGGACATGGCCAATTTCTGCCTAGGAATGACCACGAATACCACAAAAGCACAGAATTATAAAAATAAAAATTATCACGTATTCTAGAAACCTGTAGAACTTCAGGGATTTTTAATAAAAATAATAAGTATTTATTAAACTTCCATTTCGACTCGCTAGAGGCTGCGTTTCTCATCACACTGATGCAGTTTTTGTTAACCTTATTAAGGCGAAATACATCGTAAAAAAGGTTAAATACTTATTTAATCGATGGTTTTATAATAATAATATACCTAGATATTGATGAATTCGGTTATTTATGAAGAGTATTTTTAGTTATTACGATGTTATGTTTCATTTTTTATCGTCATTATAATTAAAAAACAGCAAAAGCACAAAAACAGAAACGGAACGTATGAACTGTCACTGTCAACGGTATGTCATCGTGACAAACATTGCAGTCTCTTCGATGCGCTTGCGTTCGTTGTTTACTGTGCGATTAAACGCGATTCTACTTATTACACACATGCTACATCACATGCTGCTGGCACAAGTACTAGTGTCGCGCATGCCATCCCGCTAACGGAGGAGGTAGCTGTTGACAGTAGAAATGATGCAAATACGTCACTTTCGGACTTCGTGGGCACAAATTCTGCCATTTTTACGTCACCAATGAAGAAGAGAAGGGTGACACCACGTAAAATTAATCTAGACAATTTTGACATTGCTGTAGTTAGAAGAACAATTGAAAACTACCACAAGGAACATAAACAATTTCCAACATTATTGAGACTAAAAAACATTTTGCAAGAGCGTATACAGTTTAATGGATGTAAAACAAGTCTAAGAACGTTGTTACTAAAACTTGGGTATGAATGGAAAAGAACTGAAAATAATAGAAAGCCGCTAGCGGAACGACACACAGTGGGCTGAAATTCGCGTTTCATAGACATTCAAATTGTTTTTAATAAGTGACGCTTTTTTTGCTTGGAAACGACCGAGAATACCTACTATATGCCTCATATAATGAACTTTCAGGTTTATAATCGTTAGCAACGCACTCAGTTTTTTTTTTCGAAAAAAATTGTATGGAGATGGTCAAATAAATGATGATATCTCCATTATCGCACAATTGCGCCTAATATCCTCTTAGGTCATTAATATATGAATTATTTCTGACTTTTTGACATACTCCATGCTAAGGTCAAACTTGCGCCGTTTTTTTAAAAAAACATTTAAATAATTACATTTTTTTTTTGTTTTACTCAATATTAAGCTTAACATGGATGTATATAGACTGGACATTTACGCAAATTAACTGTACGCTGTATTAGAGAGTGAAATTCGCTTGAACACTCATTAGCTGAAATCTAAAATAGTATTTATCTGATGATTCTCAAAATCCCCAATGAAATAAAGTAAATTATTGTTTGTTAATGACAATTTTACTAGCTAATGAGTAATTTTGAATACCTCTATCTATTAAATATTGAGATCTCATTAGTTAGCAATTAAGAGGGTAGTTAGTAAATTAGTTTTTCGGGCACATACACTAACGTCGATTGCAATAAATAGGAGCGTACTAAAAGAAAACCATTCAGTATTCTTCAATTATTGAAAGAACAAACAAACATCATGGCGAGCATCGTTACAAACTTAGATTTGTTCGTTATTTTGAAAAACGCTAACAAATTCAGTGACTATAATTTTTTGTTTCAAACCGTGTTATCTCGTTTAAACAACAGTGTATTGGAAGAAGATTGCGTGACTTTAAAAGAATTTTGCCGGAGATTCACCAGGGCTGCATAGAAACGATATGAAACATCACAACGGAAATTTGAGAGGTTCCGAGCTGAGTACGAAAGTTGGCTTCCTGGAAAAAAATCCTGAAAAGACTGCAGCTATCACTGGACTAGATGAAGATCTGATCAGAAGATTTGCTGTGATTTTGCAAGCCATTACTTCAGGTGAACCCATCAATATTACAAAATTCAAAGAATATACGAAAATAACTGCTGAAAAGTATGTTAAATTGTACAACTGATACTACATGTCATCAACAGTGCACACGATACTGCTCCATGGAGCTGAAATTATCGCTTCAAATTCTATAGTACCAATTGGGAGTTTATCTGAAGAGGCTTCAGAAGCGAGGAACAAGGACTTCAGAAGATTTAGAGAACATCACTCACGTAAGAAGAGCAGAGTGTGTTCCAATGAAGATATTTTCAATTTCCTTCTTCTTTCGTCCGATCCGCTTATTTCAGCAGTAAGACCAACGATGGATGCAAAGAAAAAGAAGCCTTTGTTTGATGAAACATTGGATCTGCTGAATCTTCGAACACCTGAATTTGAGTTTAGGAATATTACTCAAATAAATTCTGACTCTGAGTTTGACTCTGATAGTGATTCAGAATGAGCAATATTTTAAATAATAATAATCATGATTTTGGTAGGTAATTATTTTGTTATTTAATTTTTTCATCATATTTTTGATTTTAATATTTTGTCATTAATTGTTTAATTATTTGTATTGCACAACTACTAAGATTAAGTTTTTAGAGTATTTCTAGTACTGCTAACAACAAAATGTGTCTTATGAAGTTTAAAATAAATATTTATTCGATAAATATTACCAACTGCAACTAATTTTAAGCCTAATTATCCAATAAATATATTTCGTAGATGTATTGTTAATATAAATATTTTACTTGATTGCTTTGTCAACTCAAAATTTGTACTTACTTAGTTTTTCATCAAATTTAAGCCGTTATGTGAAAATGTTTGTATGATATAAAATGAATAAAGATTTTTTCGCGGAAGTTTTTCATGAATTTCACTTTTTAATAACAATGTCCAGTCTATATACATCTATGTTAAGCCTAATATTAGGTAAAACAAAAAAAAAATTGTAATTATTTAATTGTTTTTTTAAAAAAACGGCGCAAGTTTGACCTTAGCATGGAGTATGTCAAAAAGTCAGAAATAATTCATATATTAATGACCTAAGAGGATATTAGGCGCAATTGTGCGATAATGGAGATATCATCATTTATTTGATCATCTCCATACAATTTTTTTCGAAAAAAAATCTGAGTGCGTTGCTAACGATTATAAACCTGAAGGTTCATTATTTAGGGCATATACAGGGTTACAGGAAATGTCGACCTAGATCCGTTAAGGGCGTGTAGTACACATAATTTCTGAATGATTTCACTATGGAACCCCCCATCCTAAACTTAACCGTTTTCGAGATATTCGAGTTTTAATTTTTTTTATGAAAATGCCCAATTTTTCGGCTATTGAATTGAATATTTTGAATTTTTTTGACTCATGATTATTTTTTTGGTTTTTTACATGAAGAATGAGATGCTTAATGACCTCAATGACTAAAATTGCACGTGCACGTGAGTTAACTAAATAGGTCGTTGTAGACGATCGAAACTTAAGAAAATAAGTACAAATTATAAAAAAAAAAATCTTTTCTGGATATCTCAAAAAAATATTATGGCACTTGCTCTGCAGATGTGCTTAAAAACATCTACATTTTATCAGCTATCCAATGAGGTATAACAACCTAGGGTTGTATTTAAACTCATAGAAAAAAACATAGTTGAAAAGGTTCAGGTAGTAGGTCTAACGGGTCCCTCGGCTATTTCCCTATTGTCCTTCAAGTTAATCCGGGTGTGAGCGAGACAACTTACGATTTATGCAGGTGAGAGTGAGAAAAATAATGTGCAAAAACAAGTTTGGGGGTGCCCATTGTACTGGACTGTTGAAAATGGCAACATACTCGAACGAAGAATATAGCATATCCGCTTATCTGCTACGGATACTGCAATTGCGTGTCCGCACAAGCTCGGACTGAGTACATACGACGCTATCCCGACCGTCGAGTACCTGATTTGAGCGTTTTCGACAGAGTTTACCGACGACTTCGTGAAACTGGCTCTGTTTCGCGACGACGTACGGACTTAGGAAGACCACGTGTCATTGATGACGACGAGGAACAAGACAACGAAATCGTAGAACGGTTCAGAAGAGACCCAACCACTTCGACCAATATTGTTGCCCGTGAACTGGGCCTAACTCAGTGGAAACTGTGGTTTACGGTTCATACGGCAGGCCTGTATCCATACCACTACACGCCGGTACATGCAATTGAAGAAGGAGATCCCGCGAGACGCATGGACTTCTGCAGATTCATGCTCAATGCAGATATCGAGGACCCGAATTTCCTAAAATTAATATTGTGGACAGATGAATCCAAATGCGATAAGGACGGGATTACTAATTACCATAACGCACACTATTGGGCTCCTAAAGAACTAGGCAATCCAAATAAGAAAAGAGTAAAGGGGTCACAACGACGATTTAGTGTAAATGTGTGGATGGGCATCATTTCCAACCATTTGATTGGGCCTTACTTTCTTCCAGACAATCATGGTGAAATTTATGAAAATTTCTTAAGAGGTGACTTAGGTGACCTACTAAATGATCTCTCATTACAATTACTGCGGAACATGTGGTTTCAACATGATGGCTGCCCTGCTCATTTCAAAAGAAGCGTTAGGGAATGGTTGGACACTAACTATCCTAACAAATGGATTGGACGAGGTGGGCCTTTACCCTGGCCAGCCAGAAGTCCTGACCTGACCCCCACGATAGTCTTTGTGTTCGTGACATCACAGGCAAGCTGCAGGGGAGCCGCCTACGTTGGAATGGTGTCTCTCACGGAGATCGGCCAACTACGTGGGTAATAAATGTCTGGCCATGCTGCCTCAGCGGAGTACCGACAGGAGAGGTCGACCCAAGAAGCGGTGGCTCGACTACGTGAAGGGTTACATGCGTGCTAACAGACTCACCACTGAGGATGAACAAGACCGCGCGAAGTGGGCCAAGTAAAATAAAAAAGGCGGACCGTGGGACCCCACACACCAGTGTGGGTTCACAAGCGGAATAGACCGCACGGATGATAATGATCTACCACTTAGAATTGTTAGGTTAGGTTGAGATAAATAAAATGTTAAACTAGTGTAAACAAAAAAATGGCTCAACTCTATAAATTTAGCACCCAAAGTAGTAAAGTAACAATGTACGTTACACATGGTTTTTTGAATAATATTGCATTATTATTTACAGATTGAGCAGAGCAAGAATGATTTTGAGCATGGCAGTTGGCAATTCAAATGGTGAATCAGTTGGGATACGAAACCGGCGCATTATCAACCCCTTAACATATTCAAGGATGTGATATCAGATTTAAGATCGTCGTGGCCTAGTGGTTAAGCACTCTATCTCGGATCGCGGATCGTGTGGTCCCGAATTAAAAATCTGGCCAAAACCAAAATCTTTGTGTTCATTGTTTAACTCTCTGGTGATGGAAAACATCGATAAAAAACCAAATCAACCCGGAAGGCTCACCACCTACCACGTTGGGTTCTAATACCATTGGTAAAAAGTGATCTTCTGAGTGTTCCGTTAACCATGACGGCAACAGTCATTTGCCTACTACCCCGTTTGAGATTAAGTTGTGATGGTATGATGGTATGTATGAAACTAAGGACGTAAAATCATCTGCAATACCAGCATACTGAGAAACACATGAAGACTGATCGTATTGGGTACCAACTTTTCTCACCCCAACCTCGACCTTCCAGGGCTGAGGACGAACCCAAAAACATTGAAATGGAGCCATCTAATATAGATACTGAGGCCACCCATCTCAGAGACGGAATTACAACCACCCAGTATTGACACCGAACCTCTTAATATTGACACCCAGTTCCGTAGTATTAGCACCCGGCTCCCAGTATTGACGCCCATCTCACCAGTATTGATACCCATCTCTCCAGTTTTGACACCAAGCCCCTATTATTGACGCCCTACTCCCCAGTATTGACAGTATTGACACCCAGCAGCAGCATACTGGGGGAGTATGTAGAGTTACAAAATTAATGATTATTTTGAGTGGTACTTTTTGTCATTTAGCTATAAAAATACTTGTGTTATTTTCTATAAGATTGATTTTTTTTCACAAGGTTTGTCATAAAAAAATAAAGGATGATAAGTTTTTTATTTCACATAGAGAATATTTTTATTTTTTGATGTCTTCTTGGTAAAACATTAAATATAGCATGTTTCACTTTAAAATGATGTTTCATTTTTTGACATATTTCTCATAACATTGGTTCAAATCTTGAATGCAAAAAAGGCTTTTGTAGTTTTTTTCTGGTTGTGTGAGAGCTATCACAGTGGTAATTATTCCAAAAGATAGAGCAAAATATGACAAAAACAATGATATACTAACATCATACTATTACACAAAAAAAACATATTTTTTCCATAAAAATATGTTTTAAAATTTGTTTTGGCTCTCCTGTAAGATGTGTAGTTTTTGGTTTGTGGCCTTTTTGCATTCAATGAGCGATATGTGCCAAAGAAAAAAACAAAGAAGATTGTCCTTATGCTATCAACACTTCACAATGACGACGCTATAGATCAAGAAACTGGAAGCGAAGCTAAACCTGAGATTGTAACATTTTACAATTCCACAAAAGGAGGCGTAGATGTTGTAGATCAAAAGAAAGAGGATTATTCCGTTGCCAGAATCACATCAAGATGGCCAATGCGCTTATTCTTCTCCATTTTGAATATAACTGGGATCGATGCCCAAATAATATACAAAGCCAACACAAACACTCTGATTGAGAGACAAACATTCTTGAAAGAGGTGGCTCTCGAGCTGGTGAAACCACATATTTCAGGGTTCCTTTCTGCCTCTACCTGGATACGCAAATTAATCATTTAAATAATTCGAACACTTCTCACAAAAAAATAAATTCAAGTAGAGCATCTTTTCAGTTACCCCGTGACGTTCTGTCAATTTAACCTAGTGTGCGTGAGCCTCTTAGCTAATTTGTAAGCGATAATGAGAAAGGGTGGGGCGCGTCTTCGTGGATCGAACTATCTGTATTAAAAGTACCATTCTTTGTAAAAACCCTTTTCACAAATCCTTTCTTTTCCTGAAAAACCCTTTTCGACCCCAGACTGAGATGCGAAACCTAACTACATTATCTTAGGAATGAATTTGAGAGCTGATAAGAAGTAATCTCTATACGAGACACATTCTAAAACCCATTCTTTTTCTGAAAACCCTTTGTAATCCCCAGGCTTGACGCATAGAACTCCACTTATTTTTGTCAGGGATAGATAGGGGAGCTAAAAAGAATCAATCTTTGTATGAGGGAGTCAATCATTTAGAAAAACCCTGCAAGAACCCCACACCGAGTCACAAAACCTAACTTCTTTATATTGCAATATGTGGGAGCTGATAAGAAACAGCTTTTGAATGAGTGAATTTCCTAGAAAAACCCTTTCTAAAACCCCAGACTGAGTCAAAAAAAACCCTTTTTATGTAATGTGGGCAATAGATATGGGATTTGGTAAGAAGCAACTTTTGAATAGTGAGACAATTCCCAGAAAACCCCTTTCTAGAACCCCAGGCTGACTAACACAAAACCACCTTTATAAGTAGGCAATATATATGGAAGTGGGAGTTGGTAAGAAGCAACTTTTGAATAGTGAGACAAATTTCCAGAAAACCCCTTTCTAGAACCCCAGACCGAGTCATAATAACCCCCTTTTATGTAGGCAATAGATACGGAAGTTGGTCAGAAGCAACTTTTGAATAGTGAGACAAATTCCCAGAAAAGCTTTTAGTCCCAAATGCCTTGCACACCCTTTGCTACACTCCAACCCATATCACTGACATTTTTGAGCACCAAATACCACATAGACGCGTATCTTTAACATATTACGAGTCTACTGAACTTCTCGTACTAATAATTAATATCACTTTCACAAACATGCTGAAGGTCCAATACAAAGTCACAGAAATGAAGACGAATAGAATGAGGAGCAAGGACTCAATTCGTAATTTCAAAACGGCAATCAAAATATGCAAGCAAATGAGGTTCACAATCGATAAAATTGTTATTAAATCGTACTAACTACTAACGTACGTAATTTTAACAAAATCGATTTGATCCGACATCTTCTTTTTCCGACATGTTTTTTTAAATTTATTTCACGGTTTGGATCTTGATGGTATAGTCGTGATTTTTTTTTTCTAGGATTAGACTAATTTTATGTAAAATATGTAAATACTAGAAAGAAATAAATAAGTTTATTGTGGACATTAACCCATTAACCGCAGCAAACATAAATATCCGACAGCGAGATTTCGAGCCACAACCGCCACCGCGTAGAATTTCGACTGCAACTATCGCGTCGCATTCTACTTAAACGATTGACTTGAATTTACATACATTTGTTTTAATACACCCTGTACGTCTGTAATCTCTTAATTACCAATATGATCCCAAAAATATCAATCAACATTTAGACTTCCTAGCGACCTGGGAAGCTCCTAGGTCGCTCAATTGGTCTTTTACTTAAAGTTCCAACACCGCAGCCGTATAAATCCAACAGTAGTGCTTTAGTAAAAGCCACGTTCAATAAAAGAACTATTTTGTAATCCTGTTATGTTTTTTACCATATGATTAAGTCAATGTAAACTTATAACAAGTTTAAAAAAGCAACTGCTGAGTTTTTCGCCGGGTCTTCTCAGCAAGAAATAACTCCGACGCGGTGGTAGAGTAGAGTCGCGTTATGTCTGTATACTGTGTGTTTATACTCGTATATCCATATTATTACGGTATCTAAGTCTATTATTCAGTATATTTTGCTGGAAATTTGTCGATTTGAAAGTACTGATAGTCTCTTTGAGTGAAGTTATTTGAGTTAGATTTTGAGTTCAATTAAGACGCAATGAATAAGTCAAATATGATTTTGTCATTTACTTTTATTAATTTGTAATAATTGAATTTTTGTGTTTTATTAATAAATGAGGTAGATTTTATCCGAAAATCATCAGACGAAACATTTAGGATGTGCAATTCGCTATTTGACTGTTTCTCGGAAAGTGGTTTAAAATTCGTAAAATATGTTAGAGTGCAACATATTTTTTTCGAAAGATTTGTCTAAAAAAATGTGTTGTATATGAGAAAATTATAGTTTTTTCGGCGTGGATTGAATTTGAAATTTGAATTTGAATGGATTGAAATGTTTATGTATAACACCTAAAATAGTAGGTTTTTTTTAATTTCCTCTTCATCAATCGAAATTTTACTAGTGATTGATGAATTATTTTACTATGATTATATATGTGCCAGTTCTTTTAGGCTACAGCTTTACTGAGCGATCTAGTTTAAAAATTGTTAAAACTGCAACTGATTTGCGTTTTGAACGCATTGTCTCTGATGAACAGGTAAAGTTAGTTCTGACTACAGCTGTCGATATCGAATTGGAAATTGGCAAATTTAAAACTATTCCGGTTTTATCTCATACAGCCTACAGCGGCAATATATACGTAGGTGGTTCGGTGAGAGGTAAGCCGGGTACAGAGTACTATCTTTTACATGGTGAATATGAAGTTGTTAATGGGACTTGTAACTTGCTAGTACAAAATGTTGGCATCAAAAATGTAAAAAGAGGTTCTGGAAGACCCGGATACCTCAAAGATAGCTACCATATACAAGCAGTACAAAGTTGAAAACGGACGTGTTTATCGCAAATTAAAAAATTGTGAATTGACATGGCTGGTGCATAAAGGTGTACTTTTCCAATTGTGTAAAGCTAACCACGATGACGTAGGCCACTTTGGCTTCGAAAAAACATTGCAGGGAATAAAGTCCCTTTTCTGGTTCCCAAAAAATGCGAAAGTTTATAAGGAAATACGTATTGGCATGCTTAGAATGCGCTTACCACAAGATGCCGTCAGGATCAAAGGCAGGAACCTTGCACCCAATCCCAAAAGTAAGTGTACCCCTCCATACTCTTCATGCGGATCATCTGGTGCCGTTTCCAAAAAGTAAACGTGGCAATACTTACATCATGGCTATCATCCATTCTTTCACGAAGTATGTTTACTTAACACCAGTACGAAGCACCAAGTCTAAGGCTAGCATTAAGGCGTTTAAAGCATTCTTTAGTCTTTTTGGATCCCCAACAAGACAGATAGGGGCACGAGCTCTACAAGCAAAAAGTTTGTAACTTTTATGCAATCAGTTGGGGTGAAGCACATTTTGAACGCCGTAGCGACACCACGCGCTAACGGACAAATAGAGCGTTACAACCGCACTATTTTGGCGTCACTGGGCTCAATGACGCATGGCCATAGTGAGGATACGTGGGACACATACCTGCCTGATGTATAGTTAGGAATAAATAAGGCTGTGCATGATGTCACAAAAAGACCTACGGAGCTATTATTCGGTCGCAAAGTGGGAAACCCGTCCCAGGGTAAACGAAATAAGCAATGACACTGGTGATAATAAACGAACAGAAAATATTGATGGAATTAAAAGGGAAACGAGTGACTTAATAAAATAAAAAAACCAAAATAAACAGCGGTCATAGATTAAAAAATAGTGTAAAGTTCGAAGATTGTCACCGACAATACGAAAATTGTAGAAATAATTCAGCTGTGTTTATGTATTTTGACATATTATGTCGAGTTTTATGAAACGCGTTTCTTGATGACAATTTGACCTAAAGGTATGTAAGTTTTCGGCATGATTGTCAGATTGTCACGTAGATGAAAAAGGGCCCTGGGTGACCATCCTATAAGTGGCAATTCTGCCACACACTTTCGTATTTTATAGGATACCTTGTTATTTCAGCAAATGTGAGAGGTTGCATTCAGATCTGCAATAGAATAAATATAAATAAATAAATATGCGCCAGACAACACACCTCTTGTAATGGTCTTGACGTAGGGATTAATATCCCTGTGCTACGAGGTACACAAGGAAATAAGCCAGGGGCGTCTCCCAGCGCACCCAGCACACCGCACAGAATGTAGCGATAAAATGTAATTCGCCATCTGACTGATATGAAAATAAAACATTAAAGGTGTAGCATAGTGTAGCTCTTATGTATACAATAATTTTTGTTAAAAAAATGTGTAAAATTATAGCCACTAAGCCTTTTTGTTTTGTCAAAATCGTCGCAATAACATTACCTTTTATACGCTTAAATATTGTTCAGAATTCATTACTTTTCCATATTCGAACCGTTGGATTGTAATTAGAGTCACTTGAAGAAAATAAAAATAGTTTCCAACAAGGAGGATCGCTTTATTTTACCCTGAAGATCAAGAAGCCAAACATTCGAACTGTCCGAAATTTGCACCACCTTTCTAATTAAAATTTAATCTCGTTAAACTGTTTAAACATTAAGTACAGTGTCTGCTTTTTTATATTGAACGAGAAATTTTTAGTTTCACCTAAAAAAATATTATTGCTCAATTTATCATTCGTATATCGCATATCGTTGGAGGACATCAATTTCATCAGTGTGCAATATTTCGCTAAAATCCCTTAATTTGCCTTCATGGAAACGGAAAAAATCAAACACCTAATTACTTAACGTATTTAAAGGTATTTCGTTGACAAAACAAAATAACAAACGAAACGAAGACGTCGAACAAAACGTGAACAAAACCAGATCTATAATAATAAAAAACTAAAACTGATAAAAATCATACTTGAGCTTTTCGGCCATTGGTCGAGGGCAGATTGGGCTGATTCTATTGGCTGATGTGATCACTGGACACCAAGCACACTGATCTCATTGTTCATTGAATTGATTAACACATTGTCAGACCACAGACAATGTCAATGCAGTTTTCGACGTCCGTCTTAGTATAGCAAATAATCGCTGTTAAAATCGTGATTTGCTTGCGATCGGAGATAAGATAAGATAAACTTTATTGCACAAACAAAATATAACAGTTCTATTTAAATAAATGAGGTGTACAATATAGCCGGCCTTATCGCTAGTAGCGATCTCTTCCAGGCAACCTTCAGGTTGAGAATCAAGAAGAAAATTAAGTGGCGGTGCAAGATGATAAATAAGAGATACTATAACTAGGTAATTTACTATGACATAAAAATAAACATACATACATTGATAAACATACATACAATACAGAAGCAAAATAATAAACTTACCTATACTTACTTACTTATCAACTAAAGTGCTTTATGCAACCACGGTTGCATGAAAACAGACGTCCAAAGTGCTTTTATGCAACCACGGTTGCACGGCGGCAAGTGGGTCGCTTCGCATATTTAACAGGCTCAAATAACTGAATCACTGGGCCGCTTCTTTCCTTTTAAAAAAAAATACATAGACTATGGACAAATGCATCACTCAAAGTCATGCGTTCGTTAAAATAAATTCAAGAATTTTTAAATGACAGTGACAGAATATGCTTGGTGAAAACTGGATGTCGCTTAGCATGGATGATGATGTAATATGTGTTCGTAAATTCCTTAAAAATGCTAGAAATATGCATTATTAAAGGTGTTGTATAACAAAATAATCTTCAGTTGGATCTGTTTCGAAATACCCATATTTCAAAACAGATTTTCATAAGATCACCAAGTATTTGTCTGAAATGTAGACAAATTGGTAATTCATTATTTTTTTTGCTGATAATGTGACTTTTTTTATTTTATTTATTTACTTGGTGATTCCTGATTATTAATACCATGTTTCTTACCAAATATTAGAGATAGGAAACATATCTTTCTGTAGCTGAACATATTTTTGTTCTATTTTCGAACATTTATTTTTAGACATTTATTTAATTTATTCATTTATTTCCGCTGATATCGCGAAATTTATTTGCAAACTTCGAATTTTTTTTATGTTTTTTTCAAGTCAAACATATGTTTAAAATTATCTTAATTAAGAGGAAAACTAATATTATGATGGATTCAAATATAAAAAACATATGTCATCGTGCTGTATTCTACAATAAAAAAAAAATCGTTCATTAAGTCGGGTATTTTTCACACTAATGAACTTTGATATTTTTTGTAAATTATTACTAAGTATGCTAAGCATATTGTATTTAAAATCAAATAGAGCATCTATTCCTCAGTTAGAAACAGTCATTTGTTTAGCTTAAAACTACACGTGTGACTCATAAATCGCGTTTACATCTCAAGCGGCGAGTGGAGAGTGGTCCGGAGTGGTGTCAAATTTCATGCGCGGCGCAAGCGCAAAACGGTGATCCCACCCGCCACGCCAAGCACGTGAGTGGTTATCATACATATAAAATAAGGTATGGATTAACTTATAGCCTCTCAACTGTGGAGGAGAGGATTTCCTCCACCGAAAAAAAGGGCGTATCTGTAAAATGGAGAAAATCCTCCACCTTGGCACGCTCCTATTTGAGCCGTTCCCTTCTTTACTTCTCTACCTTTCTTATTGAAGTAAGGCCAATTATAGGGTGCTACACTACACACACGCCCCCTTATTCATAAAAACTTAAACAATGCTTCAAGACAACTTTATCATAGTGAAAACCGTTTTATGAGACTGTTTTATCTTTTATGAATAAGGGGGACGGTCGCTAACAAGCGCCCGACAGAGGTCACCTTGGTCAGGCCGACCGATTATGTTAATTTCTTGAAATAATTTTGATTTTTTTACTGCGATAACGTTTTGTATTTTCTACACAAAGATAGGTTTTGTATTTTGTAATAGTGCTAGCGGTATGCTTAATTAACCTGCAAATGGTGTTACAGGTATGAAAATTGGAACGATAGATCTTTAGGCCATACGTATTAATTTGACCAGTAGCAAGGACAAAAAGAAAGAAAGGGGAGGTGTTATGGCGACAACTTTTTTTGTATGGGAAAAATAATTTTTTTGCTCTGAAACCTATCGCATGTAGTATCTAATGAAAGGGCTTACTGTGCCAATAGTAAAAATATATCACATAACTACATTTTAGACACTTGTATTAAATGAAAATAAAAATTATTTTCAAAACATACCAAGTTTGGGCTCTTCCAGAAGTCCAGATATACGGTTGTATGTTTTTTTTTGTAAAATATGGTTCAAATGGTACGTGATATCCTGATATCTAACCTTAAAAAATTTGGTATTTTTTATAATATGCCAATTTTACAAAATGTGATAAAATTACGATTAGTTAAAATATGTATAAAAAGTTCAATTTTAGACACTGAGGATGATAAATACAAACTTTCCAGTGCGTATCTTGTGAGGTCCTTATCGGTTCTCAAAATTAATCACTTGGCTGCTTCCATCTCCAGTTTTTGGGTAGCGTTAGGGTCCGTTTCCTGTAAATACACACATCAAAAGTGTCTAGGGATCAACATATATTTTTGCAATAATTTTTCTCCTGATTGATATTAATTAAAATTTTCTTTAAGGATTCATCAAATAAAGTGTTTTCGTTTGTCTACAGTAACGATAAACTAAGTCACCTTTGCATTAATAAAGAAATTTGCAATTTTCCTAATAAAGGGATTTTTGACATTTGAACCACTAACATTAAAGTTCGAAAAAAGACTGAAATAACAGTTTTCTTTAAAATTTTACTGGGTAACTTAAACAATTAATAATCCGTGTTTCTACCGCGAACACTAACAACACAAGAACATCGGTTTGGCATACTCAAAATGATTTCATCCAAATCACGCTGTGGAATGGCCGCCCATGTTCGTTGCAACAACAAAAAAAGGTCTTCTTGCGACTGGATACCCTCCTTAATCGGCAGAGCTCTTCTCTGTAGCATATCCCATGCATGCTCAATCGGGTTCAAGTCTGGCGACTGAGCAGGCCAGGGCAGGACATTGATGTTAGCTGCGGCGAGAGTCTGTCTTACAACTCTTGCGGTGTGCGGTCGTGCATTATCATGCATTAACTGTAATAAGGGACCGATTTGCACTTGTAGAGGAACGATGACGTCTGATACAATCGTCTCAGCATAAATTTGAGCGTTGAGGTTGCCTCTGATCCAAATCAACTCAGTTCTTCCGCCGATCCAAATACCCGCCCATACCATGATGGTTCCACCACTATAAGGATGGACTTCCTGGCAGGATTTTAATCGCTGTTGGCGTCCAGGGGTTCTCCAGTGTCGTATACGTCTTGTATCCGGTCTCATACCAAAACGAGACTCATCAGAAAAGCACACGAAACGCCATTGTTCTTCTGCCCAATTTCTGTGTTCAAGAGCCCATTGATATCGAATCCTACGATTGTGCATTGCTATAGGTGGTACCCTTAGCGGTCTTCGGGAATGAAGGTTCACTTCATGCAAGCGGTTTCTGACTGTTTGGTCGCTAATTAAGTTCCCTGAAGAGTGATGAAGCCTCACGGCTAACATCATGGCGGTTATTGTTGGAGCTCTTCGAGTTGTGATTTGAATGTATCGGTCTTGTCTCCGTGTGGTGCAGCGATACCGTCCTCCATGGCGCTCAGCCATGGTACCACTGCTTCGGTAACGTGTCCAAAGTCGACTGATAACACTCTGACTTGCTACTACTCAGAGCTAAAGCCACAGTACGTTGCCGGGAACCAGCTTCTATCATTCCCACGGCTCTGAGCATTTCTTCCCTGCTTAAATGACGTCGCCGCTTCATAATAACGTTGGTTTTAATCAGTAGTAGGGAAACAGTAGCACTAATAATGTCTTCAATGCGTTGTATGTTTTTATAGGGAAAATATTGACAGCTGATTTTCATCTTTTACTCGAATTTGATTGACAGTTCCTGTTTCAAATTATGAAATGCACCAAAAAGGATCCATATAAATTTATAAAATCATAAATTTATTACAAAGCCACATCTCAATCTCAAGAAATCCGCATAAAAATGCTTGATCCCTAGACACTTTTGATGTGTGTAATATTAAAAACTTCTCTCGCATTAGTATCTAAGGATAGATTATATTTATATTTTTAATGGATAGATTACCAGACACCGGTAGAATTCGCTCTTGTCAGAGTGATAAACGCCACCCGAACCCGTTCCGAAACTGTCAGGTGACAGCTCGGTGAGCTCGGTCATCCTCGATTTCACTCGGGGTCAATTTTATGCTGGCTCACAGGTTTGCACGTTGTACAGAACCGGTTAAGGTGATACTTTTTAAGGCTTTTTGCTAGTCCTTTTACACGTGCAACCTGTGGGTCAATTTCACGCTGAAGACCATCAACGCCTTGCGCGTGCAATATAACAACGCGTTCAGATTGCTGTTGGGGTTGCCAAGATACTGCAGTGCATCAGACATGTTTGCACAGGCTCATACTGATGGCTTTCACGCCATCCTTCGCAAAAGTGCTGCCTCGATGATAAGCCGTGTTCGAGGAAGCTCTAATAGCATTCTACGTGTTGTGGCTGGTCGGATAGATTTTCCTTTTGTGACGAGGTGGATTCGGTTGCATGTCGATTGAATGTTAATTTTTGCTGTTTTTTTTATCCTTTTAGTGTATGTTTGTTTTGTTTTCTTTCTTTTTGTATATTTGTATTCTGGAAAAACTGTATGGACATTAATAGTCTGAATTAAATGTTTGAATTGAATTATAAACGGTATTTAAAAACCTTTAGTAACGTCTTAAGAATACATGAATATATTCATCATAAAAAAAAGAAAAATAGTTAAAATTGCGTTATTTTAATACTTTCACGAGACTGCGAACGCCCATCAAAGTAAGATGACGTCACTGACCGGCAAAGAAGCTGACATAACTGTCATACCCAAGTTAAAATCAGGGGCCTGACTCTAGAACAGAATTTCATTGGACAAGCATTGCAGAAATGTCAAACAAGAAATTTTTGAACTTCAATAAAAAGCGTAAATTAAGGTTCGAAAATTTTATAGTCACACTAAAATCGAATGCCAATCCGGTGAGATTAGATTCCAGAGTCAGGGGCCAGGTTAACTTGACAGAGCGCAAGATTGTTCATCGGTCTGTGACTAATCACAGTCACTTGACAGTTTGGGGCGTTTTGGCGGGAATTCTAAAAACTTATTTTAATTACTTAAATTTCTATTGGTGTTTTGAAGTATTTTTATGTGAAATTATTATTTTCTTGTTTAAAAAGGGTCTATTTAAGAAACAAAATAAATTCCTCAAATTAATCAACATCCTTAGTCACTGAACGAAGAACCGAAGAACGAAACGCAACGATAAACAAAAACACATCCTTAATCTGTGAATCATCCCGCCTGACCCAGGGGCCTGCTGAGTGACAGACATCATTCATGTTGATGTGTCATGTATGTCATCAATGTCATCATCTGTAGTTCTCTGATCTGTGCGTGTGCACATCATCCGAGAAATTCCCTTTGCGCACATTTCAAATGGAAATGAAAATTATTTAATTGTTTACCTCATGGTGGGTAGTATAAACATGCGTTAAAATATCTTATAATTTTTGCGCAATCTTCAGTGGTTCACCCAAATTTTACCGAAAATGTTCTTCATTATATTCACGTAAGTATTCAATATTCCTCATTACCGGCTGAATTACCTTAAATAATTCAATACTGTTCAAGGAAAACTGCGCTTTTATCTAGAATTGTCTGAACACTACCTAATAACATCTATCTCTGAATAGATTTACAATTGTTTTTCTCTAGATTTTAATGCACTGACAACTTAAGCTGTAGTTCAAAGACAGTGTTTTGCTTTTATCCCTGTAAATTGCTTTCCTGACTTACCTATATTCACGGCAACTCATCTATAAATGAACAGTAAATTTAAGACTATATAATGGTGTATCTTATTTGTAGCTGCTTCATCCTCCTCCCGCTGTTTTTCCTCGGTTTCATCTTGTTTGGAGTTTTTGTGTTTGTTCCATGTGCGTTCATCTTTGCATCATGGTACATGAGAATAACCGAACGCAAGTTGCAGCGGCGAAAGCGAGACGGAGCCAATGTTGCATTCTTCCACCCATATTGTAACACCGGCGGCGGTGGTGAGAGAGTTTTGTGGGTTGCAGTGAAAGCCTTACTCACTCGGTTAGTAACATTGTGGTTCAATTAGATAAAACATTTATTTACACTAAACCAAGGTTTACGCCTTTGTTATCTACAAGCCTATGAATAGTATATTATTTATTAAGGTGCACCAACAGCAAAACATACATTACATTGAACAAATAGGTAGTCAAGCATAATTTTAAGTATAACAAGAGGTGCTATCATTATTCATAAGGTGCCATATTTAATTATTGCCAAATACATTTTTGCATCCCAAATTTTATCACTTAAATATTATTCTATCACATACAAGCAAACTGAGAACCTCCTCTTTTGAAGTCAGTAGAAAAGATAGACCATTACACCAGTCTGAAATTAAGCATTCTGTGAGGACATTACAGATTTGGATAGCTGTTCATTCTAAATTGCAAAGCTTCTCAGTAGAGAGGAAGAGCCAAGGCCCCCTTTTAAAACATCTTAATCAATAAACGGTCAAAAGAGTGAATGATTTTCTCTTTCATTCTTTCAACTGTTCTTTTTTATAGAACTTACTCCATTTTAAATCCATATTTCAAATTCTTACACTTATACTAACCCCTATAAAAACATGTTTGATGAGTTTGTCTGATTCTAATTTTCCAGTTTGTTTACTTCTATCCAACTATAATAATGAATAATACAATAACTATTTGCAGATATCCTGACACTACAGTTTATATCTACACCGTAGAGACTGCTGAGCCGCAAGCAATTCTGGACAAAGTCCACAACCAGTTCAATGTTGATGTGGACCGCGAGAAGGTTAACTTCGTTCGGCTGACCATGCGGCGAGCGATTGAGGCCAAAAGCTACCCGTACTTTACACTGCTCATGCAGAGTCTGGGGTCAATGGCACTTGGCATGGAAGCATTCATGAAGCTCAACCCAGGTAGATGTCTAATTCTCCAGCCTTAAGCTACAGTTACACATGCTCATCTACTGACACAGTTGCTTTTTATTAGCATGCTTTTTTAAGCCTGCTACTAAATGAGCGTGCTCAAAGCAAAGGATTGTACACACATGCTTTTTAAGCACGGGTTCGAAATAGTGTTTTTGCGATAGCGATAGTTGACCTTGAAAATCAGTCATACCATTGATAGTCCTATCGAAACCTTCGACCCGTGACGATACTATCAATACCATCGAATGTGAGCATAAAGCTATTGACATTTTCCGATACTATCGATAGTATCCCGCAATTAAAGTAAATACTATCGATACGATTTATGACTATCGACACCTATCGATACTGTAGGTAGATAGTTTTGCTTTAGTAACTATCAAGGTATTTTCGATACTATTTACTGGAAATAAAACGAAGCCTTTTATAAGCTTGCAATACTATCGTAAAATGTTCGACTTTCGATAGGGCAAAACTATCGATAGTATGGATACTATTGACACGCATCCTATCGATAGTTTCGATACTATCAAATATATAGCTTAAATTAAAAAGAAACATAGCCTATGTCACTTCCTGGGGCCGTATTACCATATAGCCAGTCAAATTAATTGTCTAAGCTGAGCGTAGCAAGCGATTTCCGAAATGATTTCTAACTTTTTTAGCCAGTCAGCAGTTTCCTGTCAATAAAAATGCATCCTCTATTTACTCACGAAATTGCTTGCTACCCTCAGTTTAGGAAATTAACTTTACTAGCTATTGGTATAGCTTTCTAATGGTGAAAGAATTTTTAAAATCGATCCAGTAGATTCGGAGCCCATTGAATGCAAACAAACAAATCATTCCTCTTTAAAATATATTATGTATAGATAAACCACAACCTCGCTATATAATTAAACTGAGACTGACATCTCTATATCAGTTCTCAATGGATACTAGCCTAGTAGCATGCTCAATAAGCAAACCTGTTTACACGTGCTAAAAGCACGCCCTCTTCCACCCGCGCCGCAGGTAGCATGCTCGAAAATCGCACGACTGACGATTTTTGAGCATACTCGAAAGTAGCATGCTCATAACTAGCAAGGCTTCGACACACGTGCTACTAAGTAGCACTTGCTCAATAGTAGCATGCTTTCGTGCTAGTAATGAACATGTGTAACTGTAGCTTTAAAGTCAGCACGTTAGCACGTTATCATAACGCGGCAACGGCACCGCTCCAAGTGGCAGGTTTACCAGCCGCAAGGTGCAAGCTAGCGTTCCGTACACCGGCCTGCGCGTGGTAAGCACGCGGCCGGCTCGCGGTAAGCACGCAGTCGGCGCGCGGTAAGATCGCGGTACGCTCGCTTACAGCGCGAGGGCTGCGCTGCGAGTAGAGTTTTATCGTAGTGGGGACAAGCGCGCTGTCCGCCCGCCGTCGGTTTTTTCATATTGACTTTGTAAAATATACACAAACAATTCAATGCTCTAATTTGAATAGCAAATTAATTGCCGGAAAGCAGCGGTGCCGTTGCCGCGCTGTGAAAATGTGCGATAACCTTAATTCTACTTTATTTCTTTATCAAAACAAGTAATGTTTTTTTTTATGTAAATCAATCTAAAAAGGATCATCATTCTATTTTCTTTACACCCATTGGAATAGAAAGTATGTTATGAAATCAAAAAAAACGATTTGGTTAAAATATTTCAATAAATAAAGGCTTTGTCCTCTCACTCTTCAAATTTTGATTCTTTAGCCATGAATGTGAAGTGCAGTGGTCAAAAATATTTGTTAACTTTGATACTATTTCCAGATATCTACATAGACACCACCGGTTTCGCGTTCACATACCCCATATTCCGCTACCTTGCCCAATGCCCGGTGGGCTGCTATACCCACTACCCCACTGTGACAGGCGCCATGATGCGACGCGTGAAGCACCGGATTGTGGCCTACAACAACTCCTCGCTGGTCGCTAGAAACCCTGTCTTCACCTGGCTAAAACTGGTCTACTATAAGATATTTGGAGCTGTGAGTTCATTTTGCAAACTAATCGTCACACACAGACGTCGAAATCTAATAGGCCCGTTTTGACACCTGTCATCGGGGTGTAACTAGGGATGTTAGTGAACCCCAGCGCGGTAACCTGATTACCGATTCCCGGACAGGCTTGCTGTAGATATCTGTCCCAAGACCTCATTTTACCAAAAAAGTAGCTATAAAATGTGTATTAAGGTCTACAACAAAATCCAAGGACCAAGACCCATGTACGTAATGAATTATGATACTAAACTGCGTGAATGGTTGGTGGATTTCTGTATCTAATAGTGTTAATGATTTCTTTACTCACATGGTGTATGCTGTTAATATCTTTCTAAGCAGAACAGTCAATGTTTATTATTTCAATTAATATTTTTGTGTGGAAGTGATTGGTACCAGTGAACAAACATTCTAAGGAACCGGTTTTAGGAAAGAATCGGTTACATCACTAAAATTTAAAAAAAAGAGGACTGGAGGCGTAACTGTTTTTATGAAGTTTCAAAATGATTCAAAGTAGCATATTTCTTTGGAATGGCATGAAAATACAAAAAACCCAAAATGTTTTCAGACGTTTCACTTACCGCGCCTATCAATTAAGTGTTCAGTTTAACGCTAAAACGTTTTTTTTTATTAAAAGTTTTTTTGCTGAAATGCTTAGTTACATTTTACGGTCTTTGCTAGCTGTCAAAACGGGCCTATTAGATTTTGACTGTAACATAAATAATATGTAAGACAAGTTAAAGCAAGATCATCTGTGCCCTGGGAAACATAGTTAAATGTTTCTTAATAACAACACAGAAAAAAATAAGAACATGAATATCCTCAATTCGATTTTATTGAGCATTTTGTACTAGAAGCTTTGGTACCACCTAGAGTTCTAAAAAATATAGACTTTTTTTAAATTAGTCAGTTTCTTTTTTTAAATATAATTTTATAAATAAAATAACCAAATGAGAGAATATTTTTAAACCTTTTTTGAAAGTCCCGGCTAACCAAAAAGAATGGTACGTATAGTTACTAACTTGCGTCTAGTGTTTATAGGGAGCGTTACGTACAAGTCCAGAAAATATTGTTTTTAAAATTGCAATATCTAGGGGGGTTTTAGTGCCGTCCGAATATTTTTACCAATTTTTCAAGTATTGAGATGTCTTCTGATACCAAATGTTATAAAAAAAAATACTACACAACTCGCGGTTTGTAAGTTTTATCAAACAGGAACCTCGAATTGACACCATAAGTGTAAGGTACAAAACTGCAAACTTTTGGTGTAGAAAATCTAACGAAGCCTTCATAATAAGCCTACAAATAAATGGTTATTGATTATTGATTAAGATGTATTTCAGTTATATGCCTTGGTGGGGCGGTGCGCCGACGTCATCATGGTGAACGGAACCTGGACTGAAGACCACATCAATGAACTCTGGAATGTTCCACTCAAGACCTTCAGAGTATATCCTCCGTGTGAGGCAAGTAATCTACACTAATAGAGCATATATTTCGAAACCTTTCGGTCCTTGAAGAGCAACCACCCGGGGTTGTGGAAGAAGCGGGTTCGAATCCTAAGAAACCTACCTTCGCGATTCTATTGGTTCTTAACCAATAGAAGCGTGAAGGTAGTTGAATGAAAGCGATTCTATCGGTTCTGAACATACACATTCCTCGCAACGCATCCTCGGACATCTCTGGTGGAAACGTGAGACTCCATGAACTTACGCGCGGATCGCGCGAATTCGCGCAAGTTCATGGAGTGAGAGAGGCCTTATTAGCAAATCACTACAAGAGTTCAAGACCATTTTAAGTGGTGTGTTGTCTGGCGCATATTTATTTATTTATTCAATTATATTTGTTATTGAAACGACTGTCTATTCCAGGTGTCAGAGCTGAAGCAGCTCCGTTCCTTAGTAAAGGAGTCAGATCCCATCCGGATCCTGTCGGTGGCACAGTTCAGGCCTGAAAAGGACCACCCCCTGATGCTGCAGGCCATGTACGAGCTCAGGAACCTGCTCATCAAGAATGAACTCTTATGGAATAAGGTGAGTTTAACTGACATTGGTCATAGAAGCGTGTGATCAGATACTGCTTCTTATAAACATGGCTGTTTGATGCAATTATAATAAAAACTGACTCTCAATAGGATATTTGACTATATTTTTTGTTGAGGTGTTATCGAAAGTCCGCTCAAAAAGAGAAATATTAGTGAAAAAAAAATTAATATAGCACCAAAACTCCCTGGAATATAGCAATTTTAAAGATCATATTTTTGGACTCGCCCAAAACGCTCCCTACAAACTGCCCCCTTCAAATGACGTAATTTGTCATTTGTCATTATTTGTTCTACAAAACACTTGTTCAGAAGCTATATTGTATTTTGCGATTAAGAATCAGTTTCTTAACAAAAGTTGCTATAATTTGTGTAGATTATCAATTGTTATACCTTTTTTTAAACTTTACACTTTTAGTACTGGATTTAACCACCCAAGTTTGTAGGGCTATAAAATTAATTGTACTATGGATTTGTTGTAAATAAATAAACAAAAAAAATGTACTAAAGTAAACGAACTAAAAGTTTTTATAGGGGCTCTTTTTTAATGTATTTATGACTGTTAAAGCCTGATGCGCTCTAACATTTACTTAAGCGATTTGAATGATGAAGCGTTATATTTGTCGGGATTTTAATCAAAACTCTTGAAGCGTATTATTAGAAAATTTACTTAAGAATATCGTATACAATGAAGTCAGTTTAGCAAGTGTTACAAATTTGAAAAACGATAGCTTCTTCCTGACCGCCACCGTTGTCATTGGTCCTGTGGTGATGGTAGGATATTTGGCGTCTCTCACTGGCGGGGTACCAGCCAGTGAGCGATGAGGAGGCGTAGCATGGTTCGACAAGAAGCTCCTGGCTTGTTTTATCAGGCAATTCCTAGGTCACGTACTTTTGGCCGATAGTGAAGCTTACAGGTTCTTAACAATGATGATGATTTACGAAATTAGTTTTAGAATCTGATGATGTTTACAAAACCCTATTGAAGATCATGTATTTCTTAGTATTTGGAGGAGAGAAGATAACATGTGGATTTGCTATCACGACGGTGTCAGCACAGCCTGCTAAACATAGTTAAATGTTTTTAAATAATTACTCAGTTAAATTATAACAGCCTTGATTTCCTTGGTGTCCCGGGCTCGATTCCTGGTCGCCGGTCGGGTCAATTAAGGGAACGATCTATTCTAAATTGGCTCGGGTCTGATTGTGCTAAAAGACGCCCCTGGCTTATTTCCGTCTGGTACCTCGTAACACAAGGATATTCGTCCTTAATTCGAGACCATAACAAGTGTGGTGTTGTCTGGCGCATATTTAATGTATATATGTATACTGTTGGTGTACCTTATAAATAAATAAATAAATATATTTAAACAAGCTTTCTACCCGCGCCTTCGCCCACGTGAACTTAATTTTTAAGACTTACGATAATTGATTTGTAAAATGCCATAATAGTTGGCAGCTACGTCCTAAAAAAACCCCTATGCAAAATTTGAGACTCCTAGCCCTTATACCAACCCCAGATTACGTGATGTTCGTCACATTAATGTGTGTCCTAGGTGCCCACCCAGCGTTAAAGGCAGATTTGCTGCCATTATTAATAATACCACAGGTGATAAATCTGTGTAAACGTCATGGGTCTAAGCTCATGACAACGTAAAATACACTGGATAAATTCGCCAGTTCAGTTGGAAGAGCAGCCAGTATTGTGGAAGGTCGCGGGTTCGAATCCTGCTTGAGTCCCTAGGATTAGGTTGAATTTTTCTAGTGTCTATCTTCGGGTAATGACAGTTATGTCAGCTTGTTCGCTAGTCAATGACGTCATCGTGCTTTGATGGCATTCACAGTCACGTGATAATAGGTATTATATAAGACAATTTGAACTAATTTCCTTTAATTTATGAAGAATAAATATATTCTGAAAAATTTATTTAGGTTTTTTAAATACTGCCTTTAGGCCCGATTTTTCAATTCTTAGTTTATTGCTTAGATAGCTAACTGAAGTATACATTTAACTGACTGTTTATCAAGCGAATAGATATTCTCAATTTTTCAATCGTCTTTTATCCAAAGAATATCAATCTATCGTTTGTCTATCTATGTACTTATATTGCTAACTTCATACTGATTATTCACAAGCGAGATGCACTCTAACAATCATTGCATTGCAAAAATGAAACAAGACAAAAGTTGACGTTTGACAAATTGACACTGACGTTTAAGAAAAACAACCTCAGCATTTTTGTGGTCTATATAGTTGTGGTAAAAAATTTGTGATTATAATAACACACCAAAACTCCTTAACAAAATGAAAATAATCTCAAATGACACGCCACATAACTTCAAAATGTCAAAGAAAACGCATAGATAAATCTTATCCAGCCCCTCAAGAAGCAGATAACTTTATTCTTCAGGTAGCGGCTTTATTCAACAGATAACATCTATCTGACCATTGAAAAATTGAAAATCTTGTTAACCTTCGTATAAACTTTATTCTACAGATAAATTTCATAATCTAAGGATTGAAAAATAAAACATAACTTTACATGAATTGGTAACATGTGTCAATTCACCATCGCTATTGTTTCAATGTTGTGTTCCATTCCAATTAAGGGGCGTCCATAAATTACGTGAGGTGTTTTTTTTAAATTTTCTGTCCCTCCCCCCCCCCTAGTGAGATGTCGTGAGATTTTATACCAAATAGCTCAATTTAATCTGAATTTACGGTACAGTGCAGCCCGTTCTTTGTTTTTACGCCAAGCGCAGCAATTTTTTTTTTCTTTTTACAATAACAATCCAACGCGTTTACGTAAGAAACCCACATTTTGAAAAAATATCACCTGAGATTGGTGGAGGGGGTTGAATAAAATCTCACGACATCTCACTAGGGTATGTAAAAACAAAGAACGGGCTGCACTATTTGGTATAAAATCTCACGACATCTCACTAGGGGGGGGGGGGAGGGACAGAAAATTTTATAAAAACACCTCGCGTAATTTATGGACGCCCCCTAATTGGAATGGAACACAACATTGAAACAATAGCGATGGTGATTTGACACATGTTACCAATTCATGTAAAGTTATGTTTTATTTTTCAATCCTTAGATTATGAAATTTATCTGTAGAATAAAGTTTATACGAAGGTTAACAAGATTTTCAATTTTTCAATGGTCAGATAGATGTTATCTGTTGAATAAAGCCGCTACCTGAAGAATAAAGTTATCTGCTTCTTGAGGGGCTGGATAAGATTTATCTATGCGTTTTCTTTGACATTTTGAAGTTATGTGGCGTGTCATTTGAGATTATTTCATTTTGTTATTGAGTTTTGTTATTTTGTTAAGATTAAATCTTAAGCATGTACTACAATCTGGATTAAATGGACCAAAATAGTATTTTTTTTTTTGGTTCAATCAGAAAAATAATTGCGTGATATTTGCCGAGACACCCCCCTCTCTCCAACGTAAGATTAGATGAGATTTGACTCGACCCCCTCCCCTTGAACATCTCACGTAAATTATGGACGCCCCCTTACAGATAAAACTAGTACTAGTAGGCGCGTGCCGCAACGCGGAAGACGAGGAGCGCGTGCAGAACCTGCGGGACCTGGCGCGCCACCTGGCGCTCGAGGACGCCGTCAGCTTCGTAGTGAACGCGCCTTACGCGCAGCTGCTGAGCCTCTACCAGACCAGCAGCATCGCCTTGCATGCTATGTGGAACGAGCACTTTGGCATCAGTGAGTTTTATTGACAGCCTTAGAATCTTACTTCTTACTAATATTATAAATGCGAAAGTTTGTATATTTGTGTATGTTTGTTACTCTTTCAACTTTATAATATACAACTTATACATCAGAATAATAAATAGGCTACAATTCATACAGCTTTTATTTAATTTGGACATAATATTATAATAATAACGCGGGCTGAAAGCTGGTCATATCATAATTCATTGCTTCATGTCAGGTATAAAAGTTGAATGAAAAGGACAATTCCGTATAGCTTGTCTTATCTGGAATAATGCACCCCTTTACCGCATTTTACGTACACAATAATAAATAAAAAGTCATCATCATCATCCGTGCGGTCTATCCCGGTTGTGAACCCACACTGGTGTGGGAGGTCCCAGGGTCCGCCTTGCTTATTTTCTTGGCCCACTTCGCGCGGTCTTGTGCATCCTCAGTAGTGAGTTTGTTGAAAAATAAATAAAAAAGTAATTAGCCTTTAATATACTGCCCCATTGCTGGGCGAAGGCTTTCATTATTGAAATCAAGTCATCGCTACATTGAATGGGTATTGGCTTCCCAACCAATTACCCATCCATTGTAGCGATACCCAAAAATATGGACGCCATAAAAAAGTATTGTGGCGTGTTCTGTTAGACAAGCTCTACAAAAAGGCGCGCCATTTGGGGCGCCAAAATGAACCGTCTAACTAACCCTTACTTTCCAGGCGTCGTGGACTGCATGGCGGCCGGCCTGCTGACCATCGCGCACCGCTCCGGCGGCCCGCTCGCCGACATCGTGGAGCCGGCGCCGCCCTCCCGCACCGGCTTCCTGGCGGCCGAGGCGGACGAGTACGCGCGCGCCATCCTCGAGGTCATCGCCCTCGCGCCCGACGAGCGGCGGCGGATCGTGGACGCGGCTAGGTAATAATCACTTCTATGAGCTGTTGGTGCTGACCCGAGTTCCCCCGAGAGTCGGCCAGGCCCTCCGCCTCCGCTTGCCTTCATGGCGGCTGGAGTGGACCCCAAGGGGGGCTGCAGGGCCCTCACCTCTGGCTTGCCTTCATGGCGGCTGGAGTGGACCCCAAGGGGGGCTGCAGGGCCCTCACCTCTGGCTTGCCTTCACTGGCCGTCCAGAGTGGGGCGTTAGAGCTGAATGCTCGCAGGGTGGAAGTGAAACATGCCTAAGTCGCGAGTTGGTAAAAGCGGTGTACACCTCTCGACACCCTGAGCCGCTTACAACCATGTTGCTGCCTTTACTGACCTTATGCGTCGGCACGATTGGGTGGCCCATTTAGTGGGTGGCTAGTCACCATCTGCCAGGAGAAACAAAACATATAAGACATTTTGCATGGCTGACGTCCGTTGTCTCAGGCAATAGCCCTGTTTCAGTCCACTGAAAATTTCACCCCCATAGCCCGGTTGTAGTTCTTTTTTTATGCATGATTCCATAGTTCATACATGTGCCAGGTGTTGTCTTTAGCTATATGTTCAATATTTATCTAGAGACAAAACTCAGCAGATGTACAAATTGCAAAGTAGATTAAATGATACCAAAAGGCCTCTATGTGTTGGCTTCGGCCCCACGCAAGCCTCAAAGGACCGGGTCCCCATGGGCCCGTTGGGCCCGTGGATTTCCAATGTACAGACGCATTCACATCAAGCTTTACATAGGGGCACCTTATGCTGCTAACATAAGACCCATTTTGCAATGGTTTTGTAAAGGTTGATGTGAACGCCTCTGTACCAACATAATAATAAATTATTTATTTACAGGAATATGGTCTTTCATTACAGTTCTTATGTTTAGGTAAGGTCAATAACCTCTAGTGTGATGTTGCGTTCGGCGGGGGTGAAAATACAAATATGTTTATTGTGAAATGTAGGTACATAGGATGGTGTTAGGTTTAAAGGTGTCACACTACATTCCCACCTTTTACAAGGTATACTATATATAATTATTGATTACGAAATTAAAATTTAGGTACAATTCAAATTACAAATTACTGAATGAAAACATAAAAAAATTACAATGGCAATGAACTCGTAACGTATGGTTACGTCATTGCGATTGCTGTTTTCACGTGAGATGTAGGTCAATGACTTTAATCTTCTGCACTGTTGCCTTTGGTGACGTCATTGCAACCGCTTCGGACTAGAATTTTATGTTGTTTAGTGACTATCATTACTTGGAACAGCTGTTGTTAATATTATGATAATTTCAACTATAGTATATTTTATATCGAGGGACTAAACGAAGCCATAATACTCGGGAGTCAATGAAACCGAGGGTATATTAAGTTGGCGTTTAGTCTCGAGGTGCAAACTGTACTTTTCATTTTCACTTTGAGTGAAAAATAGTCAATTTAGTACAAAAACATTTTATAACTAATACTTAATAATTTGAAATTCTTACCTGTGATTGAAATCAATGACCTATAACACGTTAACACTGGCGCTGTAGCCTTCTTGAATACCAGTGGGATCTCATCAAGATGTTACAAATCTGGCAACGCATTCCCTGTCATCATCATCATCATCATCAGCAGCGGCCTTTACGTCTATTGCAGACGATTTAAACAGTGTTTTTGAGACATTTCCTTAAGTTGCTGTGCATACCAATACGCAAGCGGTACAGCCTTCCACATACCCGACATTGGTGGTTTGGATTCGGAGAGCTGATGGTTATTTGATGACATTTAGTTTTTAGCAGTCCCTTTAAAAATCCATAAAACACGCCACGTCTATACTTGATTGAGAAAAAAATCACGAGTGTGGTGGTAGGGCTGCATGAGTCATTATGCTAGGCATTTGTCCCCTCGTGTATAGGAACCTCATATAAAATACCACGTTTCTCATCCGCCCCTTAACACTAACAAGTAAGGCAGTTTCAAGACTTCCAATTTGTATTTATTATTATATCTCTCGTTCCAGGGCTTCAGTGGACCGGTTCTCGACGGTGGAATTTGAGAAGTCATTCCTGCGGGCTGCGGAGCCGCTGTTCAGGGTGGACTAGCCTTGCGCGCGGCTTTGCTCGCATTTACACCAAGCCTTCCACTAGTTTAAGCTAGCCTGTTGTAATTTAAGAGCAATATTTATAAGTTTACCAAAGTTATTGAGTTGTTTTATTTAGAATTACATCCCGAAACATTCAGTAGTGGAATCAGGGTTGGTAAGTGATTAGTAGTTTCACATCGGCTGAGTTAATCAGTTACAAACAAAATTAATTAGGTAAAACAACGAAAAGTTTTCATACAAACATTTAATTAAACATAAGATAAAATATATTATATAAAATGACTCTTAAAATAAACCGGAATGCATTTGTAACTAAGTGGGGGTGCGCCCCACGCGGTCCCGCGGGATGAGCCGCAGCTCCGACCCGTGCTTTAGAAACACATTGCCTGGAACAAAACAACATTTATTATTTACTGGCTGTCCGTCAGCGGCTTCGCCCACGTAGACTGTCTTCCCCGTCAACATAAAGCCTATGTCACTCTGATAATGTAGCTTTATATTGGTGAAAGAATTTTTAAAATCGGTCCAGCAGTTTCGGAGCCTAATTAATACAAACAAATCTTTGCTCTTTTTAATATTACTTCGG
Organism: Udea olivalis; assembly: GCA_947369235.1. Taxonomy (NCBI): domain Eukaryota; kingdom Metazoa; phylum Arthropoda; class Insecta; order Lepidoptera; family Crambidae; genus Udea; species Udea olivalis. Next base: position 19,492,206 of record OX376355.1, read on the forward strand.
AAATATGAATATAAAAAGTTAATATGCCACATGCTGGCTGGAATTGCTCCACCCCGCAGTCCGCCGAGCAGTTGCTGGTTCTACTGAGAGAACTAAATCTGATCATGATCCCCGCCACCCCCTGCATGGCTACTCTGACGTACCACAGCGACTAAGGAGCCGGAAAAGCTTTTTTAAATCCGTCTGTCCAGTTTCTGGCAACCCACCTCAAGCCAGATTAGACTTGTGACAGGAGCAAAAACCTTCCACCCCCCTTAGTCGCACCTAAGAGAGAGTCTCCCTCCTGGCCATATGCGGCAATGGTCGACCTGGAAATACTTAAACAGACTGCGGGACCAGGTCGGCCGCTGCAAGGACAGCCTGTGTAAATGGGGCTTCATCGACAGCGCTAACAACACTTGCGAGTGTGGCTTTTCCCCACATGAGTCACCTTTTACTGTGCCCTGCCTGCCCAGCTAGTTGCACATATGAGGACCTCATGAGTGCCAGCAACAATACCGTTCAAGTGGCGGAATTCTGGTCGCACGTAGTGTAGAGTTGCCACTCGACACGATATGAAGAATATGCCACAAGTATTTATTATTGAAAATTGTAAGGCAAGGCAAGTTTTTGTAGCAGATTTTTGCTTATTTTGATGTTTTCATACTATGGGTGCTGTATTGAAATCCTTTACATAGGTACACATTACTAGACGCTAGCGACTCTCGTTGTCTTTAACTCATGGTAGGAGAAGGGCAATGTTTATTGCCTCATGTTTATTATAACCCAAAAGTGAATAACACCCAGACACACAAATGTTCATCACATTAATGTTTTCAAGGGTAAGGATCGAAGCCACGACCTCCAGTGCTGAAGGCAGGATCACCGCCATCGCACCAATAGGCCAGTCGATAATATGAATAAAATGGAAATGGACGCTTCTAGAAGATAGAAACCTCACCCGCTGTCTGCTGAGGGTTGATGCCGATGCCGTCATCAGTGATGATGGCGCTGGTGGCCGGCTCCACTCGGAACTCCTCCGCCGCGAACTTGAGCACGGCCGTGAATGGAGTCGCTTCCGGCACGCTTAGACTGGAAAAGAAAATCAGGAAGTGAAGATAGTGTCGACACGATTGGCGTAGTGCACTGTAGCACGGTTTCTCGCCTCGATTTCCGTAGTGTCCCGGGTTCCATTCGGTAAACGATCTTCTCTGAATTGACTCGGGTCTGGGTGTGCTGGGAGATGCCCTGGCTTGATTTCTTGTCTGGTACCTCGTAACACAAGGATATTTATCCCTACTCGAGATCATGACAAGTGGTGTGTTGTCTGGCGCATATTTATTTATAGTTATGTATTTGCTTTTTGACACTTTTGTAGACCTCGAGTATGTAGATTACTGAGAAACAAGCCTACGGCCTGATAGTGCAGTCATTGAAGCGAAAAATACGGTCTTACCTCCGAATTTTTGAACTGTGAACCGATTTGCATGAAATTTTGGAATTAGGCTCATCTTAAACTTAACTTCAAAAGTGAAAATGATCTGAACTCCGCCTATTATTTTTAAGGGGTGTAAACAACCCCTTAATAGAAAAATTGACATTGAGCCATTTTATCGCTAGAAAACATGTCTAATAGTAAGTGGTGAAATTGTAAAGTATTTTCTAACATAATTACCTCATATTAAAATCATTTTCAACCCCTTGAAAAAAAAAAATTCAGTTACTAAGTAGAAAAAAATATGATAAGTTTTTGGACCATAACTCCTTCAATTTTCATGCTATCACAATTCATAAAAAACCATTGTAAAGGTAATTAAGAGAGCTACAACATCCTTTATTGCTATATATAGTAAAAAACCTTTTTCTAAAACGGTGGAGGGTTAAAGGGCTTAAGAGAGGCTGTGATTGCGCTGCCACGCGCTCTTTAAACAATCATATCTCCGTCAATTTTTGTTTGACAGAAAAAACAAAAAAAACAAATTGTTTGTCAGAAAAATACCTAAATTTTTAATCCGTACACTTTTATACGTATCTGTCGTCATTTTTGAGATATTATGAAAAAAAAGTGGGTTTTTTAAAAAATTGATATTTTTTTTTAATCGTGACTTTTTTGAAAAATATGTGTCCTGAAGCAGCCAAACTGATACTATCTATCAAACTCTTCATAATAAAGTTAATTCTAGGCGGAATACGATTAATTTTAATTTTGGTGGAAATGGCACTTATGAAACCCATTGATTTAAAAGAAAAAACATTAGATGCTCCCCTTATTTGCAATACAGCTCACTTATTTTACGTGCAAAAGACTTTTAATAGTGCTCATTTTAAAGCTTATTTCAAGCACTACAAAACCCTTTTGTATTAGAATGCATAAAATGCATCTGCTCGCCGCTAGATGGCATTGACCACATCGATTAAATTTCAGACAAAATAAAAAACGGCTTTGATCTTTAATATCTAGCTTAATATTGCACTTAGAATACTTTATAAAAAACGAAATTGTTCATTGTTTTACCTGCTACAATTTTGTTCTTCGTAAAATTTTCGATAAAACGTATATTTTTGGAGATATTTGCAAAAAACCGATGAAAAACGTGAAAAAAATGCGAATTTTCAATTGCCAATAACTTGAAAAGTATTGGATTTTTTGAAAAACTTTAGAGATGATTTTTTGCTTAAAATTAGGCCTTCTATCGATATCCGAGGTTATTTTGCAAAAAAAAATTCACCCCCGAGAAGGGGTGGCAACCACCCCCAGGGTGGTTGCGGAGTTCAAATCATTTTCACTTTTGAAGTTAAGGGTAAGATGAACCTAATTCCAAAATTGTATGCAATTCGGTTCACAGTAAAAAAATTCGGAGCAATAATGCTTCAATGACTGCACTATGATGGTAACGGTAACGGAAGCCTCAGAAGGCGTGCAACACCTAGGACATAAGTCGTGCGTTGCCGATAATGCCTATACCTGAAAAACCTTTTTAAACCCCTCTAGAAGAACTCTATGATGTAGGGTCGTTATCTCGAAAACCTAGGCAATTTTTAGTCTTGTTTAATATATCATTAAATAATAACAAAAAATGTGGTTACTGACCTACCTAAAAAAGAATACACACATTAGTAGACTCTACTTTGTATATTTCTTCACCTACCTTCTACCTACTGGGATATAAGCCCTAAATAATCCTCTTTATAGTGGTCAACCAATAGCAGTTATGTGTATTTTGGGCTTCACAGCTGCAGATAGTGTGTGTATTAACTAATGCTTATATGATTTACACTCTGGGGTTTGACTTTGTACAATGTTCTCTGATGTGAGGTTTGGCATAGTAACAGTTTTTTTGTTAATTTTCATACTCAATAGATGGCAAAGGCAGCGTCACACTGCCTCCCTATGATAAATGGACAACCTGAAATAGGTATGTATTTAGTATATATTAACAGTATACTATGATATTATTTGTATTCTCATTTGGTCCGTCCTGTGGTTGAATAAAAGGTGCTAGAAATATTGTGGCCTATTTGGATGGAGATATTATTGACTTTAACTAAAGGATTTTGGTTGAGGCAGAGCACATAAAACCTAATTAAAGCTGTCAATGATGATGAGTAGGTACAGAACCTTATCAAGTCAACATTTTTTATATTCTTCACAAGCTTTTTAGGGAAGTTGATATTCATAACCGGAAAATCAGGACAGGATATGGATTCTAAGCAAGGTAAAGATTATGGTACAAAGTAACATGTGCAGCTATAAAAAATAAACTTAATACTTTATTTAATCTAACAAAATGATTCCATTGAAAGATTTAAAGAAACAATACTCATGATACAACATTTTCCCAGAAAGTCAAATCTGATTCACTTTCTCTAACAATATCAAAAAATTCTAATTTTAAATTATCATTTTTGCAAACACATAGAACATTTCTAACCAATTCAGAATAAGTTAAACTTATGTAGAAATATTCCGCTGACATTTGCTCTTGTAATAACATGCCACAATCCATTAAAGCTTTAACAATAATTTTAAACAGCTCCCCATGTTTTAAACAAATATCCAGAAAGTTTTTCTCTTCTACATTGAATAAATATCTCCAAAATGACTTATGAGTGTGTTTTCTTGTTCTTAAAACATCTAATAATAAACTGACAATGATGTTCACTGACTTTAAATGTTGCAAATCATTATTAAGTATACTAACTGCTATCAAATCTACAGTGTCTTGTGTGCAGTTATCAAACATTGATATAAATGTTTCTCTTGGGTTATTAGAAGTATCTATTTCTGACAAAAATAGCTGACTTTTGAATTGTAATATTTTTTCTTTAGGTATCTCTTGAGGCAAATTTCGTAATAGTGTCTCTTTTGAAGCTGCCTCCAGCATTATATCTGCTAGGCAGTTTTCTAGCTTTTCTTCATCAAATATTTGAAGAAACAATCTAAACCCAACATCCATTTGGACTAGTTTAGTTTTGGAATAAATTATTTTCTTCAAAATATACTTTGGTGGATCTCCAAAGCAACTTTTAAGGAAAGCATTATGGACATCTTGCTTGCTATTAACAGCTGACAGAAATTCATTGAGAACATTCTTTTTTTGAAGCCTGTCAAGGCATTTTTCAATATGTTGCGAAACTAGTAACGCATTTTTAATTTCAGTTTCTTTAGTTTCATTATTTGGCCAGTTTTCAGACAGGCACAGGTGTAGGAAGTCTTGGAAAAAGTCGAGGAACTGTCTGATGACTGCTGTGTCCATGATAAAGCGACGCAACTTCAACGTAGAGGACAGGACTCCTCAGCATCTGTTAACAGTGAACAAACTATGTAACTTGTTATTTCTTCTAAAATCTGTAGGGAACCAGCCATGAACTCTACGTTGAAGTCACTACACGGGGTTGGTAAGCGTTGGAATAGTGAGAAATTGTAATAACTTACACTTTGAAGGGAAGTTTTGGGTCTGAAGTGAGCGTGATCTTGAATGTTACTTTAGACCTGGAAATGGACATATATTTATATGAAATCTGGAACTAAAGCGGCAGTACAGTTTATACAACATGCTAAACACAGTTTCACAAATACCCACATAATTGTTTTTTCGTAGAAATTCGCCAAATACAAGGTTTGATGATCAAACTAAAAAGAATTAGTGAAAGAAAGAAATCTAAAATCTTCCTTCAAATTTCAATCAAAGAAGGACGTATGCACAAAACGTCAAAATTAAAATGTCAGATAGTGATGCGTTCAAGATTGGCTGCATGCACTCGCGATGCATTCTGTATGACACAACGGCGATATGATAAACAACTCACTCTCCATGAAACAGAATGTGGAAATCAACATTTCATAGTAATAATAATGAAATTTTTAAGAAATTCAGTAATGCTATTTCTCTAAATGTTTTTAGAATTGGATTTTTAAAAAAAAATGGTTGCCTGTAAAGTCGGTTTTATGGGCGAAGATTTTACGTGACAACGTCTTTTTCTCGGTAGAATATTTATTGATATGAATATAATTAAATTGCACAATAGGAACAAGGAATTGAATGAAAATAAGAATTGCGGCAGACCGATCATAGTTGAGTGGGAGAGAGACGCAAGGCATTCGGCGGGCCTCTCTCTCGTTCGGTGACTCATCGTAACGTTACCGAGCGTTACACTTTTTCATAAGTGACTCCCAGCCGCAACCTAATTTAAGACGTTGTCACGTCAAAATGGTTGCCTGTAAAGTCGGTTTTACGGGCGAAGATTTTACGTGACAACGTCTTTTTCTCGGTAAAATATTTATTGATATGAATATAATTAAATTGCACAATAGGAACAAGGAATTGAATGAAAATAAGAATTGCGGCAGACCGATCATAGTTGAGTGGGAGAGAGACGCAAGGCATTCGGCGGGCCTCTCTCTCGTTCGGTGACTCATCGTAACGTTACCGAGCGTTACACTTTTTCATAAGTGACTCCCAGCCGCAACCTAATTTAAGACGTTGTCACGTCAAAAATGGGCATCGCCCATTTACATCGTTAACACTGGTCATTGTAAATGGATTAATGGATCATTTTTATAGCTCTTTTTGCTCGATTTACCGCGATTATTGCTATTTCACTTCGAATTCTGAATCATCATTGGCTGATAAGCTGTCAAAATATTATTCGCGTTGCCAGTTAGAGAATTAAGAGGCCACTTACACCATTCGGACAAGCGACTTGGGATCTGCGAACGCATCGTCATTGTATTTTGAATGGGTCGTCGGGTATCTTCGCCTTAACAGCGGTTTCGGGTGTCAAGCTAGCGAGCGCTTAAGACCCGGGCGTCTTCTCGTAGGGGCCACGCCCCCACGGTAATCTAGTTTAATAAATAATAATATAATTACTACTATGTATGGTTCTTAGCTCCCTTGACACACAGGGCGCCGCCCTAAGCGCGATCAAGCCCACCAGGTGAGACACTGTTGAGTGAGGCCCAGTGAACGACCAGCGAGCAGGCGGCGGCTTGCGAGGTATTCAATAAGCAAGAGAGCTAGGCGTCATGTCAGAGGTTGTAAGTTGGTCTCAGGCGAGGTCGATACCGCGGATGCCAAATGGTCGCCCTACAAGCCTAAGACTAGGCGAAAGCGAGGCTTCGGGGCGGGTGGCGGTGTGGGCGCGCGCTGTGGCACCTCAGGCGCGGTGGGCGACTGTACAAGCGCTCGCTGAAGCTGATGCTCGTTGTCGTCGGGTGGTCGAGCGTGCAGCGGGGCGAAGGCGTTAAGGTGGCGGTGCGGCCCGTGATCGGCGCGGTCGAACATACGACGCGCCGACCGGACCACGAACGTCTCGATGAAGGGCACGATGACGTCACGGGAGATGACATCATTTCTGACGTAACGGCCGGCCCCTGTCAGCGTGCGCAGGCTCTTATTTTGAATCACCTGCAGACGCTTCCTCTGCGATTGCGAGCAGAGGGCGTGCCATGCATGCAGGTGTGGCGTAGGTTAGTCGCGGGCGAACGTACATCTTATAGCCGCCGATTTTCGCCCTTAACGGAAGCTTGGAGATGAGGACAGGCCTCAGCATGGCCTGCGCCATCTTTGCCTGGTTGACGGCGCGGTCGATATGAGGCACCACCTGGAGTCGTCGGTTGATGATGCAGCCATGTAACGCTGTAACGCGCCATTGTATGGCCTCGCCTCGTAGCGTGAGGCAAGGCGGCGGCTTCTTCTTCTGGCCGGTCCATGATGACATGACCATGTAAGTACCATGGTTTACCTCTGAATTATCAATGTACATTCGGAAATTTAACGACTTTCATGAAATGAGATGGAAATATCCCAACGAACCATTGGTCGCTGAATGCATCGCCCACTATACCGCGCTAATAAAAGCTGAAACGACACGCGCTCGCCAAAATCATATTGAAACTAGCCTAGAACAAAGTAAGAACCCAAATAAAGAAATTTGGAGAATAGTTAGTAATGATGAAGTAGGCGCGAAAATAAAATCCCACAGCATTCAATTAAATGACCTAAGCTCGAATACTGAAGTACCGGATAATCAGATCGCAAACACATTCAATTCCCATTTTATAAATATTGCATCTAAATTTATAATACAAAGTGGTGAGTCAACGTCTGCACAATGTTTAAAAAAACATCTTGGTAACTCCAATGTGCCGCTTTGTAACTTACTTATTAACATGCAATTGTTTGGACAAAGAAATGAAATCAATGTTAAAGGCGCGTTCTACAGTCGATATCTACGACATATCATTTATGTATCTGGCCAATTATCTCCGACATAGGTAATAGGTACTAGTGGTTTTAGTAAATGAAATGTTTGAGAAAGGTGTGTATTCTGACGTGTTGAAAAACGCTAGAGTTTGTCCTGTCTTTAAAAGGCAAGGCGATAAGTGTGACGTCAATAACTACCGACCTATAGCTATAGTTCTTACCAAGAAGGCTAGAGACTAAGGAGAGATAACTCCCTGGAAAGGGTTGGACTAAATCCGTATCCCACAGTGACGCATGCGCATTACGCTTCTTTGCCGCGATCCTCGCGAAGTGTTAAAATTGGTCAACACAACCTCGAAAATGTCAAAAACAAAACATATCGGACGTTGTGTTTCGAATTGATGTAAAATGCAATTCAATTGGAAATTCATTGTTTTGGCAATCAATAATTATCAAAAATATTAGTTCGGAATAGAATCGAAGGCACTTTGTTTTTTCGTACGGGAATACTGATAAATTATGACGAATTAGAACTGAACTCAATCAACAACATTGCCATCATATGAATTAATTCTGTATCTTATCTTTCTTCACTTGGGAAACAACAAAAAACAACAACTGTCGCACGTGACACCGTTCAAAACAAAACCATGTGACCATGAAATGACAAATAGCTGCCGCTGCACATGCGCAATACAGCGTTTTGCCCGGCACAGAGTATACGACTTTCGGCCCTCGAAAGCTTACCCCCACTTCGGGAGTTATCTCTCCTTAGTTTCTAGCCTTCTTGCTGTCTACGGAACGACAACTGTCACCAAAAGTGGCGTGATAACTTTGTTTCAACGGCAAATGAGCGACGTGAGCGACCGTGCTTGTCTGTCTTGCCTGTTGTAATATTCAATTCAAACCCGAAGAATCATTTCAAATTCGTCGTGTTTAGTTATTCTGAATGGTGCTTATTATATTAAATAAGCGGATTTTATAAAACCAGATCTAAAAGTTAAACAATTTATGCAAATTCATATGCATCTATACTTCATTCATCACAACCAAGGATTTGTCTAAATGTCTGCCTTTGACGTAATCAGTCATAAACTTCTACTAAATAAGCGAAAGCGATTCCTAAATTGCCGGACCAAATGTCATATTATACTAGACAATTATATTTTTATAACCTAACTATTGTAGAAGGATCCTCGCTCCTTCCGCTATCCAAAAATAGAGTCTTTGCATATTATTGCACTGAAGACGAATTTAACAAAACTCTCATTTAGTTGCCTCTTCGATACTGCACCGCCTATCTAATACAGATATGAACGGTATTAAACATCTACGTCTGGTGGCTGATGGTTGTGGAGGTCAGAATAAAAATTTGTATTTTGATTGGAGCTTGCTCAAAGTGGCTTCTTTTAAACAACTCCATCGAAAGTATCGAAATCGTGTTCCCAGTTACCGGCCATTCATTTATGCCGGCAGATAGGCAGTACGGTATCATCGAAAAAAAAAATTGAAAAAGGAAGAAGTATTCTTACACCCCGACGAAATAAGTAATATTATAGGTGAAACTTCAACAATAGTTAAGCTATGTGAAGACTGTCCCGTCAATGACTGGAGGCAAGCTGTAAAAGATATTTTTAAACCAACAACAACTTGGCCCTTGGCATTTAAGGAGTGCAAGCGATTTGTTTTGCAGAGGTCTAAGAAACTGAATAACGTCCTGATTCGTGGAGAGCCTTTCTACAAAAGTGATTTGGCAACTCCAGTAAATGTTTGCCGAAAACAAAAATATGTGACTGATCAATCCCAGACCTATGCCTGTAAAGGTTGCAGTTAACAAAAACAAGTTAACTGATATCAATAAATTACTCGTAAAACATTTTGGAGCTGATTGGCGAAATTTACCTTCATTATCCTTTTACAAAGAGTTATTGATAGCACAAGAACAATTTACGGCAACTTCCGGTGCAGATGAAAATTATTGCGAAGAGGGACTTGCTGATTCTAGTGACTTGCGAATTTAGATTTTCATGTTTTAATTTAGGTCCTAGAAAGTCAAGATTTGATTTTTTTCGGCATGTGAGATTTTATGTAAAAGTGGTGTCTTCTTCTTTACATGGTCAATTTTTTAATAATGTAATCGGCAGCTTTATTCCGTCCACTTTGTTTACGGCACCATATTTGGAGACAACCATACTGGTTCATAAGTAAACATGACAGAAATTTTAATACTGGAAGTATTAGAAAATATCGACCAGTCTCACAACTATTTACTCCGATGGGACTCGAACCCACGACCTTTCGTTGTTCAGGCGAATGCTCTGACCACTGAGCTACGGAGTCGTTGGTGGTAGCTAGTAGTAGTACTATAATCGACAGCACTGAATAAAGCAATATTTGATTTGATTTGGGATGAATATGAAAAACGTAAGAATTGTTTTCAAGTTTTTATTTTACCAGAAATAAGTGACCACGAGACATTCGCCACATGTAGCTTACCTCCGCATAAACCCAAACATGCAAGAAGCAGGGCCCTCCCGCCCGCAAACACCAAATGAGACTTGGTGCTGGTTTCGCATCAACTAATATGCTCCTGAGGATGCCCCGGGTTGGGGCGAAACAAGTGTAGAGTAGTCTAATTGGTGAATGTTGCAAGGTGTGTGCCGTCTGACCAGACGCAAGTGTTGTGCACTAAGTGTTTGCGGGCGGGAGGGCGGTGCTTCTTGCATGTTTGGGTTTGTGCGGAGGTAAGCTACATATATATCTTTTAACAAAAAAAGTTATAAATAAGATATTTTTTTAAATATAAACATGATTTATTTTTGTAAACTTTAAAGTATCTTTATGACTGTTATAGATTGATTTATTTTATGCTAAACAACTGATTGTGAACTGAAACTTGAACTTATACTCAATAGTATAGAAATTATATTTCTTAAAGGGAATTTTAGCTCACTTGTTAAAATTAATAAAAAACATATTCCAACTATTAGTTTGCTTTATTGTTATTTTGGCAGCCCTATATTTCATCACCATCTTTGTTTATTATCATTATCAAATATGGCTATCTGGGAGAAACTTAGTATCAAATCCGGCCATTTTTGGGGGCCAGCATCAAATTATGCTATTTTCAATTTAAAAAATTTAATTCTACCTTAATTATGACCTTCACCGCATTTCTGTATGTTACTTTAAACGAAAAATACCTAGAAAGGATAAGGATCGATAACGTACGATATGGCATAGTCGTGGGTGGGGATTGAACCCACGGTCTTCAGCGCTAAAGGCAGGATCTCCGCGATTGATTTTGTGTACCCTGGCCTTTTGTGTATCATTGCCTGGATGGTGGCATTTAATTTACCAGAAGCTAAAAAATAGCTTGCAACCATCACCCTCAGTATTTGTAAGGTTTTATTTGTTTATAGCACACACTAGTAGGTGTTCTAAAAAATGTTTTTTTTACGTTGCCTAAAATGAGTTAAAGTGTACATAGCCGCCTTTGATACTATACGACTATTCTCTTTGTTGAGTACAAGTTGATATTTTCTAACCCAAGACATAAACCTTTCTAAATTAGCGTCATGCTCAAGTTTGGTTTTTCCACAAATGGTAACATCATCTAATTAAGCGTAAGTTTCCTGTAAAATTATACAAAACGCATCGTATTATGACGCATTACTCGGTGTATTTATTTGAGGCCCTAGTATTTATAAGGAAGAACTTGGCGACTTTTCCAAGCATGGATGACGATAAACGTTCACACCTAGCAGGCCGCCTAAGATCAGTACCTCGTCGCATGGCACTCTCTGAGAAGAACCCACGTGTCATAGGCCCTAATTATTAAGAGCGTCTCCCCACCGAGCTTAAAAATTAACCGTCTGACGAAGCATTTGGGCGTCGACTGAGAAACCTTTTACTGGATAACCCATTTTACTCCATTAAAGAGTTTATTGAAAAACCATTCTAATGCTTATTTTTTACCGTGACATTTTATTTATTTTTCTATCCTATATTTTTATGTAGAATTCTTTGTTTCATTTTATTATCATTTTGACATTGTTTTATTCTAATGGTTTTGACATTGTTTTATTTTAATCATTTTAACATCGTAATCAAGTATTTTGTTATTTTTATTATTCTTTTTTGTGACATTTTAGGTACTTAACAACCTATTGGACTATGATTTTTTATTTAACATTTTTTGTTATATTGTTTAATGTTAAGTTTTAGTTCCGACCATTTGTTTTATATATTTCGACGATCTCAATGTGAATGCCTGCAATTTGACATGTAATTTTGTAATGTAATTTTATATGAGAAATAAAAGATCTGTATAACTATCTATCGAAGGCCTTCTCAATATCGAGGAACACCCCGACGGTGTAGTGGCCTCATCTTGAATGGGGCTGAACTTGTTCCCTAGTTAGTCTGTGATGATGGGGCAGTCTGTGGATAGGGCTGTAAGAAGTGACAAGCACAGTCCGTAGCCGTATAATTTACATTAAAAAAAAAAGAAATGACAAGCATTTCTTCGCGGAAAAAAACAATAAATAAACCGTACCTATTTGCAAACTTGTTGGAAAAAATATTAAAATGTTGCTAAAAAGGAATCTTCTTGAAACGTTAACTATATTTTCTTGTAGCGGCACTCTTATATGCGTTTTGCTGCATTATGTAACGAATATTTCGCCTATTACAGGCATTTGGTTTCCGATATACGCATTCGTGGTTTTTATGGTTTCTGTATCGTTAAGTTTTAAGTTCCTGCAGTGGTTATTGCAATTGAATAAGCCAATAAAATATGATTTGGACAATTTAGTGAAGGAGTATGAGTATCTCTCTTTTTTGAATATGGTGTTGCCCCAGACCAGACCTAGGGTACAACAGGAATGTAAGGTGAGTCAGTGGTTGGAGTGTGTGTAGCAAAGGGTGGCACAATCCATCCCGTATTCGTATTAATATACGGAGTTTAGCTCTTGCAATAGATCTATATCACAACCACATAAGAGAGAGGTATTCAGCTATTTTAAACTTTATGTAGCTACATGGAGTTATAATTATGGCTGACTTTTGAAATTAGCCAAACATGATTGAAGTATAATATTTTTGCATATAATCTCATCAAATCAGTTCAAAATCAGGTACACATTCAAATTTTGAAAAGTTTTCAAGTTTTTTACTGTGACCCTGATTATTACCCCACACCTAATTGGTAACTTATCATGGCTTAAAATACCCTTCCATGATAACATATGGGGACTCTTCCCAACTCAATCACAAATTTTGGTAGTAGAGCATGAAATATTCCACTATTGTTTACACTATTAAAAAAAAATGTTACTATTGTTTCTTGCTCATGAGCAAAGAATTAATGGCTTAATTCGTGCCCACAGGCGTCATCTACTAGTCAACTGAAAGGTTAAACATATAATTTAAGTAGTGGGCTGTGCAACTTACAAGAATTGATACAACAAGAAGTCACAATAATGAATTATCTCAATAAGACTTTTGTTTCTAGGAATATGACACAAATGAGCTGAGTGTCATCACCTCTGTGCTGGAACGTAAACTGGTGTCATCATGGTATGTGCCATATATCTCACAGGAAATTGGGTTTCCGTTTGCATGCAAGCAACTGTTGGATCAAATTGTTGGAAAGATTTTTCAGGTAATTTTAATGTCAAGATACTCAAATCCGCATTTTTGAGGATATTTTTCACTTATCAATGTGTTATTGTTATAAAGATTTAAGTAGGATTTTGTGTCCGGCATCAATCAACAGCAAATGGGGCAATGATATGGGGGCTAATCAATAAAAATTCAATAAAAATAAATATTTTTATTAATTTATTAACATTTCACTGCCATTACAGTCATCAATGCCATTTATGCTTTGGAAGGCATGTTTAACATCTGGTCCTGATTTACATTCTTGCCTAGTCATTGCTCTTGATGCTACTTGATACAATCTGAGGGTACCTAAAGTTTATCACCAGTCCCAAGTCCCAAGGATCAAGTGTTAGAACCTATCATCCCTTCTCACAGTTGCAGTGAGACTTGTGCCCTGCAGTGGGACACTTGCATGCTAATCAGATGCATATCAGATTCAGTCAGTGCATAACACCACCTGAGCTGTTGTTGTTTTATTAAAAAAACCTATGATGCAGCAAATTTTTATATACTAGCCTACCTACTGGTAGTAAGACAAAAGTAACAATCATTGAATATTTATGTTTTGCTTTAGATCTGCAATAAAATAGAACCCAAAGAAGTATATGTTGACATTTGCTCCATCCTCATTAGCCACTTGAAGGAATACTGTAAAGCTTTGAAACGCCACGAGAAATCACCAACTAGCACTGTAGAATCACTTTACAAGAAATCTCATCCAATATATAACTCGGGAAATCAATTAGAATCTGCTGACCACTGCACCAACATCCTCCGAGTGATACTCAAGGATCTCGTGCCTTGGGAGCTCAGGGATACACCACATTTGGAGCTGATCGTGCGCATTTTGGCTAAGAAGTTAGACAGTTTTATTAATGATACCTTAGCTGATCCTGCTTGGCTAAATGACAGGCTACTAACACTACTGAAAGGTGAAGAGGTAGCAGAAACTGTTCCTGAAGAGAAAGAGCCTGAGAAAAGCTCTACTTGTGGCTATAATGTAAATGCTAAGGACTCCAGAGAAGATTCAGTAAATGAGCCTCTAAAAACACCAACAATAGAATCTGCTTTTTCCACTTTGATTACAAATACAACCGTTCCTGTTCTGCAAAAGGCCATAAATGAGGAGTTTCAAGAGCATTCCCTCGTGCCGAGTGAGGTCTCAAGCATTGTGGAGGAAGGACCTGCCACATCTACAGAGCCAGTGGATATTAAATCGTCGCCTGTTCTGAGGCAGCGGCGTGGAAGGCAGGGCAGGAACGAAGTCAAGATATATGACAGGATCATTGAAGGTGGGTAATAACATATTAAAATGTTTACTGCGCCTCCTGAGACCCAGCTGAGCAGAACTTGTCCTATGGGTGTCACGGACTGATGGAGGGGGGAAAATGTATATCACTCCTGGCGTATAAGACAGGTCTATTACCAATTATCGAATTAACGTGAATATTAGAGTAAATGAACTTCTTCTTATCGTGTCGAGTATCGCCACTACACCCCGTGTGACCAGTATTCCTTAAATGAAGTTATCATTCGAGATCGGCGTTTCCAAATATGCCTCTTTACAGGGAGTGTGAAGACCTGGGAGACAGACATGGACCTGCAGTGCATCAGTCTTGGCCAGGACCTGCTGGCCAGCCTCGACGGCGAGATCACGCTGAGCCGGCTCTGGGGGCAGGACGCGGAGACCGATGGCAGCCCCAACCCGCCGAGGAGCAAGTCGCCACAGCCCCTGTGGTTTGGTAAGTCTTAGAAATAGGAGAACAAGTAGGGGTAAAGCAAGTGCTCTTCGCCATGCCTTACCATAAATTTCAAAATGTAAGGCTATGAACTAACGGCGCGGTTTTATGCGCCCGCCGCGGTTGCGGGCCCGCAGCTTCTATAGAATGCAGAAATTTATGAAAAAGTTGAAAACAGATTTCATGACGCGTTGAACATTTTAAACTTAGGCGAAATATATTGTTGTGAACGATACATATGGCTCTTGACTAGGGTCTCTGAGGCGCTGCAATGAGAGAAAAGTAAACACAGTTTAAATGTTAGTTTTTAATTCTTAAACTTTATTTGTAGAAGTAAAAAGTAAAGTAAAAAATCATTTATTCACTTAAGCTTTTACAAAGAAGCACTTATGAAATGTCAAAATTCACAAAAAAAATATATAAACGATAATAGACGTAAATAAAATAATACAATAATAGTACATATTCTAAATAAACATAATGCGAATCTACCACCGGTTCGGAAGTTGCTTCTTATCGAGAAGACTCCGGCATGAAACTCGATAGTTACTCTTTTGAACTTTGTTTTGTTTTACAACAAATAAATTCAGAGTACAGTCAAAAAAACAATAAAAATACATTATTTGAGCAGAGGAGCAGATTATTTCTACTATGACCACAAATTCTTGTCGTTCAAGTAATCCTCCACGTTATAATAACCTTGTTTTATCAACTTTGTTTTAATTGTAGACTTGAACTTGTGAAGGGGTAGATCAACAAGACTTTGAGGTATTTTGTTAAAGTACTTTACAGATTGACCCACAAAAGAATTCCCTACCTTATGTAGCCTAAGACTTGGAGTAATAAGTTTGTTTTTATTTCTAGTATTGTGTGTATGAGTATCACAGTTTTTTTTGAACATATGCAAGTTTTTGCGCACATACATGAATATGGTATTAACAGATGTACATAACATGCCAATTTTTTAGCATGCAAATCTTATAATAAATTAAAACATTCCAAATAATAATGTCATACTAGAACCAAATAAAACACAGCTAAAATAGTAACAATATTAAATCAAATATGGCTGGATCAGTAGTAAATTAATTAAATTGTAAATTGATTAAGAATGTCACACGCAGATTTAACGGTCAATGATCTATTTACAGTCTTTGCTCATTATAAATTGAGTGCCGAGTGCGACTTGTAGTGGGAGATGTGAATGACTTCACCATCGCGTTTTGCGAGCACGTAAATGTCAATTATTATGGAATCGAGTCAGCGTCATTTAGCGGCAAATTCGGGCAACATTATTTACGGAAATTATTAACTTATGGGTAGTATTTAACTGCAAATCAAAAAATATTCCTTTTGTATAAAATAAAAATCCCAATACTAATCAAAAATACTGATTGCACAGCAAAATAGCTACCTCAAAATATTAATACTTAAGCATCAATTTATGTTCGTGACTCATTACTATTTATTTAAATGTAAAGCATTTTCATTAGCGTATACCTAATAATTACTAACGTACAGTAAACTATATACATCTTTTTTTATTAAACAGAGGGTATATTTTCCTATCATATACTGCAGTTTATATGAATAAAACATCTTTTTATTTGAAAAAATAAGCTAATCACTTATTAATTAGGACACAATGAGATCAACAATAAAATTATAAAATCACGTACAAATCTACTTTCTGTAGATTTGTTGAATAATGAGAGCAGACCTTGCCTTGGCTAGCCCTCGGCGCCTCCTTTTCTGGCCAATAGGTATACTACATAATTCCAAAAAACATAACTCTGAAAGTCATAATCCGATCTTTCATAAATGCGAATTCCGAATAATCAAAACTCTGAAAAATCATAAATCTGAATTCTATTATATTTTTATAAACATTTTACATCTTACTTTGCCAACAATTCGGTTCTGGTGGTTACGGTGGTCACAGATTTAACCTAACCTAACCTAACCAATAGTACCTTTTTAAACTAAACTTCACTGTGAAAACTTAATACTAAAAAAACATGTCTATCGAAGGATTTTCTTTTATTACATTGTATACTTAATATCAATAGATTATTTGCCACTCATACTTATTTGCCGACAATTCGGTTCTGGGGCTCTTGAATTACACTCTAGTGTAGGGCAGAGTAGTATCACGGCGGGATGACCACGGCGAGACGGGTTTTGAGCTTAATTTTTTATATGTAAATAGTATTTTTGATGTAAACTTTTAATAATAGAAATGAATTTTCGGAATTTTGAAATTCGGAATATCGCTTTTCGGACAAATTAAACTTCAGATTTTTAATTCTTCGTACCAATGAAATTCGGAAATTTGAAATATCGGATTTGTGACTTTCGGAAAAATAACTAATAATTGTCAGTAGACTAAACAAACATAAACAAACAACTATTCGTGGTCTGCATGAAGTGGTCTTGCGTTTAGCAAGAGTGATAAATATATATTTCTCACTCGCTCTTAGATCCGCGCGCACTTTGCGGACCGCGATGTGATAGTAACCGCGAGAAATCAGTTTTCAATAAATTTGATGGATTTTAAAAAATAATGCTATTTGAAACTCATTGCTTTATTATAACGATTGATAAACTTGCTGAGCGTGTCTTCTGAAATTCTAAGACATTTATGTCAAGCAGGGTTTGAGATGCGCATTTGCGCAATATGAAACTAGTCGTAAGAATAGTTATTTCGTTATGGCTGTAAATATTAGGTATGTTAATTTGCTGTGCTAACAGCATATTTGATATGAAATGTTTTTTTTTTGTAGTAAAAAACTTTATTATACATATACAGATAAAATATGATTTTACATTTACTATTGATTCTTTTATTCGAAATATTTGTATTGCTAATTTTGTTATACAATTGGTTTCCTTGCAGTCAAATGATATATTTGATGAGAAAATAATTTAATTGATGAATATAAACAGATGGATGATAAGTTGTTTGCTGTGTATTTAAAAATAAGCCTTAACTTAATGAAATTAGTTGTATAGCTGGAAATTGTTTGATATAATTTTGTTTACTCAATAGAAATTCTTACAACCCAACATGGTAAGTAGGTGGTAAGCCTTCCGCCGCTATGCGAGTTGTTTCGGTTTTTTAACGATGTTTCCCATCACCAGAGAGAGATTTACTTAATTTAAAAACGAACAAAGATTTTGGTTATGGCCAGATTTGAGCTCAGGACCATACGACCCACGATCTGAGTTAAGGATCCCCTGGGCCACGCCGACGCTTTAATAGTTTAATTTCAATAAAGGCGAAGAAGACGCAGTGGACGTCAGCGAAATTGACAGCATTCCCCCGACCAGCCCCGTGCGCAAGGAGCACAGCCCGAAGCCGGCAGAACTGCTCAAGGACCTGCAGACCACGGTGCACCAGGCCAAGACGCGCATCGGAGACCTGCAGGTCCCGTCTGTTCCACTACATGTGCCCCGCTGTTCTGGTGTATGTTAGACTTCTTGCACGTACTATCCGCTTCTCTTTGCTTTAGATTGGGTGGACTGTGTTAATCGAAAATGATTTAGCTTACAACTGTATGGAAAATTTGCTATTTATATAAAAATACTTGTGGTTGTCGCAAAATAAAAGTGTAACATGTTGAGAAGTAAACTATCGTATGTTTCATATATTTGACGACACGATTGGCGTTGTGCGCTGTAGCACGGTTTCTCGCCCTTAATTCCGTAGTGTCCCGGGTTCGATCCCCGGTCAGGTCAATTCAGGAAATGATCTTTTCTAAATTGGCCTGGGTCTGGGTGTGCTGGGAGACGCCCCTGGCATAATTCCTTGTCTGGTACCTCGTAACACAGGGATACCTATAATATATCCCTACTTCGAGACCATGACAAGAGGTGTGTTGTCTGGCGCATATTTATTTATATTTCATGGAATATAACGAACATTTCAGCATTTGTTGGCCCGAACTAAAAGGTTCGGTGACTCGTTTCCTTGTCGTACGTACCATCCAGACGTGGAACGCTCTTCCAGCACATGTGTTTCCTTCCTCGTGTAGTCCCGGGGTCTTAAAGCGGGGCGTGAAAAGGCATTTCTGCAGGCTTTCAAGGTGAGGATGGCCATCCCAGTGATTCGTTTGGATTACTGGGCTTGTCAGCTTCATATCTGGTCCTCACGAGCGCTTTCCATCAGGTGGAGTGAGGTCATCTTGAAGGGCAAACAAAAAAAAAAACATACCATAGCTTACTACGGATTTTATGGTTTGTCAATAAACTAATGACTACCGGGTGATTTTCAAAAGTCTTACTCAGTAAGTGATGTAGTAACACTAGTAACTATGTAAGGGAAAATTTTATTTCTTTAATCTTTAAATTTAAGGTTTTCGACTGAACAGTTGAAAACCTTAAATTTAAAGTCGACTGATTTTGTATGGTGACTTTTTTTTCATATTGGACTAGACAGTCATTTGATCGCAATCGCACCTGATGGTAAGTGACGATGCGATCTATGATGGTACGAGTCTGCCTAGTCAATGCCTATTCACTCTTGTCTTGAAGAGACCCAGATTGTATTCGGAAACACATGCGCGGGCAGCGAGTTCCACTTCTTTGCTGTTCGCATTATGAAGGCAGAACGTTTTGTGCGAATAGCTGGAATATCCACAATGTGCGGGTGGAAGGCTAATGTGCGTCTTGTGCTCCGATGGTGAAAAGGAGATGGCGGAACACACTCGCCGAAATAAAGCCTGTAAAACCTTGAAATTAGATTCAATTGAAAATATCAAATGTTCACTTACATAGTTTCTACATAATTAACTGAGTATGCCATATCGTTTTGTACTCTATATAAGTAGAGAAGCTAAGAAAACAGTGCTAAATACTAAATAAACAGAACATCGATAATCTGTAGGTACAGAGGCGTTCACATCAACCTTTACAAAACCCTTGCAATATGGGTCTTATTTCAGCGGCATAAGGTGAAAGGTTGATCTGAACGCCTCTGTACTGGGTTTGAGTCCTTTCAATTAACACCGTCTGTTGAACTAGATGATAAGATTCACGAGAAATGATTATTGTGTGTATGGGATAGTCGTGGTGTCTGCATGACAATGTGTATGTACACGTCTAACAAGCATGAAAAACTAACTTCTGATACACCTTCTGTAATGCTGTGTACTTTTATAATTTTATAAAGATATGAAAGTCTTTTTTCAGATGAATTAATAATTTATTGAAGATCTTCAATGAGCGAACTATTCCGCTATAATTCATACAGTTAAAATTAAACGTTATATGTAAGAAAAACAGATAAGGACGAAATACTCTGGTTTGCAGGGTTTTTTTTTCAAATGAATATCTTTTTTAAAACAACCTTTAGTATATTTAATCAAAACATGGTTTGTGCGATCTTCAGGTCCGAGAATTTATTTCATAAATGAATATTTAGCATCGTGGTTCGGTCAAGCATTCATGATGCGCTCGGCACCGATATTAACTGGAATGAGACGTTGCATTGCTCACCTTGCACAATTACTACTGCGTATGCGATCTTGGGACTATTGGAAACTAATTTCTGTCCGCGCCTCTGCCTGCATCTGCTCCTTTCTGATTGGTGTTTGAAAAAGTGTTGATAATTTAAAAAATAACACGAACATTTTACATACAGAACATCCATCACTAACAGAGTTTGAACTCGTCCAAAGAGTGGTTGCTAAACATTTAATAGATATTTTGACACAGATTTTGTCTTAGGTGCAAACAAACCCACACGCGTCCTTTGAACATCCATTTTTGCGTTAATGGCTTAGGCAAACACATTTTGAGGTGTCTTCATACAAACATTGACAAGCAAAAATAAGTGATCACATCCTGAAATGACGCTGTTTTCTTAACTAGCCTTAACCGTTTATCGAAATAACACTATAAAATGCATTCACAATTATTTGTTAATAATAACTTTCAGCTCGATTGAGCTATGTTGACATGTTACTATTACTTATTCCCTCAAATTACCTAAATAGTAAATTAAAAACATCACAAAAATACCACTGAGGCCAAATTATTTGTTGAATCTTTTAGAAGCTTTTCGCACCACCTCCCCGCTTTAGCCAAACGTTTACCCCCATCTGTGTGCAGGACGAGGCGGCTGGTATGATGGAGGGACTTCTAGACTTCGGCATCGCCGGCCTTAAGAAAGGCCTGAGGTTCACCGGCCTTGGCGACGATTCGCAATCACTGGTATGAACATTTTAGTGTTTAAATGCTACTCTTTCATGTTATGATAATGTTTTCAGAGATCAGTGACCTTCTAACAGTGTTCTTTATGAATTTATACAGCTCCTTTAGGATTTTAAACCAATTTGATAATTTTCGTATCACGAGGCAAGTTACTTAAAGCTCAAGCTCACGACTTAGGCTTCGGTGGATAGGCAGCTTTAACGTTGCAAAAAAGGTACGAAACGGTGCTGTCAAATCAGTTTAATTTGACACTATTTACAAAATTAAACATGACTAGCCAGTGCCAGGTTAATGCTGACAGGATGGCAATAAAAATCATAAAATGATATTTTTAACTGTGCTCAGTTAAAATCTGGGATTTTTAAAAGGGTTTGTAAAAAGACCTTGGTTGTGATTTATTCATTAAACCCAACAATCATGCCGCTCATGAATCCATGAGGGGCTGGTTTTCTAGGGGCTCCTGTTAATCATTACTAATGAGTCCCAGGTGCGATTGCGAACAAACGACTGTCTAGTCCACTATAAAAATGACTTAAGTATTACAAATAATGCGTGTTGTGTTTTAGGAAAAATCGCCATCACACAAGGGATCACCGCCTGAAATCGGCAAGGCGAAACCAGCGACGGAACCGAAAGAAATTATAACTTCTACCGTTGTACAAAAAGGTTAGTAGAATAATTTGTAATAAACCATTTTTTAAAACTATTTGTAAATAATTTTCCTATTTTAATGACCTTGTTCCACACGAGATAGAAAAAAATCATCCTTGTTTTTTATTTTATTTTCAGAAGAGAATGGCAACCCTTCAGCCCCTCAGCTGATCAAGCAACAAAGGGTGTTGTCGCAGGATAGCGTTGTAAGTACTTTAGTTTATTATTTATTTATTAGTTCGTCCACAAATATTAGTTTATTACACAAATAATCAAGAATATAAAAATGACACATGAGTTAATGTCTTAAGTGAGAAGGGGGAAAATATAAATTAAGCTCCATGCAATTACACAATGATGGGTGGCCAGCTCTTTTTCAGGTATACAACCTTTGAATTAGATACGTCACGAATGGATCGCATTGTATGTTATTGGAAAACGATAGAATTACTTTGCTTTTTTTGTTTTCTCATTTAATCACTTACTTACACTTCTACCTAAGAAAACGTTTCAAGATTGAGATATTTTTTTAATTTTAGTAACTTAGATAAAATTATAGTAAATTAGATGAAATAAATCTCTGGGACTATTTACACAAATATCATCTGGTCCCAAACTAAGCAGAGCTTGTTTGTACTATGGGTGTCTGAGATTAATAAACATACTTACATATTTCTAAATATGAACATACTCAAATAGATAATGACACACAACAAACACAAATGTTTGTAATGGGCAGAGATTGAACCCACGACGTCCTGCTGAAGGCATGCACGCTACCATTGCACAAACAAGTCATACTTAGATTTTAGATCAAATAGCGGAAGATACGGCCGTCCTTAAACTGTCAACTGAAGACGGGGATGATGCACAACTACATGCACGCACACTCACACCGCTGTGATTCTATTTATCGACAAACCTATTTGTTTTGACCATAGCGTAAGCGAGACAGGCGTGCGTCAGGATAAAGTCCGTTTAAGTAAATTAGGCGACGGGGGCTTGATTTGAGCGGTCCAGGCGCTAGAGGCAAGTCACCTATCTTTCCATTTTGATTTAAGGCAATTATAGCCGCCAACTAGCGCCACCAATTGATTTATTTTTATAACTTCCAAATTAGACATTGTTTTTAAAATCTAAAGAATGAATATCTCAAAAAATACTTTTTTTAAATATTGAATGTCTGTCTACGACTTTTAATTTTTGCAATAAGTGGCCACTTTTAGCAAAAAGCTACTATATTTCCCAGCCGTCCCTGCCCCGGCCGGCCCGCTCGCCGCCGCGGGCGGACTCGCCGGAGCCGGAGTACGAGGAGGCGGCCGACCTCTCCACCAGCATCGCCAAGCTCCGGAGCTTGCTGGAGCAGCGCCAGGAGGACACAGGGTGAGACTGGAAAAGATATAGTAAAAGAATAAAATCAATAGGGTATTCTACTATGCTTGAAAAAGTACTTCAAAATGTTGATTTTCCTAATGAAAAGCCACAAAAAAGTATATTTCGGCTATGTAAATACGCTTTCTTGCCATACAATTTTAAACAGTTTCTTTTCCCATTCCCGCGAAAACGCTGTCAGCCGTTGTTTGCTGACGTAATATAGGTAAAAGCAACAGTCGTGTATGTTTGTACGACCGTCATGTTGGACCGTATCAACGTCAAGTTGATGGATATAGCTGTTTACACTGAACTGACAGTTTTTGCCTAAATGACGTCACACCATGGTGGCTCGTGTTTTAGGTCACGTTATACAGATTAAAAATTACGACTTTTAATTTCAATATAAAAAATCGAAAATGTCATGACTCAAAATCAGAATATTTATATTACACAAAAATATATTTTTTAATCGAATTTCATAATTTATTTTCCATTACCGAAAGTAACCCTATTTAATCATAAACTTTTAAAAGTGCACAAAGATAGATACCAGAACCCGCGTCTTCTACAATCCGGGTGGCAGCTCTTCCAGCCAGGACTGTGGAAGACGCGGTTTCGAGTCCTACGATCAGGTCGAGTTTTTCTAGTTTCTATCTTTGTGTATAGATAGATAGTGTTTAGATAGAGAGAGAATAGAGCATTGTAAATTTTTCAAAAGTACTTATGAATTACTTTAAGTCCAGTGAAACGATATAAAGAATCTGACCGTCACTGAGTTTGGATTAACATGCGATTATTATCTGTCATTGGTATGCATATAATTATCGACCCTAAAAAAGGCTCTGATCCTGATAGGTTCCCCCTTGTTTTTGTATTTTCATTTGCATCTGTTCCTTCACACCCACTGATGCTTATTTTTAACAAATCTTTGTCTTCTGGTGTTTTCCCCACGAAATGGACGGATGCCAAAATAGTCCCGGTTCACAAATTTGTTAAAGAAGACCTTATCTCTAATTATAGACCCATCTCAATCCCTAGCAAATTTGCAAAAGTTTTTGAATCACTGCTCTGCCCATACATCAAACATCATTCAAAGCTTTATCTTGCCGAAGAACAACACGGTTTTGTTGGGTCAAGATCTACCACTGTAAACCTTTTTTCTTTTACTGAATCCTTTATGAATGATTCTAGAAAACAGTACGACGTTATTTACACAGATTTCATAAAGGCATTCGACTAAGTCTCTCACAAAATTCTCGCTCAAAAATTATCAGTTTAAGGTATTCATGGCTCCCTGTTTTCATGGTTCCGTTGGTGGGGTTAAAATAGACCCTAAAATAGACGAGATGATTGTAATAGTACCTAACTTTAAAATTTGTACTGATAATTTCTCCAAATAAAATGTATGGGCGGGTCTTCGCCTCCATTAGGATCGGCCATAGCGTTCTACGTGGGTATTTGGGCAATTAAAAATGAAGAAAGTAACGGTAGTAACCGATTCACAATCAAAAGCTATTTTATTTAATCTTAATCTTAATTTTTAATTTTATTTTCATCACGCGGTTACAACATTCAACGTGGCAGTAAACGTCACGTCATCGATACATCGATTTCTGTCACTCTGTCAGTGAAACAGACACCGGACACACCACAGATTATACATTGCACAAATATCGCCTTAAAGACACACTACACTCACACTTTAGTTTATTCACTGTTTTTGTTTTATTTGGATATTTCATGTACACTACCCCCCATTACGATTATACTTTTCCCAACACACTACACTGCATACTGCACTTTTGCATATACGAATTACCTTTTTTCCCATTATAATGTTAATTATTACCTATAAAGGATGGACGACCACCGCAGCAGGCCCTGCCAGAATACCAGCGTTTCTGCCGTGCCTGCACGGCAGGGGCACGTGCTGAGGCAGGGTCCTGGTTGGCCCACTATCTTTTGTTACTCATTAAGGTTCTGTGTTTTGTTTTAATGTTTTTGTACTGTAATTCTGTCACTGTATGGGTCAATAAATGTTTTTTCTTTCTTCTTTCTTTCTTTCTATTTAGAAATTTCACTTCTTCACAAAAATTCACTAAAAATCAGCAACAATCACTCAAAATGTCTCTTAAATATTCACAATCAATTGCAAGTAGAATAACTATAGCGATTCGTCGAACTCGTGGTGCGCGCCGTTGACGATCACTCGAATTACGCGTCCAACATGGCTGCGCTGACCATCGATACGACGCTCTGCTAGAGTGACAGCTGTCAGTTGACAGCTGTCAATCTTGTCCCGTGCAACTCGATAGGTAGCGCTCGTGATGCGCCGTCAAATGTTTTGAGTTTGTTTACATTCTTTAACTCGATTCGCTAGCCTTACGGCTCGCGTACACCTCATCCGTTATCAGCTGTCAACGGCCGTCATCGTACGAGTAGTTCTGTCCGCCATTGGCCGACAAAATCCGTTTTGGTGTACGTGTACCGTTCATTTATATACGTTTTATTTGATCGGCCGATGACGGTTGTTGGCGGCCGAGCATAGTTCGGCCGATAACGGATTAGGTGTACGCGAGTCGTTACTCTAGGAATATGTTGTTAACTGTGCCAGGTCGGAAGAGATCTGGTGGTCGGAGGCGGAGGAGACGCGCGGGCGCCCCGCGCCGCCCTCCGACCGGCCCGTCGACACCGCTACGCTCGCTGGTACGGATACAATACATAGCTCGACTTTTCTGAAACCATAGCAAAATTAACCTTATGTCAACAGCATAAGGTGGTACAGCTTATCTTATTTGTGATGACGCGCCCCATACATTTTTTTGTTGATTTAGATGTACCGAGTGTACTTTTGCGAAAAAAAGTCGCATGCTCCTAGGTTCGAGCCCAACCGGCTACTGAGCAACCAAGAACAGTTGCATGTTTATATCTATTGTGTCCACATTTAACTTTTATTTATGTACGTGAATGCGGTGGAGGGGCGCTTCATTTCAGCTTAGACAAGCTCTAAAGTCTAAAGCTTGACGTGAACGCTTGTGTACACTAGCTTTGTTTATAACTCTGTCGGCGTTTCCGAACACACAGAACTATGACGGAGACAAGAAAAAAAGTATTTTGCGCGAACCGAAAAACTTGTAAAGATCACTAATCTCCCAACAGTTTCTGTAAACCATCAGAATTGCAACAATTGTTGACTAACAGCCCCTTAGCATTAAACTCATACATTATGTGAAAAAAGAATGTCTAAGTTTTTAGTTCAACTATAAGTACAGTTTTACTTGAAATAAAATATCACCGAATATATCAACTGGTCAATGTTAGTGATTTATTTGCTTAATCTAATTCCTCTATTGATACTTTGTTCCAGATGAATATAACATGAACATCGATAGAAACGTATCTCCGGGGCAAACCTCCAACAACATGCAGAGACTGGACAAGTAAGTTTTACATGCATTTACATTATTCTCTTTTTACTTTACTTCTTTACGTATTATCTATGAGAACTCTCAATAATAAGATTAAAATTGTCTAAATAACTCCTTCACTCACATTACTCGCCCAATGCTAGATTGTATTTTAATATCTATAGAAAACCTGTGCAAATTTTTCATCGATTTCAAATCAAATCATCGATCCCGCGAGCCTACTTTTCATCAATGGTATCATAATTCAATGTAGTAAGTAGGTGGTGAGCCTGCATTCCGCCGTTATCCGGGTCGATTTGGGTTTTTATCGATGCTTTCCATTTCCATTGGAAAGTTAGTCTGAAACGTAACATTGACACTTTCAATGCCATACCACGCACCGGTGCGTTATAACAATCGATTTCCTATCATGTTTTTTATTCGGCAGTGAATGGGTTAAACACAAAGATTTTGGTTCTGGCCAGATTTGAACTCGGGACCCCACGATTCGAGTTTGAGTGCTTGAGCCCTTAACTCGAATCGTGAATCGTGATATTATACCCCTAGCAAAAAGTATGCATGCGGCGCGGTCCGGACAAATGGTCCGCTTAGAACAAACCACAATTTTGATCACGCACACAGACACAGTGATCTTTCAGGCGACACCGGTGAGAATCGGTCACGCGGTCGCGAGTGTTTTTGTTTTTGTCGAACTTGGTGCAATTTCTCACGTGATGAATTTTGTTTTGCCGGGTTCAAAACTTCAATTTTAAAATTCAGGCCGAATATAGTATTAACCATAGTCGGTCAGGCAAGTTTAGGTAATTGTACTGAAAAAATGCGAGAGCGGTCCTTGTGTAAACTGTTCATTTTGTGATTAGGTTATTCCAGCGCACGGTGACGGGCGTGTTCAACTCGCTGAAGACGGCGGTGGGCGCGGAGCAGGCGCCGCGCGCGCGCAGCGACTGGGCCTACGTCAGCACCTCTGTGGAGCTGAGCGTGAGTGCAGCAGAGGGCGGAGTGCGAGTTGCAGTGAGCGACGCGAGTGTGTATGGCATCGAGCGGCCGTAATGTTGCCCGAATTTGCCGCTAGATGGCGCTGACTCGATGCCGTAATAATCGACATTAACGTGCTCGCAAAACGCGATGGTGAAGTCATTCACTTCTCTCACTGCAACTCGCACTTGGCCACTCTGCACATATTTTCAACTTAACTCCCTCGCCGGGATCATCGCCTGCGTTCAACAATTTTAGCATCATTCAGTGAGGAAGGAACACTGAGCAATAGGCTGCCTGTCCACCGAAACGGAGCGAGGCAGCGGAGCGGAGTTTTGGCAATTTCCGACCAATAGGATTGAAGGCAGGCGTGCCTTCTAGCAATCCGATTGGTTGAAAGTTGCCAAAACTCCGCTGCCTTCTAGCAATCCGATTGGTTGAAAGTTGCCAAAACTCCGCTCCACTGCCTCGCTCCGATTCGGTGGACAAGCAGCCTTACTCAGGGCCCTTTCCAAATCTCTTTTAGAGTGATTTTCACTTTCGTCGGATTGAACAAAATGAACAAAACCTTTCAGGTGAATCTCTTTGGGCTCCAGGCACCGGTAGAATATAGATATTGCTATTATTACTTCTCAGAGTGAAAAAACCTTTCCGAAACAACTAGAAATCTGTCAGGTGACAGCTTAGGGTCCCTCGATTTCAATTTGGAACGGGTTTGTGTGATTTCACTTATCAGAGTGAAATTCCACTCGATAAGGAAAGCAGCCTCGAAAGTTTTCATTGTTTTGTACTGTCTAGGCCCAAGACAGTACAAAAAGGGCCATAGTATCCTCACCAAGGACAAATCTTTACAATATAAAATTGCACGATCCTTTTGTGTCTGTATGTCATTAATCTGGCCTGACTAGCCTATTGGCGCAATAGAAGCGATCCTGCCTTTAGCGCCGAAGTCGTGGGTTCGATCTCCGTCCAGGAAATTTTACATGTGAAGAATATTTGTGTTTGTTCTGCATCTGGGTGTTAATATCCTTTTATGTATGTATTCACAAATATTTAACTACGTCTATCTATCTCTAACAATTGACACCCATTTCACAAGCTATGCTTAATTTGGGCCCTGATGATCTTGATTTATTGGTTTATCGCAGGTGTGCGGTTCCGTGGCGCGGCTGGTTAGCTCGCGGCGCGCGTACGCGCACGTCGACGCGGCATTGGACTCGCTGCAGCAGCTGCCGCCGCCGCCGAGACCTAAGGAGATCGTGCCTGAAGACTTCGGTGAGCAAACATTGTCCTTTACAAATACATAATCTTAAAATTATAATTCCGTCCAGCCATGTTCTACTAAGCTTGCAAAAGTTTACAAGCGCATATAGAAAGGTACCATATTAAATTAACGGTAGTTAACGCAAACAATGTATTTTAATTCAATTAAGGCCTAATTTTTCAATTCTTAGTTTATTCCCTAGATAGCTAACTGAAGTATAAAATTATACCCTTTCCAATCGTTTATTTAACTTTTGACAGATTACGCACATAAAGTTTTGTAATAATTTTTGATACAATGTATTACAGGGAATACTGTACTTCATGGCCGGGCTCCGCCCACTTAGAGATGTGTCATTCGTCATTAATGACGACAGACTATAAAACGGTTTTCAAATCGATTGTCAATTATATTAATAAAACATACAATAACATTATTGTGATTATATTTTATATGAAATCACGTACAAACCTTTATTATTTTGCATTAAAATGCCCTAAATGTCTCTGCATAAATAATTTGCGTAATGAAAACAGTTCCATCGTACTCGTACCTAGTAATGGGATCGAATTTATTCGCTGCAAATTAATGAATCTAAAATAATCGTTTAGACTTACTGTAGTTGGTTCCAATAAAAAGCATGTGAATTAACTACTACTTAATAATTACCTACTTGTAATGCACAGGTGCAAAATGTTGAAATTCATAGTACTTTATGGATTAAAAAATAGGACAACCAAAAGAGGTACATACTATTTTAATTGTAAAGAATCGTCTTCTTCGTATGACCAGGAATCATCATCACTGGAGTTATCAGTAATATTGATTATCAATTCTTGGACAGATAAATTGTCGAATGCAACATCCCGATCCCAATCCGACATTATCACCTTTTATGTTTTTCTACAACACTCGCCCAGTTTTCAGGAGTTACTTTTTCACACGCATTTTTTTAGTAAATCCAGCATTTTTCTTGCGGTGAAAGGAGGAGTTGTATTGTTCCTCGCAGCATATCCTTTAACTTGTGCCCAGATCATTTCAATTGTAATATATTGGCAGTGATATGGGGGAAATCTGAGGACGGTATGACCATGCTCTGCTGCCATTTCATCTATATGTATCGGTTTGGCAGCTTCTTTGTTTTTAACATCTTTACTAACTCTACTTTTAGTAGGGACTCGTCCACCTCCTCGCCATTGTCACGGAGCCAGTTTATGATTTCATGTTTTTTGTTGGCCTGCGTTGGCATTTTATTATATTGACGAGAGTGATAGGGTGCATTATCAATAAATATTATTAATGCCTCCTCGAGTAATGTAAGCGTTTCTCTGAACCACTTTTCATACACGTTCGAATTCATCTCCTCATGATAATCTCCTGTTTTCTGGGATTTGAAAGCTAATAGAGCGTCTGGCACAAATACTTTTACCGTTCCTGCATGGCAAATAATCGCCTTTGCCCATTGTTACTGCAGAAGTGGAGCCAGCAGTGTTGTCAGTCCAAGTTTTTGTCCTTTAAGTACTCTATTTTTTGTCATTTTGACAGTAACGAAGGAAGGAACAATACGCTCAACTCAACCAAACGTGAGAATTCACAAATAAATCAATACAGAGGAATATAAAAACTCAACTCGACGTATGAAATATATATATATTTGTGAGATTAGAGATATATATTTTTAGTAGGCGTTAGGTAATCTTAGCGAAATAGAACCTTTATTAGTTTATTTTGTGCTCTTTGTATTAAATTTAAGTTAGTTTTTGCCGCCGAGCCCCAAATCTTAATCAAATAATCAATATGTGGTTTGACAAGAGAATTATACATAAGATATCGCACTTCACGTGTAAGTAGTTATGCCTCTCAATGCTCCAGTAAGAGACGATAATCTTGATTTGATTTTTTCAATGTGAGATTTCCACGTAAGTTTGCTGTCAACAATGAGTCCCAAATATTTTACGCACTCTATTCGGTTTATTTTGAGGTTATTTAAAGTTAAGGGTTCATGACCGGGGATTTGTTTGTTTTTGGCCTTAAAAATGATGTAGTTTGTTTTAGATACATTAACAGTTAGTAAATTATATTGAAACCACTCACCGAGTAATTTAAGATCATTTTGTGCGTCTGCAACAATTGTTTCTATCGAGCGGCCAAAGTAAAACAGACAGGTATCATCAGCATATAGGGTGATGTCACCTTTTAGACCAATTTCATGGTCATATCATTTATAGATTGAAATTAATAGAGGCCCATGATCGATCCTTGAGGAACGCCATAATTAATGGTTTTTGGTTGACTTTGATAACTTTCTGCCTTTAAGACCTGCATACGGTTAGATAAGTATGATTTCAACATATCGTAAGCTGTTTCAGTTATGCCAATCCTTTTTAGTTTTTTTCTAGTAAAATTTCGTGACTTACGGTATCGAACGCTTTTTTGAGATCCATACCCATAGCTATATTTTTCCTATCCAAGTTAGTTTTTAATTTTGTTATAAGATCTATTGTAGCGCATAAAGTGTTAGACTTTGGTCTGAAACCATACTGTTTCTCGTAGATAAAATCAATTGAAATGAGATATTTTTCAACTCTATTGTACATAATTTTTTCAAAAACCTTGGACAGGACAGACAGAACTGATATGGGGCGATAGTTTCCAGGATGAGATCTGTTTCCCGATTTATAAATAGGCGAAACTTTAGCAAGTTCTAGGCAATCTGGAAATGTTCCTAATTCTAAACACTTATTTATACACTTAGTTAAGTCTTCAGCAAGTATTTTTTTAACACATTGAATAGCTTTAGTACTAATACCATCAGCACCTGAGGACGTGTTGCTTTTTATTTATTGCATATATTTAGAACTTCATTTGTGGTCGCTGGTGATAATTGTGATAGCTTCTCTGATTGAAATTTGACTGTTGTATTTGTCCTCGTACGATACTTTTTAGGTATTTCTCTTGCCAATAACTCTCCTATAGTTGAAAAGTAATCGTTAAAATACCCGCAGATTTCTTTTTCGTCCGTAACTATGTCTGAACCTTTCTGTAGTTGGACTGGGGCAGCAGTATCTTTGAGAGAGGTTGTTTATGAGAGTCCACATTTTTTTGGGTTTATTGCTACAGTTATTAAAAGCTTTATAATAGTATTCTGCTTTTGATTTTTTCACTATACTGGCAACACTTTTCCGTTTTATAAAATAATATTCTGCTATTCTATTGTCGTTTGGATTAAGTTTGTGTTTCTGGAACAATTCATTACGGCTTTTTATTGCATCTAAAATTTCTCTTTTTATCCAGGCTTGTTTTGGAGGGTTCATTTTCTTGGTTTTGGTGATTTTACTAGCATTAATACTGGTTATTAGGTTTTCCTTTAGCTTATTCAATTCGCCGTCTTTGTTGTTTTTTGTGATAGTTTCGTATGTGATGTAAAGTTTTTTATAGTCAATAGCGTCATACTTTATAGACTTTATGGGTTCAGCTTTATAATTGCTTACCTCCAGATAAATCTGCCTGTGATCTGACATACTTGATTCTATAATGGCCATATGGAAGCCAGTTTGCTTTATATTTGAACATACATGGTCTAAAATGGTACTGGTATTACATGTTTCACGAGTGTTATGGTGTTTGTCAATTTTATTGATTAAGTAATAACCACTCTCCCTTAAAGTATTCTTGTGATCTAGAACCGTTCTGTCAGAACTAAGCAAGTCGTAATTACAGTCGCCAAATACAATAGCTCTCTTCCTTCTTTCCAACTGAGGCGAATAATAATCGAGAAAATCACTGCTATTGGTACGCCCTGGTTTGTAAACTGCGCCCACGTCCAGATTAAATTGATTATGTGGATCCACAAATAGTGATTTTCATCAACAGACTTTTCTTCAATCAGGTTATGTTTGAAACTATTATGTACAAAAATGGAGACTCCTCCACCCTTAGTGTTTTGCCTAAAGTTGGAGTAATGAGTGTATCCAGGCAAGTATAGTCTCTTTGCTTCATCATCTGATCTTATCCATGTTTCAGATAATACTATTATATCTATGGATTGTGTTTTGAAAAGATTGCATTACACAAGCTAGCTCATCGAGCTTTCCAGGTTTGAAAATACTACGGGCGTTGGCATATAGACATTTCAAGGACTTTTTGTCTGATTTTATAGAAATGTAGTCACTGGTTACTTCATAAGAGTTACATTCGTGAGTGGTGGTGCCAGTATAGGTGTTCGGAACCCTTAAAGGTTGGAGTTTTTTGGAGTGACTATTTTGGGCACACCCCTTACATACTTAATACAAATATTTTCTTCACCTTTACTAACTCGATTTTGGAGTTCTTCTTTGAGCTCTTTCATGTAAGCCTGTTGTTGAGGTGTCTGGTCTGAGAAGATCTTTACACTGTTATCTTTGATATTCTTTCTGTTCCTCAGTATATTTATAACCGTTTCTTGTGAAGAAAAACACACCTTTAACAGTCGTTTTTTATCTGCTTGGTATTTTCCCAAACGGATAAATGTGTGTGTTAAATCGATTAAAACTTTTTCATAAATAAAATCGATCGATAAAAGAAATCGAATCGGTAATGGGTCAGGGTATCACTATTTGATTAAGTATTAGAGCTGTCAAAAGTTAAATAAACGATTGGAAAGGGGCTATATCTGGCTGTTTATCAAGCGAATAGATATTTTTAATTTTTCAATCGTCTTTTATCCAAAGAATAGCTATCTACTGTTTGTCTATGTACTAATATCGCTAACTTCACACTGATTATCCACAAGCGAGATGCACTTAAACAATCATTGCAATGTTAGAATGAAACTAGACAAAAAGTGATGTTTGACAAATTGACACTGACGTATAAGAAAAACAACCTAAGCTTTTTTTCTTGTCTAAAGTTATGGTAAAAGTTTGTGATTATAGTAACACTCCACAACTCCTTAACAAAATGAAAATAATCTCAAATGACACACCACATAACCTCAAAATGTCAAAGAAAACGCATAGAGAAATCTTATCCAACCCCTAAAGAAGCAGATAACTTTATTCCTCAGTTAGCGGCTTTATGCAACAGATAACATCTATCTGACCATTGAAAAATTAAAAATCTTGTTAATCTTCGAATAAACTTTATTCTACAGATAAATTTCGTTATCCGAGGATTGAAAAATCGGCCCTAAGTGAATTTAAATTCATCGTAAACTTTTTAGTTTAGTCAAAGTACCTATTCTTGGATCCAATAAAAGCTTTTTTTCCACCTGGCGCCTAGCGCGACCCACACATTACGTAGGACATAAATAAACATTGTTGTTTCATAATTTTATAACCAAATTAAAATTTACCGCAATGGACCTAGTGACGAATGAATAAAATAATAACTCAATAAAAAAATGGACATTGACATATATAGACGACTGTACGACGTAATGCGCTGTATCACGGTTACCCGGTTTCGATTCCCGGTCGGGTCAATGCAGAAAAACCTTTTCCCAATGAACACAAAAAAACCTTTTTTTTTTGTGTTCATTGGGAAATTTCCGACTAACTCTCCGGTGATGGAAAACATCGATAAAAAACCAAATTAACCCGGACAACGGCAAACGGCTCACCACCTACCACGTTGGGTTCTAATACCATTGTTGAAAAGTGGGCTTCTGAGTGCTCCGTTCACAGCAACAGTCACAGTTACTTCTGACTACCCTGTTTGGGATATAATATCGTTACGAATTACGCATGCGGCGCGGCGCCTCGGACAGATAGTCCGCTTAGAACAAACCCGCCATTTTGATCACGCACACAGACACAGTGAGTTTACAGGCGATACCGGTGATCAGTGTCGCGGCCAGTCGTACTGTTTTGTTGTTGAACTAAAGTGCAGTCGCCAAGCACAAAGAATTTCGTACATTGACTCTTCACTCACTGCCAGTGGTAACAAACATTTTCAGTTTTTAATATACGAAATATTTGGAAGAGAAAAATAAACTAAAATATTACTGTGTAAATTACATTTTTAGGCTTTAAAAGTCTACTTGAAAACCTTACAGATTCGTTATGTCCTCCTCCTTCTCCGATTTAGTGAAGTGCGACATTATTCTTTTATTTCGCGGAGAAATAAACTCCTTAAATGGGCGCGAGGTAGATGGCCCCGAGTCTGTTTTAAAACAGTTTAGTAATCAAAAAGTAACAATATAACAAATAATAACAAACAACATAACACATTAACAAAAACAACTTTAGAAGTAATTTCACTTCCGAAAACTGAGCGATCACTTTATCCCCGTAAAATATAGCTTGATTAGAATGACAGGTTTCAAATTACAGATTGCAATAAAATCTACAAAAAGTTAATATAATATCATTATGTCTGTTAATGGTCAAAAACTTTTTTAAACGTTTTATAATTTACTTTGTGAAGGCACCTAAAGGGAATACTTTTTTCATGAATAATAAGAAACAAATAAATTATATAGTTTAAGTGGAAAGTTTAATTTAAATCCATTCTCACGTGATGAAGAAGAACAAGTTTTATTGTGGGTAGGTGTACAAGTAACAAGTCGTTAAATTTTGCTCCCCAAAGAATAAATCTAAATTAAATTATTTATTAAGAGGTGCCCGTGGCTAAGTGACGGCAGCGGATCGGCAACGATCCGATGTTAAGCAACGACAGTCAGGTCGGGTTATGGATGGGTGACCATCCCGACCGAAATTAAGTGATGTGTTTTTCGGGCATCTCCGTGCTTCGGAAGGCACGTTAAACAGTTGGTCCCGGCTGATGTCGCAAGATATCAGTCGTAAAGCCTAGTCAGAGGCTAAAAAGGCGGCTTGATAACGTCTGACGGTAAGGTTTATCACTGGCCTTACATTCACCTCTCCAACAATCCGCACTGAGCTCGCGAGTTGGAGTATGGCTCGTACCACCTCATAGTTGAGGTGAGGCCTGTGCCCAGCAGTGGGACGTATAAGGCTGTATCTATATCTATAATTATTTATTAGTGATAAAATAGGCTATACATGCTTGTATATTAAAGACAGTACCTGCCAGCAAACTCCTAACTAATAATCCTTTGTGGCACTTCCACTTATAACTATTAAACACTTTTCACACAACCTCTTACAACATGCAGTCACTACAACAATCGCTTGAGGATGTTAAGGCATTGTGCACTGGGAGGATTGCTGAATTCCAGAGAAATCTGGATAATGCTGTTCCGGCACCATCGTCATCCACCACCCTTGCTGCGTTGGCTGAGGAGTTTCGAATTTTCCGGACTTTCATTATGACCACTGTGGCTTGCCTGCAGCAGCAGGTTGAACTACTTTGGCAAGAGTGGGATAAGTTTGAGATGAGGGGGCGCAGGAACATTCTGCGGGTGCATGGTGTGCCGGAGCGGCAGAATGAGGACACTTGTGGCAGTGTTTTGAAAGCTGTGTCTGAGCGCCTTAAACTTCCGCTATCCCAAGCTTCATTTACTCGCTGCCAGCGAATGGGCCGTGACATCAACTCTAAGCCCAGACCGGTACTTCTGGAGTTCCGCGAAGTGGCTGATAGAGACAAAACATGGTTTGCCAAGACTGGTCTTCAGGGTTCCGGGGTGACCATCTCCGAGTTCCTGACCCGCGGGCGCCAATAATTGTTCTTGGAGGCACGGAAGCGGCTTGGAGTGCAGAAATGTTGGACGCGGTACGGAGACATTGTTGTGCTGGCTCCAGACGGCGAACAGCGTAGGATAGCCTGGCATGATGACCTGGACAAGCTCTGCGGGCCTTCAACTGAGGACATCCAGGACTCCACCAGTGGAGCAGTGGCGGCTGCGAGCGTTTCTCCGGCTAAGCCGGTCGCGGGCAGGCCCAAACGCAACGCAAAAAAATGAAAGTTTTGTTTTGATGTACGTATCCTGCCTATATCTTTTTTTGTTTTTTGCTGTTGTAATATCTGTCTATTTTTTGATTTCCTTTTTAACTATTGTTATCTTTGTAGCCTTAAATTTCTTCACTTTTGTAAATTTACCCCTTTTGTTTTTGACTAATTATTCAGTGACTGTTTTTTTTTTTTGTGTATTGTTTTACGGCTCCGAATGAAATCCATCAAGCCTATTCTTCAATTTCTATCTTCTTCCTCGGTTGTTTTGGGCAGAGTTAATTATATCTTCGCTTTCATAATGGGTTGTAATTTGTGTTGCACTTGGTTGAAAAATGTCTTATTTTCATAACTCTCCAATGGTGTCCACTATATAACTGTAGATTAAAAAGTAAGTTTCCGTATTCTGGAGTAAAGATGGCAGGAGGCCATCTACTAAAAGCAATCTTTGCACACTGAAGGCGGAGCAGTGTAAGATAAGATGTTCGAGTGTGGCTTCATCACAATTTCTACAATATCCACAAACGGCTGAGTTGACAAGGTTGATTCTTCTAAGTGGCGCTGCAAATTTTCCGTGTCCTAAACGTAATCTATTGATTGTGGTAATTAATTTTCTTGATGGATTATTTAACTTGAAATACCAAGGTATTGTTCGTAAATTCTTTTGTATTTCACTGTACCATTTGCCTTTAAACTGTCTTGTGTATTCCCAATCTCGAGACCAAGCATCAAACATTCTCATCTTTAATGGTTCTTGGTAATCTGTCATAGGAACAGATGGTGATAGATATGAATTGGTATCCATTGCGTATATATTAGGGACATAAATCTTCATCAGGTTATCTACCACTTCATTTCCCATTATTCCTGAATGTGATGGTACCCAGATAAATTCTATTTTCTTTTCTTCATTTTCATACAGATATTCTCTTATTTTGCGTATGTATAAATTATTCTTGTAAGAAATAGTATGACTTACCAGGCAAGTGAGTACACTCAAAGAATCAGTAACAATCAGATAATGTGTGATCAGTTCCTTGTATGTACTGAAGTGCTGCATATATAGCATATGCTTCGGCTGTGAAAATTGATGCACTTTTATTTAGGGTAAAACAACGACTAAATTTGGCTGTCGAATCATAATATGCTGCTTTACTTGCATCTTTAGTTTTGGATACATCTGTGTATATATTCCGGAATGCTTGTTTTTCATTACAAATGTAGGATAAAAATTCTTCATGATTATATACCCTTTTTGAATCAATCTTAGGACTCGTAAACTGGATTTCAAGTGTACTTAATACCCACTGTTCGTTATGGTCTATATATTTACACAAAGTTTTAAGTTCATCTATATGCTTGCCTTGTAACAAATTATTATCTCTAAACAAAAGTAAATATTGTTTATTAGCTAAAATTTTTAAGTAAAACTTCCGTTAAGTATTGAAGTCTTATATCAATTGGACATATACCTGCTTCTATTTATAGAGAATTAATGGGTGTAGAACAGAATGCAAAAGTAATTATTCTGAGACCTTTGTTTTGTATTACTTCTAATTTACGGAATAAGGATGGACTAATACATTTCCCATAAACTATTAATCCATAATCATAGTGACTTCTAACGATTGCTTTATAAATCATACTTCACAGTTTAGGGTCCATGCCCCAACTCACACTAGCTAAGTGGCGCATTATATTTACACTTTTTTGCATACTATTTACTACTTTTTGTACTTGGGAATCAAAATGCATTTTTGAATCAAATGTTACTCCTAAAAATTTATGTTCCTCAACTATACTAATATTTACAGAGCAATATCTTACAGCCATATTAGCAGAACTAAAATCATGTGTCTTGCTAAATATCATAGCAGAACTTTTATGAGGATTCACATCTAATTTAAGGTTCAATTTATAAAATTGGTACATTGAATTCAGAGCTTCATTAATAGTGTTAACTGCTTAAGCTAAATGTCTACTAGAAGTGTACAACACAATATCATCAGCGTATTGCAATACTGATAAATTATTTAACTTAAGAAATTGATGTATTTGGACAGTATACAGTAAAAAAATTAAAGGAGATAAAGTTGCTCCTTGCATTACACCTTTAAATGCCATTTTCGGGCCATTCAAAGTTTCGTTAAATTTTACATAAACAATCTGACCATAAAAGAAATTAAAAATCCACTCACATATTTTACCAGGAATATTATAACTATGTAAAATTTTAACCAAAATATTCAAGTCTACGTTATCAAATGCTCCACTTACATCTAAAAACACACTTACCAAGTAGCTATATTCATCGAATGCTTTTTGAATATCACCACCAAACTTCATTAGACTATCTACAGTACTACGGCCTTTGCGGAAACCGAATTGATCAGGAGGAATTATAAACCTAGATTCTACATACAATTCTAACATATTTTCAAAAAAAAAAACCCATACATGAAGATAACGATATAGGACGATAAGATTCAGCTAGATTTGGATCTTTTCCTGGCTTTAATATAGGGACAACGGCAATGTTTTTCCAGGAATCAGGAATTTCATTACGTTGCCATAAATCATTAAATAATATCAATAAAACTAATTTAGCTGATTTATGAAGGTGTTTAAAAATCATTACCAAAATTATCATCCCTAGGTTTAGGGCATGGCTTTTTTCGGTCAAAAACTTTAACTATATTCCAAACTTCACTAATAGGGGGGTATTACGATCAAAACTAGAACAGAACCTTTTCCCACTAGCTGTTTTTTCCTTTTTAATGGTAAGTTTTTTAAGGGCGTCTAATTTCTTATAAATAGCATAATTCTCTATAGTAGGATATCTTCTATAGTTGTAAAGTGGTAACTTACTTTGCTTTACTGCATTAGAACAAATTTCACTCCACCATGGGACTGGTTTACGTATTTTTTGTCCACCGTTTTCTACTTTATGAATAGGGATAAATTCTTTTCTTAATTCATTCAATTTCATACAAAACTTATCATAATTTGCAAGAGCGCTTTCTTCTTGTGGTAAATCATTGAAAATACTTTGTGATTTATAAGTGTATCCTACCCAATCAGCTTTCTTGTAAACAATTTTTTCCGTATTTCGTGAATACTCATAAAGATCAGCCGTAACATTAAGATCGATCATTGTGGGATAGTGGTAACTGCCTAAGGTATCATCAGAATACACCGACCATTCTACTGAGGATGCTAAAGTAGAAAACAAAAAGAAATATCAATAGCTGAAGGTGATTGGTTTGGACGATTGACTGTGGTAGGCTCACCAGTATTTAATAATAATAATAATAATAATAAATTTATTTATTTTCTCCCACATTAAGAAAACATTAAAACAGAACTTATTCATAAATCTTAAGATTAAAACAAAAGAAAAAAATTAAAACTTACTAGTACAGTACAGCAATAGATTTAAGATAAATTGTGTTTACGAGTAGTTCATTTAATATGCACATATTTAAATCATCCATTATTTCATATATTTGAATTCCTCTGGGCTTATTAGTTCTAGAACCAAAAGCAGTGTGATGTGCATTTAAATCTGCCATTACTAAAATAGGCATAGGTAACGAGTTTAAAATATTTCTGAAGACGTTTATTGGGAAACGGCCATTGCGTGGTGGGCAGTACACTCCTAAAATTGTAAATGAGTTGTCTGTTGTTTGAATTTTTACATCCAATCTTTGAATTCGGTCCGTACTTAAAGTAGGGATCTCTGAACAGTTAATTACATTTTTACATAAGATGGCAACACCTCCGTGCCCGGTGCCAGGACTGCTGTCTTTACGAAACAATTTAAAACCTCTAAAATTTATTTTAACAGTAGGTTTTAACCAAGTCTCATTTAATATACAAATATCTACATTTAATTGATTTAATAACTGGCTAAAAAGGACTTTTTTAGGTTTTAAACTTTCTATATTGTGTTGTACAATCCTTAGATGACCGTCACTATCCATTATGATCACTTATGTTTAATTGTAGATGAATTAATAGGTAAGTTGCTATCCTTGTTGGACAAAAATAACAGTGTGCTAACAATGGCTTTTAGTATTTTTTCATTATTTATTTTTATTTATTTATTTATTTAGACCAACCAACATCTGCTTACACTATTACATGCTTATTATACCTTAAAAATATATTTATAACTAAGTGCAACAAATACTTAAAGGTTAGCTCCACATGCGTTAAGAATCTTCCTTATTTTTTAAGATACAATTCCTTATTTCTTCACAAAAACTTTTTTCTTAGCAAAAAATTTTTTTTTTTTTTTGCGTTCGGTTACATATATTTTAATTTTAAAAACTTTAAAACGGTTTTGTAGAATTTGCCATATGAATCAAAATGTACGTCCAATAATTCACTGCATGCATTAAGAGTCCTACTAAGCCTAGGCACAGGAGAGTTAAATCCCAGTACTGTTCTACGTGAAGGTGGACATAAAGGCACCATGGTCTTACGTGGTATTCTAGGTGGTGCGCGGAACAAGAAATAGCTCAGCAGTCCGGGGCAATCTATTTTACCTCTTATCAATTTATACAGGAAAAGCAAGTCTCTCAGTTCTCTAATCATATCCAGAGGACTTACTCTGAAGTACTGTAGCCTAGACTTATATGATTTTAGTGACCTCGCCTTTCCTGCACAAAAAGAGAGATGCCACAAGAAACGTTTCTGTAGACGCTCCAGACGCAAGGTGTGTGCAGCATAGTGTGGTCTCCACACTACACTACAATACTCCAAAGTACTACGCACTAAACTATTGTAAATGAGGATTTTAGTCTCAACCTTGCGAAAATCTTTTACATTCCTGATTACGAAACC
Organism: Udea olivalis; assembly: GCA_947369235.1. Lineage (NCBI taxonomy): Eukaryota > Metazoa > Arthropoda > Insecta > Lepidoptera > Crambidae > Udea > Udea olivalis. Next base: position 19,533,898 of record OX376355.1, read on the forward strand.
TAAAATCCTAGATGTTTTACTGGCTAGGTACTCAATGTGAGGCTTAAAAGTAACTTTTTTATCAAAAAGAACACCCAAGTCCCTAATGGTTTCCACTTCCAGCACTGGGTCACCGTCTATATGGTAATTCGAACTGACTTGATGAAGGTTTCTTGAAAACTTTACATGAAAGCACTTTTTAGCATTGAGTTTCATGTTATTGAGGTCACACCAGTTCATAAGTTCGTCTAAATCAGCCTGGAGTAGTTCTCCATCTTTTTGATTCTCAATTTTACGGCCAAACTTTAAGTCATCGGCATACATGAACACCTCTGAGAAACGAAAACACCGGGGAACATCATTTATAAACAAGGTAAATAAAATTGGACCCAAATGTGAGCCTTGAGGAACTCCTGAAGTTATTGCATGACTGGCGGATTGCGATCCGTTTACTACAACACAAAAAGAACGATTGCTTAAATAGGAAACGAACCATGAAAACATGGAGCCATGAATACCATAAACTGATAATTTTTGAGCAAGAATTTTGTGAGAGACTTTGTCGAATGCCTTTGTGAAATCTGTGTAAATAACGTCGTACTGTTTTCCAGAATCTATTACCTTCATTAAGGATTCAGTAAAAGACAAAAGGTTAGTTGTGGTAGATCTTGAACCAACAAAACCGTGTTGTTCTTCGGCAAGATAAAGCTTTAGATGATGTTTGATGTATGGACAGAGCAGTGATTCAAAAACTTTTGCAAATGTGCTAAGGATTGAGATGGGTCTATAATTAGAGATAAGGTCCTCTTTACCAGATTTATGTACCGGGACTACTTTGGCATCCTTCCATTTCGTAGGAAAAACACCAGAAGACAAAGATTTGTTATAAATAAGCATCAGTGGGTGTGAAAGAACAGATGCACAAGAAACTACAAAAACAGGAGGAAATCCATCTGGACCAGAGCCTTTTCTAGGGTCGATATTCTTTAGTTTAAACGTTAATGAGTCTTTATCAATGATTGGCGGTGAAAGATGTAACCCATTCACTCGGAGATTCTTCAGGAAACCCTCACCTATTTCATGGTCTTTGTGACATTCTGACCTATAAACGGAAGAGAAGTACTTCGCAAACAGGTCTGAAACTTCATTGCTATTTGATTTTGTCGTCAGTCCATCAGTCATACAGAGAGGGTATACACCAGTTCCACCTCGTTTATTCTTAACATGCGTCCAGAGTAGTTTTGGATTCTGCTTAATATTATCTTCTACTCTTAACATATAATTATTATACAATGTAGTAGCTAACTTCTTACATCGTTTACTTAGAAGTTTCAATTGTAACTCGTCCATTGGATTTTTATATACTTTGAAACGACGTCTTAAATTATTTTTTTCTTTCAATGCTTTTATAATTTCCTTATTGAACCAGGGTGGGTATCTATTTGACTTGGGTTTACATTTTGGAATTAATTTTTCAACAACTTTTTGTAGAATATCATAAAACACTTCAATCATATCATTAACATCGTTAAACCCTCCGAGCAGAAGATCCCAATCTTGCGCTCTCAAGAACTCACGTACTTGACAATAGTTTGCTTTATAAAAATTTGGCCTCACACTATTGTTATTATAAGGTAACTTTGGCTCCGTTTTGAAAATTAAATCTATATCTAAAGGTGGGTGTTACTTATCAATATTACACAAGGAGCCTACGGATTCGCTTACATTACAAAAGGACATTGAAGATAATACAAGGTCTAGAACACGTCCAGAGTTATTTTTGACAGTATTATGTTGACTCAATTTCCCAACCTCTACAAAATCAATAAAACTTTGGCAAGTATTTGGCAATTTGCTGTTATCAGTATCAATCCTACACCAATCAATTCTACTCAAATTGAAATCTCCAACAATAAAAACCTCGACATTTTTAAATTTCTCAAGAACAGAATTACAATTTTCAATAAAATGATCTAGGGTAGTTAGGTGTACCGGTGGGGGAATATAGGTTGCACATAGAGCTATTTGACGTGGGGCTCGTATATTTCCGACATTGATTTGAATCCAAATATCCTCACATTTACTTTCCCAATTATTAATCCGTATTGACTGAATTTTTTTAGAGACTGCTATTAGTACTCCTCCTCCCTCTTTCTTGTTTACAAATCCAGAAGTCTCTCTATCTCTTCGATAAACATTGTACCTATCGTCAAATAGCTCACTACTCATCACTGAATTGTTTAACCATGTTTCAGATAAAATAATTACATCGTAATTGCTACAGCATAAATTCTTATAAAATATATTAGTTTTAGTTCTTAAACCTCTAACATTTTGATAATAAATTCTTAAACTATTGAATTTTAACATTTGATAATACTGGGGCATGCCTTGAATCTTAGTTTAAATTAATCGATTGAGATCTTCCGTATTCCTAATATGCATATATTCACTTGATTCATCTTTCCGAACAAAGATTTTCCCACCCCTGACCCACACAAATGTGTATTTTTTTTCTTTGGCCTTAATTCTTGTAGCAGCATGAAGGGCCTTGTTGGCTGGTGATAAGTGCTCGACAACATATATAGGTAGTTTCGGGCCCGATATGCCCAGGTGGCAACTATGTAGCCGATCTCGGGGATTTTTACCTTTATTAAATTTGATAGCAGAGGCAAGCAGTTGATCACGTAGCTTAGGGGAAGCAAGTTGCATTATTATGGCTCGGGGACGTGTGCTAGAAGGGGTCACTTTGGCAGTTCGGGTGCAATGTAGTATATCCACATTCTTTAGTTCACAGTTTACCGTCGTAGCAAGCTGTGCGACAATATTGTATAAGTCCTCGTTTTTATCTTCCGGCACGCATTGCACTTCTAAATTGCACGAACGTGTTTGCTGCTCTAGGTAGTTTATGCGTGCGTTCAAAGTGCCAATGGTCCCCTTCATGTTCTCATTTTCAGCCTGTAAGTCGTAAGTTATTTTGTCTGAGGTTTCCTGTTGCTTCTTTATTTCCTCAAACTTGTTGTTTATAAATGACATAGATTCTTTAATATCTGTCATCTCTTCTCTCATATCTGTCATCTCTTCTCTAATAGGTTTTAATTCTTTGTTGATAGCAAGCTTCACACTATCATTAAATTGTTTTAACATGCTACTGAATTCTGCTCTCACGACTTCTTGTAGCGTAGCTCTTACATCGCCCGTGTTAATTGTGATTGCAGGAGGCGAAGGGGAGCCCAAGGCTTGTCTCTTGTTCCCTCTGTTAACAGAAACATTGCGCAAGGGCGTGCAGTCATCTTTGGACGTCTTGGAAGCTTGAGCCAAACAGTTTGGGCAGTTCCAGTGCGATGTGGCTCCGTATTCTTGATTGTCAGATATTGACATGCATGCACAATGAAATGCCATAGAGCAGTTATTACACGTAACAAAATTTTCTTCAGGGGCGTTATTATCCATGCAACAACCCCACTTACGAGATTCCGACATGATTATCGAAAGATAAACACAAAAACATACAAAAAGTGAAACCCTTATGTCTTAGACAGGATCGAACTCACACACTTCGGGTGGGCTTCGCGCCGAAACCACTAGTAGTATAGCGGAGCAAATTTTCTTGGTAACAGATGGACGAATTTAGCACTTAGGTGTCAAGTTCGGTAGCTACGGTCTATGAGTATGTATGTAGTACTCGATGGGAAGTCAAATTACCAAATAGGTATGGTAACGTGTTTGCCGCCGAGCACCGCGTGAGTCAACACTGCGCTTACCCGTCAAATCTTCTCAATAATCGTCGTAGATTTTTCAACAATAATTCGATGATAACTCCCAAATTTCACGATGTCTCGAAACAAATGGGGCATGAACAGATTCGTTATTTATTACAGCACAATATCATGGCAAATTCTCGTCGTTTAATAAATTTTTCACTATGTTACGATTTAAAAAGACGCGAGCGTTAAAAAATGCGTGTTCACTGTGTAACAGTCGCGCGCGGGTCCAGCCCATTATTTATAACATCACTCAATAAGTCTTTGTGGTCTCTTGGTGCTTTTTTGGGTTTGTTTAGTTTTTGTGATTGAGAAGAGCTCACTGTTTTTGCAAAAGTTTAATTTATAGTTGGGCAATAGGAATGAGTGTCGGTTTGTAATTATTGCTTTATTTTCATTAATTTTTTGTAGTTTGACAGGGCAGTTTTTGTCTACAGCAATATGTTCTCCTTTACAGTTGGCACACAAAGGCTTATTGATATTTGTACAATCTTTCAATGAATGTTCTTCAGAACAGATTGAACACACAACATTCCTTTTGCAAAATTTAGTTGTATGGCCAAAACCCATACATTTGTAGCATTGTAAAACAGGTTTAATATATGCTTCCACAGGAAGTATACATAGACCATAACTTACATGGTCAGGGAGTGCATTACCAGCGAATGTCAAAGACACTGTCAACAATGGGATGATGCCTTCGGGAGTCTTCTTGATGAATCTTCTTACTGAGAACTGATCTATTTATCAAACAGATGCTTGCAAGTTAAATCTATTGGGATGAATTTGATAACCCCTGTGCATTCAGAATTGGAAGCCGGAATGAAAGCCTTTATTTCATGTGAGGATAAGAAGGATGTATTTTGAAGCAGTGAATTTGCATTTTTTGGGTTGTCAAATATAATCGCATATTTTAGAGCATTTACTTGTTTTATTTCTTTAACCCCTTTATTATATCTGCTAAAGATATTGTTCAAATAAATTGGATCTTTGTTTCCAAACTTGATGTTTTCATTTGTACTCTGAATAAAGACTGGAAAGACAGTACCTGGAGAATTTTCTGGGTAGCTTCTAATATAATTCTTTTTGAAGAAAGGTGCATGCATATTTCCTTCTTCTTCATCAGAAGTGGTGGATGATAAGTCTACAGCAGCTTTTCGTTTCTTACCATGCTTGCCAACATTACCTCCGCTATCGGAGGCCATTGTAGCCTTTTTGCACTACTAAAAAGGAAATCTACTGAAGAAAATAAATAATTTCAAATTAAATTGAAAAAACTCAACTTCCCGCCTCGAAAGTTCCCGCCCTTTTTTTCTTCAGTGACTGAGTGGAATGTTGTGATAGCTGACAGATGTAGTTTGGTTATGCCACAGGTTATACGTACCTCTTATTTTGACGTTTTGTTCGTTTAACGTTCCGCTGTGTTCCATTGCTGTTATTATTTTTTGTTTATTTCATTAAAATTGAAGTGTTTACTACTCTAATCGTAAGAATGTTGTGTAGTGTAATAGTAAAGATTTGATTAATTTGTTTTTAACTGTTCTCTTGCTTATTTTTATTTATTTTTTGTTGGCAGGTAGAGGAAAATGTTTGTTTGGCGACTTAGTTGGGCTGTAGCTTTATTTTAATTTAAGTATCTATTATAGTATTTATATATTGAGTCTCTTCGTCATGGATTCGACTACTAGCTCATGTAACCAAAGTGATCACTTCCTTTCTTTCTCTTCATCTTCAGAAAGTGACAGTTTTCATTCCACCTCTTTACCTCTCTCCAAAGTGCTTGATTCCACTTTTTCCGACGTTCCCAAAAATCTTAACCTGGTCCACATTAATGCCCAGAGTATACCAAGCCATTACCCTGACCTATTGGCAAGTTTCGAAGGCAAAACAGTCGATGTGATTCTAGTCTCGGAAACTTGGCTCAACCCTTCATTCCCATCCACATCCTACTCACTTCCAGGCTTCATCCTAGTTAGAAATGATCGTGTCGTCAGGACTGGTGGTGGTGTTGCAATGTACATCCGTTCCCATATACCTTACTCTATTATAAATGTATCAGCTCCCTCGTCGTCTTCTGATTTGCCTCAGTACCTTTTCGTTGAGTTAACTCTTAATGGCTCGAAACTACTTCTCGGTGTTTTTTACAGCCCTTCTTTAAGAGTAGACTATTTCTCCACACTTGGAAAACTATTAGAGGACCTGACTCTTATCTACAATCACACTATAATAATGGGTGATCTGAATACTTGTCTCCTAAACCATGACTCGCGTACCTCCCGTCTTAAATCTATTATTGATGCGGCTAACTTAAATATTCTTCCCTTGAATGCTACTCATTTTTTTTCAAACTGCACACCATCTCTTCTTGACCTAATAATTACTTCTTCCGTTGATCACGTTGCCAAGCACGGCGAGCATCAAGCTGATGCCTTCTCATTTCATGACCTCGTTTACCTCTCATATAAAATCCGTCCACCAAAGCCCAAAACAAGAATTCTCCTGCATCGTAATTTTGGTGGAATAAATGTTGAATTTTTAAGACGCGATGCTTTTGGCACTGATTGGTCACTGGTCGATAATAGGGAGGACTACTACTAGGGATTTGGACGAAAAGATTGCTGTTTTTAACTCTCTCGTCATGCAGCTTTATAATGCACATGCACCCGTTCGTCCGGTAAGGGTCAAGCATTCGCCGGCACCCTGGCTGACTGAGGAGCTTAAGGCACTGCGGGACAAGAAGAACGCTGCTAAGCGTAAATACAAGTTAGACCCGAGTGACATAACTCGTGAACGATACAAGATAATTCGGGGTCGCTGCAATAGGTTGTGTAGAAACGCTCAAAGACGCCATATACATAAATCTGTTGAAAATGGGGGATTCAGCTAAAGACTGGAGGTTTCTTAAGTCTCTTGGAATTGGAAAAACACGTAAAGAACCTCACATGATGTAAATATTGAACTTTTGAATAGGCACTTCTCTTCGTCTACTCCTGCTACACTTAAATCTGACACACTTCGTCGTCTTTTATCACTTCCAATTCCTGACTACACCCCTTTTAATTTTAGTCAGATTTATGATTGTGATGTTGAGAAGTACGTTCGCTCCATCGCATCTAATGTGGTGGGTAGTGATTGCATTAGTCGTAATATGATCATTCCTATTCTCGATATCCTTTCACCTGTCATTACCCGAATCCTCAATCATTCTCTCCTGTCTGGAGCTTATCCTGAGGCGTGGAAAGATGCTCAAATAGTTCCTCTCCCTAAGAAAGCAAATCCTTCTGTATACTCAGATTACCGTCTTCTATTCATTTTACCTTTCCTATCAAAAGTACTTGAGCGTGTTGTCCATCAACAGCTCAGTGCTTTCCTCGCCAAAAACCTCCTCAATAACTTCCAATCCGGTTTCCGTCCTTGTCATAGTACGACTACTGCACTTGTCAAAATTACAGATGACATTCGCCTTGGCATGGACCAGAAATGTCTCTCGGTATTGGCACTTCTGGATTTCAGCAATGCCTTCAACACTGTTGATTTTGACATCCTACTTGGCGTGTTGCGTTCTCTCAACATTTCTCCAATTGTAATTGACTGGTTTCATAGGTACTTACATGGGCAGGCAATGCATTCGTGCTGAGAATGCCTTCTCGTCATGGTGCGACCTTAATGCCGGTGTACCGCAAGGTGGCGTCTTGTCTCCTCTTTTCTGCTACTTTTATTAATTATATTACCCAAAATCTATCTTCTTCTTATCACCTATATGCAGACGATCTCCAAATTTACTCTCAAGGTAGTCTTGTTGACCTGCATAGTGTTATTCAGACCATAAATACTGACTTGAATCAAATTTCAGACTGGAGCAAGTCGTTTGGGTTAACAGTTAACCCCGCTAAAACTCAAGTAATAATTGTGGGTGGTTCATGGCTGATTTCTAGGGTGAACTGGGATGTTCTGCCTTCAGTTGTATTTGATGGCGTTGTAGTTACTTTCAGTAAAACTGTCAAATTTAGGTGTTTATATTGACAATACATTAACATGGACAACTCAGGTTAGTCAGGTTAGCCGGAAAATCTTTGCTGCTGCAGGTTCTTTAAGTAGGCTTCGAATTTTTTTGCCAATACCCACCAAAATTGCGCTTGTTCAGGCATTACTCTTTCCTATTCTTGACTACGCTGATTGCTGCTTTCTAGATCTTACTGAGAATCTACTTGACAAACTTAAGCAGCACCAGAATTTTTGCATTCGCATTATCTTTGGACTGCGCAAGTATGATCATGTCTCAGAGTATAGATCTCATCTCAACTGGCTTCCCATCCGTCTTCGTCGAGATTCCCATGTTCTTTTTCTTCTTTATACCATCTTATTTAACCCTTTGTCGCCACGTTACCTCAAGGAGCGTTTCCATTTCTGCAGCCGGTACGAGGTCAGGCGATGCAGTCATCTAAGAAGCTTCGCCTTCAATTCCCTCCTCATTCCTCACACTCCTACACACAGTCGTTTACGGTTAAATCTGTACGACTTTGGAACTCCTTACTCTTATTTATTAGGGAGTCAGAGTCTCCATCTATTTTTAAAAAGAGGATTAAAGCACGTTTCCTCGGCCTTTAACACTCTACTTTATCTCCTAATTACTTTCCTCCTTTTACTTCTCCTTCTCTTTTATCTTATCTTAACATACAGACAGACAAATAAAGGTTTTTAAATGTTGTTACGTATATGATGTAAAAAATATTAAATGTACCGTTTTAAATCAGTTACATATTATTATTTGCATAGATGCCTAAGAATTTGTATGAAATGTGCACCTTTAACGCTCCATTTAGAACAACTAAACACGAGAAATTACAATGATTCGTCGCGTTTGAATATTGCAACAAATGTTGCCCATTTGCCGTCGGTACAGAGTTTTCTCATCACGTTTTTTGATTTACGACAGATTATAAATCCATGTGTCATTCTAAGCGCAGGGCTCTGTACTGTGACCATTGCACTACATCTCGTACGTTAATGACATAAACTATCTTATAAAGAGATGTATCATTCTGCAGTTCGCTGATGATACATGTCTCATAGCGAATAAAAATTGTGAAGCCGCATCTATTGTACCTTATTGAGATATGGGGAAGTGCCCCAAAAACGAATCTCAAAGATCTGCAGATCCGTCAGAATAAGGTCGTTAAAAGTCTTTTCCATTATCATTACCGGACACCAACCGAGCAAATCTACCGCGAAACTAAACTGATGAGCATAAACCAACTCTACACTTACTCTTCTTGTATATTGATAAAGAAAATATTTGATAAATCTATACACACGCAGATATCCTTCACAAAAATACGAAATGTTCACAATAGAAGTAGCCGTAGAAAAGATAACATTGTTCTACCAAAGGTGCGAACTGATTATGGCAAGAGGTCAATTAGTTTTGCAGGGGTGCAAATGTACAATAAACTTCCTCAGAATGTGAAGTGTGCAGAGTCGCTTAATGTATACAAGGTTAAATTGAAACAATATGTATTAGAATCTATACCTGTATTAAAATAGTAACAAGTTCACCTACTGTATTGTAACTGCACTGTGACATCTTTTGCCTCATACGTAAACGTCGAATAATAGATACCCTCTTTAAAAATTTATTAAATGTATTGTAATGGTTTGCAATTTATTGTGTTAATTTCTTTTAATATTAAAGGTAGTTATATCCAAATGTTACACAAATATATCAGTAGTCAAGTGCAGTGAACCTACTTGTGTTTGGTGTAAATGAGAAAAATTACTTCATCTGTTCTTCGGCCGTACTATATAATGTGTACTACAAATGTGTTCTCATGTAAGTGAAATGTTTATGTATTTCTTTATGAGAATAAATGTTCTTTAACCAGAATAACGTAAAGATAGAGGTGGCTATCGATGATTTGCAGAAGGATTTTGATCTTTTGTGTAAGTGGTCCCATGATGCTGGTCTTGTGTTGAATGCTCAGAAGACGAAACTTATGCATCTTCACTCCAGCCACAATAAAATAAGTAAATGTATAGAACTTGTTGCACATAGCCATGAATGTCTGCATCAAGACAACTTTTCTTGTAACTGTCAAGCCGTTGAGCAGGTGCAGCAATACACCTACCTAGGGTTGGTTATAGACCATAGATTTTGCTGGAAACCACATCTTGAAGCTACGAGTAATAAACTAAGGGCAATTATGGCTAAATTTAAATTAATAAAGAATAGAATCCCTTTCAGTGTGTTGTTGCAGCTGTATAATGCGCTGGCTGAGAGTGTAATTGCCTATGGATTAAGCAGCTACGGGCGCACTTTTAAAACTTACGTAGAACAATTATACAGCCTTCAGCTAAGAATATTAAAAATAATCGTTTCTTCTAAAACAAAAAATAAATTTAGAAATGATGAGCTGGGTCTATTCAAACATTGTAACGTACTCCCAGTTCAAAAAAAGTCAAAAATGTTGCTACTTGCGGAGAATTATTTTGTCTATAATTCGAATTATATTAATCATGCGAAAAATACCCGAAAAAAAGCTATGCGGCATGTTTGTGTTACTGGTGCGAGTAATTTTTATGGAGAAAGAACCACAGCATATATAGTTCCAAGACTGATAAACGAGTTACCAAAGGTATTTAAAGATTCGGTAAGTAAAAGTAACATTAGGTATAAACTAAAACAATATTTCATCCAATAGTCCATTTTTCAATCGACAACTAAATACCACAAAAAGAAGCAACCTGTACGCATTTAATTAACTTGTTTCGGTTGTCTATGCTCGATTGCTAAATTCCAATGTACCTACTCGTGAGTAACTTTTTAGTTTAGGTGAGCTACATGGTACGGACTAGGGTCCAACTACCCGTGAATGTGTTTTTATTTTATGTTTTTGTATTTGACACACTTTATATTGTGTTTCTGTGTTCCTGTAATGATAAGAGGAATTGCAGTACCCAGACAAACCAGTAATGGTTTAGGGGTGCGAAGCAAACAATGTTAAAACTTTAATTGTAAGAAGAAATAAATAAATAAATAAAATAAATCATCCTGTTTTTTATTAATTATAGCGCGTCCCAACATGGAATGTTCGTTATATTGAAAAATAACAAACGACATTCCATTTTCAAAAATGTCAAGGAAAGCGCGAGGACAAGAACGGACCTTACTCTCGCGGTAAAATGTTTGCAGTCCCTCAGACGCCGGGCATTGAACCGTGCGAGCGTGACGCAAAATATTTTGCGTGGGAGCGACAGAGACAGGTGATAACAGGTCTGCGTACGAAATTCTTTCTGCTTGGCGACCGCACTTTAGTAGCAATTTTTCACATGATGAATTTTGTTTTTGGCCGTTTCTGTCATGTAGTTACAACCTGCCTACTTCCTTTTAAAAATTCAGAGCGAATATAGTTGAAACCCTGGACGATTACGCAGGTTTAGGAAAAAGGCGGGCGCGGTTCTTCCGTGAACTCTTTATTTTGTGATATAGTAGTGATGATATGTTATTCCCTGTAAGCAGAGGAGTGGTGCGCGCTGCGCGGCGCGGCGTGGAGCGGCGGCGCGGCGCTGGCGGCGGCGGCCGGGCTCTACCGCGCGCACGCCACGCACAGGCTCGCCACGCTGCTGTGCGCTGGTGAGTTGGCTTTACGATTACGATACAGACAAAGCCTTAACTTATTTTGTCAAAGACCTATGTGGGATTGTATTATTTGCTGATGACACTTCTCGATTTTTAACTTAGATAGAAGTAAAAAGCAATTGACGACGTAAATAATACTCTTTCTATACTACTTTCGCCGTATGATGATATCCCTGACAGTTCATAATTGTCAATTATAGTGCCGTAACGAATGTAATTTAATCGAGCTGGCAAAGGAAATGGAATCAGATTTACCGATTTTTAATTTTTAAATAAATTCTTAATCGGGATAAGGCTAATAATAAGTAATAGAATAAAACGCGATATCTCGAAAATAATAGTTAAAAAATAGCACACAAGGCAGACGCACTGGTACCTACTGCTGCGAATGACGTAATTACAAATTACAAAATGGTTGTTCCTATTCATAAATTTTTTGTCGATTCAGTAGTGTCAATACACTATTGAATGGCGTTCCTTTTCACGCATCAGGCGCTGTAAGGATATATTAATTTAATTTCAAATACTTCATTTATTAACGGTTAATAATAATAACAATTTTTAGCAACGCCATCAAGATGGAGTTTGGTGTCGATAAGTGTGCGGTCATGCATGTACAGGATGGGAGGGTTGTAGATTCACCGAGTTTACAGCTCTCTGAGACGATGACACTCAGATCCCTCTCTGAAGCCGAAAGCTGCAAATATCTTGGTATGTCAGAGTCATTGGGTATATCAGTAGGAGACGTCAAGCGATCGGTGAGGGAGCGCTTCTTTAGTCGCCTTACAAAGGTACTTAGGGGAGAGTCGGTTATATCGTACTACTTTTTACTTTAACTTAAATATTTCGACTATGGCAAGACTTAGAATAATTAATGGATATGCAAAATAAAGTTTTACGTTTTACCTTGTTAAGCCCGAGAAATCAGTTGTATATGTTTACTCTAACATCCTTAAATGTGTTTTTTTATAAAGGACTGCCATCGGTACGATTTAGCCGACTAGTCGTTTTAATCGTACCACCAAGTTTTTAAATCGTACCATGGGTGTTTTAGTCGTACCGCTGAATTAAAGACAGTAAAATTTTTAACCAAATTGTTTATTTTTAACTCTTAGGTAATAAATAAATATTATGAATACCTCTTAGGTGATAAAGGAACAATGTTATCAACACATCTATAAGCTTTCTTATAAGAATAACATGATTGTACTATAATATTGAGATCAATCAACACAACTATAATAATATTGAGAAAAAATACAGTTTAAACTATATTAATAAAGTAACGTGAAAATATAAAAGTTTTGTTAACAATGTTATTTGTTATATAATGATTGTAGTTTTCTGTGTCGTCCTTTTCTTTATCGTAGTTTTCTTTGTCGTCCTTCTCTTTATTGTAGTTTTCTTTGTCGTCCTTTTCTTTATTGTAGTTTTCTTTGTCGTCCTTTTCTTTATTGTAGTTTTCTTTTTCGTCCTTTTCTTTATTCTAGTTTTCTTTGTCGTCCTTTTCTTTATTGTAGTTTTCTTTGTCGTCCTTTTCTTTATTGTAGTTTTCTTTGCCGTCCTTTTCTTTATTGTAGTTTTCTTTGTCGTCCTTTTCTTTATTGTAGTTTTCTTTGTCGTCCTTTTCTTTATTGTAATTTTCTTTGTCGTCCTTTTCTTTATTGTAGTTTTCTTTGTCGTCCTTTTCTTTATTGTAGTTTTCTTTGTCGTCCTTTTCTTCTACCTTTTCTTTTTACTTTAAGTCGTCTTTTTTTCAAACTTAATTCTTTGTTTTCATAAGCCGGAATAGCTCTTTCTAGGTCCTCCTTGTTCCAATTATAATATTTAATTTTAGCTTTTGGGTCCGTCATCTATAACAATATAAATACAGTTTGTAAAATATAAGTACTTTTAAACTAGTCGGCTTAATCGTACCAGTACAATTTACCCAACTGCGAGTGGTACAATTTAGCGAATAAGGCCATTTTCAAAAAAAAGCAACAGTCCGGCATAACCTTAAAACTTAGACACGCAACAAAAACCACCAATAATCTAGTATACAATTGTAATAACAAAGAAAACTGTGTATCTCTATCTTACCTTGTTAACGAGTCATATCCTTACGAATTTACAACAAAATTTGCAATAACTTCCACAAAAAAATGATTTTTTCATTCACGCGCACAGTTGTCAAGTCACGTCAATTACAAATGGCGGGTGGCGGGGGGTTGCGCAGGGCCGCGATTTCGTGTTGCTAGTGTAAAAAAAAATACCCATTGAAAGGGAAATTTAGAAGTGGTACGATTAAAATGGCAGAACGATATAACGAACTCTCCCCTAAGAGTTCTTTGTCAGGTGGCAACAAGGTGCGCGCCTTCAACAGTTGGGTGATGCCCTGATTAATATACTCCTTTGGCATACTGAGATGGATTATTTCTATGCCCAATGTAAGACAGGTCGATACCATTATAAACATGAATAACGAGACATTAGATATTGCGAATTCCACTGTATTCTTAAGAATTACTCTCGATTCCAAGTTATAGTGGGGTCCGCATATTTCAGCCCTAGCAGGAAGACTTAGTTCTTCTTATGCTGTTAGAAAAATAAGGCTCCTGTCTGATATCGCAACAGTAAGATTAGTGTACTTCAATTATTTTCACAGTGTTATGTCGTATGGTCTACAGTTGTGGGGCTCGGCAGCGGATCTCACCACCATTTTTGTTTTTCAAAAAATAGGCCATCCGCTCCATTTACAACCTTAGACCACGCGACTCGCTTCGTGAAGTATTCAAAGAGATAGATATTTTAGCTGTGTACTGTTTATTCATGATAATAGCAGCATTTTACCTACTAATATAACGCTTATTAAGTTCTTACCCGATTCAAATGCCAATAAAATATATGAGAGGGCAACACTCTCTACCTACTCTTTCCTTTCCATTCGTCAGTGTCCTAGTGCTATCTTTTTTTTATATTGCCCGTCAAGACCCTTTTTCCAATGTTACGATGACGAGTTACAGCACTGATTAGAGATGAAAGATTTACAGTATATACATAATAAATCACATTTCTAGGGTATGTGCCAAGAATTTGGCTACCAAATGAAACCACGATAGATTTGATTAGCTTTTTATTGTTTAATGTACACAATAAATGAACTTAAAACGCAAAACTTAACTAATTATTCGAAGTGTTAATCCTAAAAGTTAACAGTTTGTAATTTAATTTTGATTTTGACAATAAAATAAGTTTTCCCAGTTTTTGTTAGAAAAGTGTCTTGTGTTAATTTCACGCCCACACGACCATGAATAATTCTAATGAGGGCCTTCCCTCGCCCTTTTGTAAGTTTATTTTTATTTAGTATATTTTTGCTATTTTTTTTTTGACTCGTCAAGTAATTTTTATAAGTCTATATGAATAAAGATATTTTGTACTTTTACTTTACATTAAACCGCGCTCTGACCGACCTGTTTGGGGCGCAGGGCACATTTGGACCACAAGGCCTTTCTGACTTTGTGTTTAAAAATCTATGTTGCAAGATCCTTTTCAAAAAGAGGCACCTTTCTTTTCTCTTTTCGGTTTAGTATGACAAAATATGTTTTTAACATGAAGACTAGCGCTAAACGGTGCGGGGCACTGAGAAACAGTCAAGCCGTTTTCTTTTTATCTGTTGATTGAAGATATAATTTATTACTTGTCTTATCTTAACTTGTTTTTTCTTAAAAAAATATTATTCACTCCACACTTTATAAAATGGATGAGCTCACGTTTGAAGGGCCATCAAAATGAACTGTAAAACATTTTTTAAGGCCCTATAATGTATTTTTTGATTATTTTAAATTATTTTCATAATCCGATCACGTTGTCCAATACCCATCATGTCTCAGACCTGGTTGAAGCCCTGATCAGCGTGTGGCTGGACTCTCTCTCGGCGTGGCTGAGGAAGCAAGTGTTCGCGACCTTCGAGCAGATGGCGGAAGGCGCCGAGACCTCCTTCACCAAGAAGGCCAAGCTCCGCCCGCTGGATGTGGACGAGACTTGCGCGGTTGTCATGGAACGGTTGCCCAAGGGTGAGTGAGATTGTGTTGGTGGTTTGGATCTACTGGGGATCAGAGTGCCGAGTGCGAGCAGCTAATGTCACTTAGTTGGAATCAGGTCAACGCCATGTAGCAACAAATTCGAGCAACATTAAGGCCGCTTGATACAAATTTGTTTTTTTTTCTCGCAAAACGCGATGGTGAAGTCATTCACTTCTCTCATTGCAACTCGCACTTGGCACTATGAACTGTGGTTGCTCACTTTGAGCCTGAACAAGCTTTGGTGAGGGCTATGCTGGGTACTTATGATAGCTGTTAGTTCAAAAAAAGTCGAAGAACATTACTTTAATACAATCTATATTTCTTCCACAAAGATAGAAACTAGAAAAATTCGACTTGATCCTGGGACTTAAGCGGGATTTGCATCCGCGACCTTTCACAATCCAGGTGACTGCTCTTCCAATCGAGCTACCGAGGTTTTATTAGTTTTCTGTGTTAGTAACGCCTCCGTGGCCGAATGGTTTCAGAGCTCGGCCCGAACCCCGGAGGTCCCGGGTTCAATTAACAGGTCGGGCAAAGCGTGTTTTCGGATTTTTCGGAACATAGCCCCGGTTTGTGATCACCAACCTGCATTTGGCAAGCTTGGTGATTAAGCCAATACCCATCCATTGTAGCGATGACTTGACTTTAATGATGAAGGCCTTTGCCCAGCAGAAGGACGGTATATAGACTAATTACTACTAAAGTGAAAAAATCATTTATTCATTTAAGCTGTACAAAGCACATGTATAATGTGCAGTGTCAGGTCTACACATTAAAGATTTGATATGCTGTGAGTGCCGAAGACTGATGCAGATGTAAGAAATGATAAGAGAAATGTCGATTGTCGTAGTCTTTATTCAACACTAAAATTATAAATTGATTATGCTAATTACAATGACTAATTAAACTAGGTCAAATCAGTATGAATCGCCGACGTCGTTAAAATGCAATACTTTGCAAATGTACAAGGTTTACTCGTACATATTGCCGACTCAAAGAGAAGAGGATCACAACATCATTGGGGGCTGTCATTAATAGGGATCTTAAACTGAACTTGTACTGGCGTTGACTGTAGAGGGATGTCCAGCCGGTCTTGACTCACACTGCTGGGGCGGTGGCGCGGCGTGGGTTCAGGTGACGCGACCTGCTGCTCCTCCCGTGTCCACTGTCTTCGACGTCGGATGTATCTGTACGTGGCTCCAATGCCAGCCACTGCTACCGTAGCCAGCAGAATGTATATGACGGTGTAGTGATGAATGTCATGATAGGATATCTGATCATTTATATAACTATCTTCCTTCAGGTTTGCTATTCGATCGCCGATTGCTCTAAGTTCCGGATCCTCCAGCTTCTGTGCGTCTGTGCTGTTTGTTTGTGGTTAGAACAACCCCTATGTTAACCTTATGTTAAGTATCGAGTTTATAGCGGGCATCTCAAGTCGTCCCATATCTTTTTAAACTCCAATCTGTTTTCAAATAACATATGGGAATAAATGACGAATTTCTCAGCTTTGATAACGCAATTGTCAGAAACGCTGACTAAGTTAGCTCGCGCCAGACTGTATGTCGTAACTTGATCGGCGCATATCGCTCTCAGACTGCAGTTATCGCAACAAAAATATAAATAGGTGTTCAACCTTTTCAAGTTTATCCACTTGCTCTCACATGCGGCTTTGCTTGTCTGGCATTCATTTTTATTCTCTCTGGATTTTATGCATAAGTCTTTGTCTGATCTCATATATGGGGGTTTGTAAATAGCACATATATGTCTCTGAATTATGTACTAAACATTGCCCAATGTGCTCAACTGTCACGGGAAGGTAGGAATCCTTTTGTATGTTCATTCCTACATATTCAGACAGTGGAATTATTTGTATCATGTCGTTATGAGTTTGTTGTGGTACTGGAATTATTTTATATAATTCGTAATTGTCTCTGCTGACAAGTGGGAGTCTTATTTCAAATAACATGTAATCACTTGTCATTCTGGCCTTGATTTTTAACAGATGATATATGTTTTGGAAATCAGTCTGGATGTTTTCAATCGGTAGTATGACGTCTTTCGAAATCTGACTAGTAATGATGTTGAGCTCGTCTTGTAATTGCTGTGGTGTCATTAGATGAATATTGAACTTTCCATTGTATATATTCGTCACGGTGTCAATGAGTATCTTGTATATTTTTCAGGAACGAATGCATGACGTTAGCAGACATCACGGCCAAAATAAACTGATTTGTATACTGTGTAGTCTCAATTTCTGTCTTGAGAATATTTGTAGCCTTTTCTAAATTCATGATGTGTCGATTAAGTATTTTGTGTTGCTTCTGTATAGCTGATGCAGAAGCTTGACAGTGTTTCCAACACAGGAAACTCGAATTGGATCATCCTATATTCAGATAAAGTTGAAACTTTGGTTCATGTACGAGTATAATTGTGCCAGCTACGTGATAATCCGAATCTAGAATTTACCTTACCTTTTATGGCGCTTTCTGATGGCAAGCTATTTGAAGCCTTGTTACAAGGGAGTTGGGGTTAAAGTCTGCAGTTCTGCTAAGCCTGGTTTTTCTGTGGCAATAAATTCCTATCTATCTATAGGAAGACTGGTTGTTACCGTTATCTGCACTTCAGCCTTGCAATAATACTCGGGGAACGGGATTGAAGCCTAGGTTCGGTATGTAGCCTATATTTATACTCGTTTTACAAAATTATATTCGGCTTCTATTATAGAAGTTTGGTTTTTCAACAAGTTGTACAGATGTTTCTGGTTATCTCTCAGTAGGGTTATGTCTTTTTGATATGGTTCTGCAAAACGGGTATCTAGGACGCCGAAGAGATCGCTTGCGACGTTCCCAACGAAGTTAATCAGCCCACGTTTTTGTCACTTTCGAATAGATGTGGCGTTTTGTCGGTTTAGAATGGAGTTGTAGTACTCTAATTCTGAAAATGCATGATTAAGCTGTTCCAGAATGATGTCGCATGATGTTTTTTCTTGAATAGGTGCGCATGTATCTTGAAGATATTTTGAATACTGTTTGTAGGCAGCTATTCCTTCCCAGTATGGCGTCATGTCGTAGTAGATGATGATCTTCCATTCTTTACGTATCAGCTGCATGTTAGCGACCCGGTCGAAGTATAGCCCTTGCTTAGCATCAATAGGGGTGGTTTCAAGGCTATATCCCACTGATAGTAAGGAGAATAGATAAAGTAATGTAGTAATTGTGATCATGATGTTGGTGAGTTGTTGGTGTGTCTGACTGTAACTGCACTTGATGCACGTCCTCAAATCCCGTTTCACACACCTGAGATCCAGTAGTGGTCCCGGAAGTACGCCAATATGAGCTTCGGGCCTCCGTGTAAAGTGGCAAAGTGAGCTTGTCGAGTGATAAGTCCAGTTAAACGACTTCTAGACGTCAGAAGGATGTGATGCTTTGCAGAATATGATAGGTCAGAGTTGCTTAGTCTGCCACCAACTCTCAGGATGTCTTGCTGGTCTATGAAAGGGTTCAGGCTCGCAATCTTGCTACTACTCCGCACGTGACCCTTTGCGCGAAGGTCCTTAAGATCAGATTTAAACTCCTGTGCTTGAATAGTCTTGATAACTAAATGATAAGCGGCTTGCATTTCACTCGATGTTAGTGAACTCGGACATGAACTTTGCACTTTACGCAAACGCGCGATGAAACGCAACACCCAGCAAATTGTTTTTATGACTTTGTCAATGGTGCTATTTTGCGTTAGTAATTCATTTATTAGAAATGAATTATTATGATGTAAGGCTGCATGTACAACTGCCTTCTTTATTTCGATTGTAGGCGTTTCATATGTCTTGGTCGTGAGTTTGGTTTTGTCAAAATTTGTCAGCCATCCTGGACCAGTCCACCATAGTAAATGCTTGTCTAGGGATTTTGTCGTCATTCCTCTTGTCACACCTGCATTTTCTTCTGAGGAGACATGATTCCAACATGTCGGTGGTATAGTGGCTGTTATTTGCTGAACTCTGTTTGCTACAAATTGCTTCCATCTTGCCTTGTCGCCATGAATCCATCCTAGGACAATTATAGAGTCTGTCCACGCAAACATGCTCATGTTCTCTGTCGATATAGTTGCTGTTACTCTTTTTACTAATTGTGTCAATAATAACGCTGCAAGTAGTTCCATTCGTGGTAACGTGATTAGTTTATTGCAAGGCGCTACTTTGGTTTTTGCAGCAACAAGCTTCGATGTGTATGCGCCTTTATGATTTTCGTCACGATGTAAATTGCGCACGCGTAAGCTTGTTCCGATGCGTCGCAAAATCTGTGGAGTTGGTATTTCTTTTCTGTATCGCTCATATGTCTCGGAATGGTAAAACTACAAATATTATGTAGGTCATGTCGCAATAATGACCATTCGTCTTGCAATGTCTTGGGTAGATCTTCATCCCATGAAATGTCAGATGTCCATGTCCTTTGAAATAACAGCTTGGCTCGAATCGTGAGTGGAGACAGCCAGCCTAAAGGATCAAATATCCTGGATATTTCAGATAGTATTTGTCGTTTAGTGATCGATTGTCTATTATGTTTCTAAAGGTTAATGTGTCTGATGTTGGTGTCCATCTCAGCCCCAAAGTTTTACGAGATTCGGTGTCCTTGAACTCGAAATGCGCAATGTCCTTTTGTTCTGTTGATAATTTAGAAAGTGGATCTGGTTCATTTGACGCGACCTCGTACCTGCCATCCACTAATCGCTTTGTCGTAGCTTGGAAAAGTTTCTCGCAGCGAGTATCTTCTTGACTCAAAGGGCTTTCTTCGGAAATATCTTCTACTTCCCAGTATTTTGTCAAGTCTGCAAGTTTGGTCAATACTACATTGCAGCTGAATGTCTTCACATTGCCTGATAATATCCATCCGAGTAGCGTTTGTTGTGCTATCGGTGCTGTCGGGTGGTCCCTTGATAAGACCACTCAAAATGATGTCGGAATAAACGCTCGCATCTAGCAAGATGTCGATAGGTTGGGAGATATTGTACTCCGGGTCTGCTAACTTCAAGTGTTGAAGATGCGACCATGTCTGTCTAGGGAAAAAAGCGTTAGGCAGGTTGCTTATCACGTGTTTGATAACCAGAGCTTGCGTATGGAATGTGTAGTCGTCGTGAATTGATCTGCATTGTAATGATACGATCCCTTTTCCTTGCTTAAAACCGAAGCCAATGCCAGATACTGATGCTTGATATTGTCGTCGTTGTAAGCCTAATAGCTGTGCTGCGTTTTCGGAGATGAGTGAGATCTGAGATCCCTGATCTAAAAGGACTCTCAAGGTGATAAAATTGTCGTCAGATCCTTTAATGCGTAGCGAAAGGGTTGTCAGCAAAATCTCTTCATCATGCGTAGGAACATGATTGACAAATTTGGAAATTGTCGCCTTGTTTAGGGTTTCAGCTAGCGCGTTTGCAGACGGGTTCATTGCACTCGGTGACACGCTCGTAATTGTATCGTGCAATATCGTATTATGTGCCGCGTTGCATTCTTTGCATCGTTTCAACGTAGTACATTTATAATGATGTTGATAAAGACAATTATGGCAAATTTGTAATTTGTTAATTATCCTTAGCTTATCTTCTGAGGTCTTACTCAAGAACTTCTTGCATGCGTATAGGTCGTGCTCAGAAGCACAATACGGACATTTCCTTGTGAATGTCGCAACTGTCTGATAATTCTTGAACGTCGATCTGGGTTGAAAATTAGGTTTGCTGTACGCCGGTTTGTAAGAAGAATGCTGGATGGGCCTTATTGGTGTAGAAGTTTCCTTTTCTCGTTTATGTAACGGTTCAAGGGCAATAAATTTGTTTTCAATGAATGTCATAAGCTCATCGAATGATGGTAACTCTCGTGGTTTTTTGCGTGACTCTTTATAATCCGTGTATGTATCGGGGTCCAGCTTCTTGACAACCAGATGAACCAGCATAGGATACCAGGTAGAGGTGTCAATCCCGAGATTATGGATGGCGTGGATGCATTCCATTGTGGTGTCGTATATCTTTTTCAGCTCCTGCGATGATTGTTTATGTACTGTCGGTTGGTTCAAGAAAGTCTCTATTTGTTTAGTGAACAATACTTGGGGGTTGTTGTAACGGTGGAAGAGAAGGTCCCAGGCAGTGTCGTAGTTGTCGCATGATATGTTAAGATGTTGTATCAAACGTTCTGCTTCGCCCTTAACCTTGCTTTTCAGATGTTGCATCTTCTGCGTCTTTGTCAAGTAGTTGTTAGCATGGATTGTCTCAGTAAATAGATCGCAGAATGTAGGCCATTGAATGTAGTTGCCGTTAAATACTGGTAAATCAGTTTGCGGTACAGATCGCTGACTGTGATTTGTCGAAAACATTTTCCTGTTTAATGCTTTTTCGTGTCCTTGAAAATCATTTCCATACGTTGGAATTCACCATCATAGAAACCATCTTCTCCTTTTAGCAGGTTATCGGTATGCCACCGATGCTGTATGTTCTTCAGCTCGTCTTCGATTTCCCACTTTTCAGAGATGTCAGTGATATCGATATTGTCAATAAGACGTTGCTGTGCTCTGAAATTCGTCCTCTGCTGAGATAACAGATCTTCCAGCCGATCTGAAGGTTGGCTATCCGCCTTTCCCGCATCGGCTACCGGAACATTGAATTTCATGTCAGATGCATTTGAGAGTGGGATTGTCTTGAAAGAAGAAATTGTCTCCCTTGTACTGTCAAAATATTTCTTGAACTCATCAAAGACGTTTTTCGCAAAATATTCATACTTGTCGTCTCTATGCTGTTCTAGCTCAGAGTTGTTCTGCAGGAATTCACCCCACATATTGTCCAATGCTTGCACACGTAATTGAATGTAGTCACTTGTTTTCCTGGACTCACTGTCCTTGCGAAAGTTGGTGAAAATCCTTTCAACTTCATTGATGATAGTGTTTTGGCGGTTGAATAACACCTCCATGTCGATAATGTCGAAAATGTCAGATGATGATAAACTTAGTAAGATTTGCAGCCTCTGCGTAGTATGTGCGTCACCCTTCTCAATTCGATCGGTGATACCCGCTTCTGGGTGGCCGACCAAACCGATACGCTACTACACTTAAGCAACAAACTCACCAAGTCAATGTCGAATATGTCGATTAATGTCGTGTATTCTCCAGATGTCGTGGTTCAGTGTCGCTCGAAGGACCATGTATTATGTGCAGTGTCAGGTCTACACATTAAAGATTTGATATGCTGTGAGTGCCGAAGACTGATGCAGATGTAAGAAATGATAAGAGAAATGGCGATTGTCGTAGTCTTTATTCAACACTAAAATTATAAATTGATTATGCTAATTACAATGACTAATTAAACTAGGTCAAATCAGTATGAATCGCCGACGTCGTTAAAATGCAATACTATGCAAATGTACAAGGTTTACTCGTACAGCACACATGTCAAAAAAAAAGTATATAGAAAAAAAAAAAAACGTAAATAAAATAGTACAATAATAGTACATATCGTTAATAAACATAATATGAATCTACCACCGGTTCGGACGTTGCTTCTTATCGAGAAGACTCCGGCAAGAAACTCGATAGTTACTCCTTTGAACTTTGTTTTACAAGAAATAAATTCAGAGTACAGTCAATGAGAGTAGAAAAAAGAGTACAATATTGAGCAGAGGAGCAGACTATTCCTACTATGACCACAAACTCTTGTTGTTCAAGTAATCCTCTATATTATAATAACCTTGTAAGTAGTTGTACTTCGCTACTTACTGTATTAGTAATGCTGCTGTTGAGACCTGTTTTTCTGCAGTTTTTATTAGAAACAAAAATGATATCTCTAAAGTCGTATTTTTCTCATGCAGCTCTACACCTGTTCGGCTCGGAAACCCTCCAGCAGGCCGTCCAGCTCTCGCTGCGCAGCCTCAGCCACCCGGCGCCGGCGCGCGACGCCGCGCTGCGCGCGCTGGACGCGCTCGCCGCGCACGCCCGCCGCGCCGCGCGCCGCCACTGAGCTCCGGCTTGCAGGGTGCTGTGCCGAGGTCATGTGAAAACCCAAGTTCACCCAAGTTACGAGGGTCATTCAATAAATACTTAGCCTACAAAAAGTAAACGAAAATTTTGGAATAGTGGCAATTAATTTTTCAACATAGTCTCCTTTTAGTTCGATACACTTAGCCCAGAAAACTCCAACTTTTTTAACCCGTCCGAAAAAAAGTTTTTGTCAAACTCTGCAAAATAGGCCTCCGTGGCGGCGATGACCTCCTCATTTGATCCATATCTATTCCCGGCGAGTGATTTTTTCAGATTAGGAAACAGAAAGAAGTCACAAGGGGCCAAATCTGGAAAATACGGTGGATGGGGCAGCAATTCGTAGCGTAATTCGACCAATTTGGCCATGGCAACGGCAGACGTGTGAACCGGTGCGTTGTCGTGGTGAAACAGCACTTTTTTCTTCGCCAGATGGGGTCGTTTTTTCTTTAATTCTGCGTCGAATCGGCCCAATAAATCGGCATAGTAAAGCCCTGTAATTGTTTTACCCTTCTCGAGGTAATCGATGTAGATCACACCTTGTGAATCCCAGAAAACGGTGGCCATAACTTTTCCGGCCGATTTTACAGTTTTCGCCTTCTTAGGAGCACGTTCCCCGGTCTGGATCTATTGTTTTGATTGCTCCTTGGTCTCTGGTGTGTACCAGTGGATCCAGGTTTCATCGACGGTCACAAAAGACGCAAAAACTCCGCTGGATTCCGCTTAAACAGCGCCAAACACGTCTCCGATGTGGTCTCACGGTTGCGCTTGTTTTCCGGTGTGAGTAAACGCGGCACCCATCGCGCCGACAGCTTTCTCATGCCGAGTTCCTCGTGAAGAATATGATGCACTGTTCCTTCTGAAATGGCTACAGTCTCAGCTAGCTCCCGAACCTTCAATCGGCGATCTGCCAATACGAGATCATGGATTTTTTTAATGTTTTCCTCCGTAGCAGCTGTTTTCGGTGCACCTGGACGTGGTTCATCAAAAACCGACGTACGGCCACGTGCAAACTCGTTGAACCAATTCTTGACGAAGGCCATCGACGGAGAAGAGTCACCGTACACAGCATCCAAGCGCTCTTTTCCAAAAATAGGAATCGAATCACCGAACGATATTGCTCTTTTTCCATTTACACAGCATCCAAGCGCTCTTTTCCAAAAATAGGAATCGAATCACCGAACGATATTGCTCTTTTTCCATTTTTGTAAAACCGATCAACACGTTCGCTTCCGTAAGTTGTCAAATTAAAACAAATGAAGGGATTGGAATGAAAATTTGAAAAAAGAATTAAAAAAGAATGTGCTACACTGTGGTAAAACTCTTTTGAAACTACAGCGCCCTCTGGCGATGAGGCTAGGTACTTATTGAATGCACCTCGTATATATCTGCCGCTGAAATTCATAATCGCAGTCGTAATTCCTTGCTCATCACCTCGATGACTGGCGCTCAACAACCGTGCGTTTTTTGCGTCAATTTCTTCTGTGTACAACCAAGATATAATGATCTTCCTGCAGCGGTATTCAAAGGGGTAGGACCATATGAGCTGCGCGTCACGGAAAAGAAGATACTGCGGTGGATGTGTGGTGTGTCACGCAAAGATCGCGTGCGTAACACCCGCATCCGCGGCAGCCATCGTGTTCGTGACATCGCGGACAAGCTGCAGGAGTGCCGCCTTCGTTGGTATGGTCATGTCTCACGGAGATTGGCAAACTACGTGGGCAACAAATATCTGGCCATGCCGCCCCCGCCAGGTACCGGTAGAAGAGGTCGACCCAAGAAGCGGTGGCTCGACGTCTTTAAGGGTGACATGCGTGCCAACAGACTCACCACTGAGGATGCACAACACCGCGCGAAGTGGGCCAACCCACACTAGTGTGGGTTCACAACCGAGATAGACCGCACGGATGATGATGATGACCATCGGAGCCTTCAAGAAGAGAGCGTATTCCCATTTAAAAGGCAAGCAACGCATCGGTGACACCTCTGGTGTTGCGGAAGTGATCACTTCCGCAACACCTTCCGTCCATCAGGTGACCTTCCAGCTCGTTTGCTCCCTATTACATAAAAAAAAATCTATGCTGGATTTTAGCATTCACAACGTTTGTTTCCGGTCAAAATTGAAAAGCGTGATTTGACGCTTACCGACGCTAAATGCTCAGTAGCATTCTGAAACATCGGACCTGAAGTTGACGTCACATAACATAAATATTCTAATTACCAAGAAAGATACTGTACTAGTTTTGACCAAGCTGGACGCGCACTTCCGAAAGGCTGTTGCGTGAGGAGCCCGTCCTCTGATGCCAACTGAGCTGGTTATGATAATCATGGATGGTCTATGTAGAGTTTCGTTTAGGAGCACAGGCTTGTGCCAGTGAACAGCTTAGCTGTCATCGCGCTCTCTATGCCGCTTGCTATTGGTTAGATCCAATGCAAAGTAGTAATAATTTAAATAAGAGTTATTAATTGAAGAAATATAATAAAAGTATGTAATACAAAAGTAAACATATGTTTAATTGTGGTCAACCACTCGAGTGTAAAAATTTCAAAATTTGGAAATGAATATCGGCGAAACATTCGATGAATTTGTTTTAAGGTTAAGAAAACAGGGAAAATATTGTGAATTTATTAATATTGAGGAAGCCCTAAGAGATAACTAATTGAAAAGGTCAACAATATGGAGTTGAAACAGATTTTTTAAAAAAGGGAAGA
This sequence comes from Udea olivalis, assembly GCA_947369235.1. Taxonomy (NCBI): domain Eukaryota; kingdom Metazoa; phylum Arthropoda; class Insecta; order Lepidoptera; family Crambidae; genus Udea; species Udea olivalis. Next base: position 19,560,062 of record OX376355.1, read on the forward strand.
TAATTAACATTAAAGACAGCACTAGAAATAGGACGGCTATTTGAAATGAATAAGCACATGTTTGCAGAACAAAGCAGCTTCTAATCAGAAGATCAGATTAACAGAATCCATCGAGGACCATCCAATCTCACGTGCTACAGACGTGGACGGAGAGAGCATCTTTCAAAAGATAATGATAGCCCAGCACTAAAGAAAAAATGTGATAAATATGGCATTAGAGGGCATTTTGCCAAGCAGTGCAAAACTAAGGAAGAAAAGGAAACAATATTTACCAGAACAAGGAAGGAAATAAACAGAAGAACAGAAAATATGTCAAGTACGTTATTGAAGATGAATCAGACTCTGATGAAACTGAAAGTGACAGTGATGAATGTGAAAATGAAAGTAGTAAAGTGAATTCAGTATTTCATGTTACCAATGTGGTTGAAAACAAATATGAAATTAAGGTTGGTGGCAAGATTATATGTAAGTTTATTGTAGATTCTGGAGCTTCTATAAATATTATAGACCAGCATATAAGTGAATTTTTATTTTCAGCATTAAACAATGCTCTATTTTCCACACAAAGATAGAAACTAAGATTCGACCTGCCTGATCCCGGTTGAGTCCCTAGGATCAGGTCGAATTTTTCTAGTTTCTGTCTTTGTGTACTTTACTTGACTTTTTTCGTTTTAAAAAGTACCCTTAATGTTAATCTATACATTTTCATATTTTTATTACACAGTCGAAGAGGAAATAGTGGAGGAATATTGAAGTGAGAAGGTAAAAGTTTTGCTACTATTTGTTTTTTTGTTTTTTCTCCCTTCAATCGAATCCCTGCGTCGGATCTCATATTTGTTTAGAGGCTTAGAATAATAACGTATAGAACGATAGTCTTCGTACAACTGCCCCGTCAAAAATGAAGCACTAATCCGATCCACGCTTGCGCGACTATTACTTGCTCACGTGCGGCGCGCTTTGACATTGAACATTGCGGAGCTGTAATGAACACTGCAAAGTGGTCCGTTTGGAGCCATTTACGGCTCCAATTAAGGTGCTTCAAAATGGGCGCGCGGACTTGGTTTCTATATGTAATTATTCTAAGTTTAGAGGTGTGTCTTTGTAATGAAGCTACTTTACATTCCTAAGATTTACTATATATTGCATGGCCTGGATCAGCCAGGCAATGTCATAGTTGATATTGTGGCCCTTTATTGCACAATAAGTTAAAGTATAAAGAACGCAAAGATGTGGTAGCACTCTCAATTGAGCAAACTATTGAAATTTCATGTGCAGAGTTAGAGCGGATTATTATTGTTTGTGTGTATAAACCACCATCTGCGGATTATTCACTGTTTGAAGAAACTTTGGAAGAAGTGTTAAAGAGAGTATGTAAATCAAACAAGAAGGTGGTTGTTTGTGGTGATTTTAATGTAGATATTCTAGACTCTTCTCAAACCTCACTTAGTTTTTCCAATCTTTTTAAATCATTCAATTTATTTAATATTTTTGATCAACCAACTAGAATCACTGCGTCATCAGCTACCTGCTTGGATAATATTTTTTGTGAAAATTTTTATAAGGAGAAATCAATAATTAATTGTTTAAAATCAGACCATTGTGGTCTGTTAACCAAATTTGAGCACCGTCATGTCCCTCAATCGGTGGATATTATTTTCAGACCAGTTACTCAGAAACGTATAGAAAAATTTAAACACAATATAAACAGTCAACTTACTTACTTATCACACCAAGACCAGAACATAAATGATCAGTATGAGGATTTGTTCAATCTGTTATTGTATGAACATAACACCATTTTTTCAAAAAAAAAAGTGACAGTTGATAAATTTAAATTTAAATTCAGTGACTGGGCTACTCCAGGTATTCATAAAAGTAGGATTAAATTATACGAATTATATGATTTAAAAGCGAACTTTCATAGTCCCAAACTAGTAGACTATGTTAAATCTTACTCTAAGATATTTAAAAAATCTTGCAATGTTGCCAAGTCCATGTTTTTGCGAGACAAAATAAAACAAGCAAAAAACAAAATCAAAGCGACTTGGAACATTATAAACAAAGAAACTTGTAAGTCCATACCACGCAATAACTCTTTCTCACTTAAAATTAAAGATAATATTATTAAGTCTGACGTTGATATAGCTAATACATTTGAATCATTTTTCTCTGAGATACCTTTTATTACTACCAGTAAACTAAATTCTAGTTCACTGCTAGCTAGTTATCTCCTCACATCAAGTGTTAATGAGTGCGCCACTAGTTTTAGCTTCGATCATATATCTCCTCATACCATCCTCAAATCGTTTAAAGAACTTAACATAAAAAAAACGGAGGATTTATGGGGTATTTCTGTTGATATACTTAAATCAGTCATAGATGCCATCTCCCCTAGTTTAGCGTTACTTTTTAATAACTGTGTAGACAAGGGTCAGTTCCCTAATTTAATGAAATTTAGTAAAGTCATACCCCTTTATAAGTCAGGTGAGAAAAGTGACCCATCCAATTATAGACCTATTTCTATTCTACCAGCTTTAAGTAAAATTTTTGAAAAAATAATATTGAATCAATTACATTCTCACTTTGCTTTGAATAAATTATTACATAGTAATCAATTTGGATTCACTAAAAATAGGAATACAACCGATGCAGGTGTTGCGCTCATCAAACACATATTTGATGCGTGGGAAGGCAAGCAAGATGCAATAGGAGTTTTTTGTGATTTATCAAAAGCATTTGACTGCGTAGATCATGAAATCTTACTGATTAAGCTGAGGCATTACGGTGTTTCAAATATTTCACTTAGCCTTATAGAATCTTACCTCACTGGTAGAATACAAAAAGTGAGTATCAATGGTACGAACTCTTCCGGTGCCACCATACGTATGGGCGTGCCCCAGGGATCAATATTGGGTCCTCTGCTGTTTTTAATCTATATAAATGACCTGCCTTATTTTGTCAAAGACCTATGTGGGATTGTATTATTTGCTGATGACACTTCTCTAATTTTTAACGTAGATAGAAGTAACAAAGCACTTGACGACGTAAATAATACTCTTTCTAAGGTACTGCATTGGTTCACGAGTAACAATTTACTGCTTAATGCTAAGAAGACCAAATGTATCAAATTTTCTATGCCCAATGTAAGACAGGTCGATACCATTATAAACATGAATAACGAGCCATTAGAGATTGCGAATTCCACTGTATTTCTGGGAATTACTCTCGATTCCAAGTTACAGTGGGGTCCGCATATTTCTGCCCTGGCAGGAAGACTTAGTTCGGCAACTTATGCTGTTAGAAAAATAAGGCTCCTGACTGATATCGCAACAGCAAGATTAGTGTACTTCAGTTATTTTCACAGTGTTATGTCGTATGGTCTTCAGTTGTGGGGCTCGGCAGCGGATATCAACACCATCTTTGTTCTTCAAAAAAGAGCCATCCGCTCCATTTACAACCTTAGACCACGCGACTCGCTTCGTGAAGTATTCAAAGAGATAGATATTTTAACTGTGTACTCTCAATTTATTTATGATAATGTAGTATATGTCCGTAAAAACTTGCATCTCTTCAAGAAAAACAGTGATGTTCATAAACTCAATACCAGAAATAAAAATAAGCTCGTAACTCCCAGTCTAAGACTGCATAAGGTAGGGAAATCATTTGTTGGTCAATGTGTAAAATATTTTAATAAGATTCCGCAAACTCTTGTTGAACTGCCACTTCACAAGTTTAAGTCACAAATTAAAGCTAAGTTAATGAAGCGGGGTTATTATAGTGTTGACGATTTCTTAAATGATAAGAATTTGTGGTCATCTTAGGTATAATCTGCTCCTCTGCACACTTTTTTGTTATGACTTTACTCTGTCAATTCCATTTTTGTGTATAAAAACAAGATTGAAAAGAGTAACCATCGAGTTTCTTGCCGGAGTCTTCTCGATCGGAAACAACCTCTGAACCGGTGGTAGAGTCACATTATATTTAATTATGATATGAACTATCATAGTATTATTTTATGTAAGTTTATTTTTATTCAGTATATTTTTGCTACAATTTTTTTTTGTTACATGACATGTCATAAGTACTTTTTATAAGTCTATATAAATAAAGATATTTTTTACTTTACTTTTTTATAAAAAAATATAAAGATCTGTAAAGTATGAAACCAAAGAAATGAATACTTTTTTCATTAATTACTCAGTAAAATAATATACCGGGTAATTATCAAATAACTGCCGAAAACGATATGGCATGCTCAGTAAGTGATGTAGTAACTATTTAAGTAAAAATTAGATTTCAATTCACTCTAATTTTAAGGTGTTCATACAAAAAATACTGACTGTTCGAGTGATTTGTATGGTGATCTTGAAATGAAAGTTAGTTAAATAAATTTCATTTTCGCTTAGATAGTTACTTCATCACTCAGTGGGTATGCCATATCGTTTTCGGAGCTTATTTGATAATCACCCGGTATTTTTTTTTGTATAAACTTAATACTTTCGTATTTCAATTATTATTTATCAGACTCATGCTGTCTTGTCGTATGCTCATAGAGCTGAAACTAACAGCGATAATTGTAAGGGTTGCCTAAATTTAAGTGACGTTTTATAGTTTTTAGTAAATTTTAAACATGAGAATACTAAGATTATAATAAGGTAAATAAAATAACTATTTCACGAACCATCCGTTTTTTATTTATATCTTAAACTAGAACACTAAATATCACAGAGCTCGTCTAAATAATAAAATAACATTAACGGAGCAAAGTTGGTACAGCTTAATATACATACTATTGTATAAAATATTTGCTATTCTCACAATATTAAATTTTCTAACCTTACAGACGTGCGGTGGCAATCAGTAAAAGCTTCTAAGGTAGGCAAGCTTTAGGTATCTATTATTTTTTGGTGCTGGTTGCTACCGCCTACTACGTCTGAGGCCTATCGAGAGGCTAACTGAGGCTGGCTTCACGCCGAATCAGGCCACCTTCAGGCGAGGATGATTGTTCAAAATGTAAAACACTAAGTCTTACGCTTACGTATTGCATTATTATATTAATAACCTATTCTTAACATAATAAACTCCGTATTCTAATTAATAAGTACATCGTAAAATACTAACATTTGAACATTAAAATTGTCTGAGCGATAAAATTTGTCAATAAATAATTATAAAAGTTAATTTACTTTTACATTCTCTTAATAAAATTAATATACCTAAACCATGGCAAAACTTAAAAACACGCGGCTTTCTTGGTCGACATTTTTAATTAACTAATACTTAAACATATTTTTTGTCATTAATTGAGCATAGGATAGGATATACTATAAAAGACACATACAGCGTGAACCATGAGGCATGAGAACAGCTAGAATTCAATGAATTTAGAATTTGTCTAAATGGTACAGATAGCAAGATGAATGAGATGCTTAAAAATATACCATTCAATTCACTCTTAATATTTGGAGTTTATGAGACCAACTACGTAAGTACCTGTAAAGTAAATTATTGCAATCAAGACATGACCATAATTAAAAGGGCCGGTAGGTGTACGTGTGTACAGACGATAGCACATTCGGTTAACCTTGGAGCTATGTCACTTTGCCATAAAGATCCAGATGAAAAGAGAAAAGAGATTGAACAGTTTGCGTGAACTTGACTTGCCGTTGTGTGTTCACAGTTATATGCAAATGATTATTTACTTTGTCAATTACCTTGTTGATCCTATAAGCTAGGATATAATCTGAGCTACCTTCTACAAAAAAAACAATACTAACATTTTCTTACTAACTACATATACATATTGAAGTGTATCCAGGCTCATAGCGCGGTGACGCTGGTGAGCTCGCCACCGGCCGGCTCCGGCGGCGGCTGGCTGTCCGGATTATGTGACGAGAAGCTTAGGAACATCTGATACAAAAAAATGTACATAAACTTTCCAAAGCAGGTAAAAATAAACGTTCACAGGAATAAATAGGAAAAAGCGTAAGTGACGGGAAAAAACCCAATTTATTACTTCTGTAGTTTAGACGTACTGCTAAGTTGAGTATCCTGAATCTATCCTGAATTGAACACAGATTTAAGTTTAGTTTTGAATATGTGCTTGCTCACCGCTAGTGGAAAACAATATTAAAACATCAAGTAACACTGTTAACGATGGCGGGCTCACCACTTACCCGAAATGCTCGGCAGTTCGTAAGCATCCGTCTGCCTCCTGCCCCCTGATTCAGAACGAAGTTATCGACCGATTCGGTTAATTTGTTTAAATTATAGTAAATGATCCGCTGAGCGGTAGCAATCAATATTTTGATATATTAAAGCCAAAGGCCCTAAGTTTTCATGAACCAAATTAGAAAAAAAATAATTAAAAATAAAAGTAAATAACCGAATCGGTCGATAACTTTGTTCTGAATCGGGGGACTGCCCTGTTATTATTACCTGATACTGAACAGCAACATTTGATATCACTTGCACCTAATAAATTAATATACTTTGATAGCGAATTAACACTATTAGTTCAAAAGCAACTTTGCCAGGACACCAATTAGGACTACTGAGTGCCGAATGCGAATTTCAGTGAGAGAAGTAAATGACTTCAACATCGCGCCATCAAGCCACTAAGTCAGCGCCATCTAGCGGAAAATTCGAGCAACTTCAAGTTGGCCGCTAAATAGCGCTGACTCGATGCCATACAAATTCGCGTTTTTTTCTCGCAAAACGCGTTGGTGAAGTCATTCACTTCTCTCACTGCAATTCGCACTCGGCACTCAGGTACTAGATATTTTCCGCCGGATAGTTTGTGTGTAATGCAAAAACTCTTGGAATTACTTCACAACATAAAACGTTACCTGTTCTAGAGAGCTTTGGTTGACCGTGTAGTCTTCAATGTCGCAGGTGCCTTGCAGTTCCGCCATCAGCCTGAAGATGTCGCTGAGACGCGTTGTTATCTCTTTCTGGTTTACTGTTCAATATAGGAAGATTAGTTGTGCGAGTAATTTTATAAATATTAAGTTAAATGATTGTAAGTGTATGGAAAAATCCAGTGTAATCAAAAAAAAGTCGTTTCTAATAAAAAGCAGCTTCGAACCTTTTCTATTTAAATTAATTCATTGCACCAAATCATAAAATAGTCTGTAACATAAGCTTAGGACTTGGCAGTGTGCTCAGTGGATCAGCAATTTCCTTTTTGTTGCATTTAAACTAAAACATCGTTTTTTTCTGTTTTGTTTTAAAATACCTTGTTTAATAATAATAATTTTTATTTTATACCGCTTTTTTATGCATAATTTTGGCGACCAATTATTTAAGCGCCAGTCTTTCCGAATACTTATAACCTTGGTGTCTTCAAGGCGAAACTGAGTAAGTAAGCATTTTCTTAATTAGTATGTATCACCATCGGCCTCGGTATCGATTACCACCAGATGAGGCCGAGATGAGGCAAAACGCAAGCTCATTTTAAATAAAAAAATTAAAAACAGCAGGAAAAAACTTTGATTGAGGATGCAGCAAAACTAAAAATGCGAAGATCTTCTAAAAGGCGATTCGCCACCGTCGTGCTTGCTATTACCTGTGGCCTTGGTGGGCAGCAGGAAGTGCAGCGCGCTGTGGTGCAGCACGCGCAGCGCGGCGTGCGGCGCGCGGGCCGCCACGCGCGACCAGGCGGCGCGCGCGCAGCCCGGCGCCACGACGCACTCCACCACGTAGCCGCCGCCGAACCTGCGGCACAGTACATAGATGTAATAAAATGAAGAAATAAAATAACATGAACAAAACGAAGATAAGAAGAAATATTAGATGAATGTTTTTTAACGAAGTACTAATAACTTAGCTTCAGTAAGTAATGTAAAGGTACAATATATGATTATTACAAGGTGCGACGTACAATTTATTTTAAATCATAAATAGAACAATGATTGCGAGTAATATAGTGAAAACTAAACTTTGTTCTTAACAGCTGCATCGTGCATGTTATGATGATTATAATTTATCTCTCATAATTTCAATAACTAGTATACAGGCTGCCCCTTGATCGGATTGACTTGCCCACCAGAGTTTGAAGAGCTTAAAATTATTTTCACTTCTCATGCAAGTACGCCAATATAGCCCTACGAAACGGGTCTAAAGTGACCACTTTAGGCCCTAGGGAGTAAAAAGTAATAAGTTTTTTAATTTCCTTCATGTGACGCAGACAAACTCAAATATACTATTATCTGTAGAGTGTGGACCATTTTCATTACGAAAATGTTGAGTTTCAGTTCCATGGTTTGTCCGCAAAGAAGGTGGTGCCATGTGTTTTAAATTGTTATTCTGGTTCAGTTCGGAAAAAAACTGACCGCGAAAATTTTAGAACTTTTGTATAGTGTAAATTTGTTCGGATTTAAATGTTTTTGTACTGAATTGACTATTTTTTCTCGCACTCAAAGTGGAAAAGTACAGTTTGCACCTCGAGACTAAACGCCAACTTAATATACCCTCTGCTTCATTGCTCGCACGCTCGGGAGTCAAACCACCTCTGGTATATTATGGCTTCGTTTAGTACCTCGATATAAAATATACTATTATACCTAAGTTAACAAACTAATAGTTTCCATATGCTCCTTTTTTATTGTATTTTTTGATTATTTAAAATATTTTTTATAATTCGATGATGTTGTTAACTACCCAATTATTGGGTGAAATGCGCCGCATTAATCCGCCGCTGTTTTTTAAATGTAAAGGCTCCCGCTTCTGTCGCGCTGCTCACGACCTTATGTGAAAGCGGTCATGTAAATATTTTTTTATCGTATTTGATGCATTTTAACAGACTGCAAAAAAAGGAGGAGGTTCTCAATTCGACTGTATGTTTTTTTTCATTTGTAAATTGCGGTTTTATAATGATGTTTTACTTTGGCTCTTTACCTATACCTATTACTTGTTTCTCTAAATAAAGACAAAAAAAATAAAATAAAAAAATTATTTATTTACTAATATACACAATATTATAATTTTACACAATAACTCCCACACTAAGTGAAGCCTGTCTCGTGGGAATCTAATCAATTTCAATTTTGGTACATGATTAAATAATCAGTAATATAAAGTAAGTCACAATTCTTACCTCGTTCCTGTCTTCCGAACCAAATTTCGCCGGATTGGCATTACATTACTGTCACTAAACATATTTTTGAGCCTTAACGCTTTGGAATAAGGTTCATAAATTTTATGTTTGACATTTCTGCTTGTCCAATGAAACTCTGTTCAAGAGTCAGGCCCCTGGAGACCGCGTATCGGCAAACGTAGTGTAGGAGTTCGCAAGTCATCACCCTCCTACCAGGTGGGGTTATGACTTTCAAAAGGTTGCTGGCAGGAACTGGATAGGTCAAGCTGAGGGGAGGAGGCCTATGTCCAGCAGTGGCCTATGATAGGCTGAGGATGAATTCTTACCTAGTAAGACAGTCGGTGACCGGCGCCAGCGCGACCAGCTCGCCTCGCCGCAGCAGCGCCGCGCGCGCCGCCAGCGCCCGCGCGTCCGCCAGCGCGTGCGTCGACAGCAGCACGCCGCGCCCCGCCCCGCCGCGCCCCGCCCCGCCCGCGGCCCGCGCGGCGCGCGACACGCACGCGCGCGACCCGGGGTCCATGCCACTGAGCACCGGTATGCGATTACAGAATGTATGGAAGAGACGAATTAGCTACTGAACTTTATGAGCGAGTTAACGAAATCGCGTGACTATTCAATAAAAGTAATTGACAGCACCTTCCGTGAAATAATGGCACAATTAAAGTTTCTGAAACGGTGCATTTATGCTTTTGTTTCGATACCACCCAGTATTAAAAAAATAACAATTTTGTCATTGTTGTTCCAATGGTGCGCATACACTGTCCCAATGATGCTAGGCAAAGGCCTCCATAATTGAAATCAAGTCATCGCTACAATTTGATTAATTGTATTCAATAATGGTATGAAAAAGTAATTTATTAGCCCCTATCATAACGGCTAATACGAATAACAAAAACAGATGGGACATTAAATTACTTAAATAAGCACATATCATTAGTGCTTTATAATGCGTTCAGAAACCGTAGGAAATGACCAGCATTATTAGAACCAATTATACTATGAGTACTTTCTTGTCTGTGGTAGTGGGTAAAATCTGTACTTTATATCTGTAATATTACGTATAGATTTTTGTAACGTTATGAGTTTCAATTTGGAACAGCTGTCAAATTTCAAATGGGTGGAAAATCGAGAGCCAAATACGAGAAGGCGTACAAAGATCAATTCCCCACTGCTTCTAAACCTATCATAGAGTACTTATGATATGTGTTTACATAAAGTAATGTATGCAACTGTACATAATTAGGCCTTAAAACACTCGTGTGATCTTATTTTGAAACTCGCCAAGGCTTGGTCCCTCATTATGTAACGGTTGCATAAACTACTATTAAAACAAAACATAATCCTGATTAAATTTAAAAGTATCCTAATTCTAGCCAAGTGTGGTTTTAGCAATAGACAAGCCAAAAAAAATAGTATTCCAATTAAATCAATATTTAGTAAAACGTGCAACGAAAAAATTAAAACTTAATCTAAAGAAATAATCATAATGTCATTAATTAAGTAGATACTGTGGGGTTTGCTAAGAGTAAAAAGATTCGATTCAGCGAGTGCTAATGCTATTGTAGTTCTCGTACATTTTTCAATTTAACCTGTCAAATGAATTGAGAAATTGTATAATGTAGCAGCCCATGGCCTCTGCATTAGTGCTTCCGTACTGACCTGGTGGGCTCATCCAGCAGCACCAGCGGGGATCGCGACATGAACGCAATGGCGGCGCACAGCTTGCGCTTGTTGCCGCCGCTCAGCGCGCCCGCCCGCGCGGCGCCGTACTTGCTCAGCGAGAACGCGCCCAGCGTGCGCGGGATCACCTGGACAGGTGAAGTACACGTTGTTAAGGCAGTAAGGGGCAAGTGACCCTTACTGTCTTAAAAATCAAGACAGCGAGGGTGCGTTTCCACAGAAGCGGGGCTGCGCGAAGTTAAGCTGAGGCTAACAAGGGCAGCTCATTATAGGATATCGCGTATTCATTTTTCATTAGTTTTTAAAACTTGTTTAAAAATAATAAGACAGTATTTTGAATTTGGAAGTACATACTAAAAATGACGAACTATTATTTTTAAACAAGTTTTAAAAACTAATGAAAAATGAATATGCGAAATCCTATTATGAGTTGACACGTAAGGTAGTCGCTAGAATTTGTAGTTAAGTAAAATTGGTACAGCGCCTCTACTGAATAGAAATTGGACTAATACTGACATATAAGTTGCTGTAGTTCACGTGAAGTAAACTCATGGTAGAAGTTAGGCTAGGTAGTCAAAATTATAATAAGACGTTTCTTTATATTTTTCTATATATGTTTGAATATTTTAGTTTACCATAGTAGATCAGCATACTTTAATGATAATAATTTATTTACAAAATGTCACAATTTTAATTTAGGTGAACAGGAAAAACTTAGTACGACAAGAAAAAAATCTATGAAACCGTTAGGAAAGTATTTCTAGGTAACGCTGTTTTTGCAATTCCTCCTCACTCTCAATCAATCAACCTAATAAATTAATCTCCACAATACCTACTAAAATGCACGTTACCTCGTCCTGATCGGCGATGCCCCGTATGCTACAGTAAAATTCCAGCGTTTCCCGCACCGTCAGCAAGGGGTCAATCGCATCGTTCTGGGGACAATAACCTAAGAAAGAAAGCAAAGGTTTTTTATCTATCACAAAGAGTTGCATCTTACTTAAGTGTTTTATTTTTATTTTTAGCAATGCACTATTTTCCATCTAATAAAAATAATTTCAGTCATGTCAGTCATTCAGTCTGATCCTAGGGCAAATACGAATATTTACTTAAATAATTTATTTTTATAAAAATTATATCATTTTAGGTGTTAAAAAGCGCCCGCTTTGTAATATTGATAAAACAACGTTGGCTTACAACGTTAATTCGTCAAGTCTGTTAAATGGTTTCGGTAACACAGTTGGAAGAGCAGCCACCCGGATTGTGTAAGCAATTCATTTGGCATTTTTTTAGAGTTGTAGTTTATTTGTAAGACTTACTGATAAGTCCCTTGCAGAGCTGCAGCCCCTTCAGCCGCTCGTTCCCGAGGTACAGTTCGCCCGATGAGGGCCGCAGCTGCCCCGTCAGCAGCGAGAACGCCGTGGACTTGCCCGCGCCGTTCTCGCCGAGCAGCACCGTGCACTGGAGTATTCAAAATATTCATAATTACGCGATGCTCTGATCTAAACAATGAATTATGTTTTTCCTTTTCACTATTGATAGTAAAAGGGAAAAACTAAACGAACTATGCATCCTAAAACTAAGCGAACTATCCATCCTAATAGGATTTATATCTGTAGATACATACAAACCAATAATTACAAAAATATAATTAATGATTTTGTTATTCAATTTAATTCGTGTTACTATGCACCTACCAAATGTATTAATTTGTTACTTATAATTTTACCTCAAATTACATCTATATTCGTTTATAACAATCTACTTACTTAAAGCAAATCAAAACACGTAAACTATGTAACAGAAGAGAAGATAAAATAGTTCTAAGCTATTTTTAAAAACAGCACCGAAAAGCTAAATCAAAAATGTAAAAGGTGAAAACCAATCGCTTTTACCTATCTTATGTTTTGCTACTTACTTTGATTTGATTTACTACTGAGTACTTAATTACTTATCACTGGATGAAAATACAGCATTGCATAATTATGCTAACTTAATGATAGTAACGAACTACCTGTCCCCTCGGGATGCCGAGCGTGAGTCCCCGCAGCGCGACGCGGGACTTCCGCGTCCCGCGCGCGCGGTACAGCTTGCCCAGCGCCACGCACGCCGCCACGTCGTGGCCCGCCGAGAGCATCCGCCTGGGAGTCATCTTCTTGCCTTCGCCTTCCACTTCCGTGTCCACGAAACCTTAGCAAAAATAGTAAGATTATTTTGGTGCAAAAGTAAATTCTTGGCTATAGCGCCGAAGCATGTTGGTTCAATGCTTATTTGGAATATCAGAGATTTGAATATTGCAAGTTCTCTGAACAGTATTCTGATCAAATTAATGTTTAACAAAAAAAGCTCAACTTTATCCTAATCAACCGAATTATTAAAAAAAAATGTTTTAAATAATTTTACGGTAGGTAATATTAAGTATCAGTGGCAGTTACTGAGAGAGATGATATAAATTCTCTTTACTTTAGGGCATAATGCTTTCTGAATACAACTTTTTAAGAAAGATAAAAAACCATAAAAAATATTTAACTCTAATGACGGTTCTTCTGCAATATACAATTTAACAAAAAATGTTCCATCTAACTTCGCTCGATGTTTCGGCGATTCGGCGAAATGCAATTTTCACCGAAGCGTCGAGCACAACCAGACTCTGAATGCTGCCAGATCTTGTCGTCCAAATTTTAACTTGCTTTTACAGTTTGTCCAGGGCACTCACCGGCGTTGATGTTCCCTATAGTGTGCAGCCGCAGCGGCTGCGGCCGCGCGACCGCCGCGAGCACGCGCGCGCGTTCGCCCGACACGTCCAACTCTTCCAGTTGTCCGGGACTTTTCTCTGGGATCAGCTCTGGATTGAACCTAAGATGTTTGAAGACCTTGCTGTAGAAATACGTGTACGCACCAAAATTACATTAGAGCGCCCTAAAATAGAATATTGCAACCATTTGTCAGCCAAAAAAAAGCACAAAGGTGTGCAGGAGGCAAATCGGGGAAGACAATTCCGAACGAATATTTAAGTTATAAAAAAGTCACACAAAAATTGCAAAATCAGTGTCTTTCTCATATTTTATCTTTGTTGACGATTTGTGTACACGAAAAATCGATCGAAATAAGTTTAATCAAAATAAAATCTCAAATATGTAGCACTCTATCGGCAAAACGATTTTAACCGTTTTCTGACAGAATATTGTCTCTTTATCTCGTCGTTACATTTCGAAAAAGCAGTGATTTGATATAAACATTACATGGTCGAAAATCATTACACAAATTCAATTTTCCTAGTATTCCCCACTCACTTGTCAATCAAGAAGTCGAAGCACTGGTACTCGATGGCCAGGTTGAGCAGGAACAGCGCAGTGCCGACCAGCAGCAGGTACAGGTAGTGCAGCGCCACCAGGCCGGACGCCAGCGGGTCCTGGTACGTGTCCATGCCGAAGCGGTTCAGCACCTGCAATAATAGACTCAAGATGCAGCAAGTATATGAATACAAGTGAAAGTTTTGACAGTATTTGGAAAATGAACAGGTTAATTAGATAGTTGCATATCCTGATATGAAATAACTTGTAGGGTACACCTTTAGCTGATTGATAAGTGAAAGAGAGTAGTAGTTGATATATTATGAATTCATTGCTAAGACCACTTTAAACTAGTGAAAAATGATAATGATATGAGAAAAATTGATATGAGCCGCGTCCGCCCTGATGTAGGTGAAAACGTGAACTAACTTTAAATTAAGGTGGATCGCGCGCATTGATCGATATTGTTGATTTTGCAGAATGCACGGTTGCCCCGTGCATGCTCCCGGGCGAGAGATAAAGATGGTGATGGTAATGGAAATTTTATGAATTTTGTTAGTTATGCTACGTGTGACTTAAAAATATTAACAAAGTGATTCCATTTAATCTTAGATTTATATTAGTCATGATTATGATCGATATCACTCATGCGGAGATAGGTGAAAACGGGCGAGGTGCCCTTATGAACACGCGCACTTTTCACTGGTACGACATTTTGTTTTTCACTAGCACTAAGAACACTATCACTTGCACTTGCACTATTTACGTTGAACGAGTCCCTGCAGCACCAGGCGCGCGCGTGATCGCCGGCGGCGCGCGGCCCGCACGTTTTTTTTGAAATGTATCAGTAACAGTATCGATAAGAGTACTTTGGATTCTTTTCAGGTTCATTAAAATATTATTTGCAATAATACAGGATGAAGTTAATTCATTGATGACTTTTAACCTCTCACCTCCTCTTTTATTACCAAATTTCGCCTCTCTAGTTGATTTATGTGTTGGTTAAATAGTTTATGTTGATCGATAGCTGTCTCTAACCTTTTTAAGGAACTATTTTGTGCTAATATAACTGATTTGATTTTTCCATAGTTTCACGAGATGTTGCTCATTCTTTCGTGTGATGTCAATATCTCCTAGATACTGTTCTGCGAATTGGTCATCTAATACGCCGAACAGTGTATGTGCAACGTTCCCAATTCCATTGATAAGTCCACGGCGTACTCGTCTCGCTGAGTCCGCCGAACGCTAGCCTAGCAACAACTGATCGTAGTAGTGTAGGTCAGTGCTCGTGATGTAATTGTAAGAGTATGACGTCACATTGTGGTCGATCTTGCAGGATTGAACATATGTTTTCGAGATGATGGAAATATTTGTTAAGTAGCTTTCCGCCTTGCCAGTATGGGATTGCCATGTCACAGTAAATAATCATTTTCCTCAAACGCATTTTGGATAATTTATCAAAAGAAATACTCTGTGACTCTTTTAAATTTGTAATGTTACTGCTTGTACAGGTTGCAGGAAAATGGTAAACAATAGCAAGGTGTACAGAATTGCGTTGCTAAGGTAAGTACGTCGCCCTTTTTGATTTGTCGGTGAATAATTTTTGCTGTATTTTATGTTTTTATTTTGCTGTGTAACTTACTAACTAACTTTAAATTAAGGTGAATCGCGCGCATTGATCGATATTGTTGATTTAGCAGAATGCACGGTTGCCCCGTACATAACTTGTGAAGTAAATAAATATATCACACAGCTAGTACCCATAGTAACTCCAAAAACTCCAAATTCTTTTACCTTTAAAAGTAGTTCCCATTTTTTACTTTTTAGATACTCATACAACCATCATTCAAACCATTGTACATACTTGGCATATTGCATGTGTATGCTTATATTTAATTCACCATCATTCATTGTTAGTTTGACAAGCTATTAAAGTAAAGCCATTCGCGTCTCTCTTACGGAATCATACTGTGAGGCAACTCCAGTAGCATCCATGAGATATTCGCATTGCAGAAAAAATGTATTAGAATATTAGCTAACATTGTCCAATTAGATTCTTTTAAACCCCATTTTAAAAGGCTCAATATATTAACATTATCATGCCTGTATATTTTTGAAGCTTGTAAATTTGTAAAAAAAACACCTAAACCTCTACTCCCCATTATCAATTGTTAGACGTAACGATCGTTATCAAAATAAATTGAAAATGCCATTCTCCAAATTAAAATTATTTTCCTCTGCTCGACATTCAATGATGATCAAAATATATAACCACATCCCAAACTCCATTAAAAATATTGAAAAACCTACAACCTTTGAGAACCACTTAAAACAATTTCTTTTAACAAAATGTTATTACAGTGTTCCTGAGTTTTTTGAAGAGAAGTTAAATTAATATTAAATATAGACCTCACAACTTTTGCAGTACGTACACACTTCACCTAACAACACAACACACAAGCATTTACTATAACTAAGCTCATAAGCTAAGTTTGGTTTGTGCAATAAAAATGTGTAATTGTAATATTAATTAATGTATAGAATTAGATAAAATTGCAACGCCCCAGTACAGGGCGTCCCATGTACTCTGTAACCCTTATAATTGTCATCTTATTCCATGTGACGTGCAATTAATGAATGAATAAATGAATATGTTAATAGCTTGTCACACTAACGTTGATAAAGTTATCATAGAAACCATCAAGGTATCAATCAAGTTTCCAACGACTATGTTGCTTACAAATTGTAAAAAATGTGCTCCTTGCAACGGTTTCATCTGAATTATTGTTTATTAATGCGGATTACAGACAGAGTTCAGTCAAGTATAAGAAGTATAACTAAGTACCTGTGACTGTATGGTGTTCTTAGCGATCTCAAGCAGCCCGTCGCCCAGGGCGAACTGCGGCGCCAGCAGGAAGACCTTGTGCAGCACCCAGCGCGCGTCGTCCGTCCTCTGCGGGTCACGATCATAACTTACAACAGACTCATAGAAGAACGAGATACTCGCTGTAAGTAGTACAGTTCCATTAACTACCTGCAGCTTTGAAATGTATTCAACAAATCTCTGAAGAAGCCTTTTATTCTAGGCTAAGTTTTTTTGGTATTACACCCATTACATTTTCACATAGTAAGTGGTGGCAGTAAGCGCCCTTAAGACATTGGCTCTTCTATCAAGATATATAACAAATTGCCTGTCAATCTAAGAAATGAAAATAATGACAAAATATTTACACGGAAATTAAAGCAGTTCCTAATTTATAAATGCTATTATAATACAAACGAATATTTTAATGATTATACTATAAAATTATAAAATAATGTAATGAGATTGATTATTAAAATTTAGTAAGATAATGAGGTGGAAATGATTATTCAAATTGTATTCAGATTAGGATTTTGTGTTTATTTTTAATGTTATTTTTTAAATGATTTTATTTTCTTATTTTGAATTAATCCCATAATAATTGTATAACTTGATAAATGTTATATTTATGTGACGTCTCCTGTCTGTATTTTAATTTAATTAGATTTTAATGTTATTACAAGCACTTCCTCTCTCCTAACCCAAAGTTGCGTGCCCGACAGGGTCCATAACACTGTTCTAAAACACTACTGTAACATCTTATTTTACATTATGGTTTTGCAATAAATACTTGAGTATTGAGACATTTGACACAGGCGAAACATTTATTTCGGTTAACCTATGAAAAGGTTTAAAATATAATTTACTAGCGTCAGACTGGACAAATTAATTGGAAACCACTTAGCTCAACAATTCACCCCTTAATCATCAGACATTTGTAGATTAGATAATATCCAATCTACAAATGCCAACAATTCAACAATTCACTCCTTAATCATCAGGTATTTGTTTCAGGATTAAGAGGTGAATTGATGAGCTGTGTGTGGTTTCTTATTTGCCAAGTCTGAAGCTAATAAATTAGTTAAAATTAAGTCGAGAATAAGTTATAAAAGATACAGTAGGTAATAGTAGTCCTTACTAAGATAGTAGGAAGATTTAAATTAAGGATTTGTCATGAGTGGACTTAGATGTTTTCGGGAGGCCTCCTGCAGGCCTCTGTCACTCCATGTACTTGCGCGTAATTACCTACGAGCCACCGGATCTTCCAAGACTCATTTGGCAGTTGTTGGTCAACAGCCGCGTAGAACATATGTACGCGAATTTTGCGGTTGAACTGACGCGGTGACGTATTGTGAGTACTGACTACTAAAAGCTATTTCGAAACAGGAAGCCCTGGCAATATATGTCACGCATTTAGGATTAAGAAAATTGTATTATTTTATGGATGTGATTTATCTGTTACGTAGTAACTATTAAGTAATCTGTGCTCTCAGCCCACTCTCTCTCTATACAGTCGATGTGGTGAAGCAGCCTACCTCGGAGTCGGAGATGACGTCGAGGATGAGCAGCACGGTGAGGGGGCCGAGCCCCAGCAGCGCGTTCCCGCAGAACAGCAGCATGTTGGCCACGCTCGCCTCGCAGAACAGCTTCTCCAGCACGTGCATCAGCGTGCCGCACGCGAACCTACATGTTAGCAATTAATAATTAGGCGAATCTACTTGATACCATTCAATTAATAATCATAGAAAAACTGGATCATCTCGAAAATACTAGGACCATCGCGCAACACCTGGAATTAGGAATCGGACATCAACTTCGCTATTATACGGGATTTACAGGGTGTCGCGGTAAAACTGCACCAGCGAAGGTCTGTGGTCTGGGGACCCTCATACCTATCGATTGGACCCCCATGGGTGTTCCGCGATTTTTGGTAGTTTTCGAGTTATGTTTTTTTTCCGAATTTTCTAAAATAGGTATCTGAGTTGTGTCACTTGTTTGGTTGGCGCAAATATTTGAGGTACATGCTTAATTTTTTTTCATTGTTAGCTGAATACTACTACTTGATTCAAAAGCATTTACATTTATAGCACTGAATAATTCAGAAAAAAATATAAAACTGAAAAAGTGGTAAATTTATACTGTTTTTTCCCTAAGTTTTTAAAACGCCATTTAAAAAAAAACATATTTTTTATTTTAAACCTTTTTCTACAACTACTATTTTATCAACTATTTATCACATACATTTCAATGAGATACTTTAAGCGCAGCATACTTAAAATTTCATTAAAAATGCCAGAAGTGTAAAAATTCACGATCTTATGTTATCAAATAAAACTTAATTAAAAGTAAGCCTGATGCATTTTTTGTACAAATACATCACAAAAAGTTTTGAGAATACATTCATGACAATCCATCAAAAAAAGAAGATTTTGTCATTGTGTTGTAGCTAGTAAATAGGTACTAAAAAAATCTGACTAGTGTTTAGTAGAAAAATAGTTATTTAAATAGACAAAGCTATCATACCCATAGAGCAGGATGAGAATACAGATGGCCGGCAGGTTGTTTCTCTCGACGAATACGGGGAAGTGGAAGGCCTCCATAAGAATGGCTGTGATCACCATATTGATCAGGATGATCTGCGAAACGTCGTGTACAAGGTAAGTTCTCTGAAAAAGTATCACTATGTATGAAATTGTTTACTGGGCCATTTTGCGTTTAAAACGATTTTACTTTTGTTTATAATCACTGTGGGCATGGTGCATAATTTTCAGAAGAATTTTAAGCAGAAATAGGAAGATAAACGGTCGCAAAATTAGTAAGTAAGACAACGATTTTTTGTTTGTTGAATACGTTCCAAGCAGCTATGAAAATTAAGGCGACGCCAGGGTTGAAAACACATTATACTGCGGAAATCTTTTTAAATTCATTAAATGACTTGGAAACATCACTCGTAATTTACGAAATAAATCATTTTTATTATAATGAAGTGAGAATAAGTGCTGCCGCTGACAGCCACCAGTTGCTAACAAGACTTGAGCCATTTATGGCATCGGCGTAAACTGAGTTGTCGAGTGGCCGAGTCCGAGCCACAAGCTGCTTGTGGCTGCGTTAAGTTGCTCCCTCGAACTCAGTCAGCGTCACTTAGCGCAGGCGCGTTGATGATGATTTTTAAACACTTTGGTGGCTCGACCTTCGCCATCAGTCGCTGCGTTTTTTTTATATTGCCCGTCAAGATGACCTACCTCACTCCACCTGATGGAAAGCGGAGGTCCAGATATGAGGCTGACAAGCACAGTAATGCAAAGGCATCATTGAGCTGGTCATTCTCACCTTGAAATGCCTTAACACGCCCCGCTTGAAGAATCCGGGACTATAAGAAGAAGGAAACACATGCGCTGGAAGAGCGTTCCACGTCTGGATGGTGCGACAAAGAAACGAGTCACCGAACCTTTTAATTCGGCCCAACAAATGTTGAATTGTGTGTCGATGACGCCGTAGTCCAGCACGCGTGGTACGGGAGTGGAAAGGTGAGGGTGGAATAAGCTGGAATAACTCGTCAGAGCATTCCCCATTGCAGTAGCGATAGAGAACAGAGCGTTTAGCGGCTAGTACAAGTACAGCCTTTGGAAGTTGTGTGCTTAGACTCACGATCATGTCCCCCGCGAGCTGCGCGCTCCAGTGCAGCAGCGGAGACACGCCGCTCAGCAGCTGCAGGCGCGCCTGCTGCGTGCCGCGTGACGTCACGAGGCGCAGCGCCGCGCCCGCCGGCACCAGCGCGTACGCCAGCACCAGCAGCGCCGAGATGCCCGCGTCCGCCACGGCCTGGTAACTGACGTGACAATACTAATTATATTATACAGCTACACTGAAAACTAATACAACATATTCATGCCCAAGAACGAGGCAAGTGTACCTCAAAGTATGTTTTCCCAGTCAAGCAAGGTGAGAGGGACATTACGCGTAAAACATTTGGCTGAAAGCGGCTTACGGGAAGTAATAAGTATTCCATTTTCAACCTTAGACCACGCGACTCGCTTCGTGAAGTATTCAAAGAGATAGATATTTTAACTGTGTACTCTCAATTTATTTACGATAATGTAGTATATATGTCCGTAAAAACTTGCATCTCTTCAAGAAAAACAGTGATGTTCATAAACTCAATACTAGAATTAAAAATAAGCTCGTAACTCCCAGTCTAAGACTGCATAAGGTAGGGAAATCATTTGTTGGTCAATGTGTAAAATATTTTAATAAGATTCCGCAAACTCTTGTTGAACTGCCTCTTCACCAGTTTAAGTCACAAATTAAAGCTAAGTTAATGAAGCGAGGTTATTATAGTGTTGAGGATTTCTTAAATGATAAGAATTTGTGCTCATCTTAGGTATAATCTGCTCCTCTGCACATTTTTTTTGTTATGACTTTACTCTGTCAATTAAATTTTTGTGCATAAAAACAAGATTGAAAAGAGTAACCATCGAGTTTCTTGCCGGAGTCTTCTCGATCGGAAACAACCTCCGAACCGGTGATAGAGTCATATTATATATATTTATGATATGAACTATCATAGTATTATTTTATGTCAGTTTATTTTTAGTATATTTTTGCAGTAATTTTTTTTTGTATATGACTTATCATAAGTATTTTTTATAAGTCTATATGAATATAGATATTTTTTACAATTTTTTCTTCACTTTACTCAAAAACCCGTACGCGAAAAGTATGCACAGAGGCGTTCACATCAACCTTTACAAAATTATTGCAAAATGTGAGTCTTATGTCAGTGGCATAAGGTACCTATGTAAAGGTGATGTACACGCCTCTGTACACAAAGTAGTTTTTTTTAATGTATAGGAAAGATAAAAAGTTCTAAAGATTTGAAGTAGGGCTGGCAACTTTCTAAATAGTTTTTTTTATGTATTGCGTAAATACGTCGAGTTAACTTACACAGTATCCTTACTGATCTGCTCCTTAGATATCTTCATGGGATGGGAGTATGTAGTGATCCTGTCGGCGCTGTTCCCAGTGACGGCGCGCAGTGCGGCGGAGTTCAGCGCGCCCAGGAAGCCCGGCAGCGAGTGGTGGCCCTTGTTGTTGTACCACAACACGAGGTGGGTCAAGTTGTTGGAAAGGGTCGAGGTGTAGCCGCCGTATCTGTCGCAGATAGTAGAGCAATGAAGTTTTTCAATTAAAGATGGTGAAGAAATAACTTTATGTGAAAATATGATATAGTGAATAAAAACTACTCGATACTCATTTGGAGGGAGTAGGAGCATAATAATATAGCTTGTTCCATTCAAAAAAATCAATGGAATGGAATATAATGGAAGAGCAAGTTCTAAACAGAAGGAGAGGCGCGTCACCATACTGCAATACTGTACAAGTACTGATCTTCTTCCTCTAGTTATTTGACCATCACCTTGCAATATTTTCACTAATTTTGCTGAAAATATAGGGAGATTGTAAAAATAACAAACTAATTACTTCTTAAATACTCAATACTCAAATCTTTATTATGTTGCACAAAATAATAATTTAAAAAAAAACAATTCGGTGAAACATATTTCGTGTTTTCTTACAAGGAATTCAGTCAAATAGGAGTATGTATTTTTATTTCTTCAAATTCACAATCAAATGCTGATCAACTTTTATTCAATTACTGACGAACCAAGAAAAATATAACCTCTCTCTATAAAACACAAAAACGCGTGACACTCACAAACCCCAAGTTATGAAAAAGTTTTGGTTGTACTGGTGTTTTTCATAAAATGTGATCTATCAAATATGTTATTATGAAGAAAAAACATTTAAGTTAAACATTAAGTGTACCAAACTCCCATACTGGCCTGCCATTCGCCTTTGATTTCACCATGGACCTTCAGCGCTTTAGGCAGAACTTCTATCTATTGCACCAACGCGCCAGTCAAAATACCTTTTCTCAATAAACTCCTTCTGCGTGTTGACTAGCCAGTCGTTGAGCGTGCCCGCGTCCGGCAGCAGCAGCATGTCCGGCGCGGGCGGCGCGCGTCCGGACGCGCAAGTCTGCGTCGCCGAGCTGCACGAACATGTCGGAGTATCCTGGAGTAAAAGTAAAGTGATTAGCGGGTATTTTCTGTTCTGATGCCTATATCATTGGAATAAATTCATCGTTGACATTGTTGACTCATGATAGCTTAACCTTTTTCATCATCAAGTTTGTGAATTTGTCTCTTTATAAACAAACTTAGTTAATAAAAATCAGAAAATACACTCTCCACCAAGAATGCATGCGGGACATTTCGATTATAGGCCGAGCGCTCCTATCTAAAACTACTAAAAATAAATAAATTTTCGATACTGGCTACATCACCACTTTTTTTTTATATTTTGTTGTCCAACCAAGGACAATATTGAATTCACAATCCCGTGATTTTGAAACAAGTGTTCGATTTTTTGGTTTTCAAATAAAACCATGAAAACGTTAATTGAATGACTTACCTCCTGTGTCCAGTTCCTAGTGGACTTGTCAAGCATAAGCTGCTGCATGACAAGTCGCGCGAACGATGGGTCTATATCTGAATATACTGAAGGTTGCGGTCTGAAAAACGTACATCAGTTTTAAAACCAGGATTTGAAAAGAAAAAAACGTGTGTGTTTCAGGCAGACTACCGTATAGTGAGCGGTTATCACAGTGCAAAAAAGGTATCGGATTTGCTGACCATGTTAGACTGAAAAATGTTAAACATTTTCTACAAGTGAGAGTTTAAGTACGGATTGGCTAAGAATACAACCTAGCTCTCTATGATATATTCTTCGCATTCGTCTATTAAATTCTCTCACGATGACCAGATTAAGGACACTTTAATAGTTTCAGACTAGCGTTTTTTTGCGCATATACGGTCATTTGCAAACGCGTTCACACGCTGGCTATATTACGTACTCCAAGAAACCAATAGCGCGTACACGAGCTCATTGCGGCGTGTTCACTCGAGCTGGTCGTGGTAAGCGGCTCTCACTTATACGAGTTTACAAGCACGTCCACGCTCGTACGAGTTGCGCTTGCGGCTTCTATAACACTAGTCTAACTTATTCAGAACATGCTGTCCGTCAGCGGACTGTCTTTCTCGTCAAATATAGCCTTAACGAAAAAGAAATATAGCCTTAACGAAAAAGAAATATAGCCTTAACGAAAAAGAAATACAGCCTTAACGAAAAAGAAATATAACGTATCACTCCCTGATAATATAGCTTTATATTGGTGAAATAATTTTTAAAATCAGTCCAGTAGTTTCGAAACCTATTCGAAACAAACAAACAAATCTTTCCTCTTTTTATTATTAGTATAGATACTCACACAATGAACTGCGTAGTGTTAGGGTAGAGTCCCGGGTGGAGAAGAAGCGAGACCTCGTTGTCTGCGGGCGGGCGGATGGTGGAGAAGCTCATCGCCAGGCCCACGAACAGCGACGGCAGCACCAGCAGGATGAATAGCAGCCATCTGTGCGAGATAAGCAATGATTTTACATTTGTTATCCCGGCTCAAACTTAAAAAGAGGCTTGTCAGCTTGAAATCGTTGACCAATTATATTGAGAATCTCCACCTACAGGTAAAACACAGAATATAACCGATTGCCGACATCGGGGGTAATCGTAATCTTTATTGCTTTATGTCAAGTTTAAAAGTTGGTAAAATACAGATAATGTCCTAAACATGAGCCTACATGGGTATTTGAATAGCACTTGATGGACGTTACGTATAATTATCTAGATGTCGTGCAATACTCCAGCGAAGAAGGAACCATAGATTATAATTTTGGCGGGCTTGACCTGTTGTTGGTCTTGCTTGCCAGCGGACAATCCCAAAGAGATAATTTTCTTATTTTTAACTTATAAAATAACGGTAATCCACCGAATAAGAATAGATGTTAAGTTAGTGAACGTCAAAATCATGCTACTGTCAATATTTGACAGTTCAAAGTGACCATAGAAGTTTCAGGGGTTAAAGCATGTTTGCCAATATCGGCTGATGATTTAGTGTAAGGAAAACAATAATAGCAAACTCAGGAGGTAATGTAAAAACTTGCTATGATAAGAAACGTTTTTCTTGTTGAGTTTAAATTATAGGGTTTTCATACAAAAATTTACCAATTTCTGCCTGGCTTTTGTATGAAAACCTTGAACAAAATACTTATATTTTGTTCAAGGTTGAAAACGAGGTTGTGACTTAGTTGAAAAGTCCCATTTACACTTGGACATGTCTAAGTGTAAATGGCAACTGTCAACATCACCTACCGGGTATAATTATCATACCGGTATACATTATTTACCTGTTCCTCTTGTAGTGTATGTATCTGGCCTTCATGAGCGCCAGGAACTGCTCCATGGGCGCTCCGCTGAGGGGCCCGTCCGCCGCCACCAGCGGGCCGCCTTCCGTCCTGACGCTGGATGTGGACGCACTCTTGGAGGCAAGGTCTTCTGGTGCTGATGGATCTACAATAGTATGAATATCATTTGGTGAATCTTTGCCTCCTTCCGTACCAAAACAATGAGCTTACATTGGCTATGGACCACATATATTGCAGTTTTCTTCTGCAAAAAGACTAATTGGGATAAATTTTGGAAGAGAAGTTACCGTACATTTACGCCTTAAGATTAATGTAGGTAAAAGAGGTTCTAAATACGACATTTTCTTAATTTCTAACTGGATTTACACATGGTAAGTTAAATTAGAAATTTGATTAGATGCAAATATCAAACACCACCCATATATCCGATGACCATTAGGTCTTTTCTTGTGTAGGCATTATAAATGCTGATACTGATTGCTGATACGGGATTCGACTAGTTTAGAAATCAAACTCGAAAGCCGTGTAGTGCTGTGGTTGCACCAATCTAGGTGGTGGAAATGGACTAAGGTCGGTCCACTTTTTCAGGTTAACGTAGAGTTTAGATGTAAATAATATTGGGACAGTCAATTGGGTATTTCCTTTTTTTTTTGATGTGTAATCAAAAGATCTCTTAAAAATAGAAATATTGGTGAAAAAATATTCCGGCAGCACACCCGACGAAAATGCTCCATACAAATTGTCTTAAGGTAGTGACGTCACGTGACACTTAATTCTGTGTGTTTTGCAAAACATTTGTTCGGAAGCTATATTAAATATTGCGTTTATGAAAATGGTTTCTTAACAAAAGTTGCTCCGAATTGTGTAGATTATCGATTGGAATATCTTTTATCAATTTGCACTATTAAAAAACTGGCTTTCCCACGAAAGTTTGAAGGCCCATAAAATAATTTGTACATTAATTGATCGAACTAAAAGATGTATTTTGCTATAATATTGGGTAATTATTATAATCCGATGATGGTGTCTAAGACCCAACTCCTTTTCTAGCGTACCATAAATGATGTGGTCTGTGGTCCGGTCGGCCTGGCTGCACACGTTGTGGAACACCTGCTCCAGGCTGCTGCACTCCAGCGAGAAGTCGCGGAAGCCCAGCGCCGGCTGGCTGCTCTCCAGCGCCGTGCACACTTGGAGGAAGCTGGAAAATTATCATTATTTCGTAATTATTTGGTTTTATTACCTTTTGGTGATTGAGCCGTTTGAATTTTGTTACATGAGTGCAAATAACAGTTTAATAAAATCTGTTGTTCATAAAAATCGAAATGTCCATACTCTATCAAAAAAACATAATCGTCACATTAAAGGACATTTACTTGACAAAATTTTGTTCTCCTAACGAATCATCAACATATTTTTCTAAAATATCTACGTAGCTAGGTTACTTCGGGGTTACCTTACTGTGGTGCAAGATGTTCCAAAAACAACTTCATCGCGGACTACACAAATTGCAAACATGAAAATGATAAGAGCAGAATTTCTTACTCATTATTCAATCCATCAGCATCAAAGAACGGCAGCAATAGCTCCACACTACTGCTCCCCACATCCACCAGTCCTGCATTTTTCACAACCCCGCGCACAACCGCCAGCAGCCCCTTGCTGCGCTCCTGGACATCCTCGGGCCCCGAGTCCCGCCCTGAGTCCGACCCTGAGTCAGGCCCTGCGTCTGCCCCTGAGTACGACACTGTGAGAGTGTACCCGTTGCCGAGGGAACGCTTGATTTCGACCGGTGAGCCTATTGTGTGGACTTGGCCCTGGATGATACAATTAACACTTTACATGGAAATTTCACTGGCAATGATTATCTTTCAAGCTTATGAGCGTCATTTGAAATGACGATTAGTACTATTGGCGTTTCAATGTTTATCACACTACGGCTTAAGGTAAGTTGCATTAAGACTTGGGTTTGAAGGTTTAAAATCGAATATGCTCGTTGAAAAACCGTTCTAGCTATTGGAGAAAAGATAAATTTTAAAGAGCCCCATATACGGTTCGATTGATCTTTACGACGAATCGTTAGTAAAGATCGTCAACGATTTCAGTTATATGGGGCCCTTTAAGTGACTGAAGAAGAAAGAGAGATGAAGTGACTGAGTGGACTGGTAACTGAAAAACAATAGAGGTTAGCTAGTTTTTGTTTCTGGACACAGACTTTCAAAACAAACCATTTTTATAGTTTCTAAAAAATGATGGTGAAAATAGCAACCCCTCTTCAATACGTTTTTGGTGTTGATTTAATACAGTTTCAGGCCACAATGGTTACCTTATGCAAGATGACGATCTGGTCGCTCAGCAGCTCGGCCTCGTCCAGATGATGAGTGGTCAGCAGGATGGTGCGGTTCTGCTTCAGCTTCACGATCATCGACCAGATCTCTCTGTGGATGTTCATTTATATTTAAGCAATAACACAAATTGGAAGGAAAACGACCATTTGGTACAATGACTCATCTGAAAACTTCATTTCCATAATATGGTTAGGAAATGTATTTTTAAAACACATTACGTTCACAAAACAATGTCAAGAGAATGAAAATTAGAAATGTTCGGAATGTTAAATTGAAAAACGACTATGCCTAGCTTACAAACTAAGTAAAAAAGGCTAGTTTTCCAAGATACAGGCCTAGTATGAAAACCTAATGTGCCGGCACATTAGGTTAGTTTCCTATACAGGGTGTAAAAAGACCCTTAACGAAGCCAGCGTCTACGTACTCAGACCATTAAATCAAGACACAAAAATTATTGATGGGAAACGAAGCCTTTTTTTAGATGTCAATTTTAAACCTAAAAACGGACTACGCAATGTAACGCGTGCAAGAGCCACTCCTTCGCTTTAGTGCCGGCGCGTGGCTGTTACGTATAATCAAGGGGTACTTACGATGTACATTGCGAGTTGAACGTTTTGAAGCATTTTTTTGTTAGGAAATACTTGAAATTCTGATGATGTTTCTTGGGACAAAAATTAAGTAATAGGTAATGATTAGAGTTTGTTTTCATCAAAATCTTAAGTTACCTTCATTAACTTCGTAACTATTGCGTTCCCAGGTATGGTCTAGGCAGAAAAAATGGTCCTGATGATGTGCAGAATACGTAGGACTCTCGGCTTCGTTAAAGGTCTTTTACACCCTTTAAAGTTATTTCATTTGGTAAATTTTTATTGAGTTATCATATTAAATCAATGAAATCAAAATTTCACTAAAAAGCGGCCCACTGCGTTCAGGAGTAGTGGCGGTTACACTTATGTTAGTACTAGCTTTCCGCACGCGTGAATATGTAACGATGAAGCATATCATGGGCAAATTTATATTAAATCTTTTTAAATTAAAACATACTCACATAATTAAAACATACTCACATACATACACCTTCACAAACTTTCGCATATACCTGGTTATATGTAAAACATCAACAACCTCGCACGACCAGATAGCTAACATCATTAACAACAACATTTGTTCTACGAGTTTTATTATAACTCAATACATTAACTGAAAATGATTTTTCAAGCTTTTGTTGTACTGTCGTGACATTTGTAAGTCTATGTTCCATCCACATACGAAAAGGCGACGCGCGGGACGATTCTGCTGATAGTGATATGAAGTACCTATGTATTGTAAGTTATACGGATTCACACCCTATGATTTGAAAGGGTTTTCTTACCTTATTTTTGCGATGCGATGCCCAAAGAGATAAGAACATTCAGACGTAAAATTAAATTGAAAATTATTTTTAAATGAAAGTAAAATGTGTCAAATTATCAAAAGTCGTATAACAAAGGTATTAAGGTGGTAAGGTATTGTTTTAAGCAATAACACCGCCTTAATTGTACATCAACTTATCTCATCTTAAAGGTTGTTTATGACGGTAGCTACCTAGTCTTGCGAGGTTGTTGATGTTGACCAAATAACCCTGTATAATATTAGTAAGAAGTGCGTTGTCGCCTCACCTCCTGGCGGCGGGGTCCACCCCGCTGGTGGGCTCGTCGAGGCTGACGAGCGGCGCGGCGGCCGCGAAGGCCAGCGCCACGCACAGCCGGCGCCGCGTGCCGCCCGACAGCGCGCCGGCCGGCTGGCGCGCTGCGGCGCCCAGCGACAGCACTTGCAGCATGCTGGGACAAGTTCACACACTTTTAAAATTGCCCAAAGACATCAAAAAAGAAGGAATTTTTATTCGGTTATGAGAGAAGTTTATCATTCAATAGCTGTCCGTCAGCGGCCGCGTAGACGTCTTTCCCGTCAAAATCTAGCCTAAATAATTAAAAAAAAGCCTATAGTACTCCCTGATAATGTAGCTTTATATTGGTATAAGAATCGTTAAAATCGGACTGGCAGTAGTTTCGCATCCTATTCAATACAAACAAACAAAAATTTTCGAAAATGCGTAAAAAAATTAATAACTCATATTTTTGAATACCCCTGAGGTGCGAGGAAGCTTAAAAAAATAATATTAACATTTATATTTGAACCGTTACTTAGTGTCACAGTTTTCACCTCTCCACCATTTCCCAAACCTCATTTAAGACTTTTTCTGGTGTTGGTTATTAGTGTTGTTGCTACCTTGCTTGCTATTGTTTTATTAATTAAGATTCTAGAATATGTTTATTTCTCTATCTATCTTTAGAAATATCTTTTTGTTTGTCTATCTCTCTCTGTTTCTTTTTTCCTTTACCTGATGTCTCCCTATTTGTCTCCTACCCTATCTGTCTGTCCACCACTATATTTTTTTATCTGTCTCCATATCTATTGGTTACAATCCTCACCTCTCCACCTCGTCCCGCACCTCGTCTGCACTCTTCCCGCTCTTGAGCTGCGCGTACAAGGCGATATGTTCCCTCGCGGTCAGCTGGGAGAACAGCACGTCCCGTTGCGGACACACGCCCAGCCGTGGGCTTCCTGACTGGGCGGTGCGGATCAGCACGTGGCCGGAGGTCGGCTTCAGCATGCCGGTTAAGATGTTTCTGGAAAGACAAAGATGATTTTACTTTTAAACCGTGCAAACTAATAAGTATCATATTATAGGAAACTAGATAAAACCTAATTAAAAAGAATGCGGCAAAAAACTCGTTAAAAGAACAAGATATCTAAGATATTCATTTAAAATATCATCAAAAGCTTTTTTTAAAATGTCTTATGTAATTGATTTTTTATATCTTCCCTAAAAAGAAAATGCAATATAACCCTTTTATGACAGCAGTTAAAAAATGTCTAATGATAGTTAGATTTAATAAGATCCTCACCCAAAGTCTTCCGTCACAAACTTTATTAATCAGATCCACTAGGTCAACAGTTTAGAAGTCCACAAGTGACATGTGTACTCACAGCAGCGTGGTCTTGCCAGCGCCGTTGTGCCCCAGCAGCGCGGTCACCTGCCCCTGCTGCAGCTCCAGGGACACATTGTCCAGCGCGCGCCGCCCAGACCGGGAGTACACCTTGCTGATGCTGAGCACAGACACGCCGGCCTTCTCGTCCAGGGCGGGGGAGTGAGTGATGTTGCTTTGGAGGGTCTTCAGACCTGGGACAGAAATAATGAATCATGAGCTTGTACTAAGAGTGTCAGACACCGATAAGTGATGAATTTTCTTAAAAGGAGTGTAATATGGTTTCGCAAGATTATAAGAGCTAATCTAATCTAAATCAGCCTAGTCCGTCCCACTGCACGGCAAATCTCTATCCCACAGGATTCAAGGCCGATCCCTGCGGTACACATCTAGTTCGTCTCGCCACCTTCTTCTAGGCCTCCGGCACAGGCGTTGGCCATTTGGATGCCATTCTGTCGCTGTCCTCACCCACAGCTCAGTTGGCATGCGGCAGATGTGTCCAGCCCAGTTCTGATTCCTTAATGTGGTCAGTGAGTTTGACCCCTAGGATACTGCGCTCCTCTTTGAGAGCTAAGTCAGGAAAACATTGGGTGTTGTATGTTTAATTATCTGAGTGCTAGCTTATAGTTTATACAAGAAGAGATCCTTAGAACGTCCCAAATCCTGTGGCCATTTTATTAACAAACATCGATAGACATGTTATGATGGTCCTATTGTAACGTTGTATTACTAGACTATTTTGGGGAAAAATAAATATTAAAAATGTTATATTTTTTAAATAATCTGTCTTTATCACCACTTGTTGAAAACCCGTTCTCCAAAAATTTTATTTGTGGAATATCGTGAACCAGAAAAATCAAATCCTCTGAAATTTTAATGATGACATCGGTAGTCGATTTCTTTAAGGGAGAAATTAGGCAGAATTTAAAAAAACAGCAATTGCCAACTAAAATTTTACTATTTTGTTTGCGGCTTACTAGCAAAGGACCCTTGACAGAATTTCAAAAGGTCAAGAGCACTGTTTGGGACGACCATAACACAGAAGTTTGAAGCTGATACAAGTGTACATAGAGAAGTCCTACAAGAGTCAGTAAGCAAACTCACCTGTGTACCGATCGATAAGCCATCCCACAGCCAGATAGATGGCTGCGTCCACGATCATCATCACCGCGGCCACCCCGATGCTGATGTCCTCATCATCAGTGGTGTCCCAGATATGGTCCCAGTGCGCGCCCACGCCGGCCGCTTCCAGTCGAGTTATGTGAAGAAACGCGTAGCAGAGGGACGAGGACATTGAGAGGCACTGAAATTTATATGTAGATGAATAATTGTTTAAAGTATTTAGCTTGTATAATCTGAAATGACGCGCCCCTTCACCGCATTCACGAACACATAAAGTAAATCAGTTAGCATATATACTGTCCCACTGCTGGGCAAAGGCCTCCATCATTGAAATCAAGTCATCGTTACAATGAATGGGTACAACAAACACCAACAAATAAAGCCTTATACGTCCCACTGCTGGGCACAGGCCTCACCTCAACTATGAGGTAGTACGAGCCATACTCCAACACACGGGCTCAGTGCGGATTGTTGGAGAGGTGAATGTAAGGCCAGTGATAAACCTTACCGACAGATGTTATCAAGCCGCCTTTTTAGGCCTCTGGACTAGGCTTTACGACTGATATCTTGCGACGTCAGCCGGGGCCAACTGTTTAACGTGCCTTCCGAGGCACGGAGATGCCCAGAAAACAGTGTCTTTACAGGGTTCATGTTCTGAACTTAATTTAAATATAAGACTCACAATGTACAACATGAATGCAATAAATGGTCACCCATCCATAACCCGACCTGACTGGCGTTGCTTAACATCGGATCGTTGCCGATCCGCTGCCGTCACTTAGCCACGGGCACCACCAATTAATGGGAATTGGCTTGATATATTTTTTTAAATATGAACGCAATTAAAGAGTAGAGTGACGTGACATTTTTGGCTAGTCATGGTCTGCACGTGTATACAAAAAGTCCCGGAACTCAACGTCAGGTCACGGAAGAGAAGCCGTGTTATAAAAAAATGGCCATGGCTCTTAGTCAATAGTAATATTTTAACACATGAAACCCTCAAGACCCTAAGTTACTTTGATAATTTTTTTGTCTTATTTTGAAGTGTTATTTTCTTAAGAAATTACTATGCTACGATTGCAGCCAGAAATCCAGCAAGAAGCGCTGTTTTTTGTTCACAGAATTAAACAATCACGTGCTTATGATCTGAGAACCTGACTCACACGGTCCTGAAATAGGGTTAAAAAAGCATGAAATATTGACGGCAATTGTGGTTTCAATTCTAGGTGCACGATTTAGAATGGAGACCATTTGAAGGCGAACGTAATTTGTACCACTTGTAATGTCACAGATATTTAATAGGAAGTTATTGGTCACCTATAACCTGCTACTCTATCTAATGGGTCTTCGTTCAACGGTGGGCTAATTCTGGTCGCGATTACACTCACAATGATGATCTTAGCGGCGCGGGAGATGACCGCTTCCAGCGACAGCACGATGACGACCGGCATGAAGCAGACGAGGTAGGCGATGGCCGCGCACACCGCCGCGAAGCTCGCTTTGTTGAACAGCTTCGACATCATGTAGCTGGAGGGAATGACGGGCGATTAGTGGAAGATATAGCAAAACAGCGCGTAAGAGTTTACTGAATTATACGGGATGTTGACTGTATTTGTGTAGAAAACTCATGGTTGGTTATTTTACGTTGTATTTGCGTACTATATGTAGAACTGAATATTTTCAAACGCCATAATGACGCTGGACTGCAGGTGGCCGCGCGACAAGACGCAGAAGCGCCATCACTGAGCCCGCGAGGTGCCTCCCCCGTCGCGCCGCGCACTCCGTGGGGAAAAGATACCTCATTCGCGTAGGAACGCATTTTTTTGTGCAAATAATTTGCAACCTATGTCTTTTTACCAAGTTTCTATTTATCTGCGAGCCGAGCAGCGCACAGCGCCACGCACAGGGTTGTGACCAGCACAGGAGCATCAGTCACTCACCAGAAGCACAGCACAGCCGCACCAGAGATGCCGAGCAGCGCACAGACGAGGCCGGCGGCCGAGTGCGGCAGCACGCGCCCCCCGCACAGAACCAGCGCCACGCACAGGGTTGTGACCAGCATCTCCAAGCCGCAGCACAGGAACCAGGAGAGCGTGTGCAGGGTCAAGTCCACGCCCATTACGTGCATCAACTGGTGGGGCGGATAAATATTTAAATTTTACACTAGTAGTAGGTATCAAAACGAAATAGCTTAGAATAAATCAACATGGCGGAAGATACGGCACGTCCTCGAAATAGTCAACTGAAAACGGGGACGAAGCAATAACCACATACACGTATACTCACACCGCTGTGATTCTATTTGTCGTTGTGCGATATTAAAGGACAGAGACTTTAGACGAGTTTCTAAATAATAATTAGATATAATTTAATATCATTTTGTTGCATTATAATTTAATTTTCTATGAACAATGGTTTTCCTCCTCTTCATCTTTGTTGTGCCCGACAGGGTTCATGGTGCACTATTTAAATATATTTTAAGATCTGGTACTACACTGTGAAATGCAATAAAGAATTGAGTATTGAGTATTGACAAACCTATTTGTTTTGACCATAGCGTAAGCGAGACGCAAATGTGCTACTCATGTGCGTCAGATTACAAGAGTCCTGTCGAATCGCCAAGTGAAATTAGGCGACGGGGACCTAATTTAAGCAGTTCACGCGCTAGAGGCGAGCGATCTTTATTTTAAAAATATAAATACTGGAAAATACTCGTATAAACTTGATAAAGGTAGGCAGACAGGGCTCAAACCTGCATCCCGGCTAGCACCGAGTGACTGCTCTGAAGAATCGAGCTACTGTATTGTTCAACTGTATTCCACTATTCCATCAATATGTTTCCTTGGGATATTTTAAGGACTATCTCTCATTCACAGTTTTATTCATAAAAAAATGTAGTGTAAGATTTATAGCTTGCAAAGTCTATTCACAAATTTCTCGAAAATGCAGACGCAGACAGACAGTTGTGGAACTGTGTGCTGAGGAATTGGGAGGGAGTGGTCCTTCACTGTATGCATTTTAATTAAATACAAAAAACGCTTTGATAATGTCCATTATTTGGGATAATAAAGACAATCTTTAAATATTCGAAAGCATGACTTTTACATAGAGCAAAGATAAAAAAAAAATATCTCGTTAAAAAATATTTTTGAAAAAAAAGCTCTTTCATAATCGAATTTTCTATTATTTACAGAAAAAAATGAAAAACTCACCATAGTGTTGCCAGATTCCTTGTCGGCGACGATGGAGCGTACGGCGGCCGCGACCGTGAACAGCAGCGAGAAGAAGAAGCTCACGATCAGCGCCTGCGACTCGTACAGCGACGTCTGGAAGCTGCAGGGGGAAATATTCGTTGCTACACTGGCTGCAGTCCGATTTGAAAACAAGTACTTTCAGGGCACTCAAAAGCGTCCTGAATTGATGAAAGCGAGCTGATGATATATGGTGCGACGTTTTAAAAGACGTCACTCACTTCGCTATCTTGTACATGCGGTGCCTTTGATCCCAATTTGGGGATTAACACTGTATTTACTTCATAACAACGATGGCGAAATTTATAGAAAAGCAAAACTAAACTTCAACCGTTGCGACAGATAGCACGAAGACGGTGTGGAAATTTGTTTAGGCAGAAAATAGTTACGAGGCATGCAAAAAAAAGTTAAGTGTGGCTATATAAATGTGATCCCGAAACAAAGCAACAGCCGACTGTATGGTGTTTTGAAGATGAACCAACTCCAATGAAATGTCGTCGTGCACGAAGCACACAGAAACAAACGGTCGCCTCGTTTTTCTGCAAAACGGGTCATATTGCTACTGTAGTGCCAGAGGATCAAAGAACGGTGAACTCTGAATCGTGTGTGACAGTTTGTGCTCCAACAGTAACATCGGCTTGGTGTGACAAGCGACCGAAGTCAGGAATCCGGCACCTTCTCTGGCAGCACGACAATGCGGCGCCGCACACGTCTGCCAGAACACTTGACTTTTTCAACTCAAAAAATGTGTCAATCCTTCCTCACCCACCATATTCCCCTGACCTAGCGCCTTGTGATTTTTACCTGTTTCCAAAAATTAAAGAAAAACTAAAGGGGAAGAGGTTTGAAAGCAAAGAAGTGGCTGCCTATAATTTCGAGATTTCTGAGGTGTCTAAAGAAGAGTGGTCACAGGTATTTTCCAATTGGTTCAAACGTATGAAAAAGTGTATACGTGCTCAGGGTGAATACTTCGAAAAGATCGATACTTGTAATAAAGAATAAATTGTATAATTTTTGAGTATCTAATTTATTTTGGCATGCCCCTCGTATGCGTTTTTACTCGGACGTAGCTTGGAGCGAGTGATCGTTCAAGCCGGGCGACTGGACAAGCGACCGCACTATGACCTTGAAATTGCTTTCGCTAACCGACCGATACGTATCATGTACGAGTATGTAGTCGGCAGTAATTAAAATAGGAGTTTTGCTGCGCTGTTATGAGTCTGTACAAAATGTCTAGTTATTACGTTATTAGTTTCTATTCTTAAAGTTTTAATAAATAAAGGTTTATTTATTAGGTCCATTAAGCGTTAACTTTATTATTTTTATAAATAGTTTTATTTTATATTACTGAGTTGGAAAGGTATAAGGCGTTACAGTTATTTTAATTTTAAAGTCGTCTTTACATTCAAGATACGCCACAAGGGCAACAAGATCGATAAATAACAAAAATAAATATTTCTAACTCACAAATCCTTCCTATAGCAAGGATACGGCATCTGCTGCGTGTAGACCGTCCACTTCTGTTCCTCTTTGGCTTCTCGCTTCTGTCTGTGGGAGTCCCGCGCGAGGCTGATGATGGCCTGGTCCACTAAATCCTGGATCTGCACGAAGCCGCGGAAGTAGCGCATGTTCTCCAGGAAGTTGGCTTCGGGGCCCGGAATCCACAGACTGCGATACAGGTGGATTTGTTAAGATGGGCAAATAATAAAAATGTGGACCTACATGTCGAGCGTGATTCGAACCCACGTCTTCCACAAACCGGGCGGCTGCTCTTTCTACTAAGCTACTGCTGCTAATCATTGATATAGACGTTCTATCTCAGGAAGACCTTTTTACTATGCGTGCACACTGTTTCAGTGATACTAGTGTCAATTGTTCCCGCTGAGAGCACGCACACTAGCGTATGTTATACTGATATGTGAAGTTAATGTCACTACTACAAGCATAGCTGAACGGTCTTCATAAAATAGACAGACTATACACGAATAGCGATTTTTTCAAGCAAATTCCTCTGGTGTATTTTTACATTGCAAGCCAAACATAAATGCCACGCCATCAAATTTTTACTATACTCGTAGAAAGGAAAAAAAAGTATTGTTAAATGTACTCAAGAAGTGATAAGTACGAGTAATGTAAGTAATTGTAATTACTTTGAAATTAACCTACTGGATGTGTAGGTTTTAGTGCGCCATGGATCTGAATTTTGTACAAGAATGAAGAGAATAATGTGAATAAATAATGTCAAACATTAATTTTCACTTACTAATTTTTCATTCTGCTGGTGGTAGGTGCGTTTTCAATATCCATCCTAATCTTATACTCAACATTTGTAAGTGCGTCTCCTTGTAGTTCGCTGTTCAAGAACACCAATCCTGCAAGGTTTAACTTAGTTAATAGTAAGTTTAGACTTATATTTAACAGCATAATCAAACAGTAGTAAACTCAGCAGAACAGCAGTAGGGTAGATAAATAAATAAATTATACTTTATTGCTCAAGAAAGAAAAATATTTAAAGTTGAAATCACATTTAAAAAGACAGTATAAAAATAATGTAAAAGAGAGGTAAATAAGTGTACAACATGGTAAGTAAGTAACATTATACTCTAGTTATTCTAAAGCTCCAGTCAAAGCTATTAAAATAAATAAAAAATATAAAAATTTAATGAAATTTGAAATGAAATTGCTTTTGAATGAATGAAATGCAACAAAAAAATAACTTTTAGTAGATTATTGGCGCCAAATTGAACGCGCTTTAAATCACATTTGAATCACTTTATAACTCGCGCGTATTTTTTTGGCTGTTGTAAGATGAGGAGATATACATTTAAATTTACACCGACTGCAAACAAAAGTTAAGTTAGCCATACCAGCTGAGAACTCGTTGACCATCGTGAGCTGGGCCGCCGTGTTCGCCAACTCGTCCTCCGAGGCGGCGGCGCGGAAGCGGTCCAGGGTGATGCAGCGTAGCAGCGAGGACGCCTTGGAGAGGATAGCGCCGATGCCCTGGGAGATTTTGATGAGGTTTATGATGGTCTTTCGTCATTCGCCCATACGAATACTTTTCTATACTAATATTATTAAGAGGAGATGTGATTGTTTGTTTGTTTTGAATAAGCTCCCAAACTACTGGACCAGTATTTAAAAAAAATCCCAAATATGACGCTACATTATCAGGGAGTGACATAGGCTATACTTTATCATGATTGAACAAAATATTCAGTTATAAAATAATAATATATGTAAGTCAAGTCGGAGAAACGCAGGCGAGATGTGCTGCTTTACCGACGCCGCGACGTGCAATTGGGTATGGGAAAAAAATTGTATTTTACACCTTATTTAAAAATTTAACATTTTTGAAGGCAAAGGATCTAGGATATTTTTAATTAAATACGTTGGCAAACTGGGGTCATTCATTTGACCCCAGATTTCCAACGTACGCAAAGAGTACATTAAGGTTCTCATTGGACTCTTGACGGTAATCAAATTGAGACCCATTGGGTCGTATAACCGTCCTTTCACGTGATTGGTATAATCTATCAACCAACCAAATGACGCGATCTGTATCATACGTGCGATTTTTAGCTAGGTGATTCTACTGCATGGTATTAATGGTGTTTCCAGGTAGCAGAATTATAATTCCCCCCGGTGAAAAATATTTTTCCACAAAGTTATTTTTAGTAAATAAATAAATATCCAGGACAAATTACACCAAGATCATCTGACCCTAAACTAAGCAGAGCTTGTACTATGGGTGTCAGAGACTGATAAATATACTTGAAGATTTCTAAATACATACTTAAAAAGATAATAAAACCCAGACACACAACAATAAATAAATAAATAAATAAATAAATATCCCTGGACATTATTCCACACAGCGCCATCTAGCCCCAAAGTAAGCTAATTAAAGCTTGTGTTATGGGATACTAGACAACGGATAAACATACTTAAATATATTTTCTTTTGTAAATACATACTTGTTATACATAGGAGACACCCAGACCAGTACAAACAGACATGTTCATGCACACAAATGTTTGTACTGTGCGGGGATCGAACCCGCGACCTCTGGTGTAGTAGCCAACTTCTTAACCATTACACCAAGTCGGTCGTCAAATAAAAACAATAACAAATGTTCGTCACATAAATGTTTGTCATGGGTGGGGCGACCACGACCTCCAGTGCTAAAGGCAGGATCCCTGCCATTGCACCAACAGGTCAGTCTAATACGTTCATTTTTTTACGCCCATTTCCCAGAGGTAGGACACAAATAGCCATTCGCAATAATCCCAACCATTTCAGGTAGGGCTTGGTTTCAGACCTTGGCAAAATAAATTGTATCTGAAGTCTACCTCTCACATTCTCGTGATGATGAAAAATAATGAACGGCGAACTCTGTTTAAGCAGTACCACGAATCGGGGAAAAAACACATGTGGGAACACTAAGCGAATTTGTGACGTCATGAGTTCGCTATGTTTAAAAACTAATAAAAAATTTACTACCGGCTAGAATCTAGATCAATGAAATATTCAAATTAGTTTCTTAAAATAGTAAAAGGTATTTGAAAAAAAAAATTTTTGTTCCCAAACCTAATTATTTTTGACAGAACAAAGTCTGTCGAGCTGGCTAGTATTAGATAAACTAAGCTGTAGAATGAAATTATATTTATTTGAAACTTATTGGAAACACCTTGCTATTTTAGTATTCTGGGAAGGCTACTCTAGAACTGAACTGCAAGTGTGGGTAAAGCTAAGGGAAATTTAATATTGATGTAAATGCGCCAGACAACACACCACTTGTCATGGTCTCGAAGCAAAAAATAGTATCCTTGTGTTACGAGGTATCAGATAGAAAAATAAGCCGGTGGCATCCAGCACACTTAGCCTCGGGAAAATTTATAAAAGATCGTTTTCTGAACGAACGAAACGAACCCCGTAAGCCAAGGCGAGAAACCCTGCTGCATCACACTACGCCAATCGTGTAGTCAAACTTACATCTAAGTCTCCCAGCCCGTCAAACGCCTCATCCAGGTCCACATCCGGCACTCGGGCGTGTCCCAGCAGCATTTCGCGGAGGTCCGCAAAGGCGGGCGCCGCCAGCAGCCGCGTCAGCACGCGCACGCCCGCCCTGTGCGACGCCAGCTGCTCCGCCGCCGGGAAGGACGCCGCGAACGAGTGCACGAGCGAGGCCAAGCGGCCCATGTGAGCGAAGCTGGCGTTGGCCTGCGGATATATTTCAGAATTCAAATGTCAGCCGTACTGTGGATTTCCTAGAATGACTAAAATATAAAATAACACATAGACCCAGTACGAGAAAAGGAAGAGATCATCTTATGTGTACGTAGGAATATTTCTCTCGGGTGTTAAAGGCGCTGGCCTATAACATTAATGAAACAACGTTGTCTTACAACGTAAAATGAACTAAATAAATTCGGTAGGTCTGTTAATGGCCTAGGTAACTCAGTTGGAAGAGCAGACAACCGGATTCTTGAAGGTCGCGGGTTCGAATCCCGCTTGAGTCCCTAGGCTCAAGTCGGTTTTTTCTAGTTTCAATCTTTATGTGTACTAGTTCTAGGTAGCCATTGAACCCAGGATTTAAGGCACTATGGGTTAGCATGTAGTTTTCATCGTGGAAAAAGACTAATTTAGGTGTTCTAATTTACCAAGATTGCACTCTTGATAGAAATACTCAAAAAAATTACTTTGTTTAATGTGAAGATTTTTGGTATCCAAAATTACTTCGATTTATGCGCGGACCTATATTACGCATTACCATAGGTTAACCGCCGTAAAGTCGACCCTCCTGATAGTCCGCGGTACGCGTGGCGGGGCGGGGGGGGGGGGGGGGGAGCACGGGTACACACGGCATTATGCCGCGGCGAGATATCTCAACACATGATTAATAATATCTCCGTGTTGTTATTCAGGAAATTTATAAGTAGACCAAATACAGGCGCAGTAGCCTCTCAATTTGATTTATTTACAATTATGTCTTCACCTGGAAAAATCATACATTACTAATACATTATACTAACGAAATAGAAATAACAATGTAAAATAAATAAAAACTCTTCGAAAGAACTATGAAAACTTTATTAACACAATGTATAAAACGAAATGAACGCACACCTGAAGAAGACGCTTGTTCTATTATTTTTCTTTGAAAATAATTCGTCACATTATGAAGCATTGACTTCTTAATTTTTTATTACGTAGACTCGGCAATTCCATTTTTGTATTCATCTCATGTGGAGCAGACACAAGGCTGCAACCGCGCAAGCTTTGACGTTGAACGTCTATCGCTGTCGGTAGCCGACAGCTGACTGATTGAAGTGATTGACTGGCTTAGAGCATTCAGACTCTAAGTTGATTAGCCGAAAGCATCCCCCTCCCGCGTCCCGCGCAGCATCAGGAGGTTTGACTTTATAGCGGTCAAGCTATAATTTCCCAGAGAAACTTTTTAATTTTAATTCTTATTTTTATTTATTTTTCTAAAGTTATCCTACCGTACGATTAAAGTTTTGGTTCAAATTGTACTTACCTTTTGTATGATTTTGTCGACAACCGGATTGGCGGGTGTGTACAGGATCCGCCCCATGATCAGCGGCTTCACGAAGCTCCACACTATTTTACCGCCTTCCATGTTTATTATGCCCTTGTACAAAGAGCGGCAAAAATCAGCTGTAATGGAAACGTACATAAATAAGCAACATAAATATAAAATTGAAACACAAAACAAACTCAACAAATAAAATTTGTTGTATTTTTACTTCGTTCGTTTAAGTTCAGTAACTCGGATCGTGGATTGTGTGGTTCCGAGTTACAATCTGGTTAGAATCATATTTGAAGGGGTCAGGCGAAGAACAACTTTTGTCACCTATTAACATACTGAGATATTACCATTTAAAAGGTAAGATCTTAATAAAATATATTTTTTTATACACAAATAAAAAAAAGCTTTTTTAATAAAAGGATATTTGTTGTTCATTTAATTATTACTTTTATTTTTATTTTGTCTTTACATCTAAGAATAATAATAAAAAATTGTGACAAAGTCAGAATATTCAGTTGATAATTATCCTTTGTTCACCAACATCAGGGGAAAAACAATTGATGTCAGTGAGGCACACTTTAACTCTACTGGAATACTGTCAACACGGGCAACACCTCCAGCTGCCTGGCATCTGGCTGGTCGGCGTGGTCGGTGCCGGACAGCGCGCTGCGGAACAGCCGCGGCACGTCCGCCACGAATGGCGCGCCGCACACCATGTTGCCGGCGTTGGCGAGGAACTCCGGGGCTGGAATACTGTCACGCTGACTTTGTACTTACTGGGCAACACCTCCAGCTGCCTGGCATCTGGCTGGTCGGCGTGGTCGGTGCCGGACAGCGCGCTGCGGAACAGCCGCGGCACGTCCGCCACGAATGGCGCGCCGCACACCATGTTGCCGGCGTTGGCGAGGAACTCCGGGGCTGGAATACTGTCACGCTGACTTTGTACTTACTGGGCAACACCTCCAGCTGCCTGGCATCTGGCTGGTCGGCGTGGTCGGTGCCGGACAGCGCGCTGCGGAACAGCCGCGGCACGTCCGCCACGAATGGCGCGCCGCACCCCATGTTGCCGGCGTTGGCGAGGAACTCCGGGGCTGGAATACTGTCACGCTGACTTTGTACTTACTGGGCAACACCTCCAGCTGCCTGGCATCTGGCTGGTCGGCGTGGTCGGTGCCGGACAGCGCGCTGCGGAACAGCCGCAGCACGTCCTCCACGAATGGCGCGCCGCACACCATGTTGCCGGCGTTGGCGAGGAACTCCGGGGCTGGAATACTGTCACGCTGACTTTGTACTTACTGGGCAACACCTCCAGCTGCCTGGCATCTGGGTGGTCGGCGTGGTCGGTGCCGGACAGCGCGCTGCGGAACAGCCGCGGCACGTCCGCCACGAATGGCGCGCCGCACACCATGTTGCCGGCGTTGGCGAGGAACTCCGGGGCTGGAATACTGTCACGCTGACTTTGTACTTACTGGGCAACACCTCCAGCTGCCTGGCATCTGGCTGGTCGGCGTGGTCGGTGCCGGACAGCGCGCTGCGGAATAGCCGCGGCGCGCCATCCACCACGAATGGCGCGCCGCACACCATGTTGCCGGCGTTGGCGAGGAACTCCGGGGCTGGAATACTGTCACGCTGACTTTGTACTTACTGGGCAACACCTCCAGCTGCCTGGCATCAGTCTGGTCGGCGTGGTCGGTGCCGGACAGCGCGCTGCGGAACAGCCGCGGCACGTCCGCGACGAATGGCGCGCCGCACACCATGTTGCCGGCGTTGGCGAGGAACTCCGGGGCTGGAATACTGTCATGCTGACTTTGTACTTACTGGGCAACACCTCCAGCTGCCTGGTATCTGGCTGGTCGGCGTGGTCGGTGCCGGACAGCGCGCTGCGGAACAGCCGCGGCACGTCCGCCACGAACGGAGCGCCGCACACCATGTTGCCGGCGCTGGCGAGGAACTCCGGGGCTGGAATACGGGCAGGAATGGTCATATAAAAAAATCTATAGTTCGTTCGACCAAGTCTATTTAGGCCAATTGTTTAGTCGATCAACTAAAGAATGGCCAAAAGCTTCATCGGTCTTGTGCTAAGCGGTCTAATGAATTTCGGCATCAAGTGGTAAACTCCATCTACTTAGATAAACGTGACTCTACCACCGGCGTCGGAAAGCTGATTCTATACTGAGAAGACCCGGCAAATGGCGGGGCTTAGTCTTTTCGTTGTCTATACATTTATCGTCATATCTTATCATACGATATCTTAGACATAGTTTGTTTTCGTTTAAGCATATCAAAGCTACAATACTAGCATATTGTTTGCTACCATATTTCAAAGCAGATTTTTAGGTAATCAGGTTATGATTTTGTCATTGATGATTTTTTTATTGTGATTTGGTTGTTCTTATACAATTTCAGTAAAGTATAAATAAATTAAACTATGTATATCTATTTGACATTGAAAGTAATCTGTATTGACAACAACAATAATTCTGTGTTTTTTTTAAATTCTAATCGTTATTCTATGTTTTAGTTGTTATTTTTGTTTCTGTAGTTAATTTTAAATTATTTAATTAATTTTAATTTTAAATTTTGGATTGTTTGAATTTCATTTTAAGTAATTTGGTTTTAACTGTAATGTAATTTGATTGTATGTGTGACCTGCCTGTGTTTTGGTCAATAACGGTTAGCAAGCGTGGTAAATGAATAATGAATACCTAAATAAATAAATAATTGTAATTGCAACTGCCGTGTTCACTCACATGGCAGATGGCCGCCGAAGCTGAAGTTGGCGAGGCTGCGGAACAGCGGCTCGCTGCTGAAGCTTTCTGCCACGTCACTAACTTGCGCCTGCACAGATGGCAGCACTGAAGCCAGTAAGGGAAGGCGCGAGGTGACGGCGGAACCTTCCGATGCTGTCAGATTCGACGCCGTGTATAGTTTTAGGAGTAACACT
Organism: Udea olivalis; assembly: GCA_947369235.1. NCBI lineage: Eukaryota > Metazoa > Arthropoda > Insecta > Lepidoptera > Crambidae > Udea > Udea olivalis. The sequence continues at coordinate 19,604,560 of OX376355.1, forward strand.
GATGACACCTGGAGGTTTATGCCAGTGTTTAATGGGTTATTACTTTGAAATTGTGGGTGAAATATATTTTTTAAGTAAAGTCATACATAAGCAAAAATAAGATTAAAGACAAATAAAACACGACAGCTAAAAACTTACGCCCTAAAAAGTATAACGTGCAGCTGTGTGCAATTTACAAGGTGATTATCAAAAGACTTACAAAAACGATATGGCATACTTAGTAATAGCCATATCGTTTTTGTATTCAGTATGAAACTGATGCCGCACAGAATGAAATGACCAAATTTCCCCTGGAAAGAGTCAGAAAATAAAAAAAATTATCGACTTTGGCGCACCATTTTTTTACGGCACTGCGCGCTTTTTTATTATTTTTCATGATGCCGTACAAAAATATATGACCAAAATGTACTCACTCTACCTGCACTTTTGAATTCTCACCAGCACTCAGTTGGACGGCTTACAAGTGACGGCAAAATGCTGCATCTTATTATTTTATGCTATTAAATCGTTCTATATACGAGTACGTCACCTGGTGGTTCATATGACCCATCTATTTTTTGGACATGGGCCTGTAGTCTTTATGTAATGTAGAAACTATGGAAGATCAAAATTTATTTTTTTCAATTTTACTAATATTATAAATGCTTAAGTTTGTGAGGAAGTATGTGTGTATGTTTGTTGCTATTCCCCGCAAAACGGAACTTCTGAACGGATTTAAATGAACAGTAATACAGTTTGAACATTAGAACTACACATAGGCTACAATTTATGATGTTTTTATGTAATTTGGCCATAATACATAACGATTAGTTCACGCGGGTAAAGCCGCGCGTTGTCTCTAATTTTACCTACCTTAAGGGGGGGTTTCCACCAGAGATGTGCGAAGATGCGATGCGAGGAATGTGTTTGTTAAGAACCAATGGAATCGCGAAGCTAGGCGAATGAAACAGTTCTATTGGTTCCTCGCAACGCATCTCGCACCCTCATGGTGTACTTGTCTACCAACCTTATCAACGACATAAGTGAAGTTGACATTCCTCATCAGAACATCCAAGAGCTGCCGCGCCGCGCCGTCGCCGAGCGCGCACAGCTGCTCGGCCGCGGCGCCCAGCACGTCGTCGCGCGCCACCGCGCGCAGGTCCGCCGGCGCCAGCACCCGCGACATGGGCTCCAACTGGCACACGAACTCTGATATGTGCGAGCCGGATTTCCAGGAGAATATCTAGAGAGGAGACAGCGAAGACGAAAGGTTAATTTGCTGATGAGATTACAAAGTTCAAAGGAGCGTGCTTCTCAAATAATCAAGCATCAACCCCTCAAATGCAAATCTGTCACCAAGTGCTTTTTGATTACTATATTTCAGCATCATCATCATCATCCGTGCGGTCTATCCTGGTTGTGAACCCACACTAGTGTGTGGGGTCCCAGGGTCCGCCTCTCTTATTTTCTTGGCCCACTTCGCGCGGTCTCGTGCATCCTCAGTGGTGAGTCTGTTGGCACGCATGTCACCCATAACGACGTCGAGCCAGCGCTTCTTGGGTCGGCCTCTCCTACCGGTACCTGGCGGGGGCGGCATGGCAGACATTTGTTGCCCACGTAGTTTGCCGATTTCCGTGAGACATGACCTGAATACTACATTTCAGCATTTCCAGCAATTTTCTTGAGTCTTTTACGTTTTATGCTTTCATTTTCAACACAAAAGGTTGAACAAAAACTTTTATTGATAAATAACAGGAAAGTATAACTTCAAACAGAAATTAATTACGTTAGTAGCAGCCCGAGGATCGAAAAAAAACCCAAATCTATTTAACTAATTTATTAAGATAATAAAATATTACAATAAAGACTTATGTTTTAAGAGATGAAACCTAATCGAAGTATGATTATGGAATACAATTATAATTAAAGATGAATATAAAGAAAAGTGGGTTTGACGTCAATGCATCGAATTGCACCGTCGACACCTAGCTAATAATCAATAAAGTGCAAACTGCAGCCTCAGCGATCTTCTTAGGGTACCGTAGCGTAATACCTCCCCCATTAGAACGGCAACTATTTTAGCACGTTGAGTGAAAATGTTGCCGGAATAGTCGTAGGGTCTTCCTGTTCCTCCGAGGGTGATGACTCCTTCTAGTTTCCTTTTTCTTTCTTGCAGTTCCAGGATCCGCAGCGCCGGCGTAAGAAGAAGATTGCGAATGCGCAACAGCTGATCGTTACGACATAAAATGGTAGTGTCGTATGATATAAAGTTTCAACTGGGATGCTGTCAATCTTGATGGGATCTTGTACCATGATCTTATCTTGGATGCTGTGTAACTCTCGCAAGTTGATGGAGTTCAGTTTGATGTGAGATGCTATGTTGGTCTGCCTAGTGACGTCGTATGGTATCTTGGTAAGCATGAGTGGCTGCCCCTTGATTTCATCGTTGTCGTTGGTGATTGTGAATTCTGAAGATTTCGGACGGCAGCCGACGGGAATAGTGACGAGATAACTTCCCTGGAGAGTGTTGTAGTCTTGTCTTCCACAGGTAAGTTGAATTTTGCTGGGGTGCGGGAAAGAGATGACGTAGTGTTGGTCGTCCAATTTTTCCAGGGCTTCTTTCTTCAGCGTGACTGTTGCATACTCGCAGCTGTCCTTCAGGATTTGATTAACTATAAGCTCGTGAATACAGTCAAATTTAGTAAGCAGCTGATGATTTGGAGTGCTCTCACACAGAAACCAGTCGTTTAACTTCGGACATTCTGTCTCTATGTACATGAATGAAATCTCGTTTGTTGCAATGAAAGGATTACATGAATGAAATCTCGTTTGTTGCAATGAAAGGATAGGTGGAGACTAAAGCCTGTGCTTTTTTATTTGGTACTACTGATAAATGATATAAGCAATATGAATCTCTGGAGATAATCGGAAATTTAAAAATAAAAACTAGTTGATTTTATGACCCTGGTTTTATGATCTCATAATACTGTCTTAATTCGAGATTTAATATTTGATCCTCTCCATAAATATCCTTAAGCTTTTCTATCATGGAACTTAAAATATCTATATCTATCATAGAATGGTGAGTGCTAGATGCACGAATAAAAGCTAAACAATTTTCTAACCTAATTAGTTCTTGAGCAAGATCCTCAATGTTCTCATTTACTATTATTAGTAGCTGAGCAAATCTGGCATATTTAATAAGACTATTTTCCCTGTAAGCATCACTGTTTAAAATTAGTTCAATTGTACTATTAATCTTATTTTGGTTATCTAATAGCTGAGTTAAAATGCTGTTATGTTTAGATATCAATTCCTTGCTGATACTTATATGATTATTAAATTCAGAAGTTATCTTATCTTGATTGCTTTTGATAATCTTAATTGTTTCGTCGTATTTTACGGCATCCGTATGATCCAAGTTACCCGTTATACTTTTAATAACTGAGCCTAGGCCTTCTACAATACCTCTTCTAACTCTATTTGGCTCTAATGATTTTAACTGCTGTAATACATTGCCAAGCTTGTCAGTTAAATAGTCGATTTGCGTCTCGTACAAAAGAAAGGTGTCGTTAGTAAGTTGTAACTTGTAGCCTTTTAATTGAGTCTGTAATGAGTCGACTTTGTCCTTAATGTCCTCAATCTGAACGTACTGTATGAAGGTATGATGATGAGCAGTCAGTCGCATGGCTCCAAGTTTGTGAGGTAATAGTCCTGGTCCGTCAGCTAGACTCTCAAGTTTTATCTCTTGAGGGTGGACGATCCTGAGGATCGCTACTAACAGTATCCTGCAACAAATTAACTGCTTTAGGCACTCGTTTCAGACGTGACTTGGCCACGGGGCCACGTTTTTTAGATGTATAGATATGTATTGGTAGGTTTGCTAAAACTGTATCATGCGTATAGCGAGCAGCTGTCTTTTGACGACTAGCAAGCGGGTTTTTGATGAAGATTTGTTGTTCAGGGGCGTACTGTTGTTCGGGTTCCCTATCTTTGTTCCTATTGTCTATAATGTCAGTCCGGTTAGCTAAGGATGTACTATTCACTATCTCGTATACCTTTTGCACTTGCTCTCGATGATTTTGAACGTACTGTTGCAACAGGTGTTGGGTCATGTCTATATCTAAACAGTCTCTTGGGTCGAAGTGTCCAGTCAGTAAGTCAAATGGTCTACACTTAGTGAAGCTATGGATGGAACTATTATAGGCTATCAACGCGTAGGGCATGAGATTAACTATAGGCTCTTCTTTGTGCTGTAGCTTTAGGAGTCTGAGGTGTTCAAGAAGAGTTGAGTGAAATCGTTCGATGTTACCGTTTTCATTCGGAGAGTGAGCTAAGATTCTATGGTGATTAATCTTGTGCAACCTAGTGAATTCTAGAAATAGTTGGTTGGTGAATTCTGTTCCATTGTCGGTGATTATAGTCAAGGGCACACCATGGTGAGTGCAGAAGTTTAAAAGGGCCTGGAGAATACTGAGGGCTGTACCATCACGCAGATGATAAGTTTGACCATACTTGGTGAAGACATCTATAAAAGTGACATATTTTTCACTTTGCACCGTGAATAGATCCATGTGAATTATTTCAAATGGCTTCGTAGCAGGTGGTACTACGTTAAATTGGGGTCTGATAGGGTTTCTATCATACTTTCCTTGACCACAGATGGTACATTCATTAATGAATTTAGCAATATGATCTTTCATTTTTGGCCAGAAATACTTACGTGATAGAGCTAAGTGGCATTCAGTAATACCACGATGGTTAGTTTTACCCTCGTGATAATGACGTATAATCTCCTGCTGGCGGAGATATTCCTTCACATTCTCAATTTCGAATTTGGTAAGTACTAAATTCATTGAGGAACATTTGAACTTGTCTTGTAGAATGGGGATAACAGAATACATTGCTAGCGGTGGATTAATAAGAAGAGCTGTCTTAACTTTTGGACTGGTGTATTCTTTAACGGCATTTACTAAATCTTGTTCTAAATTTGATTTTGAAAGTTGAATGTTTATGCGAGTGTGGGTGTCGAAAGGCTTAGTTACTGTGGGTTTTCTCCTTATATCATTTACTACGTTAAAACATATTTGTCTGTTGAACTTGTTCAAAGGTTCGTCAGTGATTGGGACCTCTAATATGGGATTTTCGTTGCTGGTATGAGCTGTTGCAGTAGAAGAGTTTGGCTTAGCATTTAAGGTCTCAGAGGGATTACCTAATAGAAAGTTAAGCTCATCTATCTCATCCATCAGAGATTTAGTGTCACCTAGATGAATTTCTATTCGAGATAAGGCGTCAGCATTGGTGTTCATTTTGCCCTTCTTGTATTCCGTCTTGAAGGTATATTCACTCAATCTTAAGCGCCACCTAGTCAATCGTGGGTTCGATTCCTTCAACTTCATCATCCATTCAAGAGGCTTATGGTCCGTTAAAACTTTAAAGTTTCGTCCAAAAAGATACGGCCTGAAGTATTTGGTAGCCCATACGATTGCCAAGAACTCTTTCTCGGTTGTGCTATAGTTCAATTCACTTTCATTGAGAGTCCTTGAAGCATAGCACACTGGTGTGTCACAACCTATGGGACCTTGGGATAGTATGGCTCCAATTGCCACATTAGAAGCGTCGGTAGTGAGAAGAAATTCTTTCGTAAAATCTGGGTATTGAAGGATCGGATCGTTTGTAAGAAGAGTTTTACATTTTTCGAAGCAGTTGACATATTCTGGGTCTAAAGTGATCTATTTGCCTTTTTTCAGACATTGCGTGAGAGGCTTGGTGGTATGTGCAAAGTCTGGGATGAATTTTCGGTAATAACCGAGAAGACCTAAGAATTGCTTGATTTCCTTTTGGGTTTTGGGAATGGGATACTTTTTAATAGCGGATATCTTATCAGGATTCGGCTTAATTCCGTCTCTACTGATGATGTGTCCGAGGTAAGCTGTTTCAAGCTTCAGAAATTCCGACTTATCCATCTGAATTTTGAAGTTTGACTCTCTAAGTCGTTGGAAGACCTTTTCCAGGTTTATCATGTGTTCCTGGAGTGACGTGCTAAACACTATGATGTCATCGAGATAAACCAGGCATATGTCATTCTGGAGACCCCTAAGGACATTGTCCATCACCCGTTGGAAGGTAGATGGAGAATTCTTCAAACCCATAGGCATTCTAAGGAATTCGAAATGTCCATGCTCGACATTGAAAGCTGTTTTCGAAATATCATCGGGATGCATCTCGACCTGGTAGAACCCACTGGCTAAATCTAGGGTGGTAAAGTATTGACATTTCCCTAGTTTGTCAAGAACGTCACTGATGTTCGGGATTGGGTACTTATCGTCTATGGTCTTCTCGTTAAGTTTGCGAAAGTCTATTACAACTCGCCACTTTTGCTTGCCTGAAGCGTCCATCTTCTTGGGCACAACCCATATGGGTGAGCTCCAAGCTGAATCCGAGGGCCTGATTATGCCTTGTTCTAACATCTTCCCTATCTGATTCCTAACATCTTCCCGATGGACGAACGCATATCGATAACTTTTAGTGTGAACTGGGTTTTCGTCGGACGTTCGAATGCGATGTTTGATTCTATTAGTGAAGCTTAATGGTTCACCTTCTATGTAAAAAACGTCTGGGTACCGGGAGCACAAAGTTGTCAAGTTAGCTTTTTCTTCTTCGTTAAGATGGTCGGTTCTTAACCGAGAGACAACGTCTCGAGTACGTATATCGAGTTCATTGGCACGAGTAAACTCTACGTTAAAAACTTCAGCTTGTGCTGGACTATCAAGAGAAAAGATGATGTCATTAGCCGTTGGATTTTCTATCTGTATGTAGGCGCGATTATTTTTAACCGTAGTAATACATTCGTGAACGATGCAATTACATATAATTTGTTCTCGAATGTACGCGTCTCCATCTTGGACATTAAAAGGGACTCTAATTATTTTAGATGAGGTAGCCGGTATTATGTCTTCATATAAGTTAACATTTCGCGAGTTATACATGCGAATAGGGTTAGATGCGGAACGGGTTACTAATTGTCCGTCATTCAAATCTATTCGGGCTTCCCATTTACCTAATAAGTCTAACCCTATTAGGCCGTCAAAGAAATCGTGAAATCTATATACAAATAACTTCATACTGTCTTGGTCGTTAAATTCCGTGAAACAAGGAAGGGTGATTGAATAGTCATTTCTAGAAGTCGCGTGTATGTTAGTTACCTCAAATGGATCATAGTCCAAATCAAAGTTAAAAAAATATTTTTCAACTGCCTCAGGGCTGATAAAAGATTGATTTGCGCCTGTATCTATAAGTAGTTTTAGTGGAGGATGATTAATTTGAATATAAGGTAACTGTCTTTGCGTCTGAAGATTTGACTCTATCTTTGCCTTTTTAATACAGAATCCTTCGGAAAATCCTGTTCATCATGGCCAGAAGATGTCTGCGGTTGTGATTCCTCAACTATTTGATTTTCGTCAGACACATTATAATAATTATTAAATTCGGAAGATAAGCCAGGGTAATCGCTATAAGTATAGTTTGAAGCGACGTCGTCAAAGTAATTGTACACCGGCAAAGTAATTGTACACCGGACGCGTATATGAATACGCGTCGTCATACGGCATGCATTGATTCACGTTCATTTCGCGACTTTTAAAATAATTACTGGGTGGTGGATTCCCGGATTTATTCCAATCATGTCCCGTTGACATCAAAGTATGTGGTAAAGTTCTAGGCGTAAAACGTTGGACGCCACTCATTGGTTGTGGTGGATGACTACGGGGTGGTATTCTAAATACGTTACTACGAGGGTTGTAATTAGGTGGTGGTGCACTGAACATTCTCTGAGTGTTAGTGGGCATACGCATGCCCTGATGAGGTTGCATATGACCCTGGAATTTAAATGGCTGAGGTGGAGGCCTCATGGGTTGCCGTCCCATGGGAACAGGCCAGTTAGGTACCGGGAGTAAATTATTATTCACTCGCGGAGGCGGGGTCATTGTAGCCTGTAGTGGTAAAGTAGCTCTAGGTGGAAGATAAGGTTTACTGGGTTCGTTCCGTTGCTGAAGGTATAAGACATATTTTTTTTTTTTATATCCCTGGACATTATTCCACACAGCGCCATCTAGCCCCAAAAATATATAGTAAATACATACTTATTATACATAGGAGACACCCAGACCAGTACAAACAGACATGTTCATGCACACAAATGTTTGTACTGTGCGGGGATCGAACCCGCGACCTCTGGTGTAGTAGCCAACTTCTTAACCATTACACCAAGTCGGTCGTCAATTTTTCAACGTCAACATTCAGCTCTTCCTGGACGTATTCCAGCGCCTTCTCTATAGTAGCAGGGCGCATACAGCGTACGTGGGAACCTAGGGGTTCCTTTAAACCACGGACAAACGCCTGCACTGTTACCTTCTTATATAAATCCTGCTTAGCCTGAATAGTCGTTTGTACCGATTCATGCAAGGTCACATTGGTCATTATAGTGCTAAACAAAGTCTGGCAATGGTCATAAAATTCCTGTGGGCTTTTACTACCCTGAGTAGCCAGAGAGAGATCATTGTATAAAGCCGTCTCGTCGCGTTGATCTGAGAAATTGTTAATCAAGGCAGATCGAATGCCTAGCCAGCTATCAGGTATCCCGTTGGAGTTAATAGTACATGCAGCACTACCTGTTATATTATTAAGTATGCCATTCAATAAACATATATTAGAAAATTCACTACCGGGTGTATTACTTAAATATTGCGCAGCTAGTTAATCGCAGATTCTAATGAACCTGGTGAGAACATTTGGGTTCCCGTCAAATTCCGGGACAAGGCGTAAGCCTTTAAAAATAGTGTCCGGGTCGTGGGCCATATCACTAAAATTACTTGAGCTAAGATCTGAGTCTATATCTAAATTTCTATTTATATCTACTTGATTACGGCGAGCCTGGGTCGATCCAGACTCCCGGGAACTATTGGCTCTAGGGTGGTAAATTTTGCTAAGGATAAGATAAGGCTAAAGGAAGCAACCCGAGATCAATTCAAGTGTACTCACATTCGTTGCATCTGGTTCTGATTCGTGAATCAAAGGTTGGATTCTCCTCTGGGTCTGCAGCAGGTCCGTAGAGTTCGGATACTCGGTGACGGGGCTGGATAGCCACCCGGGTGACTCGCGACATGGATTAGATAATATCCCTAATATTCCCGATATCGCGAACCGGCCCGCGAGTATCCTACCGACTGCGCCAATTACGTTAGTTGCAGCCGGAGGATCGAAAAAAATACCAAATCTATTTAACTAATTTATTAAGATTATAAAATATTACAATAAAGACTTATGTTTTAAGAGATGAAAGTATGATTATGGAATACAATTATAATTAAAGATGAATATAAAGAAAAGTGGGTTTGACGTCAATGCATCGAATTGCACCGTCGACACCAAGCTAATATAATCAATAAAGTGCAAACTGCAGCCTCAGCGATCTTCTTAGAGTACCGTATCGTAATTAGTTGCTGTAACACATGTTTAGGAATAATACCTAAACCCTTATCTTAATATATTAATGTAAGTGTTCTTTTTGATGTTATTCTGCTTTGTGTTTATAAATGAATACCTAAATAAAGAAGTTTTCTCAAATCAATCAACAATTTATTGCAATGTTTTGTAAGGGGAGTATGATTCATGTGTATTGTCAGCCGCATTTTGTGCCAGGAAAACCTCCCCCTTGCTAATATTTTTGTCTAGCTTGATCGTCCCAGAAAATTTCGGCACTCTTACAGCGACTACAACTAGATGAATATGAATGCATTTTGTTTAATTTATTATGCACTCAATGTAATGTAATATGTCGCGAAGTCACGGTCGCCATGTAGGGATGGCAATGGGAGCTCGAAATGATACAAGTCACGTCTGAATAAATACTGCTTTATTGAGTTACAACAATATGTTTAAATAGTGAATACACATGAATCATACTCCCCTTACAGTTTATTCCTCTAATATTATTGATTTAAAACTACCTACATAGATCATATTATTAATACTATTAGGATTAAGTGACATTCCCTTGCTGTTGAAAACCCAAGACTTAATTAAAAAATCCGAGAGAAAGTGTTGACTTTACTCTTTTGATGAATTAAATAGTTAAGTTTGTTATTTAAATAGGTGAAAGTCTGAGGGTGCCTAGTCCGGGCTACCTAATGGATCCATTAACACTTTACACGCAAGATCTTCATATATTCAGCCTTTAAGTAAGGTGACAATTAGCTTTAAGTATCAAATCAAATCATTTATTGCTTGCCACAGTATTAAAAGGATCTTAAACTAAGTACAGTGCTTGCGACGCCCTGTTAGGGCATTGCAATATTTAGAGGGTACAATTGTATGCCCCCTAAAATACATAAAACAGAAAACAAAATCAACAAAATGAACATCACCGAGAAGCAAAAGAACAAGTTGTTTTCCCTCATCTATCAACAAAGAACTGTTTCAAGTCGTAGTAGCATTCAGAAATGAGATGCTTCCTTATACTAAGAATAAATAGTTTGATATTTTGAATTTTTCTAATTTCATTCGAGAGTCTATTGTAAATCTTGATAGCCATGGAATGTGGTGACTCTTAGCTTCAAGTTTGGAATGTAATATCTCAATAGTATATGTATTAGTGTTTATCTTGTTGGTTGTTCTATCTAAATAAATAAATATTAGAAGAAATCGGAATGTGTACGGAAGTGCAACTTACCGGCTTCAGAAGAATGTGTCCCTGGTGTATCCGGGGCGCGGCCACCGACCAGAAGTTGGTGTTGTTGATGCCGAGCGCCGACAGCGCGGACTCGATGGCCTCGGGGTTGCCGAACAGTTCCCATACTGGCACTGACAATTAATAACACTTTTGATGGAACAGTTAACAAAATACTACAATAGTACATTATTGCAAAGGCAGCGAAATAGGCAATTGCAGGTCGAGTATGAGTTTGAAGGCCGAGCCGCAGGCGAGGACTTCAATGATACGAGACAGGCAATTGCCATTTCGGCCGAGGCATATATAGTGCTTTTCTTAAAAAAATGCAAGGAAATAAAAAGGGCCTTTTACATAATAAATTTAATTAATATTATTAACAAAATAACAACTCCGCTTTACCGCCAATTTGTTTTTTTTTATTTCACAATTTGTGCCAAAAGGTAAACGCATCTGTGGCTATACAGCCACGAGAACGCAATGTGTACGATAGATGAAAGAGTTCTAAATTCAAACAGCACACCGTTTCATACAACATTGCCGGCGCGCTCTTCGTTCGAAATTCAAAGAACGCGCCGGGAAGTGATTTTGGGTTTTCAGTCTACGTAAATATGATACTTCGCGTGTTCTTTATTCAGAAGTAATGACAATATTTCCGAGCATGTTTAAGAAAATTAAATTACAACATGGGTTAAAACGAGGGAGTGTGAATTCTGTAAAACTAATATCAGTTTCAAAGCTGCTGAAATCCTAGTCCATGAAGCTCTAAATAAAGACAGACTAAACATTCGAAAAGCGTCGTTGCCTAGTGGTTCAGCACCCGAACTCAGATCGTGGATCGTGTGGTCCCGAGTTCTAATCTGGCCAGAACCAAAATCTTTGTGTTCATCGTTTAATATCCGACTAACTCTACGGTGACGGAAAACATCGATAACAAACCAAATTAACCCGGATAACGGCGGAAGGCTCACCACCTACCACGTTGGGTTCTAATACCATTGGTGAAAAGTAGGCTTCTGAGTGTTTCGTTCACCATGACGGCACAGTCACTTGCCTCTGACTACCCTGCTTGGGATAAAGTCGTGATGGTATGTATGTTTATGTAAACGTTCATATCGTAAGCTGCAAACACATTATCAATAAAGTTTAAGTACTCGAGAAAATAAAAAAACTATTAATTAAATACTCTGAAGTCAAACATATATAAAATATGCGCCAGACAATACACCTCTTGTCATGGTCCCGAAGTAGGAATAAATATCCCTGTGTTACAAGGTACCAGACAAGAAATTAAGCCAAGGGCGTCTCCCAGCAAAAATCATTTCCTGAATTGACCTGGACCGGGGATCGAACCCGGGACACTACGGAATTAAAGGCGAGAAACGGCTCACTACGCCAATCGTGTTGTCAAAACACAGTTAAATAAGTGCGAGGTTTCAATATTTCTACTGGGTAACCTTTAATGTCCTGCTTTTCCAAATAGTTCTTGTATTCTTTCAGCACCCGCAGCCCGTCGGTGAGCGCCAGCAGATCTCGCGCCAGCCCCGAGCCTCGCAGCAGAGGCTGCAGGTGGAATACGATGCCGCGGACACTGGGACAAGGACAAATGTTTATGTATTTATTAAATCCTGTCATTATTTTATTTTACTTCTTCATTTTCTTCTTTACGCTGAGGGTTTCCTAAATGATAAGAATTTGTGCTCATCTTTATTGACTTTATTCTGTCAATTCAATTTTTGTGCATAAAAACAAGATTGAAAAGAGTAACCATAGAGTTTCTTGCCGGAGTCTTCTCGATCGGAAACATCCTCCGAACCGGTGGTAGAGTCACATTATGTTTAATTATGATATCAACTATCATAGTATTATTTTATGTAAGTTTATTTTTATTCAGTATATTTCTGCTACAATTTTTTTTTGTATTTGACTTGTCATAAGTACTTTTAAGTCTATATGAATCAAAATATTTTTTACTTTAACTTTACTATTTAAAATTATTTTCTGTAAAGAAATTACTTTCAAAAGCTTTTGTATAAATGTACTAAAACCAAATTTAATTTTATATGAATAAAAACAGCTGTTCCGTACATTGCGAAAATACCTACTTGAGTATTTTGAATGGTACAGCCGTTTTTATAATTTCAAAACTAGTGCCATACAAACTTTGGATTACTATGATAGATACTGTTAAGTTCCTTTCATCGATTTTGAATCAGTAAAATCACCAGATATCTCTATGGCCATACTCCAGCAAATTCGATTTCAAAATCATTATGTTATGTTGTATAGATATAGCAATTACCCTCCTAGAGCATTCAATTGTAGACCTAAATTTTAGCGGCGTACATACCGAGCCAAAAACCAATTTCATATACACGTACCTTTCAAAAACTTCTCCAAACGTCTCCTCAGACAGTATCTCCAACAGCAAGTCTATAGTGGGCGCGAGCTTCCCCGCCAGCAGCCCCGCCACGTCTAGCTTACTGGCCACCTTCGCCAGGCGGGACAACTGGAGAAGAATCTTCTCCACGTGGTGAACTATGTCCGTGATGAAGGTGAACTTCCAGAACTCGGTTTCTTGCAGTTTTGGCAGCTGGAATAATTAGTGCTTGTTGTGTGAATAACTTAATACAATGTGAAGTAATTAGCCTATAAACTACTGCTGGCTAAAAGCCTCCATCGTTGAAAAGCCGATTGCAGAATGGTACCTCCGCTCAAAATACGGAGGTCGTGGATTCATATGAAAGACCAGGAAAACAATATTCATAGATGTTTCGGCAAACAGCCCGGGCCTGTGATCACCGATCCGCATTTCAAAAGCGTGATGACCAGGAGGTCTCTAGCCAAGAGCAACACCCTATGTCATCCCCATACATTTGAACGATTTCTATTGTAGAAATCGTCGTGGCGTGTTGCTCTTGGCCAGCCCCCCAGTTCTTATTAGTCGTTGGATACCTTGATGCCATTTAAATACTTTCAACTTTAAGGATATCTTTTTCTAGCTTTGTGAGATGCTTAAATTTAAATACGTTGGAGAGTTGGAGTTTGTGACTTACATCTATGGCAATTTGAGTGGAATTTACATTCTCCTTGATAGTGGCAATTATTTTGTCACAGTCGTACATTTCGCAAATGTCTTTCCACTGGCGGTTGTCCGATTTTTGTCGAAAATAGTCTCCCAATGCTTTTCGGTCAGGATTAATAATCTGTGAAAAAAACAAATTAATTTGAGGGGAAACTTCTTAATCTCAAAACAACTCCTCAAACAAAACTCTTTTCTTAAAATCATAAAGGTATTTTTTACCAAAGTAGTACTAATTTAATTCTGAAAATGAACCTAAATAAAGAAAACAATCTGAAAATGATCGGCAGAGCTTGCAGTAAAACTCTTGCTACCCCAATGATATATAACGTGTACTTACCAAACGCAAATTAACATCAGCCTCCAACACTTCCCCAGTCACCTCTTTCCCCACAAAAGCCATCAACTCTTTCTCCAGATCCTCCTTCAGCACATAATTGGTGATCGGCGCGAACACGTCCAGCCGCGGAGACACCTGCGCCAACAACTCCTTGAGAGGTGGAACGTCCACCATACCGTCCACTTCGCGTAAGTATGGGAGTTCCACTTGGATGAGCGTGGCTGTGCGGGCTAGCACTATTAGGACGCTGAAAATATTGAAGTTGATGAAAATCTGAAAACTGACCACTAACTACCTGAAAACTGACTACCTACGTGACTGACATATCAGCCTACAGACACCTCGTCAGTCGATGCAACCAGATGCGGTAAATTGTATTGTTGTTTTAATTGTTATTCTTTTATATTGCCCGTCAAGATGACCTCACTCCACCTCATGGAAAGCGGTCGTGAGGTCCAATATAAGGCCGAAAAGCACAGTAATGCAAAGGAATCACTGAGCTGGCCATCGTCATCCTCATTGTGTCTACTATATCGACAGACGACGGGCTAAGCTACCAAGGATGTATCTAGTACATGACATTTGCAGAAGGCTACCTTTTTCTTATGTAGGTCAGTACGAGTACTATGGAGAGCTTATAAAAAATTTAACAAACTAAAACGCTAAGTTGGGTTAAATACAGTTGTATAGAAAATCTAGACCGATGAAGCTATACCCATTACTAAATCGAAATGAGCTCCCATTCAACATCCATCCGTAATACCCCGCATAAAGAATTGAATGTTGTATGGAAATTCAAAACCGTTAAAGTTATAAATGTCAACATTTACGAGAGTGTGTGTAATGTCACTAGAATACTGGGTAGTGCTAGCGGTACACCCTGAAATTCAATAAAAACCTGCAAATAGTGTCAAAGGCATAAAAATCGGAACAACGATCTTTAGGCTATCCGAAAAAAGTATTTTAATTTCAATTTAATACAAGTGACTAAAATGTAATGATGTGATATATTATTAGAATTGGCGTAGTAAGCCCTTTCATTAGATACCACACACGATAGGTTTTACAGCAAAAAGTTTTTTTTCCCATACAAAAAAAAAGATATATAACTCCTCTCTTTATTTTTCTTTTTTTCCGTGCTACGGGTCAAATTGATTTGTATGGCCTAATGATTAATCGTTCCGATTTTCATGCCTTTAACACCATTTGCAGGTATTTAGCGTAGCACTATGAGCTCCGCTTAGTAAAACAAAAAGCGCTTTTTTTTATATTGCCCGTCAAGATGACCTCACTCCACCTGATGGAAAGCGGTCGTGAGGTCCAGATATGAAGTTGACAAGCCCAGTCATTCAAACGAATCACTGGGCTGGCCATCCTCACCTTGAAGGATTACTCACAAGGCGGCTTGTCCGAACTCGTTAGAGGACACGTCACGCAGAAGACACTCCTTCAGCTTGTTCCGGTCTGACGTCACGTCCTCTAGCAGATGTAGCTTCACTTGTTCCAGCAGCTCGTTTATGGATTTGTTCAACTCGAATTTTGTGTAGTTGCGGAAGGATATCAGCTGGAATAGCAAATCGATACTCAGTATTCTTGCTGGCCTTTGAATTGTATCCATAAGCCTATTTGAAATTATTACTTTGAAGTTCGAATAATTGGTGAAATTCATAATTTTTTGTTCTACCTCGTCAGCCTTTTACCGTCCAATACTTAATAGACAAGAAATACTTAAACTTTGAAGTATATCTTTTAAACTACTCCACTTCTTAAAAAAGCATAAGTGCTCTAAAACCCTTCAGACTCTACTAAAAGAGAACCTAGACCCATGTTCTAAGATATTAATCATGGACTGGAATTTTCGCATAGCCAGTTTGTAAAAAATAAAAGTAAAAAAAACACATTAATTCATTTAAGCTTACAAAGCACTTGTCACATGTCGAAAGAGTATAATATGTATATAAATAGCAATAATAAACGTAAATCAAATAATACTCTAATAAACTATTACATATCATAAATTAACATAATGCGACTCTGCAACCGGTTCGGACGCTGCTTCTACCGAGAAGACTCCAGCGAGAATCTCGATAGTTACTATTTTGAACTTTCTATTGTTTTACAACAAAAAAAATCAGTGTACAGTCGAAAAGAGAAAAAAAATATGTTGAGCAGAGGAGCTTATTGGTCCTACTATCACCACAATCTCTTGTTACACAAAAAGTCGTTCCTCAAGTATCTAGTGTATCTTACGAGTAAGTCTAAACAAATAAACGAATACCTACGGGAACTGTATCACAACAAACGCTTTGAATCTAAATAGTTTATTTATCTTCAGCTTAAGTAACAATAACTATTCTTTCTCTCTTGACATCAAGTCAAGAGAGAACGACACGCTGACGCTGACGACATCTTAATTTACATTTCTATTTTGTGATTGCCTTGACATTTTATTTATTTTACGACTTTTTGTAATTTAATTTAAATTTTTGAGTAATTTTTGCTTATTTTGGTACATTTCATTCCATTTTATTATCTCTGACGATCTCATTCTGAAAATTCATTATCTGATGTAATTAAATATGTATTTTCTTAATAAGAAATAAATAATGTAAATCTAAATCTAACAAACCTCTTTGAAGGCCATGTCCCAGTGGAAGTCGTTCTTCAGCATGTGGTGTATCTCTCCCCTGCCGAGGGTCTGCAGATGGCACAGCAGGCTGTCGTACTCCTGCTTCTTGTACAGCTGCAGGTTCAGCTGCTTCAGCCAGCTCGTGAACTGCGAGCAGAGCGCGCACTGGCTGCAGGGACATATTAAACCAAAATTACACATTTTTTTAAAATATTGCCCATCAAGATGGAAGCGGTCGGGAGGTTAAGATACGAGGTTGATAAGCACAGTAATGCAAAGCAATCATTGAGCTGGCAATCCTCATCTTGAAGGCCTTTCCACGCCCCGCTTGACGACCCCGGGACTATAAGTTCCACGTCTGCATGGTACGACAAAGAAACGAGTCACCGAACCTTTTAGTTCGGGCCAACAAATGCTGAATTGTGTGGGTGACGCCGCAGTCCAGCACGCGTGGTGCGGGAGCGGATATCAGCTTGGTCTGGATGAGAGGCGAGATTGAAACCCGCTGCTTTTGGCTATCCGGGTCATCATTTCTGATCAAATGACCTACCGATACCCCAACCAACTTTTAGCATTATGCTCTGTATTATGTACCTATTGTAAATGAGGAAAAATACTAGGATTTTTTGCTTATTCGTTAGCTCTTTGAAATCACTTTCATTAAAACTTGACTACTGGTGAGTTATTTTTCTATATTACGGATTTTTTTAAGAAAGTTCATAATGCCTACATTTTCGAGGATTCCTCGCAGTGTTTTGTTGAACTGTCGCATTACTTGGTTTTGCATAACAATGTGTTTGTATCTGTGTAAAATAAATAAATAAGCATCTAAATTCAGGGCCAAATATAAAGCGACGAAGTAAATACCTGTTATTCAAAAACAGCGTCCCAGCATCCACAGCGTTAGTTAACACACCAAAGGCGGCCTTTGTGAGCGTTTCTTTAGACAGCAAGTTGTTGGCGACCCCCCGCAGCTGGTTAACCCTTTCGTCGCTGACCCACCCCGGCCGGGAAGGGGGGCTGGGGCCCGCCTTTATGGCGTCTAGGCGGGACTCCGTTGAGGTTATGTCGGTGTATAGGGTGGAGTAGTCGATTTCTTGTGACAGTTTGAGGTCTTCGTCAAGTCCCTGTAGAGTTACCAATAAAACCAATAATTAGTACTGTCTGAAGGTTTTGAAATGGATACAAAATAATAAAAAAGCAACTAAAACCGGAGTGCCACCGTAGAGCTTTTTTGCACGTTTCTCTGAAGTGGGTCCGATACTCACTTGCGAAGCAAACATTAGGGGCGGTATCTCCCTGAACAGCTCAGTCTTCTCCGCAGCACAGAGCTGCAGCTTCAGCGACGACAGCAGACCAGTGCTGTCGGGGATGTAGTCCGAGAGAGTCACGTTAGGCTGGCAGAATGAGGCCGTATCATTCAGGTTCATGTCTCGTAGTAGACGGACTAACTGTAAGGAAACATACATATTATGACATAATTGGACAGTTTTGAAAATAGCAACTCACATAAAATGAAGTTTATGGTCACTTAACGAGCTATGGAGATCACTATTTTCGATATTAGCCACGTGACTGAAAATCTACTGGGAGAACTTGCTATAAAAAGGGCTTAAAAGATCATAATTAAAGTTTTTCGTGCAATAATTGGTCACGTGTCTTCTTCTTGCACCTATTTACGTATGTTGTAAAGCGCAAACATCCTAAATTATATTTTAATCTTTAGTGGGATAACTTGGGTATTTATTTGTGTTGGCCATCAAATATGTAGTTTCAACTCCAACAATCTCCAGTAAGTGTGTGAAAAACATGTGAAAATGAGCTTTATACATAAAAGCTGAATCTTTCTTTAAAGAAATGACTTACTTGTATCTTATCCAATTTCGTCAATATATCTTCAGCGATATCAAAGCTCCTCTCCAACACTTCAAAGAAACTCGTAGCAAACGGTCCCCCATACAGCCCGCGCAGATCCGCCCACCAGTCGCCGCCGGAGAGGAAGCTCAGCACCACGTTGAAGTTCTGAAGGTTGCTCTGCAGGTACTTCAGGTAGATAGGCAGGCCTAGCTCGTAGGCGTATTTGACGGAAGATTTCAGGGAATTAACTAGTTTCTTTCTGAAAATGCAATGATATTGTTAATCTAAGCTAATTGGGCTGATTTTTATTGTCATCTGCAATGTACTTCAAACAAGTGCAAATAAATGATTATGATTAGGAAATGCACGATACAACTTGGGTATAAGACTCTCCGACTTTTTGGTATTCGAACACAGGTTCGAATTTGTGAATTTTGAATTCGTGCCGTTATTTAGGCTTATCCCCTACAGACAGACTAAGGCCTCTTCCTCGCCGGCTCGGTGCGTTTTCGTTTCAGTACCGCCTCTGCACCGAATCTGTAAACATAGTTTACGGAGCGCATAGGCGCGCCTCTGCATAGAATCTGTACAGAGCAGCCGGCCTTCGCCGTCTCACCCTCGTCAGCTCCGCCGCGCGTCACTCACACCAATCAAATCGAATGAACTACACCGTACCGAAAACATCCAGAGCCTGTCCGTAAATGTTTTTCAGCAGAAAATCTGATTCGGTGCAGAGGCGGTACCGAAACGAAAACGGTGTGGAAGACGCCTAAAGCCTACAGACAAATTTCGCTACATGGGACGGCCCCGACAAGAGTAAAGGAATGGCGAATTGGTAAATCATGAAGCAGCCTGACAGGACAGGGGATAAAATGGTGGGTTTTGTAAGAATTTGGGAGAGAACTTTGCTCAGCAGCGGTGTGTAAAACGATAGATTGAAAAAAAAAAACACCACAGAGACCAATGAATCATACGGCAGTATTAGTAAATACTTAAATTGTTCACTAAACTCACCTGTCCTTTAGGAAGTTAGAAATATCGGTAACTTCGTCATTACTGTCTTGTAACGTATCCACTAAATTAACTAAACTTTTCTTGGCTTCCATATAGTCTTCGGCTATCACATTCTGCACTGCTCCGTATATCACACTGTATTGTTTACTACAAATCTGATTTTTCGTCCTTGGTCCATCGTTAAGTATATCTTTACTAGTGTCATTATTTTTAAATTCTTCACAAATATTATCGAAGGCTTTAACTAGGTCCAAATTATTTTTAGGCGATAATCCATGCGTGATTACATCGAAATGCAACGCTATAGCATCACTGGGTCGTCTTTTAAATATTTTTCCTATAGTCAATATTTCTGACTGAAGTTTTTTCGCTTCTTCTTCAGAATATTCATTATTTATGTCAAGTGCCTTTAAGTTTTGAATGGCTACAGCCAGTTTATTAGTCATTGCAGTTATTCTAGCCAAGTACGTAGCAGAAATGAATTGTTTCTTGTTTATTTCGTTAAAAAGACGATATGATGCATCCGTTTCGCTTATTTTGTAGTTCAATACGGAGTCTACAGTTTTTTTGAGTTTCTCTTGCAGAGAGTTAATTTTGACATCTTCTTCAGGGATTTCTGTTTTACTCTTATTGCGTATCTCTGCGAGTAGGTTCGTTAATTTCATCGTTTTATTGAACGCATCTTCGAAGCTACTTGATAAGTTCTGGACTTGGAGATTGTAGAACGTATATTGCTGTGAAAAACGAAAAGTTATAAGTTGAGTTGGGTGTTTTTGCTGTGAAAATGTAGATGGATCTTTTAATTAACTGCTATACTTGCATAAGAGCCCTTTTGACTTTTTGTGATTGGTTAAAAAAGTAGGAATGACACACACTGTGAATTTAAGGTTCAATTTCTTTAACACAACATGGGTTTGGATGGAGCTGTTGGAAGGGGAAGGGCTAGACGAACGTACTTAGTACAAGTCCAAGACGTTCAAGCTTAGAAAAGGTCAGGTCCGGAGTACCCATAATCGACGAGCACGTATGAAAGTATTAATGAGAGTGGGAGAAGGGCAAAAAGTGTCCTGACGGAGTGGAAAGATGTGGTCTCTGTCTACCCCGTTGGGAAAAATGCGTGATGGTTTGTAAGTATGTATGGGTTTCGATGTTTCCAATCTTTGCTATTTTCAATTAGCCGCCTGAGGATAACAAAAGAATTGCACACTAAAATTCCTACCTAAGTAACTTAGAAACTAACTAACCGGTTTGGCCACAATATCAAGGAAGGTGTTGTCCCCCCTCGGCAGCGAGATCCAGTACAGCAGCGAGGGGCACACGAAAGGCTTGACCTTCTGGATGGTGGCCGCGTCTATGGAGCTGCCCGGAGCTGGTGACAATGATGAGAGAACTGCTTCGCAGTCCCAGAAGTCGGTGACGGCGGCTCGGCGGACCTGGGAACAAGTTAGAAGTATCAAATACTGATAACTAGTTCGCAGGTTTGTATACGAAAAATGTAATGTATTTTAAAGGCACCACATTTAGGATAGCAAAGATACTAACTAGCTTATATCTGAAAAGAGATTTCTCCCAGGAGACAATGGTAACAGGATACAAAACAAAGCGTGACGATATAAGAGTTAGAAGTTATTGGTCCGAAGAAAACAAATTGCTTTCAACAATACTGTGGGTTAAATGTGGTTAAATGTGGGGCCTTTTTTAAGAAACACATATTCCAGAACAAAAATGTGATACGTCAGACAAACTGAAAAGTATGCAATATCTTACCTGACTCATGAATCCATAATCCCAGTAAGAATTCAGCAATGCAGCCACGAATTCTGGCAACTTATTGAACAACACGTAAAGCCCAGTGTTCTTGGTGAATCCTAGCATTTGCAGAATATTCGACTCAGGCTCTGTAATGAAAAAATTTTTAAAACGAAGGTTTTCACAAAAGCTCTTTATTTTTCCTCAATTATTAATATGATCAATATCAAGCAAATGCATAAAAGAAACAAGCAGTTTATTTTTTCTTCAGGACTGCCTTAGAAATTTACATTGAATCATCATTTTTCATCAGGTTTGTCATTTATCATAAATCTGACTGTGTCAAAAGACTAAAAAGATACAGGAAAACAGTGGTAATAACTTGGACCCACAACTTAAACTTAGCCTAAGCCACGAAAACATTGCAGCGAGTTATACCGGGTGATTATTTTTACCTTACGAAAACAACAAAAAAATATTTTTGAGGTCTTCATATGTTTTGAGTTAGTTTTTACATCAGCTACTGAGTATGCCCTATTATTTTCCTTACTGTATGTATAATCACACAGATTCCTTTGTTGCAATTACTGACCGTTAATCTCAGTGAAGTACGTGAGCAGATCTCCGCTGGCGTCCCGCAGCACCTCCGACAGCGCCACCACGCCCCCCCTGCCCCCCGCGCGCCACAGCTCCCCGCACCTCACCCCCGCGCATTTGGAGAAGTCTTCCCATAACAAGCTCAGGGACTTGTTGTAAGGCGCTGTGGTCATTGAGTTGAGGATGGTGTCGATGTTCGCGAATAGCTGCCTGTTATAGAAAGACCCCTTATTCAGTCAGATCCCTTATTTCTAAATTTTAATTTCTAAATGGTCTCACACGTATAGCTATACTGTACTCATAATACCATTTACCGTTTGAGTGTCGTTCATGTGTAAAACTTAACATTTTTTTTATACAACGCCCTAGACTTCAATGCAGTTTTCTCTGGTGCTAAAGATACAATTAAAAATATTTATAAATATAAATATAAATATGCGCCAGACAACACACCTCTTGTAATGAACTCGAAGTAGGGATTAATATCCCTGTGTTACGAGGTACCACACAAGGAAATAAGCTAGGGGCGTCTCCCAGCACACCCAGACCCGAGTCAATTCAGAAAAGATCGTTTCCTAAATTTACCCGACCGGGAATCGAACCCGGGAATTATTCATATAAGCTTCTACAAGCACTTCATAAGCAGGCTAATAAAGTTTTTATTACCAATGATGTTAGTCTATTCTGACAAAAGAAGACAATAAAAAATAATACAATAAACAATTACGCCTCTTAAAGTATAAAATGACGAGCTGGCCAGACAGACTTCGTTCTGTCAAATGTTTGACAGGGGTGCCCTTCGGGTGGCCTAAAATTTTTGCTCCTAGTTTCATTTGGCCAAACCTTATTGGCCTAAACTTGTTACGCAGAATTATTGATTCGCCTAATCGATGTTTTCGCACTATTATAGATTGGCCTGAGTAGTATATTAAAATAACTAATTTCACAACACCTAATATTCAATGTCCTAAAATCTATTTGCATAATACGTTACTTTTGGCATAACAAATGACTAATTTTCTTCCCTACTTTTATCAAGATTTGTATAAGTTTAAGTGATTTTTATCTACACATAAATCTATTTTATTTCTTTTATTTACAAATTTTATGAGGTACCTAAAATGTCGGCTATGTATAAAAATAGTATGTTAAACCGCACTGGCCGTGCAATGGTCCATCGCCGTGATACTAGTCTGTCCTACACGAGAGTGTAATTCAAGAGCCGGAAACGCGGAGGAAGAGCAGGCCTCGCCCGCTGTAGTGAATCTCAGGCACCCGCGCGAGCTGACGCGGCTGAGGCTGCAGCAAGCCGAAGCGGCGCAAGCGAGCGTGGGCGACTGCGATTACTACGCAAGGACGAAAAGGCTGCACTTTCCGCAGCGCCGGAGAAGAGGCAAACGAAAGGCATGCTTGCATGTGTGCCTGCATGCTTGCATGCATGCTTGCTTGCTTTCATGCATGCTCATGCATTTCATTGTATGTTTGCCTATACGACTGTTTGAGTTATAATTTAGCGCTTGTAAATAGTAGGGCTTATGCATCGTTCGGCCTAATGACGAATTTGGGAAGTGATAATCTTGACATCTTAATAAATAAAAATTGAATTGAATTGAATAACGCGGCGATAAAACTTTAGGCGAAATGAAATAGGCCAAACTTGTTACGGACATGTCATGATTGTGCGAAAAAATTTTAGGCCAATTATTAGGGACACAGAAAAATTAGGCGTTTCAATATAGATAGCTGGTGTCCATTTAGCTCGCTTTTCTCCGACTCGATTTACATTTACTATTATTTACCACAGTATTTTTTTGTTCAATCATAATAAAATATGGCATATATCACTTCTAAATAATTTAGCTTTCTGTTAGTGAAAAAAATTACACGATCGGATTAGTAGTTTTTGAGCTTATTTAATACAAACAAACAAACAATCAAATCTTTCCTCTTTATGATATTAGTATAGATAAGCATAAAAAAGTGCTGCGGTGGCGGTACTGTAGCTATTCTTCAAACTCTAATTTGAAGCCACCTTAACACTCTGTAATTTTTCATATCTTGTAAAGCATGTCAAGTAGCACTTTGTACGTAATACACACGTATGGATACTACAACCAATTTCAAATATTATCCATGCAAATTACTTACCTCAAAGTATCATTCCTATCGACCCCCTCAAACAAACTGGCGGCGTGTTTCCACGCGCCCAGCAAAGTGATCTCTCCACCGTCAGCTCTGCTGTCGTTAATGACCTCCGTGATTAAGTCCTTGACGAGCGCTGTATCTTCCACCAGCGCGTCGAACGTGCCCGAGAACTCGAGGAAGACGTGGGGGGCGAAGGTTGTGGTGTTCCAGGTGCTGGCGTTCTGAAAATATGAAGTTTAATAATCTACATATAAAACTGTCCCGCTGCATGCTTTTCAAAAGACTTTCTCATCAAAAGCAAACAATTGCAACAGACAATTGGTATTTTTCCAATCGCCAAGTTTGATAAATTTTCAAAGATAGAAACTAGAATAATTCAACCTGATCCTAGGGCTCAAGCGGGACTCAAACCTGCGTCTTCCACAATCCGGATGGCTGCTCTTCAAACTGAGCTATCAATAGAAAATTCTGTTTCTAGAATCAGGTTAAATTTTTTTATTTTCTATCTTTGTACAGAAAGTACTGTATTGTTAAATGCTAAAATATTGTTTTAATTATTTTTTTATTACATAAAAATCCACTTGATGAATAAAAATTGAAAATCACAACGTGACCTGTTTTTTTCTTGCTGACTGTTCCTATTAACCTTAGTTAAAATCCCGGTTTCAATAACTACATTAACCTATAGAATACTCAAAAGACTTTTTCCCAGCAGACCATAGTAGTGTTTTGGCCTACTACAAACGATTAAGAGATACTCACATACAAAGTGATGTTCCTCTCGTGTATGAAGTGGGCCCACTCGTCCCTCAAGCCCGAGTCGAGGCACAAGGCGTCCTCGAGCGCTCTGACGGCGCGTGAGGAGCGCGCGCTGAACCGCACCACTTGTAGCATGCTGGAGTTGGAGCACGGCCAGGCGGGATCCGCGTTGAGGAGAGATGTTATTGCTCCTACCTGGTTGTAGAAAAAGAGGTTTTAACTACTTGAGTGGAGTATTAGGTAGCCTACAACCAAAATCAAGAAATAATGTGTTACACCGTAATGTTTTCTTTGGTGGGCTTCGATCAACAATAACACTAGATAAAGCCTCAGGAAGAAAAACACAGCTCAAAAATAGCACCAACTGATTGTACTATCTCTTGTCTCATTCATAGTGTAAATGAGACGAAAGATGAAAAAAAGAGTTTTAAGTTTTAATAATTACAACCAAAATAGGCCTTGTACGTAAGAAATAAAACGCGATTATATTGACATTTATTTACGATTTTAATTTTTAAATTTAATAAGTATATTAACTATAATAAGTTCCCACTTTTGAAGTGGGAGTTATGGTTTGCATTGCTGCTGATCCGATTCCCAGTTCTCGCTCCAGCTTTACATACGTAATTCGTCGGTTTTCGCGAATAAGTTTTTCGACTGCACGAACGTTTTTTTGTGTGACCGCGTTAAATTCAGCAAACCAATTAAATACTGTTGCTCGTGAACAAGCAGACTCACCAAAAGTAGTAGCCAAAAGTTCAAAACATTCTTAAGGCTTTAAACCTTTTCTATAGTCATAATAAATCATAGCGCGAAAATCATGTCGACTGAGCTCCATTGCTGCAAGCTAATTCCCGGATTCTCGGAAAAATGGTGCTCATTCAATTAAAATAAATTAAAATATGTGTGTTCTATTTTCAAATATATCAATAAACAACCAGCCTTTATGATGGTGTATAACTTGCCAGTGTTAATGAAATCAGTAAAGAGTTCTTCTTTTAGCATGCCTCTCGTAGCAGCTGTCACAATTAATTGTTCTCATATAAAAAAAGTAACTTCAGAATTTATGAGAATTTTGAAAAAATAATTATTTTGTCTTGCATCAAACTATACTGTCAATGTAAAAACCTAAAAGGAGCAGGGGTTTTTATCCAAACACATTCTTACTGTAACTACCAAATCTAAAATGTTACATAATCCCTTCATACATTGTGGCGGAAGGGGTTCTCAATTTCACCAGGTTAATTTCAGGTATGTCATCGTCATGGCAACGACAAATGCAAATAGTCATTCATTTTAGCACCCCTGCGTCTTATTTCTAATGTTATAATGAATGAAGTATAGTTTAAATAGAGAAGCCAAAAATTGCCTTATCAATAAACAAAATCGAATTGATTGTTAAAAAGACCGCTGTTATTTTAAAATGGTCGTGAAGTTCAACCTTGAAATTTGACAACGTGACTGTATAGTATTAAAAATAAATGTTGTTGAAGAGAAGTGAATTTCGTTACCTGAGTGAGTTCGAGTTCGGATTTGTTCACTTACATTTACTTTTGCTTCCGTGATGAGGTTCACCACATCCACGATCAAATCGGGCACGTTTGGTATGACGGCGGCCAGCGCGGCCTCGGTGGCGGGCGGCAGATCTGAAGTATAGGTCTCGTTGCGGGCCAGCGCTATAGAATCAGTTGTAAAATTTAGAAGCATGGCAAATAATAAATACCAATATAAATAGTGCAATACTGAGTTTTTACTGAGATTTACTTAACTACAGGTACCTACACCTTCACATAAAACCGAATTTTGGAAAATAAACTTATTGCGTGATCTCAAAAAGGTACCTGAAGAAGAGACTGGTAATTAGTAAATTATTTATTTTATTTATTTCTTTAATCTTTATTGCACAAAGAAAAGTACAATTGGCGGACTTAATGCCTAAAGGCATTCTCTACCAGTCAACCACTAGGTGAAGCAGAAATCTTTACGGCGGGGTTTTGTAAAACTAAGTTTCAGTAAAATAAAAGTAAACAATTTACTCATATAATATAAATACCTACTTATCTAAATTACAATATATACGAGTATATATGTGTACCAACTTACATATAAAAATAGCAAATATATACATATAAGTTCATAAATACAATGATATATAAATACTCGTACATATTATGTACTCAAATGAAAGACGTAACATTAACTCGGAATGATATGATTGACGATCCGACTAATCTGACCAATGATTAAATAGCACTAATTCAAACTGATTAGGGTGTCTGTAAAAAAAGCTTGTGGATAGATTTTTTGGAGGAGAACCTATTGGGGGACATTTTGATTCCGTTCGGAAGCGAGTGTGAATTAGTGAAAATGTTTGGCCAAAGGCGCTGAGGGTATAGGTAATATTTTTATATTATTTTTTGTAATAATTAGCTATGGGAAAAAAACAGATATGTCCTAAATCGAAAACTATTTCTAGGTATTTGTATTTTATACCTTATTTAAATATTTAACATTTTTAAAGGCAAAGTCTCTAAGATTTTTTTAATTAAATAAGCTTGACCTTCATTTGACCCTAGATAGGCAACGTTCGCAAGGAGTACATTAATAGCGTTTTAGGTTCATAATGGACTCTTGACGATAATCAAATTGACATCTCACAATTGAAACCTATTGGATCGTATAAACGTCCTTTCACGTGATTGGTCGATAATCTATTCATCCTGTACCATGCCGTGAGATTTTTGGGTAGGTGATTCTACTGCATGGCGTTAATGGTGTTTCCAGATGGCAGATTTCAGATGCCCCAGATGAAAAATATTTTTCTACAAGGTCAAATTATTGCTGTGCAAAGTTATTTTTTATAATACGTACCATTTGCTACGAATCGGGAAAAAACCTACGTGGGAACACAAATACTTAGCGAATTTATGACGTCATGAGTTCGCAATGGTTAAAAATCAATGAAAAATTAACTACCGGCTAGATCTAAAAAATATTCAAATTAATTTCTTATAATAGGAAAAGGTATTGAATAAAAACATGAAAAATAAAACTAAAAATTTGTTCCCATACTGTGATGTTTATGACTTGCCAGTGGTTTGTTTGTTATATCGTTAGCTGGAATGAATAACGTAATAAAAAACGAAATAAAACTTAATGCACGAGCGCGCTCAGTATAGTGTTAAGTTGCTAACCAGTGATAAGTTTGACAAGATCGTCGACCACCACCAGCGGCGCGCGCACCGAGTGGAAGGCGTGCTTGCCGCGCAGCCAGCGCGCGCCGCGCAGCCCCGCGGCTGCCCGGTCCAGCAGGTCCAGGAGACGGAACAACAACTTCACGCTGGAAATAGATCATAATCAAAACTGACGGTAGCCAAAACACTACCATGACCTTTCCCATTAGAGGGCAATGTTGCTAAAACTCGGGTGGACATTTGATACCTTAACGCGACATGACGAGCTGTTGTTGACGATTCAGACCCTGGATTGGAAGTCTTTCAACTCTTTTATCAGCCATCGATATCGCCTCTCGAGTGAGAACTTAATCGATCTCGAAGCTTTTTCAGGGCTCGAGTCATTTTAGCGCTCGAGACGTTTTTACGTCGCGAGGCACGCTCAAGTTAGTATCCGTTTGGTCTCTTCCTGTTCAAAGCAGGCAATAAAATATGTGTTTGTGGGATATAATATATGTGACCAGAGGGGTATTTTGAATAATAGAGGTTTAATTAACATAAAAATATATTTTAATCATCGTGAAAAATATTATAGAAAAAAGGTTTAAGAAGACTCGAGTTCTTTTGATAGGTTCGAGCTCTTTTGAAGGCTCGAAACGTGGCTCAGGGAGCTCGCGCCTCGGCTGGGCTCGGGTCTACGAGCCTACCGACCTCACTGACTCCGGCCAATCCGCCTTCAAGCTTCAAAAGTAGAACTCGACACCTCGAGGTTTATACATCACTACTTTTAAGTCAGTCCACTAAGCGCCCGCTGCTGGTAAAGACCAGAGTGGATCTCAAAAAGAGCTTCCAGCTTTGGCTTCATCTGCTTTAGCTTGTCATTGACGTCACTCCAGTTTTCTACATACAACTATGTTGACGACTCGGAATTTCAGATCCTTACCTCAAATGCAGACTCCTGTCCAGCCTCTTGGTACTAAACCAGAAATCTCTAAGCTGGTCCATTATCCTTCCAACTTCTTGCTGCTGTTCGCTGTCCATGCCATAATTGGTGAACGCGAACAGGTATGGGTACTCTTGGTCCAGCTTCAGGTACATCTGCTTCAGTCCGTCTATAAGTTTGGTCCAGTTCACTTCGTCTAATGGTCCGTGGTTGGAACTCTTTATCTGTTTTATCTGTGTAAAAACATTATTTTGATCAGTTTGCAGCACTTTTCATAGTTAATGTAAAGGGTCACAAAGGCAACGATGGCTAAAGTAAAGAAATTCTTCCGTAAACTATGCCCGCAGAAATATAGAATAGGCAATGCGCGAGTACATCTAGTGTTGTACGTGTTCATAGGTTTTTGTACCATTGCTTGTTTGCCAACAAGCACACGAGCCACACCCACATGGAAGTCACCCCCATCGACTCCGAACCCAACCCAACCCCCGACTCCGTGGGCCGCTGCAGGAGTAACTTCTTCAAATGTGGGTACATCAGCGCGGACAGGGTGAAATGCGACTGCGGAACCTCGGGACAAATAATGTAGCACCTGCTGGTCTGCCCCCAGTGCCTGTACCAGCTGCTCAACTAAAGATTTCTATGAGGCCTCAACCCCCCGGGGTGGCGATGGCGGACTAGGCTGCTGTTATTTAGTATTAACGACAAAATCATCATCAGTCACATTACAGTAACTCAATGCCCAACACTGTTTTAAGAAACCTTTTTTTTCAAAAAGCGCCGCATATTTCAGTGATAATAATAAGAATAAAATAAATAAATATGCGCCAGACAACACACCTCTTGTTGGTCTCGAAGTAGGGATTAATATCCCTGTGTTGCGAGGCACCACACAAGGAAATAAGCCAGGGGCGTCTCCCAGCACACCCAGACCCGAGTCAATTCAGAAAAAATCGTTCCCTAAATTGACCCGACCGGGAATCGAACCCGGGACACTAGGGAAATCGAGGCGAGAAACCGTGCTACAGCGCACTACGCCAATCGTGTCGTCAAAATAATGCATTTACGTACCGCTTTAGCAATTATGGAGTCCCCTTCTAACCCAGCATCGACGGCGACAGTCGCGTCACACAAAGCTGACACCAGTTCTCCCTGGTCCGTCTCCGGAGGAAGATTTAGGAATGAAGCAGCAGTCTCCACTCCGTCACACACTATGTCTTGGCTCGGAGCTGATAGAGATCTGTACGTCTGAAAACAAGGTCGGTATATCAAAAAATAGGTTTCAACACGTCATGTCATCTTTCCTCTTTGTTGTTAGGAAAAAGCTATAATGTTCTATACAAAGATATTTTCCTAGGTGGAAATCGAACTTGCGACTACGACAATGATGCTTTTGGTACTGAGACTGGACTCCAGAATACTGAGTTTTATGAGTTTAACGTTACAAACCTTATAACAGAACATACGAAATAATTATAAATGCGACAATTTAATTATCTTTTTCGTTCTTTGCCTTCTCGGCTACCTATAATTATCACCTTTTATTCTCGAATGTTCACCTACAAACAACTGAAAACTTGTAACATCTGCATCAAGACAATCTTTGTAATGACTCTATTCACTGGAAATGAATTGTTATGATTACATCAATTAAAAGGATTACCTAATTGCTGAGTTTATTGCCGGTATCGATGCAATCTTCTGAAGTTTGTGGTTAAATCACAGCATTAATATCTATTCCTTTTTTAATATGTATTAGTTTTAAGATCATTTAAAACTGTAACAGTGTGCGCGTGTGTGAAATTCACACACCCACACACACACACACACACGCATTGTTACAGTTTACACTGTAAACAGTTTCTATATCACCCTCTGAGTGCATTTTCCTGAGAGTATAAATAATCACCCAGTAAAGACACAGTGAAAAGACAGTTATGCTAATTTTTACCTTATTCTCGTCCAGAAGCGTATGCAGCATGGTCTGAACAACGGCCGGGTACAGCTTCTTGATTCTGCCGGTCGTGTCCACTGACGTCACGTCCAGCTGCTCCTTCACGGCGCTCACGATAGTCGTGAAGTCCAGCAAGATGGGGGAGATCTTGAAGTCTAGGATTGCGTTCTGTTTTACCACTTCTTTGGCGAGGGCGCCGTGGACTGTGATACTGAAAAGTTTGGATAATGTTACTAATGGAAACGCTCATACTCTCTCTTGTTAAGTTTAATTGAAATATAGGAATACAAATAAGATCTTATTGCAAATTTTAATAGCTATTCACCTAATAATTACCCAGCCAAGTGACTTGTTAAGAGTGTGTTATTACAATAGTGACTTTTTTGAAACCTAATTGAACGTTTCTAGTAAACGAAATAAAAACTCTTCCGTTACTGTGTGACTTTCAGAAAACACACAACCGAAACTACTGTTGAAAAGCACAGCTGAAATTTGCTATGTGTAGGGTGGTCCTTGTAGAATGTAGAGGAGCACTAAGAGGGTGTACCGAAATTGGAACAGGATCGAGAACTGCCGCACGAAGTCGAGGGCATAAGCTAGTTTCATATATTCCTTCATTTAATAGACCACAGAGACCCTGACTGAAATATAGTATTTCAGCGAAGCTGTCGCATAACAATAAATTTAATGTGCCCTTACAAAATCTGTTTCCCCAGATGTTCCCTTTCCGTGAAGACCCTCATAAAATCCGAGTCATCAGTGACATTGAAGAGTTCATTCCAGTCTAGTTTCTGTTTCTCCGTCTTCTCCATTCGAACGAGCGTTTGCGTGAAGTTCTTCAGAATGGCGAAGTCCTGCTCGATGGTGTACAGCTGATCAGTTGTATCTTTGCCGAATGTCTCTTGGACTACTAAGGATGCCATGTTGTTTATCTGAAAAAAAATTGAATTATCTATTCAAGAAGAAACAATTCAGATGAAAAGCATCAATATGGGCTATTTAAGAAGTTAAAGTAACGGATCTATGCAGTTTAAAACAAGGAAAAAAAAACCAATAGGTTTTATTACAAACAGTAAGTTATTGTACAAAACACAAGCTATTGAGGCAGCTAGTGAGTACAATAGCCCTGAAGATTGCTTAAATTTTACAAGTGCAAGTGAAAGATCTTGTTACGTTAATGAATATAAAAAGTATTTACCGTGTCTCTAACTTCGTAGATACCGAAAGAGCTGATGAAGTCAGCAACGTAGTTTTTCCAAGCGTCAGTGCAGAGCTGTTCCTTGAGCGCATTGGCTTCGGTTGTAGACACCTTGAAGAAGCTAGCTAACTTGTTTTTATCGCAGAACATTTGCCCGCGCATATTCAGTTTTGAAGTCACGATCTGTAAGGAAATGTAATATAAAATATATATATCTATGAAAGTATATTTAGTAAGGAAGTTAGCTAATTACGATTTAACTAACTTCCTAAGAAAAAACACACCTAAAAACAAAGAAATGATCATGTCTTTTTTAATAGTTAAATAAGTTTCTTTAGTTTCAAGAAGATGCAAAAGAAGTCACTTTTGTGAAGTTTTACATTAAGTATATCAAGCCTTTTAGGCTGGTTTTGCTGTATCTATCAAAAGCTTGTGATAGGTACTGCAAAATCTGAATTAAAAATGAAAACAATAAAAGAGTTGCCAAAAGGTTAACTTATTTACCTGAACCCTTTCAGCATCAGCTAGCCCTTCAAATCCCTTCCCTACGACAGCTAAAGGAAGGCTCAGCAGCACCTTCACACCTTCGGGGTTCCGCAAGGAGACAGTATAGGCCATCTCCTTTATATTCAAGTTGATCGTGACCACTCGTGTCGAGCCTTCTATCAGTTTGGCTAGGAGAGTCGAGTACAAAAGAACCTCGTGTTTCGTTTCGTCTGGCAAAAATTTGTTAATCATATTTGTAACTTGAGCTAATCTGAAAATAAAACTTTATTAGTTATGTTCAACCAAAACAAGGACGAATTAATTAAATAACAACAATGAGAAAACAAACGTGTTTTACACAGACTGCAACTTTGACTTTCTGTGATTTTTTAACTTTTTATTTTATATTCTGTCTTACTTGTGATAGCATTAGTGGCAATGTGTACTACTTACATTTTAAATACATCAACCGAAACATCTTCTTTGGCTGCCTTCTCGAATAAATCCACTGCATCTTTGAACACTTTGTTAATACCCTCCAATCCATCACTAGCGTTCACTTTACTTCCTATGTGCGCTAGCACTAGTCCAGTGGCATCTTTTACTGTCTCAGTCGATCTCACAGCCACAAGTTTGTCTAAATACTCCAACCCCATGGCTATCGTGTCAGTGATGTCTCTTAAGGCTAAGAAAGCTTTGGTACCGCCAAATGTAGGCTGCAGTTGGTCCATCATGTTTGTTATGCTAAAATCGAAAAACACACGTAAAGCTGAAACCATTTCGGTTCAAGATAATGAATCAAAACAGATTTTTTTTTCTCCCGCTGTTGTTCAGTAATCTATCAAACTAATGGTTGCAGTTGACAGTACTCATTAGAATGTTGTTTCGTTTACTGGCTACCTAATCTGTTGCTTTTTATCTTTACCACTGTATATACTATTATAAAATTTGACGGCACGATTGGCGTAGTGTGCTGTAGCACGGTTTCACGCCAGGATTTCTGTAGTGTCCCGGGTTCGATTCCCGGTCGGGTCAATTCAGGAAACGATTTTTCTGAATTGACTCGGGTCTGGGTGTGCTGGGAGACGCCCCTAGCTTATTTCCTTGTGTGGTACCTCGTAACACAGGGATTTAATAATCCCTACTTCGAGACCATTACAAGAAGTGTGTTGTCTAGCGCATATTTATTTATTTATTTATTTATTTATTTAAAATTCACCTTGTACCATGTAGAATACACCTACCTTTGCAGTGTAATTTTTTTCAAATTTTGACGTTTCTCACATCGTTCTTTGGTTTTAATATCACCAAATTATAAAGTACTTATTTTTACGTTTGTAGCAAGCCAGCACGCTGATCGCCTGATTATTAGCGTTTACGGTTGTCGGCAAGATAAAAAAAGCGAACCATAGTTTTCTAGTTTACCACAACGCTACTCCTGGCTGAATTCAGAATGGCAGTCTGTCTGAACTGACAGTTCCGTCATGGGTGCCGCGAGAGACGAGATGCTGCCCGCACCACACAGTTTGTAGTACATCGAGCCTATCTGTACCTGAGAGCACACTTACAGAGACACATTAAAGTAGCTGAAGTCAGTCTGCCTCGCCAGCAGCAGCTCCGCGAGCGCGGGCGGCAGGAAACTGTCGATGCTCGCCATGCGGAGCAGCGCCGTCATGGGCGCCGCGACAGACGAAATGCTGCGGTCACCGGTTAGTTTATAATACATGTCGCCTATCTAGAAGAAATGCAGGTTATCGTATATTTGTCAATAGCAAAATGACCCTTAGTTCGCCAAAACGTAAGTTCATCAAATCCTTAAATAACTGCAGCATATGTCCATGGTGCGTACAAGCCTACCCTATAGATATCTAGAAGAGCCTTTGGAGCATTTTTAAATTCACGGTTCCTGCGTTATCGGTCACTTCAAAATATTTTTCTGTGGACATTCTCATTGAAATTCCTCTCTGCGGCTCGATGAGTGATCTCTAACTTTTTTATGAGTCGCATATCAAGAGACCACATATGTATCACATCGGCTTAATTTTGTCACAATTAGATGACAAACATTACCTAAAACCTCAACTAAAATATCATAATTTTAACAGCAAAAGAAAAAAGTTGTAACACCTTTCACTCACCATTGCTATGTATTTGCTGAAATTGATTTCCATCATCAACTTTGTGGCTATCTTCTGCACATCCTTGTCGTTCAACTCGCAGAGTTTTCCCGAAAACACTTCTGACACTTCCTTATTTTCCATTTCTAAAAGGTTTGACATGGAGTGTGCATTACATCTGTTGACGTTACTATTAAAAATCTAAAAATAAAATAAGTATTATAGAAAAACAGACGTTTCTCCTAATTCTGAAAGTTTATTAAGAGACTCAGAAATTGATACCGTCCTACTATATGTCGAGAAACGACTATAAGACGTGTAAGAGCCGCTTAACTTAGAGTAAGGGGTGGGAGTCCGGATTCGGGTGTGTCTTACACTACATAGGTGTAAACTTAATCAAGAGCATCTTGAGCAAATATGATTCAAATAGATAATGAAGTTGCCTAAAACTTGACTGCAATACCAAAAAAACTTACACCTCTTATATTAAGTTTGGAGTCCATGACGCTCCTGGCTTCTGCGTCTGATACGTTTAGTTCGGAAACCAAGTATCTCTTCACCCTTCCGGGGTTGCTAAAAAGGTTTTCCACTTTCAAACCATTCTCTGAAAGGTATGAAACAATTCATGAGTTATGAGAATAATTACAGCGTTCAAAGACGGTCACGACTAGAGCCAAATGGGGTAGGTCAGGACTGCCGTCTTGGTACGAAACATTCAGAATGCCACGTTTAACTAAGTTGTTATGAGTCGCTGGATATGGTTTCAAAATACTTTAGGAAGACGACTTTTACCTAACATGGTTGGAGAGAGCTGGCCGTTGTCTTTTAATTTAAATAAAAAAATACGTTAAAACAAAGTAAATCAGATTCCTCAACGACGAATAGTCACTTACTACTAATGTCCACCATTGTTGGGTGGTCCAGCACATCCGACAAGGTGGCCAGCAGCTTCAGGGCATCTGGGACTGTTCCCGCTACCTCCAGGACCGTTTCGTTGTGAAGCAGCGGCGAAAAGCGACGCTGCATTTGTGTCAACCTAACAATACATTAAAATTGGGTTATGTAATGCCGAATGAAGATGACTTCATGCTTAAAGTCGGAATTTGATAAGGCCTAAAACGGAAATTATAATAAATTTGATTTGAATGGATGATATTTTAGTAGCGGCCTCTAACAGACCGCCAGGAGATCATTTTGTCATACTGCAAAATTGTATTATTTGTAATGTACCTAGTAAGAAGTACTGTGATCAGTTTTAAGTTCACAATGCATGCCGTGGCAGCCTTTAAGTAAGGTGACCCTTAGCTTATAATTTGTAATGTAGTATCTCAATAGTATGTATTAGTGTTTATCTTGTTGGTTGTCCTATCTAATTAAATAAATAAATAATTAAATATTCAACAGCATCCACCATTGCCTTGTCTCCATTTCAGGACTTTCTGTACTAGGTCGTCCGTTTGTCACACTATCGCTCAAATTGTGAAACGTCAATCAAAGTTGATTGGCCCTTATATGTATGGCTGTACATTTAATTTCTACTGACATGTGACACGACAGGATCTGTTCGAAAGATGCTCAATTTTAACTGTCGTATCTGAATTCGGAGGTATGTCTTACCCACTGCCTTTTCGACTTGCCAGCAGCAATTATCAGTTGGGTGCACTAACAGAAATCGCTAACGGAGTAAGGCATGGGTCCACTCACTTAGAATTCTCATAAGTGGGTATCTCCTGAAACTTGTCCATGGGTGAGCATTCGTTGTTGACGCTGCACACGAAGGACTGCACGAATGTGAGCATGCCCGCGCTCGGTAGCGCTCGCGCAGGGAACTGACCTTGGGGACCAAACATAATAAAGTTAATTCGAGTTAAAATAGGTTAAGTTTTTGTTTTTTCGTTGCGAAAACCTGTTGAGGTGACACAATTTTTAGCTAAAATGCAACAAGAAAGTTTAAAATGTTAAGTTAGTCAATGGAGTTTATGACAAAGACTGAAATATTCTACGAAATCAGTAACCGAATGTTGGCGCGTCCACAGAACTCACACCAATTAGGTAAGATATACTTTATTGTAGATAGGATTAATTACAGAACCAATTTGCAATTATTAGCAGGCCTTATCTCTAGGAGCTATCTCTTCCAGACCATCTTCAAGAAGAGAAATGTCAAAAGTAGAGAAAAGCAAATGTGGTGGTGTTGATACTAAAACCAATTCACTACTGCAATAGACATACATACAAAATTGTTGAATAAACTTACAGGTAAGTTAGCGAAGTAAATGATTACTAAAACCAGTTTAAAAAATGTTGCTTTTATCACAGTCAAGTAGATTACTGACCACCTATAAGGGCGCTTTCTCACAAGGTAATTTTTGCTCATTTGTCATGTGTACACATTCGCGACTGTTAAACGGACTTTTAAGGGGATGGCAATGTCATCATTTTAGAACTCTGTTTAATTGTTTCATAAGTATACAAGCTTTTCATTGAAGGCCAAGGCTGAACGATTACCTACAGACAGACAAAAGCAGACGTCACGTTTACCAAAGAACTCCTTGAAACCATATGTTGAGAAGACAATTCATTATTAATTGCACTGATATGGAAGAGTATAGGAAGCGCTGTGGACCTTCTAGCAAAATGTCAAGTAAAACTTAAACTTTTACTTTGTACTTATTTTTGGACATGTTTTTAAAAGCGAAATTCGAATCATGATACGTAAATACATTAACACGCCACATGCTCATGACTATGAACTCTATAAGATTCGACTGTCGTTGTAGACGAAACAATCACTTCGGCAAATGTATCTTTTAAAACCAAAAGTCGTGGGTGTTGAGAGTAGCTCTCAGGTTTTTTTATGATGGTGATGCAGGTGGAAAAAGGTAGGGTAAAAATTTAAATTGAACACTGAGTTTGAACCAGGAACCCCACACACTCAGGCAGTCAGACCTAGGCTAATTTATGTCAGCTAGTTTCGAAAACTCTTTCAAAAAATATGTTTCAAATGTTATAAACAGTATCCCCTGACTAGGTAGTAGGTACAGTATGGGGTCCTTTAAGAGTGGAGTTAATAGGTATCTCCTAAATGGCAGGTAAGGCGCACGTAGTACCACTCTCTGGTGTTACAGGCGTCCATAGGCCGTAAGCTTGTGGCAAACAAGCTTGCCACCATGTAGTATATTTTTTTATAAGTTCGTACACAAAAAATACATTACAAGTGACAACATTTAGGAAAGCGAAAGTAAAGGTTAGGTTATCGCTAAAAAGAGATTTCTTCCAGGAGACCAAGTTACGAGATACAAAATCAAAGTTTGACCAAAGAAGACAGACAGCTGTGCACACATAAAAAACAGTTTTAAGGTTATTTACGATTGACTCTTATTTTACTTTATTACGATATTTTGAAGTTGTTTAATAGTATCTGGATCAAGCATACTTACAAGTGGGGAAGTCTTGGTTGTCCACGTTGATCCTCACCACGTAGAGACACATCATCACCGCGGTGGCCCATACTACACCGGCGAGCGTTATCTAAAATGACAAAGAACGGAATTAAACAGATTTTGCTAATATGTTAGAAATTAAAAAATACTAAGTCTATCTATACATTTAGGCCCGTATTCTAGAATCGTACTCAAGCACTGATCTGTACTTGAGTAGAGATTTCAAAACGTCAGTTCATACAAAAACGTCACTCGAGATCTATACTCAAGTACAGATTTTGTTTTA
Source organism: Udea olivalis (assembly GCA_947369235.1). Taxonomy (NCBI): domain Eukaryota; kingdom Metazoa; phylum Arthropoda; class Insecta; order Lepidoptera; family Crambidae; genus Udea; species Udea olivalis. Next base: position 19,643,037 of record OX376355.1, read on the forward strand.
GATTTCTTTGAAATCCTACTGTCTAGATTAAGTTTAGATTAGATTTCATGATACGAAAAATACACAACGTTATGTAATTAGTGTCTACCTAGAGTAGGTACTGCAAAGGCCACTGTCATTGAAATCAACTCATCTTTACAGTTGATAGATATTGGATTAACCGCCATGCTTCTCAAATTCGGGTTCAAGATCACAAACCTAAGCTCTGTTCTGAAAAACACTCTTTAGAATTTGAACCTAGGATAGACAGATAATACTATTTATTGTACATTTTCAAAAGAAACCTAATGCTAAGTATTACATAAAACAATGCACAATTTAGGCGGCCTTATCGCTAATAGCGATCTCTACCAGTCAACCTACAGGTAGAGGAAATATATTATAAGATTGGCAAGTACGTGCATAAATACGTAAACTTAATAAGTAACATAAATAAAATAATATTAATAATATACCATAATCTTAAGGGGATATTTAAATAGATACATGTTACCTAATAGTATCAATATAAACAAACAAGTCATATAGATGATACAGAAACCAATAGTGAATACACCAAAGCTAGCTAGAAAATTAGAAAAGATAAATATATTATGAATAATCACCGCGAAAGATAATGTGAAGGCAAAGGCCTTGAAGATAGGAAGGGATAGGACCTAGGACCTCCAGTACGTCTACCATGAGTTGCCACTTTAAACTTACGTTATCATTCGCGTAAAATATTTGTCTGGGATTTCACCTTGTATGCCTCCGTTGAGTCAAAATGGAACTAAAAAACAGTACCATAAGATGCTATTGTCACGTCTAAATGGAATCGAATAGTACCATTTTTTGATTCCATTTCAACTCAACAGAGGCGTTGTACAAAATCCTGGACAAATATTTTACGCGAACGATAACGTAAATTGAAAGTGGCAGCTTATGGTACCCCTACAGATTTCAGGCCAAAAAAACATTTAAAGTCTGTATTATCTTCCCAGGCCGGTCAGTCTGAGATAGTAGGTAATCAGAATCAGAAGTACAATACAAAATAGATGATTATGATGCAAAATATGTGCTAAGCATAGGTAAGCTACCCTTTTGACAGCTAAGTCACTCCACTCACCACTTTTCGCTTCCGGATGAGGTAGTCCTTCCAGAGCAGCAGCCGCAGCTGGCTCGCCGCCATCTCACCCCCCGCCGTCGCGCGCGCCCCACATCACTGCAACAACAATAAATAGATCGATGTATTCTTTATTTTACAAAAACAAAAAAAAAAGGGTAAGTTTAACATTTAATATGTACATCACAATTAAGACGGCCTTATCGCTAATAGCGATCTCTTCCAGGCAACCTACAGGTTGACAACAGGGTGAAAGAGAAGCAAGTGTGTTAACAATCATTTAACCTTTACATCAATTACTGAATTAACAGAGATTCATCCAGAAAGTAGAGTATGATGCCTCTATGTTTTTGGTCAGGACAAGAACCTGGTATCACCCATGCACTTTGCATTGAGCTGTCGTAAAGGCATGCTTGACCTATTTATTAATATTTCAAGGTATTTATATGCTAAGGGCGAGTACTACATTGTTATTTGACAACATCTTGAACAGTATTTTTGTTATAAAAAACTATTCACGGTATGAATATACGACTATTTTATATATAACATAAATAGGTGGACTTTAGGAAACTACAGTAAAGAATAAATTAAATTACTTAATCAATAGATATCAAGAAAGCATTCTAAGTTTGTCAAGTTAAAGTGGATTTAAGAAAGTTAGTATGTGTGTTATTACTTTAAAAACTCAACTTAAGTAGACAGTGCCCTGAGCTATGGTCATCTGGAAATATAGGTATATATGTGTCCATCTGTGTCCAATTATTTTCTATCCGAATAAATTTATGAACAAGGTACCAGATTTATTCAATGGTGGCGACGGTTATTTTGCACCTGATTAAGTTTAGTTTTTTCATTACCTACGGGAAATTGAATTAACTTGCAACACACAATAAAAACAGCATTATTATACAAGACACAACTTTAAAATTTTAAATTTTCAATTCACAAAATGTTTTTTTTAATTGTGAGACCATTGCATTCAATGGAAATCCCACTATACAGCCTCAGACGCCACAGTTCATATCATTATTTATTCACAAGTGAACTCCTTTTTTAGTATTCTTCAAAGGTAATCGGTAAAGTGATTTCAAGCGTGCTTCTCACTGTTAAGTAATAATGGAAATTTCATCATACAGAAATATTTTGTATGTAAATTGCCCATGTTTGCATATTTTTTCATCTATGACTGCTGGAATCTCGCATTTAGTCCAGAGCGACAAAAAAATTGCTGAAGTATTCCTGCATTCTTTTTATGATTTCTAAGCCCAATTTCCGCCATGGTCTTGAACAGTCTGATCTCATTTCACCCAGTAACTACCTAAGAACATCTGAGTTTCAAGGTTGTTACCTGATAGTTTCTTGAACAGGTTAACGCTTCCAAAATAACAAGGGTACATGAACTACCTAAAAGCAAGTCGTTCCTTATCCTTATCACATCACGCACGTACAATCTTGTGGAACTCGCGACGGTTAATATGTTAGCTGTTTTAAAAGTTGCAAAACAAACTAGGCTCTTTAAAAAATAAAAAGCCTTATTGACATGGGTATAATGATGATGGATGTAAGCTTTTATTTACGATGGACCTGTTGGCGCAATGGTATGATATCCTGCCTTCGGGTCGAACGTCTTGGGTTCGATCACCACACAGTGAAATGTTATTGTGATATTTGTGCGTTTTCTGTTTCTCTGTATTTAAAATATTACACACCATCACGACTGTATCTCAAACAGCCACCCTGTTTCAGAGGCAAGTGACTGTTGCAGTCCTGGTCAACGGAACACTCAGAAGCCCACTTTTTACCAATGGTATTTAAAATTTTAAACTATATTTATCAGTCTTTAAAACTGATAGTATGTACGGTCTGCGTAGTTTGAATCAGATGATCGTAGAGTACAGTAAGGTGCCCCAGATATTTTTCATTTCTCTGAACGCCTTTTGACATTTTTTTACAATAAACATTAATCTTACTAATATTATAAATGCGAAAGTTTTTGAGTATGTATGTATGTATGTTTTTTACTCTTGAAAACTACTGAACGCATTTACGAGTAAATGAAACTTCACAGTAATACAGCTTATACATCAGAATAACGAACGAACGAATTTATAAAGATTTCATATAATTGGGCCATATTATTTAACCATACGTATCGCAAGCCGGGAATATCAAGTTCACGCGGGCGACGCCGCGGGCGGAAAGCTAATTTATTATGATAAACACCAAGTAGGAGACGATGAGTCTACTGAGAAGACTCCGGCAAGAAACTCGATACTTTACTGATGCGGTCTGCTTCGCTGAACCATACTGTTTTCTGATCGGCTGTAGCTACACATAACAGGCTTATGGACACTTCGTTCACAGGAATCTGACAGTTTCTAAACAGAATTGTTGGCCATTGTCAGCGGCAGGAATATTCATCACAAAAATCAAAAGTAAATCGGGAGAAGATCAAACCGACGACCTTTGGTGCTATAGGTATGTACGAGTATGATGGCTATCATAGCACCAGCAAAACATTCAATAAAATTTAAATATCTTTTTCATTAGTTAATTACCGCTTACGTACAGCATACGTCTGATCTAGCAACGTAATTAATGATTTATCAAACCATTAGGATTTCCCATTGTTTTTCTTCTTGCATAGTCTAATAAGCTTTTCATAGTACGTCCTCCCTCATACATCCTACTGCAGGCCATAGCAAAAAAATATATTTATTTTTTTATTTCAAAACCTTACACTATTCTTACAGGACTACCCAATACAATAGTGAAGCCAAACAAAATATTAACTAGATTAAAAAAAAACATTAAAATAATAATAATAGGTACTCAAATAACAAATCTTTAATTAAAATAAATAATAACTGTAATTCTTAAATTTGATTAAATTGATTAATTTTCATTACACAAAACAAAAAGAATCGCTTTTCAACAAAATCACCGTCCTACTATTCGACCTGGGGCGTGAGTAGTTAACGTTATTGTATCGAATAAACTTATCTTAACAGGTACAAGCTTTGCGAACGGCTGTCACCACTAAGCACCTATAAAAACTGACTTATTTGTTGAAAAATCTCATGAAGTACCTATTTCTAATAACTTGACAGCCCGAGAAACTGAAAGAATGTATGATGGAGGGTAAGAAATGGCTTTTTCTCATGATAATTCCCTAGCAAGGACATCTTCACTGTAAATGACATTCATTTCATCAAGATCTCCATGAATACCATCAAGTTTGCATAACGACTGCAACGTCATTAAACAACCTTTGCTATTGTTGTAAGGCACTAATTGAAGCAAAAAGTAGCAAATTACAATAAGATGAGTTCAGTACATCTGGCGACCATACTGTTTATCTACACGCAATGTTCGTTGGGGATGCTCCTCTTAATAAATACAATGGACAATAGATTATCTTAGTAAATAAATAAATAATCATTATTAGGCAAAATAAAAACTAAATTGCTCACTTTTAAGAACTACTTACACTTTTTACAATACAATTAGGAGACTGAAAATCCATTATCTATTCTATTATCCCATATGAGCACGATGCTCACCGATTATCACGCTCGGGCTGCAGAGACGGACAGGTCGCGGCCGAGGCAGTGACTATAATGCGCACTTGCTATTATCGCGTTATGCGCGTGAAGGATGCGCGCGCGCAGACAATGTGCGCGACGCGGTTACCGCAGTCAACCTGGCGGGTAGCCGTATAGGAGTACGTCTAACATAAGTTTCCATGACGTATACTATGAGAGTAAAGTATATGAAGCTACAGCTTATCAGCGAGTAGCACAGGCTTTTTTTTTTTTCATAACTACAGGCTATATTTTAACGGAAGAAATAGTCAACGCCGGCGAAGTCGCTAGCGGAAAGCTAGTGTCAAATGTCTAGTGAATGGATTATTATTCTCAAGCTACTAAACTAGGAAAGCTACTAAAATACAAATAAATAAATAAATATCTGGGACAATTCACACCTAGATCATCTGACCCCAAACTAAGCAGAGCTTGTAATATGGGCGTCAGAGACTGATAAACATACTTAAATATTTCTAAATACATACTTAAATAGATAATAACACCCAGACACATAACAAAAACAAATGTTCGTCACACAAATATTTGTCATGGGTGGGGATCGAACCCACGACCTCCGGCGCTAAAGGCAGGATCGCTGCCATTGCGCCAACAGGCCAAAGCTATAAACTATTTTTTTTCCATGCACAGATAGCTTTAATAGCCTTGCGGTTATGGTGTGTGCCTATGAATTAATTAAAAAGTGGCAACAAACTAGAAAATAATGGGTGTTAAAGACTTGAATATGTTTAAAAATCGATACTTAGTGTTGAGTACTTATCCTTATTTTGTGCCGATACACAAAACATAGAGGTCTCTAAAAATGATATTATTGTTGGATGAATCTTATTGTGATCAAATTATTATTAATCAATTTAAACGTTAGCGTGGTTATTAGACAGCTTGTAAAAACCCACACAGTTTGTGGTAATTAGATGTACCTACCAGTGCGTCTCTCACAGTAAAATCCAAACTGTGTAATTTACTTGCATGCTCCATTTTCATTTCCTCCGATTAGTAGTAGATTATTGTAATAGTATGGTATGAACAAAACTGAATTTGTTGAAACTATGAGTTTTTGTACTTCCGTTGAAGGATTGAGTCGGAATTTAAATTAAATGACAATTGATACATTGCAAATGTTGTGTATACGAAAGTATAAGGCTACCGAAAGTATTATCTACATAATTATGACCATATTAATACTGGGCATCATGAACTCTCTATTTTACATTACTTCTGATAAGCTATTATTGGCTAATCACCTCGCTCGCCAAATGCGTTTTGGCATTCAAAAACTCGGCCAAGTACCGAAAAATCTGTAACACAGTGCCCGATTATATAAAACTCGAATTACTGCCATAGATACTTTGAAATTAAAATAACTTGAAAATGAATGAGTAGGTTAAGCATACATTAACAGAACGTGATTGTTGAACAAAAACAAAGATTGCAGTCACGTCTTATTGAACAAAAATTTGCTTAACGAGACGATTATTTACTCACTTGTCCTGTTGCCGTGATAACACGCTTTTGTTTGGTTTTTCCAATGGATTTATTACGAAAAATAATAAAAAATATGACCAAGAGCAATGCACAATAATAAATTAATATTTTATTTCTATACATCGATAACAGATAATGGAATTCTCATCGTGGAGGTTTTCCTGTGTTTTTGTGATAGCTTAAAATATTATAACCGGTTTATTGTCAACGCTAAATTGTATGCAAGGATGCAAACAAATAGTCTTATTTGAAGTGAGAGAATCGATTCTTTACTTTTGCAACTGTCTTTGATTGACCACATACTTAAAACACATGGTCTTCTAATAATAATATTTACTCAAGTTAGCAAGTAGGTAATTAATGACTTAAAACGTATTCCACAAAAAAAACTAAACTAAAATCGGTTCATCCGTTTGGGAGCAGACAGATACATAGATACACAGATGGCAGTGATCCTGCCTTTAGCGCCGGAGGTGCTGGGTTCGATCCCCACCCATGACAAACATTTATGTGACGAACATTTGTGTTATTATCTATTTGAGTATGTATTTAGAAATATTTAAGTATATTTATCAGTTTCTGACGCCCATAGGGCAAGCTTAGTTTGGAGTCAGATAATCTTGGTGTAAATTGTCCCAGATATTAATTTATTTATTTATAAATAAAATAATATGTGCGGGACCTTTAAACGGAATGATATTTATAGTAATGCCATACATATAAATTGAATAAGTGTGTTATGAAAACAAACAAAGATCGCGGCACTGATACGCAGCGAAGGACGGCTCACAATGGCTGAGAACAGACCGCGCCATTAGCCGGCTCGGTTTTATTTCCGCCGTTCCGGGTTCGACTCCCGTGACCAATGTTTGGTGCCAATTCACGGTTGTGGATTGATGTTTGTGAATTATTGAGGATGAACAAATGCGACTGTCATTAAAACAGATAGATGGATCATTTATTGGTAAAATATTATGAGAGTAATAATTTCTATTCAGATTAAGAGATAATGCTTTTGTATTTGCTCTTTATAGCTCTGTATCCATACTAGTATCTACAGTAAAAAAAATCAAAACTAAATGCTAAATCATTTTTAAATATTGAGGGCTAAAAAAATGGATATTTAAAAACAGCGCTTTATTATTCACATTTGTAAAATTGTAGGAAATAGTTCAGGCTCACGTTTATTCATTCGTCAATTTAGATAAATACGGTACCTTTTGAAGGGAATTTGCTTAATTATTACTTTGATTATTTTAGCATTTTACGATGCTTGTTTTTCATATCTAAAGATAGAAAAACTGGAAAAAACGCGGGTTCGATTCCCGCTCGAGATCATCAAGGTCCGAAATCGAATTTTTCCAGTTTTTTTGTCTTTAAATTTACTTGACTTTCAATTATGGTGAAAACACGGGATTTTTGCTTGACGTTAATTACAAAACTAACTTAATGTAATACACAAGTGAATGTGATTTAGTACAATAATGTTTAATGAGCAGTAAAAAAAAAAAGTTCTTCCTAGTTTTCCAAGGTAGGCAACTGGTACTGGTACCGGCATGCGGTTCCAATGCCTGCATACCACGAGATTGTACATTAAACCGTGATTTCATGACTGATATTCAGTAAAGTTTAACTCGACATTTGACGATTTAGAAATAAGTATATGAAAGGTCTATTCAAATAGATATTTTGAGTTTGACAAGTAGGTACAATTCGGGAAATCGTAATTATAAACCGTTTAGTTTCGTTTTGTTCCTAAAGTTATACGTATTTTTATTTCTTACAATCTTTTGTTGTTAAATATCGTTTATTGACAAGGAAGCACTCAGTTCAGACATTAAATATAATAATATGCTACAATTCAACGACGATAAGCTTAATAGGAGCCTTTTGACGGATGGCGAGATAATTTGTACGGCCGCTTACGGGCACATGTCATATGTCGTCCCATAATGAGACATATAATTACTTCCGAAATTTTAGAATGTCATCATTACATGAAATTGTGTAGTATAAGTGCTCTGGTAAATATACATTGTAGAGCCTGAATAAATAAAATACACAAGTACTTTTCTTTAGACAAAACAATAAAGACGACGAAAGGACTTTAAAAACTAGAACCGAGACCTTTGGCGCTTTAATATGCATATTATGCAGGATCTCACTACCTTATTAGGGACCTGTCGTACATGTGGAACAACTTATACCTACTATACGTTTCACATAAACATACATACCATCACGAATCTATCCTAAACGGAGTAGTCAGAGGCAAGTGAATATTCCGTCATTGTGAACGGAACAGTCAGAAGCCCACTTTTCACCAATGGTATTGGAACCCAAGGTGGTGGATGGTGAGCTTTCCGCCGTTATCCGAGTTATATGTATCAGAATTGTATTATTACTTGTGCAATTTTCCTGAATATAAGTTGCCGAAATTCCTCTATCGAGGAAGGATATAAATACCTACCCCGATATCATCGTGCCGTAAGTCGTATTAACAAAGAAACGACATTACAGCAACAGATAAACAATTCCTTTTGTTTGTTGGAATTTGACTGTTTGTTTTGCAGCAGAAACTGAAGGTTCCCCCATGACGTCCTTTGACTTCTTGGAATAAATATTTGTTTCAAGTTGACCCTTTATATACCAATCAGCACTCAGGAGATAAAAAATAATATAACGGCACAAAAAAAAAGATTCGTATGAGAGGGCCCTGATTTAAAGCAACCACTTAAATAAAAGTTAAAACAATTGTTTTGCCAAATGCTCATAGTCAGTTATCATTATAAATCTATTTAGTAGTTTAGGTATTTTTATAGCAATTACCCGTCCAATGAAACCACATTAAAGTGTTGAAAGTACATACTAGGGCACAGAGAAGGGAATCCTTTCACAATGCAAGACCTTCACTTGAATTCAAGTTGTTAAATGTCAGTGATAAATATTTGAATCTTCATGCTCTTCCGTTTTTAATAAATTGTGAAAACATTTGTCATAGTATTTCGGCTTTTTAACTGCATTCATTGGGGCAGTGGACAATAATTTTAAAAGACAATAATGTCAAAGTAGCGATAAATTAATCAACCATAAAAGTTTCCTTCTGGCAAGAAAGCGTAAGTGATGGTTTTACTTTTCTACTCATTTCCATATTCATGATTCAATGAAGTAGCCGAATTCTATGAATAGTAAGAGACTACACTTCCGTCAACTCCAAGCTAGTTAGTTATACTTCACATGTTATAAGTTAACAAAGTTACTTGCACTTTTTTGAGCTCTTTAGGAAACACAGGAGGGGAATTTTTCAGTCTCGTTGTTGGCATTACGACTTAAAATTAACAATCATATTTCTTAGATGAAAAGGCAAAAAAATAAGCAAATTCATCCATTTTCATATGTACATTGACCCCCTAAGATACTGAGCTAATTGAGTAAAATCAGGTTTCCGCTGATGGAAGTAAACTAGACGGTCTAGATTGCTATATGAAGTCAACCTTGATACGTGTATGCAAAATATGTTTAATAGCACAAAATTGAATAAATTATACTTAGCAATAACAACGGAGTTGTATCATCGGATATTATTACATATTTCCATAGATTAGATAGACATTTCTGAAGAAAGACATTAATTTCTTGGGAACTAAAAGTCGTCAGATATGTAAATCATATTACCTTTCTAATCCAGTTCGCCCTTTTTTGCAAAAACGTATATTATTAGCTGAAATCTATAAAGGTAGGTTTGCGATTTTTTTAATTCTAGCATCCTAACTTCATTTTGTTTGGTAGATACCCTTTAGTATAAGAAAAACACTCTTCTATATTTCTGGGCCATGATGGTAAGTACATTTACATCATGGAAAATTTTCCGGAGAACAAGCAAGTGCAAGTACCTACTTGTGCAAAATAGCCCCAGGAAATAAGCGAATGTAGATGAGAACAGGATCGTTTCCTGGAAGCTCTTGAGTACATAATGATCTAACGACCAGCTAATAGGCCAGAATTTATCATTGCGTGAACACAAAATAGGTAATAGGCCCTTCGCAAAATAGACCTAACCTAATTTTAACAGGAAACTTACGAGGGTTTCAATTTACCCTGTTACTTTACTAAGTTATGTTTTAACTACGAATTTCTGCTTTAGTACCTACTGTAAAGTCAACATAAAACCGTAAAATGAAATATAGTTTCAGGCGTATTTCGTGAAAGAAAACACTTTTAATATCTAAGCATAACATTTTATTTTCCTTCATAAACCAATGGTATTTAAAAATTGGCAGGCAAAAATTTGGTAAGAAGTTGAAATCGAGCTAGGTCTGGATTACTCGCATGTCCTCAGCGGGTGAGCCTAATAATTGGTCCAATGAATGAAAGGAGTTGAACCGGTTTTCTCCGCTTACTGCATCGTGATTTTGGTTGAGAATGAACGCGAAATGAAAAAAGACACTTGCCTACTATAGACATCAACGCAAGTTACATAGCGGATTGACTTTTGAATTTCATACAAAGTTAAACAAATCTATTCAAATCGATGAAGCATTTAATAAAACGGACGATTCCTTAGCATTCAAACTTTTATTTCAGTTTTTCTGAATTTTACGGTTTATTCTCGCGGTGCACTGCAGTTTCAGTGGTTTACTCATAAAATATATTATACAATAATGTTAAAAAATAACAAATAAATAAATACTCAACCACTTTTTTTCATTGTCCCTTAAGAGTGCACGACTAAGGATTAATAAACGTGAATTGTCAATACGACTAGTCCATTTCTACTTCTAACAAATTTGTTTACTGACATGTCGGATCAATCTAATGGAGACAAAAATAGAATATTCACCAAAGCTAAATACTCCTACACGATTTGCAACAAAACATATATTTTACCAAGCAGCAAACGTGAATCTTCACGGCTGGCTGCACAGAAGGTAAAATTGCCGTCAATTTGGTGATTAGGCCCGAGGCACACACTGTGAAATGGTACGTTACGCAACGTGAACTATGATTACGGCTCAGGCTGGACATCTCCAAGGTCCGTGAGATGAGCTGGTGGATCGATAACCTGTAATCAAGGCTCTGACAAGGTTTAACGAGATAGCTATGAATGGCGAGTTTGGAACACTGTTTAATTGTTTAATTATATGCTGAATCATCAGTGACAGCACTCGCACAGAACGTACATGAATTAACGATGGGTAGCAACTTGATCTTCATAACAATTGCATAGCAAGCTTCATTTGCATTAGGAAATGAGATCAATTATTATAATAGTAAACTCATGTTACGATAGTTTAGGTGCTGTGGATTCAATGAAGTATGTATTTAAGTATATTTTATATATTTTATATTGCCCGTCAAGATGACCTCACTCCACCTGATGGAAAGCGGTCGTGAGGTCCAAATATGAGGTTGACAAGCCCAGTCATTCAACGAATCACTGGGCTGGCCATCCTCACCTTGAAGGCCTGCAGAAATGCCTTTTCACGCCCCGCTTGAAGAACCCGGGACTATACGAGGAAGGAAACACATGTGCTGGAAGAGCGTTCCACGTCTGGATGGTACGACAAAGAAACGAGTCACCGAACCTTTTAGTTCGGGCCAACAAATGTTGAATTGTGTGTGGGTGACGCCGTAGTCCAGCACGCGTGGTACGGGATTGGAAAGGTGAGGGTGGAATGAGCTGGAATAACTCGTCAGAGCATTCCCCATTGTAGAAGCGATAGAGAACACTTAGCCTGGCAATGTCTCTACGCAATTGGAGAGGCTCAAGTATGTGTATATCAGAAGATCTTATTGCTCTCATGGCATTAAGGAAAAATTTGGTTACCTATAACAGGCCTAGAGCAGTTAAGTCGAGGATATTCCCAAAATACTTGAGTGTCTTCCTTAACTTCTTCAAAAATTATTAAACAAAGGCCAACTGCTTAATTAAGTAGAAATATTCCTTCGCGAACTTTCCTTAACTTTCATGATTCACAATGACGGTCTAGATTCAATGCTAAAATGCTATCCACGGTGACCATCAACGAACCACGTTAACAGTTGTTAAGTTTTTGGCTCAGTGAAGCTTATGAAAAAAGCGCTACTGAGTTGATCCTTCAAATACGTGATTTATTTCTGAAATGCTGCCTAGAGAGTAGAGAAAATATAAATGGGCATTACGCTGATCTTACTGATATTATAAATGCAAAAGTTGTACGTATGTTCGTTACTCTTTTCGTTCTCTTTCACGCAAAAACTACAAAACGGATTTGGATGAAAATTTACAGTTATATTAGGTTATACATGAGAATAACACATAGGCTACAATTTATACAGTTTTTAGGTGTGTATGTTATAGAAATGAATGAATATTTATTTATCTCAAGTACAAATTACAACTCATATATGTTAGTAAGTGCTTAAAAAACATACTGAAATTAAGTTCACGCGGGCGAAGCCGCAGGCGGAAAGCTAGTAAGAGATATATGTATATTTAAAATAAAAAATGATAATAGTCAGGTCTAATACACATCAATATTACAGTCACCCCTTCGCTTCGCACATTGGGCCCCATTGGGCCACACACCGATAGATATACGAGTAATACGGTACATCCAAAAATAGAAATAACTTAATTGGGTTATTGTAGTTATGGACGTAAATCTGAAACTAAGATATTTACAACAAAAGATCACTACCTTATTCATAATCAGCACTCTCGCAAAAACTCGCTCAATCAAAGTCACGTGCATTTCCAGTCATCGCGCAGTAATTTCTGCCGAGATGGTCATTTCCAGACCCTACTCATATATTTTTTTTCTCATCCGTTTACCGCGGAGCTTGACGTCATATCGACCGCCGAACGTCATGATATCAGCAATTATAAATAACTAGTTTCATCTGCGGTTTTGCTCGAGTTTTTAGAATGCATTTCTGGATTGTGTACGTCAGAGACAGCTTTCGGTCCTCTATATTATTAGTATAAGGTTAAGGTTATTAATAGTATAAGGTTCTTTACATAGCTTAATAAAGGAAACATGAAAAGAAATAAGTAGTATTTATGTGTTACAATTAGCGTTTAGTTCTCGTTATACTAATAAACACTTGGCTCATTTTTCACAACAAAATTATCTGACAACAAAATAAGCAGAGTATTTTTTTTCAGTTCTTTGGGTGTCAAAAACCTATTTTAAATATAATTTTACTGCTTTCAGTAAAAGTGAACTTGATTAATCTGCAATAATTTTATAAGCATTAAACTAATTTGTCAATTATAATGTTTTGCTGAAATGTGATTGAATAAGGTTTAATTATAAATAATTATTTCGTTGCATTACAAGTCAGGTCGTAGCATGACAAAGCGAAATTCTTGCAGACTATACCAAATCCTCTTAAGATTCATAATTACAACAGTTATTAATATCAGATAACATCGAGTTAGCTAATGGCTGGTGTCGTCCCCGACATCGATCAGCCGAGCGGTGAACAGAGTTTTTGTTGGCCATTGTCTTAAAGTTAATTATATTTCATTTATTAACAACAAATAATGATATCTGCAGAGCTGAAGATCCGATTCGATACACGCAGTTAGAGAAATAAAATTGCATTTTAGGCACGGCGCAAACGTGGACACATTTGTGTGTTGTTTCAGAAACAAGCTACCGATGAATATTTGATTCATTGATTTACACGTTGCACGTGTGAATCGGTGAGTCGACTCTTATTTGTACTTTCCTCCAAAAAAATATTTTCGTGTATGTATGAGCATTTTGAATAGGTATGTTGAAGATGTATATACATATTTGATAAATTTTCATCACTCCCCTGGCACTTGTTTTGTTACTAACATATTAAATTGAGATCATTGTTACTGACCCCACTAACATAGTTTTTAAGGTTTATTATAACCAACAACTATGGGCCATGTAGTCTGAAAATAAATGATTTTTATTTTTATTTTATTTTATATTTTATTTCTATAGAACCAGTATGAAATCATCCACTCCCTGCGCATACGTAAACTGTGTCCGATCACTGCTACAAGACATAGCAACTACGGTTCCCTGTGATGGTGTGCCGTGTCGGCAACAAAAAGTGCCTACGTTTGTGCAGCGCCTTAAACTTAGTGAGATTAATTTACTGTGTACAAGGTTTGTTACGCTTATTTATAAACGCGAAAGACAGTAAAACTTTAGTTAGTTAGGTAGTTTATCAATGACAATCTACTCGTATACTCAAATTATAAATTGAAAGTAAGGCCCGGTTTCGACCAAAGCGGAGAGGAGAGGAGATGTGTATCGATAACCAATCAGATTTCGTTATTTCCACACTTCAAAGACATATGTGGAAATAAAGTAATCTGATTGGTTATGAAAACACATCTCATCTCCTCTCCGCTTTGGTGGAAACCGGGCCTAATTGTGTCTGTCCGAGCCTAGTTTTGACGCGTACGCCGCTGAACTAATTTCCATATAATTTTGGTATCACGCGAAGTCACTGGAAAAAGCTAGTCGTTTATAAACTAGCAATTGGATTCCATGAATTTATAACTTTTTTGTCCCAGTAAAAAAATATCTTGCGCTTTGTCAAATCTAAGCATTTCACGAAAAGGTAGCCGTGGCTTAATTATATAATTAAGTTCCTTCAATACGTAAAACGAGTATCTACTTACATCACAGCTAGATTAAATCTTAAATTTAAGAAAGGTGTCAATCAGCATAAAATAGGCCAATTAACACCACCGTGAAATAACTGAAATTATGCAAGTATTGCAAATTGGGAACCTACATAGGTCTACCTACTGTGGGAATGAGTCTAACATCAAGTACCTCTTACAGGCAGATATCTGCAAAACATAGACGACATAGTGGTACCTGAACCAGATGCCTAACTACGCCTCACTTAGTTTATCAACTACTTCAGAACCTCCCATGGTTTGCGAATGCTCTGAACCCGTTTAAATTAAACGTAACCACATAAATCTAAACGATAAAAGTTTATACTGAAGTACAGCCTTGCTCAGGTTTGTGACGTAAACCATGCCATGATGCATGGATGGACAAACACTATTACTTGGTCAAGGCAAAGAGAAATTGTATTGAGGACGTCTATAGTCCTCAATACAATTTAATTTAAACGGGTTCAAAGCATTCGAAAACCATGGGAGATTCTGAAGCAGTTGACGGCAATAGCCGAGGGAAATTGATACCCCGCTCATACACATGACGCCCTTTTGAAGACCATCAGAGAATAAAGTTAAAGAAGAATCGCTGAGACAGAGTTTTCAGGAGCAGGTGAAAGGAAGGTCTAACTTCATTTGTCATATCAATCAATTTGACGACACGATTGGCGTAGTGTGCTGTAACACGGTTTCTCGTCTCGATTTCCGTAGTGTCCCGGGTTCGATTCCCAGTCGGGTCAATTCAGGAAACGATATTTTCTGAATTCACTTGGGTCTGGGTGTGCTGAGAGACGCCCCTGGCTCATTTCCTTGTGTAGTACCTCGTAACACAGGGATATTAACCCCTACTTCGAGACCATTACAAGAGGTGTGTTGTCTGGCGCATATTTATTTTTTTATATCAAGACTTGGAGACCGCGGCGCGCTGGCAGAGTTCAAAAAGAAATGGCGGTCCGAAAAATGCTGTGCTCTGAATATAAATGATGATTATGAAAGATACTTGAAACCTACTTGAAATAAAACCATAGTTATCAGTAACCCGACCAGAACTGTGAATGTGGCTATTTATATAGAGCCCGCATTTGCGCCAACTACATATTTCCCCAACTGTTCCAAATATCTACAATTTATTTATTAATGAACGCTTTAGAACTTTGTCATAGTTGTTCCCATTCTGACTGCAACATTTCATTTCCCTTATGACTGCTTTGACAAAGTTAATGTAACAAGGTACTAAATTGTTAAGCTACCTACTTCTGTTTCTGACTGTACCAAGTTATAGGTAATAACACTTATATGCACTCAGCCCATCACATTTATGTAAAATCATTATGCTGTGAAAGTGATTTTGTACATATGTTGTATTTTAATTAAAAAATAAATATATTTTATATATGTCATATTCTCCAAAATTAGGTAAATTGCCGAGTATTCAAAATACAACCCAGTCAGTAGTTAAACGAAGGTATAATAGTGATTGAGCAACGCTTAACTGTGTCAATTCGTAGCTGCGACAGTGGCTCGTTTCATCAACATCACTTGCTGACTCAGGACGAAGTTACTTAGAGTGAAATACTCGCATTATTAAATTAATGCAACCCTAATAATTTCGCATTCAAGCATATGTCTTTGAATAATATTCTATGATAGAAGTTAGCGAATATTAATAGAATTTAAGTGTTTGAGCGGAAAAGTGTAACGGGGACCATTGAGTAAAAGCTTCTCGTAAGAATGACGTACGGTAGGTATGCAGCCAGATTTCAGGACAGGCCTCAACCAACCAAGACTGTTTTTTTGTTGAGGTGTTATAGATATGCCGATCTTGCTCCACTTTTTCAAAAATGGCATCCATTTTATCCGTAATAGGGCGACCAGAGCGACGTGCATCTTTGACATCAAAATATCCGGATTGAAAACGCTTAAACCAAATTTTTGCTACTTTCACAGACACTGCACTAGGTCCATAAACAAACATCGCAATTTTTTTTCTCGGCTTTTGTAGCATTTTTACTTTTTTGTAGAACATTTTTAAAATGTATCGAATTTTTTGATTAGATTCACGAGACTCATCTTGACAGTAAAAAAAACAAATGAAAATCACACAGTTTCGTAATCTGAATTTGGAATTATCTTTTTTAAAATTCAAACTTTTAATGATGCCAAAACCAGCCAGTTACAAGTAGTACCTATAGCCAAAGAGATTTTATTACAAGTTCATACATACTTTAAGCGAAAAGACCTTCTCCCCAATCTAATATATTTCACGATTCTGAATATGGTTTCTTATCAAAAGTTGCTATAAATTTTCTATATCATCGAATGATCTAGTTTTCTTTTTATTTTACACTATTAAAAATGGATTGTCCCACTAAGCTTGAACGGCTATAAAATGAATTGTACATATACATTGTACAAACTAAAACTTTATCTTTTTTATTATTATTACATTATTCAGTGAATCTGATGATGTACCCTATTGCTCCGATGCCTGTGAGGGAAGGTCTTTGTTCAGCAGTGGACTTCAAGGAAATGCTCTTCAAATCTTGTACACTTGTTTCTTTACTACTATAAAAATATAGGAACAAATGTTAAAAATGGCTGAGGAGAGCGTCGTGGCCTAGTGGTTCAAATCTGGCCAGAACCAAAACCTTTGTGATTAACTCTCCGGCGATGGAAAACATCGATAAAAAACCAAGTCAATCCGGATAGTGGCGGAGGCTCACCACCTACCACGTTGGGTTCTAATACCATTGGTGAAGTGGACTTCTGAGTGTTCCGTTCACCATGACGGCAACAGCCATTTGCCTCTGACTACCCCGTTTGGGATAAAGTCGTGATGGTATGTTATGATAAGTTATGTTTAACGTCAAAAAACAGTGGTTAAAAAAGTGAATTACCACTATCCCTCTAAGCTAGATATAGCCGAGTCGGGGAAGTATTCAAGTTATTTTTCAACAGCCCGCATTAAGCAAATATGAAGTCATTTATACAAATACCTACTTAAATGATTTATTGCTTTCAGGTGTGTATTTTAGTGGAAATTGGAGAATACAAAAAATGGTAACTCAACCCCCTCCAACAAAAAAACAGTCATGTACCTATTAGGTATTACACTTTGCGAAGTTAGAAGCCTGTACGTACATGTGTTCACTGCATCGTGCTTGTAAGATACATAAATCAATTAATAATAATATAAATTAAATCCACCATGATTGCATACAAAAGCAGGCTTGCAGCAGTTATTGTTTCCCTTACAAAATTACAAAGAAATATTGTTATAAAAATCAACAACAATAACATGTAAATACCCGCTGTTGTTGAGAAATATGCTAATATATTAACTGTCAAGTAACTAATCACGAATAAAAATGTTTACTTTTCCGTTACGTTGTGAACTCTAAAAGGTAAAAATAACGCTAACAAGATTAATACTTTGTCTGTCTAGCTGTCTGTCAAGATCTTAAGTCAACGCAGCGAAAAAAATACGGCAATTGGTTTCTATTAGGTTGGGGAAAAAATATTATGGTTTATTTATATTTAACTTAAGGATGTAGGTGCCATTTTGTTTGATCTCTTTTTGCCATCTTGTAGTCCCATTGCTATAGGAATTTTGAGGCTTCTGATAAAAATACCGCGACAAGTGGTTTTGGCAGTCCTCTTGTGATGTTAACCTGACACTGCCTAACGAATTTTGAAGAGACCGAAACAGGTGGAAATCTGATTACTATTATTATAAGAAGGAAAGATTGGATTGTGTGTTTGTAATAGGTTACGAAACTGCTTGACCGATTTTGAAAACTATTTCAGCAATATGAAGCTCCATTATCTAGGCTATATTTGAATTTTAAGGCTATATTTAACAGGAGAAATAGTTTACGCGAGCGAAGCCGCTGACGGACTAGTTGCGAATAAAACAAAACCGACCTATTTCAACCAAAATCGTGTTGTGGCGCTCAAATAGTTATCAATGGTGGATCCTACTCATGTTCCTTGTAGGTAAACAACACTATGTACCTATAGTGTTATCTCGATCACGTTCCGAGTTGCTTCTTCCTATAATTAGCCCTAATTACATCTTGAGGAAACCTGAGCTGTCTGGTGGGAGGAGTCAGACAATAGCAATAATAAGGCTAGATACCAACACGTTGAACAGTTTTATTATATCGAATGGCACATAGATTTTGAATATCCCCTCCGAAAAATAAGGTTTGCCTAGAACAGGGATATCACTAATTACTTGTGCATTGAATACTTTACATCTTTCTCGTGTCAGGAACGGTTCCTCTAGCCTAGAGTACTACCCTTGAGGATATAATCTCCTGGAAAAAAACGACCAACACCGACTTAAATATGGTAGTCATCGTCAAGGCTGCACCAATAGATTCCCACAAATAGAACCTTCAAACGTATTATTCTAGATCTTGGTCAACCTACTGGTTGACTGCGGCTGAAACTCAGTCTGTAGAGTTACTGAAGAGATATTGAGTACAAAAGGAATTCTCATCTATTTCAGACCAAGACTCACTTTGAGTAACGAACAAGAGAGCAAAAACGAAGAGAAATCCATTCTTTCGTCAACATCCTTCCTTAATCATTAACCATATTACCCTGAACTTCTTCAACGCTGCAATGAATTGTTTATAATAATTATCTCTGTAAAATAATCGCAGGTAATTAAAGCTGTTTTTACGAAGTAACTGCATTTCCTTGACCTCTTCCCAGTATGTATACATACTTTCCTTATGTTAACTTTATTTTTTTATGTATTTGCTCTCTACAGAGTAAAAAACAAGTCGCTTCCCGCCGTCTGTACGCTTAGATCTGTCAAACTACACAACGGATTCTAAGGCGATTTTTGATTAAGGCGATTGTAGCCGCCAACTAGCGCTACCAATTCATTTATTTTTATAACTTCAAAATTAGACATTGTTCTCATAAACTGATGATAATGAATATCTCAAAAAATACTTCTTTTAAATATGGAATGTCTGTCCACGACTTTACATTTTGTTTTTTTAGTTCTAGATCGCATTTTTGCGCAAAGTGGCCACACAGAGTAATTCAAGAGGAAGGTTTAGTAGAGGGATAATACATGCTTACATGCATATTATCCTGTGGGATATTTCTGGAAGTTCAGGTAAGGTTTAAACGGTGAGAAACAGAAATATAAGAAACGGAAAATACTAAAAACGACAATTTTAATTTCCAATACAAAATGATTCTAGCTATGAAACATTAGATGTCTTTTGTCTTTTTAGAAATAAGAAATAGACCTTGGTTTCCAAATATTTGTAGGTGAGGTGACACGAAGTTCCCCGGTGATCCAGTAGTTTATAAATATTTTTTACCAATAAACGTTTTTTTATCAAGGAAGCAGAAGTCTAGGCGGCTCAGCTAGACTCAAGGAAGCAGAAGTCTAGGCGGCTCAGCTAGACTCAAGGAAGCAGAAGTCTAGGCGGCTCAGCTAGACGTCAGTCAAATTGACTAATTTTACGTTGTATACAGTCAGCCACTCAAGTGTGACTGTACAATTTACAAAAATAAAGGTTCGACTAGAATTGACACTGTGGGCATATTATTATGTTTGTACTATGATTGAAAACATGAATTGTATAGTTTGACATAATCTGTTCGCTTTTGTGATATTTGTTTGATGTAAGTAATTATTAATTTAATGAATAAAAAATAAATAGTAAAGTAAGTAAAGTAAAAAAATAATTTATTCATTTAAGCTTGTACAAAGCACTTATGACATGTCAAAAAAAGTATATAGAAATAATAATAATAAACGTAAATAAAATAGTACAATATTAGTACATATCGTGAATATACATAATGTGAATCTACCACCGGTTCGGACGTTGCTTCTTATCGAGAAGACTCCGGCAAGAAACTCGATAGTTACTCTTTTGAACTTTGTTTGTTTTTAAAAAAATAAATTCAGAGTACAGTCAACGAGGGTAGAAAAAAGAACACAATATTGAGCAGAGGAGCAGATTATTCCTACTATGACAAATACAATAGTCATACAATACAAATCATACTCTGGATCTTTTTTTTCGGAAATAAACGTTTTTATACCTTAGGCCGACAATGTTACACCCTAGCCGAGGTTGTAGCACTCTTTGAGAAGAGCATTACAACGCGATGCCATACCTGAACCTGCTGCTGTGCGGCGGAACTGTTACGCATGCGTACAGCCTTACCTATTACAGAAGCAAATTATGTCATAAACTTATTGTCATGAAGAAGACGCAACTTGTTCAAAGACGACCCAATATTCTTAGCATTAGATGCTTAAGGCTATGCTTTCCCAAGATTGTGAATATTGATCAACTTTGTTTGAAGATAACTACTAAATTAAAAGATAATTTAGCTAAAAAAAATTTGAACGAGTCGGTCAGTCTTTAACTAGGGCGACAACTTCCCAAAACAGGATATAGCATAATTTCACCGATAAAAAAAACACAAAGAAGTACGTCGACGATTTTTTCGTTTTACTCTCAAATATTCATTATTAACATTTTGCATTAAAAAAGAATAAACATATACATAGGTCTTTTTATTTAATTTGTCTAATGTTGTTTCATAATAAATTCATCACACGAAAACAGAAGGAAGCCGCGGCGTTATTCCGTTCGCGCAGAACTAACAGTGGCCCACCGAATGCTCTATCGGCGCGCTAAATCCCAGCCTTAAGTGAACACCCATACAAAAAACCTAGCGGGTTATTAACAGTATCTACTGATTTAGCTATTGTGCATTGTTTAAAAAACTTATATTAAGTTCTTATAGCTTGTTTTAAAAAAAAACAAATAAAATACATTTTTTTCAAACAAAGTCCAAACAAATGCTTAGTTAATGTTAAAATTTTAATTAAATTGTTTATCTTTTTTGTAATAGCACGGCCATCTGTATTAGAGTAAACAAAGAAACATATTTAACTGCAAAAACATGCGACTTCCAAAAAATAACTTTGAATCTAAATCAGATAGTATTTTTGGTTCCGCTAGAGATCTTCAAGTCCAAGTTATTCCTAGTTAAGTAAAACTTTGATCAAAAGATTTTTAGGTATCTATACAATTTTGGGTATTAGATTCTGCCAACTGTATGCACAATAGGCAAAGGCTTCCACTATTGAAATCACGTCATCACATCTGATGGGTATGGGCTATGTAACCGCATTTTTCAACTCACGAGTTATGGTCAGAAAAAATTGAAAACAGCCTTTGCTCGACCCAGTATTTGTATAATCCAGGGGCCGTATTACCATCTCCTATAGCCAGTCAAGTTAATTTCCTAAACTGAGCGTAGCGAGCGATATCCTAATCTGATGTTTCATTGTCAGCCAGTCAGCGGTTACGTGTCAATAATGCATCCTCTAGGCCAGATATTTACTGACGAAATTGCTCGCTACACTCAAATTAGGAATAGTATACTCGTCTTTCATATCGAGGGACTAAACGAAGCCATAATATACCAGAGGTGGTTTGACTCCCGAGCGTGCGAGGGAGTCAATGAAAGCGAGGGTATATTAAGTTGGTGTTTAGTCTCGAGGTGCAAACTTTGAGTGCGAGAAAAATAGTCAATTTAGTACAAAAACATTTAAAACCGAACTTTACACTCGACAAAGGTTCTGATATTTTCGTGGTCAGTTTTTTCTTCTAAACTGAACCACAAATTAACAATTTAAAACACATGTCGCCACCTTCTTTGCGGACAAACCATGGATCTAAAACTTTCAACATTTTCGCAATGAAGACGGTGCACACTCCACAGATAATAGTATAGTTTTACTGGCTGTTTAAGTTTGTCTTTGTCACATGAAGGAAATTAAAAAACTAATTACTTTTACTCCCTAGGGACTAAAGTGGTTACTTTAGTCCCACTTCGTAGGGCTATATTGGCGTACTTTTAGAGCATGAGAAGTGAAAATTAACTTGACTGACTAAAAGAGATGGTAATAGGGCCTCAGGAGCATACAATTATCAAGATTCCTATCCAGGACGTTGCGCTTCATTGTGAAGT
This sequence comes from Udea olivalis, assembly GCA_947369235.1. Classification (NCBI taxonomy): domain Eukaryota; kingdom Metazoa; phylum Arthropoda; class Insecta; order Lepidoptera; family Crambidae; genus Udea; species Udea olivalis. Next base: position 19,665,922 of record OX376355.1, read on the forward strand.
TCTAAACGTATACACGGTAGAAGCAAGTTTGGAATAAATATATTTCGACCACTATTGCAATTAAACACACAGAGAGCGTCGGACAACACGCGTGACATAACAGCGTTGCTCAAGCGCCGGCGCAGCTTGCGACACTAGCGCCGTGACGAGCGCTATGGGAAACACTGCTTGGTGCGTTTATTTAGCACTAGATAGTCAATGATGGATGCAAAAACAAAAAATAAATATCTGACACAGCTTACTTAAGAGTAAAAAAACGCCTACTATGGATGTCTGAGACTGATAAAACTACTGATTTTGTTTAACCAACTAAACAAGTAACCTATACGTACGTGTATACTTCCCCACTGCTGGAAAGGCCTCCATCATTGAAATCAAGCCCTTGCTACCACTGATGGGTATTGGCTTAATCACCACGTTTGCCTAAGGCGGGTTGGTGGTCACTAACCCGAGGTTCGAACGTTCTAACGTTCCGAAAAATACGAAAACATACTATTACCCGACTTGGGATTTGAACCCAGAACCTACGTACTAATATTTTAAAATATAAGTATAAATAAATAAATAAATAAATATCTGGGACAATTCACACCAAGATCATCTGACCCCAAACTAAGCAGAGCTTGTATTATGGGCGTCAGAGACTGATAAACATACTTAAATATTTCTAAATACATACTTAAATAGATAATAACACCCAGACACACAACAAATACAAATGTTCGTCACACAAATATTTGTCATGAGTGGGGATCGAACCCACGACCTCCGGCGCTAAGGCAGAATCTCTACCGTTGCGCCAACAGGCCAGTCAGGAGCTGATGGTTTTTACAATGCTTCACCCTAGTTATTAATTAACAGTAAAACTTATATTTGCGAAACTACCGCATTAATTATCACAAATTAGTCTTGTGGTTTAGATCTTCCTCTTTGTGGCACAAACTAGGCGGATGAAAGCCGTAGGTAGTCCTCCATTCACGTTCCTGGGTCCTCCGTCTAAGGGTATCCAGAGTACCAGAGTAGCATATTTAACGAGAGAAGTCTAGGCGCTCCATATGTATAGAAAAAACCGACCGTGCATCTCAGTAAGAGGAATCCGCCAAATGCTCAATTGATTTTAGTATTTTTTCCTATAATACCTCACACACACAATTTATGTATAAATACATTTTCATTCATTGTCTAAGTATATATTATATTTTTTAAGGGTTGTTGAATGTTTTATCATTACTTTTTTCTGTTTAAAACACTGTACTGTGATGTTCATTTCAAAATATTATGCAGCTTTTATTACGAGGAGCTGCGCCTCCTCTCAAAAGGTTCCACTGAAAACCAGCGCCAAGGTTTCTGTCTTGGCTTAAGCTGAGTGGCTACCTATTCGGTTGCAAGATTGTAAATTGCATTCGAATTCTCAATCATGTACTTTTTGCTCCGAATAAATTTTATTTCTTTCTTTCTTTCTACTGCTGAGTTTCTCGCCGGGTCTTCTCAGCAAGAAACTACTCCGAGGCGGTGGTAGAGTCTCATTATGTCTGTATACTGTGTACCTATTTATATATCTATATTATTATAGTATTTATGTCTATTATTTAGTATATCTTGCTTTAAATTTGACGATTTAAAAGTACTAACTGTGAAAGTCTATTTGAATAAAGTTGTTTGAGTTCTATAACAGTCCAAATAAATCATAGGTTGAACTACGTGGTTTGTACATTCGTTGCTATAACAGCTGAGCGTTGACTTAGAGCACACGTGTAACTCGTACGAGCGTTGACGCACTTATAAACTCTTATAATCCATATAGATAATGACTCACCAAATGACTCACCACTACCGGTTAGAGCAAACACGCCTCAATGAGCCCGTGGACGCGCGCTTGGTTTGTTGAAGCACGAAATACAGCGCGCGTGTAAGAGCTTATCCCAAAGCGGCCGACGAGCTAAAAAACATGCTAGTCTGAAACCGCTGTTAGGTTGTATACATTTACTTTAACAATTTCAATGAAGGTAAGCACTCATTAAGTGGGTACACGAGTTCTCACCGCTTCCTAAAGCGAAGCCGGCTGCCACCACAAATTAGTATTGTATCCAAAGCGACACAGCTGTGAGAACATTAACATTGCCACACAGGCCCCTACCACAATCGCAGGTACCCATTGACAGCTGGTTTCCCATAAGCCACTGGAAAACATTGGAACAATGCAGTTCTTGGGAGTTATTTAGCAGATTATGTTAGGGAGTTAATTAATATTTTACTCATAAAGTCAGCATATTTGTAAGTAAGCACTTAAGCCAATTGAAATTATACGAGTAATATCACCATCTAAAGGCAGAACCGATGCTGATATATACACTATATTACACCCTATACACGTAATAGTTCAGCAGTACATGGACTATAGCAGTTTTAAAGCAATTCTTTAATTATTTTGAATATGAAGGAAAGACGGCAAGGCAAGGCATAAATGGAAAAAGTACAGAGGCAACCGGTGGAAGATATGGTCATATAAGTAGACATAAAAAAAATAACTTGAAGATCTACTAAAACTCTAATTAATACAGGAATGTAAACAAATACCGATATCTAGGAAGAATTAACGTAGGTCTCCACCCCGCACGCTTAGTTCAATAACGATAAATCGAACCGTTTTTGTGGTTAAGTAAATTTCAACTACTAATTGCTAAACCGATAAAAAAGGCATAAACCTTAAGAATCAAATGCGTAGGTTCCTACTGCACTGAAGCTATTCTACTCACGTGTGGCGATTTAACCGTAACAAATTAATGATTGTATAACAGTGAAATTGAACCAAAAACAACAAATAGCAACTACATGCACATTAGCCACACTGTTAATCAACCTTGTAGGTACTGTTATTATTCCCAAAATAAACGAGACTGGTTTTTTTTCGTTTATTTACCAAATAACGTGGAACGCTCTTCCACCACATGTGTTTCCTTCCTCGTATAGTCCCGGGTTCTTCAAGCGTTGCGTGAAAAGGCATTTCTGCAGGCCTTCAAGGTGAGGATGGCCAGCCCAGTGATTCGTTGAATGACTGGGCTTGTCAACCTCATATCTGGACCTCACGACCGCTTTCCATCAGGTGGAGTGAGGTCATCTTGACGGGCAATATAAAAAAATAAAATAGTCGACACATGCGCAAAGAACCGTCTTCCAGGGCGATTTTTACGTGACGCGAGTTATACATATACAATACATTCACATAGTGATAGCTTCTTAAAAACCACTGAGGTTTATTTATACTCCAGAAATATTGTGAGTTTACTATTCAATAAAACTAGGTAGATAAGTATTCTATCATAGGCAATACATATATACGTTCATAATATACTATGCAATAGTAAAAAAAGTAAATAAAATCATTTGTAAGCAGAAGTTCGACCGCAATCGAACCTGACTTCAAGGGGCAGTATGGTCTGAAGTTATTGTTTAAGTTTTTATCGGTGGCATTCAAGCACCTGATCTAATACCTTTATTCATAAATTACGCACTGCCGATCCTCCATGGCAAAGGATAACTTTTGTATAGATACTATTGCATAAAGCAAAAGGGCCCCAGTTGACTACAACAGCTCCCTAACACTTGTCTACCATTCCATGGTACCTTACTTCACTTAACTGGCTCGTTAGCGCAATGGTTGGAGGCCCAACGACAAAGGTCGTAGGTCCGAATCCCATCGTGTGCTAATATCTATTCAAGTTTGCAATAAGTAAACGTTTTGTGTTTAGTGACGCAATCATAATTTTATTGGTCAGTCAAATGTTCAATGAGCTTCAGTTAGGCATAATAAGAAAAGTGAAAACTTTAAAATGATTAGTTCACATAAAAAATCGTATTCAAACATCGGGACTGTCTACCAGTCTGTCTACAAGTCCTTTGTGAGTATTGTGACCGCAGACCGCATTATCACTTTTACTAGTGAAATGTGATCGGCGCGATTGAAATGCGCGCCTTGCTGCGTTTGCGCAACTCGCGACGAGCTGCAATGCAACTGTGTACAATTGAATAGTTAAATATTACGGCGAAGGGTTCCGCCGAATATAATTCTAGCTTAATTTCAACCATGTACAAGTATTACCAAATCTATTTGATGGTGGTGAAGGGATTTGACTGACTGTTCCACATTACAATCGCACCTGGTCGCGGTTGCTAGCGACGATGTGTTCTGTGACACATGTCTGCCCAGTACCTGCTAATTCACTATTAAATTCTTGAAGAGAATTCAAGTTCTAGCAGTTTAGAAACATTTATGATTTATTAGAATTAGCCATATGCGCTAAGGAAATATCTACTATTTTACTTAGCGCATATGGTAAGTAATTAATAAAGTGCCAGTGTAGGGCACGAATTGATGGTTGGGATTATAGGGAACATTTTAATGTTTTGGAATAAAGACAATAAAAAAGTAAACGCAGTGAACAAGCCAAAAGAACTGCCGCTCTGAGCCACTTAACTATGGGAATATCTATGATCGTTTTGTGGTCGGACTCCATATCTATACTAATATTATAAACAGGAAAGATTTGATTGTTTGTTTGTTTGTAATATTAATAATATTTCAGACATAATTATCCATAGATTGGTTAATAGTTGTTAGTAACAATTGAATACTTATATCTACTATATGTAGCAGTGTTAGTATGTAAAAAAGTGATTATTATGAATAGGTTCCAAAACTACTGATCCGATCGTGAAAATTCTTTCACTAACAGAAAGCTAAATTATTCAGGAGCGATATAGGCTGTATATTATTGTTTGAACAAAAAAGTCAGTTAAAAATAATAGTAAATGTAAATCAAGTCGGAGACAAGCGGGCAAAATGGACACCAGCTGTCAAACATTTGACAGAACGAAGTCTGTCTGGGCATCTCGTGACTGATAAAGGTAACGATGAGGCTTAAACTAACTATTGTTATTGACGTGATGTATACGTAGGTACTCCACTCGTGTATTTATAATTATAACCTGTAGTAGGTACTAAGTGATCCCAAAAGCCGGTAAAACCCCACATTAAAGATGGACTTCGAACTTTGATTAAGCATCAAACAGGCTTCTCTGGCCTCCGTACAATGATCAGAAAAAAATACTTAAGAAGTAATTTATTTATAGTGACCGTGAAGAAAGATGATATGATAAAAAGTAGGAAAACACGTACATTCGCAATTAAGTTTAATGCTACGTTTGAAGGTATAATTCTCGTAAGACGGACGATATGGATGCAGACAATAACACTTTCCACGTCAGTGAGGATGCGCGGGCGCAAAACGTCACTTTGCATTAGCAATTATACCTGATATCTGAGATGGTACAGTAGATCGAATGATACTGAGCAACCTGAAAATAAATATCTGAGAGAACTTCTTTTTACCGAGATTAAGACACCAAACTTGGCAAAGCTGCTAATTAAGGTGTTATAAGACTGATGAGCATGAATATTTCTGAACATAATAAGTTTATCGATTATGATATTGTCAGTGTGCTTGATGTTTATATGTTATGTAGATTTGCATGACCGAGTGTCCTTAATTAATTATTATATTTGCTGTATAACGTTATAATAAAAGTTAAATAAATAACTAAATAAATCAACATCCAAATATAGAACTAATACATTTTGGTACACGTATTTTAACGCTTTTAAAAGCAGGTGATATGGGAACATAAGCGTTTTTTTAGCAAAAATAGTTTACTTTGGCAAAAACAAAAGAAATCTAAGAAAAAACTGTAATTTTTTGGTGAATATTATCGTGACACCATGTTTTCAAATCTCCCTTTAGAGGTAAGCTCATCTGTAATTTTGTTTTCCTCTCTAATAACTGTATATTTGTGTACGAACGAATGAATAAATTAATAAACAGAAATTCACGTAATGTAGGAGCTTTAATGAAAATCAACAACGCTGATGATGAATCATCTTCATAATGATAATTTGAATATATCGAAAATGAGGAATACGAGCAAGGTTTTAAAACGTGATGATTTTGTTTCTCCGACTGTACCACCGTATCAGGTTACAAAGACTACAATAAGGTAACACGAGGCGAAGGCACACTTTACAGAACTAATGCACCGGGTCTGCCTCAGGAAGTAATTACTGCGACCGCTAGCTAGAAGGATGTTGCAACTGCAACTGTGATGTTGTTGAAATGATGCTTTTTCAGAATTTATAGGCCACATTGGAGGAAACATCGATTAAAAAGAAATAAATATCTAGAACAGCGTGTATCAAAGTCATCTGACCGCATGATCATGATAACACTGAGACACATAACCATCACAAAAGTGCAATTCCTCTCCAACTCTGAGATTGACCCTCAGAATAATAACGTATAGAAGTATAGTCTTCATACAACCGCTCCGTCAAAAATGAAGCACTAATCCTATCCACACATGCGTGACGATTACTTGCTTACGTGCGGCGCGCTTAGACATTGAACATTGCGGAGCTTAATGAACACTGCAAAGCGTTCCGTTTGAAGCCATTTATGGCTCCAATTAAGGTGCTTCAAAATGGGCGCGCGGACATGGTTTCTATATGTAATTATTCTAAGGATTGACTATTGAAGAATAGGACCCTTCAATTTATACCATCATGCAATCTGTCAGTATAACAGCAAATGACTGATATAAGATAAAAGATGAATTACACAATGGAAGCGCTCAATTGAGGGGAATATTATGATTAGCCTGCATCTGGCACGTGTGGTAATATTGTCCATCTTCAGACGGTAGGTCCCTACGAACTAAAACTCCAAACAAAGATAAAAAATAGTGCAATGGTAAATGCTAAAAATAAAAAAAATACTGACTTGGGCGGACTTATCCTACTTTTATATCAAAGGATACCAAGTGTTTTAGTTTTTACTAACACTGTCGTAAATGATATCGCCGAAAATGATTCTACAACAGTTTTAGGAATTATTTCAGAAGGTTGTACTTAGTCTTTGACTCTCGAGTACAGGAATGAGTGTAAAGTTTAAGGAAGACCCTAGTCCAGCTATGAGACTTAACATGGTAACTCAAAAGATATTAGCCTAATAGCATTTTTGTTTTAAATCTAATGAGCAATACTATCTAATATACGTTTACTCAATATTTGTTTATTACTCGTCCATACGAGTTCATTACAAATAAATATATAAATATGCGCCAGACAACACACCTCTTGTCATGGTCTCGAAGTAGGGATAAATATCCCTGTGTTACGAGGTACCAGACAAGGAATTAAGCCAGTGGCGTCTCCCAGCACACCCAGACCCAGGCCAATTTAGAAAATATCATTTCCTGAATTGACCTGACTGGGGATCGAACCCGGGACACTATGGAATTAAAGGCAAGAAACCGTGCTACAGCGCACTACGCCATTCGTGTAAATTATGTGATTACATTTAACGTTGACATCCTAAACCATGTTAATAACAACTCTTCGCTTCGGTTCTAAAAATAGGCAGGCGTAGTGGATCTCTGACACAGAACAATTTAAGTTCGGCGTTTATCTATAGGTCCTAATATTATAAAGAGGAAAGATTTGTTTGTTTGTTTGTATTGAATAGGCTCCGAAACTACTGAACCGATTTTAAAAATTATGAAGAAACTAAGAATCACCAATATGATTTATCAGGGAGTGACGTAGGCTATATTATTTTTTATTTAGGCTACTTATATTTTGACGGGAAACACAGTCTACGCGGGCGAAGGCGCTGACGGACAGCCAGTTTTTGTTATAGATGTTTGCTAAGTAAACATAAATGCAATTTACATTATCTGCACTGAAAATAAGATTATAATTACACAATTTTGGGGCAGAATCAGGATTTATCACTGAAGAAAAGAAGCACCTCCTTCGACAGTACACTCCTCGCTGGTAACGCTGGTTCTTGCGAACAGGTATTCCAAGCAAGAAAACCCTTTTCTCGTAAAACATTTCACTTTTATTACAAATTATCAACCACCATTTTAAAATATGTAGCTACTCGCTACATAATGAAACACAGACTACAATTATCGCGAGAAACTGTTTCCACAACTTGTTGTATTTTCACAACAATAATCCTTTTTGTTTTTGCCTATGTCAACTGTAATAAATAATAATAAATAATAAATATCCCTGGACATTATTCCACACAGCGCCATCTAGCCCCGAAGTAAGCTAATTAAAGCTTGTGTTATGGGATACTAGACAACGGATAAACATACTTAAATACATTTTCTTTTGTAAATACATACTTATTATACATAGGAGACACCCAGACCAGTACAAACAGACATGTTCATGCACACAAATGTTTGTACTGTGCGGGGATCGAACCCGCGACCTCTGGTGTAGTAGCCAACTTCTTAACCATTACACCAAGTCGGTCGTCAAACTGTGACATTCCCCTTTTTTAAATCGAATTATAAAAAATAACATACTTTCTCTCATGAACGAAAGTGAATCTACGCTTCTACAAGTACCGACTCTAAATGGTTAGGTTAGTACTGAGGTTAATTTAAACTTCTAGACTGAGGTGTAATAAGTAATTCAACACTAAGCTTATAGACTGTCTTGCCATTTTAGGGCAAATATTGACAGTACTAAGAATGCAGCTGACAAAACAGAGCATTACATAAAACAGTCTTATAAGACTGAATAGTTATTGATCATCTAATGCACCGACCGACTTGGTGTAATGGTTAAGAAGTTGGCTACTACACCAGAGGTCGCGGGTTCGATCCCCGCACAGTACAAACATTTGTGTGCATGAACATGTCTGTTTGTACTGGTCTGGGTGTCTCCTATGTATAATAAGTATGTATTTACAAAAGAAAATGTATTTAAGTATGTTTATCCGTTGTCTAGTATCCCATAACACAAGCTTTAATTAGCTTACTTTGGGGCTAGATGGCGCTGTGTGGAATAATGTCCAGGGATATATTTATTTATTTATTTATTTAATGCACAAGTTTTAGGTACAAATGGCTGACTTGGTGCCAAGAAGCATTCTTTACCAGTCAATCACAAGAACTATTACAGGCAATGCAGAAGATTAAGTATATAAATTGTATTTCCTTGGTTATCTTAATCTTAACTATTAAATTACTGCAAACCCAAAATTTAACTATGAACATTAGCGAAAAGACATTTGTATGTTGGAAAATTAATGTTCAATCCAGTCCTTTCAACAACTCGAAATGGGGCTAACTCGAAAGAAGTCATGGAGCCAGTTTGTAATAAAATGTAAACATCGAATGCAAATACTGTAATAATAGTTAATTAATTAAGTAGTTTCATCATAAAACTCCAACCATTTTCGACGCAGACTTATAAAAGCAGTATCAACAAAGAAACATAACATCAAGCAGTTGATCAAACAGACTTCTCGTATTTCTGAACTCATAACGAAGGTCGTAGTATTTCCAAAACTATTATATTTACTTGCCACTTAGAATATTTGCTACAGACAATTATTTTATTAGCGTTTGCGCAAGCAACTACCCTTCAAACAAAAACAAACTTACACTTAATAGGCCCCTTGGTGAAAGGAACTATGTTTTGCACTTTACACAACACTTGTATTCACACACATGTAAAATTGTTCTACAATTGAAATTTTTAATAAATAAACAAAATACGGAGTCCGTGTGTACAGCTGTATTATTTTGTAAGAACTGGCGACACGTCCGGCATTCACTGCGGTCGTGTTGTTACTGAGGTTAGTTGTCAGATAGGTTGCGCATACGCAGGCTTCGCGTTCAAATTAAAGGTGATATGTATGATGTAGTGTTACGTATTCGGCCTGTACGTTCTGGATAATAAGGTCATTGCATGTGCCGCGGCTTAAAGATGGAACTTGTTCATGGTCAACTAGGTGTGAGCTTTTTGTTAGAAGCTTTTAGGCATGTGCAATACACAACCCTTATTTAGGTGAAGTAAGTCGGGCAGTCAGCAAAATATCTCGGAGACTTTATTTTACCTAGTAGTAATTGTAAGCTCTGCTTATATTTTACCTGGTAGTTACCCCAATATGAGCAGAGCTTCTACTAGTAGAAGACCGGCCACTGCCACGGCCAAGTTGACGTCACGTCATTTCAAAGTACTCTTAATTGCCTTGGATGGCGGCCCCTGAAACTGCAACTTAAGGCGAAGCATCAATTTAATGGATTGTAATTTATGAGACCATTATCAATTTTATTATTACTCAATAAAGATTCCTCTATCTATTATATAAAAATAAGTCGGGTTTTCCTTCCTGACGCTATAACTCCAGAACGCACAAACCGATTTCCACGGTTTTGCATTCGTTGGAAAGGTCTCGGGCTCCGTGAGGTTTATAGCAAAGAAAATTCAGGAAAAATTTCAACAGAAAAGCGGGAAAGAAAAATGAAGTTCACGCGGGCGAAGCCGCGGGCGGAAAGCTAGTACTTTATATTATAAAGAGGTAAAGTTTCTAACATTGTTTGCAGGGGATAATCTGCGGAAATACTTATCCGATCATGAAAATTATTTTGTTAAAGGCTATAATATCTACGGAAGAAATGGTCTACGCAGGCGAAGCCACTGACGGACAGCTAGTTAGAAATAAAAATAATGGAACAACACTAAGTTATTCGTATTCCGCATTTTACTGACGCAGTCCAAGAACACTTGGCGCAGTTTCATACACTCTGAGAGCAGAGGATTCGGGTTTCATTCTGACTTGAGCTACAATTTTTTCAAATGGTCATTGTACATACGTCAGAATAGTTTTTATATTGTATTTCTTTGCATAATTTCAAATTTCAACATTTACCGAGTGGGTCATCATGACACGTAAGATTTAGCATTGCGATGCCATTATTTATAAGGGTGCTAGGGTTGGCAATTTAATATTTAAACAAATAAAAATAAATAAAGATTCGTGACAAATTAAATTAGCAACCGCGTTATTAAACTTTGCACTATTCAACACGATCAGTCAAAATACGCGATTCATCATTAGAAACTGAACTGAATAATTCCCAGTTATATTCAGTGCTGCTAAGTCTCCCCTATATTCTAGAGGCCGACACAATCTGCCTGCATTTTCACAGAAATCAACTTGGTATAATTTGGCAATGTATAATTTGGCAAAACCCATTTTTTACGTCTTATGTCCAATTACACGCTATTTTATAGAAATATTAATAGACTAGCCCATACTATATAACAGTCTAGTTCGAAGCAGACTTGAGTTTGCGTCTGTTGCTTGGAACCCTGTCTATGCTAACTCATCACAAAGGGTTGAAAGTATTCAACGGGCCTTCACAAGACATCTTGCATATAACACTCTGGGTATCTATCATAAGCCATTCAATGCGCCTTTATCGTACTTTGGCATGATTTCGCTAAAAAACCGCCGCATAGCTGGATTTGATGTTCCTCTACAAAATTATCAATCATAATGTTTAGTGTCCAGATCTGCTTAACTCTATGAACTTGACGTAGCTGCCCTATAAGAGGCCTCTCACAAAACTTTTACTTTGCCTCCACACAGAACGAATCATGGCTAGAATTTAAAAGTAATTTGTTGAAGGTGCTCGTGTCTCATATAAGCTAATATTTAAATGACGTTGTTAAAATAATTTTTTTCTTTATTTTATGTTTAACTGTACATTTTAGTAGGTATACCTGTCACTTTAATTTCAAAAATGTTGTGTATGCTTTTAAAGGCTTACATGTATGCCCTAGATATTAAGTGGATTTATATAAATGCTGTACATGTTTAGCTGTAAGCAAACCTAAATGAATAAATAATAAATAAATAAATACACGCACGTCACAACACAGCAAAAAAACTATCACGTCAGTCATTAAAATATTGCAATCAGCATGTGTACGTCGACAGCCCTAAAAATGGATCCGAGTGCTCTCGAGGTGCGCGCGATTAAGTAACTGTTTGGAACCTGTTCCGCCGATGACTTAATAATTATGTCTATCAACATAATGCAAATACTTTAGGAAAATAAATAAAACTAATGAGGAGATGGCGGGATGAACTGGAGATTTGATAAATAGATGGGCCGACATTGGCCTTGGTGTTAGAGTTCGCCTGGCATGGGTGGGGCCTCGCGAGCCCACAGCTTGTTGCAAGCTGGGTTGAGTTGGGTTGCCGTAATGCCGCGGTGCGAAGTCAGTCCCAGTCAGCACGGTCGAGCGACGGGCGCGAAGATCGGGTCTGTGTTGCCAACGATCCCGCCCTGCTCTAGCTGACATCGCCGCCGCGGCCTACGAGAGCTTAGGCATCGCGGTGCGTACTGGTTTTTTCTTAATCAAAGCATTCACAACAACCTGGTTCTCTTTAAGACAAAGGAAGAAAAGGCATTTACCGTCTAAGTCTAATTTTGTGTCACTTATTTTTTTGTTCATTGCTTACAGGATGAGGTTGAATTTGAAAATTAAGATCGTAAGAAAATGTCAATATAATCAAAACTGCGTTTTATTTTTTACGTACAAGTTTAGATTAAATCTTGTCTCGCTTACGCTAAGGTCGAAACGAATAAGTTTGTCTCTGTCCTGCACATCGCACAACGATAATGTAGTTGTGCATCATCCCCGTTTTCATTTTAAGAACGTGACGTTCTTCCGCTATTGATTAAATCTAAGCGTGCAATTAAAAAAATATTATTGTAACTGTTGATCGAAGATTATTTCCCATCAAAAGTATTTTCAGTATATTATAAGTAGCGCTATTCACTACAATGCAAATATAATATATCATCAACTTTAGACTTGCATGATGGCAAGTAACTAACACGATCGGTTCAAGAGAGAAGGTAAAAATATACTTGAAGGTTGCTTTCGACTTCAGATTGAGAAAGACGAACTATTTTATGAAGCATTAGTTATGCTAATTATTGCCAAATGGAACCTCATATTTACCAGAAGATATATGTGAATAACTAAATATAGTTTTAGACAATCATGCAGCTGGAGCGAGTTACTAGTATGTTTTTGTTATTACAGCATTTCTCTACTAACTTCATTGTTATTCAAGTAAAGGATTTGTTTCATTTGGATTGTTATTGTTGTACCGTGTAACGCGTAATAAAGTGAAGTGCCAATATTTATTTTGCGCGATTACGCTTCGTATGCACACAGGTGCGTATTTGTTTTATTGGCTATTGATGCCTTACTCAAGCTGGAACTAGCTTATTATTCCCTTGATATTCGAGACAAGACAAGTAAAAATATGGTCATCTTCATGGTCATTATCACGAAAGGCTGTGAACTTGGTTTTAGGGACTGGCTGTCTTTCCCGTCAAAATATAGCCTGAATTAAAAGTTAAAAATATAGCCTACGTCACTCCCTAATAGCTGCTCAGCTGCAGCTGCAGACCTTTACACCAATTTTGTACTTCAAAAAAGAGCCATTCGGTCGATATACAACCTTAGGCCACGCGACTCGCTCAGAGAAGTATCTATGAATATGTGGTTAAAGAACATTTATTCTCATAAAGAAATACATGAACATTTCACTTACATGAGAACAGATTTGCAAAGTACACATTAAATAGTACGGCCGAAGAACAGATGAAGTTATTTTTTCTCATTTACACCAAACCCAAGTGGGTATATTTTAACTGTGCACGCTCAGTATATTTTCGATAACATAATGTATGTGTGCAAAAACTTCCATATGTCAAAAAAAACAGTGATACTCATAAGCACAATACTAGAAATAAAAACAAACTTATTACTCCAAGTCTTAGGCTACATAGGGTAGGAAATTGCTTTGTGGGTCAATCTGTGAAATACTTTAACAAAATACCTCAGTCTGATCTACCTCTTCACGAGTTCAAGTCTGCAATTAAAACCAAAGTTGATAAAACAAGGTTATTATAATGTGAAGGATTACTTGAACGACAAGAGTTTGTGGTCATACTAGGAATAATCTGCTCCTCTGCTCAAATAATGTATTTTTATTGTTCTTTTGACTGTACTCAGAGTACAGTCAAAAGAAATTAACTTGTTGTAAAACAAAATACAGTTCAAAAGAGTAACTATCGAGTTTCTTGCCGGAGTCTTCTCGATAAGAAGCAACTTCCGAACCGGTGGTAGATTCGCATTATGTTTATTTACGATATGTACTATTATTGTATTATCTATTATTATTTACATATATTTTTTGTGAATTTTGACATTTCATAAGTGCTTCTTTGTAAAAGCTTAAGTGAATAAATGATTTTTTACATTTACTTTAATTAATGAAGCTTTATGCTATGCTATATGTGATATATTTTTTTAAATCGGTCCAGTAGTTTTGGAGCCTATTCAATACAGACAAACAAATCTTTCCTCTTTATAATATTAGAACCTATAGATATCAAATTTACCGAATCGGAAATATAGATATCTTAAACTAATAATTGAGTGCAGACAGTGTGGTGCTTTTTTAAGTTCTATTTCTGTCCACTAGGGGCGCTGTTCGAAATGCATTCATAATTATTTACAGCTGACGATCAGACGATAGCATGTGTCGTTGGCGTTAACTTATATTAGTGGTACAGTTTGTTCTTGCCTCTTACAGGTTTCTATACTTCGCTTGTCAACCAATCCCATTTTAGTAGGACTTTTTCACCTCCAAGATTTTTGAGTTATGTGCCCGGCCCACAGCAAGATGAACTCTGGCGAGCATCTGGTAATTTACCAGCACAAACACAAGTAGCGTAACATACTCGTAGCTGTGGTGCCAGAAATTGCAGGTATTTGGATCCAAGAAGTAAGCGGAAGAATCTCCGCCCGTAAGAGCTGAGCCATGACTCTCTTCTGTTGCTGTCAGATGATCTAGGTGTAAGCTGTCACCGGCACCACCTGCTGGCGGTACCCTCAATGAGAACGCAGGCTTGCCGTTTCTCGCCCCTTGTGCGTGGGCTTACTGACCTGATATTGTCAAAGTTTGCTTAACATTTTGCGAAATCGTGCAACGCTTCATTTTGTGTAATTTTCTTTTTTATAAATAAATAGTCTAATAGGTCAATAGGTCCATAGGTTGCGGTAACCACTTAAGTTCGATGAGGCGGTTCTTATGCTCGTTTGCCACCGAAGACTTTGGATTTGGATTACATTAGTAAAATCCTCATCCTTGACCCAAAACGTCAGTGTGCGCGCGAGTTTACGCGCTGTTATCAGCTACGCCCCGTATCAGGTATCAATGACTGCTATCAGATAGCGTGAATCACTCCGCGACAATAGGAGAGCCAAACGGACTGATGGTTACTTTTATTTTAAGATAATTGGTTAAATAAGTGGTTTCGAAAAGAAAGTTAGTGTTAAAGTTCTAGCCATAGTTTATGCCAAGGGATTATGAGTGACAGTGATTTTAAATTGTCCGTGTAAGATAATTAATCGATGCAACATTATCGAAAGTGTATTAGGTTTATATCAACAAGTATTGTAGATGAAAACAGACCCTAGGATGATATACTCAAATCTGAATATTTTGAGGACGACACAGTAAATCATTTAATTGATGCAGTTAGTTAATATTGAAATTCATCACCACCTAAAGTGAAATGAAAGTAAAGTGTTAAAACAAAACTAATATGATGAATAAAAAAACAAAAACACAATAGACAAAGTGGAAAAATTTAAAAGAGCGTTAAAACGCATAAAAGTGAAAATGAACTCAAACAGCAAGCGGAAGGTTGAGGCGCACAATGACGTCATGAGGGCTGGCGTCAGTGACGTCACGGGAACAGGAACTGGTGGGAGAAGTGGGAGGGAGAGCGCTTGTTACTTCTGCAACGAGATGTTCGCTATGGGAAAACTACAGGTAATGACAGTCTAGGATCTGAACTAGCTTAGTTGATGGCACGAGTCATTTAGTGGGGTTTGTTGACAAAGACGCGGACTGCCTGGGCGCCTGGTCCCTGTTTAATAAACGTTAGAAATTGTGAATTGTAATTGTATATTACAGGCTACAAATCTACAAGATTCTGTTTAATAAAGAATACAATTTACAAGTTTACAATGGTGGAAAATCTGCAAAATTGTAAACTACTGTTTAATTAACATTCTCTTTACAGGTGACAATTTACATATTTGTAGGAAAAACTGTTTTATTAAACACATAATTGTAATTACAAGTTTACATATTTTGTGAATTGAAGTACACTTCCAACAGGTGGACTCGTCGTGTGTTAGAACTTTACAATTTAGTGGTAAACGTTACCAGTAGTTTTACTCCCGTGTAGCTGACACTGTAACAACCTTTTCAAAGCCTTAAAGAAGGCAAATACGAGTTTGATTGAATAAGCGTTTACGTAATCGTAATTTTACCATAAAATAGAACTACATTTAGCAGTAATTATAATACAAGCCTTATTATGAAAAAAGTACGGCATTTTTACTTCAACAATGTCTTGAAGTTTTGTATGCACAAAGAAACAACGCTATTTATATTTTAGGAGAACTCGTACCTTAAGATCCCATACTCTATGAACTCTTTAGGAAAACTTTGGAAATGGGCCCAAACTAACCTGTTTTGTTTTTATATGGCCTGTCTGGCCTGTTGGCGCAATGGCAGCGATCCTGCCTTTGACGCCGGAGGTCGTGGGTTCGATCCCCACCCATGACAAACATTTATGTGACGAACATTTGTGTTTGTTGTGTGTCTGGGTGTTATTATCTATTTAAGTATGTATTTAGAAATATTTAAGTATGTTTATCAGTCTCTGACGCCCATAATACAAGCTCTGCTTAGTTTGGGGTCAGATGATCTTGGTGTGAATTGTCCCAGATATGTATCATTATTATATAGCATCGCCTGATTTGAGCATGCTATGTAGAATTACTAAAATATTTGAACATAGTTAAAATGTTCCTGTAAGTGTCAATTATGCTCTAGTAACAGCTAACTTCACACATTAGAATCAACTAAGAGAGACTGTTCTGAAGAACCTAACTTATACTGTGGCCGGCTTGTTAGTGCGATTGTTGAAAGTCTTGCTTTAGCGCAGGTTATGAAAGATATTTCCTATTTTTTATGATTTAGAATATAATGAAAAAAACAGCTATCTAGTATTAACCTAGCCCATTCTAATATCAGCTTCAAAACGCCCGCGATACGACTTTATCTATGCTTTTTGGAATGCTTTATCTCCAATATCCAAGGACAATCATTGATCAGTTTTCGCAATATTATCAGTTTTATTTGTCAAATCCTCTTTTTTGTTTTGCCTGTCGGCGCAATGATGGCGACCCTGCTTGTAGTGCCGGGGTCGCCGTGGGTTGGATCCCCACCCATGAAAAACTTTCACGTGACGAACATTTGTGTGCGAATAGAAATAATAGAAAACATCTATGTATTAATAATGACATAATAACATGTTATGTACGACCCTGGACCCGGACGTAACGTATTAGAAGTCATCCCTTTTTCATATTCTTCTTGTGACACGCGTTGAGTTTTTCGCGTCATATTTTTAGATACGATTTTCCGCAATTTTTTTCCCATGGCGAGCTATTTACACGCCGCAACAAGCCTTTAGATTAGGTATTGATATGGTAAATTGAAGATATTAGATATAACTGTTTTATGTAATTTACTGTAAATGTGTATACGCTTAAAAAGCCAGGATTAAGTGGAACTCCGCTAGCTTTAAGATCTATTTACTTTTTCCATACGAAATGAACTCACTTAAAATTTAAGTATGTATGTTTATCAGTTTGTCAGAAATATAGTACCCATAGTACAAGCTTAGTTTTATTATCTGCTTAAATTGGTGTGATTTTTCTTATTATTAATTTTCAAGTAAAATACCTGTACTATATAATTTCTCTAATGCAATCTTGCGAAATACCGAACATATGATTAAAAATATAAATTAATATTGTCAGAGCCACTTGAAACAATGCGGGAGCATCCTGGAGCAGTGCCCGCTGAGGTGCGGGGCCTGGATCCAACGGAAGCACAAGGACACGCACCAGAAGGACTGCCCACAGATGGACAAGGTACAGTTACCAATGTTGCTTGTAGTGATGGTGAAACAGTAAACGGCGATGAATAAATTAATAAATATAAATTAAGAGGGTTTGCTTTTGCGTTTGGGGTAGATCGTAAAAGTCGCATTTTTTTCAGGTTTTCGTGATTATTTAGCTGAATTCAAATTAAGTATAAATTATCTCTCTATCATTGAATGTACCTTTTAATTCCATAATTATAACTTTAACTGTGTACAGTAAATTTTTAAGTGTTATATATTTTAAACAAAGAAACGTTTTTTATTTTAGCAAATAATTGGCGACTACCTAATTTAAGACAATTCAATGTGTTTTTAGGTAGTATTATGCACACATTAATAGAGAAAAAAAAATTGTATTATTTCTATTGAATGAAATAATCACGAAAATCTTACAAAATATCAACCTTTTTGACCCACCCCCAGTTAACGCTCTTAAACGAAAAATTACTTACCTGGTTACCGCCAGGCGCATTTCACTTTAAAATGAAATTTAAAACTCGACCCTCCTTGCTGGTGCGCCAGCCACACTTGTTGATAGGCTTCTGGACATTTCGCTCTCTGAAAGCATAAAATACTTTTGTAAATCCTCAGAAAACCGGATAAAATAATTAAATTCCCAGAAACAAATCTTACCTCATAAACAAAACGAAAAGCTTGTAAGTAACTCTGTTCATAAGTTTTTAACAGGAATCTTCGAGGCTATCCTGCCCTGCTAGTAGGCATTGCATGGGTTGAGATGAGCATATCTATAAATCGATCGGTCGGCGTTCGCTCACATAATATGTGTGGTGCTTGAAAATACACACATCAAAAGTGTCTAGGGATCAAGCATTTTTATGCGGATTTCTTGAGATTGAGATGTGGCCTAGTAATAAATTTATGATTTTATAAATTTATATGGATCCTTTTTGGTGCATTTCATAATTTGAAACAGGAACTGTCAATCAAATTCGAGTAAAAGATGAAAATTAGCTGTCAATATTTTCCCTATAAAAACATACAACGCATTGAAGACATTATTAGTGCTACTGTTTCCCTACTACTGATTAAAACCAACGTTATTATGGAGCGACGACGTCATTTAAGCAGAGAAGAAATGCTCAGAGCCGTGGGAATGATAGAAGCTGGTTCCCGGCAACGTACTGTGGCTTTAGCTCTGAATACAAGTCAGAGTGTTATCAGTCGACTTTGGACACGTTACCGAAGCATTGGTACCGTGGCTTAGCGCCATGGAGGACGGTATCGCTGCACCACACGGAGACAAGACCGATACATTCAAATCACAACTCGAAGAGCTCCAACAATAACCGCCATGATGTTAGCCGTGAGGCTTCATCACTCTTCAGGGAACTTAATTGGCGACCAAACAGTCAGAAACCGCTTGCATGAAGTGAACCTTCATTCCCGAAGACCGCTAAGGGTACCACCTATAGCAATGCACAATCGTAGGATTCGATATCAATGGGCTCTTGAACACAGAAATTGGGCAGAAGAACAATGGCGTTTCGTGTGCTTTTCTGATGAGTCTCGTTATGGTATGAGACCGGATACAAGACGTATACGACACTGGAGAACCCCTGGACGCCAACAGCGATTAAAATCCTGCCAGGAAGTCCATCCTTATAGTGGTGGAACCATCATGGTAAGGGCGGGTATTTGGATCGGCGGAAGAACTGAGTTGATTTGGATCAGAGGCAACCTCAACGCTCAAATGTATGCTGAGACGATTGTATCAGACGTCATCGTTCCTCTACAAGTGCAAATCGGTCCCTTATTTCAGTTTATGCATGATAATGCACGACCGCACACCGCAAGAGTTGTAACTGTCTTACAACTACTCTCGCCGCAGCTAACATCAATGTCCTGCCCTGGCCTGCTCAGTTGCCAGACTTGAACCCGATTGAGCATGCATGGGATATGCTACAGAGAAGAGCTCTGCCGAATATGGAGGGTATCCAGTCGCAAGAAGACCTTTTTTTGTTGTTGCAACGAACATGGGCGGCCATTCCACAGCGTGATTTGGATGAACTCATTTTGAGTATGCCAAACCGATGTTCTTGTGTTGTTAGTGTTCGCGGTAGAAACACGGATTATTAATTGTTTAAGTTACCTAATAAAGTTTTAAAGAAAACTGTTATTTCAGTCTTCTTTTCGAGCTTTAATGTTAGTGGTTCAAATGTCAAAAATCCCTTTATTAGGAAAATGGCAAATTTCTTTATTAATGCAAAGGTGACTTGGTTTATCGTTACTGTAGACAAACGAAAACACTTTATTTGATGAATCCTTAAAGAAAATTTTAATTAAATATCAATCAGGAGAAAAGTTATTGCAAAAATATATGTTGATCCCTAGACACTTTTGATGTGTGTAAGTAAAATTGTTTAATTAAATCAAAGTCCATCAATCAAGCATCAAAAATCGTAGTTTATATTATATCACAACAAGGACCCCTCAAAGACTGAAGCGTTCCAAAACAAGTAAGCAAGTAAAATCACTCTCGACGGGTCGCGGGTTCGACTTCAGCACCAGCAAGCGTAGTATAAATGGATATTCGTACTGTGTTGTCTCCAGTGTTTCTGTGTCTTATTTTCTTAAAGCTAATGCTTTAAAATTCAGAGCCGCTCATCGAGGCAGCCCACCCACGCGCGGCAGGCAGATCCAGTTCCACCGCCTCCTCCCGTCTCCAACCACACCTGGTCCCCCGGCACGGCGGAGATGGACGACTGCCTCACCTTCTTGGAGAAAGAAGTCGCCACTATCAAGTGAGGACACATTCAGTTTTTTTCTTAACGATTTTGAATGCGACCTTCTGCTGCACACTTATGTCTAAACACCCTATGCCGAAGCTACGCGACTGAAGTTCGGCATGATTACACACATGATTATATTATGCGGAAATTACGTTGCGTTATAACGTCCAGCCTAACTTCGGTCGGGCGTAAGTCCTGCGGTATCTTATTTTGTAAGCACACAATTATAGATACTAAATACACACAAAGCTCAGCAACTGAATTTCTGCCGCGTAAATTCGGCACTTATGGTGTGTCATATCAGCCGAATACGTCAGAACGTAAAATCAGCCGCGGGACTTCGGTCACGTACCTACCTTCGGCATAGTGTTTTGGACACTTAGAGCTGCACATCTCTAGACAACAACTTTAAGGTTAGCTTATTACTTAGGTATTGGAGTTACTGGCTTCTGAAACCCGTGGATAGAAATAAAATAATGTATTATCTTCTACTCTCAGAGATAAAAGTTGAACCCCAGGTCGTTCCATGTACATTTAGATCATTTATTAATAGCTAGTTTTAAGAAAATCCACATCACAGTTGAATTAAAAAGTCTCAATAAAAAATAAAGTGTCGTAATTTCTATTTATTCTGCAGGTTAGTCCTAACAGACGAGTCTAGTCGCCGAGAAGTCCAATCCACAGAGCTGGAGACCATTCGCTCCAAGTTGGTTCTGGTGGAGGAGCGCAGCCAGCACTTCCTGTCAAACCTGGTGTCACTCAGAGCAGCGGTGGATGACGAGGCGGAGCGGTCTGCGAACTGGGCAGCACAGTTCAAGCATGACCTCTCAAACGTGCAGTTAGCTTTGCAGGTACTACATCTGTTAGAAGTATTTATAGTGAATCGCATTGCAATGGTTAGCAACCTTGCGTGCCTATGCTGCTATGGGTTCATTTCACATCATTGAATCGTGATGAGGGTAATTTTCAATCGAATTACAACCTTATTACTTGCAAGAAAGGGCATTTATCTCGTTCTGCAGTTAAAAATGCATCGAAAGTGATGCCGGATTGCAGAGCTCCGCATTCTTGCAGTCTGGCAAAATAATGATGATAAATTGTACAGCAGGAGCTTTTTCAGCAGTTTTTCCGCCCGCAAGATCCGCCGGTCCGGCAGTGCGAACACTTCCATCCACAGACCACGGCGAGAGAGGAGAGAGCTTTTGCCCATCAGCATTAATAACATACCTAACTGGTCTGTTCCATTTTGCAGGAACTGCAAAGCCAGCAGCTGACGACGGTGATGCGGCTGGAAAGCGCCGTCAGCAGCATCGTGCACGAGCAGAACGAGCGCGAACTGCTAGAGCAGGCGCTCACTGCGTACGACTCCAAGATACGAGTCGTCAACAGCCTCGGTAAGAGTCCCAGGAACTGCAGAGCCAGCCGCTGACGTGATGCTGGAGACCTGGCAGACGCCCCAGGCTTACATCCTTGTACCTCGTCGCACAAAGCTATTTATATCTCTGACGATTGGCGTAGTGCGCTGTAGCACGGTTTCTTTCGCCTTGATTTCCGTAGTGTCCCGGGTCGATTCCTGGTCAGGTCAATGCAGAAAACGAGCTTTTCTGAATTGACTCGGGTCTCGGTGTGCTCGTAACACAGGGATATTAATCCCTACTTCGAGACCATTACAAGAGGTGTGTTGTCTGGCGCATATTCATTATTTATATTTATCTTTATTTCGAGACCATCACAATTTGTGTTGTCTGGCACATAATTTTACTAAAGAAAACTCTGCTTTGATTTGTAGAGGAAATGATCCAGTACATAAAGCGGACAGTTGAAGACGAGCGGTCGAGGAACGAGGAGAGCCGCGCGGCGCTGGAGGCCGAGCTGATGGAGGCGCGGCGCTCCTCGCAGCACCTGCTCGAGCTATCCTCGCTGCGGATGCAGATACAGAACGCCGCTACCGAAAGACCGGTGAGACCAAAAGAACTAAAAATTGAATGAAAGGCGCCGTTTGAGAGGCACTGAGCTGCTTGGGGGGGGGGGCATAAATCTCCGCCAGCATGGAGATTTATTGAATACTAGCTTTCCTCCCGCAGCTTTTCGCGATACAAGGTGGCCTATGTCCTTTCTCAAGCTCTATTCTATCTCCTTCTATTCTAGCTTCCTTAAGTCTATGCTCAACCGTTATGCCAACGAATGCTGATTTGCCGACACGATTGCCGCAGTGCGCTGTAGCACGGTTTCTTGCCTCGATATCCGTAAGTAGTGTCCCGGATTCGATTACCGGTCGGGTCAAATCAGGAAACGATCTTTACTGAATTGACTCGGGTCTGGGTGTGCTGGAAGCCCTGGCTGGATTCCTTGTCTGGTACCTCGTAATACAGGGATATGTATCCCTACTTCGAAATCATGACAAGAGATGTGTTGTCTGGCGCATTTTTATTCATTTGTTAAAAAATTGCACCAAACTTTAAAGATGCCTAATGGTTAGATACGGCTATGTGCGGCTTTTATAAAATGATATGACATGATAAGTTCAGGTAATAAGCTTTTGTTGCTTTCAAGATAAGCTTCCCAGAAGTGATTACTACCCATAGCACTACCGAAAAATGCATTCATCTATGTCCTAGCCTAGGCAAATGGTTCTCTCATCTTCATCTGGCACACGTAATCAAAGTCACGACAATAGGATTTTATAAATAATTTTATAATAGAAAGCTCCTAAAAAACCTCAATAGAATACCTTTTACAGGCTTTGGACCGCCTCTCAATCCTAGAAGTAGCGACAGCGGACGCGCGCGCCGAGGCCGAGAGCCACGCGGGCCGGATGGACGTCATCACGCGCGACCTGCGCGCGCTCACCAAGTCCTACCACAAGATCCGCACCGAGCTGGCCGACTTCCAGTCCAGGGTCAACTTTGATGGCCAGGAAACTGGCAGTAATAATGGTGAGCATATATATACAAACATGATAATGCCAAGAATTGTACTACCTTCATTAACATAAAGCCTACAGTTAACTTTAAGAGACAGTCAAAAGAAAGGCCAAACTGACTTAAACGCAGTACACAAACGCAGTACGCAGTTTAGAAAGATTTGGTTAATTTTTTATATGTTGTTTTGTATTTCTAACAATTCCAACATAGATGCTGTCAGAATAAACCCTGTGCTGTAATTAAATATGATAAATAAAACGTATCTGCATAACGTCGCTACACAGCTCAATCGCAACATATCATATTGTCACTTTCAGTATATTTTTGTGGCATGCAATGAAAATAACGTACTAAAACTATTTTTCATCTTCAAACTGCCCCGATGGTAGTTACATATTATAAAAGAATGTGACTTTTTCAGGTCACCTCATATGGCGGATAGAAAACTTCACAGCTCGTATGAAGGAAGCCAAAGAGAACGGTCCAGTTCTGAGCAGTCCGCTTTTCCGGACAAGCAAATACGGGTACACTCTCAAGGTACTTAACTTTTATTGTTATCAATATTTCTAGGAGTAGGGACATAAAGTACACAACACACGTTGCTCTTTTATTAATATGAAGACGATTAGTCGCTGCTGACCATGGACATAATTACTTTGTGTGTTTATTTGATTAAAACTCATGGAAAATTAAATTTAGTAAATTTCTGAAACCAGCCCAATAAAGTTATCGTTATAGGTGTAGAACCCTAAAATATTTGAAATTAGTTCTTAATAATTAATTCTGCGCAATTGTGTTCTAGTTCAGTCATCTCCAAGAGATGAGATGCGCAGATTGAGAGCCTTTGCGCACTACACAAGATTTTTAGAGGGGCCCAAAAATGGCGCGGGCAAATTGCTAGTGTGCAACCAAGGCTTTAAATATTTTTTAGTATATAACGTTCCACAGTTCTCTGAACTGCTCAGCCTATTTGGATCTAAGGCAGTAACTTAATTATAGGCCGAGCTGCATCTGAACGGCATCGGCAAGTGGAAGGGCCGCCACATGACGTGCACCGTGCGGCTGGTGGGCGGGCCCTACGACGCGCTGCTGGAGTGGCCCTGCGACCTCGCCGTCAACATCGTGCTCAAGGACCAGCCCGCCAACAGGGCCCAGGTAACACTCAAAACATTTGCGATGTAGCCCAGGCTTATTCCGAGAAACTCGCTTCGAACATCATTCGCAGCATAAGACGTCCACTGCTGAACATAGGCCTTCCCCATAGATTGCCAAAGCGACCGGTTGCAGGCGGTCTGCATCCACCGGAAACCACTTTTACCGGACGATCTGGTCGTCCTTGAAGGTGGGCGTTCCACGCTGCGATTGTTTTAAATCTCCGATCCTTAGAAGGACTTCAAAAACTCGGGACTTCAAAATTCAAATTTTTGTAGTCCCTTAAATGTGACGACGCGGCGAGAAGCCTTACTGACGAAACTTTAAGTGCAATAAACTAAGTTTATTGAGATTTTTGGCAATAAATGTAAAAATGTAAATGCGTGTGCAAAGAATTGGGTTGGGTTTCCGGAGTTAGTTCGATTTCGAATTAGTTCAGAATCACGCTACAGATAACTAAGTGAAATAGCAATCGGCTAAGCCTTAAAAAGTTGATGGCTGCAGCTAGAATAGAAAAGTTCATGGACGGTGATCATTTGGTGGCTGACGAATTATGATCATTGAAAAAAAAAAGTGTTGCCACCAAATAACCAACTGAAATCATCTACTTCCAGTCTATGGACATAGTCAAATCCCTGCAACTCCGTCGCAAGTCGTCATCGAAGCGGCACGACTACGACTCGACAGAGGCCGCCGAGGACGACAAGGCCTCCGCCAGCAGCCGCTCCACGGAGGCCCTGGACAAGTCGGTGCTGCAGCTCAAGCGGCAGTACATCTTCATCCCGCACACTAGCCTCGACAAGTTCGAATATGTCAAGAACGATGTTATGTTCTTGGAGTTCATCGTTAGTTCTTAGAACTTTACCATGACGTTCATGGACGCATGGCCGAAAGTATTATTTCTGTTTAGTTAGACGAAATGACATGACAGTAACTTCGTCGAATTTTATACTGTCTTTTTTTTCTTAGATGTCTTATTATGTAAACAAAGATCATTCCGTAAGAAAATCAGGAATTTGCGTATTTATCACACCATAACACATGAAATTCATGCAAAAATATTTTTTAACAAAAACTAAATAATTAAATAATTTACAGTGTTGCCCTAGTCGTTGTCAAAAAGTGTTTGGTACGTAATGTATAGTGATACGTTCACTATACCGCACTGACAGTCAAACATGTATTATTATCCAGCAGTATTTAACTGAATTTTAAAGTAAAGTAACAATTAAGTAACCTACTATAAAATGACAATTATTTTAATACTAAGCAGCATTTTTTCGCCATAGACTAAATAATACTACTAGAATGTATAAATGCTAGTGTTATACTATAAGTATACTAAGCCTTAGTTATACTATATTATAGACAGATGATAAGTGTACCTAATAGAAATAAATAAAACACTATTTACACATTGTATATATATTTTTATTATTTAATTTTAATACATAGGCAGGACTCATTGGATGAGTTACTTTATGCTTAGTACAGAATATCGTAGAAGCCAATAATTATATTTCAGCTACATTTTATAGCTCTTAAAACAAACAGTGAATTTGTTATCTTAATTTATATTTAAAGTAAATGGCACTTAGGCTCACATTTCAAAGGTGTAAGTGTAAATGATTTATGAAATATATTTTATTATTTCTCAAAACTACTATCACTACCTAATCGACTATTTTAAAATATAAACATTTCAAGTCATTGTAGATTATGTTGATTATCAATTAAAATTGGCTTGAACTTTTTATCACGCTGACTTAAATATTAATGACTTATATTAGATGTGTGCACAATTATATTTTATTACTATTTTTTCAGATACTGAGGCCGAAAAACATTGACGATATTCTAACGCATAACATTTTCAGATTTTTATAAAGCGGATTTGATTCTGTTAACTGTAACTAAGGGAGCAGTAGATAAGTTTTACAGGTTCAATTCTCTACATATTATTCATTAGACAGTGTGCATATACAGGCTGATTCATACATGTAGAATTGCATGAACGATGCGTATTTATTACAACATTTTTAGCGTGTTTTTCGTAATAAATTTCTTAGAAATATCGATACGGGTAAGGTATTTAAACTTAAGTTCAAGTCCCAGTTTGTTTTACAGACTTGCTTTTTACATATGAAAGCACCAAACAGCAGTCACCATTTATTTAGTCCCAAGATAGACTCGCATTCACGATGTTTGAACATCAGTGATGAACACATTTTAAACGCGCCAATATGTGTTTGTACTTATATAAGCAGTTCTACAGGAGCAGTTGGTGCTGCGCTGAATCTCTGTACACAATATCAAGTGTCCTGAACACCAGAACTGCTAAGATTAAGCCATAGTCCGATCACCATCGATTGTAAGCCTCCGTTAGCAAAATATGACATCGCATTAGAACTGCACGAAAAAATCTACATAACGCATGGCAACAGCACCCATTTTTTTATTCATACAAATCATTGTATGAAGACATAATTAGTAAGTGAATCGTCAACCAAATGTGCCAAATATCAATATTAAGTCAGATGTATAAGTACCTGAACACTATATGGAGGACAGCGGAACGAGATAAAGAAATTTCAGATGTACTAAACATCTTAATTTTAAGGTATTCTTTTAATCGTCGTGATTTGAATTACAGATGAACTTGTTCACAAAATGGCGGTTGGCGTAAATCACGCAATGACAAACGTCTTCGGCCAAGTGATGACAATTTAATGCAAGATCTAAAAATGAAATTTTGTAGCCTGAAATAAATGATATATATTTATTATTCCGTACAAGAAATACTGACAGATGATAATCGCTCGGTCAGATTGTTTGCATACTATATCTCGTTCGCTGGCCTTACTAAAGTAATTTTTCATAGTAGCGAATATGACACTGGCTACGGTCCGATATAGGAAAAAAGTAATTTTAGCACTTTTGCCCGGTCCAAATTGAATAGCGCGCTGAAAGCGCTAACGTTGATTTCAGCGTTGAAGTCAAATCGGACCGCAAAATTATCGTCGCATAACCTTAAAAGTTAAGGATCAATTATTTAAAGTATTTCGCAAGATATTGTCACTTTTATAAATGAAAAGTTATTTTATTATCCAAGCCGAAGAAGATTTTGTCACTTACAAGTTTATTTTGAGACTTATCTAAAAAAACGTAATTTTTATGTTTGAAGTTTCTTTTATGAATTCGACTAACGCTTACAGTGCGAACGCCGAGGTGCAGAGGCACCGTAAGCGCAAGATGGCGGCGTTGGTGACGTCATTTATGACGTCGCACAATCTGTCAAAAACGCGCTCAAAGTCTTTTCAGCTCAAATCGGGACGCTTTTAGGCGCGCTAAAAGTACTTTCAGCGTAATTCGGCCCGCAGCCACTGGCAGCACAACCCTGCCTCTCCCTGTAGTCAATGGTAAAGCCTCTGACCTCACAGCAGCGACTGGTACCGCGCGAGGAACTCCTCCTCCTCCACCAGTTCTGCGTCCAGGTGGTCATCTTCGTCGACGCGGATGGCGGACGACAGCCGACGGAGCGCCAGCTCGCGCTCTTTCCTAAAGGAATACGTGACCATCAGCATGCAAAGATGTATCAAACTGAAAGGCTAGGATAGACTAGAATTTCATTACAGAAGGACATTGCAAAAGACGTCAAACAGCCATCTAAGCACAGACTGATCTTATCGTTAATACTAAATAACAGCAGTGCTCCGCCATCGTCACCCCAGGGGGGGGGGAGTGGGGGGAAGATCTAATCGAGCAGCTGGTAGGGCACTGGCGGCAGACCATTGTTTGTTCCGAGGTTCCGCAGTGGCATTACACCCTGTCCGCACTGATGTACCCCCATTTGAAAAGGTTACTCCTGCAACGGCCCACTTGGGTTCGGAGACGGTTGAGCGACTTCATTGTGGGCCGCGGCAGTTCACATCCAGCAGAAAGATGTTCAAGGGGCGCCAAATACTCTGCTGGTGGAGGTTGAGTCTCACGCCACAATTTACATCGCCCCTCACCTGAAGTGCACTTTAAAGAGGAGGTTCCGCGGAGAAGTTTTCACGACTTTTAACGCGAGGGGGATTATAAACCGTGAATATAGAGAGCAGGAGCCTCCTGCCTGATTCCTGCTTCTGTTTTTCAACAGAGGCAGCGATAGGCCTCTTCAAGACTGGAGGGGCTATACCGGCTAGAGGGTATATCACGCCAAGTGGCGTAGGTTTGAGGCATCCCGTTATGATCCTACAAGTCTCGTTTAAAGCCACATCCACCTGCTTAGCATGTGCCGAATGATGCCACACTGGGCATGCATATTGATCATTATACAGAATTGCTCATTGTACCTTTTGTCTCTCTTGTGCCTCCTCTTCGTTCCACCGGCGCTAGTGGACGGGTCAGCATGGTCAGCTCCTAAAATCAGTCAAGTAGAAACTCAAGCAATACTCATCCATTTTATGACTCTTGTTTGTATGTCCCAATGATAGCAAAAATGTAGCAATAACGTATAGCCAAATATGTGATATAATTGCTATTTCAGTAAGGTAAGAATCCCATTTCGTTTCTTAGTTCATTAAAAACTGGTAGTGTTTATATAGTTCCTACATCACCTACTGAGTGTAATATCGTTTTCCTCGTATGATACAAATAATCTCCCGGTATAGGACACTTGAACTAGTAATTTACATATTTATTTAATTAATTGGTTTCGACCAACCTACAGCACTTAAACTACTTTACCATAATGAATGCTTTCTGCCAATTAAGGATTCGAGCTTCATAAACCAATAGAAAAACTGGAAAAAATCGATTTCGGACCTTGATGATCTCGAGCGGGAATCGAACCTGCGTCTTTCACAATCCGGGTGACTGCTCTAAACCACTGAGCTACCGAAACCTCAGAGGGATGAACGCATCTTTTCAGTATATGCTTACGTTGCAAGCCAACGTTATTCCATCAATGTTTCAAGGCAAGTAGGTACCTATAAACGTCCGTTCGATTCCCGCTCGAGATGATCAAGGTCCGAAATCGAAATATTCCAGTTTTTTTATCTTTAGATATGCAAAAAACACTGTAAAATGCTAAAATAATCAAAGTAATAAACAACTATTGTTTTGTGCGAGTTCGCGCTACTTTCGAATACATTGTGTGTTGGTGTGTGTGCCTTGTTAGCGTATGTCCTAGGAGAACTAACCTGCGCGTGCGCCTGCGCTCGTCAGCAACTCAACGGCGTCCTCGGGGCGGTTGCGCGCCTCGCGCAGCGCCGCCTCGGCCGCGGACGGCGAGTAGCCCATCGCGGCCAACTGTAGTTTACAGAGTTAGTAACATCACAGGGTTTGCTTTTTGCGTTTAGGGTAGATCGTAAACGTCGCATTTTTCTAAGCTTTTCGTGATTATTTAGCTGAATTCAAATTAAGTATAAATGATCCTCTATTATTAAATGCACCCAATTTCATAATTATAACTTTAACTGTATACCAGGGGTGGGTCGTTGACGCTTTTAGCATCAACGAAACTAAACCGTTAAATTTCGGTCGTCAACGAGTTAATTAAACAGTTAATTTCGTCAACTAGTTAACGTGCCAACTGTTTAAGTTAAGAGTAGGAAAGGGAAGTTGACGTTTTTATCGTTGATGAACCTAGACTGTAGACCGTTAAATCGTTTTCGTTTGCACTGTACGTTCTTAACTCAAGCTGATCGTTGTATTGCAATGCGGTGCGGTTGTGGGTGGTTTATACAGGGTGTTTATTAATACGGCTTACGAATGTAAAAACCTGGGTATTTTTTTTAGTATAAATATACATACCTATTAGGAACTTTAAATAAATGATCAACCTATTCAGTCAGTCTTTTTAAGTTTGCCGTAGTCGACTTATACGATGTTTTTTCTTTGCACACAATGTTATGTGTACCAGCTTTATTACCTACTAGCGTCTTTTTCAAAATGATGCCACAATTCATTTCTCCCTGACATTTTTAGTAACGAATGGTACTCATTTACAAGTTACACTATTACTTAAACGTTTCTACAATGAACTGACTTTTAACTAACTAACATTATAGAATAGTACTAAAAACTATTATACGAGTATCAATAACTTTTATCTTTCCCGCGTTCAATTCAAATTACAACTTAACTGTCATTGAATTAGTGTTCACTTTCGTTCGATTACTGTGGAAGTTTGGCAACGCAAGATGTCATCAAACGAATAGTTGTATTAAACGGCTACGTTAAGAAGTCGTTGACGCCGTTTATAAAAACGCATGGACTTTTAGGTTTGGTCGTTTATGAATTAACTAGTTAATAAAAAAACACTCAACCGTTGCAACGTTGATTGTCCTGCAACGGTTAATTAACGCGTTTGTTTATTCAACGCCCATGCCTACAGTAATGTTTGCCATGTGTACAGTAAAATTTTAAGTGTCTTATCAATTTTTCAAAAAAAAACGGTCTTTATTTAATTTAGAAAAAAATTGGCGACTACCTAATTTTAGACAATTCAATGTGTTTTAAATAGTATCATGCACACAGTAATAGGGCAAAAATTTAAGTTTATTTTCAATTCAATGAAATAATCACGAAAATCTAACAAAATGCAATGTTTTCGATCCACCCCTAGCTAACGCTCTTAAACCACCACGACAGACTTCGTTCTGTCAAAAGTTATTGCACGTCGCTGCGTCGGTAAGGCAGCACATCTCCCCCGCGTTTCTCCGACTTGATTTACATATACTGTTTTTTTTAACTGAATGTTTTGTCAATCATAATAAAATATAGCCTATGTCACTCCCTGATAATGTAGCTTCATATTGGTGAAAGAATTTTTGAAACCGGTCCAGTAGTTTCAGAGCCTATTCAATACAAACAAACAAACAAATCTTTCCTCTTTATAATATTAGTATAGAAGTATAGATAAGAGAAACTCGAAAATCTTGGACTAGGAATCAGGTGGAAATCCAGCTGAAAGTGCCGCAACCTTTCGCTAACCAGGTGATGATCAATAATTGAGCTACGGTTACCTTAGCAAGATACAAGTGTCGCAACGGTTTATGAGCGCTCGGCAAAACTGGAGGGGATGTTTGCGCAGGTGTACATTCGCGCACAAAAATGCTTATACCCAAACTTTTTGCAATATTAAAGGCCTAGGTACTTCAGCGCGTTCCTTAGTAAATTTTTGACTGTAATACTATAATATATTGATTGCTTTTGTGTTCTAGAGACAGTTTACGGCTTATCAGACAGTTAATGAAATTAATGAATAAT
Organism: Udea olivalis; assembly: GCA_947369235.1. Classification (NCBI taxonomy): domain Eukaryota; kingdom Metazoa; phylum Arthropoda; class Insecta; order Lepidoptera; family Crambidae; genus Udea; species Udea olivalis. The sequence continues at coordinate 19,697,987 of OX376355.1, forward strand.
AATTAAAAATTCACGTCATAGACCATTTTTCTAGCCTGCCGAGTTAATACTTAATTTTTTGGCATTTTTACCAACAAAAACGAATACAAAACAACAAACAGATAACAAAGAAATCAACAAAACAAAAATGTCAAAAAGTATTTGACTTTGTGCGTGATTGTACTTCAGGGACGCGAGACGTGTGAACGGGACGCGGGAACAGCGAGCGACTGATCAAACCAATAGAAAGCGTTGGCGCGTTCCCCCCGCGTCGCGCGCGCCTGAATGTCCCCCCCCCCCCCAAACAGACCTTAAACATGAAAACTGCGCATTCAAGGTCAGCGCTCATAAACCATTGCAATGCTTGTAGCAACTGGTCGTATTCTCCTGGCGTATTTAAAGCTTCAGGCCAATGCTATTTCATTAATAACATCCGATATAAAGCATTGTGATTACAAAACGAATTATAATCGTCAAGGCATAATCATCATCACTATCATGTCTAGAACATAAGATAACTGCGACTAGTATCACTACCATGACTTTACTTCACATACACTCAAATTTAGTTAATTTTGAGACTGTGTATAAAAATCCCGCATAAATTTTTAGAGATTCTAGCGATTATTGTCGGCTTAAACGGTCTTTGGATAACTACGCGAAATTAACCAGCATACAATTACTGCATCATTATATAAGTAGCTACGTACTTCAGCAACGAGTTTCTCGTCGGGCACCACCACGGACTCACTGGAGCTGGTCTCTGTCTCCTCGGATGACAGATCACTGTCCGCCAACTAAAATGAAATCAATAATAATTATCAGAAAGATTTCAATTTCAAATTCAGAGCGTTGTGGTTCAAAAAACTTTGAACCACGTGTGTTCTTGGATGCATAGTGTAGATGTAATTTTTAACTGTTTTTTTTATCGCAGACACTTTTTGGAGTCTTAATCCCGTAATAACTAGGAATTAGATATAGGCTTGTTGGAGTTCCGCAGTGCGACGGTGGCCAGCCGCCTGGAGTAGCCCATGCCGACCAGCGCCTCCACCAGCGAAGGACTCACTTACCAGCTCCGGCTGTTCCTGTATCAGCCTAACGGCCTCTGCGGCGCGGTTGTTGGAGTTCCGCAGCGCGACGGTGGCCAGCCGCCTGGAGTAGCCCATGCCGAGCAGCACCTCCACCAGCGAAGGACTCACTTACCAGCTCCGGCTATTCCTGTATCAGCCTAACGGCCTCTGCGGCGCGGTTGTTGGAGTTCCGCAGCGCGACGGTGGCCAGCCGCCTGGAGTAGCCCATGCCGAGCAGCACCTCCACCAGCGAAGGACTCACTTACCAGCTCCGGCTGTTCCTGTATCAGCCTGACGGCCTCTGCGGCGCGGTTGTTGGAGTTCCGCAGCGCGACGGTGGCCAGCCGCCTGGAGTAGCCCATGCCGAGCAGCACCTCCACCAGCGAAGGACTCACTTACCAGCTCCGGCTGTTCCTGTATCAGCCTGACGGCCTCTGCGGCGCGGTTGTTGGAGTTCCGCAGCGCGACGGTGGCCAGCCGCCTGGAGTAGCCCATGCCGAGCAGCACCTCCACCAGCGAAGGACTCACTTACCAGCTCCGGCTGTTCCTGTATCAGCCTGACGGCCTCTGCGGCGCGGTTGTTGGAGTTCCGCAGCGCGACGGTGGCCAGCCGCCTGGAGTAGCCCATGCCGAGCAGCACCTCCACCAGCGAAGGACTCACTTACCAGCTCCGGCTGTTCCTGTATCAGCCTGACGGCCTCTGCGGCGCGGTTGTTGGAGTTCCGCAGCGCGACGGTGGCCAGCCGCCTGGAGTAGCCCATGCCGAGCAGCACCTCCACCAGCGAAGGACTCACTTACCAGCTCCGGCTGTTCCTGTATCAGCCTAACGGCCTCTGCGGCGCGGTTGTTGGAGTTCCGCAGCGCGACGGTGGCCAGCCGCCTGGAGTAGCCCATGCCGAGCAGCACCTCCACCAGCGAAGGACTCACTTACCAGCTCCGGCTATTCCTGTATCAGCCTAACGGCCTCTGCGGCGCGGTTGTTGGAGTTCCGCAGCGCGACGGTGGCCAGCCGCCTGGAGTAGCCCATGCCGAGCAGCACCTCCACCAGCGAAGGACTCACTTACCAGCTCCGGCTGTTCCTGTATCAGCCTGACGGCCTCTGCGGCGCGGTTGTTGGAGTTCCGCAGCGCGACGGTGGCCAGCCGCCTGGAGTAGCCCATGCCGAGCAGCACCTCCACCAGCGAAGGACTCACTTACCAGCTCCGGCTGTTCCTGTATCAGCCTGACGGCCTCTGCGGCGCGGTTGTTGGAGTTCCGCAGCGCGACGGTGGCCAGCCGCCTGGAGTAGCCCATGCCGAGCAGCACCTCCACCAGCGAAGGACTCACTTACCAGCTCCGGCTGTTCCTGTATCAGCCTGACGGCCTCTGCGGCGCGGTTGTTGGAGTTCCGCAGCGCGACGGTGGCCAGCCGCCTGGAGTAGCCCATGCCGAGCAGCACCTCCACCAGCGAAGGACTCACTTACCAGCTCCGGCTGTTCCTGTATCAGCCTGACGGCCTCTGCGGCGCGGTTGTTGGAGTTCCGCAGCGCGACGGTGGCCAGCCGCCTGGAGTAGCCCATGCCGACCAGCGCCTCCACCAGCACAGGACTCACTTCCGAGCCGTCCATACACAGCCCGAGCAGGCGGCGCTGCCTGGGAACAAGAGATCCTATTTAGAGATGGGGCAGAAAACTCAATGGACAATGCTAAAGTTTAAAATATTGGGTATTTGTTTTAAAAGGCAGGGCATTCTTATGTAAATTCACATCGAAGTTACAAGGCATTAATAAGTTACTAAGGCAGTGTTGTGTTCAACTTGATGTTGTTCAAAGTAAACTGTATATATTTTTAGGCTTTATTATAGGAGGAATAATCTTCGCGGGTTAAGCCGTTGACGGAGAGCTAGTCTAAAATAAGTTAAGAGGAAACTATAATACACCTCTCCTTGCGATGCCTGTCCCGCTCGCTGTCCCGCGCGTCCCGCTTGGCGGCCAGGTAGTGGTGCGCGCGGTCCAGCCCCCCCCCCGCCGCGCGCAGCCCCGCGCGCGCTTGCGTGCGCGACCACCCCAGCTCCATCAGAGATGCCACTGAGCTCTCGTCTACCTGTCACCATTAAATTGCATCAAAAGAAAGAAAATAGTGAAATGTCGAAATATTTAAAAAAAAAATATATATCTCATTCAAGAATTAAATTATTCAAAACCAAAGATTTACAAAGAACTGCCTCCTTCACTGAAATCTCTAGAGCTAGCGAATCTTAAAAAAGAACTATAATATGTTATTATGGGTAAAATGGTATTAGAATCGGGCAGTCATACGAGTACGCTTTGTCTGCTTGTCACACCCGTCTGTCGAAGACTTGACACCTTTGGGGCTATCAGTTTGGTCGGCTCGGTTTCTGGCACTGACGCCTTTCGGATCTCTAGAAATTACGGATCAAAGTATTGAACATTGCAAGAGCATCGCATCGGTCGCACTCCAGCGCTCGGCGTCTCAATCGGCGGCGGTCACGGCGGCGGCAACGGCGGAGACGAAAGGTTAGATATATTGCTCAGACCAGTTGGGTTCTCACGGACATTACAGACAGACTGACCAGTTATCTTCTCATATTGCTCTAGGAGCTATCGGAAACTTCACATAAGTTTTGGTCCTTCGAGCCGGATATATTGGATTGTTTTGGAATTTTCATAGTTTATAATCTACACAATTATCATACAGGGTGCGTAAAAAAAATTGAAGACGTAAGAAAAGTTAAGTTTCAAATTGAACCTGATTGGTTTATTCATTCTTCAACCATAATTAATTCATCGGAATATTCGTCAGGGGTTCTAGCGGAACTGCTGAAAAACTTTTTATCGGCGTATGAGAATATTTTGATTGAAATAACGGATGAATTAGAGATTCCAAATTATGAACAATTCCGGCAGGCTACTCTGGCCTACAACGAGCTAGATGCGATCTCGTGCAGGTATCCCTCGGCGGACGGCTTATACTCTAAAACGGAGAGCGTGGCGCGCTCAAGTCTTCCGCCCATTGCTACTAGATTCACTTTGAAGGCGATGTTTTTGTTCTCTTTTTTTTAATAAGGTCAGGGTGACTACTTCCGGATTATCTTATTTAAACCTGAATTAGATTAAGCATAAAAAAGTACCTTTCAATATCTTGTAAATATGAAGTGGCCGTCAAAATTGAACTTTGTTTAACAAATAAAGCGTTGTATGAGATTTTAAACTTTCGCGTTGCATTGCAATAAGTATAAGACATGGCGGGTCTAAACACGCAATAAACCCAGCCAAACGTCGGGCAGTGAGTAATAAATGGTACTCATAAGTTTATTTCGTGTTTAGACCCGTCATGTCTTATGCTTATTGAAGTAAAGTGTTGGATTGATTGATTCATTCAAGCCCGAAACCAAGAAGGCTAGAAACTAAGGAGAGATAACTCCCGAAGTGGGGGTAAGCTTTCGAGGGCCGAAAGTCGTATACTCTGTGCCGGGCAAAACGCTGTATTGCGCATGTGCAGCGGCAGCTATTTGTCATTTCATGGTCACATGGTTTTGTTTTGAACGGTGTCACGTGCGACAGTTGTTGTTTTTCGAGGTTGTGTTGACCAATTTTGACACTTCGCGAGGATCGCGGCAAAGAAGCGTAATGCGCATGCGTCACTGTGGGATACGGATTTAGTCCAACCCTTTCCAGGGAGTTATCTCTCCTTAGTCTCTAGCCTTCTTGCCCGAAACAATTGTATTATGAAATGTCTTCCGTCAAAACTCCTACAAGAAAATAAAAGGGCTTCAGCAGAAACGTAAACACCAAGGCACCTGCACTTCTGCTGTAAAACTAAAACATTGCTCTGTGATTTGTCTTCAATTTTTAATAAGGTTTATGAACTCTTTACATTTCTTCATGGAATCAACCTCCGAACCGGTGGTAGAGCCCCATAATGTTTATGCATATATATTTATTATTATACTATTATTTTATCTACGTTTATTATTATTCTTATATTTAGCTTTATGACTCATCATAAGTGCTTGTAAAAGCTTACATTAAAAAAACATATTATTTCATTTCATTTTATTTCCCGATCGAGTCGCAGTAGGTAATATTTTTGCGAACACCACCTCATAAGACACAATAAAAAAATGGCATGTTGCGTTGCAACTTACCCTCAAGGAGTTGAGTTCATTCTCAGCCTTGTCCAACAAAGCCTTAGCCTCCGTCCGCTTGTTCTGGTGGTAGGCCACGATGCCCTGCAGCAGGTACATGCGCATCAGCAGCACTCGCTCGTTGGCTACAATACAGAAATATGAACTCAAACTCAAATAATAATATCTTTATTTAAATAGACTTAATCAGTACTTTTAAATAGTCAAAAAATATACTAAATAGTAGACATAAATACTATAATAATATGAATATATAAATAAACAGTATACAAACAATGCGACTCTACCACCGAGAAGTTGATTCTTACTGAGAAGACCCGGCGAGAAACTCAGTAGTTACTCTTTTACACTTGTTGTGGTTTCACAATGCGAGTTAGTTTATGAGGGTTTTAACTAAAGGATTAAGAATATGCATTTGACTCATTCCCTATTTATGTATAATGGACGGACATTTATTTATTTATTTTTTGTTAAAATGAACTGACATTTTATTTAGCTAGCCAAAGAGTACACGAGGCAACGGATGGTGATGTGATGGAAGCTAAAACAAAATATAAAAGGTTGAAAGGTATAGTAAAGGAGGTAGTAAATAAAAAGAAAGAAGAACAAAAGGACGAATTTAACAGGAAGCTTACTGAAGACTTCCAGTCAAACATAAAGTTTTTCTGGAAGTCCGTACGAACTGCTAGGGGAGCATCTACAACATCAAATCTAGCAAAAATCAGAGGCAAGGATGGAAGTAGTTTGAAAGGTGAAGAATGTGTTTTAAGAAGATGGAAGGAGTATTTTGAAAGTTTGTTTAAAAGAGATGATGCATTGGCAGAAACAGCTGATGTCGTTATGGAAGTGAATGAAGAGGATAACCAGATTAGCATGGATGAGATTATGATAGCGATGAAAAGTATGAGAGCTGGTAAGGCTGCAGGGTACGATAGAGTGTCTGTCGAGATGCTGAAGCCAGGGCGAGGCATAGCGGGTAGTCAGTTGTACCGCCTTTTCAATATGTGTTGGAGGACCGGCCGAGTCCCGGGAGACTGGTGCAAAGCCGTGATCGTGCCTTGTTCAAAGTTCAAAGGGTCACAACAGGACTGCAAAAATTACCGCGGAATGAGCCTGCTCAGCGTTGTCGGCAAATTGTATGCAAAAGTGCTGATTAATAGGGTAGTGAATGAAACCGAGCACAAGATATGGGATGCACAAGCGGGATTCAGAAGGGGAATGGGATGTACGGATCAGGTTTTTTCCTTACGGTGCATAGCTGAAAAGTTTTTGGCCAAAAGTCAAAAAGTCTACTGCATATTCGTGGATCTGGAAAAAGCCTATGATCGAGTGAGGAGGAATGAATTGTGGTCGACATTATCTGCGTATGGAGTGAGCAGTTGCCTGATACGAGCGCTGAAATCTCTCTACGAGGGTTCCAGTGCTTGTGTCAGAGTAGACGGGATGTACACTGACTGGTTTGATATCCATAAGGGTGTTAGACAGGGCTGTGTAGCGTCACCGTGGCTGTTCAACCTATTCATGGATAATTGTTTGACGGGTTTGAAAGATAGGAATTATGGTTTGAGAATGGATGGGTTACTCGTGAAATGTCTTCTCTACGCCGATGATCAGGTAATACTTGCATCGTCGGCCGACGAGTTACAGGATATGGTAACGGCAATGAATGCGTCACTGGAAGAGAGAGGTATGAAAGTGAATGTGAGTAAAACCAAGACAATGGTGTTTGAAAGAGATGATAGTGTGACAGAATGTAAGATTTTTATTAGTAAAAGTAAAGTAAAGTAAAGTAAAAAATATCTTTATTCATATAGACTTATAAAAAGTACTTATGACATGTCATGTGACAAAAAAAAATTGTAGCAAAAATATACTGAATAAAAATAAACTTACATAAAATAATACTATGATAGTTCATATCATAATTAAATATAATGTGACTCTACCACCGGTTCAGAGGTTGTTTCCGATCGAGAAGACTCCGGCAAGAAACTCGATGGTTACTCTTTTCAATCTTGTTTTTATACACAAAAATGGAATTGACAGAGTAAAGTCATAACAAAAAAAGTGTGCAGAGGAGCAGATTATACCTAAGATGACCACAAATTCTTATCATTTAAGAAATCGTCAACACTATAATAACCCCGCTTCATTAACTTAGCTTTAATTTGTGACTTAAACTCGTGAAGAGGCAGTTCAACAAGAGTTTGCGGAATCTTATTAAAATATTTACACATTGACCAACAAATGATTTCCCTACCTTATGCAGTCTTAGACTGGGAGTTACGAGCTTATTTTTATTTCTGGTATTGAGTTTATGAACATCACTGTTTTTCTTGAAGAGATGCAAGTTTTTACGGACATATACTACGTTATCATAAATAAATTGAGAGTACACAGTTAAAATATCTATCTCTTTGAATACTTCACGAAGCGAGTCGCGTGGTCTAAGGTTGTAAATGGAGCGGATAGCTCTTTTTTGAAGAACAAAGATGGTGTTGAGATCCGCTGCCGAGCCCCACAACTGAAGACCATACGACATAACACTGTGAAAATAACTGAAGTACACTAATCTTGCTGTTGCGATATCAGTCAGGAGCCTTATTTTTCTAACAGCATAAGCTGCCGAACTAAGTCTTCCTGCCAGGGCAGAAATATGCGGACCCCACTGTAACTTGGAATCGAGAGTAATTCCCAGAAATACAGTGGATTTCGCAATCTCTAATGGCTCGTTATTCATGTTTATAATGGTATCGACCTGTCTTACATTGGGCATAGAAAATTTGATACATTTGGTCTTCTTAGCATTAAGCAGTAAATTGTTACTCGTGAACCAATGCAGTACCTTAGAAAGAGTATTATTTACGTCGTCAAGTGCTTTGTTACTTCTATCTACGTTAAAAATTAGAGAAGTGTCATCAGCAAATAATACAATCCCACATAGGTCTTTGACAAAATAAGGCAGGTCATTTATATAGATTAAAAACAGCAGAGGACCCAATATTGATCCCTGGGGCACGCCCATACGTATGGTGGCACCGGAAGAGTTCGTACCATTGATACTCACTTTTTGTATTCTATCAGTGAGGTAAGATTCTATAAGGCTAAGTGAAATATTTGAAACACCGTAATGCCTCAGCTTAATCAGTAAGATTTCATGATCTACGCAGTCAAATGCTTTTGATAAATCACAAAAAACTCCTATTGCATCTTGCTTGCCTTCCCACGCATCAAATATGTGTTTGATGAGCGCAACACCTGCATCGGTTGTATTCCTATTTTTAGTGAATCCAAATTGATTACTATGTAATAAGTTATTCAAAGCAAAGTGAGAATGTAATTGATTCAATATTATTTTTTCAAAAATTTTACTTATTGCTGGTAGAATAGAAATAGGTCTATAATTGGATGGGTCACTTTTCTCACCTGACTTATAAAGGGGTATGACTTTACTAAATTTCATTAAATTAGGGAACTGACCCTTGTCTACACAGTTATTAAAAAGTAACGCTAAACTAGGGGAGATGGCATCTATGACTGATTTAAGTATATCAACAGAAATACCCCATAAATCCTCCGTTTTTTTTATGTTAAGTTCTATAAACGATTTGAGGATGGTATGAGGAGATATATGATCAAAGCAAAAACTAGTGGCGCACTCATTAACACTTGATGTGAGGAGATAACTAGCTAGCAGTGAACTAGAATTTAGTTTACTGGTAGTAATAAAAGGTATCTCAGAGAAAAATGATTCAAATGTATTAGCTATATCAACGTCAGACTTAATAATATTATCTTTAATTTTAAGTGAGAAAGAGTTATTGCGTGGTATGGACTTACAAGTTTCTTTGTTTATAATGTTCCAAGTCGCTTTGATTTTGTTTTTTGCTTGTTTTATTTTGTCTCGCAAAAACATGGACTTGGCAACATTGCAAGATTTTTTAAATATCTTAGAGTAAGATTTAATATAGTCTACTAGTTTGGGACTATGAAAGTTCGCTTTTAAATCATATAATTCGTATAATTTAATCCTACTTTTATGAATACCTGGAGTAGCCCAGTCACTGAATTTAAATTTAAATTTATCAACTGTCACTTTTTTTTTGAAAAAATGGTGTTATGTTCAAGATGTATATTGGGGGTGAAAAGGTAGAGCAAGTGAAAGAATTTGTGTATCTGGGTACTATGTTTACGAGAAATGGAAGATATGAGGGTGACATTGAAAGGAGAGTGAATGCAGGTAATAGAGTGAACGGGGCGCTGCATGCCTTTATGAGCAGTCACAGAGTGTCGGAGAAAGCCCGACTGGCAGTTCACGGGGGCGTGCTGGTACCGACATTAATGTATGGTAGTGAAAGTTGGGTATGGCAGAAGAAGGATGAAAGTAAAATAATTGCAGTGCAAATGAGAGCATTAAGAAGCATGGCTGGGGTAAAACTGAGTGATAGAATTAGAAACTGTGTAATAAGAGAACGATGTGGTGTGAAAGAAGACGTGGTTACTAAAATTGAGATGGGAATGCTGAGGTGGTTTGGTCATATGGAAAGAATGGATGAAAGGCGATTAACGAAACGGATTTATGAGGCAAGGGTAAATGGGACTGTTGGAAGGGGAAGACCCAGAAGAACGTTTCTTGGGCAAGTTCAAGATGTTCTCAGAAAGGGTCGGGTCAAGAGTACCTTTAACCGACGAGCATGTATGAAAGGACTCATGAAAGTAGAAGAAGCGCAAGATGTATGTCAGGATCGCAGCAAGTGGAAAGAAGTGGTCTCTGCCTACCCCGTTGGGAAAGAGGCGTGATGGTATGTATGTATGTATGTATGTATTTATAATAGGCTTGGAATTGAATTGTAATTGAATTGAAATTATTCTAAATGTATTTACTTCAATCGCATATTAAGTGTTTAACTTTTTAGTCAACTAGTTACGCATGACGTTATCATAACATTTGTATATCGATAGATCGATTAAACATGTATGCACGATACCTAAAAATAAGAACCAAAAATATACCATGTTTATACAAATAAATATTTTATCTATATCTTTAATCTAAAAGCAGCTTATCTAGAAGCTTTTTAAGTCAGAAGTAATTTGTTCCATTAATAACCATTTAGTTCCTACATTGTGTAGGAAATGGAAAATGAAACTTATTTGTATTATTAATGAACAAAATAAATATAATTAACTACACTGAAATAATACTAAAAGAAGTGTTTTTTCATAAATGTGTTCATTTACATACCAGCAGTGCCTTTCAAAGCGATAAGCCTCTCGTGATTTTCACCGTAGGTATTTTTAAACGATTCTTCAGCCCTGAAAGTAAATAAACAATCAATGTACATACGTTTGCTTAAATATTTTACTATCTATCTATGAAGCTTGATAGCTAAACTGCCATAGTCTCATAATTAATTTTCTTTCGTGAAAGATAGATTGTCTCATCTAACTTTATTTTTACAATATAAACCATTCAAACGTTTGCATTCCAACTAAAAAGCCAGCAATGACCCAAAACTTGGCGGTGAGACTCACCTCGCAAGCCTAGTGGCCGCGTCCGAAGCTGAAGACAAGTTCTGCAGGCACAGGTAGCACCAGGCTATGTCCAGCTGAAGCACCGCCCAGTTGTCAACTGTTTTCAGGATTGAGGAGCTGCATTCACTGTTGAAAAAAAAAGAAACGAACGTAAACTTATTAATTTATTTATTCAATTCTCACGTGTCACTTGGTACTTTATTAGATCAAATGGACCAAATGGTCAAAATTAGTAAAATGTGAAAGAAATACTAAATAATAGAAAATACTGTTTTCTTTTAATCCTTTTAGATGTCAAAAAGAAGGAAATTTTGTAAGTATTAATGTTTTTTGGTGGAATTTTGAAAAAAAAAACGAATTCCGGGAGATTTTGATGAATTTTTTTGACTGTTATTGATGCTTAATTCTCTTTGAAAGCTTGCGCAGTTGACGTCTAGAGCGGTTGCTAGTGATTTTCCATAAAGCCATACCTGAGCTGCCGGTCAGCCTCCAGCAGCAGCAGCAGCAGCAACAGCGCCAGTGCCAGCTCCTTCTGCATGGCGCTCCGACGGTGGTAGCTCCACCGCCGGCCCATGAGACCAGTGGCCACCGATGTTGCATACCTGAGCTGCCGGTCCGCCTCCAGCAGCAGCAGCAGCTACAGCGCCAGCGCCAGCTCCTTCTGCATGGCGCTCCGACGGTGGTAGCTCCACCGCCGGCCCATGAGACCAGTGGCCACCGATGTTGCATACCTGAGCTGCCGGTCCGCCTCCAGCAGCAGCAGCAGCTACAGCGCCAGCGCCAGCTCCTTCTGCATGGCGCTCCGACGGTGGTAGCTCCACCGCCGGCCCATGAGACCAGTGGCCACCGATGTTGCATACCTGAGCTGCCGGTCCGCCTCCAGCAGCAGCTACAGCGCCAGCGCCAGCTCCTTCTGCATGGCGCTCCGACGGTGGTAGCTCCACCGCCGGCCCATGAGACCAGTGGCCACCGATGTTGCATACCTGAGCTGCCGGTCCGCCTCCAGCAGCAGCACCAGCGCCAGCGACAGCTCCTTCTGTTTGGCGGCGGCGCGCCCGCGCTCGTGCAGCGCCAGCCCCACCAGCAGCGCGCGCCGCTCCGCCGGTGGTAAGTCCACCGTCTTCCCTGATTGGTCCTCCAACTGATAACAACGGCTTAATAACAGTCTAAAACATTCTTGTTCGATTTTTCACAACCAAACTGCTCGTGATCGTAATGACACGCAACTGTCGTCAAAACGTCAAGCTAAAATTATTTTCTCGATTCATTACATGATGTTTGTCTGATTGAGATAGCTTCTAGCGAAAAGGCCTCCTAAACTGCACATCTACATAATGTATCTATAATATTTTGTTTGTGCAGATAACATAACATATACTATTTTCTATTTTAGCGGTCAAATAGTCCACGCGAAGCCTCAGGCAGCAAGATATACAGAAGCACAGAAAAATACCTTGATGTACTCATCATCATCGGCGAGATCGTCGACGTACTCCGACAGCAGCGTCGCGTCATCCCTGGTCGCCTTCATCTCCATGTACATGTTGTCTTCTTTCTTCACCTCCTCAGGTGCCTCTTAAAGCGAAAATTTAAGTTTAACAAAACACATTATGCACTCCTGCTATCAAACGTATGAGTCTTTTATGATGACATTAATTATTACTGATTCTTTTCAGCTCTATCAAATTATTTCAGCAGAACAGTTTTCTGACATAAAGACGTAATATGTGATAAATTATACACTTGTAACTTTAAATTATTAGCAAATGTGGCTGTAATTAGTGACTGCAAATGAGAAATGTTTCATTTTATCATCTACTAGCTATCCACCCGCGGCTTCGCCCGCGTGAACTAATTTTTATGACATACGGGATTTTTTCCGACTTACGATACTTGTTATTCACAAAATCCCGTCTTAGTTCACACCTACGTCCTAAAATCCCTATGCTAAATTTGAGACTCCTAGCACCTGAAGTAACGAATTTTCATACAAACAAACTATCAACCAAAAACAACCTCTTAGAGGTAGAATTTCACAAAAACCCGTCTTAGTGAGCACCTAAAAAGAACCTGTATGCAAAAAATGAAAACTTCTAGGACTTGTAGTGTCTGAAATTTCGCGATGACTGACCTTTCGCTTTTATATAATTTAATAATTTTGCGTGCATATTTTTTAATTTCACGATATCTCAGAATCTATTAATCCAATTAATGTGTTGTTAAGGACAAAATTTTTCTCCGTTAAATTCTCTTGATGATGAAATAAATTAAGGATTGATATGCTTGTGTAGTAATAATGCATAAAATCTACCTTTTAATTTACATTATTTTTTTAACACATAACATACCTCATAGCTACTTATTTATAAAAGATAGATGTAGTGTGTTGCGGGCTTTTTTATGCATCTACTAAAAAACTATATTTTTGTATTACATTGTATGCACGTATAATCAACAGTGGGGCCAGCGGCCACATGAAAAGATTTTCGATAGCGCTTTTTTCCCGGATTACTTCATAAGTTGCTACTTGATCTGGCTGAAAATTAATTCTTCAAAACAAATATATGCCTATAGCAATCAGGGATAATGTAGCTTTTTAACAGTGAAATATTTTTTTCAGTAGTTTCGGAGATAACCGGTCCCAAACATAGAAACTCACAAATGCTTACCTCTCTAAAATATTAGTATAGATTTTGGTAGCCAAAGACTAAAAAATATTGAAACTCCTTGCACTATAATTTACGAAGTCAAACTTCAGAAAAAGGTGATTTTATATACATACTTTGAAAAAATGCAATGTAATGAGCTCAAAACAATATAATTTCTGCTGAATAAATAAAACATCCTTATATTTAAACATGGTGCATTAAAAGATGTTTAAATTAGGAATTATTAAAAACTGAACCAATAAACTATGAACTTTTTTATCATAAACTAAAAATATATACCAGCCATAATTAAAGCCATAATGTGAGTTCCATTCTTCAGTCCCTGCTCCTCTAGGTGCAGAGTTGGCTTTATAACCTTGCCATTAAATATTAGCTTTACTCTGCAAGCAAAACATAATACAATACATAATATAAGCTCCAAATGTTACAATTAAATTATTTACACAGTGTATTTTATTTAAATGTTTTTTTTTGTATACTACGTCGGTGACAATCAAGCACGCGGACCGCCTGATGGTAAGCGGTTATCGCGGCCTATGGACGCGTGCAACACCAGGGGTATCACTCGCGCGTTGTCGACCATGTAAAAACCTTTTCAAAGCTAACCTTAAATTTGCAATGCATAAACTTTAGGCTTTCATATTTATAAAAATGTAATTAAAGAACAAAACCAATTAGACATATATGCATTAAGAATTAGGAAATAATAGAATGGATTGGATTTTGATTGTATCTATGGGAAAGTAAGGTACATAATGCAAAACACACCTGCTTTCAGTCACACCAACTTCTTCGGCAATAACCTTCATCAGTTCACTGCCTGGCACTTCCAGCTTCTTTTGCACCCTTAAGATCCTTGCCCCCTCCCCAGGCACCATGGCCTTGATACGGAACGTTGCACTCCCAGTTTCTTTGAACTCGGCATTGGCTTTATATCGGTCAATGGAGTGCAGCTGCAGCTCATGCAGGGCCCGAACAACTAGCTCTGGATTCACTGACAGATCTGTAGCATATTTTTTTGCTAGGTCCTGCAATTTTGTTTTGTTAATTTAATATTATCATCAAAAAACTAGATTAAAACTTTAAAAATAAAATTATATTACTGTAATTTCAAAAGCTGCATGATTTTAATAATACATCTTAAGCTTATGTAGCTTTTCATGTGTTACATAAATTTAAATCGCTGATTGCAAATGTGGCCCCTGTGCATACAAACTGTTACAACAAATGTTTTTTTCAGTAAGAGAACATTATGTTATGCCCTATACATAACCTGAAACCATTTTAGTATCGAAAACATCAATGAATATATACCTATCAAAACTGCCCTAATCATTTATACTTTTAATTAATACTAATGCTAATCAAATGAAAAGAAATAGTAGTATGTAAGCACAGCTATTCTAAAAATAACCTAAAGAATAAATTTAATTTGACTTTTTATTTCCTGAAAGCACAAATGATTCTATACATTGAATATTTCCTAATCTGGATAACCAGGTCACCTGCAAACAGTTTATGTCAACAGCTGAGTAAATGTAAACAAAGAAACCTTTTATTGAAACCCTACGAATATGTTTTCCAAAATATTGTTATTTTAGTGAAGAATAAGATTAGTGATGAAATAACTACAGAAGATGACAATGATGATGAAACCTACCTGCAAACCCTGGGAAATTCCATTGTCTGGAATAATGTATGGGGACTCCCATAGCTTCACCTTTTCTTCGTTTAGCTTTGCCCGAAGCTTGATCAGCAAGTCCTCATGCTGCAGGTCAACATCCATAACGGAGAAAGTCCTTCAAAATATAAGACAAGGAGAATGATGAGCCAAATATCAAATTCAAAACACACGTCTTCCGAAAAAAATACAAACAAATCTATCACAGATTAAAGGAACACAGCTGTCACATGTCAGCACATTCAATTCATTTTTTTTTTTTTTTTCGTTCCTCTTGGAACAGGCTAAGGTCTGAGACCATGCTGCCTCGTCATCAGTTTACATTCAATTCAATGAGATGACAGTAAGTACATTTTTTTTTGTTGGTCTTGGTTTGGAACACTGCTTTTTTGCTTATAACAAAATTAATCAATTAACCTCTTATTTTAGTTGAAAATTTCTGGGTTGAGTCACTTTTTTGGTCACTGTGTCGGGATCTGTTGAGATAAATGCCGGTTTATTTTTCACTATGAGTTGAATACCAGGTTTAGTGAATTTATGATAATAATAACAAACAAATTTAAAAATAGATATCACAAAAATTTGAACACACATTTGAATTTCAAAAATACATATGCCGTACCCGTCCTCACGTACCCTTTGGAATTTTTCGCTGGTCATAATCCGACCTCAAGAAACATCAGCACCCCATTAATACACAAACGACTAAATATAGAAAGCACCATCCTAGATCTTGCACACAGATACTCACCCTGCCGAGGCATGAATGCGGCCGAGGTATCATATACATCCAGAATCTTCACAATAAACTCAAAAAAAACTTAAAACTAAATTATCTTTATTCAAATGGACTGTATCAGTACTTTCAAATCGTCAAATTTACAGTAATTTTATTTTATAATTTATTTACAAATTTAATAATATACATAAATACCATAATAATATGGATATACAGGGTGGTCCAAACATACACGTCAATCAATTTTTTTTTGCTACCAATTTCCCAATTTCTTAATTTTTTTTATAGTTGTTATATGCGTTAAGGATGTTAATTCATCAGACCCATCTAGCTCTATTATTCAACTAATAAATTAAAAAAAAAACAGGCTATTATCTCAACAGGTCGCGCTACAGTGACCTAAAAAGTGACTCAACCCAGAAATTTTCAAAAATTCGTAAAAAACAATTACAACTCGAAAACTACGAAAAATCGGGAAACATACATGGGGTATTTTCGGATACCCCTGAGTATCAAGAAGCTAAAAAAAAATAGTTGACGTGTATGTTTGGACCATCCTGTATAAATACACAGTATACAGATATAATGCGACTCTACCGCCGCGTCGGAGTTGTTTCTTGCTGAGAAGACCCGACGAGAAACTCAGCAGTTTTAAACTTGTTTTGGGTTTACAACAGGCGTTAGTAAAGTACAAGCAGTGTGTCATTTTGATAAAAATAAACCTGAAAGGATTTAAAACAAAAGTTCATTTCAACAATTCAAAAAGAAAAAAAGAAATATTTAATTCCGCATCGAGCAAAGAGCTTACACCCAGGCATTTTTATCTATAAGGCAGTATGTTGTAGTTTAATAGCCCTTATTTAATAAAGCTGTTTTGATGTGATTTTTGAATCTATGTAAAAATAAACACAAATGGTTTTTGAAATTTTGTTGTTATAATGTATACCTTGCCCCATAAAGGATCCTAAAACTTTTTATAACCTAAAGAGTGGAAGTGCAATTTTATCCTTATACCTAGTATTTTTGCAATGTATGTCACTGTGTTTAGTATAGAGACCAATATTTCTGCTCACCAAAACAATGCAATTGTAAATATATTGTGAACATACAGTGAGGATACCAATTCTCTTAAAAACTCCCTAGCCCGTTCATCTATAAGCCCGTGCACGAAGCTTACAGATGGATCTGATCGCTCGCTTCTGGAGGATAAAGATGGTTTGTATATCCGCCGCTTGACCTCAAAGTACAATGCCGTAAGGCATTACACTGTGGAAATAACTAAAATAAACTGAACGAGCAGTATCAACATCTGTTAATAACCTAATTTTTCTCACCGCAAATGCAGCCGAACTAAGTCTGCCTGAGAGAGCTGTTTTATGAGGGTTCCGTTGCAGTTTTGTATCTAATGTGATTTCAAGAAAAACTGTTGTATCTACAAGCTTCATAGTATTACCATCTATATTTAGATTAATTTGGTTATCTTTAACATTGGGTAACTTAAAATAATACATTAAGTCTTTTTTGCATTAAGCTGTAGATTATTTACTGTGAACCATTGTAAAACCTTTGAAAGTGCGTTATTCACATCATCAAAATGGGTTTTATTTCTGTCAGTTTTAAAAACTAAAGATGTAGGTATCGTCTGCAAACAATACAACATCACAAATATATTTTAAGTGAAAAGGTAAATCATTTATGTATTGGACCTAAACTAGATCCTTGAGGGACCCCCATTTTAACGTGTGATCCTATAGACAGTACACTCTTAATATCAACTTTTAGAGTTCTTAAACTAAGGTACGAAATTACTAAATCTAAAGCATTATCCCTTACCCCTTAAGAATCAAGCTTGCGTGTAAGTGTATCGTGATCAACGCAATCAAAGGCCTTGGACAAGTCACAGAAGATGCCAAGAGCGTGCTGTGAATCCTCCTTAGCCATAAAGATGTGTTTTAGAAGTTCAATTCCAGCATCAGTAGTAGAACGGTCTCTAGTGAATCCATAGGTATTGTTCACTGTGTAAGAGATTGAAACAAATCACAACACTCCGAACGTTCTGCCACAACCGTGCACCTACTTGACATTCACATCACGCCGCAGTTCAATAAAACATCAAACACACTCCACTCAACCTTAGCAACCACACGTCACAGCAAATAAAAAGAATACTCAACCTCATGAAAAAATGGATACCTGGCTGCAGAAATCCCTCCATGGTAGACATCGCCATGATCTTCTTAATCCTAACGTTGATAAAGCTGCGTCGAACACGTGAACACGAGAAGAGGCGAGTTGTTTCCAGAGACGGAGGGGTTTATGATAGCAATCCAATCCAGGATCAAACAATTGACACCAAGCACTATAAGAAAACATATCATCCGCGACATTAACTTTTAATCAGATCTCTGCCGCCACTGCCATAGTGCTTTAGAAACTATACAGCATATTACCGGAGCTTGTAGATCCATCACTCAAACGGACTAAAAACACAGACACGACAAAGTAGCTGCAATAGTAACCAATATTTAACATTCAAATACAACCTAATAAACGAGACAACTGCATATTACAAATACACTCCACAGGTCATTTTGAACAATTCCAATTGCAAACTATACTGGGACAGAACTATCACTTCAGATTTATTCTGACAATTTTATATCTTGACATTCATTCTCATTTCAATATGTAATTTTTTTATTTTTTTTGTACTATTCTATAAAATAATTTTGATTCCTTAATTTGTATATTAAACTTGTAAGCACCTTGGACTTAGTCTGTAAGCATGCAAGTGTTTTGAATGAATAAATAAAGTAAAGTAAAGATAAAACCATCCACCACAACAGACCCGACATAACACTTCACGATACGATCAATAAATTAGTTCACCTCATAGATATTGCCGTACCTAACCCTCATAACCTTACTGCTACACATACTAAGAAACTTATTAGTAGGTATACCCACCTAACTATAGAATTAAAAACACAGTGGCTAGTGAACACTGTTAAAACAGTACCAATTATAATATCATCTACAGGGGTTATTCCCCTGACGTTACACAATAGCCTAAACATTCTCAAGATACACCCTCTCACCTTTCTTCTGTTAGAAAAAGCCGCCGTCCTTAATACTTGCCGAATCGTACGTCAATTCCTGTCACTTGGATAGCAAAAAAAAAATATTCAAAAAAACATATCATGTACCTAGTTTTCGTTTTGGCCAAAAGCCAGATGGCCATATCCCCAGTAATTGGAGACTTTTTGATAAAAGTATAATTATAAATAAAAATTATAATTAAAGTTTATTTCGGACACATAAACATCCTTAATGTAAATGCTTATGTATGTACCAACGTACATACATAAGCATTTACATCCAAAGCACTTATCCAAACTCTTAAAAAAAACTGAAATTGAAAAATTTGGAATTGATAGGTAGTTACCTATTTTCTCTAAGTTTTGAAAGTCATGTAAAAAATAAGTAGCTTAAACTTTTTCATTCAAATTATTTTTTAAAACTCCACTATTTTCTAAAACTAGGTATCCTTCATGTAAATTTCAATGAGTTACTTCAACGGCATCATACCTACTTTTTTCATTCAAATGTCACAAGTGTAAAATTCAAGTAATCAGTGTATCAAATTAAACTTGATTAAAAGTGAAATTTATGGATTCACTAATAAGTGAAATTTATAAATTCATTAAAAAAAACATGTTAAAGAGTTTTTAAAATTGTCCTAATTTTAAAAACTCTGTAACATGTTTTTTCTTGTTTCACACAGATTTGACGTGGTTTTAAAAAAATATATATTAAAAAAGGCGTCTAAATAATGAACACTAAAGGCCTGCGCAGATGACGTACTTTTCCGCCAGTTAAAAGTCCGCCGCGGACTTTCCGCGGACTCAACGCACACGGAGCGCGATCATTTCTTGTCCATTTTAGTATGATGCCGTTAAAGAAACTCATTGAAACGACCAAGGCTTGGACCAAGTTCTGCCTAGGAATGGGAGTTGGTCCAGTGGTACGGTAACATTAACATGAACTTGAAAAAAATATTTAAAACAAAGCTGTTTTTCTTTGGACTCCAAGGATAGATTTTTAAGCGCTTTTAATTACCTAATTAGTGATAGTCTGAGGAACAAAATGCACTAAGTATGAGAGCATTCTAGGCAGCAACCTTGGTCTAAATCTGTGCTTTGGTCCAACTTCCATATAAAATTAGGCAAATTCCTGTACATGATAGATAGTTGAAAATAAATTGGATGAAAAGTATATGCTATTTCTTTTTAAGGCTTTTAAAACTTAAAGACTTTGCAGAATTTCTAACTTTTTCAATTTCAGTTTTTTTTCTAGAGTCTTGAACTTGATAAGCGCTATGGATGTGAATGGTTATAAATCCACTGAACCTAATATTCACCTAAAAGCAAAAAAAAATAGGCATTTATCTCAACAGATCCCGCCACAGTGACCTAAAAAGTAACTCAAGTCAGAAATTTTTAAAAATTCGTAAGAAAATTAATAACTCGAAAACTACAAAAAATCGGGTAACATACATGGGGTAGGTATTTTTGGATACTCCCGAGTGTGAGTACCTACCTAAGCTAAAGAAAATTTATTGACGTTATTATTCGGACCACCCTGTATAAATACTAAAAAAACTTGTTTACTAAACCATTTAAATATTATGTACTTAGGTACTAACGTAGTGTTTATACAGGGTGTCCCAAAAAGAAGTGTCAAGCGGAAGCCCACAGATAGAGCACCCTTTGGGGTGCCCGAATCACCCCCATGTATGCTCCGCGATTGTTCATAGTTTTCGAGTTATGATTTTTTTTCTGAATTTATGAGAATTTCGGACCTAAAAGTTAAAATTTTTTTTTTTTTAAAAAGTAGAAGATTTTTCACATTTTTTCTTTGCCCAACTGAAGCATCATTAATTGCACTTTGATGCATAAAACAATCAGCTTCATAACTTTGACCAAAATATTAAAATGTTGGTATAAAACCAAAAATGTACGGTTAATGAATAAAGACTTCAATTTTCAACTTTAAATTAAAAATCTAAGCGGGTGACTGTATGGTTTCTCTAAGTAAAGCTCAAAAATGCTCCAGAATCTCAGCTTTCATAATCATTACAAAACAGAAGTACTTAATGGGCTACTTTGGCTAAAATCAACCTTCAAAGACAGCGAGGTGGAAAATTCTTGAAATTAGCCATCAGATTAATATATGCTCCCTAGCCGGTTTCGGCTACGGTGACTTCTATAAGTATCCATAGTCCGCAATATGAGAGCTACGTTGGGCTGCCCTATCATGTGCCCTTAAATGACTACAGTAGCCAATTTTGTTTGAAAACGTGGGAGAAGATTGCCGACACGTTAGGACACCGTTGACATACTTATAAGAAATAGCCGTTGGAGGTCTTGCGTTACGAGCATCGCGCTTAGAATCCAAATCGGATTTACGTTGCTCTTCGAAATTGAAAACTTTTTTCTGCACCAGGCGCCTCCACTCCAAACGGTGGCTAGCTGATTCTTCCCACTTTAGTGGATCAATGTCGCATCGCTTCATATGTCTTTTCTGAACATCCTTAAACCGTAAGAACTGGCCGCCTTGTTTCCGCTTGCCGTTTTGTAGTTCAGAAAAGAATATGCGCTTTGCCACCCTCTCGTCAGCCATGCGCGAGACGTGACCGCACTAACGAAGCTGCCGCCGCATCAAGTACGCCTCAATGCCGCAGACATTTGCCCGTCGAAGTACCTGAGTATTACGTACTCAATCTGACCATTTGATGTTCAAAATGTCACGCTAGCATTTGAGGTGAAACTTGTCTAGCGTGCGAATATGCTTCCGGTATAAAACCCAGGTTTCCGAAGAGTACAAAAGGTTTGGGAGTACTACAGCCATGTATACGGAAACTTTAGTAGATAGCTTCAGATCATGTCAACGCAACACCTTAGACCGAAGTTTACGGAACGCAGCCGCCGCAGAACTTATGCGGTGGTTTATTTCGCCTTCTAGGTCACACTTGTATGTGTTAGTGCTGCCTAAATACTTGAATTTCTCGACCTGTTTTAGCTCACAGTCGTCAATGCTTTTTGCCGTTCAGTATCGCCAGTGAAGTCCATTGCCATAACTTCGGTTTTAGACACACTGATTAAGAGACCGTAACGACAACAGACTTCATGGCAAGGAAGGAGTCTCATGGAAGGAGAGTCGGCTACAAAACACAGATCGTCAGCGTACATAATTTCCGTTATAACCTCGTGGGAGACCCTAGTGCGGGCTTTTAGTCTAGCAAGGTTAAATATTCCACCATCTGTTCGAAATCGTATCTTGATGCCAGATGAATTGTGTTTTAAATACAAATACAAATACAAATATTTTATTTGCCATTAAGTAGGGTACAGTACATGAAGTGATATAAATGATGAGAAGTGCATTAGCCTACCTAACTACAATTGTATAGCATGCAAACAATAATAATTTAAAAATTATTCACAGTAACTTAATCAGTGCTCAGATACGCATCTGATAACTAAATCGATAGCATTTATTATTTAAATAGTATTCATTCATTTATCTATAAAAAATTAAATATTATTTACTAAATTACAGGCTAAACATCAAAATCCTGTATCAACCACATCAAACTTTTATAGTTCTTTATATTTCAAAAAATAATTGAGTGAGTAAAATGTCATGTCCAACAACCACCTACGCAAAGATGTTTTAAAACTATTATATGGGAGTTCCTTAATGCGATTTGGTATTTTGTTATATATAGTGCCGCACATAGCATAGCAATTGTTTTGGAATCTTCTCGTTTTTGGGACTATCTCTAGCACCAGTCTATGGCGATTTCGAGTTGTTCTTTGATATACGTCCTTCGCTTGTACGAACTTGTGAATATTCCTTTTGACAAAAACACTTACTTCTAATATGTAAAGGCATGGCAGGGGCAGTATTTGAAGCGACTTAAAGTACGACAGACAGGATACATCAGGTGCGCTATATTGCATATGGCTCTAATACACCGTTTTTGGGCTATGAATAGTTTTATTATGTTAGTTCCATTGCCCCAGATCAATAAACCATATCTCAGAACCGACTCTACATACGCAAAACTTCACCGACTGCCATAGCGAAATAGAGCGCAAACAATGTCGGGGCTAACACACACCCTTGTTTGACTCCACAACTCACTGTAAACGACTCTGACTCTTCCCCCTTGTAGGTTACACAGCAGGTCATGTCGTCGTGCAACAGTCTGATCAAACGAACAAATTTCTCTGAGCATCCCAGTTTCGCCAGTACAGTCCATAGTGCTTCTCGCGGCACACAGTCGAAGGCTTTTTCCAGGTCAACGAAGCACAAATAAAGTGACTGACCTTGTTCGCGACTTTTCTCTTGTAGTTGGCGGTTAGAGAATATAGCCTCGCAAGTGCCCCTGTCTGGACGAAACCCGAACTGGGTCTCTGGCAACAACTTTTCCGAGATTGGTAACAGTCGGTTGAGAAGTACTCTGGCGAATATCTTTCCAGGAACAGAGAGCAGGGATATACCTCTGTAGGAGTTACAGTCAGAACGGTACCCTTTGTTCTTATAAAGTGTCTGTATGCGAGACTTCTTAAACTCAGGTGGTACTTTTTCTTCGTCCCAAAAGCGTTGAAATAGTTGCCAAATTACATAATGCACCTGCTCTCCTCCGTACTTAAGCAATTCACCAGCAATATTATCTATGCCAACTGCTTTCTTATTCTTTTGCTAATGGCTTTTTTGAGATCATCTAGCGACAGCGGTTCGTCAAGGCTGATATCTTCCGGCAAGAGGGGAAAAGATTTAATGTGGTCGAGATCTGCTCCTCGATCAATATTGAGCAAGTCATTAAAATGCTCTGCCCAACGTTTAAGTATGTCCTGCTTAGCAGAAAATTTTTGTATGCCGTCGCGTGATTTTAATGGCACACTACTCCGCACGGAAGTTCCTATTAGATTACGTACTTCCTCATATAAAGCACCCAGCTGGTGTGTATCCGCGAGCCACTGAATTTGTTCCGTCTTTTCAAGCCACCAGCTATCTTTGTATCCCCGGGTGATGCGTCTTACTTCCGTTCCACTTTTTTTGATCGCCTCGGATAAGCTGTCGTTACCATTAGATCTTAACAGCAAGTTACGGTGCCTTTCTAATGCCGCAGTTAAAACTCTATCATTTTGATCATACCAATCCTCGTTTATACGTTTTTTATGGCCTAGTACTTCGGTAGCAACAGTTTGTATAGAGGAAGATAGATACTGCCATTGCGACAATATTCCATTTTCACCGTTAAGAGTATCGGACTTTGTTAATAGATCGGACGGGTTCTTTTGATACTCTTCCCGTACTTCTGACAGACTTAGCTTATCTATATTCAGGGATTTAGGTTTAGGTATGATAGGCCTACGGGGCAAGAGTAAACGCAATTTAAGTTTAGAAATTAAGAGCCTATGGTCAGTCCAACAATTAGCGCCACGCATTACGCCGGTAATATGCACCTGGGGTACATCTCTTCGCCGGGTTATAACGTAGTCAATAAGGTGCCAATGTTTAGAACGTAGGTGCATCCAGGTTGTTTTATATTTATCGGGCAGTCTAAACAACGTGTTGGTGATAGTAAGGTCGAATTGTGCACACAAGGTAAGCAACAGTCGCCCATTGCTATTCATGTTTCCAACGCCATTTTTGCCTAGAGCACGAGTCGCCTAGTAACAAAATCTGCTCTCTCGAGTAAATTCGGCTAATACATTGGCAAAGCTCCTCATAGAATTGATCTTTGACGCTATCTTCATTGCTCATTGTAGGTGCGTAGACGCTTATAACATTGAGGAAATTATTATTATCCCGGTGAAGACGCAGTGTAATAATGCGGTCCGAGATGTACTGTGGACATTCCGGTAGCTTTTTAACAATGGATGTTTTAATAGCGAAACCTACGCCGGCTTGCCTCGATTCAGTCTGTGAACGTCCTTTCCAGAAAAACGTGTATCCACCGCCTATTTCTTCGAGCTCTCCTTGGTCTGCGATACGTTTCTCGCTAAGTGCAGCAATGTCGATATTATAGCGACCAAGTTCGCGAGCGACGACGGCAGTTTTACGTTCCGGGCAAAGGTTTCCGTCATTGTCAATCAGTGTACGCACATTCCACGCGCCGAAAGTCAACACAGTTATTTTTGCTATTGATTTTTTCTTGTGACGTCGACCGCGAGAAGTGAGGTGCCTGAGCAGCTGCGGTTGCTACCCCCACAATGAGAAAGGACGAGCTTTTTTTGGGACACCTTTTCTAGTCCCCTCCCCGGCTGAGCGGGGCAAGCAGTGCCTCCCTGAAAAGGGCTGCTTCGTCACCTAAGGTGCTGCCCAATCTGCACTGTCGCCCTATTGCAGGGCAGAAACGACCACTCTCCTTAGGCCGCCTACGTGCAGGTATTGAACAAAGCCGAGTGTGCACCACTACCCGACCTCTCTACCGCCACCCATCGCCGTAGGACTTGTCATGCTCGGAGTCCGGGAACAGAAGCAGTCAGATGTGCGTGACATATTTAAGTGCGTAAGCAGTTGCGCTGGTACAGACGCACTCTCTCGTCCTTGCCCTCGTGTATCCAATGGAACAGATAGCTGCTACAATCAGTAGAGGGCTTGGATGCAGTAAATAAATGTTCAGATTAATAAATGTTTTTTGGTCATGTTATCATTCCTGAAGTTCATTAATTTGTTAAATAACCAAAAATTACTGCAGGAAAGTTGATTAAAACCTTTTCTCGCAGATAATCACTGTCACTTTGAAGCAAGGTGTCAGAACCCTGAACAGATTCCGTCTTGATAAATTTTGACAGCGGCGCCTGGTAAGGGGTTATGGACTTTGAGTGCGATTACGATTTAGTTTTGTGTGGATACTGGACTTCGACTAATTTGGCTTTCTCAACGAACCTTCGAGCCCATTCGTTTGGTGAGATGCCTTTCACATCACGTGATTATGCTCTTATGCATTACTTTTATGGCTTTGCAAGAGGAAACGCTTCTGCAGCAGCCAGATTGTACAGGGAGCAAGTACAAAATGGAGGTGGAGCTCAACCCGAAACTTGGCCTGATTTCCGCATGATTTTAAGAGTGCATAACTCTTACATGGGAGAACATCCACCAGGTAGAAGACCAGGCCGTGTATCTCAAATGCATGACCCAGATAGTGTCGAATCTGTGCTCGAAGAAGTGGCAAGAGATTCATCAGTAAGTGTGAAAACAATACAACGTCGAGCCGGAATTCCAAAATCACTAGCACATCGCATACTCCAACAAGAGGGTTTTCACCCATATCTTAATTAAAAAGTTCAGCAGCTTAAGCCCGCAGACTATCCGAGAAGAGTAGCGTTTTGTCAGGAAATGTTGCGGCGTCAGCTGAAAACGATTTTAAAAAAAAATAGATTTTATGGACCCATGAGTCACATTTTAAGAGATGTGGAATTTTGACACAACTGAAAACATTGAAAATCCACACTTACCCGGGAATCTAATTTCCAAGAACAATTCAGTGTCAATCTATGGTCAGGCATCTTAAACGGACAGCTGATTGGTCCGTTCGAACTACCTGACCGACTAAACGGCGAGGCCTATTTGCATTTTCTACAACATAATCTCACCGACTTGTTAGGAGATGTTGACGTGTTAACGCTTTATAGGAATATGATTTTTCAAAACAACGGCGCCCCATACCATTTTGCGAGAATCGTCAGACAATAGGTATTTGTCTGAAAGATTTTCAGACAGGTGGCCGTGTAGGGCCCATTGCGTGGCCGCCACGGTCCCCCGACTTGAACCCAATTGATTTCTCCGTCTGGGGATGTTACAAGGAATTGGTTTACGCCAAGGACATCAGCAACGTAGCCGAATTACGAATAAAATTGAGGCAAGCAGAAGAGACGATAAAAAACAACAGAATTGCCTTTATGAAACTAAAAGACAACTTTTTTAGACGATGTAGAATTTGTATCGAGAACGAAGGTAGACATTTTGAACATTTCTTGTAAATAAATAATAAATAATTAATAAGTATTTCTTTTTGTTCTATTGATTAAACTTTCAAATGTTTATTCTTTCTATTATTTCCTTAGCCTCCCTGCAGTAATTTTTGGTTAGATAACAAATTCATGAACTTCAGGAATGATCAAATGACCAAAAATCAGTTTTTAATCTGATGGCTAATTTCAAGAATTTTCCACCTCGCTGTCTTTGAAGGCTGATTTTAGCCAAAGTAGCCCATTAAGTACTTCTTTTTTGTAATGATTAAGAAAGCTGAGATTCTGGAGCATTTTTGAGCTTTACTTAGAGAAACCATACAGTCACCCGCTTAGATTTTTAATTTAAAGTTGAAAATTTAAGTCTTTATTCATCAACCGTACATTTTTGGTTTTATACCAACATTTTCATCATTTTGGTCAAAGTTATGAAACTGATTATTTTATGCATCAAAGTACAATTAAGGATGATTCATTTGGCCGAAGAAAAAATTTGAAAAGTCTTCTACTTTGAAAAAAATAAAAAATTTAAACTTTTAGGTCCGAAATTCTCAGAAATTCAGAAAGAAAATCGCGGAACATACATGGGGGTGATTCGGGTACCCCAAGGGGTGCTCTTTCTGTGGGCTTCCGCTTGACACTGTTTTTTGGGACACCCTGTATACTCTTTGGGTACTAACATAATACTTCAATGGTCTAAATTAAAGAAAACCCGTACAATAAGTATTATTTGAACTCAGACGTATAATACACACAACAACATGGTCTAGGGATATATAAAACTTTTTTAAATATCTTAAAAAGTTCTGACCTTACAAAAAAACTATTAATGACAGATTATAAAAACATTATTAAGTTCCTTTTTTAAATTCAAATTTGTATATAAAAGGTTTTGTTTTAAGATGAAATTCGCATTCATTGAATTTCTTCCAAAGAAGTAAATCTTCACGAACTTCTAACTTGATTAAAACTCCATAAATTTCTATAAATATTTGTCAAACGCATCTCCGGTGTTCAATTGAACACAGAATGGGCTATTGCACACGAAAACTGGAACCATTCTTATTGGTCACTTGTGCTTTTCACTGATGAATCCAGGTTCCTATTTCATCCTGATTCGCGAAGAGTACGCGTTTGGAGAGAACCTGGACGCTGGAATCGACTGCAGCACCCACAACAAGTTCATGCATATCAAGGTGGCACGATTATGGTTTGGGCAGGAATTCGTCTCGGCGGTAGAACGGACCTCGTTTGGATACAAGGCAATATGACTGCTCTAAAATACCGAGATGAGGTGCTAGAGCCTGCAATCTTGCCCCACAGACAGCAAATGGGACAAAATTTCCAGCTAATGCACGACAATGCCCGTCCACATACGGCGCGTATCGTTACAAGTTGGTTACAACAGCATGATATCCAAGCTTTAGACTGGCCTGCACAATCCCCTGACTTAAATCCTATTGAGCATGCCTGGGATATGCTTCATAGAAGAGCTCTTAGAAATTTCCCTGAAGATATTGTGCATGAAAGCCAGTTTTTCTTGCATCTTAACAGGACTTGGGACAGTAGGTATTCCAAAACAGGATATTGACACCCTTGTTTTGAGTATGCAGAACCGCTGCAGATGTGTCAGGAGAGTCTTAGGTGGATCCACAGATTATTAATTTTAAATTTTCAACAATTTTTATTAAAAAAATAGTTGTTTTGTTTAGGTTTTGATGTTTCAAAAATAAAGTTAAGATTGAAATTTTGTCTGAGTTTTTCCTCTTCTTCTAAGTTTCTTTTAAATGTAACTGTATCTAAAGTTTATTCATCAGATTAGATAGGCTATTGAACAAGGTTTATTTTAATGTGTTTTAAGTTATTTAGGTTTAATTGAAATGTCCCTAGACCGTGTTGATGTGTGTACTTAGTGTTTATTGATGAAAACTAATTGAATTTTTACTGCTTTTAATTTACTGATGATAACAAAAGCTTAACTACTAGGTATTTATGTGCATAGAATTTAATTCATTGGATAAATTGCCTTTCCTCTTACATTTCGTATTAAAGACAGCAATATGAGTGCCATAATGTGGATAACTTGTAAGTTGAGCAGATTCTATTTAAGTACAATCAACATCAAGAAATTGACAATCGTAGAATAGTTGTTAGGAACAGGGGCTTATTAAGACGGGATTTTGCGAAAGTGGTTAAATATTATATTATGGGGTTCATGTTTGTATGTAACTTCGTTACTACAGGTGCTAGGAGTCTTAAATTTTGCATAGGGGTGCTTTTGAGGCCGTAGGTGCTAACTTAGACGGCATTTTGCGAATAATTCGAAAAAATCCTGAGTGCCGAGTGCGAGTTGCAGTGTGAGAAGTGAATAACTTCAACATCGCGTTTGCGAGAAAAAAAACGCGAATTTGTATGGTATCGAGTCAACGCCATCCAGCGGCCTTAATGTTGCCAGAATTCACCGCTAGATGGCGCTGACTCGATTCCATACTAATTGACATTTACGTGCTCGCAAAACGCGATGGTGAAGTCATTCACTTATCTCACTGCAACTCGCACTCGGCACTCTGTTTGTCATAAAAATTAAGCCCAGTTAGTATGTAAATAATCCTAAAATAGCTAAAGTTAAAATACGTTTTGAACCAATGTAAATCATTAAAAATAATGCCAAATGGTGTAAATGTGGCATCAGTAGACAAGACGGCGCGGAAGACACACAGCAGAACCAAAACAAATCTTGTCATACAATTTGCCTATTCTGTACCTTATTAATTAAATTTGTAAATGTTCTCCATAAAGTCTGAACCACAATGATAAAGCTGCAATGTGAAGCTTAGTTGTTAATTAATGACATTCGTCTTTGGGGTATTCCAATCCTTGCGTCAGGAAATATTAAGGTGTAAGAACTTCGATCAACATAATACTCGTATATAATTGTTGATCGAAGTGTAAGACGTTCATCAACATAAGACCACCATGTGCACAAAGGTTACTTAGGTCAACTTATTGTAAAAAAATGCACTGATAATAACACAGGGGCATCTCACAGAAGCTTTTACTTCTTGTGGTTATGTGGTGAGTTATTGGTCTGTTCCTGTGTGCCAAGTCAATCAGGCTCACAGCAAGTCCTCACTCCCGGCTCTCTTTACTTGCTGTGTAGTGTAGGGAGGACGAGTTAGAGACCTACTTAGGAGACAGAGTGAAAGTGCCTAAGTACTAGTGATTAAGGGAGGAAAGTAAACGACCTCTCAGGACTTTGCTCATAAATTTTAAAGCGGTTACTAGCTGTACCATGCCATTATGACTATATCCTAAACGGGGTAGTTAGAGGCAATTTCAGTAACTGTTGCCGCATTGGTGAATGGAACACTCAGAAGCCCAATGGTATTAGAACCTAACGTGGTGGGTGGTATCTAAGCCTTCTGCCGTTATCCGGAAATTTTATAAGAATTAGATATCAATTGTTTACTGACCACATATGGCCTGTGGACAGTGAACAGGTTAAAAGGAAGCGTGTGGTCACGTACCCTAATCAAATTTCTTAATTGAATGTCTGTAGTGAACGTGTAGACTTCCACTTCACGTAACCCAAAAAACTTTTAACAAATTATCTGAGTATTTGTAAACTCTTTTTATGTAGGTACCTAAACTCTTACAAAACTAATAAAACCAAACAAATGGAATAAATAAGCCGAAAGCTTAATTGAAAATGTTATGCGGCCTTTTACGTGACGATTTTATGAAATGCCCGATTCAATTTCTCAACAGGGCTCCCCTACATCTTCTCGCCATTGTACTTAATTCGAAAAGAAAAAATATTTATTTTGCGATCTTTCGTTGATAAGGAATGGTAGGCTTAAAATCCTGAACAGTTTATTCATACTTAGGTACAACAACATAAAAAAATGTTAACTGAGTGAGATACATACGTAAATATTTATAATTTTATTTTAACTAACTTTAAATGAGTTTATTGAATAAATACGAGTATGTATGTATTATGTAATTAAGATGAAATATTATTTTTTTAACAGTTTATGAGATTCTTTAATATAATTTGGTAGGTAGTTTGTTATTTAATATAACTTTGCACCCTCAAATAAAACATTTTGCTTACCATGGTTTGCAAGATTAGGTTAATTGCATTGCAGTTGTTTTTTTTTGTATTTGGTATTTTTTTGTACTTAATTGGGGTTTTTAACTTTATCTGTCTAATTGTGGGCAAGTAACCTTAAATGCGTCTCGGGATCGTCACGTTTCTTGGTTCTAGGCTGAGCTAGGCGTTCAATTTCAAGGCTGCAAGGCTGCAACTGGATTAAAGTGTAAGCTCCTAGAATAATGAAGTCGTCATTCTAAGCGCTTACACGTCGTATATCTGTAGGAAGTACCATTTTGCTTTTTTTTTTTTTTTGGTTTTAGAAATTTATTCTCAACAAAAAGATTCCACTTGCATGAGAACAATCATTATCTAAATAATTGATAAGACAAGCACAGTTATGCGAAGCACTGAGCTGGTCAACCTCATCTTAAAGGCCTTCAAAACTCTCTTTCACGCCCTGCCCCGCTGCTCGGGACTATAAAAGGAAATAAACACATTATTGTGCTGGAGGAGCGTTCCACGTCTGGACCTAGCACCTAGGTACCATGTGCAGTAGATACTGCACATGGTACCTAGCAGGTACCTAGCGTACATACCGCAGGGCAGACGCCCTGCGGTATGTACGTACATGAATGGTTTGTGAATGAGAACTGTCTAAATTATGAAACAATTTACAGTGTAGTAGGTACAACAGGAACCAGCTTTAATGGCCACAAAGGGGATTTTAACGTAGTGTCACAGAATAGGTAGTGTTAAGCTGGATGAGCGAGCAAACTGAATATCTATTAGCTTTTAAAATACTGAAGGGGAATATTCCTTAATTAGGCGAACAGTTTGGTTAGGAATTGAAGTCATGAATATGCAGCGAAATAATATTGCTTCAAGGTTTTAAGGAATGATCAACTAAGTACACTGTTTGGTTAACTTTACGGACTCTCAAAATACAAGTACTTATATGTATAATTTGATACAGTGTAAAATCAACCAGAGCACGGACCAAAGTTACGCCACCTGCCACTTCGGGTTCGCTCTTCTGCGAGTTAAGTTCACCATAATCTGCCTTTGACTACCACCCCGTTTGGGATATAGTTTGAGCGTATGTTAAGTCTTAGCTTCAGTTGAGTAAAGGCACATCGAAACAACATAAATCAGCCTAGTCCGTCCCACTGCAGGGTAAAAGCTCCCCCCCCCCCCCCAATCTCCATCCCCCACCATTCAAGGCCAATGTTGTATAATCAATACCCACTAGGTACGTTACTAAATTTACTGCCACTGATTCCTTTAGCCGCGTGCCTGGTGATGAATGCCGCTCACTCCTACATCCTGCTCACCGCCAACCTGGACGACGTCCACGCGATCGCGAAACAGCTGTCCGCCTCGCCGGTGGCTGACCAGCTCCAGAGCATCTGGCGACGCGCCTCCACCCTGTTCAACAGACAGATCGCTAAGTCCAAGGTCTATAACCGAGCTGACGACGAGTTGGAATCCAAAAGTATGTGCTTTTAAAGTATTTTTTTTTACAACGTCGGTGATAAACAATTTTACAGACTGAATGATGTCAAGTGCAGCCTATGGCCCACCAGAGAACAGCAGAAGCATCACTCGCGCGCCTATAAAAACTTTCAAAACTCTGTTAGAGAGCTCCATGCAATTATAGTTTATTGGAAAATCCTCGTCAACTGAATTTTCAAACTTAATTCTTATCTTTGTATTATAATTTTTCAAAGTTGATTAGACTTCAAACTTATACCTCAAATTATTAATTGCTATTTCCAGCAGCAAGAGGTGGAAGAGCTGGTTGTGGAGTACTTTGTCGTACAATAAAGAGTCACGGGTTTTATTTATATCTTCAGGCTCCAGAAACCCCTCACGGAACGAGCAATCAGATCAGGAATGGAATTCCCAGCAGAACGATGACAATGACCTGGTGGAAAGCAGGCGGGCTGGAGATGTGGCTGATCTCGGTAAAAATGCTAGCTTCTACCTTACCTCCATTCAGAAGATCATGGAGAATATGTAGACCATTATATCGACATCGTAACTCATAACTGTAGTTTTTTTTATCTTTCTCATCCCAGTGACATTCTGTTGTGTCTGGTTTGTTCGGAGTTAAAAGTAAAAGTAAAAAATATCTTTATTCATATAGACATATAAAAAGTACTTCAAGTCAAATAAAAAAAAACTTACTAATAGCAAAAATATATATACTAAATAAAAATTAACTTACATAAAATAATACTATGATAGTAATTAGCATAGATAAATATAATGCTACCACTGGTTCGGAGGTTATTTCCTATCGAAAAGACTCCGGCAAGAAACTCGATGGTTACTCTTTTCAATCTTAATTGTTTGAATCTTGTTTTTTAAAAACGAATACACACGATACACAGACTGCTCCTCTGCACATTTTTTGTTATGACTTTACCATAATAATAAATGTGCAGAGCAGCAGATTATACCTAAGATGACCACAAATTCTTGTCATTTAAGAAATCGTCTACACTATAATAACCTCGCTTCATTAACTTAGCTTTAATTTGTGACTTAAACCTCTGAAGAGGCAGTTCAACAAGAGTTTGCGGAATCTTATTAAAATATTTTACACATTGACCAACAAATGATTTCCAAAGCTTAAGTAATATTTCAGTTGAAGGAGCAGCCAGTAACCACCTGGATTGCAAGAGGCGCGGGTCGAGTCCCGCTCGGGGCCTAGGATCCGGTAATTTTTTTCTAGTTCTAGTTACATCTTCAGATGGACAATAGAGCATTGTACAATGTTAAAAATAAAGAAAAACTTAAGTAATATTTGTCTGACATTCGATTATCGGCGGAACGTACTAGCTTATTGCTCTTGTCAAACACCTAAGGTGCTACAATTTCAATCGGAGGTGGCAATCACCAATGTTACAATGGACATCGATTGCTATTGTCTGCCACAAGTGGCTAGGCTGTGCTGACGGTAACGTGATGTGATCTACGCAGTAGGGCTATTGTTACGACGCCGAACTAGAATCTGATGGGATTAATATCAGAGCAACGTTCAATATTCGTTGAAAATTTAGGCTAAAGCTCGGATCGGAATCTGTGCGATTATGGATATCACACGAATTTGAGCTACTCGTACTTACGCTAATCCTGAACCGACAATCAAATCTGAGAAGCCCTAACATGTTTAAAGGTCATCGCACATTTTCATGGCGCGGCAACAGCACCGCTCCAGCCCGGCCATTAACTTGCCATTCAAATTAGAGGAATGAATTGTGTGTACTATAATATTTTTTTTCAAGGCAGTGTTCTTGGTCCCACACTTTTCCTGGTATATATCAATGACCTTTTTAAGCTCAAGATACCAGCCTGCAAGATTATATCATTTGCAGATGACACTGCTTTGCTTTTCTCTGGAGACACTTGGCAAAATGTATTCCACCATGCCCAGTCAGGTCTTGATCTGGTCACCAATTGGCTTCGCTGCAATCTTCTTACTCTCAATGCTCACAGAACCAGTATCTTACCTTCTCTGTCAATAGAACTCCTCCTAGCAAACTTGCTGAGCTCTCAATTACAGCTCACTCTCAAAGTGGTTGCTCTGAGCATTCGTGCTCATGTTGTCCACTGGAAATGGATGATTCAGTAAAATACTTAGGAGTTATTATTGACAATAGATTAACTTTCATGCCCCACCTTACTTTCACTGCAGGCAGAGTACGCAAACTGATGTTCATCTTTGAAAATCTTCGCCATGTTGCTGACTTCTATATAGTGAAATCTACGTACATAGCCTTAGCTCAGTCACTCCTTACCTATTGCATAACATCATGGGGTGGCGCCTGTAAGAAATTTATGTTAAAACTCGAAAGAGCGCAGAGAGCTTAAAGTCTGCACATTCAAACCTTTTCGTTTTCCCACCCGCGACCTCTTTCAATATACTCAGGTTCTTACTGTTCGCCAGCTATTTATTCTAAGCACCGTTCATGAGCAGCATCGTTTGGTCAGCCCAACAATCTCCAGAGCAGGCCGCTCTCACCTGGTTGCAAAATCCTCCCTATTTACATTGTCTTTTTCACATCGTTTATTTTGCTTCTTGGGTCCTATACACTTGTCTGAAACTAAACATCGTCTCCCTAGCACGTTCTCCTTGTCAAGTTTTAGTAATGAATTATTTACAAATTCTTGATTACAATGCCACTGAATACCTTTTAAAACAAAATATATAAATAATAAATCTAAGAAATGTCCAATTTATAAAAAAAAAACTCAAGTAGAAATACTATTTGATAATGTTATAAATGTTACAGGAATTTACCCTTGAGTACATTTTCAATCAAATTGTGACAGTATTTTTCTTTTCCTGTGTCATCCTTTACACGAGTGACGCTGTCAAGTGTAGCGAATAATTTTTTCGTAGTATAATTTCTCCTATTTAAGTAGTGATAAATAAACATAATTATGTATGTAAATTCAGGTCAATCACATCATAAGGGGAGAGATCTGGTGTACTGAGATACAGACTTCTGCCTAGTTCAGGCACCAGTCTCTCACAAACTTTATTGTTGTCTCCAATCAAATTATGTCCATAGCTCTAATTGTACTTTTAAGGTTGTGGAGGAAATAAATGCTTTTATAATTATTCTCTTTATTCATTATATGACTTAAGTATTAAATTTGTACAGTATTTATATAAAACAAAGATTTACAACAATAAAACAACTTTTAAATTATAATTATAAAAACAAAATACATAATTACAATTATAAAACCTAAGCTTAAATTAAAGTTACAAATAAATAAATAAATATCTGAGACAATTTACACCAAGATCATCTGACCCCAAACTAAGCAGAGCTTGTACTATGGGTGTCAGAGACTGATAAACATACTTAAATATTTCTTAATTCATACTTAAATAGATAATAACACCCAGACACACAACAAACACAAATGTTCGTCACATAAATAGTTGTCATGGGTGAGGATCGAACCCACGACCTCCGGTGCTAAAGGCAGGATCGCTGCCATTGCACCAACAGGCCAGTCAATAAAATAAAAACAATGGTTTATAAAAATACTATTTAAACCTTAACCTACGGTGCCGCCGGCAGCAGGGCAGGCAAGGCCCAGACTACCGGTGGTTAGGGCTGCAGAGAGAGGAACCTCCTGACAATGCGACGATTCGAAGACCGACTTGGTGTAATGGTTAAGAATTTGCCTACTACACCAGAGGTCGCGGGTTCGATCCCCGCACAGTACAAACATTTGTGTGCATGAACATGTCTGTTTGTACTGGTCTGGGTGTCTCCTATGTATAAGAAGTATGTATTTACAAAAGAAAATGTATTTAAGTATGTTTATCCGTTGTCTAGTATCCCATAACACAAGCTTTAATTAGCTTACTTTGGGGCTAGATGGCGCTGTGTGGAATAATGTCCAGGGATATTTATTATTATTTATTAATGCGAGCCGTGTCCAGGAGCACCGCCTTCTGCATCTGACCCTCGACCCCACCGCTGAGCGAGAGCCTCTCGAGGTGTTGGTCGAGGCTCTTCGCTATTAAGCCGTTTGCCGACACGACTATCGGGACAATGATCGTCGAATCAACATTCCACATGGCGGTCACCTCGTGAGCCAAGTCAAGGTACTTGCTGAGTTTGTCCTTCTCAGCTTTTACGAGGTTATCGTCATGCGGAATGGTGATGTCGACGAGCACTGCCTGGCGTTGGGATCGGCCTACCAGCACGATACAGGCTTATTGGCTGCAATAGTCCTGTCCGTGATGATAGAGCGATCCCAATAGAGCAATGCACGACTATTTTCGAGAACTGGTACCGGTGCGTACTTATAGTACGGTACCTCCGTCTCGACAAGGCTATATCGAAGAGCAAGTTGCTGGTGAATGATCCTGGCTACTAGGTTGTGCCTGTGCAAGTACTCTCCGTTAGCAAGGTGAGAACAACCGGAAATAACATGGCGAATAGACTTGCCAGGACGGCGGCATGCCCGACAGATGTCGACCGTACCGTCCTTCATGATGTATTTCCGGTAGTTATTCACCTTGATAACTTCATCAGCAATTGCACAGACAAAACCCTCGGTTTCCCCAAAGAGTTCCCCGATGCGTAGCCAGTTCACCGATGCGGAGAGGTCCACATCGGGCCCTGTTAAGGCCCGATAGAACCTCGCATGCAGCTCCTTGCTCTTCCATATTTCCTTGCAGTCGTCGGTGGTGAGCAGCGGTAGTTGACGACAGTTCTCGTTTGCCAAGGAGAGCGGCGTGAGCCCCTTGTCAACTGCCACAACGTCGCGATGAATCCCACACTCGTTGTTGAGGAAAAACCTCCTGAGATTGCACACCTCACGGTTGTGAAGGTCCTTGGCATTTAAGAAGCCACGACCCCCCACCTTCCGTGGGATGTACAATCTCATAACAGACGAGCGTGGATGTAGCATGCGATGCGTTGTGAGCAGTTTTTTGAGTCGTGTATCGAGAGCACCCAGCTCAGTTTAAGTCCATCTCAGTATGCCAAAGGAGTACATCAATAAGGGCATCACCCAATCGTTGAAGGCGCGTACCTTGTTGCCACCTGACAAAGAACTTAAGGACCTTTGTAAGGCGGCCAAAGAAACGCTCCAACACCGCCTGTTTGTCGTCCTCCATTGATACACCCAACGACTCTGACATACCGAGATATTTGTAGGTTTCGGCTTCAGAGAGGGATCTGAGTGTCATCGTCTACAACAATCAATCTACAACCCTCCCATCCTGTACATGCATGACCGCACACTTATCGACACCGAACTCCATCTTGATGGCGTTGCTGAAAATCTCGGTGATTTTTAACCATTCCATTGAGACCTGGGAGCTTGGTGCAAACAGCTTCAGGTCATCCATGTACAGCAAATAAGAGATGACCTCCTCTGCGAAGCCGATAGCCTAGCTTCTTCAAAAATAATCCTTTAGTAAGGTACTAAGAGGATTCAGAGCTAAACAAAACCACAAAGGACTCAAACTGTCGCCCTGGAAAATACCTCTCTCTAGCCTTATGAAATCCTGCGGATCAGCGGAGCCATCTCCACCACCTGGCTGACGAAGGACTGTGATCCACTGCACCATGCATGTATCAAGAAAGATCTCAAAGTTGAATCAATTTTATACAGCTCTAAGGAGGATCCTCCTGAGCCATGAATGGGGCACCGAATCATTGGCCTTCTTATAGTCAATCCAGGTAGTTGATAGAGCTTTCCGATTCCGCCGGACTTGTTGGCAAATACCGGTCTAAGAGGAGGAGTTCTTTAGTAACTCGGGACCCAACCCTACATCCATTCTGAGCAGAGGCCAAAACATTGTTCGCAACGATATGCGAGTTAATTTTTTTTGCTAGAATGGACGTGTGCCGGATGGTCACGTAGTAAGATTAAGCACACACAGTGTACGTGTATGAGTTCGTACATAAGCTTTAGTAGTATTATAATAAACCAGACTATTACCAACTGTTGTCTCATTTCACTGCCATTCCGTCTGTGGTTATATAGTAATTCTTAAGGTCCAACTGTGTCTTATTGCGTATCCTCGACAGCACTGCAATAGTGGTGGACACCGACGTGATGTCACGTCGGGGTCCGCAACAGTGGTGACCCCGCGTCGGAACAAATACGCGACCCTGAAACAACAAAATGGTATTTCCGCGCAAATTGTATATCAGTGCGTCGCAAGAAGTCGCTACCAGCACCGCCGTCATATTCCATATTCCGGAATTCTGGAAGGATCAGCCCGTCTTTGGTTTGCCCAGTTTGAAGCAGCCATCGCACTACAAAAGCAAGCCGTCACAGAATCTTCGGATCTAGATAAAAGACACCCTGTTTATACGACAGCGCAAGCGAAGGTCATTATCAAATGTTAGAAGGTGTGCTGACACAGCTAAAACAAGTACAAACGGAGTTGTGTGCAAAAACGATACGAAACGCAAGTATAGCCGACGCAGCAATTATCGCAAGTATGTTTTATGCGCTAAAGTCAAGTTCAAGATCGCGTAACCAAGAAGCAACAATTTGTCATTATCATCGTAAATATGGAAAATACGCTCACAGATGTGAGGAACCATGCAATTGGAAGCAACCCTTTTTAGCGACCGAAAAGGTCGAGGTTGAGGTTTTTTTAAATCGATGCCGGAGCGAATATCTTGGTTAATGTAACCCCTCATTGTTACCGACCGAAAAAGTGGTATAAGGTATTTTAACGATACCGGAACCAATGTCTCCGAAGTGTAAGCTACATCTAGGCCGCAGATGGTTCAAAAATTAACCCATGGAGATTGTGTTCGAAAAATTGTACGAAAATGGGTTAATTTATTGGTTAGTTAATTCCTCCAGAGTGAGTTTGATTTCTTAGGTTATCGTGTAACAAAACGAGCCAAGGGATACGCCAGGAAGAAGAAATATTATAAAGCATCAACAAGTTTCCCAAGCCGAGGACAACAAAGGTGCTAAGAAGATTTCATTTCACAATATTGCACACATAAGTGGCCGTGACAATATTGTCGTAAAAGTGCATAGGCATACAAAATCACCTATGAGAAGGTGCACAGCGTTAGCCTGCACAGCGTTCATTATAAATAATGGTTCGAGAACGTGAAAAAGGAAAAAAGAAAAGAGCACGTACATGACAAAATCAGGTAGATTATTCAAACCAGTGCTCAGATTCCGTTGAAGTGATATAATTAACATCCTCTGTCATTGCTATTTTACAGGACTTCAATTTTGCAAGAGGGTAAATTATGTTTTTTTTAAAGGGGGGAGTACTGTGCCGGATGGTCACGTAGTAAGATTAGGCACACACAGTGTACGTGTATGAGTTCGTATATGAGCTTTAGTAGAATTATAATGAACCAGACTATTACCAACTGTTGTCTCATTTCACTGCCATTCCGTCTGTGGTTATATAGTAATTCTTAAGGTCCAACTGTGTCTTATTGCGTCTCCTCGACAGCACTGCAATAGTGGTGGACCCCGACGTGATGTCACGTCGGGGTCCGCAACAGACGTAAGGAGCTTGTATATGGTAGGTAAGCACGTGATGGGTCTATAGTTTTTTGCTTCCGAGGTACTACCTGACTTGTATGGAAGGAAAGTGACACCAGAAGTCAGGAAACTAGTAAAAATTAAAAAATATCTTTATTCATATTGACTTATTAAAAGTACTTATGACAAGTCTTAAATAAAACAAAAGTCAAAACTTACATAAAATAATACTATGATAGTTAATATCATAATTAAATATAATGTGACTCTACCACCGGTTCGGAGGTTGTTTCCGATCGAGAAGACTCCGGCAAGAAACTCGATGGTAACTCTTTTCAATCTTGTTTTTATACACAAAAATTGAATTGACAGAGTAAAGTCATAACAAAAAAGTGTGCAGAGGAGCAGATTATACCTAAGATGGCCACAAATTCTTATAATTTAAGAAATCCTCAACACTATAATAACCTCGCTTCATCAACTTGGCTTGAATTTGTGACTTAAACTTGTGAAGAGGCAGTTCAACAAGAGTTTGTGGAATCTTATTAAAATATTTTACACATTGACCAACAAATGATTTCCCTACCTTCTGCAGTCTTAGACTGGGAGTTACGAGCTTATTTTTATATATAAAATAATTTTATTCTATATATAAACTAGGAAGAGAACCAACCTCGAGGGATTCCTGGAACTGCACTGCCAAGCATGAATGCGAACATCGAAACCACTTGATCCAGAAGTTGTGCAATTCATCCGGGCCAGGACTTTTCCAGTTCTGAGCCGTCTGAATTGCACAACTAACATCTTCGGAGTCAATAGTTACAGACTCCATGGTTTCGAGGGATTCGCATTCATGCTCGACAGCACGCATCCAGTCACCCTCCATGTGCTCGATAGGCATCGATCAGATGCTGCGCCAGAAGTCAATCATGACACTTGCATCCGGTCGCTGACTGTCGCTACACGTTGATAAGTCTCTTCCCAGTTTCGGTACACCTTCCTTTGGTCACTTTGGAAAAGGCGATTCTGTAAATATCTCTCCACTCGTTCTCTGTAGCGACGGATACGGCTTGCCCACGCATAGACCTTCTGCTTCAGAAAGTCAATGCGTTCCGTGACACAAGCCATATACTGTTCCGGTCTAATACCTGTCCCAGCAAAGGCTTGGTTCACGTAACGCACGACCCGGGGACGATTGTTTCCTCGACTGAAGCAGACCAGCTTTGCAATGAGGGTCCTAAACGTGTTAATACGCCGCTCGATTCGCATTTGCCATGCGGGTATATTTACGACAGGTGGCGCTGCACGGTCAGAGTCCGGGAACTTGACACGAGCAACACGGCATGCCGCAATGGCCCCGCAGTACAGAATCGAGTAAGTATCAACTAAGTCTTCACTAGTTCATATAAACGGAGCTAAAGCGTCTAGGGCCCCCATTAACGCTAGGTTGCGTCTATTAGTGGGCAAACGCGGTAACCGCGGCCTAGAGACTAGTGTGGAGCCATATTCCAAAATCGCGTCCTCCGAAGCCCTCCTCAATTGCTCTTTGGCCTGAGTACTTACGCTTGGTAGTCCCTTTCTTCTTCGAAAATTGTTAGTCCGAAATACAAAATCCCTAACGCGTTTGCTATAATCATCACTATTCATAATGTTCGAATATACGAAATGTTATTATGCCTAATTGTCTTTAATTCTATTTTTTTTTTATATTGCCCGTCAAGATGACCTCACTCCACCTGATGGAAAGCGGTCGTGAGGTCCAGATATGAGGTTGACAAGCCCAGTCATTCAAACGAATCACTGGGCTGGCCATCCTCACCTTGAAGGCCTGCAGAAATGCCTTTTCACGCCCCGCTTGAAGAACCCGGGACTATAAGAGGAAGGAAACACATGTGCTGGAAGAGCGTTCCACGTCTGGATGGTACGACAAAGAAACAAGTCACCGAACCTTTTAGTTCGGGCCAACAAATGTTGAATTGTGTGTGGGTGACGCCGTAGTCCAGCATACGTGGTACGGCGACGCCTTTGCTGGGAATGCACACACCTGCGTTTTCTTGGCATTGAACTCGACAAGATTGCATGCACCCCATTCTGAAATGCGGTCCAACACTCCGTCAAGCTCAACAACAAGACTTCGCCTCTTCTCCTCGATGTCAGTCTGCTTTGCCCCAGGGCGCTCGAAATATCGCGCGTGGACCGTGCTATCATCCGCATAGCAATGAATATTACCAAGAGATAACATGTCATATGCAGAAGAAACAACGTCGGCGACAAGACGAAGCCCTGCGGCACTCCGGCATTAATCTGGAGAAAGCGTGATTTTCGACCATCGCAAAGGACACGAATTCTACGTCCCTTCAGAAATCCGGCGACCCAGTCGCATAGGCGAGGTGGCAGACCATATGCCGGAAGCTTGGAAAGAAGCTAACGATGCCATACACGGTCGAAAGCTTTGGCAATGTCAAGGCTGACGGCCAAAGATTCCCCATGCTTGTCCATAGCCTTCCCTCAGATGTGTGTTACGTACGCTAGAACATCACCCGTAGACCGTTTTGGTCGGAAGCCGTACTGACGGTCGTGAATGAGAGAGTGATCCTCTAGGTAGCGGATGAGCTGCGTGTTTATGATCCGCTCAAACACTTTAGCTAAAACTGAGGTTACGGCTATTGGACGGTAATTGGCAGGGTCAGACCGGTTCCCTTTTTTGGGAACTGGTTGAACGTTCGCCTCCCTCCAAGACAGCGGCACAAGAACCGAATTGTAGGAGAGGCGATACAGGCTAGTGAACACTGGAGACAACTCCGCTGCACATTTCTTCAGCACCACAGCTGGAATTCCATCAGGGCCACTGGCTTTCCTGACACCGAGTGACTGCAGTTCGGCACGAACATCACACTGCCTGATACGAATATCAGGCATTGTGGAGCCGCAATGTGGAATTTCAGGCGGCGCAGCACCGCAGTCATCGATGCAAGAGTTTGCGGCAAAGAGGTTAGCCAGTATATCGGCTTTCTCTTGCGGCTGATGAGCCAACGATCCATCAGGGAATCTCAGTGTGGGCAGCGAAGGCACGCAGAAGTTAGATTGCACGTGTTTAGCCAGTCGCCAGTAGGAGCGGCTACCCGTAGGGTGCGTGATAAGTTCTTGGCCAACACGTGCAATTCGCTGGGCGTCTGCTCTAATGTAAGCCCTCTTCGTGGCCTTGGTGGCTTTATTAAAGGCTGCTTTCAGGGAGGCAAGGTTTGAATGATCATTGAGTGCCTGGGCCCTAGACCAAGCACGGTACGCCGCCTGTTTTTGTTCAACAGCTGCGGCACACTCGCGATTGAACCAGGGACCAGTTTTGCTAGCACTGACGACATCAGTAAAAGGAATGTAGTATCCCATTCCGGTACTGATCTCGTCAGCGATGGCAGATGCACTCTTTGAAGCATCCCTTTCTCCAAAGCAGCACTGCCGCCAAGGGACGGAAGCAAAATACTCTCGCAATCCGTCCCAATCTGCCGACGAGTAGTACCATAACCGCCGCGTCACCTCCACAGGTTGTAGGGGAGCTGCACAAGGCACTGTAGCGCCAACCAGACAGTGATCGGTGGAGCCCAATGGTGCACCAACCGACACTTTATACCCGGCTGGGTGACTCGTCAGCAGAAGGTCCAATAAGGAGGGAGTATGACCGACAATATCTGGTACCCGGGTGGGCTGGTGTACCAGTTGCGTCAGGTCTTGCGTGAGAGCAAACGCATGGGCAGTTTGGCCTGCATTGTCTGTTTTTGATGAGCTTAACCAGGACTCATGGTGGGCATTGAAGTCTCCCAAAAACACCATTTCGGCATTCGGGAACTGCGCCTGAGCGTTGTCTGCGGCCTGACTCAGATGCTCGAAGAGTCGAGTTGTCTCGGCGTCCCCTTTGTGGGAACGGTATATGCACGCATAGACCCGGCTTGTGGAGCCCAGGTCAACGTGCACCCAGAGGGTGGAGAAGGATGGGTCTTCTAGGCAGCGGAGACGGCTACAGCAGACGTCCGCCCTGACGAATAGACATACACCGGCTTTAGGTTGGAAGGACTCTTCCAGCACATAGCCGGGGTAGTGCAGGTATGACAGCACTGGAGATGCCTATTACACAGGCCGAGCAAATATCCCTCGTACCATTGTGGAGGAAAGTCGAACTAAACTTGTGTCTGAAATCGAGAATACCCTAGCTTGGGTTTCCGATTGGGGTCGGGACAATTTAGTCCAGTTCAACCCCACTAAGACACAAGTTTGCGCGTTTACCACTAAGAAAACTCCATTTACTGTAGCTCCTCAGTTTCAGAACACTTCCCTTACCATATCAAGTAGTATTGGGATCCTTGGCGTTGACATATCTAGTGACGTACAGTTTCGGAGTCATTTG
This sequence comes from Udea olivalis, assembly GCA_947369235.1. Taxonomy (NCBI): domain Eukaryota; kingdom Metazoa; phylum Arthropoda; class Insecta; order Lepidoptera; family Crambidae; genus Udea; species Udea olivalis. Next base: position 19,742,368 of record OX376355.1, read on the forward strand.
GAACAAAAGGCGAAGTTGGCATCCAAAAAGCTCGGTGTGCTAAACAGGGCGAAGCAGTACTTCACTTCTAGGCAAAGACTGCTGCTGTATAAAGCGCAAGTCAGGCCACACGTGGAGTACTGCTGTCACCTTTGGGCAGGAGCGCCTGGATATCAACTCAGTCCTTTTGACTCGGTCCAGAGGCGTGCGATCCGGATTGTCGACGATCCCAAACTGACAAGGGGTTTAGAGCCGTTAAGTCTGAGGAGAGACTTCGCCTCCTTATGCGTGTTCTACCGCTTGTACAACGGGTTTTGTTCTGAAGAACTGTTTGATATGATGCCCACGGCTACTTTTCATCACCGCACCGCTCGCCACCGACAGGGCATTCATCCTCACACTCTGAATCCGCAATGGTCTCGTACAATTCGGTTTCAGAGATGTTTCCTTCCGAGGACGCTTAAATTGTGGAATGAACTCCCTGCCGAGGTTTTCCCGATGAGTTATAGTATGGAGTTCTTCAAGAGGGGTTTGAAAAGGTTTTTACAGGGTCGACAACGCGCGAGTGATACCCCTGGTGTTGCACGCGTCCATAGGCCGCGATAACCGCTTACCATCAGGCGGTCCGCGTGCTTGATTGTCACCGACGTAGTATAAAAAAAAAAAAAAAATGACGTATCGGCAGGGCGGCCTATCTGTGATTCCGTCAAAAAGAGCATCGCAGGCCTCGCCGTCTCAAGGTGTTGATGAACGGCGTTGAGGTTTGCATGGAGTCCGCGGATGTTAGCGAACTCCACCTCAAACAGCGTGTTGGTGGGGGATGGTGATGCCGCCGTTGGCCGTTTTTTCATGCTTCTGACTGGCATAGAAGTTAGAGGATGGGAGGGGCGTGAAAGGACGACTGTGATCGAGGCAATGAAAGACAAAGCGTGGTGCCCTGCATTGGTATTAATCGCGTGGAATAGTGTAGGCCGGTCCGCCGGACGGAAGGGCCCCCGTACCCCTTCGGGTGTGGTCGCCGGGCCCCACCGGAACCGGGCACCACCCGGCACGACGAGCCACCCCGAGATTATGCGCGACCTGGTTGGGCAGCCTCCAGAGGAGGGAACCCCTTTTGGGCCCCTGTACTATGCCGCGGGTGGCCAGCGGGTTTCTACGGGTCTCCCTGGCCGGCGGGCCGATACACACTACACACAAAATACCGCCGCTAGGGCTCCCACTGGTCCAACAATTGCCACGATCACAGTCCCCCTGGCACCGGTTAGTGCAGTGCTGATCCCGGAACGCGACCTGACCGAGATAGGTCAGAATCACTTGGCGGGTTTTACACAACTGCATGGTGGTAACAACAACCGGCCGACATAAGTCTCCCACCTGAAGAGCAGATGGTCTGCTGGAAGAAACCCTTAGTCGCCTCTTACGACACCCATGGGAAGATATGGGGCTCTTGTAATGCTTTTGTGTCATAATATCGGGTGCTTTAATAATTAGATATCTTAATTTTTCTTGCTATAAAGTCACATGTCCTAAGTGTTAAATTGTACAATGTATGTTAGTCCGAATGTCAGTAGGTGAGGGTTATTTTTTTTTATGACCACCCGGAAATCCTGCGAGTGTCAGTAGGTTAGGGTTATATTTTTTTATGACCACCCGGAAATCCTGCGAGTGTCAGTAGGTTAGAGTTATTTTTTTTATGACCACCCGGAAATCCTGCGAGTGTCAGTAGCTGAGGGTTATTTTTTTTATGACCACCCGGAAATACTTCAGGTGTCAGTCGGGTGTCAGTATTTAGATTTTAGGGTTAGTTAAATTATGACACATTACGTTAGAACTTATTAATGTTATAGAAAAGCCTTTTATTTCTTTTGAACATTAAAGATTGTAATATTTATAGCAAAACATTTTAGGACAAATTATATTTAGGGATTTCGATTTTAGGGCAAGTGATATTATGAGACATTGAGTTAGGGCTAATTATCATTCGGACAAATGATGATTAGGTCACAAAACATTATGGCATGTCAGATTATGGATAAAAATTTTATGAGACAAAATAGAGAACCCTTACGCTTATGTTCGCACTGGCTTCTCCATCGATATCTGGATCCATCCGGGGCGCTACCGGTACCGAGTCGCTAACCGGGCTCGGATGCAGCAGCGTGTCGGACGGGTCCCGTGTCGAGGAAGAAGTCGCGCGAACTGAAAGCGCCTCCAGGCGTAGCCGATCAAGCGTAGACTGATCCAACATCTGAAGACGCTGAATCGCCCACACTTGATCCGATAATCGTTGGGCGGAAACAGCCACGGCTGGGTCAAGGGCCTGAAACAGAGGTAGCATCCGGTCACGGTATGTAGACAGGTTGATTCCTCCCTCTGTAGCCCCATAGTAGGCGCGCATGCAGTTGACATTCATCTGGTGTGTCCATCGCATGCGGCGCACTATACCACCGGTAGCGGGGGCCCCGCGCGACGCAGATTGCCCCACAGGCCTCAAGCGTGCCGGCAGCGGTCGTCGTCCACGTCACGCAGGTGGTCGCGGCGGGCGAGGCGGCGGTGGCCCACTCTCATCGCCGCTGGAACTTGAGCTCGTTGTGGAGACAGGAGGAGTAGCAAACTCCTCCACCGACGACGAGCTGGGCGACGGAGTGGGCGGTGGTGGTGGTCGTGCGCTAACATTGTGCGCTCTCGCCTTTGCTCTTGTAATCATTTCTTCTTTGATATCTCATAAATTTGTATGGCTTGACACTTGTCATAGTTGACATATTTTTATTGCATTTGTGGACTTATAAACAAGCGCTGGAATTGTTGTAAATAAAAACGAAATTGATTTTGCGGGAGCTTCTAACTTTTTTTAGGTAAAATTTGCTGTAATTTAACTGAAAAATAAACTGAAAAATTATATGATAGAAAATGATTACGAAAAGGCGTCTGTCAGAGAGCGTGTTTATTTTTTTATTTTTATTATTTCTATTATTATTTTACAATGTCAATATGGAAAAGCCGAGGGCTGTCTCGACGTGCAGGCCGCGCGCTGTAAGCGGGTGGACTGCGAGCGGACGGGCGCGCCGATTAGTGATCTACAAACCTCGAGGCATCGAGTTCCACTTTTGAAGCTTCGAGGTGGATTGGCCGGACTCAGTGAGCTCGGTAGGCTTGTAGACAAGAACCTAACCGAGACGCGAGCTCCCTGAGCCACGCCTCGAGGCTTCAAAAGAGTTCGAGCCGTCAAAAGCGCTCGAACCTATCAAAAGAGCTCGAGCCCTTAAAAGAACTCGAGTCTTAAAAGAGCTAGAGTCTTCTTATACCTTCTCACTATAATATTTTTCACGTTGATTAAAATGTCAAAGAGGCTCGAGTTGTGGAAAAGACTCCCGAGCCGTCGAGCTTCATACAAACTAGGCAAGCCCTGTAAACCACACCGAGCTCTAGACAAAAGGACTCCGAAGCCTCGAGCCTTGTACATCACTAGCGCCGACCGCGCGCGAGCCGGCCCATGCTCGGACTGCTAGCTTGCACCTCGTAGACGGCGCGTAGTTAGCGCGCTGGTGGCTAGCCGTAGCCTAAATACGAGGCGGTGCCGTGCAGCAGCTGCGCTGTTGCGGTGCGGTTATAATGTGCTATGACCTTAATTGTCTCTTTTATTTATTTCTACTGAAATCTAACATGTGCCAGGCATCAGTTTTCAATAATTTTGGGGTGGGCCCATCATGTGGTCTGTGTTACTATAACGCACACGTTATGCTTTTGGGTTTGTGCTTTCATTTAATTTTTAATGTTTTAGGGATTTTTGTATGAGCCGAAGAAATTAATTCTGAATTGCTTATTAGTGCTTTTAAAGAAAACAATAATTTGGAACTCAAACTTAAAAAGAGAACCGTAATATTCGAAAGCAATGAAAACATTTTTGCTCTATTTTTGGTACCTAATAGTTCCCTATTCAATTTTATTTCTTAAACCTGGAACCACCGGTCTTTTTCTTTTGTCGACGACAACAAAGTAAAAGCAAAAAGAGTGTTCCTTTTACGGAATCACACCTTTTACACCTGGCTCCTGTACAAAGTCTGCCTTTGGCGTTTGCCGTCGACACGCCGACGGTAGAGGTAGACGGCTAACGTCGTTCGTGTTTCAGGGCGCTTAGTCGTTTTAACTTTCTGTGCTAGTACAACAGACACTTTGATTAAGACGAGATGTCAGACAGATCATGATGACATCAAAAACCTGCTAACGTCTGTGTGTGTTCATGTGTTTACCTAATAAAAATAAGTTGATTTCATACTGGGTCAGTACTCAGTAGATGTGCAAAATGGGTTATTATTGACTGGCTGCCAATATAGATCTCTACTTACCACGAAATAGGGTAGTTAACATTTTTTTGTTGAGGTGTTATCGAAAGACCATTCAATTATAGAAACATTGGTAAAAGAAATATTTAGAAAACACGAAACCTCTCCGAGATATGAACATTTTAAAAATCATATTTTTGGACTTGTTAAAAATGCTCCATAAAAACTGTCGCAAGATAATGACGTCACAGGTCGCCTATTTCTATGCGTTCTGCAAGTCACTTGTTCGGCAGATAAATTATTAAATTTTGCGTTCATGAATATGGTTTGTAACAAAAGTTACTATAAATTGTGTGGAATATCGAATGGTATACTTATTTTTATTTATTTTACACATTTAAAATTTGACTTACCCAACCGAGAACAGGCATAAAAATTATTATACCTAAGTAAACAAACTAAAGGTTTACATTTTAGTGTATTTTTTTAATTTTTTAATAATTTTTAGAATTCGACTATGTTGTCAACTACCCAATTGCAATGGGAAATTTCTAAGCAGCTTGTTAAGGTTGGTTTGGTTGCGGTCAGACCGGGAATAAGTGAATATACTCAGCAAGGTTCCGCTTTACACACGACCTTTCAAACAACACAAATCACCGCTACAACCCAATTAGGACTGAGTGCAATAGAAGTACTAGGGATGTGAACAAAAAATAAATAAAATGAAAATCAAGAATATAAAAACCTATTTACTGCTAATTTTATTCCTAGCAAACAAAAAATATTAAAAATAAAATAAAATTGAAAAGGTGGTGTTAAGTCACCGTTCCAGTAGCAAACAAAACTGTCGAACAAATTGATCCAGGGCATTATCGAACAATTTTAGAAATTGTAGAAAACAGTTGGATTTTTTCATAATCAACCAAATAAATAAATAAAATAAAAAATGGAACAAGCAATCATTTCGTTTTCTACATTGTGGTAATAAAGTTTCATAGTATTTTCGACGTGTTTTGATTTTTTTTACATTTTTATTTCTATGCCTTTAGTACAAAGTTTTCATAATTTTCTAGGTGAAGACATAAATGTAAATAAGACAATTTCAAAGGCTAGACGTAAATGAAATTTATAAAATATAAAACGAACTAATACTATTCATATTATTAAACGTGACATCCCTACATGAACCTACGTTCGCATCACTCACTACACGCCCGTAATTTCAATGGAACTCGGTTTTCAACGTAGACAGGTGATATGTAATTGGTGCGGCTAGGATATAGTGTACGATTAAGCAATTACCAGGTAGTAATGCTCAATAAAACAACTGAAGCGAGTTTAGGCAATGTTACGTAGAGTGACGTCATACGTCGACACCGCCTTGGCACTTTGCGGAAATATTCATGTGCACGCTTGGGAGTGCTTAAGGACATTGTATACAAACGTATTTGCGGGGTTCTCTAAGCTTTAAAAATATAAACCTAAATATGTAGTGCGGGAAACCCCCACCTCATTAAACGAATATATTTTTCCGATGCTCACATTCTTCAGTTTTGTCTTCACCCACGGTTAACTTAGTTTTCATAAAGTTTTAGGCCCTTAACTCGTTGATTGCGGGGCAGCACCCAATATAGAGAACTTACCAATGGAGCGGCATGACCTCCATGATTCTCACACAGCACTTCCCCATAGTGCGTCATGAACATCATTTTGTTCACATTAGTTACTGAATTCAAAGTTTAATATTATTGTGAAAAATCAAGATATTTTTGTGATTTATTTTTTAAAATACGGTAAATATGTTGTAGTTTTTACAACATTAATATTTTTTAGTTCTAATTTGTATTTACAGAGTAATAGGAATCTATTTACTACCCTAATTTCATGAGAAACATTTTACCATGCCGCACTGTGTTAGTGAGACGTCATATCTTCTTTATGCCACTTAAACTTACACTTTATGGACTTAAAAATTGTTCTTAATATTGACACGCAGCCTGATCACGAAAGGCTGCAAGAAGATATCGAGTCCGCTTATAAGTGGTCTCTAGCTAATAAACTACTTTAATCAATCTAAGTGTTGTGTGATGACGTTCTCTCGTTCTAAAGAGCCAATACATTTTGATTATAAATTAGGTCCTGATATCATATCTCGAGTGTATCAGGTAAAGGACCTCGGTGTTCTGTTTGACTCTAAACTGACGTTCCATGCACATATAAAGAAAACAGCTGCTGATAGCATTAAGCGGCTGGGCTTTGTGATTCGCAACTGCAGGACATTTCAGAATGTTAGCGCTATTAAACTGCTGTACATGTCATTGGTGAGAAGTCGATTAGAGTCAGGTTCTAGAGTCTGGAACCCTCACGAATCATCCTATACCCTAATAATCGAAAAGGTTCAAAAGGCATTCCTGAGGTTTTTGTATAAGAAAATCTACAGTTACTACCCTTTTCTTTACCCGACTAGTTTCCTTTTAGGTGCACTGGGTTTCAACTCATTGCAGGTGCGACGTAACTGGCATCTGGTTGTTGATATTTGTCGTATCCTACGCGGTGAGTCTGACTGTCACCAGTTAGTGACCCGTTTATGCAGATTTTTTGTGCCTAACAATTATACGCGTAGTCGTCGGCACAACTTACTGGCGGTGCCTACTACCAGAACTCAGGCTCGCCGTTCCTCACCTTTCATACGTGGGCTCAACGATCTGAACCTCCTTCTGGCAACAGTACCATGTGATGTATTTGCTGACGAGCCCACGTTATTGTCACTGTATGCCTCAAATTTTGCGAGGGCCGTTATAAATTATAACTATTGCTGTGCATTTTTTTTATTATTATTTCATAACTGTGTTTATTTAAATTGTACAATGCCCTGGTTTATGGTTATGTTGTGCAATTTTTTTACTTTAATAAATAAATAAATATCAGATAAAGTGATGGGAACAAAATTGAAACACCGTGAATCGAAATCAATAACTAAATTTGAATAAATATTATAGTCATATTTTTTACTTGTAGGTATATCATAATATATAGGTATTATTGAAAAGGAAAAATCTACAACATCAATAATAATCGTCAAACTAATCACAATCATTTAGGAACTCTTTTTATCTATACTAATATTTTATAGAGTGCTGTTTAACCGACGCCACGACGTGATTTTACTTTTGACAGAACGAAGTCTTTCGAGGCAGCTAGTTATTTATAAATAATACTTAATTATTAAAATATTTATATGAATTACACTCTAATTTTGTACTTGTAGCTAAGCCTATAACATTTATCTACGATCAAAAAAAAATAGAAATAAAATGCGCGTAGACGTTGCGCATCACTAAGTGCGACTGGTTAAAAAGCCGCGCTCGCATTCGGTGCGGCATGAGGTGCGGGGGCGTGACCATAATGCCCATGCCGCGCACAACGCAAACGATTTCAACTATGTGCGACATGAACATTATTTTCTCATGATTGTTTTAAATGTATTTGGGTTATAATGCAAGAAAAATATATTTGTTTCTTTCTTTCTCAAGGAGTAACCTATGGAATCACCCCCCGCACTGAGGAGAGAATTACAGTTTTCTGCTCGGCACGCTAGCAACGTCAAAGGATGGCTATACACTGGTCATGACGCATTTACGTGTTAATCTAAATCGGTCTGTATGACGTTTTAGAATAAACTGATTTTGTCTTTCTTTCTAATCAAGCGCAGATTACAAGATCACAGAGTGTGTTTCTTATTCACGGGCCCAAATGTTGTTACATGAGAATAATACTTATTAAAGGGGAGTCAGGAAAGGCGATTGGGCTGTGCATTCCTTTAAGATGAGGTTAACCAGCATGAGCGTACTCGTCAACCTTATGTCTGGGATTTGAGGTCAACCTAAAGCGCGCAATAAATAAATCAATCATATTTAATCGATTTTGTGTACAAAATACGTCGAATAACATAAACTAAAGTACAATATAAGTAACTTTAGGTACACATTTTGTACCTAACTTTCCCGGATGATTAACTTCCTTAAAAAATAACCTACCCTACTAAAAGGCCTACCCATTAGACGTATTTTATTTAGGTACTTTTCTTCCAATAAAGGGAAGGGAATTTTTAAATAACTGGAAAAGGATGTTCACTTAATTCAAAAAGGAATACTTTGCTACACTAATTCAAAATGTACATTTCTTTGCGTAACTTTAAATCTTTGTTCGTTGTAGACTTGAAGCTCTGTAAGGTATATAACAGGCATCGGAAGGATACTTTATGTACATTCCCCTAACACTAGTTTATTTTTGAGGTTAAAATATACAGGGTGTCCCAAAAATGAGTGATAAGTGGAAGCCCGGTGATATAGCATCACTAGGGCTACCCGAATCACTCCATGTAACCTATGTTCCGCGATTTTTGGTAGTTTTCGAGTTATGATTATTTTACGAAATTCTGAAAATTTCTGGGTTGAGTCACTTTTTGGTCACTATAACTGAGGTACATGCTTCATTTTTTATTTTTTAGATTGAAATAGTTTATAGAGAAGAAGTTATTTCTACTCATAATTACCTAATGGACTCGCAAAGTAACTTTTTGTACTCCAGATAATAAAAAAAATAAAACGTGGCGCAAATCTGGCCGCCGATTCTGATATTTAAATGCCAGTGGAATTGTAATTGAATTACCTAATATTGACGTTTGGTCTATAATAAAACTGTTAAAATCTAGATGACTCTTTTGTCAATATTAGGGGTTTCTAATTCTTTTATAGGATGTTTTCCGGTTTTTTTGTTCCAGATTCTATTCCGATCACACTGGCTTTTACGAGTATATAGTAGAATCTGGGCCCTGGGTCCTGGGTCATCAGCAAACGTCTTATTGAAACTAAATATTATATTAGGTAGATAAATATGGAATTTAAGATTCCTTCAAAGACAGGCAGCAAATCCACTTTAATGCGATCACTTACAAAGCTATTAAGATAGTATTGGATAATATTTGAATAACTCGAGACGACTTCGAATCTCTATTTTTATGACTTCAAAGCGTACCTCGGCTTAGCAACTTTGCAGAAAGTACTTTTTACTGAGAAACAAAAGTTCTATTGCTAAAATTATTTATTTTTATTTTTAGACGACACGATTGGCGTAGTGTGCTGTAGCACGGTTTCTCGCCTCGATTTCCGTAGTGTCCCGGGTTCGATTCCCGGTCGGGTCAATTCAGGAAACGATCTTTTCTGAATTGACTCGGGTCTGGGTGTGCTGGGAGACGCCCCTGGCTTATTTCCTTGTGTGGTACCTCGTAACACAGGGATATTAATCCCTACTTCGAGGCCATTACAAGAGGTGTGTTGTCTGGCGCATATTTATTTATACAGAGGCTCATACAGGTTAATTTGCGATATGTACCTACTATCGAAGTTAAGTGTATGTGTTTACAGAAGATGTTGTAAATAGTTTGAACTTGTATGTATTAACTTATACCTAATTGGTTGCCAGTAAATGAAAAAACATATATACGACAAAAATAAAAAAAAAACCTATCGAGTATCGTTTTAGTAATTTAGAACACTACTTATTTAGACATGCCATACGGTTACATGTTTCTAATTTTTCTTTGACTTCACGACATTATTTTACAGTGGCTTTAGCCTAAGTGGTTTTAAGTAGGTAGATGTACTTAGATAATAAATTAACATTAAACAGCTTAGGGATACAAATTCGGTTAGTGCTTATAAGAGAATTAGCAAATGCTCTAACAAAAAGTTACTGAGTCTGCTTTTATATTGTGAATTAACTGTTTTAAATTGTAAACTGTTTTATGATAACAAGACAAAACCATTATAACTGTAACTAATCAACGTTTATAAGAAAATGATCAAAACATTGCCTTTATCATATGTAGGTAAATTTATTTGATTTTATCGGTAACTATGAAGTGTCTTCATTCTTATAAAAGCAGGCAATATCTCATTATGAGAAATACTCGTAAAAAAGATCTCTGATGTATTGTATTTATTTATTTATTTTACTTTGGTAATAACGGCGTAGGTACACCAATAACAATAATTAAAGAGACAGAAAGAAAAATAAAAACATTAAATTAGACCTACATTAAATACATTAAATATTGGCAGACACTAATTAATACACACATTCACATAGACTCACAAAAACACAAACACTGAAACACAACCTTTGACCATTCATCCGCAAACAAATCTGAATGTGGATTTGCATCGAGGAGAGCGTTGAGTGAAGCAAGAGACCGTGGTATAGGTGACTGGGCACGGGCCACAGTGCGGTTAGAACCAACAGCAAACAGTCGGTGCTTTCTGCTGCGGTGATAATTGTTCGGGGCAAACAACTGGACCAGCTTCTCGTGCAGATCAGGTGCATCCACTTTCCCGCGCAATATCTTGCACATAAAAACCAATTGGTGCTTTCCTCGTCTGACCTCCAAAGAATTGTATCCAAGGCAGCCAAGTAAAAATTTAGTTGGGTACATGTATGGGTAATACCCATGGACTCGCTTGTATAGGTACCTCAGAATAGCTTTTTGCACTTTTTCAAGCATCAGTGCATAGGGTCATTACGCCGGTTTCGCGGCCACCTTCAGTTAACGACCATACGACGCACTGATTTTCATTAAATCAAGATAATAGAATTTTTAGAGGTAATACGAATAAAAAATTAATGTTACGTATTTTCTAAATGATCACCGATTATGAATTAACACACATTGAAACAAATGATTTAACCCGCCGCCGCAGAAAAAAATATCAGTGCACGCGAGAACTCGGCAGGGTTAGGTTGTGTTATCATCTAACCAAAAAGTAACTTGGCGCGCGGTGCTCAAAGGTAAGTTTTATTATTTATTTCATGTTGTATGTGCAAAATGAATGTTTAATAAGAGTGATCATTATGTTCCATATATTATTCAGATGTTTAAAGCTATTTTTATGCTAAATATTAAAATAAAATCCAGTGGCCGGTAACCGACGTGCATGTTTACCAAAAACGTTGGAGTGCGACCACGTGGTCGCAATCCGATGAACACAGCATTATTTTGTTTTGCTTAGTTAGATCCTTATGGTTCATACAAAACTATTACAATTTAGGAGTTAACTTGGCTAGAGGGTAAAGATACGATTCTTTGGTAAGCGACCACTAGTTTCTTTGAAGAAACTTTGTTTAATATACCTACAAACATTGAGTGCAAAATAGGTGGTCGTTAACCAACATAGTTGAAATAAAAGTATTAGTTTGCGGCCACCAAAATTTAGTATGAGAGAAATAACGGCCGCAAACCAGAATAAGTATGTAAGTTTATTCAGTATGCGACCATAAGGTAAACTACCCAACTTGTTACCTTTATTACGATGAATTAATCAAACAAAATAAAAATAAATTAACCAGTTTTTTTTTCTTAGATGGAGGTTCAAAAAAAAACAACGATAAAAAAAAGAAAAAGACTGTTCAATACACCGAAGAAGCCCTAAAAAAAGCTTTGAATGACATCCGTATAGAAGGGAAGGGAATAAGAGAAACGTGTAGACTTTATCAGATTCCGCGAAGCACAATTCAAGATCGGCTTAGTGGGAAAAGACGTGATGCGATCGAAACCAGGGGACCAGATCCTATCCTGGGTACAGAAGGTGAAAAGCAAGTTAAAGAGTGGCTTTTGGCTATTGCTAAGTGTGGATTTCCGGTAAAGAAACAAGAGCTGTTGGATACAGTCCAGAAAATCGTTAAAGACCATAAAACGAAGAATCCCTTTAAGGATGATCGTCCAGGACAAACCTGGTACCTAAACTTCTTAAAGCGACATCCCGACATATCATACCGTGCAGCCGAAGGAATTAACAAAGCTAGAGCGAGAGTAACCGAAGAATCCATAAGAACTTGGTTCAAAGAATTAAAAGAGTTCTTGAATGTCACTAATAACCAAGACATATTAGAATCTCCAGAGCGCATCTTTAATGGAGACGAAAGTGGCTTCTCTATGTGTCCTAAAACCGGAAAAGTTTTAGCGCCGAAGGGATATCGAAATTTGTACCAGATTAAAGCAGGAAATGAAAAGGATAACTTGACAGTTCTGATCACCTTCAACGCCACTGGCCAAATAAGTCCTCCGCTCGTTGTTTTTCCTTACATACGCCCACCTCGAGCCGTTGTACAAAATATGCCCGAAGAATGGTGTTTGGGCAAATCGGAAAGTGGTTGGATGCGCTCGGACGTATTCTTCGAGTATATAACGAATGATTTTAATGATTGGGTGAGTTGGGTGGGACAACTGTATAAAAAAACCCATACTACTGCTGATCGATGGTCATAAATCGCACATGTCTTTGGTCTTGAGTGTCATGTGCGAGAAGCTTGGCATAATTTTGTATGCGCTACCACCAAACACAACCCACATTCTCCAACCAGCAGACGTAAGCGTTTTTGCTCCGCTAAAGTCTTCCTGGAAGGTGGTGGTCAGAAAATTTCTGTCCAAGCCAGAGAACTCGTGCGTGTGCATTAATAAAACTAATTTTTGCGGGTTATTTCGTGACACTTTAGAGGACACTAATATGACCACAAATATTAAAAACGGGTTTGCAAAATGTGGTCTGTACCCGTTTAATCCTGATGCTGTGGATTACACAAAATGTGTGCAAAATACTCTCGAAAATGTACACAAAGCCCCGACACATCCGTCAAAGGACATAACCAATTCCGATCTGGCTAGTACAAGAAAGGTCCTGAAACATCTGAGACCGATATTAAAACAAGAAAAGGTTAATGTGAGTGTAATATTAAAAGAATTGCGTAAATTAAAAACAAAGACTGGAAATGACGAAACAGATTCTGAAGTAACAGATTATTCAGTTGATCGGTCCACATCCTACCAAATGGAATATTCTACAGAGGGTGTCTCAGTAACTGATCCATCATTACATATTTTAACTAACATCAGTGACATTTTGTCCTATACAAATGATAAAAACAGAGTTGGAGAAGTAGTAATACCTGAAATTCAAAATAACACAGCAGAATATCACACAATTAGTGTTACAGCAGAAATTCATCCTGTTTCTCTACCCACTCTTCAAAAGCCGAATCATCCCGAAGTAGCGAGTGTCACAAATGAGCAGGTACATATCTCAAACCAATCGATACTACAGCCTATTAACCAAGATATGTTTGAAAAGATTTTATCGTTTCCTGATGGTGATGACGAAATAATAAATACCAGGAAAGATCCGACAGCTAATGACATTTTACTCACGTTTAATTTAACTGAAGAAACTGGTGTCTTTAATTACGATAACCCTGCAGAAGACATAACAAAAGAAAAAAATAAAACGGGTGAAAATGTCTCAGTTGGCGAAACTATATCAACGCTCCACTTAACTGGCACGGGTGTGGATAGCTACCTAGAAGTTGGGTCATTAGTGTCTCTGGATGATGTGGTCATCATACCTCCTCCAAAAGATGTGACCATGTCAGAAACTGAAGCTTTTAGCAAACATTTGTTTATACCTGACCCTCCACAACGAGCTAAACCGAAACAATTAAAAACACCTGCTGCCATATCATCCAAGGCTTGGAGGAAATTTTACGAAGATAAAGAAAATTTAAAGTCAGAGAAAGAGAGAGCTATATTGAAGAGGAAACAAGATCGAGCAGAAATAGCAAAGCAGAAGAAATTAAAGAAAGACGCAAAGCCACAAACTAGGGCCCAATCTGCTAGAAATAAAAAAAGCAATAAAAAAGTTGTAAAAAAATTATGCACGGAATGTGAAGACGTTTTGATTAGCGACGCTGAAGAGGATGAAGATAAAAATGTTGGTTGCGATTCCTGCCAAAGATGGTACCACTTAAAATGTACCATCTTTGCCGGATCGGCATATATTGATGTTATAAACAAATCATTTGAATGTAATGTATGCATAGCTGACCAAGAGTGATCCTTTTGCCAAAGGTTTTTTAAATACCGACAAATTATATGATACATGTTAAAAAAAATTGATGATTATGTAATTAGAAAATACAAGATGTTGATTAATGATTATTTTTAAATGTTATACCAAAAATCAAAACTTGGATATGATTGTTTATGTTTATAATTTTATTAGGTATATTAAAAAACACTATAGTAGTCCTACTAAATGTAGGATTGTTATTTCATTTTCATTTAAGTGAATAATTAAATAAAAAATCTATTATTTATAATTGTTTTATTGACATATTCTTAATATTAATATAGTGGCCGCAAACCAACTCACTAATGGTCGTAAACTAACGAAAGTGGTCGTTAACCGACTTTTTGGCTATATTTTAACTTTTTCAGCATTTCATAACAATTTATGTATAGGAGTATTATTTTTTATGTTTTATATCCAAACTTGACTATATTTGGGACCGACTTCTACTAACACATACTAAACTTTGTATTGATAACATTTTCTTTTGCTCATCTGAAGTGGGCAACTCAGCTAACTGGTCGCTAACCGGCGTAATGACCCTACTTGCCTTCATGTGGGTTCCAAATGCACATGGATGCCTCCAGCTTGGAGCGAACCAATGCCACAAAAATCAGACGAATTACGTGGTAATTGTGAAAATCCTTAGTTTCGTAAAATGAAACCTAAACGCCTGTAAGTATGGATATGAAGTGTTAAAAAAAGCGCATGCCCCAATATTAAAACAATGCAAGAACTTTTACTGTATGCAAAAACAAAAAAAAAACATAGTGCTTCGCCATAGACTTCCAGAATGAGCTGCCTTTAGGCATTTCTTGGGTCTGGGGTTGCCGGGTCTTAAAAGCTGGACAGATCAACTAGTTTTGCCGGACATTTGGGTAAAAAGGCCAGACATTCCTAATTTTTGGTCCTATTACACGAAGTTTTTGAGAGTATTACAAGGCTTTAAATATTAAATTTTTATTTTTTTTGTGTTTCTTAAATTTTATTGAAACAACAACAGGGGCGAACACGCAATCAAAACGCCAGACTGTGTCCAGCTTCATCCGGACACCTGGCAACGCTACCTACGACTATTGTCAGGTCAGTTTGGCTCGCTTATGCTAAATGTTCAGTAGCGGACTTCTGCGAATGATGAATGTAACAAAGTTCATATTCGTTCAGGAATGCGATCAATGAGTTATGTCAGACAAAACTTTTGCCGCTCTTCAGCTGTCGGGCAATCCGTCATGTTGGTACAAAATTAAATTGTTAAAATACTCTTTGAGTGAAAAAAAGCTTTGAGTTGGATATATTGTTGTTTCAAAGACCGTGTTGTGCCGTTGTGCCTAAACCTAAATAAACTAAAACAAATGCCTAAGCCAACAGCTATGTTCAATATATCCGTATCAAGTTATGAGTTTTGTTAGGACGTTATTATCATTAGGTACAAACATAAGCCCAGGAATTAAGTGTTTCTTAAACTGGGGAAGTCAGAGCAAGTTTATTGTTGCTGTCGTGGTGTTCTTGAGAATACTTTTTACAAAAGCCAAACCTTATGAGCAATAATAATACTTGATTTGATACTCGTATTCTATGATATGAATATTCTAAGAATTGAATTTTATTTGTAACAAAATTCTTGATTCAAATTTCTTTGAAGTAACTATTCTGCGTATTGATTATTCTATGAAATGATAATATTTATGTTAAAACAGTGTACAACCGCCTACATCGCTATTCGTTTTGGCGGAGTTTTTCGTCACGTCTCACACATTCCACCTTGTTATGAATATCAAGTTACTTACAGAATATGAATACAGCCTTCCTTGCAGGTAAATAAATATAATATCTGGGAAAGCTTTAATCATGCATCATCATTTCAAGAATAAGATTGATTCTTTGCAATTTCAGTGTTACTGAAGCCATCAATGATAATTGTAGCGATTACTAAATTTCAATAAGGACTTATAAATAAATAAATATGCGCCAGACAACACGCCAATGGTCATGATAAGGAAATAAGTGTAAGTATCCTCGTGTTACGAGGTACAGATCTCCCAGCACACCCAGATCCGAGCGAATTTAGAAAAGTTATACCTGGCCGGGAATCGAATCTGGGATACCATGTAAGTCAAAAACGCGCTACTGTGCACTACGCTAATAGTGTAAACCTTACCTTTACTGATTGAATGTCCTTGCCAACTATTTCCACGAGTGTACAAAGTTGGATCCTTAAGTTAATTTGCCTGAGGAAGTCAACAAACTTGGCATGAGCAAGTGGTTCAGCACACAGAGCCGCACGAGGGAGAGGGAACTCCTGGATTATGCACACAACTTTTGATTAAATCTGCGTTTGGCATTTGTATGGAGATTTAACTGTGAAGTCTTAAAGTCACACGCACTGCGACTTATTTAACTCTGACACTGACAAATTGTAATACATAGTATGTCAATAGAATTGTCTGTAAGTTTGCTAATGCCCATGAACATCAGATCATTTTATTTGCCCTGATAGTAATTAATACTGATAGTAATTACATCGCAGCATTTAGGATAACAGACGCCCGAATCCCTCACGTGTAAAGCTGCACCTTTCATTGTCAACTATAAGTGACAAAACGAAGTCAATTTGAAGGCTGCTGCCCCTTTGATTTACTTTTCAGAATTCGGAGGCAAGTTATATCATGTGATGTCCTACTTATTACTGTAGGTAGTTAGGTGGAGTTACCTGGTCGGCATGTGTCACTTCTGAGGACTAAAACAATATGATGGTAATGCCCTCACCGGTAAGACGGTATAGACTTCAGTAGCCCCAGAGGCTCTTAACGCAAAATGTTTTATTAACCTCCTATTTCCGCGCTTTCAAACTCGTTCTTTTATTTTATCCTTGTTCGTTATTTTTTTCAGGAACAAATATAGGTATTATGAAAGTGAAGAAAGAGCTTTATTTTGCGTACCGACCGTCTTATTTTGACCGTTCCGTTGGAAGGTACTCGTTTATCCTTCAGCTTCCGTTCGAACTGATTTCCTAGTCAGTTGCAACCCGCTCGCAATATCGGTGACTATCGGTACATTCTACCACAAATTAGACATGCGCGGCGCTCTGACAGATAGCCCGCTTAGAACAACACGCCATTTTTGACACACGCACACAGAGACGTGAGTTTACAGGCGAAGTCGGGAAGTTTCAGCGTCGCGGTCAGTCGCACTGTCAAAAACATTGAGATATTATTTGTACGTCGTCAGATACTTACATTATAGTTCAATGGTCAAAAATGGTTTCGCGCAGATATTTCTGTTGCAGTGTATTTGGCTGTATGAACACCACACGAAATTGTGATTATACGTTTTATAAGTTACCAAATGATGTTGAAAAATAAGTAAAACTCAGATAACGTCTGCAAGAGATTTCAAAGCGAGAGTAAGAAGTGAGTATTCTGAAACGACACTGAAAATAGAGCAGCCCTTACATGTTACAAGACAGCGTCAGTTGGACAGGTGCTCAACTTACCCTCACCAAAGAATATTATTTATTTATTTTATTGTTTATTTTATCTATGAAACCGTAAGTTACTAAAGCTACATAATATTCAAATGCGAGGGTGTTGTCTTCACAGCTCACCTTCATTTGTGAGTGACTGGCCTGTTAGCGCAATGGCAGCGATCCTGCCTTTAGCGCCGGAGGTCGTGGGGTGATTTCCACCCATGACAAACATTTATGTGACGAATATTTTGTTTTTGTTGTGTGTCTGGGTGTAATTATCTATTTAAGTATGTATTTAGAAATATATAAGCATGTTTATCAGTCTCTGACGCCCATAGTACGAGAGCTCTGCTTAGTTTGGGGTCAGATGATCTTGGCGTAAATTGTCCCTGACATTTATTTTTGTTTTATTTATTTTTCTTCAACACCCTTTTAGGCTAATCTCAAAAATAATGTTTGCTTACTTCCATGGTTATCCTTAATATTTGGAGCTTTCGACCACTTTCCATCAGGTATAGTGAGGTCATCTTAACCGGCAGTTTAAAAAACTTGTTAAGTACCTAACATATTATTAATTTTCCTCTGTCGCGTTAATAGAATGTAATGTATTTTTCAGTGTCGCTTTTCAGACACAGATCTGATGTAAAACAACGCAATATTAACCGTTTTAATATTTCTTCAATTTGGGGAGCAATGCGATATAAATTCGGAGAAACGAGAAACGTTAATTCAATAAAAAGCAATTTGTCTCAATCGCTACTTTGAAATTGCTGGATTGTTGGTTCATTACTGCGATATTGCTGCCGTTGTGTTATTTAATTGAAAATCCTTAAAATATTTCATAAATTATTAAGATGATGACTTTAGGGAAGTCGTGCCTATGTTTAACATAGGCACATTTATTGGATAGGTACACACCTACCTAGACACTTCTCATTTTTATTCTTATTTAAGTGCAATTCTTTTTTACTTAATGAAAATTATATTATGTTATTAAGTAATTAATTTATTAATTTGATTTAATTCAATATTTGACGAAATCTGACATGGATTTGTAATTTACATGTAATGTAATATATATAGGACTTCTACTTGTCTGAAATAAAATGAAATTTAATTTAATTTATTTATTTAACGCCATAATACGATCTCTTAGAGCTAGCTCGCATTTGTCCGTGAATTGAGCGCCCTGGCGTTTTGGAATTTTGATCTCTTAATCCCAGTTACGTGACGTGACCATTACGTCATGCAAACTCAACTTCTGCGCGGCGTATTGCTATTACGAACTCTTATTTGACGTTTCATACCATTGTTTATTTGTCAAATACTTGTCAAATAGTAACACTCTAAAACTTTTCAGTTGCAGAAGTAGCTCTAAAATAGTGTAAGTAAACGGTCACTTTGCAATAGTGGCAAAAGATTGTAATTCTGCCCCTGTTTAGTGCAATGGCTTGCAGGAAACTTTACTAAAGGGGCGTGGGTGCGATTTACGCATCATCAAAACTGTATGTTGATGAAACATTTATGTGTGTTGGGTCTGGGTATTTGTGTATCTACCTGGTTATAACACAATTGAAATCCTCACTTTGGAACTTAATCGATTGATTCAATTTATTGATTTAAAATATGATAAGGCATTCATAGCAGGCGACACAGAAGCTATCTGAGTTAAAATTGTTTCTTTAATCATTTTTAATGAGGTCCGCCTTACGTTTAACTCATGCTCTGACCCCGTCAAACTTTTACAACTCTTTTAAATCGTCTTTTTAGTGACCGGGTCAGATGATAACGTAAGCTGTCCCAGATGTTCATGTCTATACTCTGACCTGTATCTGTATATTCGATTTGATAGTGATTGCGAAGCAGCATGGCCCAGAGCTCAATACAAATGCAAATGGCGTCATGATGCCTTTTCGGAACCCTCGGCATATTGCATGAGGGTGCCTCAGACGAAACAATATGCTGGCATCGACATCAATATGTTAAGGACACTATACTGTGGAGCATCCGATGGGCAAGACAAAACGGTGGGATAAACGATTGCATAATAATACGCCGATAGCAGGCGCAGTAAGTACATAGATTGTAAATTGAAATAGAAAAACATTTATCAAATTTAAGTACATCGTTACAATTTATAAAAAATGACACAAAAGAACTAGGCATTTATCAACAGAACAAAATACTATATAATCAAACAGTGATGTCCTGATGCCCAAAAAAATAAATGGACCTCACTCAGCCTTTAGCCAGGGCTTTATGGGCCCAGGCGCTGAATTGAAGTTCATCCCTCGTACTAGAAGCTTTATTTACCAACAGGGTCCCGTGACGAAAGCCCGAAATAGGCTGTATCCGACACCGTTATTTCCTAACTTGATCTTACTAAGGTATGGGCAGTGAAACTTTTTTCCATTTACTCAGTCAAGTTAACGAAAATGTTTACTTACTAATCCGCTGAAATAAAACTGTTCCACTGATGGATGAACCCTTTAATTATTTATTACATGCCGAGGCCTCACTAAAATAAGGGTGCTAGCATAGCATACGAGTGACAGTGTGCCTGCGACAGCTCGCGACAGTTGGTCGCCGGTCGGTGATTATCGGCGCCTGTAAGTGACCGCCATCAACACAGACATGTTAAATTTAAAGGTGCAAGTGAATGTAATCTGCGTGACGCTCTCAGTCATAACGAATCAATTGAGAAACGTTATCCCTATTACCACAAATTACGCATGCGGCGCGGCGCCCCAGACATAGTCCGCTTAAAACAAACCGCCATTTTGATCACGCACACAGTCACAGTTTACAGGCGATACCGGTCAGAAACAGTTCGCCGCCAGTCGCACTGTCGCGAGTGGTTTTGTTTTTGTCGATCTTTTCACATGATGTAACTATTTTGTTTTTGGTGGGTTCTGTTCTGTCAATTCAAAGTACTTAATTTTAAAAATTCTAAGCGAATATAGTAGATAACAACCCTAGGCGGTTAGGCAAGTTTAGGTAACTGTACAGGAAAAAGGCTAGAGCGGCCTTTCTGTACACTCTTTATTTTGTGCTATCACTAAAGCGGTATCCTGACATCACAACGATCTTCAAAAAAGTGTCACGTTCGGTTTTCATGAGAGCGGAGCGCCATGCGTTTTCTATTTAGAATGTTGTCTGTGGTCGCTGACCACGCCAGCTGTCCTAGTCACATCATCGCTCGTCTATTACCTTACCACCCCAAAGGAACAGTCATTTTACCATTATTTAAGTAAAACCCTCCTTGCACCGGCCACGCTGTTCCATTATCTGCGGGACCAAGTCACGTCATATATCAATCCATCATGGCATTCTTATCGATATAGAAAAAATATTCGAAGTCAATTGATAAACTTTTTTTATGAACTGGCAACGAAAAAGTCGCAGATGTTTGAGGAAAATATGCACTCCTGCGACAAAACGCATTCAGCAAGTTAGCAGTAAATTACGCACAATGAATCATCAAAAAAAACATCGACCAAAAACCAAATCAACCCAGATAACGGCGAAAAACTCACCACCAACCACGTTAGGTTCTAATACCATTGGTGAAAAGTTGGCTTCTGAGTGTTGCGTTCACCATGACGACACAGTCACTTGCCTCTGGTATATTATGTTGTTATGTTATGTGTATACCCAGCAAACGGCTGGGTTGCGCCTATCTTTTCCATTATCACTCTTTTATTATACTTACTTAAAAACTCTTTTTGGGTGGAGTCCCAAAATCCGGGGGCTTTTTGGCACTGTCAGGCTGATGGCGCCATCTTGTGACGTTATTTTTAGGTGAATTCATTGCTTACTCATTCACAAGGGTGCTGGGGTCCTACCCCGACAGTAATTATCTCACCCTTTGTACCTGGTAAGCCTGACTGACATCTAACGTTTTAAGCCATACATTTAAAGTCACATTGCTAATCGTCGCTTTGATACAAACGCTAAATAATCATACCGTAAATTCAAATGTATATGTCTAAGTACTCATAGCAGTTCACCTATTATCCATTTTCTCCACCTGGAAGGTACTTTCTTGCGTCACTTACAAAGCGTTTCATTCGTTGACTGAGCTGGCAAGCTGTGGAACAAATTGCCAGACTCTTTATGCGACTTTCAACCGCTTAAAGATAAGATGTAATTTTGCTGTCCTGAATATTGCTACTAGCTGTCCTAGGAGTAAATATTTAGGACAGCAAAATAGGCGGCTTCGCCCGCGTAACTATTCCCGTTAAAATTTAACCTATGTTGCTCGCTGATAATGAAAATTTTTCACTCATGTACAAACCGTTTTTAACAAATAAGGAGTGGACTACTTTTAGTAAGTGAGGCAGCACCTGTTTCAGAGGGAGCCACTCTTTCATAGCTTAATATTAGTGAAATATTTTTTTAAATCAGTCCATTAATCGGTCTTCAAGCGGGTCCTCAAGACGAGGATTAGCAGGTTAACATAATCAATTATAACTGTCATCAATCACGTGATGATATTTAAAAAATATCTACTGTTTATTCAGTAATTATCTTAGTTTTAAATTGCTTCCAAGTAAGTTCCTTCCTTGCTTTTGAGCTGCTTAATACATTTGTAAAAGATGTACGCTCTAAATTAAATACAAACCCCTAAAGCTCACATATCTCATACAAATCCAATAACTCAACCCACAGACAGCATTCACTTTCTGAATCTCTAAGGAAAATTAATACATCACACAATACTTTCACATGCCCATGCTAAAATCAGAATTTGTTGTAACGAGTACCTACCTACCTATCACGGCACGTATGTACATAACTTTATACTTATTCTGTGATATTACTAGCTCCCTAATAGGTACCATAGTAAAATTACTATGCTATTACCAACGAGGTTTGAAAGGGGGCTTCCCCCTTACTAAGGCTGCGTGAAGTTGACGAGGAAGTGGAAATGAAATTGAGCAGAGCACATAACGTGGAAAATAAATGCCCGTTGGAGCAATAAAATGATAAAATGGACACCACTTGATGGCAAACGTAGCGTCGCCACCCAGTTACCCAGTTGGAAGGCGATAAAGGCACTTCGCGACCTTAAAAAGGCCACAGGATTTGTTGGATCCAGTCAGCCGGCAAATGGAGCGTCTTGTGTCTGCGAATCAATATCATCATCTTCATCAAAAATAACAGTAAAGTTCTGCTTATTTCTTCCATGGTGAAGAAGTTGTAATCTTTTTCTAAACTTTGCTGATACTTACCGTCCGCAATATCAAAGAGTAGTCATGTTTATTTTATCTATGGCAATATGAAACTGCGATACACGTCAGTTTACGTCAAAGAACAAAGAGGAAATAGATTGTAATGAGGCATGACACGTGTAAGCCCCGAAAGTACTAGGTGGGCTCGACAGCAGCCAATTAATGTTAAATCAAATCCCATTAGATTGTTTATAGCCCGGCCCCGCCTTAACAGTGTCGGTGCTGTGCCTTTGTTCCGCGCCTGTTAGTTTAAGGCAGTAGGTTCAGTTTGACTAAAACCCTATTTTACTACAGGCCGGCTTAAAGTTTGTTAATTCAAGTCCGTTATTATCCAAGACTTAAGATATATGGGATGTCATGAAATATCCAGGGTAACTACAGCATACACTTCTTAATTTTATGCAGACATCATCGTAAGTTGCGGTTCATGACACTTGGGCTCTTCTTCTTCACATCAAATGGAATAATAAAAAGCCTTGTTCTTCGATGATATTAAATTAGCTTCAAACATAGCGTCGCGGCGACAGCGTGTGCGAAAAGATATGACTTTGCCGGGGAATACCGTCACTCTCCCGGGGAATACGATTATGCTCACGTCTCCTGTATTTTGCTTGGGGAATATCCTCTTGCTTATGTCTCCGGTTTTATGGCAGGGGAATTTCTTTCAGTACTTATCCTACTTTCAGCACGTTTGCTGTGAAATTCACTTCGAGACTTGGAGTTGTATTTTTTTCACCAATATTTATCGAATTCGATAGCCTCGGTGCGAGCGAGCAACTTTTAAGTATTGCTTTCGTCTGAACTAGAATCTGCTAAAAAACGACATCATCTATTCGTTGATTGCTAGAAGCTCATAAAAAACCCTTAAATGAAATGAAATGAAACTTTTTTATTTCAGAAACAGATGCGGTTACATAGTTTCCATATGTTATATACCTACATAATGAAACAAATAGAATAATTAAAAATAAACTACGTAGTTCAGTCTAATCCCAACCTCAAGATCTACTAGTAGAACTTAAAGTTAGGATTAGACCGCACGTGTACGGACGACCAGTGCGCGAGGATCGGACCGTCTATCCTCTCTGCAATCACCTTCAGGAGTGTGTTGGTGCTGCCCCGCACTCGCTCCCACAAAGAAGCTACTCGCTTGCGAATAACGGCTTGGAAACCGTCGGTGTTCGTTGCAGCGAACATTCCCGAGGCGCTGCAGCGCCAGGGCAGCCCCAACAACCCCCTGAAGGCGTTATTATACTGGACGCGCAGAGCACTGTAGGCCCTTTTGGTGCAGTTGCTCCAAAGGTTGCACGGGTATAAAGTTTGACAATAAGTTTTAAAGAGTGTGATTTTCACCTCTCGAGAACAACGTGCAAACCTCCGTGATAGCATATTACCCCTCACCGACAGTGCCCTGCGCTCCCTCTCCATATCGACGTCGTCTTTAAGGTCCTCCTCGACCCAGTGACCCTAATATTTGAACTGTTTAACTACTTTGAGAGGAGACCCGTCCAGAGTAACTGTCAGTGGCAAAAGAGGATATGTTTTAGTGCCAGATTTAAAGACTAGTATCTCACTCTTTTTAACATTATATTTGAGCCCATGGGCCGCAGCATACCCCTCACAAATAGACAACATCTTTAATGCATTGATTGAGGGGCTAAGCAGCACCATATCGTCAGCATAGCTAATATTGTTGACAAATTTGCCATCAAGTGAACAGCCTACTCCCGCACTGCTTAGCTCCTCAATCAACTGATTTACATAGATATTGAAAAGTGTGGGTGAGGATAACCCCCCCTGTCTCACTCCGCACTTCATCCTATAAGCATTCGAGCACTGCCCCGCCCACCGCACTACATTGGTTTGGTTGCCGTACCAGTACTTGAATATTTCAACTAACTCATCGGGCAGATTCGTGTTGCTGTGCAGTTTTTTCCATAATAGATCATATGACACTAGGTCAAATGCCTTTGACAGATCCAAGAAACATGCGTAAACTGGCGTATTTCTTTCCGTGTAGTATCGAACAGTGTGCTTAAGGCATAGTACTGCTGACTCAGTAGATAATCCAGAGCGAAAGCCAAACTGGGCGTCAAGCAGATTTACACTGTTTGTTAAATGCTTGTTAAGCACACTATCCAACACCTTTGCGAGAATCGTGGACAGCGAAATTGGCCTGTAATTGTTTCTGTCAGAGGCATCCCCTGTCTTGTTTTTGATTATGGGTACCACTATGGTCTTCATGAGGTCATCTGGTAAATAGCTATGACGAATGCAGAATGTATAAAACATGGCAAGCACTCTGGGCAGGTGGACCCCCGCATGCTGCAGGTGCTCGATGCTGAGGCCATCGTGCCCTGCAGACTTACCTCTGGTCATTTGTCGAACTACCTTCGCAATTTCAGTTGATGTTATTTTTACGAGGCTGTTACTTTTCCGATTTCCAGCATCGAACACCGGCCCAGCTGCGTCCACCTCCATAGGTTCCACTTTAAAATGGGCCATAAAGAGACTGGCTATTTCGCTGGGTTCACTAACATTTTCAACACTTACTGGTGGGCACACCCTAGGATTTAGTTTACTAGTTGATTTTCAAAACTGTGTAAAATCTTTAGCTTCATGATGTGAGGCAATTACGTCCATTGTAATCTGGTCTTTATTATTTTGACAGAATTTAAGTTTAGCTTTAAAGACTTTTCTGGAACAGTTCAATAATAGCATACATTTCGCCTAGACACTCCGTAAATTCGTTTAATTTTTCACGCGCATCATTAGGCATATACACTGAAAAAACTATCATATGAATATTATTCATAAAAATCTTAATCGCTATAAGTCGACCACTTTTACACTGTATAATAGAAACGCACGGTAACCGGTCCTTTCGCCACAGTAAAGCGACACCCCCGTACGGACGGCCACGCAAAACTCCCGTAGACAGGTCCACAGCTTTGTTGCCGGTGTACGCGAAGTTAGAATCAATGGTTCCCAATAATGGTATATCAGGCTGCAGTAACCACGTTTCCTGGAGTGCAACGATATCCGCAGATTTACACAGTGTCCTTACACACTCCACTGAACGTGAAATGCCTTTACAGTTGTAACTCAGTAGTGTAAAATTATTTGTTTGAATTTCACCTCCCATTAGTAAAACTTAAAAACCTTTTAAAGATGGTGTGCCACCCACCACTTAAGGTACAGTTTTATATATTCTAACTATTTAACCAGACGGCAACCAGTTTATTGGCCCTATAAAATCGGGATATAGTCGTCAGCCAATGTTCTTAAGGATTATCCTTGATGAGAGTTGGCAAACAAGCCAAATCACGGTTGGATATACCAAGGACCGCTGCACGAAGCCTGTGCCTTATAAAGGCGTCATAGTCACGCACGCTTAAAGCTAAGGTTAGACATACAATATTGTGAAACAGGGGTGGCAACTTTACCGACTACGAGGGTTATATTTTAGGTTAATACATGTTGTAACAATTTTCTGAAAGCCAGCACATAGTTAAAGCCGAGGGGGTAACTGGTCAGGACTGGTCATTCAGCTGAGTCACTGCCATCCATCAAATGTTTTTCCGTTCTACCTTCGCCGTCTACTTGTTCACAACTTTGAAACTAATGACTAGAGTTCTGCTCTATGACATTTTTTGAACCTTATTAAATACTGTTTTAGTCACTAGAAATGATAGAGACAGAAGTGTAATGATTTGAATTTATAGAGAAAACAGTGTCGCCTCTCAGTAAAATAAACCACACATTTAAATTTTCAATACAGACTTTTAATAACTGTCATGTCGTTAATATCCCAATTAATGAAAACGAATATTTTACCATTGGTACCCAGAAGATTTAAGTTTTATGAGATTTCTGATAAAAATTGCCAATTTCACTATAAATGATCCAGGTCAATGCCGTTTTTCGAACATTCGAATTCCGAAAAGCTCGATACAGCCACGATTAATTGCCTCAATTGCTAAAATCCACGGAGTCAACCGCGAATAATTTACATTTTTTATTCTAATTAGTTAGGTAGTTTTTAAACCGATGATTGAGAAATTCAAATTTTTGTACCTTCAGTGTTTTTATTTTGGGATTCTTGTCAGCAATTTGAAAGTTTCATAAAATAGCACGTAATACATCCTTCATGTTTTTTTCGATTTACGATGTTCATTAAATTATATTCTCAATTAACATTACAGATGCAAATCCCATCTGATAAGTTCTGAATATTTCAACTACGAGTACCTACTTACATATGAAAGAAAAATAGGACACTTATTTGTTGCTTGGAATTTGATTCAATATAGCTCTTTCATTTTAATTGAATAATTGTAACTTTTAAGTAGAGTTCAACGCTTTTTATCCGTAATATAAAGATATTAAAAACAAAAATTTTAACAAAAAAAAAACCAACTTCAAAAAAAACTATTCCAAAACAAAGAACTAAAAAGTAAACAAATAATTGCGTATTCTTCTAAAACTTATACGATAATATAATGTAGGTACAATTATTGTTATTGTTGGAGTCGGTGTCAGCCAAGGAAACACTACAATATACCTATTTCTTACATATCACGTTTACGTATGTATGTAGGTAGTTACAAACCTACATTGGCTGACACCGACTCCAACAATAACAATGATCGTACGTACATTATATTATCGTATAAGTTTTAGAAGAATACGCAATTATTTCTTTACTTTTTAGTTCTTTGTTTTGGAATAGTTTTTTTTGAAGTTGGTTTTTTTTGTTAAAAAATTGTTTATTTCTTGATTTTCAGTGAATAGTTCTTATTTATTTTATACATCGAAAAGGTATCGTCCAGTTGATCCTAAGAATTGAAGAGTTCCGTTACTTTGTCATGGACCCCATAATCAGAACCCAACACTCATCAAACTACCCTTGAAGTATATCCATTCCAATAAAAAAGAAGCATCGAAATCGGTTGGCGTGTTAATGAGTTATTCGTCCATATGTCGCGCATATGGTTTATCTAGATTTAAGACTTATATGGATTTCCCATGGATGCCACTGTCAGAACTGGACCAAATTAAAATGGGACCACACGGGCAGCATCAGCTTTCAAATCAAAAAATAATTATCAAAATCGGTTGGCGTAATATTGAGTTACCCGTCCATTTGTCGCGCATTTTGTCTATCTAGATTTAAGACTTATATGGATTTCCCATGGATGCCACTGTCAGAACTGGACCAAATTAAAATGGGACCACACGGGCACCATCATCTTTCAAATAAATAAAGAATTATCAAAATGGGTTGGCGTAATATTGAGTTATTCGTCCATTTGTCGCGCATTTTGTCTATCTAGATTTAAGACTTATATGGTTTTCTCATGGATGCCACTGTAGAGAGAACTAGACCAAATTAAAATGGGACCATTCGGAAAGCACCAGCTTTTAAATAAAAAAAAGAATGATCAAAATCGGTTCACCTAGTCGAAAGTTATGAGGTAACAAACATAAAAAAAAACATACAGTCGAATTGGGAACCTCCTCCTTTTTTTGAAGTCGGTTGTAAAATTGTGTTTAATGAAAACAAAATTATTAAAATTGTTAGTATTGCTAGAGAACACAAGAGACACAAAAGATAATATTTTAGCGAAAGTCGCATGAAATAAAATAACAAAAATTAAGATAGATGTTGAATGAAGGGAGAATTAATGACACAAAGCAGGAGGAAGATCGGAATCGTACTAAATCACTTACCCACAGACCGCAGACCTTTCAGCCTTTTGGAAGAACACCAATACAAGGAAAAGAGATACTAAGTGGGTATCGTTGACTCGTAGCCGTAGCACCCATAAAATTAATAAATATGAGAAACCATCACATAGATTGCCCGTCATAAGTGAAGTTTAACGTAACCTGAAGTAATTTTATTTTAAATGGAGTATTATTTTTCTGTGGCCTTGCTACTCGTATCATAGGAAATTTCACACCAATTTCTTTGTAATTTATGCAATTCCTTCAAAATGTTCATTTCCTTTCCTTCTAGTGTTTTGTAAATTTTGTAATATTCGACGCGTTAAACTGCAAAAGCAAAGTCTGCAATTAGGTATTCAGCTATCGTGCTATTTTTAGATTCATTTAAATAATATTTGACCAAAACTTGAGAATTCATTAAACTACTACCATCACTGAAACCTGCTTGCGGCTGAATATTTTGCGTATAAATTGAACCCAAAATAACAAATAAGTAAATATCTGCTAACTGTAATTAAGAGTAGTTAGGCGCAGTTTGTATATTAAAAATCAGAATGCTAATTGAATAATTTGAATTTTAAAATTTATGAATAAATAAATAAATAAATAAATATCCCTGGACATTATTCCACACAGCGCCATCTAGCCCCAAAGTAAGCTAATTAAAGCTTGTGTTATGGGATACTAGACAACGGATGAACATACTTAAATACATTTTCTTTTGTAAATACATACTTATTATACATAGGAGACACCCAGACCAGTACAAACAGACATGTTCATGCACACAAATGTTTGTACTGTGCGGGGATCGAACCCGCGACCTCTGGTGTAGTAGCCAACTTCTTAACCATTACACCAAGTCGGTCGTCAAATAATAATGAATAATGATTATAAGACTGGTAAGCACAACAACAATCTATAAAGTATGAGTTTTTTGAAAGTAAAAGTATAACTTCTCGATGAAAATGAGTGTTAGTTCTTAATGTAATTCTTTTAGTTTATTTTTGACCCAACTGTGTGTTCATTGTGTCTATATTTGAGAATAGGTAACCCGCTCCTGTAGGATTTAATGTGAGTTTCCTGAATACTAAGAATTTCACAAAAAAGACCAACATTTTTTATTAGTAAAAGTAGTGTTGACTGAGTGGTAAATTGTGTTTTTATACCTAAGTAGTTGTTTTGTTTCGTTGTTTTGTTGGCATTTAAGGTAACCTATTATAACGTTGATTATTTTAGGATTTT
This sequence comes from Udea olivalis, assembly GCA_947369235.1. Lineage (NCBI taxonomy): Eukaryota > Metazoa > Arthropoda > Insecta > Lepidoptera > Crambidae > Udea > Udea olivalis. Next base: position 19,772,261 of record OX376355.1, read on the forward strand.
ACAATGCTTGTTTTTCATAACTAAAGATAGAAAAACTGTAAAAATTCGATTTCGGACCTTGATGATCTCGAGCGGGGTCCGATATCGAGGTTTCGGTAGCTCAGTGGTTTAGAGCAGTCACCCGGATTGTGAAAGACGCGGCTTCGATTCCCGCTCGAGATCATCAAGGTCCGAAATCGAATTTTTCCGTTAATTGATACTTGTCCTTTCACTAAGTTTGCAAAATGCCTGTTGCTATTTTTTGCTGCTGTTAATCACCTTGTACCGAATCCCGCAAACGAGGCAGGCGTTTAATTCCACTAATCTTAATTGGACAGCAACCGCTTTGTAAATCTCATCAATTGGATATTCATTCTCTAACAAATCGAGATAGTGTCTATAATATACTCTGTGGCTTAGACCGATCGACAATGCTGAGAGTAGGTACAACGAGAGCGGTTAAAACTCTTCATGGATAGATAATATTTTTAAAAGTTATATTTTTACAGGATAGCTACAAAAGAAAAGTGTACAAAAATTCTTCGGAAAATAAAAATCAATTCTATTCTATTCTATTCTTTAATCAGGTATTTACTGTAAATGAAAACACGGTGTTAAAAGTTCCACTTTCTGTACCCCGCTAGTAATTCTAAAGAGTCATCCTAAGACCTAATAATCCTATAAATCGTTTTATAATTTACAGTAATTATGAAGATATAAATAGAATATTAGATTCGTAAATCTGATTAATAATTTATAATAATAATTAGGATGCTCAAATTGTATTTAATATGTATAATGTCAACAATTAAGCATTGAGTTGTGTTGAAAAGAATAAAAGGTGGCGTCGTTCATCTTTGATTGCATTAAATCGATCGTCAAGCTTGAAACGTCGTTATTATTTTTCCACTCTGAACTGCGCCTTTACAACGGAGTAGTTGTTAGAGTCGTTAATTTTGTGGTTGGCGAAGATAAACAGGATCACGACTATATCCCACACGGGATAGTTAGAGGTAAAATTGCTGTTGCCGTCATGGTTAACGTAACACTCAGTAACCTACTTTTCACAAAGAGTACCTATTAGAACCCAATACCTTAGTAGCATTTACGGACGCTGTTGAACACATGAATGATATTGAGTTTATTTTCTTATTTACTATTTAAAGATAGAAATTATAAATAAATAAATATCCCTGGACATTATTCCACACAGCGCCATTTAGCCCCAAAGTAAGCTAATTAAAGCTTATGTTATGGGATACTAGACAACGGATAAACATACTTAAATACATTTTCTTTTGTAAATACATACTTAATATACATAGGAGACACCCAGACCAGTACAAACAGACATGTTCATGCACACAAAATGTTTGTACTGTGCGGGGATCGAACCCGCGACCTCTGGTGTAGTAGTCAACTTCTTAACCATTACACCAAGTCGGTCGTCAAATAAAGCTATAGTCAATAGCAGAGTGCCGAGTGCGAGTTGCATTGAGAGAAGTGAATGACTTCACCATCGCGTTTTGCGAGCACGTAAATGTCAATTAGTATGGAATCGAGTCAGCGCCATCTAGCGGCGAATTCGTGCAACATTAAGGCCGCTAGATGGCGCTCACTCGATGCCATACAAATTCGCGTTCTTTTTCTCACAAACGAGATGGTGAAGCTATTCACTTCTCTCACTGCAACTCGCACTCGGCACTCTGAAGTAAGTGAACATTAAACGTGTCAAATCTGATGATTTTACTAAAACTATCAAGCACATTTAATTAGGTACCAATAATATGAATAACATATTGGAATTTATCATAGTGGCTCCTTGAACTTGTGATCAACTTTACATGCAGTTTTCATTTATAAAACCATTGTAGAAGTTGGCTCAATCATCATTTACCTTTGCTGTTGACTGTACTCGTAGTCAGTCACAACTCCGTACCTGAGTGCTCGCCGCTAAGCTCTCGCAAGTAGCTTAGCCGCAAAACAATTTACATAATTATGTTGGGTGTGAAATTGCGAATACAGACAGTACCGCACTTTTGCAGGCGGTATTACATTTAATATTTACCTTGGGAAGTGGGTTAAATGTAATAACAAAATAAGAGAAATAAGGATGTCACTCTTGCACAGCGTTCCATGCTATAAAATAAATAAATAAATAAATATATGGGACAATTTACACCAAAATCATCTGGCCCCAAACTAAGCAGAGCTTGTATTATGGGCGTCAGAGACTGATAAACATACTTAAATATTTCTAATTACATACTTAAATAGATAATAACACCCAGACACACAACAAACACAAATGTTCATCACATAAATGTTTGTTATGGGGGCTATCTTGGCGTGGTTGCGAAAACATATTTTATTATCTAAGTAGGTACATAATTTAAGCGTTACTATTTGGACACAATTCGGTGTTTCCCGACCTCAACCATTCTTGCCCGGGTTTCACTGTATCTCAAGCAGCAAACTAAGTGCATTATTACCAAATTCTCTTAATAAGCAGAAAAGCTATGATAGTATCAGTATTCCGATTGTTTTATTTCGTACTTCACCCTCATTGTATTTCAGATTCAATAGAATATTGTAAACTTAATAATGATTGGTAGTTCTCGTGACGTCATAGGTAACTATTTTACCTCCCGTGACCCAGAACCTGACAGTCACCCGGTTAAGGGTCTGTCCAAAGAAGAGACAGAGAGGTAGACGTTGCTAGTGGTCTGGACTTGCGTGTCACTGATATGAGTGAACACTCTTAACAGTCCGTTACATGATTTGATATGTAAAAATATATAAAATAAACATCAAGGATACCTTCTAACAAGATCATCTGCCCCAACAAAGCAGAGCTTGTACTATCCAATGGGTGGTAGAGACTGATAAAGATACATAAATATTTCCAAACATGTACTTCAATGGATGATAAATAAATAAATAAATAAATAATAAATAAATAAATATCCCTGGACATTATTCCACACAGCGCCATCTAGCCCCAAAGTAAGCTAATTAAAGCTTGTGTTATGGGATACTAGACAACGGATAAACATACATAAAAACATTTTCTTTTGTAAATACATACTTATTATACATAGGAGACACCCAGACCAGTACAAACAGACATGTTCATGCACACAAATGTTTGTACTGTGCGGGGATCGAACCCGCGACCTCTGGTGTAGTAGCCAACTTCTTAACCATTACACCAAGTCGGTCGTCATAAATTGACTATTGATAGAGATATAAATTGGAAAGCACAATTTGTAACAGTTTGTAACAGAATTAATAAGTTTGTTTATGCATTACAGCAAGTAAAAACTGTTACAACTTTAAAAATTGCCATTGATACATATCATGCTTATGTTGGATCCATATGACGCTATGGGTTAATTGTTTGGGGTAATGGTACCAGCATCAATAAAGCATTGAGTGCACAAAAAAAGTGTGTAAGGGCAATTTGTGGTGTCTCGCCACGTACTTCCTGTCGACCCCTTTTTAAAAACCTTAGAATATTAACAATAACATCTCTTTTTAATTATGAAATTTGCGTATTTGTACAACAGAATTATGAGCTATTTAAACGGGCATATCAGATATACCCTAGAAACCGTAGAAATTCTAATAGACTAGTGTTACACGATACTCCAAAGACGATGCAATATAGTAAAAGCTGCTTGACAACGTGTGTGAATTTTTTTAACCATTTGCCAAATGGATTAAAAACATTAAAAACATTGGTTGCTGTCGAAGACCTTCTACCATTTAAAATAATTTCTAGAACTATTACTAGTTTCTGTTCTTAGGCGTGTCTTTATTATGATTAGATTTCGTAATGTTCATGTCAAAAATATTGTTAGGTTATAGTGAAAGTTCAATTGTATTGTGCAAGAAGGCTAGAAACTAAGGAGAGATAACTCCCGAAGTGGGGGTAAGCTTTCGAGGGCCGAAAGTCGTATACTCTGTGCCGGGCAAAACGCTGTATTGCGCATGTGCAGCGGCAGCTATTTGTCATTTCATGGTCACATGGTTTTGTTTTGAACGGTGTCACGTGCGACAGTTGTTGTTTTTCGAGGTTGTGTTGACCAATTTTGACACTTCGCGAGGATCGCGGCAAAGAAGCGTAATGCGCATGCGTCACTGTGGGATACGGATTTAGTCCAACCCTTTCCAGGGAGTTATCTCTCCTTAGTCTCTAGCCTTCTTGGTATTGTGTTAATCTTAAGTTTTGACGACTTCCAACCTCCCGAACAAGCAGGGTTCCGAAAAGGCTATAGTACCGTAGACCATATTCATACGCTGCGGCAAGTTATACAGAAGACCGAAGAGTATAACTTGCCACTTTGCTTAGCGTTCGTGGACTACGAGAAAGCCTTTGATTCGATTGAGACCTGGGCAGTACTGCAGTCTCTACAAAGGTGCCAAATAGACTACAGGTACATTGAGGTGCTAAGGTACTTATACCAGAACGCCACCATGTCGGTCCGATTACAGAACCAGAGCTCTAATCCGATCCAACTACAGCGAGGCGTGAGACAAGGAGACGTTATTTCTCCGAAACTGTTCACGGCTGCGTTGGAGGATATTTTCAAGCTTCTGGACTGGAAAGGACGCGGCATCAACATCAATGGCGAGCACCTAACACACCTGCGATTTGCCGATGATGTAGTTCTTATGGCTAAGACCTTGGAAGACCTGAACATAATGCTCGAAGATCTCGGTAATGCTTCTCAAAGAGTGGGTCTTAAGATGAACATGGACAAAACAAAAATCATGTTGAATGCCCATATTGCACCCGCTCCAGTTAACGTTGGGAACATTACACTCGAAGTTGTTGACCACTATGTTTACCTGGGACAGACAGTCCAGCTAGGTAAGTCCAACTTCGAGAAAGAGATCTCTCGTCGAATCCAGCTCGGATGGGCAGCGTTCGGGAAGCTCCGGCATATATTTGCGTCCGAAATACCTCAGTGTCTCAAGACAAAAGTCTTTGACCAGTGTGTGTTGCCAGTAATGACCTATGGGAGTGAGACGTGGTCCCTTACTATGGGTCTCATAAGAAGGCTCAAGATCACCCAGCGAGCAATGGAGAGAGCGATGCTTGGTATTTCCCTGCTCGATCGAATCAGAAATGATGAGATCCGCAGGAGAACAAAAACAACCGACATCGCTCGAAGGATTGCATCGCTGAAGTGGCAGTGGGCGGGACACATAGCGCGGAGAACCGATGGCCGTTGGGGCGGAAAGGTTCTCGAATGGCGACCGCGTACCGGACGACGTTCCGTGGGCAGGCCCTCTACAAGGTGGACCGACGATCTGGTCAAGGTCGCGGGAAGCCGCTGGATGCGGACAGCGCAGGACCGATCGTTGTGGAGATCCTTGGGGGAGGCCTATGCCCAGCAGTGGGCGTCGTTCGGCTGAAATGATGATGATGATGATGATGAATCTTAAGTTTAACATATGTTTGAAAATATATTTGCATGTCTCTTTTACATTGACTAAGCATGAATATTCTGTAAACTTTATTTTAAAACCATTTATACAATGTTTTATGCGAATAAATAATTCTTATCTTATCTTATCTTAAAGAAAGGAAGAAAGAAAAAACATTTAATGACCCTAACAGCGTAATTGCAATACGGTACAAAACATTAAAAAAAAAGCACAGATTAAAAATTTACAAAAATAATAGTGGACCAACCAGGACGCATTATCCTAAGGTATAATATTTATTATACCTATATTAATATATAATCTTCGTCTATGTTCACAATTAATATTAGCCAAACAAAATATTTCAACTTTTATAATTAAAATTTAATTAAATAAGAAAATATTTAAATAAAACACCAAACACAAAATATTAGTCACATTATAAGGTAGCTGTTTGTCCTATGCGGCGATTAAAACCACGATATCCGGCGCTGAAGGCCGAATCACTGCCAACAGGCCACTGTAATTTCTTGGTTGTCTCAGTCTAAATTAGAATGTTTTAATTAATAACTTTTTTAGCGACACTGGTTCTTATATTCAATTTATGAGGATAGGTACTTCTGTCTTTGTAGTTTTTCTGTGGACCGATCGGTCCCATAGGATCATAATGAAGGCTTGGACGTCCGGTTCGCCGATAATTTAATCCACATTTGGGAAATTGTTCGGACTTTTTATTTGGTATTAGGGAATGTAGTCTAAGATGGTACCTGTCTGCAAAGTGAAGGCCTGTTCACTATTATATTTAAGATGATTAAAGTTGACTGACTTGTCGAATTGCAAAAGAGATAAACGCGAGTTAATCCTGACAAGAAAATCTTTCTCTTGGTATGTAATAAATTTATTAATTCCACTCTTTTATCAACTAAAATACATAAATATACGCCAGTCAACGCAACACTCGTCATGGCCTCCAAGTAAAGATAAATATCTCTGTGTTACGAAGTACCAGACAAGGAATTAAACCCAGTCTCCCAGAACGCCCAGACCCGAGCCAGTTCAGAAAATATCCTCTCCTGAACCGACCGGGAATCAAAGTAAAGTAAAGTAAGTAAAGTAGAAAAATAATTTATTCATTTAAGCTTGTACAAAGCACTTATGACATGTCAAAAAAAAGTATATAGAAATAATAATAATTAACGTAAATAAAATAGTACAATATTAGTACATATCGTGAATATACATAATGTGAATCTACCACCGGTTCGGACGTTGCTTCTTATCGAGAAGACTCCGGCAAGAAACTCGATAGTTAACAGGTTAACAAACCCAGGGGACACCACGCAAATCAAGGCTCCGTGCCTTTTAATTAAAAACCTCTTAATAATAAACCTTATAACAACCTATCTGACTATGCAAAGTACATTTTTTTTAATGCGCCAGACATCACACCACTTGTCATGGTCTCGAAGTAAGGATAAATATTCTTGTGTTACGAGGTACCAGACAGAGAATTAAACCAGGGGCATCTTCCAGCACACCCAGACCCGAGTCAATCCAGAAAAGATCATTTCGTGAATTGACCCGACCGGGAATCGAACCCGGGACACCACGCAAGTCAAGGCCGTAAAACCGTGCCGCAGCGCACTGCGCCAACCGTGTCGTCAACCAGGAAGGGATGTTGTTTAAAGATAGATGAGGTTCAATAAGGAGAGAATGTTGACGTGCCTTTTCGGTGTGATGCCACGCCTCACGCTGATGTTCTGGCTTTTGTACGTTGATTTGCCGATTGTACTTGTTGACTTTTTGGTGGTTTGAGATCGTTTTGATATCCGCGCAGGAAGCTCCCAAAAGCGTTGGATCTTGACCCGCGGACTGTTACGACGAACTGTCATACATTCCTTTTAGGATGGGTAGGGGTAGGAGGGAATGTGATCCTACCTACATAATTCTTAATATTTATGAGTCTCACTGTAGCTGGTTCTTGCAACCACAAAATATCGTGTTCCACAGGGTTTTAAGTGGCTGTTTAAGTAGCTGAAATGTCGTGACATGCCATAAAGTCGTTAGGATTGGTCTGAAGACACACAGTCTTTAATATTAAAGAAATCACGACAGATTTATTTTTTTGTAAATAACATAACTATTATTTAAATGGTACTTGACTGAACTCATAGATATCAAACGAATCTGAACTGAAACTGAAATCACTTACATTTAATTAAAAATAAATACCCGCAAAAAGTACACACATCAAAAGTGTCTAGGGATCAAGCATTTTTATGCGGATTTCTTGAGATTGAGATGTGGCTTTGTAATAAATTTATGATTTTATAAATTTATATGGATCCTTTTTGGTGCATTTCATAATTTGAAACAGGAACTGTCAATCAAATTCAAGTAAAAGATGAAAATCAGCTGTCAATGTTTTCCCTATAAAAACATACAACGCATTGAAGACATTATTAGTGCTACTGTTTCCCTACTACTGATTAAAACCAACGTTATTATGGAGCGGCGACGTCATTTAAGCAGGGAAGAAATGCTCAGAGCCGTGGGAATGATAGAAGCTGGTTCCCGGCAACGTACTGTGGCTTTAGCTCTGAATACAAGTCAGAGTGTTATCAGTCGACTTTGGACACGTTACCGAAGCACTGGTACCGTGGCTGAGCGCCATGGAGGACGGTATCGCTGCACCACACGGAGACAAGACCGATACATTCAAATCACAACTCGAAGAGCTCCAACAATAACCGCCATGATGTTAGCCGTGAGGCTTCATCACTCTTCAGGGAACTTAATTAGCGACCAAACAGTCAGAAACCGCTTGCATGAAGTGAACCTTCATTCCCGAAGACCGCTAAGGGTACCACCTATAGCATTGCACAATCGTAGGATTCGATATCAATGGGCTCTTGAACACAGAAATTGGGCAGAAGAACAATGGCGTTTTCTGATGAGTCTCGTTTTGGTATGAGACCGGATACAAGACGTATACGACACTGGAGAACCCTTGGACGCCAACAGCGATTAAAATCCTGCCAGGAAGTCCATCCTTATAGTGGTGGAACCATCATGGTATGGGCGGGTATTTGGATCGGCGGAAGAACTGAGTTGATTTGGATCAGAGGCAACCTCAACGCTCAAATTTATGCTGAGACGATTGTATCAGACGTCATCGTTCCTCTACAAGTGCAAATCGGTCCCTTATTTCAGTTAATGCATGATAATGCACGACCGCACACCGCAAGAGTTGTAAGACAGACTCTCGCCGCAGCTAACATCAATGTCCTGCCCTGGCCTGCTCAGTCGCCAGACTTGAACCCGATTGAGCATGCATGGGATATGCTACAGAGAAGAGCTCTGCCGAATATGGAGGGTATCCAGTCGCAAGAAGACCTTTTTTTGTTGTTGCAACGAACATGGGCGGCCATTCCACAGCGTAATTTGGATGAACTCATTTTGAGTATGCCAAACCGATGTTCTTGTGTTGTTAGTGTTCACGGTAGAAACACGGATTATTCATTGTTTAAGTTAAGGAAAATGGCAAATTTCTTTATTAATGCAAAGGTGACTTGGTTTATCGTTACTGTAGACAAACGAAAACACTTTATTTGATGAATCCTTAAAGAAAATTTTAATTAATATCAATCAGGAGAAAAGTTATTGCAAAAATATATGTTGATCCCTAGACACTTTTGATGTGTGTAGTTCGGGGACCTAATTACAATCCCTTATAAGCAACATCTCAAGTTCATCCCCTAAACTCAGCGTAGGGAGCAATTTCGTTATATGATCTTTAATTTCCAGTCAGTCAGCGGTTACCTGGCACTAACGCACCTTCTAGGCTGGATATTTACTGACGAAATTGCTCGCTGCCCTACCCACAGTTTAGGGATCAACTTGACCGGATATGAGCGATTGTAATAAGCCCCCTGGAGGTACAAACTCGTAATAATTTTATTAATTCAAAGTCGTAATCTCGGTGTCCTGTGAGCCTCAATGTTCAATTCAGTTCGGTCTACTGTCATTCAAATGCCAGGTGAACTGATTCAGTCCGTCAATCAAGACATATTTAAACTCTCCAAACCTTACAAAGGGTTTCACCGAGTTATTAGGGATGAGATACGTGTTCGCTGTATTCAAATGAGGACAGCCGATTTTCAAGCAAAATAAACTATCCAAAACTGGTATTTTAGTTTGCGATGCCTCAGTTTGTTCTGGGCCTGTTTACTCGTTCCATCACTGCCATCGTCAAACATAGTACCTACTACCTACACAGTAAGGGTTGGTTTATAAATATTGAAGGTTTCATTTTGAACATATCTGTCGAGAAGAACTGAACAGGCAGATGATTTGATCACTAAGTATGATAGAGGTCTCCGCACAGTATTTGCTTTGGTTATTTTTCGAAACATGGTTCGAACAGCAAAGGAGTGGAACTCGCTGCTCACTCAAATTTTTCCTGAAAAATACAACCTGGGTCTGGTCTGAATAGGCATTTACATGTGCCACAGCGTCACTTACCACCAAATGCGCTCGTGATCAAATGACTGCCTAGTCGTTACTTAATAAAAAAAAAAAAGGTAACAGCACATAATTTAGACTTACCCATAGACATAGACATAGATAGACAGTGATGGATTATTGCGAGTGATTAGAAGCGTGTTCTATTCAATCGCACTAATCAATCACTGTCCACACGTGTTTTCTCAATATCACTAAGCACCACTTACTACGAATCAAAGTGAATACGGGCCTTTAAACTGGCCTGTTGGTGCAATGGTAGCGATTCTGCCTGTAGCGCCGGAGGTCGTGGGTTCGATCCCCACCCGTGACAAACATTTATGTGAAGAATATTTGTGTTTGTTATGTGCCTGGGTGTGATTATCTATTTATGTATGTATTCAGAAATACTTAACAAGCTCTGCTTACTTTGGGTTCAGATGATCTTGGTGTAAATTGTGGGTAGTATAAATATCTGGGTTATTGCAATTTATTATTACTATTCTACTTAAGTATTTTGGAACAAGATTATTCGAATTAATGAATCAATAATCATAATGAACAATTAATGCCCTTACAAGATTTTAAGCACATATTTTTTTCTGTCGTTTGCTTATTAAAATACCCAAATATGGCGCAATGAGGAGCCCTTCGTCAGAAAAGGCACCCGTGGATCGAGGCTTTAATCAAATACTTTATTGAAATCAGAGCAATAACTTTTTTCAGCAACATCAAAGACGCAAATCAAGGAGGCTAAAGGAATGTAATACTTACTTTTGAACTGATTAAATAAAAGATTGTATTACGTTTGTGAAGTTCTTTTTATTGCTGAGGAGTTTTATTTTTAAGAAACGACAAAGCAGGTATTTATATTCACCATAAATAATTTGTAGTTGTTTGAAAAAAACACAATATTAATTAAATATTTTTGCTAACATTAGAAAAAAAAGGAGCTGCTTCGATAAATTCATTCTTGAAACTTAGAGAATATATTATTATAGAGTAGGAATGTTACAATTTATACTCTACTACTTTTTCCTCATTAAAACTTGCGACATTTGTGCAATTGTGCAATTGTTGGCAAAACTAATCAAATGTTTATAAATAAGTTTAGGTTTCACAAGCCAGGTTCGTAATGGGGTGAAATATTGTGCAACTTTTAAAATAGACCGAAATGATTTACACATTATTTTTTCATGTTCCTTAGATGCAGGGGACAAATTGTTCATGTAAGCTGCTAGGGGCTCCACCTTGAGTCTAAACATCTGATCTGATCTCTGATGCCGTTTGACGGAAAGACGGAATTTTCTCGTCGGTGAGCCAGAGTTTGGCCACTTGTGATGAAATCACTGACTGGGAACACTAACGGTGTTGGCCCGTAAACCATTGTGCCGGCCAAAGGAGATTTCCTACTTTTGTATGGAAGTTGGACAAAGGTCTTACAACGGGTGTCCACAGACAGCACCAGCGCAGCCTTTATGTAAACTTTTCCATATAAATACTTTTCGCGTGGACCATCGAGGAAGACGCGAATGAAAGTGACAGTGACAAGGATTCGAAATATAACCGAGATCAAGCGAACACGGATTTTTCCTTTGCTCCATATTTTCCCATATCCTATTAAGATTCTAGAAACAGAATTATTCAACGGGAGATTTTAAAAAATCACTAACACGAAATCGCAGATTACCCTCATACACTTTTTTAATTAAGTTTTGTTTTATATAAACACCTAATGCATGTACCTCTGTTGACCGATTAAAATTGTTGCCGGAGTAAACACTCAACAAGTAACTTTTATCTTAACTTAAAGTTGTGTACTATTCATAGTACGGCGGGCGTTAGTGGGCTAAATACTCATTTTAGATTCATCCTATAACTTTTATTAATATTTGGTCACGCTGGGTGGCGGCAACCAAATATTACAAGTATTTGAAAACATATATTTGTTTTGATTAATTGAAAAACAATCTAAAAGATGCAATTTTTGTAGTAAACCAGTCACAATCTTCATATGAAATCTTAAAAGGAGTAAGTAATTATGGGTCTCGCTACAAATGCCATTACTACAAAAATGAAGCAGCTGTTAATATAGGGTGAAAAAACAGTGTATACCTATAAACAAAACCATGCTAATAGAGGGTACAGGAAACTTCAAAAGTGAGCAGTTAAATGGATGTCAGCAAAATTTACCAGGAAAGTCTATAATTAGTCAATGATGTTATTAATAACAGTCATAATTGCCCACGTTGACGACTGCTAAAAGGCTGCGCTAAAATCAATTACAGGCAAATGTAACGGCAATTGAATTTAAAACTCCGCATCAAAGTACGGAAATATAACGTTCTTTTGAAACGGCTAATCACTGAGCAATGATAGTAATCTATAATATCTCACATTTACACTGTAAATAAAAACACATGCACATTTTACTATTTTGTAATGAATGACGTTTTACCTTCGCAATTCACTAAAATAAAAAAAATATAAAAATATGCGCCAGACAACACACCTCTTGTAATGGTCTCGAAGTAGGAATTAATATCCCTGTGTACCACACAAGGAAATAAGCCAGGGGCGTCTCCCAGCACACCCAGCCCAGAGTCAATTCAGAAAAGATCGTTTCGTGAATTGGTTCGACCGGGAATCGAACCCGGGACACTACGGAAATCGAGGCGAGAAACCGGGCTACAGCGCACTACGCCAATCGTGTCGTCAAACTTCACTGCTAGTCAAAATTAAATAACTAGTTACCGATTGGGGTCAAAGAAAGGGCAAACGCCTCCATCGTTGAAATCAATTGATGGCTTAGTCACCAAGCTTGCTAATTGTCGCTTGCTGATCACAATCCCGGCCTATGTTACGAAAAACGCTGATTTGTAAGAAAGCTCTGCCCGACCTACGGAGGCCTTTGCTACAAACATTTACTTATAGTCCTAAAAGGAGGTTGTGTGTGGTTCAAAAAATTTAAGATAACCTCCTTATCGAATCTTTTTGGCTCACATAGTGCATTTTGTTCCTCAGACTATCACTAATCTGTAATTCAAAGCGCATATTAATATTCCCAGGAGTCCAAAGAAAACCAGCCTCTTGTTTAAAATATTTCTATTGGGAAAAATATTGTGCGATAAATTATAAAACAAAAAAAATCTTGAACCAATTTAAAAAAATACTTTCAAATAGTTCATGTTAATGCTACAGTACCACTGGACCAACTTCCATTCCTAGGCAGCACTTGGTCCAAACCTTGGCAATGCCCTTTTGTAATTTTTAACTGGCCTGTTGGCGCAATGGCGGCGATCCTGCCTTTAGCGCCGGAGGTCGTGGGTTCGATCCCCACCCATGACAAATATTTATGTGACGAACATTTGTATTTGTTGTGAGTTTTTTAAGTATGTATTTAGAAATACATAAGTATGTTTATCAGTCTCTGACGCCCATAGTACAAGCTCTGCTTAGTTTGGAGTCAGATGATCTTGGTGTGGATTGTCCCAGATATTTGTTTATTTATTTATTTAATTGATACGATGCTCATAAGATATTTTTTGAAGGACTAAAAGTATCCAAGGAATGTCTATTATCTGCTTTAAAATGTCATTTTGGCAATGAAGCTTGAAAACGTTGGGATGTCTTTTCCTGCGTGGACGTGGACAAGTGCGGTTTCTGACCAGCGTTTTATACGCGCGCATTAGCTCGCTTTTGGAAGAGTTGGTGGGCGTGTATCGGCGCACTTCTTGCCACAAGCGTACTCGTCCGAGCGTTAACGCACCTTTGAGCTCACATAAGCGCGAGGCCTTTACTGACACTACAGGTTCGAAACACGCCGCAGTAAGCCCGTATACGCCTGTGAAAGGTAGCGCGCGTTTAAGAGCGTATGCCAAAGAGACTATAAACAACGCTGGTCTGAAACAAAAAAAACGCTGGTCTGAAACTAGTCCTGTCGCTGCTCGCCCGAACTGCTGACATGTCATAATTCCAATTCTAAAACTTTCATGATTTTCGACATTTGCGATAGAAATGAGGGGTTTTAAGCAAAAGAGGAAAAATTGAGAAACATGACTCTAACACGATGTATAGATTAATAAATGTCAGATTATAACTTCATTTATGTGAGAATACAATGTAGAGGCGCGCGGATGCGAAAATCTGTACCGAAACCATCGAAACGTCGGTCTGAAATCTCTCATTTGATAACGTGCTCGGTAAACAATCTTGTGACGACACGATTGGCGTAGTGCGCTGTAGCACGGTTTCTCGCCTCGATTTCCGTATCGTCGGAACAATTCAGTAAACGATCTTTTCAGACTTGACTCGGGTCTGGGTGTGCTGGGAGACGCCCCTGGCTTATTTCCTTGTGTGGTATCTCGTAATATATTAATCCCTACTTCAAGACCATTAAAAAAGGTGTGTTGGCTGGCAAAAAAAAAATCTACAGATGCGGTGCTGAAGCGGTACCAAAACGAAAACGTACTGATTCGGTGAGGAAGAGTCCTAATTATAGATAGTTAATTCAAGATTTTATCATACAGACCTACGTAGAGCTTGTCTGAGCTGAAATGACGCGCCCTTCCTCCGCATTCAAGACTTACGTCACATATTAAACATGCCAATGTAATTGGTAATTTTTGTCTCGAACCTAGTAACACGCGTCGCTTGTTTGCAAAGTACACTCTACACATCTAAATCACCTGACAAGGAAGTGGGGCGCGTCATTTCACAGTAGACGAGCTCTATGAAGATAGATGTACTCGTACTAAAGCTGCTTCTTTCAAATTAGGTACTTTTGACTTAAAAGCAGAATACCCCACACTTGGATTTTGAACAAAAAGATTTTTAAAAAGTCTTAGGGTTTCATTAGGAAACCAAACAACAGTCTCGAACTTAAGTTTTTTTAACAAAGCAAAACTTTTTGACGGAGGATGAAACCTACAACAAAATTAAGGTTGATTGAATAACAGAAATTAAAGGAAACGATCAAGTCCGTATAAAATGGCTTTAACTTATTGAACGAAGGCTAGACAAAACACTTGGATTTACAATTTGATTAATAAACGTTGCTTTGACTTTTAAAATTAGTTTGATACTCGCATCCTAAATCTTTCAGAAAACAATCGCAACTCACTCAGGCATCCATAGCCACATGTCATAAAATATGACGAATAGCGTCATCCATCTAGTAAGAGGGCGGAATATGTTTAGTGGAAGAGTTCTTGGCTGGTGCTGATAATGAGTGTGATTGAGTTCTTATTGTTTTTCTTATGTAACTGATGCGTTTATTTTAAGTCTTAGTAAATAATACGCCTAAATACTGCCCAACGGCTGAGTAAAGACCTCTATCAATGAAAACATGACTTCGCTACAATTTATAGGTAAGAACGTGAGTGTACAACTCTTCCATGACCGAGTGGTTAAAATATATTTTTATTGTAAATATATCACAAAAGACATCTGTCAAAGAGCTTTTTAAAAAAAAAAAATATTACCTAAGTACAGTTTAGGTACAATTGTTCAGAATATGTTTCATTAAGTTTCTCGTAAGTTCTTGCTCATAAAAACAGCGTTCTTCACATGACTGTTTGTCCTAAATCTAATCTAACCATCAGTCCACTACATTGATATTTAAATCGTGTCGCCATTAAGCATATTTTCGACCACAAAATCATTTATATATATTGGAAAAACCCGACAACTTATCGAAAAATAAAGTGGAAATATTGCAGATCCAAACAAATACAAATTCACTATATTCCCGCAACAATGTCGTTGGAATTGACAACTGCACCTGTCAAAACAATTTTCAAATCAACAACAATACACAATAGTTTGCGAATATTATCACAACAGCAAGAGCAATAAACAAAGATAGCGCACGACCACCACCACCGCCCACTCCGTCGCCCAGCTCGTCGTCGGCGGAGAAGTTTGCTACTCCTCCTGACACCACAACGAGCTCAAGTTCCAGTTGCGATGTGAGTGGGCCGACGACCGCCGCGACCACCTGCGCGACGTGGACGACGACCGCTGCCGGCACGCTTGGGGCCTGTGCTTCGCGCGGGGCCCCCGCTACCGGTGGTATAGTGCGCCGCATGCGATGGACACACGAGATGAATGTCAACTGTATGCGTATTCTTGGTTTGGTTGGTTCTATTTATATTATGACTTCTATTTATGTATGTTTATTTTGATCGATTTATATTGAATTTATATATTATTTATTTTGTTGTTTTGTTATTTTATAATAATTAGCATCTGTTGTTGTTTTTAAAAGTAATTTATATCAGTAGTCAAAAGTAGTTTAATCTCGTGCACCGTGTTTAATTTATCTGTTTAATCGTGTGGTTGACTGGTAGAGAATGCCCTTTGGCATTAAGTCCGCCAATTGTATCATTAATTTTGTGCAATGAAGAATAAATAAATAAATAAATAAGTACCTACTATGGGGCTACAGAGGGAGGAATCAACCTGTCTACATACCGTGACCGGATGCTACCTCTGTTTCAGGCCCTTGACCCAGCCGTGGCTGTTTCCGCCCAACGATTATCGGATCAAGTGCGGGCGATTCAGCGTCTTCAGAGGTTGGATCAGCCTACGCTTGATCGGCTGCGCCTGTAGGCACTTTCAGTTCTCGCGACTTCTTTCTCGACGCGGGACCCGTCCGACACGCCCCTGCAACCGAGCCCGGTTAGCGACTCGGTACCGGTAGCGCCCTGGATGGATCCAGATATCGATGGAGAAGCCAGTGCGAACGTAGGCGTCAGTGTAACGATGCGATGAACCTCCACGATGGCTGGAAACTTCATAGTTTAACGTACTGGCCATAAATAGTATTCGTCGTACCTGTCCTTTCAAAATTTAATTTATCGTTCCACGTTTCCTGTTCAGCATTTTTAATCAGTTCTACCAAAACCATCGTACTGAACAGAGCTTGCGAGTACTTTACCAGATTACTAGTTTAAGTTTAACTTACGTGCTGGTGTACACCAGCACGTTAGTTAAACATTTTTAAATAATTTTAAATGACCAATATATATATATAATTATTGTAAACAGTTATAAGTAACAGGAACCCGTGTATCGGGGTAAGCATATCATACCTATTTACTTACCTATTACTATTAGATAATCTATTACCTAGGACTCTTTGTATTCATTTATTGTTATTTTGTTACAGTTCTGCTTTCCTACCTATACTTTTACCCTATACAATAAACAAGTCACTGGATTGGCCGATCTTTTATTCACTATTTCATAACTACATCTACTCCTAAATATTGTGTGACGAAGCTCGGCGCTCCGGCTCCTGTATTGCTGGCCTGCAACGAGGTTTTCGCCACTTATGGCGCCCAACGTTAAATCGAAGATAATTCATCTCTTTCCTGCGGCTCGGACTTCAGAGTGAAGACTACCATATCTTTTTCCGTTTTCTAAAAAATGAAGATACATTAGGACTTTTGTGTTACTTACAATTCCCTATTTTGTGTTTTACTTTTAATAATTTGTTTCCTTTCAGCATTCCCATTTCAACACACTATACCGTACCAATTTCATAACTAAATATACTCCAAGCACTATACACTCATTCTACAGACAATAATACGATCGACACTACTACTGCTGGTTACAAATGTAATCGGTTCCCGATGCTTTAGTAGCGGAGGCATTACATTCACAAACTTATTACCTACCTTTACTTATTATTTCAAAAAATACTTTCAGTACCCTTTACTTTATTTACACCACATCCCTTCAGACATCACCTACTCTACGGCTTGTCAAACCAACCGCTACATATACCTTGGTTATTCCAAATCGCGTTTGTTATCACATCCTTGGCTTTGGTGTATCCTTATCCAAGATACTACACTCTTGGCTCGTATTTCTTTAGGCTTTCGAAGCCGACTACAAGAATACGCAAGCTAAGTATACTTACAAACCTTACATACATCGAACAATCTAAATCTATACACTGATTACACCACTCCACTATTATTTTATCCTCGCATTTACCATTAATAATATATTTTAATAATTTTGTAATATTTATAACGTTGTAAGTATTCACTATTTTCAATGTAAATAGTCAACATTCTTTCCAAGCTGACATTGTCACCTTGTACTCAGGCCAAAGAGCAATTGACGAAAGCTTTGGACGACGCAATTTTGGAATATCGCTCCACACTAGTCTCTAGGCCGCGGTTACCGCGTTTGCTCACTAATAGACGCAACCTAGCTCTAATGGGGGCCCTGGACGCTTTACTAGCTCCGTCTATACGAACTAGTGAAGACTTAGTTTATACCCACTCGATTCAGTACTGCGGGGCCATTGCGGCATGCCGTGTTGCTCGTGTCAAGTTCCCGGACTCTGACCGTGAAGCGCGACCTGTCGCAAATGCGATGGCAAATGCGAATCGATCGGCTTATCAACACGTTTAGGACCCTCATTGCAAAGCTGGTCTGCCTAAGCCAGGGAAATAATCGTCCCCGGGTCATGCGTTACGTGAACCAAACCTTTGCTGGGACGGTTATTTAGACCGGAACAGTATTTGGCTTGTGTCACGGAACGCAGATTTTTTCTTGCATTAAGTTTTTATATTGCCGTTGGTTTGTTAGCCTAGTAAAATAACTAGTAAGACAAATCACCTGCTAACCTTTTGGCAAAAAAAAGTGAGTACCTTTGATACAATTTTTTTTATAATTATTTTTGTATGGACGATTTTCTGAAAAGAAATAAAATTGAACATAACTTTTTAATCGGACCAATACTGATTAGGTTAAAAAGGTCAGAAATGACCCCCGATATGCTCTATTACGATTTGATCCTTACTTACAGGGACAACCTGTATATAGTTACAGTTACAATCACATAAAAACTACTCGACAGCATTTCATTGGCAGCCCCTCTTTGTTTTATTCGAGTCGAGGGAAGAGTTGTTTGCTCGCAGCGGGCACTTCGTAGGGCACTCCAGGTGCTGTAGGGCACTACGCGCATTGTAGGGCCACTCCGGACAGTCGCGGGTCGGTTAGCATTTCATTAGTTATAACTATCACTGACAATGGACTAACTTTTGTGTTTCTGCTTGTTTCAAACTTTGGTATTGTTTGTATTGGATGGTACGGGTAAGGCTACTCGTGTATTTATTCATTAACATGATGAGGTAACGTACCAACATATTTATCCTATCTGCAAATAACGTGCATAAAAAAAAGATATCCTTCAAGACAATAGTGATAAGGCATTAACTGAATCACACACTAAACTGTTTTACTGTTGCATTTAAACATTTTTATACAAAAGTGGCGTCGAGGCGATGTGATGAGATAGGTAAAACAAATTACCATTGTTCGTTGCAAAAAAATATAGGAATTTACCGGGCGTTAGAGTGTACCATCACAGACCACATGATCACTATTCACTAACCATGAGCTAATGACTGTCTCGTCACACTATTAAAAAAAAACAGCAAAGTGCGAGTCGAACTCGCGCACCGAGGGTTCCGTACAAACCTGTGTAACGGAACGCACCTTAGCCTACACTATTTAAAGCTGGGATTTGAATTTTTTCGCATTAAATCTATCCAATAAAAGCTTGTAGGTAGATACAATACAAAGGGTAATTGTTTTCATGAGTCGATTCATTGTTAGCTAGAATTTCGATTTGATGTTTGAGCGTGAGTCTTACTTAATGGTTGTTTTTGTTAAACATTCTCAAATATCCTAAGTCCCTGTTAGTTCTCATGACCATAAATTAAACTAATAAAAATTAAATTATGTGACTGTTAATTTCAATAAATTGTTCCAATGTTTATTTTGCTGAAGCGTCAAACGATAAGGTCTAGTGGTTGGTGTAAAGAAATCTGTTAAAAAAACTGGCCAAGTGTGAGTCCGACTAACTGAGGGTTCCATACCTACAAATTTAGATATTATAATATATCGGTTTTATTGATTTATTTATTTGAATTCAACCATGTTTCAACAGCGTTTACACAACGAAATAGATTATAACATTGCTTGAGCATAAGACAATTAAAGGAACATACTTTGTTACCTGAAATGTTGACAGGTAGTACATAGGTAATTTGACAAGTTACAAATGAGAGACACAAATTGAATTGAATATCGCAAGATAACAGATAAGATTTATTCTTCATTGCACGGGAGTAACACGTACGAATGGCGCAGTTAATGCCTGAAGGCATCGGTTCTATATTTATCCTGTTAGTTGATATGTGAGACATTACCTTTTCTTAAATACTGATTTTATAACAAGGCCGCAAGGGAAGTAATTTATAGGTTTCGATTATCTGAAAAGTTTCAGAATAATTATGTGACTTACATTGCGGTGTGTTTTGTTTGCGTTGACTTAGAAGTCTGAGTTTTGCAAAGAATAAAACTTTGTGGTGGTTCTCTTTGTATTCAACGTACAAAAGGCAGAACCCTAAAAATATCCAAGTACTTACTAGTAATTCTCATGTTCAGCATTCGCACTTAAGGGTCATAAATCTCTGCTTTTATTGAGAAACTTAGTTTACATTATGATTTGGGAATCGGTAGGGAGGACAGTTCGTATTTGGTAGTGACAGAGTTAGGATCTAGGCCTCAGATGGTCAAAGGTTTTATAATTACTTGTATAATTTTATCTAAAGTATTATATTCATTGTAGAATCAGTGAAGTTAGAGATGCAGTATTTTAAGGTCAGATCTTTCCATTATTATATTGAGCTATAAGAATGTGAGGAAATCTAGATTTTCATTATTTAGAAGACAGTATGTGTTTGGCCGCGGGACGGTTAGGTCCAGAACGCGAGGGAGTCTAGTTTAAGCCATGAAAAAGCTAGGTCCTAGGTTCAAGACAGTTTGGTCTTGGTCGTGAGAGTGTTAGGTTCTAGGCCTAAGAAGAGTGAGGTTTTGTAAAAGTTCTGTACAAATGTGTTTTAGTTTCTTTTATTTATCTAAAATAGAACATTAATTGTAGAATCAGTGATTTTAGAGACGCAGCATCATACGTTCACATCTTTCCGTTATTATGTAGAGCTATAAGAATGTGAGGAAATCTAGACTTTCATTATTTAGAAGAGAGTCTGTTGGTAGCCCTGGAACGTTAGGTTCAGAACACGGGATAGCTCGTTTTTTGGTCGTGAGAAAGTTAGGTTCTAGGCCTAAGACTGTCAGTATTTAGCAGTGGAAGAGTGAGGTTTAGTGATAGTTCTATACAAAAGTGTTTTAGTTACTTCTATTTATCCAAAGCAGAACATTAATTGTAGAATCAGTGAATTAAGAGACGCATCCTAAGGTCAGATCTTTCCGTTATTACATAGAGCTATAAGAATGTTAGGAAATCTAGACTTCCATGATTTAGTAGGACAGTCTTTATTTGGCAGTGAAATAATCAGGTTAGGAAGTCAGATATTCAGGGTTAGGTTCAGTAATAGTTTTATACAAAAGTGTTTTAGTTGATTTACTTAATCTTTGTTTTATTTTAAATAAAGTCATAAATTTTAGAATCAGTGAAGTTAAAGATGCAGCATTTTAAGGTCAGATCTTTCCGTTATATTATGAGAACTATAAAATTAAAATTAAAAATTGTTAGAATTTTATTTCCTATTAAATCTCAAATATAGTGCAATATATTCTTTTAAAACTAGTAATTATTTTATCAAACAGTTATATGTTTCATGTGTGTACCTAATAAATATTTACCTAATGAAATCTAGTCATGGTCTTAGCATTAATTACGAACATTAAAATGTTGAGGCTTTCTTTTAATGAAAGTAGTACTTATAGAGATAGTACAAGAATTAGTATTTGTATATCTGTTTTACATTGGTAAGGTAATTAGTAAAGTTCACCTTGTAATTTATTTAATTCACTGATATGGTCTGCGTAGTCCAGAATGGAGGTTATCAAAATGCGTTTTATTATTAGGGTGTCCCTTTTGCAATATTGTGTGGAAAAGAGGGATGGTTGGGCCGCGTAGCAGTACTTCTAAAATCTATTAGGGTGCTGACACGTATGATCCTAGGTTGAGTGTACTCGAGAAAAGTTAGGCCGCGTCGCAAAACGTGGAGCTTGGCTGAGTTTACTCTTCAAATCCTCCGATTGGATGGCCATTTGAGCGTACTAATTCCTGGGACCTCCATCCCCTGACAGGTCAGGCTATCTGAGTCGCTGTAAACGAATGGAACCTGGAGATGAGGTTTAGCTTTTATGTCCATTCAATCAACTCTGCCAGTCGTGAGTCTTTAACTAGTCCCTTCTGGTACACCACATGACAACTGCTAGCTTATACTAGATTTTGTGGGGGTCCAATGCCTAGTATGAGTGAATTGTCCTCTTGTGTTTATTACCAACACAGCATCTATGCTGGACTAATTGCTAATGTTACCCAATGATAGCAACAATTGATTTTAACAAGGAAACTTGACTAATGTCCTTAGATTGCTTTTGGCAAATACTATTGGTTAATTTAACCTATTACTGAACAGTTAATTTTAACAGTTATTCAACTATTTATAAGTGTTGATTCACTTAAAACCAAATATGTTATCTGATGATAACAATTGATTTTAACAAGAGAGCTTGAGACTAATGTTCTTATTATTGCTTTTGCAAATACTATTGGTTAATTTAACCTATTACTAAACACTGTTGATTTTAACAGTTATTCAACTATTTATAAGTGCTGATTCACTTAAAACCCAAAACATAATAATTTAAACTATCCCAGTTTAAATTAAACCTTATCCTACAAACCTAGCTGCAAGATTTATTGCAAAGCTAATTATTGACTATTTTATATAGTTCAATCTGAGTCTTGGTGGTGATGCCGCTTGGTGGCTGTGAATATGTACATTTCATATCACATCAAATATTACAAATCTACAAATATGTGGAGGCATCTTATCTCTCAGTAACGCCATGTACCACGCCTTACTCTACATATACAGTGGCGGTATTCTGCTATAAGCCAAATACATTTTCCACACCAAATTATACAAATTAGTGGTGGTATTCTGATTGATAACAAATATGCTTTTTCCCCACACAAACAAACTCAAACTTCATACTAGCTTTCCTGTAAGTGACCTAGCTGTCCATTGACTCGAGTATTTTGTTAAGTCTTCGTGAATTGAATTATCTTCACCCTAAAGACGATGTTTTTGATGAGTCCTATATTATCCGGTCCAAGGTCTGCTTTTGTGAATGTTTATCTACAATCATCATCAACATGATGTACGTGTTGACAATTCATGAAGTATCATGCTACCAATGATTTATATTGAATTATTTCATTTTAATTAATGATGATTCATCTACAGAATGAGTTACGTTGGAGCTGGGTTTGACATCCTGCTACAATCCTACAATTCAGTGTTTCAATTGTGTTTTACACATTGTCACGCCACAGTCTATGACTGTCACTACAAATATCCTCAATCCTATTTCGGGGGGAGGCGCGAGCTGGTTGGCCTTCATCGGTCTGGAGCGGGGTGGAGCTCGTTATGACCACCTCCAAAGGGAATGCTCCTTTGGAGAAATTTCCTATAATATTTTGATTCTTTTAACTATATTTAATGATTCTAAATTATATTTGTTGGGTACATGCATAGAATAATATATACTTGGTTCCGAATTCAGCAATCCATTTTAAACTCGTTATTCTTATTTACTTAGGTACTTCTGAAAAGTTACCAATTTCACTGTCTTTGATTTCATGTTAGTCTTCGATTAGGAGAGTTAGTTAGTCATGTAATAAATAGAATATCTGAAACAGTTTTACATAGGATAGTAGGTTCTTAATTATCCAATCAAACTCATAATTAGCACTCACATACCTCATAAAAGAATATTGAGTTACTACAGTAATAAATACTATTTACACAACACAACGTAGACGGTTCTACCACTATTAGACGATCACAACCATTTGGCCATTTTATCTTCAAGTTACATGTTCGATCATGTATCTATTTTAATTATTGATATTTTATATCGATATGTTTATTCATATTGATTTTGGTAGAAGTCTTTTAACATGTGAAAATATGTTGAAATAGTAGATGTTGGTGAGAGTTGGTGAGGGGGGGTTGTTACACCTGTAGGTATATTTATTAAAAACATTTTTGTTTTAATATGATGTAACTAAAAATTTACGGTTTTTGAAATTTTTCCTTTAGATAAAGTAAAAATTGCGATTGAAATTTGGAAGAAGAGAAGAGAGATTCTAAGTTCACAGGAAGTATCCTGTAGGTTTTGATTCCCTTGCGAATGTCGAAAATTTGCGGCATAAACGTCTTTATCTTTTAATTGCGTTGGCTTAAAAGTTTGATTTTTTCACAGCTCCAAGGGACCTACTGTCCCTTGAGTATTCGATATAAATTCCAGCTTGATACCTCGCGTTCCTGAGAAAAAGAGTCTTGACAGACGGCCGGACGGACAGCAAAGTGACCCTATAAGAGTTCCGTTCCTTCCGAACCCTAAAAACGATGCAAACATTGCAGTATTAACTTTATTCAAGTCGTTTTGAGACCTTTGCGTCTTGAGTAACGGTATTCACCTATAGTACAAGCTTCAAGTAACTTCTTCAAGCTTCAAGCTTTATGTAAGATAATATTACAAGTTAGCCCAGATATAAGTCATTTTTAACTAACGCACACGGACAAACATACGTTACATACACCCTCTTAATGTTGATGTTGTTCATCGGCAGTTTAGCCATTACAGCGAGCTTTAGCCGAGTGCAGAATAGTTGAAGCCAAGTTCTGAACTGCCAGCGAGTTGAGCGTTTTTAATTAACTTTGCAGTCTGACTGTGAGGGTTGAGTGGCGGAACTTTTACGGTTACATTCGGGTTTTGTATTCACATGGTTTTGCGGTTTAATGCTTCATAAACAAACTGATTTGAACTCTTTTATTTACTCGTAGAACCATTACACTTAGAGAGATACTCTACTCGTAGTTCCACCAAGAAGGCGCGTTAATTTGATGCAAAAATCAACGGTCAGAATAATTATAAGTAAGTATGTTAATGTTATAGACATTTTATTATTAACATATTTGAATTTCTGTAGCTTTATTAGGTTGTTCTGTTTATTAATGTTGGATTTAAAGCTTTTTTTTTAACGAACTTATTGTACTCTACTAACTCGTATTGTAAGACCACAACAAGTTCAAAAGAGTAACTGCTGAGTTTCTCGCCGGGTCTTCTCAGTAAGAATCAACTCCTCCGACGCGGTGGTAGAGTCGCATTATCATATTATTATAGTATGTCTATTATTTATTATATTTTTTTTACTATTTAAAAACTATTTAATTAAAGATATTTGAGTTTGAATATTATTTGTGCTTTACTGATATGTAGTTACAATCATTTATTGCACAAATAAACATTTTGTCAAAGCTATTACTTGCTTTTCTTCATGGACATCGGACGGAAGTCCATCCATATCAAGCCGCGAGGGTTCAATACTCGTATTTGTGAAATAACCACGGGTGCCTGAACTCGCATTATAAATACGTTAATATTCTGAACTCCTTTATGTACTCCGCTAAATTACTTTCGATTTGTCAGCGTCCCCTGTAAAGTGATCTCAGTACACACTCAAGCCTCAACTGCCGTACTTAATTAAGTTAGGGCTCCCTTAAATTGGACGCAAACCTCGGCTTAAGTTGTTCCTGGGTGAGTGCCATCGGACAATGTAACGTTGGGGCTCCTCGCACGTGCCGGTAACGTGAATGCAAAGCGCACGCCGCCCCTCGTACGGTTCACGACCCTGAAGCCCTGTTAGCCGCATCTTACGGCAGGCTAGGATACCTCGAGCAAGAATACGAGTATTCTATGCCCCTTCTCAAACCTCTTACTTATTGTACCCCTCCAGTTGTAGTTCCAGTTGCCTAGTAACAATGTCGTTCGTTTCCATTACCAATTACAAACTTTTATTTGTCTTTACGATCACTTGTCTCCAGATAAGGAGAACCAATTATAATTTACTAGCTGTCCGTCAGAGGCTTCGCCCGCGTCAGAGGCTTCTTTCCCGTCAAAATATAGCCTAAATTAAAAAAATATATTGCCTGTCACTCCCTGATATTTTTTTTATAGTGCCCGTCCAGATGACCTCACTCCACCTGATGGAAAGCAGTCCTGAGGATGACAAGCACAATAATGCAAAGCAATTGAGCTGGCCATACTCACCTAGATGGTCTGCTGCAGGGCTCCCTTAATCGCCTCTTACGACACCCACGGGAAGGAGATGGGGCGGTCGATAGTATTCTTTTAAAGTACCGGCTCCAGCACGGCACAAAAACGGATAATGTAGCTTTATATTGGTGAATGGTTCAGTTTCGGAGCCTACAAACACACAAACTAATCTTTTCTCTTTATATTATTAGTATAGATAGCATAAGTTAACATTCATTTAAAGCCTAACGCACCACATTTAAATTCATACAACTTCACCCGTGTTACAGTTTTAACAGCTTTTCTCTAGAAAGCTGGTATACATTTTGTGAAACTGCTTCATTTATGAACACATGTGCTGCAGTGAGCACTACCTACACAAAATAAAAGCAAATAAGTAGCAGAGCACTTTACACAACCTTAGATAAAACTACCGTAACCTTTCAGTTACGACGATAATGCCTAATGACTCCTACCGATATTAACACTTCAATTTACTGCGATGTGAAACACGATTCATATTTTTATGTATTAAATGACAATACACTGAATCGGACAAGCTAGGCGAAAAATGCTGGTACTTTATATTCATTTACCATTGAGATTAAATAACATGATATTTTTAAGGCCACATTACTAACACCACTAAGGTTTTTGATGACTCCGCTACGTTTGTGAAGTTTGTGGTCATAGTAGGAATAATCTGCTCCTCTGCTCAATATTGTGTTCTTTTTTCTACTCGCATTGACTGTACTCTGAACTTATTTTTTGTAAAACAAACAAAGATGAAAAGAGTAAATATCGAGTTTCTTGCCGGAGTCTTCTCGATAAGAAGCAACGTCCGAACCGGTGGTAGATTCACATTATGTATATTCACGATGTGTACTAATATTGTACTATTTTATTTACGTTCATTATTATTATTTCTATATACTTTTTTGACATGTCGTAAGTGCTTTGTACAAGCTTAAATGAATAAATGATTTTTTTACTTTACTTTACGAACAATACAATTAAATGGCAGTCTCAGTTGTTAACGGAGAAATATTTGATAGGTTGCCAATTGATTTCTGGCTACCATAGTCACCACCAGGAACACTACACCGGCAAAGCTGAAAACATTCTGATACCTAGGTTGGTGGCTTGAGAGGCCTTAGATTGCGACAGGCCTCTACTCGTAAAGCACAAGTATTTTCACACCTAAAAGAAGAATCCAAATTGCGATAAAATTGTTATTCCTTTCGCGTTTCTGTAGGTGTGTGTACCCAACATACACTTGCCACTTTCGGAGTCCTCTTCAGAAGGAAAGCGCAAACTCACCTGTCCTTGGATAGGTGAAGCTTTTCAAGATATACGCCCGATCTACGGACAAGGATACATTCTTGACATAATGAGTACTAAATATAAATTAGGTTAATCATTGAAAGGATAGAAAACAAATTCTAATATTATGAAAGTTGTATGTTAAGATCTTGCTTTATTGTTTTTAAATGTTTTGGTTCAAAGACTTCACTATAAGAATCAAAAAGGTTATTCCGCTCAGACAAATTAATTAGGATATCATTTAATGAACGTTTTGAAACATATTTTACACATGCTTTCCGCCCGCGGCTTCGCCCGCGTAATCGTTACATAATAAGTCCAAATTACATAAATTGTAGCATAAGTGTTATTCTGATGTTAAAGCTGTATTACTGTGAAGATTCATTTAAATCCGTTTAGTAGTTTTTGCGTGAAAAAGTAACAAACATACATACATACATCCTCACTAACTTTCGCATTAATAATACACACATCAACATGGTCTAGGGATATTTCAATTAAACCTAAATAACTAAACTTCTATTAACTTTTTGTTAAGACACCTACACATTAAAATAAACCTTGTTTAATAGC
This sequence comes from Udea olivalis, assembly GCA_947369235.1. NCBI lineage: Eukaryota > Metazoa > Arthropoda > Insecta > Lepidoptera > Crambidae > Udea > Udea olivalis. The sequence goes on from OX376355.1 coordinate 19,800,248, forward strand.
CTATCTAATCAGATAAATAAACTTTTAGATGAAGTTCAATTTAAAAAAAACTTAGAAGAAGAGGAAAAACTCAGACAAAATTGCAATCTTAACTTTATTTTTGAAACATCAAAACCTAAACAAAACAACTATTTTTTTTTAAAAAATTGTTGAAAACTTAAAATTAATAATCCGTGGATCCACCTAAGACTCTACTGACACATCTGCAACGGTTCTGCGTACTCAAAACAAGAGTGTCAATATCCTGTTGTGGAATACTGTCCCAAGTCCTGCTAAGATGCAAGAAAAGCTGGTTTTCACAATATCTTCAGGGATATTCCTAAGAGCTCTTCTCTGAAGCATATCCCAGGCATGCTCAATAGGATTTAAGTCAGGGGATTGTGCAGGTCAGTCTAAAGCTTGGATATCATGTTGTTGTAACCAACTTGTAATGATACGCGCCGTATGTGGACGGGCATTGTCGTGCATTAGCTGGAAATTTTGTCCCATTTGCTATCTGTGGGGCAAGATTACAGGCTCTAGCACCTCATCTCGGTATTTTAGAGCAGTCATATTGCCGTGTATCCAAACGAGGTCCGTTCTACCGCCGAGACGAATTCCTGCCCAAACCATAATCGTGCCACCTTGATATGCATGAACTTTTGGGTCCTGCAGTCGATTCCAACGTCCAGGTTCTCTCCAAACGCGTACTCTTCGCGAATGAAATCCAAACCTGGATACATCAGTGAAAAGCACAAGTGACCATTAAGAATGGTTCCAGTTTTCGTGTGCAACAGCCCATTGTAATCTTCTTCCTCGATTACCTCTCCTTAGCGCTGGTACCCGAGTGGCCTACGAGCACGTAGCTTGACTTCATGCAGTCGTCTTCTCAAAGATTGACCGCTTACCAGCAAATCATACTCTCTCTGTAGCCTTCGAACCAATTGCATCGCCGTTACATTTGGTTGAATTAGTGCAGCATTTACTATGAATCGGTCCTGTACATGTGTTGTAATGCGTTGAGGTCCTCGGTGCCGTTCCACCACTTCCCCCGTTACACGATAACGTGACCAAAGACTGGATATAACGCTCTGACTGGTCCTCGTGGCTTCAGAAACCGCAATTTAGGTAGCGCCAGCTTGAATCATGTCCACTGCTCTTAACATTTCGTTCCTGGTCAAGTGTCTACGTGGCATGAATAAATGAACACCGGAGATGCGTTTGACAAAGATTTATAGAAATTTATGAAGTTTTTAATCAAGTTAGAAGTTCGTGAAGATTTACTTCTTTGGAAGAAATTCAATGAATGCGAATTTCATCGTAAAACAAAACCTTTTATATACAAATTTGAATTTAAAAAAGGAACTTAATAATGTTTTTATAATCTGTCATTAATAGTTTTTTTGTAAGGCCAGTACTTTTTAAGTTATTTAAAAAAGTTTTATATATCCCTAGACCATGTTGTTGTGTGTATTAGTAAGATAAAACCCAGTGCCTAAAACTTCCAAATCCGTGAACTAAGAGTTTTTACTCGTTGCTTTTTAGCAAAAAAACTCGAAACCACATACGAATGGAAATTAATATTTCATTTGATGCTTCTCCATGTTTCGCCCGACGCGACGAGAGCTTTGTATGCTGTCCCATCACACATATTTTTGAATATAGTCATCATTTGCAAGAAGCGACTAATGACGAGCCCGCTATCCATCGCTGTTGGCATGTTAAGAGCCACGTTCTATAGCAGTACAGCAACAGCAATGGATGCAAACAGGGCAATAGTGCCGAGATAGAACATTTCAAAACATGCCGGTTTCAGTAACGGAATGCGATTGAAAGGCTTTGAGAGAAAACTTCACGCTAGAGCTATTTGTGGGAATTAAATTGATATTGAGTTTGTAATTTAGGTGTGCTTTCTATTATGTAGATACATAATACATACATATTCAATTATGTAAGAACTGTAGGACGAATGAATGCTTAGTTGAACGTCTCTGTAAGGACTAAGGCCGTGATCTATAGAGCGTTCTTAGCTTAAACTTAGACTTTGAACTGTATTTATCTCTTATTATACATCTTATTTTCATTACTAACAAATACCTTAAGTATTTGTTAGTAATGAAAAGATAAGATAATATAATCAATTGGAAAGTCTTTGGCTAAATGTGTAGATGCGGAAGTTGGTCGCAATTTTGCTACATGATCAAAACAAAAATGCGAGAAAACGTCAAACTTTTAAAAATAATCAATAAAATTGCTTCATAAACGACAAAGTTATCCGCGAACACACATAAAAAAAGCATATTACGGTCGAATTGAGAAACCTCCTCCTTTTTGAAGTCGGTTAACCGCTTGATTCATCATCATCATCATCATCCGTGCGGTCTATCCCGGTGGTGAATTCACACCAGTGTGTGGGGTCTCAGGGTCCGCTTTTCTTATTTTCCATACCCGCTTCGCGCAGTCTTGTGCATCCTCTTGAATGTCCGCCTGAAAAAGATCAACGCCCTTTTTTGGTTTTTGTTGAATAATGTTTGTGCTTTGCTGGTTATGTTATTACTGCAAATTGGCATTGCGTTGAAGTTACTAGCACATCAAGGTACATAAAATTGAGAATTGGGAAATCAATATTGAGGTTATTTTTATTATTTAAATGAAAGTATTTTTCAAATACAATCTTAATCCTCTGGAAGCATTTAAATTATTTAACTTAACTTTGAAAATAACAGAAAAATATTTATTGTTTCAAATTTTCATGGTCACTAATTTTAGTGAATTTGAAAATTTTGTAATTAGTTATGGGATTTTTACCCCGTTTTCTTATTACTCCGTGATCATGGCACTTGTAACAGTGGCGAAATATCGGAAACTTGAAAACAAAAAACATGGTTAAAATCCCTTAACAACCGTTATGGCATCACCAAACATACTGTAACGTAAATACTGACTTAGAATCACATAAAATGATTATATTTATTAAAGTGGTACCTAGATTCACGAGCTTAGATAGCATTGACGTGATTTTCAAAAATATTGCACCTGCAAAATCGCACACGTTTAACGATTTTCATAAACATGCAATTCAAAAATGTTTCCGTGCTCGTAGAATGCGAACGCATCGGCGCTTTGTGCTCGGCCAGTGAGTCGACACGAGCTTAATATTTCAGCCCCTACCAAGAGGTTACGCAATGACAGGCGCTAGCTTCCGTTGTCAAGTTTTGTATATACAAAACTAAAAGTAACTAACAATGGCAAACAAGTTGTTGTTGCTCGGTGCTTGATTAGTTAACTCTTGTAATGCATATCTAACTAACTTGAATTGTATAAAAGACTTTGTACATCTTTTTTCTTTATAATCGGTAGTTTAGATGTAGGTACTTTTAAGGTAAGCATTTTTTTAATACTAATTGTAGGTACTATACTACACTAACTCTTTTTCTAAATCCCAACCAAAAAAAAAAGTTCATTACAGTAGGTACTGAGTTTCCTGCCGGGTCTTCTCAGAGTGGTAGAGTTACATTATGTCTGTATACAATGTATTTATACAATTCATAGTATTGTAGTTCTTAAGTCTATAATTAAGTTTTTTCTTGTAATTTGACGACTTAGAAGTACTTGCTACAGGTTTATTTAAATAACGATACTTTTGTTTGTTTGTTTGTTTGTTCTGTGGTTCACTATCGTAGTGTTTTGAAAACTTGGTAGGGGTACCAATCTGTAATCCAACGCCAAGTATGCAGCTGCTTCAATTTCTGAAACGTTAAATCTTTTCACGACGTGCAATTTGCACAAAGACTTTCATTGATGTGTCTTTGTGTATTCGAGATTGGCTTTATCCTACGTAATAACTAAATGATAGTACACATACAGTTTTTAATGATTTTAGTTATATAAAAGAACCGTTGAAGCATTCTTTTTTGTGCACCAGACAACACACCTCTTGTAATGGTCTCGAGGTAGAAGTAGGGATTAATATCCCTGTGTTACGAGGTACCACACAAGGAAATAAGCCAGGGGCGTCTCCCAGCACACCCAGACCCGAGTCAATTCATAAAAGATAGTTTCCTGAATTGATCCGACCGGGAATCGAACCCGGGACACTACGGAAATCGAGGCGAGAAACCGTGCAGCAGCGCACTACGTTAATCGTGTCGTCATTTAAAAAAACGATATGTTTTTTTGTCACTAATGTCGCTCTAACGATAGTTAATTCTCTTTGGCTCTCGTTATGCCGTAGTCAATCGCTAGATCACCCGTCACACACTCTTTTTATGAAAAAAATACGAAGCGCTTATCCGAAAATTGCCTATTCACTCTTGAAGATACCAAGGTTGTAAGTATCCGGAAACACAGACGCAGAGATAGCGTTCCACTCCCTAGCGGTGCGGACCGGAAAAGACGCAGCAAACCGTTCAGTGCGGATTGCTGGAAAGTCAACCACTTGGCGTGGAAGCCCTCCCGCATCTAATAAGCCGTGGTATTAGAAGGAAGTGGTATCAAGTGATGTAGTACACTCTTCATCATTCACATTCTATAATGTTTTATTTTCAACCGACTTCAAAAAAAGGAGGAGGTTCTCAACTCGACTGTATGTTTTTTTTTTTTTATGTTTGTTACCTCATAACTTTCGACTGGGTGAACCGATTTTGATCATTCTTTTTTTATTTGAAAGCTGGTGCTTCCCGAATAGTCCCATTTTAATTTGGTCTAGTTCTGACAGTGGTATCTATGAGATAACCATATAAGTCTTAAATCTAGATAGACAAAATGCGCGACAAATGGACGAATAACTCAATATTACGCCAACCGATTTTGATAATTCTTTATTTATTTGAAAGCTGGTGGTGCCCGTGTGGTCCCATTTTAATTTGGTCCAGTTCTGACAGTGGCATCCATGGGAAATCCATATAAGTCTTAAATCTAGATAGACAAAATGCGCGACAAATGGACGGGTAACTCAATATTACGCCAACCGATTTTGATATATATTTTTTTATTCGAAAGCTGATGCTGCCCGTGTGGTCCCATTTTAATTTAGTCCAGTTCTGACAGTGGCATCTATGGGAAATTCATATAAGTCTTAAATCTAGATAAACCATATGCGCGACAAATGGACGAATAACTCATTATCACGCCAACCGATTTCGATGCTTCTTTTTTATCGGAAAGGATATACTTAAAGGGTAGTTTGATGAGAGTTTGGTTAGGTGCTGATTATGGGATCCATGACAAAGTAACGGAACTCTTCAATTCTTAGGAGCAACTGGACTATACTTTTTCGATGTATAAAATAAATAAGAACTTTTCACTGAAAATCAAAAAATAAACAAAAATTTTAACAAAAAAAAACCAATTTCAAAAATAACTATTCCAAAAAAAAGCACTAAAAAGTAAAGAAATGATTGTGTATTCTTCTAAAACTTATACGATAACTTTGTAGGTACAATTATTGTTATTGATGGATTCGGTGTCAGCCAATGTACGTTTGTAACTACCTACATACATACGTAAACGTGATATGTAAGAAATAGGTATATTGCTAGGTATATTGTAGTGTTTCCTTGGCTGACACCGACTCCAACAATAACAATAATTGTACCTACATTATACTATCGTATAAGTTTAGAAGAATACGCAATTATTTCTTAACTTTTTAGTTCTTTGTTTTGGAATAGTTTTTTTTGGAGTTGTTTTTTTTTTGTTAATTTTTTTTGTGAAGGTACATTAGTTATCACATTTACAACAATGATAAAATGTGTTATTGTTATGAATGTTATGCGTCTATCTAAACAAAGCCGAGCTTACAATAGAAGGTATATTGCAGCATTCCACTTTGATATATAAGTGGTATATTATGAAATCAAAGTTTATATTCTTTTATGTTAGTTTTTTTTGCATTGTTTTCACACTCAGTAGGTTTATTTGTATCAAAATGACACATTGTACTTTACTAACGCCTGTTGTAAACCCAAAACAAGTTTAAAATAGTAACTACTTAGTTTCTCGCCGGGTCTTCTCGGCAAGAAATACCCCGACGCGGTGGTAGAGTCGAATTATGTCTGTATACTGTGAATAGTGAATAAATTTTTTTATGAATAAATTTTTATTTGCATAAAACATGGTGAGTACATTTTACAGATCTTAAGATAAATAGTGAGCAAGCATGTTTTATCGACAGCCGATATGAAAATTTGATCGTCGTGCAATTAATAAATTTAAATTAAGTATTACACATTATAATTTTAAATTAAAGTCATCATAATTGTGTATTTATATATCTATATTATTATAGTACTTATGACTATTATTTAGTATTTCTTGCTTTAAATTTGACGATTTTTTTTTTACACCTCTTGCAATGGTCTCGAAGTAGGGATTAATATCCCTGTGTTACGGGTACCACACAAGGAAATCAGCCAGGGGCGTCTCGCAGCACACCCAGACCCGAGTCAATTCAGAAAAGATCGTTGAATTGACCCGACCGGGAATCGAACCCGGGACACTCAGGAAATCGAGACGTGGAACCGTGCTACGGTGCACTACACCAATCGTGTCGTCAAATTTAAAAGTGCTTACTGTGCAAGTCTATTTGAATAAAGTTATTTGAGTTTGAGTTTGAAATTTAGGATCCGTTTTGCAATAAGAATTTTTATTCTCCACGAGAGTGGTACATTTTAGGTAGTACAGAAAATAAAAAACAACCAGGATAGACTTCTGTTTGTTTTTATTTTTTGTTCACCCATTTTATAAGTTAATAATCAATTAAGGAATAATAATGGCTGCTGCTTTCACTACTTTCCTCGTGATTAATATGTGCTCATATAAGCCTATGGAAAACACGCAACGTATTAATAGCCTGTTTATTATCCAGGCACAGTAATTTAAAAAAAATATATAAAATAAATAGGGAAATAACTTAGTCAATGGCCCTAACAATGAAAAAAAAAACAATAGAAGCATGAAAACCAAAAATAATCGTTTAGAATACTAGCATTAGTATTTAATTTCGTCTTATTAGGCAATTGAACCGGAAATCCAGATAGCAGTGTATTCAGGTTTTTATGAACACAGTAGGGTTTGAAATCATCATCCTAAATTTGCCAAATGTAGTAAGCCATGTACCCATTACTTAGTTGTAGTGATAACTCAATTAGAATGACGGAGGCCTTTGTCCAGCCGTGGGACTCGTGCCAGCGTCCGCCCTAGCCGTTGATCAAGGTAGCGCGAGGTTGGCTTCAGTATCTCTACTATGTATGTAGGAGTCTCTCCATTTATATGTTTCATGTAAATAAGAGTTAAGAAGTAATAAATAATAATAAAAGAAATCAAAACTTCAAAATAAATATGGAATTTCTCATTTCGAATGCGAGGTACGGAATGTCTACCCAAATAGAATAAGCTTTCGCTAAAAGTGGCGCTACGATCGGTGCTTATCAAACACACAAAGCTTACTAGCGAAGTGACCACAGAATCCCACACGCTTAAATATAGGGGTTCTTATTTTGTTAACCAAACATATTACTCTAAATGACACGCGAAGACGAGACGTGGGCACGCACGGGCGAACTAATCCGTTATTTCAAAGGCGTATGGAAAGACATGGTGGGCATTGCCCTGCGACACGAAATCTTAACGACACGAGCCAGGGTCGATGACGAGGGTCAAATAGCCGATATAGTAGGCGTATCAGCGAGATATTTAACATGTTAAATGAGGTTGAAAACCTTGGGACAACGAACGTGGGCATGAGATTGAATGGAACACTAGGTCAAATCTGGCAGATGAATGAACGCTGAGCAGAAAAAGTCGACAATTCGGTTCAGCGGGGACGCCATTTTTAACCTTTCTGTTTGCTGACCTCGGTGCTCTAGTGCCCTTGTGGAATGCCCAGCCACCAGTGGTTACCTCCTCTGGGACTATGGAACCTTTTTAAAAAGGGGGGAGTCTGGGTTCTCTTAGTTTATCTACTAAGGAAGGGTGTCATTCTTACCTATCTGAACATAGATATAAATATACACATAACTGGCAGGATCACTAAGAACCAAACGATCGAGTCAGCTGTGCGACATACAAAACAAAAAAGCAAAACAAAATATCATCAGCGCAACCAATAAATCAGAAATCAACAATACCTTAATTAAAAGAACTCGGTTCCGGCCTCATGTTCAGCGAGCCATTCATCAAATCAGACCTCGACAGCTCAATTACATCAAGCTTCTTCAAATAACCGTTTATACCGGGTGCAAAGAAATGACCAGTACAGCTGGAAAACCTTCCAAACCAGTGCTCAGAAACGTTAGTCAACATTGAGCAAAATTCAGTTATAAATAAATAAATATCTGGGACAATTCACACCAAGATCATCTGACCCCAAACTAAGCTTGTAATATGGGCGTCAGAGACTGATAAACATACTTAAATATTTCTAAATACATACTTAAATAGCTAATAACACCCAGACACACAACAAATACAAATGTTCGTCACACAAATATTTGTCATGGGTGGGGATCGAACCCACGACCTCTGGCGCTAAAGGCAGGATCGCTGCCATTGCGCCAACTGGCCAGTCATCTTGATTTACTGTTCACTGGATGTTACTAAACGTTGACAAACGTTCCTCCATTACTTCTACTTACGTTTTCAAGTTGATGACTCCATAGCCGAGTACAAAAGCGCTCGACTGAAAATCAGCAAGTCCTGGTTTAAATTCCAGTCGCATAGGTGGGGCAGGTGGCAAGGGTGATGCTGCGTGAAGAGGCCCGGCGTGAAGGCTGGGCCGTCCGCCAGGGACGGCATGGTAATCCGAACTAGGCACCGTGTCGTCCCGTCAAGGCGATGAGGTATACCGGGGGTCTTTTTAGTGGGCATGCTGTCACCTTCAGGGACGGAGAGTCCCACACTCCCCCGCTGCCCTACCCAGGCAGTGGGATAGTGCGTAATGCATTTTTCCCCCGAAAAAAAAAATAACATAAGGTGGCAAGGGTGATCATCAACTCACATTTGGCGTTTAATCGCTACGATTAAAAACTTCACATAATTAAAGCGATCAAATTTCACGTTTTCAGTGACTAACGCCCGAATCCACAAACGTCAATCAAAGCTTAGCAGTCTCTTTCATTTCTATTGACATGTGACAGAGCAGCATCAATTTAAAGTTTAGTGTCCTCAACTTCTGCTTAGCGTGCGTGGATACGGGGGTAAAGTAAGTGTACGAGTATCTTGGGTCTAATCATGTTCCTTTCAGTTTTGTTGATCGTTCTGAACCACGCCGTATACATTTACATACTTTTGATTATCAAAAGACTAACAATATCGAAATGGTAAACTCAGTAAGTTATGTAAGTAACTATGTTAGTGAAAAAATGTTTTTTTTACGATCGACTACTGTTCGACTGATTTTGTATGGTGACCTAAAATTAAAGTGATTTGAAAATATTAAATTTTCACTTAGTTAGTTACTACATAACTAACTTAGTATGCTATATCGTTTTTGATAGTCTTTTAATAGTCACTCGGTATAAACGGAGAGCTTGATAACCTATAATACTGAGGACCATGATCAAATAGCACATTACCATTAACAGAGGTGGTATCGAAATAAATGTAAATAATAAATATGCGCCAGACAAACACACCTCTTGTAATGGTCTCGAAGTAGGCATTGATATCCCTGTGTTACGAGCACACCGAGACCCAAGTCAATTCAGAAAATATCGTTTCCAGAATTAACCTGACCGGGAATCGAACACGGGACACTACGGAAATCGAGGCGAGAAACCGTGCTTCAGCGGTCGAAATACACATAGATTTTAGCACTCACACAAAGCTGTTAATTAACACTGGAAGTAAGTCTTAACGACACAAGACCGTAAATGGGGGACCTCTATTGGACCTTCTCCCGGAAATTAGTTTCTTATCTCTGCTAGCAGCATCACATAGGACCACCATAGGACATTGCACCATTATACTTAATTATAACAGTTAGGGTGAATATTTTTATATGAGTTGTACACCTATTTTCTGTGAATACGAGGGGCATGCCAAAAGAAGTTAGATACTCTTTAGTCATTTGATTGACACTGGCAGGTTATACACCATCTCATAGGCTGGTTGTTTATTGATGTATTTGAAAATAGAACACACAGTTTTTTTTGTTTTATTTGAATGAGCATCATTTTTCCGAGAATCTGGCGGGAATTTGCTTGCAGCAATGGAGCTCAGTCGACGTGATTTTCGCGCTATGATTTGTTACGACTATAAAAAAGGTTTAAAGCCTAAATAATGTTTTGAACTTTTGGTGAGTCTGTTTGTTCACGAGCAACAGTATTTGATTGAATGAATGAATGAATTTTATTTATTTCAAGTAACAAAGACTTATGTTGTTAGTAGGGCTTATGAACTATGTTAGGAATAAGTAATAAAAAACAAAAGATTTACAGTGGCCATTCCTGCACCACTCCCTCCGAAATGGCACAAGAATGCTTTACATAAATGCAGTCCAATCTGCTAGCAATCATCAATCATATTCAGGATGCTGCTGCCGCCCCCCCGCACCGCGCACCAGGGAAGCACACCGTTTACGCATTGTTGCATAAAAACAATGTACGCCAGCTTCGGCGAACATCCCAGATGCACTACAAAAGCTATTTAATTAGTTAGCTGAATTTAAAAGAGGACGTGGATGTCTCGAAGATGAATGTGGAGCCGTACACGTCTGCCAAAACACTTGACTTTTTCAACTCAAAAATTGTGTCAATCCTTCCTCACCCACCATATTTCCCTGACCTAGCGCCTTGTGATTTTTACCTGTTTCCAAAAATTTCAGAAAAACCAAAGGGGAAGAGGTTTGAAAGCAAAGAAGATGCACTGGCTGCCTATAATTTCGAAATTTCTGAGGTGTCTAAAGAAGAGTGGTCACAGGTATTTTCCAATTGGTTCAAACGTATGGAAAAGTGTAAACGTGCTCAGGGTGAATACTATGAAAAGATCGATACTTGTAATGAAGAATAAGTTTTATTATTTTTGAGTATCTAATTTCTTTTGGCATGCCCCTCGAATAAGGTGGCAATAACTTTTCTTATATTATCAGGACAAAACTTAACCTGCAGTTAATTTTCCAAATATCTGTAGCTGTGTGTTTTAAGCTGATTTCATACACGTAAGCTGGGTCATAGCTGCATAATGCCGTGGTACCAAATTACTACAAACACTTACTATTACCAATAATAATGAATGCGATAAACAGGCCGTCAGTATTATATTCTTTGAATTAACTACCGAGGGATACACAAACTTGACTTCGAAATCGTCCTAGGCCTGTAATTTGTTACTTGCTGACCCGTAAATTATTAAGGTCTCCCAATTTATTATGCGAGACAACGCCAGGAACGACGCTTTTAGTCTTAACGCAAACTCCTGGAAATTTACACCTGCCTCAAATATTAACCTAAATGTAGAATAAGCCGGCCGAGGTTTTTCCAATGAGGTATAGAGGTAAAGACTGTGAATTCTGCAAGAAAGTATATTGCAGGGTTGCCAACGCACGAATGATACCTCTGGGAGTTGTAAAATGACACAGGCTTTGCTACCGGTAACCGCTTACCACGAAGCAGAGTGGCACTTAAAAACCTTGTCTTCAAGTTATTTGCTTTCATATGAGAAAGCCACTGTTACATGCTGAGCGTATGTAATAACTGAACAATTGTCATGTCCAATCCGGACCCATAAATGTGCTTTGTATCTAATTTTAAGATCTTTATTATACTTATGGAGTGCAATAAACTAATTGAATTGAATTGAATTAAATTATTAATTTTTTAGTCTCGTTTTAGCGATGTTATTCTTTCGAATACCTATGTTTTAAAAAAAAAAACAAACCACTTGTTATTTAATCACAATGTCGCTGATGAAATTTTCTGATGCTATTTTCTGAAGCTATGATAAAATTTATTTATTCGAGGGTAAATCGTAATACCCTCGTAATCGTAATGTACTCGAAAACATCAATTCAGAGAGAGAATTCTCTAATCAAAGATGTGTGAGTAAAAAGTGTTGAAATGAAATCTGAAATAACATACATTTTATTTTTCCAGGAATCTCTGACGTGATTATAAATTTTATTCGTGGTTCGGCAAATTAATTGTGCCAACCATGAAGAAATTTATTCTCAGAACAAAACCAGTGATTGTGAGGGGGCGGCTCAGTTAGCGGTAGGTAACTGGGTGTGAATAAACGCGTTACTGAACAAGCTAATATACGAGTATAAATTTATTATTCAAATACTCGATTTGAATTTTCATTGAGGTACAAATGAAATCAAACTCAAGGTAAAATATACAGGGTGTCCCTGGAAGTGAAGATCAAACCAAAATAGCGCATAGCGGGGGTCATTTTTCAACCCTATCAATATTGGTCCGATTTCTAACCGTTAAAAAGTTACGATAAATTTTAGTTTTTTTCAGAAAATCGTCTCGTGTTCTTACACAAATCACCTGCTATCTAACTAACTCACTTGTTTTTTAGCAAAAAAAATAAGTGAGTACCTAGGTGTAATACATTTTTTTCAATATTTATTTTGGTTTGGACTTAAGGGATTTAAAAAAAAACTGAACTTGATCATAACTTTTTAATGGTTAGAAATTGGAGCAATATTGATAGAGTTAAAAGGGTCAGAAATGACCCCCGCTATACGCTATTTTGATTTGATTCTTACTTCCAGTGACACCCTAGAAAAACTGCAGTACCTACAATTTTTTATAATTCTTCAATATCTTGGATTTTTATAATTCTTATGCAACGTGTTTGTAAAAAAGCACAACTCATAAAATTAGTTTGTTCAGAATCGATGGTAAAATTGATTCCACGAATGAAAAAAAGCAATTGTCAAAAAATATTTTTCTACTACTACGCCGTCACTTAACTTTTCTAAAATATTTTTTTCCGTGATTTTACCCAAAGGTCAATGACCTGCCGAAAGAGTGCTGAGAAATAATGTTCCCCTTCTCAATTTTTTAACAATGCATTAGGAAACTGGTAAAGTTTATAAGCACATGCTTAACATAAAATACATATTACCATCTCCCTACATTGGAAAACAGCATCACTGAGCCCTATTGAGTAAGTGACAGAACCTTATATTAGGCTATTTTAGGTATGCATGACGACTTTTATAAACTGTATCCCAACCACATAAGGTTCTTAATAACACAACGTTCACGATGGGTAAGAGTTTTTATTACGCTTTTGTAAACAGAGGAGTAGTCTATTTAAAACATTTTTAACTAAATATAATAAAAAAAGGGCGTCGGATTCAGCCTAATAAATTACAGGAAGGATAACCGCTCATCATTAAGACGAACGTGCCTGCAGGGTCCTCAATCCAGAGCTTGAGATACTCTTTTTTCACTTGCGATAATAATTAACCAAGTGCTAAGAGTGAATGAGGGCTATAATTTGACGTCACGATTGGTGTAGTGCCCAGTAGCAAAGTTTCTTACCTTGACTTACGTAGTTCCCCCGGTTCGATTCCCAGTCGAGCCAATTCAGGAAACGATCTTTGGCTCAGGTCTGGGTGTGCTAGGAGACGCCACTGACATAATTCCTTGTCTGGTACTAGGTAACACAGGGATATTTATCCTCACTTCGAGATCACGACAAGTGGTGTGTGGTCTGGTGAATATTTATTTACACATTTGTTTGTGATACGGAATACGGGTTAGCGAAAGGTTGCATTGCATGTACCTGTCTGAGTTTCCCTAGTTTTTGAATCAAATGTAACAGCATCGTTGAAAAAAAATGTTTATGTTGTATATTGAGGCAACCGATGGATTTGGGAATTTGCAATAGCAAATAAAGCGAATGACTACCGGAAATACACCATGAAAAATGGTACGATCGACGTCGATCGGGTATACCATAGCCCTAGCGAGTCCATTTGCCAAATTATTATGGGTTTTATAAACGAGTAGTAAGGTCAGCAATATAACCACCTGACATTTCCTTGTCAGTTTACTTTAACAGACCTAATGCGAAGTGTTAAACGTCTTTTGTTGCTGAATGTACCTTAGCTAGGCGATAAAGTTCGGTGGAAAAAGGTCGTAATGTGGAGGGTTTGGTTAAGTTATTTTTGGACACTGCTATATAAAAATTGTCTAGGGTCAACACGCATTAATCCCAGAAATGTTGTGTGGGGCTTCTGACACGTTTCATAATGAAATCGGCAATGAAATATACAACAATAAACGCTTGTAATAAAACACATAATAACTTCGAACCAACAATTGTAGTGCAGGTTTTTTAATAAAGGTCCAGATATACTATAAGACAAACAAAATATTGTCGAGCTTAACTCTTCAGCTTTGCTTCATATCTGAAAAAAGTAAGAATTCAAAGATAAACTAAAAAAAACTGAACAAGTACATTAACACCTACTTACATACATTAAATAAAATACACATATCATAGCAATAGGATCCAATGCGACTTTAGTACCTACAAAACAAGTGGTCTTTCAATCGTATTCGAAAGAAAAAATGATTCGTTTAGCACCAATGCATTCTGGCCAGTTTGCAGGAATTTAGCTGAAAAGGACTTCACTTCGTGTAGAATATACTCGTCGTCTTGTTAGTGTTACACTTGAGGAGATTGGCACTCCCCTAATCAGCTTCTGATTTAATGGGTTCAACACACACTTCTGTTTGTTTGAAAACCAAGCGTGACACTTTTGTAACGCGGGTTGTGAGGTCTGAAGTTAATTAATTTAAATTTAGATTTAGGAAGGAGTAATGATTAGTAGAATTAACTACTTAATTTCGATATACCTTACCGTAACGGTTAATCGTGGACCAAATAAAGCAGCGTCAAAAGAGGTGCTCTACACTCCTTTTTGACACGCAAAGTACATACATTCGCGTCATACATTTCGACTTATATCTGTGGCTAGTAGCACCCATTAAAGCACAAGCTGAATAGTACGTATGAATTGTACGGAAAAAAGATGGATTATATTAGATGATAGCTGTAAGACTAAGCACCCTATTTTCCTTTCACCCCCTGAATGAAACCATCCCATATTCCCACATAATTTTCCGTAGCGGGTAGGTTTCTCGCTCAGTGCCGCTGTGCTACGGAGCGCGCCGGACGTGCCGTAGGCCCTGCGTCGTAGCCACTACGAACTTCTTACGACACTCGTAGTATGACGTTCTCTTTTACCTAAAAGTAATCTCGTAGTTTTTGTTTTGGAGTAGTGTTGATATGAAAATGTATTAAAGAAATTATCCTGAATTAGTGTGCGAGCTTTACTTAAAACTTTTATTGATTAAAAATGGTATTTTATGTTGCAATTTGATAATGGTCTCGTACTTACCAGAACACATCAATAGGTCTTATTAGATTGTGAAAACAGTGACTTTTAAAATACTTTTCCGGATTGAATCATGAACCAAATAAACTGACTGTGAATTCTGACCTTAAATATCCAATATGGAGTTGCGATCATACCTTCGTCTAAACGAGACTCACTTACAATTCGCCGAGCGATGTTCAAACGCCAGCTTCTTCGACTGCAGCGAAGAGGAGATGCTCTTCAATGTGATAGGTCCTCGGCGCCTGCCTCTTGAGGAGATCTTGCCAATCTCCGTGGTGCTGCTGGTGATCTTCCTGACGGGCGTTGTTGGGAACGTGGCCGTGTGCGTGGTCATCGTGCGCCACCCGGCTATGCACACGGCCACTAATTACTACCTCTTCAGCCTGGCGCTTAGTGACTTGCTGCTGCTCTTGTTTGGTAAGTTTGCTGTTGGTACTTTTGGTGATCTTTTTGACAAGCATGTCAGGATACGTGGCTTAGTGTTAAAACTACAGAAAGCGAGTCCAGCACCCTTGGTAATGACACAAATATTTTGACGGCCAAATATGGACATTTCGTCAGTGCTCAATTTGAATGAGCCGTGGTTAAAGCTTCAACAAAATGACAAATTCTGCAGTAAATAGCTGTAACTGCATATCAGAAACCACGAAAACATACATTAAATAATTTAGTAAAATACTTAAGTTGTTCACTGAGCAACAAACAATAATTAAGACTGTTGATTTCGGCACTTATATCACTCACAGAAACACACATTGCCTCGGCAATGGTATCAAGTTGGGGTTAGAAAAACCACTTATGCCCGGATTTATGATTCAAATACCCGTTAGTACGCTGGGAAAAGACCTCCGTCATTGAAATCAAGTCATCGCTACAATTGATGGATATTGGCTTAGCCACCATTCTTGCCAAATGCGGGTTGGTGATCACTAACCCAGGGCTATGTTCCGAAAAATTCGAAAACACTTTGCCCTACCTGGGAATTAAACGGACCTCCGGGTTTTAGGCCGAGCTCTGAAACCACTCGGTTAAGATAGGATAAGTGTACGGGTTACCGCACAGTAGGTGTAAGTCAATGACTCTGTATTTGGGTTGGGTCACATAGACATAAACATTATAATTTACTTACGCTTACATGATTACTTTATGTACTCCTGCTTATGTATCAATTTTACAAGTAGTTAATTTACAAGTAGTTTTAATAGTATAAGAAATTCTTTATCGCACATCAAACAAAGAATTAACAAAGTGAGTAACACACGTAAATCTTAATGTACAATTTAGGCGATCTTATTGCTAGAAGCAATCTCTTCCAGAAAACTCACAGACATAGGAAAGATGATAGAAAGGGTAAGTAAGTGCAGAAATACTAAAGAAATGAAAATGGTCTTTACTAACTTAACTTTGAAAAGATAAATAAATATATACATACATATCAATTACCAACATAATATATATATATATAAAATTTAATAATACAGTTTAATAATACAACAGCATATATGAATACACGCATAACAATATTTAAATAAATTAAAACATTCTATATTAAGCACAGGATATTATAAATTCCAATAAAAGCCATTAAGGATTAACCAAAGCAACAAAGAATAAATAAAAAAATAAACAAAGCTAGTAGAAACACAGATGAGGCGCTAGAGTGTAAGAAAGTGTGCTTTAACCCTCGTTTTGCAGATGGAAATGGATTGGGACTGTCTAAAGGAAATGGGTAAGGAGTTCCACAAGCGTATGGATTGTACAGTAAAGGATTTCGTATAGGTATGTGAGTAATGGGAAGGCAATTTTAGGAGGAGCTTTCTAGTTACCCGCAAACTTTGATCGCGGTTACGGAAACCTCTTTTTCAGGAAACTTGTTAAATCACCTTAAACTTTCTTAACTAGTCTCGGAAGACAGACATAAGCTTTCAAAAGCTTGGGCAACTTAATTATTTCTGTCACGTTGCTCAAACCGTTTTTCGAGGCGAAGGCCAATACACGGTACATTATACGATACATAAAGAGCTACCAAATAACTTCTAAATGAAAAACTTTCTTGGTAACTTGTGAGTTGTTACAGTTTTATTAGTAAGTTCGCCCAGTCGGCACGCATTGATTTAGTTCGGCATCATTGTAGCGTAAGTTATAGTTTAATTTGCAATTACTTTTATCACTCCTAGCCTTTTTAATTAAAGAATGAAACTTTGCTTAAAGATCAAGTTATCATTCGCTTAAGTACTCATAGCATATAATTAAACTTGTAGTTAAATTTAATTTGTTTAATTTGCTTGTATTTTATTTATTTCGTCCTAATTCATTTGAAATTGGTCTTGCTTATACTATGTTCCTCTGTATTGGAAGCAGGCGAAATTTCATACATAACTTATAAAATTGATAAGACTTGTATACACACACATACATATACATACACATAAAGTCTAATTAAACATAAGTTAAGGCGAACTTGTGTACAGTAAGTATAAAGCCAATTTTCGAGCAACAAAATTGTCTCAAAGTATCGAGTAAGCTTGCTTGGAGGATTACGAGCTTTGCTCCCATGTAACAAATTGGTACACATTGTATTTTCTATGTTGGCGAATCCTTCCACATTTTCTTAGGGAATTCAGGACGTGATTGGCCCCGGTTATAACAGACACTTCTGACAATTTTACGAGAAATGAGATACTTTCCGCAGTCTGCGGCATTTACGTGGTGAGGTATTCTTCCCGTTATGGGCAACATGTTATCAGTATAGATAGATGAATATTCTTTATTGTACAAAAACAGAAACTTAAAGCTAAGTATCACATTGAAAGCAATGCACAATTTAGGCAGCCTTATCGCTAAAAGCGATTTCTTCCAAGCAACCGACGGGCAGAGGAAAAATAATAAAAGAGAGGCAAGTATGTGCATGAATACAACAGAAACTATTTGAAAGGAGAAACATGTAAATTTAATTGCATACTCGAATAAAATAAACCTATATCATATACATGTTTAGATACTTACATTAAAATATTACAGTTCTAGTAGTATACACTCGGAAATAACGTACAAATAATTTTAACCCTACGATAAACTGATTATACATAGATGAAACAGAACCATTAACAAACAGATACCACAAGTAGATGCACCAAAATTTGACCAGAATCGAAGAAAAATGTAAATATGGACAGTCACAGAGCAAGCTAATGTGATTGTGTGTTGTGTATGTGCAGTAGTTTACTTTCACTTCGCTGGACCGCTCTTTCATTGAGCTGATTTCAAACGTAAAAAGGCGAATCAGTCAACAACAATGCTCTGAATCAGATCAGATAGCTGATCGTGGGTATCGCTGGTATTTCTCAAACTTTACTCTCCCATTGCTTTTATATTATTATAACATAGGTAAGATGACGACCTCTCGAAAGATATCTTAATATTAAGGACGCCTATACGTTTCAGACGTTTCGATTTCTGTCAAAAAGAAGCCTAACGCACACACGCGCGGCTCACACACACAGTGAAACTGTCGTTAGGGCAAAAAAACAGACGTAATTATAAACTTGATACTTGTTGTAATTATAGCAGACAAATCATACAATTTATTTTTATTTGCTTGTTTATAAAATAAAAAATGAAATATTTGTATTATTAAGTACTTACCAACCAACTTGTACATTGGATATTAGACACAATATTGGAAATCTCTGTGTGTCATGGCTGACCTGATGATGGACTCCGGAGACACCCCATGGAACTTTGAAACTGTTAGAGGTAGGTTTCCAAAGATGGGGCTCTTAGTTTAGGTCTTGGTGAGTTCTTAAATGCTGGATGACTTGACTGACCTGATGATGGACTCCGGAGACAACCCATGGTACTCCAAAACTGTCAGAGGTAAGTGTCCCGAGTTTGGGCTTGTTTAAGTCTTTGTGAGTACTTACGAGTACATGCTGGATGACTTGGCTGACCTGATGATGGACTCCGGAAACACCCCGTGGAACTCCGAAACTGTCAGAGGTAAGTGTGGCGAGTTTGGGCTCGTTTTATAGGTCTTTGTGAGTACTTACATGCTGGATGACTTGGCTGACCTGGTGATGGACTCCGGAGAAACCCCTTGGAACTCCGAAACTGTCAGAGGTAAGTGTCCCGAGTTTGGGCTCGTTTTGTAGGTCTTTGTGAGTACTTACATGTTGGATGACTTGGCTGACCTGATGATGGACTCCGGAGACACCCCATGGAACTCCGAAACTGTCAGAGGTAAGTGTCCCGAGTTTGGGCTTGTTTTGTACGTCTTTGCGAGTACTTACGTGCTGGATGACTTGGCTGACCTGATGATGGACTCCGGAGACACCCCATGGAACTCGGACCCGGTCAGAGTTAGGTATCCTGACTTTGGGCTCGTTTTGTAGGTATTTGTGTGTACTTACATGCTGGATGACTTGGCTGACCTGATGATGGACTCCGGAGAAACCCCTTGGAACTCCGAAACTGTCAGAGGTAAGTGTCCCGAGTTTGGGCTCGTTTTTTAGGTCTTTGCGAGTACTTACGTACTGGATGACTTGGCTGACCTGATGATGGACTCCTGAGACACCCTATGGAACTCGAAAACTGTCAGAGGTAGGTATACTGAGTTTGGGCTCGTTTTGTAGATTTTTGTGAATACTACAACATATACATACTATATACACTACATATACATACTACTTACATGCTAGATAACTTTGCTGACCTGCCTGGTTAAGATGCGCAACATAAGGTATTTTCTCGTCCCTGAGAAATGACAACAAAGGTAGACAAGACAAGTTTAATTCCTCTTGAAGAAAGTGTGTAGACGGATAAGTCACAACAATGAATATGTATAATAATGGATATTATCAATAGTACTGATTCGAAGACACGATAGTATCTATATGAATAATCGCTACAAATAATCGATCGAACTAATCGAACGATTTGAACAATCGATGTAGTCGAGGACACTAAGCCATACAAATAATCTATATGATCCTTTAATCTAATCAATTCAACTAAACGAAATAACTAATTCGATCCAACTAATTGATTTAACTAATCGATTCATTTAATCGATTCGAAATTATTGATTCGAAATAAAAGTCGTTAAATATTAATTAATTGATTTATTGATGAATAACAATCGATTTATTGATACGAATAGTCGATTAATCGATAAAAAAGGTCGATTTATTAGATACCAATAATCGAGATATTTAATTTTATCGATACTATTGATACCCCAAACTATTAATGACAGATTATAAATACATTATTAAGTTCCTTTTTTAAATTCAAATTTGTATATAAAAGGTTTTGTTTTAAGATGAAATTCGCATTCATTGAATTTCTTCTAAAGAAGTGAATCTTCACGAACTTTAACTTGAATAAAACTCCATAAATTTCTATAAATCTTTGTCGAACGCATCTCCGGTGTTCATTTAATCATGCCACGTAGACACTTGACCAGGAACGAAATTTTAAGACTGTAATGTATCGAGAGTAGGTAAATAATACGCGCCAACGTCCGATAGCAACCGCATTTATTTCTAGACTGTTCTTCACTTCACATCACACCGTTGCATACTTAACTTACTCGTATAGGTACGTAGGTACCTACCCACATATAATAATATTGTCTATACACTACACTTCTCCTTCCTTATTTACTAAGTTCTTATTTCTTTCTAAGACATACCAAACTAACACATGATTAAACTTAAATATGCTTAACTATACTGAACTATGCTTAACTATAATACTGAATATAACAACTACAAAAACGATAACTTAAGTCTAGTTACTTATACATAGGTTTTTTCTTAAGTCTACACTGTCGAATCGGTCGGGTTCTGGGTGGTGTTATTGTTCGCGGCGGAACGACGTTAATGGGTGAGGAGTATTGCCAGTCCGGTGAGTCCGGCTCTGGTAGGATATCGTTCGATCCGCTCCCGCCCGCGCCGCGCGGCGACTGCATCGCTCCCGCCGACGGTCCCGGCCCGACCTCCACCACCGGTAATGCCAGAGGAACATTTTCCTCCTCTTGAGAACTTGCTACTGATTTATTATCGTTCCGTTGTACCATTTCTACGGAATACCGTAATGATGAACGCTTCCGTAACTGGTCAATATGTCTATGAATTGTTTCCCCGTTCTGACCTATAACTTTATAATCGCTTGAACCTAGACTCTCACTCACTCGCCCAGGTACCCATTTGTCACTTTTTAAATACTGGCGGTACCATACATCCTCCTCTACACCTATCGACCTATCTGAACCCCCTGCGGTATCTTTTTGATATTGTTGTGATCGTTGTACCTTACTTTGAACGTCTGGTTTCAAAATATCTAATCTAGTTCGTGTACGCCTACCAAACATTATCATTGTAGGAGTTTCGCCCGTCGTGGAGTGTTCTATATTTCTGTAATGTATTAAATATGTCCATATTGCGCGATTTACGTCCTGTTTTTCAACCAAAGCCTTTTTAATTACACGTTTTATAGTTTTTACTGCATTTTCAGCTAAACCGTTCGAAGATGGGTGATAAGGAGCAGTAAATATGTGATCTATTCCTTGATTCTTCATGAAATATTCAAAGTAAGTCGATGTAAAAGGTGGCCCATTGTCTGTAACTATTTGTTTTGGTAACCCAAATCTACTAAACAGTTCATATAATTTATCAATCACGTTTTTACCAACCGTACTAGTCATTTCAAAAACTTCTAACCATTTAGACATAGCATCTACTACGACGAGGTACGATTTGCCCATTATGGGCCCCAAGAAGTCTATATGTAACCTAGTCCAGGGTTTCTGTGGCCAGGGCCACATGCGAGGAGCCTGCCGCGGCGGCGCGTCCGCCTGCGCCGCGCACACCGTGCAGTGGCGGCACATCGCCTCCACCGCCTCGTCCACGCCCGGCCACCAGACATAACTCCGTGCCAAGGCCTTAGATTTGACAATGCCCATATGAGGTTCATGAAGCATTTTTAATATCTTATTTTTAAAATTTTCCGGTACAACTAACCTATACCCCCACATAATGCAACCTAACTCTTCGTATAACTCGCCCTTTCTATTGAAGAATGGTTTTAATTTATCTATTTCACACTGTGTAGGCCATCCGTCTCTAATGTAATGTAATATTTTCGAAAGTAATATATCCTTGTTTGTTTCTGATTTAATTACTTTATAATCCAGAAGTAATTCCTGCTGAATAAAATGGAGGTAAGTCTGCTCTGGCGCCGATAAACTGTTTTTACTGTGTTTATTGTTACTGAGAGGTAATCGAGATAAACCGTCCGCCCCGTTCGCGTCTGTGCGTATATATTCAATATCAAAGCTATAAGCTGACAATATTATGGCCCATCTTTGCATACGACTAGCGACCATTTCCGGAATTCCCTTATGTGGCCCAAATATCGATACTAACGGCTTATGGTCCGTTCTTAAACTAAAGTGCCTACCATAAATATATTGATGAAATTTATTCATACAAAATATGATAGCTAGTGCTTCCCTATGTATCTGTGAGTAGTTTTTTTCTGCATCGGTAAGTGTGCGCGAGACGTAAGCGACCGGGCGCTCCCCCCCCGCGCCGGGCTGCGTCAGCACGCTGCCGATCCCGCAGGCGCTCGCGTCACACGTGACTATGAGTGGACGCTCCGGCTCGTAATGCGCTAATACCTCCGCACCTGCTAAAGTTTGTTTGATTTCAACAAATGCGCGCTCGCACTCTGTTGACCAAAACCATTTCGTTCCCTTTTTGAGTAATTCGTAAAGTGGTACTAATTTAGAACTCATATTTTTCACAAACTTGGCGTAAAAATTTATTAAACCTAAAAAGGACCGTAGTTGTGTAATATTGTTAGGTCTTTGAATTTTTGTTATAGCTTCCACCTTAGAAGGATCTGTTTTAATTCCGTCCTTACTGATAATGTACCCCAAATATTTAATTTCTTCTACTAAAAATTCACACTTGTTAGATTTAAGTTTAAGGCCATTTTTATATAGGGTATCAAAAACTGTTTCCAGCGCTTTAATATGCTCAATCCTATTTTTTCCTCTGATGATTACGTCATCAAGGAAAACTTCTACGTGGGGTATGCTACCTAATAGTGAACACATAATTCTCTGGAAAATTCCTGGACTCGATGCTAAACCATAAACTAACCTATTGTAACGGAATAAACCCCGGTGTGTGTTTATAACTGTGATTTTTTTCGAGTCATCAAGCTCAATTTGATTATAGGCTTGGGTTAAATCGATTTTAGAAAAATAAGCTGATCCACTCAGACGAACTATGACCTCTTCAATTCTCGGTAATGGATAGCGATCAATTAGTAGGTTTGGGTTAACCGTTGCCTTATAATCAGCGCAAATTCTCAAGGAACCATCAGGTTTGTTTACCGGCACTAACGGTGAGGCCCAGTCGGAGCAGTCGACGGGCTCGATGATGCCGTCGCGCAGCATGGCGTCGAGCTCGGCGTCCACGCGCGCGCGTAGCGCGTACGGCAGCGGCCGCGCGCGGTGCGCCCGACCGCCCGAGTACCGACCCAGCCCACTTTCGAAAATCTCTTTATACCTGTTAATTAAATTATGTATGTCTTTATTCAATTGTACAGTATTATTTAAATTGAAATGATTACAATTACTGAATCTTGGAATATCTATATTTAATTCAGTCAACCACTGTCTACCTAGTAGTGATGTTGTGCCCCCTTCTATAATAAATAATTCCAATTTCTTGCTAACATCTTTAAATTTCACAATAGGCTTAATTACACCCAGGGGTTTAATTTTTGCACCATTATAAAAATTCAAAACAAGGTCAGAGCATTCAATTTTTAAATAGCTAAAATTGTTTAAATAGGTATTTCTACTAATACACGAAACTGCTGAGCCCGTGTCAACCTCCATATTAACCACTCGGTTTTCTATATAAATGGGTAAACTAACCGCTCGATAATCATTTAAGCAGAGATGATGGAAGTCCTCCTCCACGTCTGCTACTTCCTCTTGTGCGCCGTCCGGCGTGACTTCGCCTAAATGCCAGGTTTGGGTTGTCCCGCCAGTCCGGTTCATTTTGTACTGCCGCTCATGAAACCCGTTATTACGGTTCTCTAAACACACTCTTCTCAAATGACCCGGTTTTCCGCACTTACTGCACACGTAATCACGAAATCTACAACTGCCATAGTCGTGATCTGTCGCTCCGCAGCCCCTGCAAGACCGCCTGGGCCCTTCCGCTCCACCGGCGCCTCCGCCGCCAACCCTCGAGGCGCTGGCGCGGCCGCCTGCTCCGGTACGCCCGCCGCGCCACGTGTTCGCATGGCCTCCGCGGCCTCCGCGACCTCCGCGACCGCCAGGCCGCGCCGCCGCCGCCGCTGACAACGCATGTACCCCCGTTGTCATCGTATCGTGCTCCCCCCTGGCCTCTACAGCTGCTGAGTCTCGTTCTGCTGCCTCTATGGACGTTGCGATCTTGACAGCGTTGTTGTAGGACAATGAGTCATCCTCCGCGAATAATCTCTGCTGAGTGATATCGCTTTTGAGACCGCACACGAACTGATCCCTTAAGTTATCGTCAAGTGATGCTTCAAACTTGCAGTGCCGAGCCAGTCTCTTTAACTCGGCTACATAGCTCGCTACGTTCTCATCGGCGGCCTGACGTCTCTGCCTGAACCGGTACCGTTCTGCCAAAATGGACGGTGGAGGCTGTAAATGATTTTTCATAAGCGATACTGCCGCTAAATATTCGAGCTCCGCTGGTTTAATGGGGCTCGCTAAATTTGTTAAAAGTTCGTATGCCTCGTCCCCCATGACCGCTATTAGTGTTGGTAATTTAAGCTCTGGTTTCACATTATTCACCGTGAAATACATCTCCAGGCGATCAGTATATAATGCCCACGATCCATTCTTCACATCGAACTCAGTCACTTTGCCGATAGACATTTTCACACGCGTAATACTTAAATTCGTCGCCACTGTAATGTATCGAGAGTAGGTAAATAATACGCGCCAACGTCCGATAGCAACCGCATTTATTTCTAGACTGTTCTTCACTTCACATCACACCGTTGCATACTTAACTTACTCGTATAGGTACGTAGGTACCTACCCACATATAATAATATTGTCTATACACTACAAAGAGCAGTGGGCATGACTCAAGCTGGCACTACCCAAATTGCGGTTTCTGAAGCTATGAGGACCAGTCAGAGCGTTATATCCAGGCTTTGATCACGTTATCGTGTCACGGGGGAAGTGGTGGAACGGCACCGAGGACCTCAACGCATTACCACACATGTACAGGACCGATTCACAGTATATGCTGCACGAAGTCAACCAAATGTAACGGCGATGCAATTGGTTCAAAGGCTACAGAGAGAGTATGGTTTGCTGGTAAGTGGTCAAACTTTGAGAAGACGACTGCATGAAGTCAACCTACGTGCTCGTTGGCCACTTCGGATACCAGCGCTAAGGAGAGGCAATCTAGGAAGAAGATTACATTGGGCTATTGCACACAAAAACTGGAACCATTCTCAATGGTCACTTGTGCTTTTCACTGATGAATCCAGGTTTGGATTTCGTTCTGATTCGCGAAGAGTACGCGTTTGGAGAGAACCTGGACGTTGGAATCGACTGCAACACCCACAATAAGTTCATGCATATCAAGCTAAGGCACTGCACATTCGTGATAAAATATCTAAGACTGACAAAATAAAAACTACTTGGGACATCATAAATCACGAAACAGGTAAAGCTAAACAGCGCGACACCTCATTAACTCTTAATATTAATA
This sequence comes from Udea olivalis, assembly GCA_947369235.1. Classification (NCBI taxonomy): domain Eukaryota; kingdom Metazoa; phylum Arthropoda; class Insecta; order Lepidoptera; family Crambidae; genus Udea; species Udea olivalis. Next base: position 19,826,390 of record OX376355.1, read on the forward strand.
TTAACAAGCAGAACAGTTGTTGAAAGATAATGTATCTTGTTGCAGTGTATTCTTTAAATTTAAACATGTGGAGTCACTAGATATATTAAAAGCATTTAGATTAATAATTTGAAAGATACCACTGATCATTGGTGTTTATCAGTGAAAATTATTAGCCACATAATTGACGTGATTGCCCCTTATTTAGCCGTAATATTCAATGATTGTGTTGATGAAGGTGTTTTTCCAAACTTGATGAAACACAGTAGGGTTGTACCACTTTTTAAATCAGGCAACAAACAAGACCCAGGTAACTTTAGGTCTATTTCAATCCTACCAGCTCTAAGTAAGATCTTTGAAAAAATCATTCAAGAACAACTTTTATGCCATTTTTATGAGAACAATCTATTACATAGTGAACAATATGGATTCACTAGAGGTCGTTCTACTACTGATGCTGGCATTGCACTTTTAAAATACATCTTTAGGGCTTGGGAGGATTCACAGAACGCTCTTGGCGTCTTCTGTGACTTGTCCAAGGCCTTTGATTGCGTTGATCACGATACGCTTATACGCAAACTTGATTTTTACGGGGTAAGAGATAATGCTTTGGATTTGGTGATTTCGTACCTCAGTTTAAGAACTCAAAAAGTTGATGTTAACATTGTACTATCTACAGGATCACAGGGTCCATCACATTAGATTCAAAACTGCAATGGAACCCTCATATAGCAGCTCTCTCAGGCAGACTTAGTTCGGCTGCATTTGCAGTGAGAAAAATTAGGTTTTTAACAGATGTTGCTACTGCTCGTTCGGTTTATTTTAGTTATTTTCACAGTGTAATGTCTTACGGCATTGTACTTTGGGGTCAATTAATTAGTGAAGTTCAAATGGTCATCATATAAATTTCCGTCCGTTTCCTGAATACCAGTATTCCCACTATTGAGTGTTTTAGCCGCTGCATTCTTTCAGAAATATTAAACTTACAAATGAGCTTTTTGTAAATTCCGTCTATTTGCAGCAAGTTTCTTGCGAGACTTTCCGAATGTTTTGAATGGCGGCATCTGAATTAAAATATTACTGTAAAAAAATTGCATAAAGTAACCAATACCAACAAAACGAGCCCAAACTCGGGATACCTAACTCTGACAGTTTCCGAGTTCCGTGGGGTGTCTCCGGAGTCCATCATCAGGTCAGCCAAGTCATCCAGCATGTAAGTACTCACAAAGATCTATGAAACGAGCCCAAACTCGGGATACCTAACTCTGACAGTTTCCGAGTTCCGTGGGGTATCTCCGGAGTCCATCATCAGGTCAGATAAGTCATCCAGCATGTAAGTACTCACAAATACCTACAAAACGAGCCCAAACTCGGGATACCTAACTCTGACAGTTTCCGAGTTCCTTGGGGTGTCTCCGGAGTCCATCATCAGGTCAGCCAAGTCATCTAGCATGTAAGTACTCACAAAGACCTACAAAACGAGCCCAAACTCGGGATACCTAACTCTGACAGTTTCCGAGTTCCTTGGGGTGTCTCCGGAGTCCATCATCAGGTCAGCCAAGTCATCCAGCATGTATGTACTCACAAAGACCTACAAAACGAGCCCAAACTCGGGATACCTAACTCTGACAGTTTCCGAGTTCCTTGGGGTGTCTCCGGAGTCCATCATCAGGTCAGCCAAGTCATCCAGCATGTAAGGACTCACGAAAACCAACAAAATGAGCAGGTCAGCCAAGTCAAAATATGAAATAGATATCTCTTGACAAAATTGTACTTTACTAGTTACTTGTATTGCTAATACCTACCTTATTTTTTGCAAGTATCAAATGCTCTTAGAGGAATATTTTGTATCCGAATAGATCGAGTCGATCGTGAACAAAGCCCAGACAGAGCGACACACGTCCGACCTCGAAGGCGCTCCGGCGCAGACTGAGATAGGTGTTCGAAAACGCAAACCTAATACTGCGAGCGATTTTGACCCTCGTTCCATTGTAATAAGGCTAATATAAATTGAGTTTTTTACCATAATTATTTTATTTTTTTCACGACATTTAAGGCCTTTTTTGTAATATTTTGCAAACACAAATTAAAATAGACTATGTAGGCCGTCCATGAATATTTTTATTGATTCTTCAAATTATATAGTTAACCAGATTAACTTACCGAAACTGACAGTATTTTAGCCGTTTACGCAAAAATGCTTTTGGTAAATCAATCACAGTGAAGAGGGCATAACATTTTTTATTTTTTTATTCCCATGAACTGTAGATAAAGGATCTAATAACCCCTTAAAATTTAAAACTTGCTTTTATTAGTGCCAAATAACCCAATAAATGAACCGCAAGACAGTGGTTTTTCTTACAGAACGTATAGGCGTCCTTAAGAAAAACATCTTATGTAACATATATTTATAAGGTAAATCAATATTATGAAGTATTTTAATGACAGATTAAAAGAATGAATAAGGAGCAAAGTTACCCAATGTATTGGATATCATTGCTCCTAGATATAGCCTATAGGCGATCTCCATTGTGAAGGCTTTTGGAGCAAATTAATACTTTCCTAATTCAAACTATACTCCAGTAATAATACTACGTGTTGCTCTATATGATGATGCCAATTGATAAAAAAATTGTTAATACTCGTACATAGAAACTTTTTTGAAGAAACATTTTTTTATTTAGATATTTTGTTGAAAAATCACCTTGTTTTATAAGCTACTAGTTTCTGCCCGCGACTTCGTCCGCTTCGAATGATGATATATTATAGCCTTCCTCGATAAATGGGCTATCTAACACTGAAATATTTTTTCAAATCGAACTAGTAGTTCCTGAAATTAGCGCGTTCAAGCGAACAACTCATCAGCTTTATAATATTAGTATAGATTTATCCAATTTTTTTTTCAAACTTTAATGGGAACAGTTCTCTTAACGCAAAAACTATCGAAACTAAACAAAAACATTCATTTTCAGGAAAGAAGAAAAAGCCTTTATTTAGAAGTGTGTTTATTATCAATTGCAATGAATATTTTTCAGTTTATTAGTTTCATCGTGCCTAATAAATAAGGACCATGCCAAAAAGTAGTTAGGCTAGGAGACACGGAGCAATTCTTTAAAATATTTACATTTTTGCTTATATGACTACACAGGGTGTCCTTAGAAGTCAGGATCAATTCTGACCTTTTTAGCCCCATCAATAGTAGTCTGATTTCAAACCGTTGAAAAGTTATAATAAATTGAAGTTTTTTTCATAAAATCGCCTAAGTTCGAACAAAAATATTTATTCTAATAAAAACGGATTTTTGCAACGAAACATAACGGTAAATTGTTTTACCTATTTTCTCGACGTACCTCGTGACCACGGTGACATGCAACTGTCGCCGAAACGTCGAGAAAATAGGTAAAACAATTTACCGTTAAGTTTCGTTGCAAAAACCAGTTTTTATTAGAATTAGTTAAAATGCAACAAGAAAGTTTAAAATGTTAAAAATATTTATTTAAAAAAATGTATCAAAGATACTAACTTATTTATTTTACCAAAAGGTTAGTGGACAATTTGTCTTACTCTAACTAGTTATTTTATTGAGCTAAAAAGCATAGATCAAATGAAAAAATGTTTTATCGCTATAAAAAATCTTGAACAATTTTTTTTTAACCATTTTCAAACAGATCTCGTGACAAAAAATTTTACCTAATAAGGAAACTTGCACGAGTATTTTTGTAAATTACTTATTTTGTACATAATCTTTAGAGGTATAAATTCGGAAGGTATGTTCAATTATTTGTTATGCTAGTACAGAAGTACCTCCTGAATATATTTTAATTTGAATTATAATGAGGCCACAAATTACATCCACAGTGAAACAGGAATTTCTTGATATCAATTATTGAAATAATTCATATGTGTATTACGTACATACTTGAAATAATTCGTGTCAAGCTAATGCGGTGGCTCGGTCTGTTATTCAATTACTAAATGTAGAACTTCTATCTATTCAATTAGATTTAATTTTGCTTTATTCAAACTGGGGACTGCAAGCCGCTCAAAGACTGTGATAACCACTTGAACCGATTCTCTTAGCTTTAATTACACCGATGCGAAACCACATGTTCATTAGAACACATAGGTATGTTAAACAGTAATTGTCAAAATTATGTTTGAACGACGCCGAGCGAAGAAGGCTTTAATTTTGTTGATTTAAGAGGGTTTGCTTTTTGCGTTTGGGGTAGATCGCAAACGTCGCACATTTCCAATTTCACGATTATTTAGCCGAATTCAAATAAAGTAAAGATTATCTCTCTATTATTGAATGCACCTTTTAATTTAACAATTATAACTTTAACTGTGTACTTACAGTAAGTTTTTAAGTGTCTTAACACTATAAAAAACCGGCTTTTTATTTAATTTAGCAAATAATTGGCGAGTACCTAATTTTAAACAATTCAATGTGTTTTTAAATTGCACACAATGATAGAGCAAAATTTTAAGTTTTATTTCAATTAATAATATAAAAATAATATTTTTCTTTATTGCACAAAACAACAGTTAATCAAACAAAATTAAATTAAATCAAATACAGGCATTGCAGGTTGAGGCAGATGAGAATTTTACAGAGGACCCCAAACTAGGCTGGGCCTGTATCTTGGGGAACCAGTAAAGAAATAATTAACCTGTGTTTACAATGAATTTTAAATTACAAACGAAAAATATAATTTTTAAATTTGGAAGGGATATAACATGAAATTAGAAGTTTCACAGAAATTAAAAACCTAAAAAACATCAGTTACATAACCAGATCTTCAGTACTTAAATAATCTAAAGAAAGAAGCCACCTAGTTAAAACAGATTTTGCTGCAAAAACTGAGCACTCTTTAATGTTACAGTGTCTTACCACTGCATTGTACACATGAGCTCTATTCGAGTCACCAAATCTACTCGCAAAGTGCGAGTTTACTGTTGGGAGTGGGATTTTAAAAACACGTTTTTTCAATAGAGTCTTAAAGTATTCGGTGCGGATAAGACGTTTGTGAGCATTAAGACTTGTTCTTAAAATAAATAGCTGGCGCAAAGATAAGACATAGGCTTCTTTGTAAAGTTCCGCTGTAGGGTATCTGTACGGTTTTCTGAGCATGACCTTAAGTACAGACCTGTTGGCACGTTCCGCTGCTAAAAGTGTTGTTTTAGCAGCCCCACCCCTTAACGAGATACAATACCCAGTTACCGATTCACACAGCGCCTTATAAATTGTTATCAGTCACGTTCTGTTAGCAGAGTCTCTTAGTCTTCTAAATATTCCGGAAATCTTTCTGACACGTTTAACCAAGTATTGAATTTGTGATTTAAAGTTTAGATGTTCATCGACAATGATGCCTAAGTATTTGGTAGCTTTAGTTCTAGAAATGAAGTTACATAAGCAAGGCCGAGGGGAAGCGGAGTTGCATGAGTGAATATTAATATTTAGTTCACCTGTGAGGCCATAGGCTGCTGTTTTGTGAAAACAGATGAAACTTGTCTTTGAGCAGTTGAGGGTTAGTAAGTTATTATTAAGCCAGTTGCAGATGGATGCCATTCCTTTTTCAGCAGCTAGAAGTACATTTTCCCAGTGAAAGCTTTTAAAGAGAACAACAGTGTCATCAGCGTAACAAAGAACCTCAGAATCTGGTAACAATAAGTCATGGATGACGTTCATGTAGATGAGGAAGAGAGTTGAGCCCAGAATGCTTCCCTGAGGAACACCGTAAAGTATTGGTAAAGGATCGCTCATATGCACTACCACCCTAGTTATCTGTTGCCTGAATGTCAAATAGCTCTTGAACCAGTCAAGCGCTAGCCCTCTCACACCGAGACACTCCAGCTTGCGTAACAATATTGTCGGTGACACCGTGTCGAAGGCTTTGGCCAGATCCAAGAAGACTCCGATGCACTTCTGGTCTTTATCAAGGTTTCCCGAAATAATCTCTGTTAGAAGCGCGACGGCATCCTCCGTAGATTTATGGCGTCTGAAACCAAATTGTCGAGGAGATGGTAAGTCGTTATCTTCTAAAAATTTGATTAAGCGCTTATTAACGATTTTCTCCAGCATCTTAGAGAAAATGCTGAGCAGGGAAATTGGTCTGTAATTTACCGGCGAGTCCTTAGGCCCATTTTTGTGGATTGGAATGATAAGGGCCAGTTGAGTTCAACAAGTTGTGAATGTGATAGCCACATCGCTGGGCGTTGCGCTAGACCCTCGAGATGTCGACGATGTCAAACGTGTGGGTGCCCGGGGCAGCGGCGGCGCGCTTGAACGTCCCCGCCCTATTGTCGTAACGATGACTCGCCGCGCCCCGCGAGACCACCTACTGAGAGCAGCACGCTCGCGACGGGGACTCACTACAGACAAACTGAATCTCCCTGGAAATTCGCGCCGTGTCTTCCTGAACGAACATTTGACAAAGGAGAACAGAATACTCTTTAGCAAAGCTAGAAAGCTGGGTAGTGAACTTCGTTTAAAATTCGTCTGGACCTCAAATGGTAACATCTGCATGCGGCGCTCAGAAACCAGTTCGGTCCTTCACGTGACCTCGGAAGGAATCCTGGAAAAGGTAAAGACCCAGAACGGTACTCTGGCAGAACCTAAAGATCCCCAAAACTGTTCCTAACGATTTTACCGCTATCATACTTCTGCATCCCATTAACCTAATGCTAACAGAGTTTTGTTTCTCGTTAGTGTTACTTTTTTATTTGCATGGAATGTGCCGCTGCTTGAATGTTTTTCACAATCATCAGCATTTACTTTTCAAATTATGTTTTGTTTGTTTACTTAATAACTACATGTTAATATTAAGGTAATTGTTGTGTTTTTTTTTCACTTTGTATTTTTTTCATATTTGTCTTAACTTTGCCTACGTTTTTCAATTTTTGTTATTTTATTATTGGTAAAGCTAAAAAACATCAATTCAACCACTCTTTGCTTTCACCACGATCTGCTTTAACTTGCTCTTCAACTCACTCTAAACTACTCCGTAAGTACGCGATTTTAAATCCTGATTCGTACGACTATTTTCACTCAAAATGGGTAATTTAGAACTTATAACAGACATAGATACAATCCCTGATGTTGCTTGTTATGAGTTAGCTGATCCTGCTTTGTGTAACTCATTAATCTCGCCTACCGCTGACCTAAAATCAGAAGTATAAATAAAAACTTTGATGCTTTTCTAGTTTACCTGCACAGAATAAGTACGTCATTCGATGTTATTATCCTAACAGAGTGCCGGCTGAATGACTCTACTATTATTGGTGAAATTCCGGGGTACAATTCTTACTCAACCAAACACAACATTAATCAAAATGGCGGTGTAGTTGCATATGTTAAATCCTTTTTTTTTTTTTATGTAATAGGGAGCAAACGAGCTAGAAGGTCACCTGATGGAGAGTGATCACCTCCGCCCATGGACAACTGCAACACCAGAGGTGTCACCGATGCGTTGCTTGCCTTTTAGATGGGAATACGCTCTCTTTTTGAAGGCCCCGATGTCATATCCCTTTGGGAACACCGCCGCAGGCAGATCATTCCATATCTTGGCTGTACGTGGAAGAAATTGGAAAAACGCACGGTTGTTGAGCGCCAGCCAATGTCAACGCCAAGGATTCCGATTCCGATGCCCGATACTCAAGGAAGTGCTCTCAAACGTAGGACATGAGACAAATGGAGCTTTTTTCGCGGTAAATGCGCAGAGTTGTGTCTTACCGGGGTTAAAACTGACGATGTTATTTTGACCCCATTGTGAGACTTGTTCGAGGGATGCCTCAACTACAGACACAAGCTGTCTTCGGTTTTCGTCAACTGCGGTCTTGGAGAGATTGCGTTGGCCAACGTACAGTGCGTCCCCAGTGCTGTCATCCGCATAACAATGAATGTTGCTGGTTTGCAACATATCATTTATGTGCAGGATAAACAGGGTCGGAGACAACACACAGCCTTGTGGAACGCCAGCATTTACAGGCATGGAGTCGGAGCATGAGCCGTTGATAACGACTTTGATGCTTCGCCCTGAAAGGAAGCTTGCGATCCACGTGCATAATCCCTTGGGAACCCCATATGATGGAAGTTTGGCAAGGAGCGCTTTGTGCCAGACCCGATCAAATGCCTTCGCTATATCCAAGCTGACCGCTAAAGCCTCTCCCTTGCTCTCAATAGCTTCAGCCCAGCGATGGGTGAGCAGAACCAAAAGATCACCTGCAGACCGACCATGACGGAAGCCATACTGTCGGTCGCTGATCAGTTGGTGGCACTCCAAGTACCGCAAAAGCTGAACATTGATGATACTTTCCATTACCTTAGAAAGTAGGGAGGTAATGGCGATTGGCCTATAGTTATTTGGGTCAGAGTGGCCACCCTTTTTAGGGATCGGGTGCACAAGCGCTGTCTTCCAACAGACCGGGACCACTCCAGATGAGTATGACAGCCGGAACAAACGTCTTATGGTCTGTAGTGGTTGAAGAACCTTTTTTCAACGAAGCCTGCTGTCTTTTAACTTACTCTCTCGAGTAAAATTGCAATCCTAGGAATATACCGATCACCGTCATTTAGAAACACAAATAACTTCCTATTAACGCTGGATGACCACCTTAAATCCACAAAGGACAAGCAGTGTATCATAGTAGCTGGAGACATAAACATAGATATCCTAGACTCTGACTCTACCGAATACCCCTGCCTTAATACAGAGCACGGGCTTGAACCGGCAATAACAAAACCTACTCGTTTAAATGCCTGCTTGGATCACATTTTCGTGAAATCAAAAAACCCGGCTATTGGAATAGTTTGCGATGCGGAGGTCACAGATCATAGGATTGCAATAGCAAGCCTTACCATTGACTCATTACATCCAAAGGTAAACAGAACAAAGACCAAAAGTGTTATAGACTACCATGGAGTCTGCAGCGAACTAGAGGCGGTTGACTGGAACATAATTACCTCCTTTTCTCATCCAGATGACGCATCGAAGTCTTTCATGGACATAATCGTTAATGCCATAAAACATAACTCAAAAAAAGTGAAAATATCTCGATCAAAGTACGTTATTAGGCCATGGATATCACCTGGATTGCTTAGGTGATCTCGTCACAACGATAAACTTCACGCCAGATTAAAACTAAGTCCTAATTATGAGATCACTAAGTTATCATATCGTAGATAAAGAAACTTCTACATTGGAATAATAAGAAAGGTAAAAATAGATTATGCAAGAGAAGAACTACACCAGAATAGTAAGGATACTAAGAAGCTGTGGTAATCAATAAAGAACATTTGTAACACTACCACTAAAACCAGCCAACCGACAGAGTTACTGTCAGCTGCGGACTCCACTAAAGGTTCTCTAAACCTATGTAATAAATTCTTTTCTACTGTGGGACAGAATTTGGCCAATAATATACTATCAGAATCTAAAGACACGGAAAGTGGTTTAGCAATTCAATGAAATAATCACGAAAATCCCACAAAAATGCGACCTTTTTGATCCACCCCCAGCTAACGCTCTTGAGTACTGAGAATCACTCAATCTACATGCACATCACATTTGCAATGTGGCCCATTCATGATGCATCAAAATTTAAGGCTGTTAACTAGAATTTAATTCATCAGCAAATACGGATAAACTGTCGTTTTCAATTTACCTGGCATTCTAGGTTTTATTTTGTTTTTGTCTATAAATTATATCCCTTCAAAGTTAGAATTATTGCAGAGGGGAAATATTTTATGACGACATCGCCTAAAATACTTGTGACATGGATGGACATATTCAAAGAAACGTGCCAGCAATAACTTAAAAACGAATGATCAATTCAATGACAGCGTGTAAAAATGAACTTATGACTTAAGGTGTTTCGTTTTCCATACAAAAACCAATCGTCATTCACGTCCACACACTAATACGAGTAATGGGGCTTAATTTTTTTATCTCTGTCTGCTATACAGATTCATCAGTTCTAGGATGTTATTCTTTCTTTTAAAAAAAAAAGAAAACCTTCAAATAAACATAACAAAAAAATTTAGACTCGTTTTAACACCCGTAGGGCTCTTTTCCTTTAAAGATGCCATTAAAGTAAATGATGTGATGGAATCATCTACTTAGCTTCCGGGGGGATGAAAAGCTTAATATTTAAGGAGAGGATTGATTAAGACAGCTGTACTGCTATATTTTACCTATAAGTGCTACTGCATGCTGGGCCACTGGACGCGGCGACCAGTGGTCAAGCTGTGGTTGGCCTGAGCCTTTACCAGCCACCAAATTCAACCACTAGTGGCGAAGATCATGCGACTAAAAACTTTCACCAGTAAACGCGGGACGGTGCGTGTGGCGTGGCACCACAGGAAAACTGGCCAAGCTAGCGGTGGTGGCGGGCTTCTAATCGTGGCCACAGTATCTTTGAGCTCGTGTTAATCGAATGCACAGTTAACGCTCTCTCGTCAGCAGCTTGTGGCAGCCACCGGTGGCTGTGACTAGTGTCCCTGCGTGCGGCAGCACTGAGAGCTGCTAAAATATAAGGTACTTGGCCAAACGTACTTACTTAAACCTATCAAAACATGACAAATAAAAGGGAAAGCTCAAGGGTACCAACCCACATTCACGTTCTAGAATTCTATTCTATTACCATTAAGGACCTACAAGAGTGCCTTCCTATTATTTTATTATGTAAATAAAGCTACATACACTCTGTGCTTGAACGTAGAAAACCATTTACTAGGCAGGTATCGGATTCTGAAGCCAATTTAATTAAATTAAAAACAGTGTCAGTATCGTTTTATTTATTTTTTTAGAACTTTGGAGCTTATATAAAAAACCACGCCCGTTTTTTTATATTTTAGAATAATTGCGATGAAACCCGTTTTTTATGCTCTCGAGCATAGTTAAAATATAGTACATTGCACCTATATGCTTAACCGGGTACTGCCAACAACAACTATTCAGCTTTTAGGCCCGTATTCTAGAATCGTACTCCAGCACTGATCTGTGTTTGAGTAAAGATTTCTAAAAGTCAGTTTATACAAAAACGTCACCCAGATCTATACTCAAGTACAGATTTCGTTTTAGAATACGGACCTTAATCTGTCAAGGCGCCCATTCATGAAAAAATGATTTATAGAAGCCACCACCCACTGCTGTGTTACCACACTGTAAAAGGGTGGAGTGCGTAGGAGGTGAATTAGGTATCACAACATCGCATTGTCGCTACTTGAAAAATTAGTAACGCAGTATGTTTTTTTTATTTTTTGAATATTGCCCGTCAAGATGACCTCACTCCACCTGATGGAAAGCGGTCGTGAGGTCCAGATATGAGGTTGACAAGCCCAGTCATTCAACGAATCACTGGGCTAGCCATCCTCACCTTGAAGGCCTGCAAATGCGAAATGCCTTTTCACGCCCCGCTTTAAGAACCCGGGACTATACGAGGAAGGAAACACATGTGCTGCAAGAGCGTTCCACGTCTGGATGGTACGACAAAGAAACGAGTTACCGAACCTTTTAGTTCAAAAGTTACTCAAAAACACATATTCTTTTGTATCTTTAATTCTTACCGCTGATTGGAGACGAAAAGACATAACAACACTTACTAACTAAAGTGTTGATTCGGTTTTTTAGAAAAAGAGATCCGCTTTTTAGGATTCAAAAAAAGGAGATTGAGTAGTGTGTCTTTTCCTGCACCGATTTCTTTACGTTGTACAGTCCAAAACTCCTATGTTCTTTGTCAAACCTTGCGGTTTACTCGTAGAGAAAGCATCTAGGCATGAGTCCGCAGTTGTATTTTTTTTATGTGCAGTAAAGAATAAATAAACAAATAAATATTAGGAGCATATAGATCAATACAGAATCAACTCTACTTCACATGCAAAGGAGCTAAAAAGTATCTCTCATAGCATGTTACGCTCCGAGCAGAAGAGCCTGCGACACGGTGACTTGGAATAACTGTATCTGGCGATGACATACTATTTCTGAGGATAAGATATGATGTCAATCGCAGACACATATATTGTAAGAACATTATAAGTAAATAGATGATGTATCTGAGAAGGATACCAGCATAATGAAAAGATACAGAAAGCGAGTCCGGGCACCCATGGTTATTCCACAATAAATTTAGCCATGAGGGCTAAAAATGGATGAATCTGTGTTCACTTTCGAGTTCCTGTAGTAAGAAGTAAGACTTGACAACCTTTTCAAAAAAGCATGAAAAATATTCTTAAATGAAACAATTCAGTAAAATGGTTAACACAATTTTGACAGTTGATTTTGGAGGGTCTTTTTGTATAAAACAATTCTTCTAGGCCCTAGAATCTACGGGTTATTATTCTAAGTCTCGAACATCTTTACACAAGGCCAGCTGTTCCCAAACTGAGCAGTGACTGATATACAAGGACTTAAGTACTTTGAGTTACATACTTACGACCGACCACAGACACAGGACCAACACAAATGTTTGTCTTGGGTCAGGGCCGACGACTCGCGGGAGAGGGGCAGGGCCAGTGCCGACCTAGCAAACGAACGAGTTTTATGTGTTTAACAATTTGTTTAGGTTAATTTTCATTCCAATATCCGAGACCCTTCCAGACAAGGTGAATAGGCATTTACTGGACAGACATGTACCATCATAGACCGCATTGCCATTTACCACCGCGTGCGATTGAGATCAAATTACTGTCTAGTCTACTATAAAAAAAAGCTCAATTTGTCGCCAATCCGTAATGATTCTCATCGCATTCAAAATATGTTTTCATATTTTTTGTTTCAATTCTACGACACGATAAATAAATAAATAAATAAATATATCCCTGGACATTATTCCACACAGCGCCATCTAGCCCCAAAGTAAGCTGATTAAAGCTTGTGTTATGGGATACTAGACAACGGATAAACATACTTAAATACATTTTCTTTTTGTAAATACATACTTATTATACATAGGAGACACCCAGACCAGTACAAACAGACATGTTCATGCACACAAATGTTTGTACTGTGCGGGGATCGAACCCGCGACCTCTGGTGTAGTAGCCAACTTCTTAACCATTACACCAAGTCGGTCGTCAAACGATGACAGAGAAGCATTCCGAACGTTTGATAGTAATCGATAACCGAAGTCTCGGAACTACCCTGTGAAAAGCTTTTCAAACTCCTCTTAAAGACCTCCGTGCTGTTACGGGAAAACCTCGGGAAGGAGGTCATTCGACAATCATTCTTAGGAAGGAATCATCCCTGAAACCGGACTGTACAAAACTATGACAAATCCACAGTGCGGGGCAAATAGCGAATGAATATGAACATTGTAATTGTCTCTTTTGTAAAATCTTAATTGTAATTACCAAACTTATCCCAGCCAGCTTCTTTCGTAAGCATTATATTATTAAACGTCCTTTCAGGTAAATTAAATCGTTTCAAACTTAAAATCCCTTTTGGATAATCTCCTAATGACACGTTTTATAAAAATAATGCAATACGTAGGGCGTTTGTGTTATTTCGACAGAGTTTTTAATTGTAAGGCATTCATTTACACAGCTTTTGTTCAATTAGGCGGAAAATTATTGCGAATAAAAGACTCATTAATTTGAGGCAGGCGATTCAAATTCGACTTACAGATGTTAACTCTAGCAAAACATTTTATGCCAACAACAAACTTCGGAGACCATTTAAAAGTATAATAGAGAAACAATTAATAACTTTCATTTAAAATATAAGTTTATCACGAGAGGTTTATTATTCTCAGCAGTCATACAACAATATTAAAAAGTCTGGACCTTTTTTAAGGGTGAACAGTTGTTCTCTTGGAAAGTAGAAAAGGGGCTACGCCATTTAAGCTCAGAATAGTTTTTACCTGAGCTTTGTTTCCAAAATATGTTTAAAATTCAAATCTGCAATCCTATACTTGCAAAAGCTTTTAGAATGGCAAATTTAACTACATACTCAACTACTTAAGAAAATAAATGAAAACACTTTCTCTGAAAGCTTTAACAATTTTGCATAAATTCTCCAGCTTCTGAGAAATTATTTGTCTTACCCGTGCTATCACAAAACACAAATCTAGACTAGGACTAAGAATACTACTTATGAACACTCAATTAATTCAGTTGTAACATAATTTAAATCATATTTTGATGTTATTAATTTATTAATTTAAGCAATACCTATTCAAAAGTTTTAAAATATCTACACCATACAGTTAATGATAATAGGGAGCTAGGCAAAGGAATATGACAGATTTGAGCAGTTCTAGAAAGTGGATTTGGGCTGAACTGACGATCGTTGATGACCACTACCCGTTGAAGGACAAGCAGTAAAATTTAAAAATAACATAGGCCCTCCCGTAGAATAGAGCCACTCGTCACCCCCTTTACGTGAATTTCGGAGCGCTTTTTCGGTCTTTCAGAGCGCTGTGAGGAATTAACATTGGTTATTAAAGAAAATCACAGCAGGTTTATCATTTTATGAGGGGAACCGATTTGTGCGACTTCCATTTGAATGAAACCGACTGACCGACGTCTTTTTTGATATTTGTACTGTTTGCCATATTTTTAGCCCATCGAAATAGAATTTAACTTATGTATCATTTTACCGCCCATCGTATCAAAAATATTTTATTTTACTATTGGCTGAAGTCTCTAAAGGTACTATTTGATTTTATAAACTTTTTCGATTTGCCTGAAAATGTATTTGTATAGTACTTGATATAAAATTGCCAGTAAATGACTCCCTCCCTTACCTCTAAGGAGTATACACGAGCTTTCAGTGATCCATTTTTTTTTAAATAAGTGTATTTACTGTTCTTCAATTCCGTTTCAATAATAGGAGTTCATAAATGCAGGGAGCTGTTTTCGTCAAGTGCGCCCTGTAAGGAAGTTCTAAGTGTGTGTGTCACAGAAGAAAAGGACAAATATTTGCAACCCGTGCTCATAAAACAGAGGTAACAACCTCTTATCGCATTCAATACGTTGTGGACCAATTTATACTAGACGGAAAAGCCGACTGTATGAGAATTGTCGATCCGTGACCAAGTACTAGACCCCTTAATTCTTGAAGGGTCTCCGATAATTGGACGGAAAGGCTATTAAAAGTTATCGATTAGTGCCCAGATTACTAGACCTCTTAAGGAATATAGCACCTGTAACAAACCCTTTCGTATCTATTCTGTCCTGGTATTTTTCTAACCCGACCAAACGATGAACGTCCAACGTTTACCACCTTCGCAGTCACCAACCCCCCCTGAGCAAACTTCAAGCACTCAACAGACGCAGTTGTCGGCTGCTACATTGCTAACAGTCACGCTATCCATCTGATCCAAACATATCCGCTTACACAAACAATGAAATAAACGTCACGTACAGGCCTAAGCGAAGACACAATGATGACCTTGAAGCCAACCTAACCGCTTTTAAAGCCGAAGTAAAAGATATGTTTAATGAACTGATACAAAACCAAATACCAAATCGTAAAAGAATCAAACATCCATGGATCACACCTGGTATTTTAAGATGCATAAGAAACCGCCACAGATTACACGCCAGGGTCAAGAAATACCAAAATGGCGAAATACTACGCGTCACATATAAACATTACAGAAACTTCTGCATCGATCTTCTTAAAAAGGTTGAGCAACAGTACAATCAAAATAAACTAGTCGAGGTACAGCATAATCTAAAAAAAACATGGGAAGCAATTAGAGAAATAGCCAATATTCTGATCTGAAATTGTACTGACTCTGTCAATGCGATTAACAATCATTTTGCTAACGTAGGGAAGACATTGGCTAAGAAAATCACTGCAAACTTAGGTAACGTTCGAAATCTCGACCAAAGCGAAAATAGCTCACCTCGCTCCTTTTTTTTAAGAGAGACAAATCACGAGGAGGTTTTCTCAACTATCAAAAACCTTTAATTCAGTTCTGCTGCTGGTATCGATAGCATACCAACCAAAGTGATTGGGAGCTATGGCAGCCCAAGTCTTAGTCCCCCCTATTACTCACCTATGTAACTTGAGCTTTAGTGAAGGTGTTTTTCCAGACTGCCCCGAAAACTGCTCTAGTCAAGCCAATTTATGAAGGCGGATACAGAGCTAGTGTCAGCAACTACCGATCAATATCCATTTTGCCCTGTCTCTCTAAGGTACTGGAACGGTTATTAAATAAAAGGCGAAGGATTTTAATAAATGTGACATTCTCTCTCACTATCAATACGGGTTTAGAAAAGGAAAGTCCACGGAAAAAGCTATAGTTGATCTTACTTATCACGTTTTGACCAACCTAGAAAATAAATAAAAATGCCTGGCCACATTTTTAGATCTCGCAAAGGCTTTCGATACTGTCTCCATCCCCCTACTAATAAAAAAGCTGGAAAGTATTGGAATCAGAGGCACCGCTCTGAACTAGTTTTCTAGAAAAAAAAAATCAGAGGGTAAAAATTGGTAGTATCAGTAGTGACCCACATAGTATGTCCTACAGCGTTCCATAGGGGAGTATATTGGGGCCAAGTTCATTCCTCATCAACATAAATGACTTGTGTAACCTTAAACTAGACCATGGTAAACTGGTCACTTTTGCTGATGACACTGCCTTGGTTTTTCATGGCAAGACCTGGCGTGAATTGAACCGTATAGCTGAGCTTGGGCTAGTAAAGGTGCTAAAATGTCTGGATCAAAACCTACTAACAAAATATCTGACCTTTACTAAGCTGAAACGCCTACAACCTAAGGATTTCAACTTAACAGCCCATACCTGCCAAAGACTTGTCCGCCCCGGATCATGCTCTTGCATCACCTTGGAACGTCTGACGGACACCAAATACCTAGGGGTTTACATAGATTCGCTTTTATCATGGAAACATCACACTGAACAGCTCACAAAAAGAACTCGTAAAATGATATCATCTTTAAACGCTTTAGAACCTCTGCAAGCGCTGAACTCCTAAGATCTACATACCTCGCCTTATGTCAGTCAATTGTTGCCTACTGCATCACATCCCTGGGGTGGCACCTTCAAAAAATACATGTTAGCCGTTGAAAGAGCGCAAAGAGCAATATTAAAAGTAATGCTGTTCAAGTCATACTCTTATTCCACGACATAGCTGTACAAATATGCCGATGTGCTCACAGTAAGGCAGCTGTTCATCTTAAGCTCTCTATTGTTTACTTATGCAAAAAACCACATTCGACCCACAAGTACTTATGAACAACAGAAGGAACTACACAATATTCAGATTCAGACCATCGTCATCACCATTTGCTATTTAAACGAAATCAAACATTTTTGGGACCTTACTTATACAAAAATGTTAACCGCCAAATCAACATATACAACATATATATAACAGCATATCCGATGACTCGATATAATTGCAAAAAAACAGGGAATAAGTACTTACGCCAAAAATCCTACGAAGAAACTGAGGAGATGATAAAAACAATGGTATGATAAAAAACTAAAAAATAAACTTTTTTTAATTAATTTTTATGTCTCTAAATTTACGAGTAACATATACTATAGTGTTTACTACAATGGTCCTATGGTGGGGGCCGGAATTCTGTAACACAGGGTTTCATAGTACAGGTACCGTTCTCTCACGTTAGTTACATTATATATAATACATGAAATAAACCTTTCGTATTGTTACATTATTTTGAGATTTCTATGTAGACCACATAAATGTTTTTTTTATTTATTTATTTTATTTATATGTGGCAAAAATGTTTATTGAAAACAAGTAGGTATGCACCTATATTTTGAAACACACGATTTTCAGTAGGTACATAACATAAAAAGGGGAAGTGATTTAGTAATTTGCTTTTATTTTTAAAGTATTCTTCCTCATTCCAATACCACCTCCTGCTAACCATCTGGGCAGTTATCATAACTAAATCTAGCATCAATGAACTTTTATATACAAGGACTTAGGACCTAGCATCTGCGCACTGTCAAAGGCACAATAAAAAGCATGCTTGACGTCAATCTAAGAACATTCGTTTTTTTTTAGATAAACCGCAGATTGAAGAACATTAGTTACAATGTACTCTTACTTCTTTACTCATGCATGTCAGAAAGAAACAGAAAGTAGTAATGTCACTTGTCACGCATGTGCCATGTTCAAGCTTTCAATTATGTGACGTGCTACATCCAGTATATGGCGAATCATTGTCTCGCATTCAATTACCATTGTTGTCCGCCATTGCCGCTGCCGTTTCACTCTGATACATCGATTAAATACCGAACAATGAATCCGCATAATCCATTTCCACAGGGAAATTAAGCTTGTGAACATAGAAGATTTTTATAATGCCGCCAATTAACGTTCTCGTTTTATTTTGGAAAAGGTCACTCGTTACTGTGATGTCACATCGTTGTAAATGTAGACCAATGTAAATCTAGTTGTTGCGGACTGTTTTGCAGCCGCCTTTTTTATATTAGCATTTACTTTTTATTTTTGATAGACTTTTGTAAATATGTCAGATTTGCTTGATTTGTTTATGTTATTGGTTGTTTCCATTAAAACATAATTATTTAAAGTTTTATAGTTTCCATTTAATTAGGGTTACACTTAAGGTCCACCGTTCATTTCGTCGTTTTCACTAGTCAAACGCAAACTCAAATAACTTGATTCAAATTAACTGTATCAGTTATCAGTACTTTCAAATCGTCAAATTTACAGCAAAATAAACTAACCATAGTAATATGGATATTTAAATACACAGTATATATACATAATGCGACACTACCACCGCGGCGGAGTTGTTTCTTGCTGAGAAGACCCGGCGAGAAACTCAGCAGTTACTTTTTTAAACTTGTTTTGGGTTTACAACAGGCGTTAGTAAAGTACAAACAGTGTGGAGTCTAATTTGAAATAGCGCTCCACTACTTTTTTATTTGATTTATGTAATGTGCCGAGTGTTCTTTTGCGAACAAACGATGCGTGCTCCTAGGTTCGAGGCCAACCGGCTACTGAACGACCAATGACATTGGCATGTGTAAATGTATTGCGTCCATACTAAATAGTTCGTGCGTAATTGCGATGGAGGGGCGCATCATTTCAGCTTCGACAAGCTCTACCTGCAGTAACAGCTTACCAGGAACAGTCAAGATAACATATGAAAGCGACCAATCATAAAGCATGTGTGCATGTGATATTAGCTCGGATGGAAGTTTCCTATTCTAGATTATTATTTATATTCTTAACTTTGCGACCAAAATACAAAGTATCTATGTATGTAGTATGCTTCGAATACTGTGTAATATATATCTCTAAGTTCCAGAAACTGGGTAAATATGGTAGAAGAATTCAACTGAGTTATGTAAATACGAAATCTCGTGAGGGAGCCGCACCAACTTTTTGATTCGGTGAATGAATAATGATCGAATGTCTTCCCGCGTTCTTCCGTTCGCCTGGCAAAAATAATGAATTGGAACAGATGTGACGTTGGAGGACGCACGAGGTATCCTCACCTTGGCGAAAAATAAATAAAAGGAATTCTCGTGTTTTATTTATTTAACATTCATTCTTACTTTTCATGATCGTTCGAAACGCCTCCAGGGTCGGGCAAAGTGTGTCTTCGGATTTTCCGGTTACATAACAGCCATTCCATTACAGTAAAGCCCGGGTTTGTCACGAACCCGCATTTAGCAAGCATGGTGATTAAGCTATGATTACCGTGGTGATTGTAGTGACAACTTTATTTTAGTGATAGAGGCCTTAACCTTATAACAGTCCAGTAGGACAGTATAAAAGCTAATTACTGAGGTGATACACAAGAACTGTAGTTTTGTTATTCTCTTGGATCCACCTGTCATCTGTCTGTTATTTTATTTTACTTTTTGTCTATATAATGTGTAATTGCTATTATTATGTATATATGTTTATGAAATCTCTTTGAAATCTTCTTATTTTGATTTAAACCATTTCACCTTCTGTACACCTTATTTAAAACTTTTATCTTTAGCACTGCCTGTAATATCTCTATCTGACTGTGTGGTTGACTGGTAGAGAATGCCTCTAGTAAAGTAAAGTAAAAAAGTAAAAATATCATTTATTCATTTAAGCTTGTACAAAGCACTTATGACATGTCAAAAAAAGTATACAGAATAAACGTAAATAAAATAGTACAATATTAGTACACATCGTGAATATACATAATGTGAATCTACCACCGGTTCGGACGTTGCTTCTTATCGAGAAGACTCCGGCAAGAAACTCGATAGTTACTCTTTTCAGCTTTGTTTGTTTTACATAAAATAAATTCAGAGTACAGTCAATGCGAGTAGAGAAAAGAACACAATATTGAGCAGAAGAGCAGATTATTCCTACTATGACCACAAACTTTTGTCGTTCAAGTAATCCTCTACATTATAATAACCTTGTTTCATTAACTTTGCTTTAATTGCAGATTTAAACTTGTGAAGAGGTAGATCAACAAGACTTTGAGGTATTTTGTTAAAGTATTTTACAGATTGACCCACAAATGAGTTTCCCACCTTGTGTAGCCTAAGACTGGGAGTTTTCAATTTGTTTTTATTTCTGGTATTATGTTTATGAGTACCTATCACTGTTTTTTTTGAACAGATACAAGTTTTTGCGCACATACATTATGTTATCTAAAATATACTGAGCATGCACAGTTAAAATATCGATTCTTAAATACTTCCCTAAGCGAGTCGCGTGGTCTAGGTTTGTAAATGGAGCGGATGGCTCTTTTTTGAAGTACAAAATGGTGTTCAAGTCTGCAGCTGAACCCCACAACAGTAGACCATACGACATAACACTATGAAAGTAGCTAAAATATACTAGTCTTGCTGTTTCAATATCAGTCAAGAGTCTTATTTTTCTAACAGCACAAGCAGCGGAACTGAGTCTCCCTGCCAGGGCCGTTATATGCGGACCCCATTGTAACTTAGAATCTAAAGTTATTCCTGAAAATACAGTAGAATTTGTTAATTCTAATGGCTCGTCATTCATAGTTACAATAGTATCAACCTGTCTCACATTGGGCATAGAGAATTTGATGCACTTTGTTTTTTTTGCATTAAGTAATAAATGATTACTAGTGAACCAACATAGTACTTTTGAGAGAGTATTATTTACATTGTCAAATGCTTGCTTACCTCTGTCGACTTTAAAAATCAACGAGGTATCGTCAGCAAATAGTACTATCTCACAAATATCTTTGACATAGGTAGGAAGATCATTTATATAAATAAGAAAAAGCAAAGGTCCTAATATAGATCCCTGGGGCACTCCCATACGTATGGTGGCACCGGAAGATGCAGTTCCGTTGATACTAACTTTTTGAGTTCTATCTGTAAGATAGGATTGTATTAATTGAGATGAGATACCTGAAACACCGTAATGCCTTGGCTTAATTAGTAATATTTCATGATCCACGCAATCAAATGCTTTTGAAAGATCACAAAATATTCCTACTGCATCTTGCTTGTTTTCCCAAGCATCAAATATGTGTTTGATAAGTGCTACACCTGCATCAGTTGTGCTCTTGTGTTTTCTAGGCATTAAGTCCGCCCTTTGTAACATAGACTATATGCAATAAAGAATAAATAAATAAATAAATACACTGTCTCTTCAAGTAAAGTTAGTAACATTACAAGTAAGGTCTGATTTCACCAGAGTAAGGTTGTTGTTACTCGGTACCTTCTGTCGCTCAATATAAACATTTACAAGACGCAAGCAGATCATTCTAAATGTGTCAAAAGTTTTGTGGAAGTTTTCCCTGAACGTTTATCGTTCGAATGTGTTTCAGAATATCAGAATACTTTCTACACTAAGTTAAATCCGTTGAACAGTAACCATAATTCAACAATACAGTGAGACTTTTTATTAAATATAAATAGGAATAGGAACACGTTAGATCGTTTTCGATCTCGCAATCGGTACATGAGCTGTCAGAATAGATATGTATGAATAGAAATGATATGTGTGCCATAGATTAAGTACTTGAATAAGAACACTGCAGTGCTGTGACGTCACGCTTCTATAATAATAGAAGACCGGTGCATTGTCATGTCATGTCATGTGTCATCCCAATTATTATTTTTACGCGAACGATAACGTAAATTTTAAGTTGCAACTCGTGGTAGACGTACTGTATGTCAATGTAAGCCACGAGTTCACACCAACGACAGTCGCAGCATCCGCATAGAGCGCCTAAAAAAAAAATTACATTCAAATTGCGGAACCCAACGATCACGGTTTTTCGAGACGTAGGTACCAACTAGTTGCAATCAATGGAATTTTCCGATAGCACTGCAACGAAAGACGCCTACTTATATGAAATAGTAAATAAATGGCAATGATTGCTTTGCGAAATCGACGCGGGCAATTTACCATTTCAAAACAAAATGAAGAATTTCCATTATTAATTTAATAAGCGTGCTGTTGATCACAAACAGATCTTGTATGAATACAGAGCTTAATTTATATTTTTTCCTAAATAATCACGTCGTTATTAGGGCAACATACAAAAAATTGATTATGGAACTTTTAACAACTGTACACAAGATTTAATATAAATATTGGAACAAGCACAGTAAAGTAAAACAAAGATCAACTTAAGAGGATACAGAAGCGCCGCTTTTCCATACAAACGTAGTCCCCTGTTTCCTTCCTGGATATTACTAGTGGAGGAATGTTATTTTTTTATGAAATCTATTGCTACATGAGCATTTTCCTTTTAAATATAAATTATTTATCAAAAAAGATTTGATCCTTCAAAAATTTTAAAAATGAGCCAGATTATTCGCTGTGCATCCAGAAAAATAATTTGACTAGTTTATATAAAAACAGAGGAACGCGGCCACGTTCTACTTCCACGTTCTTCTTTATTTTTAATAAAAAAGAAACTAAATCAGTCAAATTTTCGTAAAGGGATCAGGGGACTACAAAACGTCAATTTTGGTGTACTTTTGATAGGTCATTTCTGTCCGATTTAAATCTTTCTCTATCGCACTCTACGGGGCGCTCGAGGTTTGCAAAAGACAGCAATAGATTTTACAAAGACCTATTTTTCAATTCTCTCGACCGTGCTGTGTCCTTTTAAAGATACGCGGGGATCGAAGTAAGTTTTTCAGAATATCCAGGTGAATTTTATAATTTATGAACATTTTGCAATAAACAATACCCAAATTTCCCGCCGTTTCCAAGTGATACGCTTACCGACAAAAAGCAATTCATTTGTTTTATTTAGATTATCGACTAATAATTCCAACAGCGACAGTAAAGTTCGTTATCGAAATGAACAGCGTACGTGTTACTGAAATTGGGATAATTATAGAGAAAACTTTTCATGTCCCAAACCCTTAAACAACTTTAGGCGGATCCGAACAAACAAACTCCTTAAAATCTGAATTTGAAACAGTTTAATTTATTTAAAGGATTTAAATTAGGGACATTCACTCACGTGTGTTTAAATTATTTTGCTGAACGAAACCATCTACCTGAATAAGAGTATTTAGATGGATCAGCTTGTGATTGGCCTGAGTGTGGGCAGACTGATTCTGTAAATCACTTATTGCTGACGCTGATATCGGAATATTAATTAACTGTTATTTTATTTGAGAGAAAGAAAAAAAAAATTATTTTCAATACAAAATATCATAAAGTAACAATTATGAAGGAAAAAAAAAATGATAAAAAACTAACAGGCAGCGGTGTCACGATGTCCAAAAAATAAATTGGACCGCGCTCAGCTAATGCCTGTGCCTGGTAAGCCCAGACGCTGATTTGAACTAGCTTTTCGGTAGCGGCTTCGCACACGTGGACTAATTCTCCCGTAATTTTAAGCTAAAAATGATTATATAATCTAGTATGTCACTCGCTAATAATAAAGCGTTTTTAGTAAAATAATTTTTAAAATCGCTCTGATAGTTTTTGGGTTTATTCGTTACAAACATATAAATCTTTTATAAGACTAGTATTCTAGTCTGACAATTATTTGCCACAAAATCTTGCTGTTCTTAAAAGTAAAAAGCTTACTCGTAGCGACCTTACTAATTCGCTTTTATTTCAAAAACTTTGAAAGGGGAACTATAACCTTTCAAGTTACTTGCTAGGCCCTTAGGGCTTACGTTTGCGACGTCTACGTTTACAGTACAACCTTGTCCGGCAAACAGAACACCTTCTGCCAACAGTTTTCTCCAAAAACTTTGATATTAATTCGACATCCTCGGACAAGTTAATTTGGAACGTAATTGACTATCTTCACCAAGTTGTTCAAGGATTGCCTGCGCTCGGGCAGAAAACCGTTTTAACTTTATGCTAATACTGAGGACTTCGATGTTGTAAATTATAAAGCAGCGCGATCGCAGAAGGCCTTTGATGCAAAAAGTTTGGGGAAAATATCTGAGGGGCAAAAAGGTCGGGTGTTTTTGTCATTCCCTTTGGTTTCAGTTAAACGAATACAAAACTAGTGGCCCGTTAAAGGCGCTTTGATTTTTAAAGTTATACATCTACGTATACTATTGTAGTTAACGTAATAGTGCTAACGAAAAGATGCAAATACAAAAAGAAACCAGCCAACAAAAGTGCCCTTTTTGTGCGAATCGTTAAAGAACAATACACTATAGGTCAGTAGAATAAAACAAACAAAAATGCTTAAGATAAAACCTTTTGTAGGATTGAAATTCGATTTCAAATCTAATCTCAAATCTAATCCTACTGGTCTACAGTCTATTGCTGGACATTAAAGTCAAACTCTGATGCACGGCAATATGGCCGCCTATTTTGATTTAGGAGCATCAACCACTTGCCAGCAACCTGTTGCAGTTTGTCCCTCTTGGTCGGAGGGAATCCAGTTTCATTTGCAAAGCTGCGTTCTTTGTCTTACATTGACAGCTGGTGACGAAAATAGCATCATAAGCAGGAGCTTAGCAGTAAGCTGATCCCAAGCTGACAAGCGGTATAGAGCCGTTAAGTCTGACGAGGGACATCGCTTTCCTTTGCGTGTTTTACCGATTGTACAACGGGTTTTGTTCTGAGGAACTGTTCGATATGATGCCCACGGCTACATTTTAGCACCGCACCGGTCGCCACCGGCATAGGAGTTCATCTTCACACTCTGGATCCGTAATAATCACGCACAGTTCGGTTTCAGAGATGTTTCCTACCGAGGACTCTTATAGAGGTCCTGCTGAGGTTTTCCCAATGAGTTATAGTATGGAGTTCATCAAAAGGGGTTTAAAAAGGTTTTTGCAGGGTCGACAACGCGTGAGTGATAGCCCAGGTGTTGCAGGAGTCCATAGGCTGCAGTAACCGCTTACCATCAGGCGGATCACGTGCTTGATTGTCACCGACATCGGATAAAAAAAATCGGGAGAGCTTAGATTCTAAACAATTCATTCAGTATATTCAATACAAGTTGTAACAATGATTCTACAGCCTAGATGCAAGAACTTAACTGAGCGGTTTATATGAAAACGTAAAAAAGGTAATTAGCCCAATATACTGTCAAAGGCAAAGGCCTCCATCATTGAAATCAAGTCGTCGCTACAATTGATAGGTATTGGCTTAATCACCACTCTTGCCAAACGCGAGTTGGTGATCAAAAACCCGGGCTATGTTACGAAACACACTTTTCCCGACCTAGGAATTGAACTCGGGAGCTCCGGGTTTTAGTATGAGCTCTAAAACCACTCGGCCACGGAAGCGTAACTTGGGTCTTTATTGTTATTCAAACATAAGAGCAGTTTATTTAAAAAACCGAGTCTTCTTGTGCCAATTGTGGTTTTCGAGGTTATATCAAGAGTTTTGTCAACAATTACAGCTCATTTTTAGATTGCCATTTAGCAAGCATAGTTCATCCACGATGACAGTAGAGATTACTAAAAATAACTCAAATGCTTAAAGTCAGCTTCGTTCAGTTCGTTTTATATCTTTTTAAATCGATTTTCAGAACTGTCTAAATATCAATTTACGTCAATTGACTATCTTCGGAGAAGTTCACTTTGAATTGCTTCGACTGGCCTCCAAAGTTGTTAAGTACCAGGGCGGTGCCTAGGATAGAAACCGGTTTTTAAGTTTAGGCATAAGAAGGGCGGGCAATGTCGTCAATTATGGACAGACGCGGGAAAATTGAGTGGCCTCCCAAATTCTTCTGAAGAATTAAGTAAAGATTTTGTTCTTGTAATTTAATTGATAATTTCTTAACAACTTGATTAGATAGATATCGACAGATGTACTCTCAATAAAAAATTACAAAGGACAGTGCCCAAGTTGACCTATGAACCAACAAACATTTGACATTTGTCATTATTCTGGCCATGATATAAGACATAATTATCACTTATTAGATTGTCACGGACACTTCTGATTTTTGATATCAAAATTAAAAATACTGAAAAGATTTATCGTACGAAAACATTTTTTAATACCATTTATGTTGCTTCGTCTTTGCCCTCAGTTGTTTAGCCAGCAGCCAAATGTGGCTGTGAAAATGAGTAACTATACATTACTGTCAATGCGATAGATGTTTACTCAACTTTTTATTTTTAATCAGATTATACATTGGCTTAAATCAGCTTTGTTCGAAGCCATAAAAAAGTAGTTAATGACGTTTGGTTGACTTGACACTTCACCGCAAAAAAAATACCGGCATCTGTCTTGTATTTTCACTTTCAATTTGAAATGCTGTGTTCTTGTTTTCATATTAATCATTTTATTCTTACGACTCGGCTTAAAAACGGACGTTGATGGCTCTCTGTAGTGACTACCTCCTATTAGATTTAACCGTTTAAAGACTTTGTAACCTGCACATTGCTAACTTAGTAATAATTACGGATTTACGATCATTGCAATGGAATCAACATGGTACTAGCAGAAGTGGCAGATCAACAAAATTTGTGCTTGAAGAACATTAGTCCCGTAATTACTCACTACATTACTCACGTAAATAAATGTGCCGTGTAGTGCCGGCACATAAAAAAGAATAGCACTACCCCCTCTCTTCCCGTGGGTGTCGTAAGAGCCGACCGAGGGAAAATTGCCATAAGGAGATGGGCAGCAGCGTCTCCGGATAACAGCAGGCCATACTGCGATCGCCAACCCGCCTGCCAAGCGTGGCGATTATGGCAAACCCCCCCCAAAATGGCTGCACAACCAAAAAATCGGCCCCCAGTCCCCGGCGGCCCTGCTATTCCTAGCTACGGCAGCGGCTATGGTAACGGCGGGGCAGGGGGTGCTAGGAATCCCCGGGTAAGATCCGGCTGCCAACAACGACGACTCGACCTGGCAACATATAACACGCGCACACTGAGGCTCGACGCGAAGCTCATAGAGTTGGAAGAGGTAATTAGTAAGTTACATTGGGATATCATTGGGTTATCTGAAGTCCGAAGAGAGGGGTAGGACTCGATAATCCTGCAATCCGGTAACTTACTATACCACCGGGAGGGCGACCAACAGTCCCTAGGTGGTGTCGGGTTCATCGTCCACAAATCCCTTGTCAACAACGTGATTACTATCGGAAGTGTATCGAGCAGGGTAGCGTACCTGATACTCAGAATATCGAAACGATATTCGCTGAATGTCATTCAGGTCTACGCTCCGACCTCAAAGCACGACGATGTCGAAGTGGAGGCTATGTATGAGGAGATCTCTAAAGCCATGCATAGCTATAAAACCCACTACACGGTTGTGATGGGGGATTTTAATGCAAAGTTGGGGCAACGTTGCGGTGATGAGTTGAGAGTGGGGCAATTTGGATTTGGGCAACGGAACAACAGGGGCCAGATGCTGGCAGACTTCATGGAGAGGGAGAACCTCTTTATGATGAACTCCTTCTTCAAGAAGCCCGTAAGCCGCAAATGGACCTGGATCAGTCCGGACGGTAAAGTCAAAAACGAGATCGATTTTATCATGTCGACGAAGAAGCATATATTCAATGATGTCACTGTGATCAACGCTGCTAAGACAGGAAGTGATCACCGTATGGTCAGAGGCACATTGAATATTGACCTAAAGCTTGAGAGAGCGCGACTGATAAAATCCACGCTCCGACCAATACCGGCTCAAATTCAAAACCCCGAGTGCTTTCAGCTCGAGCTTCAAAACCGCTTCAAAGCCCTTGAGAACAGCATCGATGTGGACGATCTGTACAACATGGTGGTGGATACTGTCCGTACGGTAGGGTCCAAGCACTTTAAAACCCGCCGTCCCAAATCAAAGAAACTCTCCAGTCAGACTCTCCTACTCATGGATCAGAGAAACGAAATGAGGCTACAGAACTCAGCGGATGCCCATCGTTATCGGCAACTCAATAGACAGATATCTAAGTCTTTGACGAGCGACCTTCGCCAATTTAATACCCAGCGTATTAAAGAGGCAATTGAGCGGAATAAAGGCTCCAAAGTGTTCGCCAGAGATCTGTCTATTGGGCAAAGCCAATTGACGAGGCTGAAAACTGAGGCAGGTAGCGTCATTTCTTCAACACCTGAAATCCTGAGGGAGATTGAGAGTTTCTATGGACAGTTATATTCCACGCAAACACCTGTTGAAAGCAAGGCTAAAGATCCTAGAGCCAAGCTTACCCGACACTATACCGAAGATATCCCGGACGTCAGCCTGTACGAGATTAGGATGGCTCTCAAGCAGCTTAAAAACAACAAGGCGGCGGGTGATGACGGAATCACAACCGAGCTCCTGAGAGCGGGCGGCAAGCCGATACTTAAGGTCCTCCAGACGCTCTTCAGTTCTGTCATCCTCGAGGGAAAAACGCCAAAGGCATGGGGCAGAGGCGATGTGATGCTGTTCTTCAAGAAGGGTGACAAAACTCTCTTGAAGAACTACAGACCCATCTCGCTTCTGAGCCATATCTATAAGCTGTTTTCGAGAGTCATTACGAATCGTCTCGCTCGCAGGTTCGACGACTTCCAACCTCCCGAACAAGCAGGGTTCCGAAAAGGCTATAGTACCGTAGACCATATTCATACGCTGCGGCAAGTCATACAGAAGACCGAAGAGTATAACTTGCCACTTTGCTTAGCGTTCGTGGACTACGAGAAAGCCTTTGATTCGATTGAGACCTGGGCAGTACTGCAGTCTCTCCAAAGGTGCCAAATAGACTACAGGTACATTGAGGTGCTAAGGTACTTATACCAGAACGCCACCATGTCGGTCCGATTACAGAACCAGAGCTCTAATCCGATCCAACTACAGCGAGGCGTGAGACAAGGAGACGTTATTTCTCCGAAACTGTTCACGGCTGCGTTGGAGGATATTTTCAAGCTTCTGTACTGGAAAGGACGCGGCATCAACATCAATGGCGAGTACCTAACACACCTGCGATTTGCCGATGATGTAGTTCTTATGGCTGAGACCTTGGAAGACCTGAACATAATGCTCGAAGATCTCGGTAATGCTTCTCAAAGAGTGGGTCTTAAGATGAACATGGACAAAACGAAAATCATGTTAAATGCCCATATTGCACCCGCTCCAGTTAACGTTGGGAACATTACACTCGAAGTTGTTGACCACTATGTTTACCTGGGACAGACAATCCAGCTAGGTAAGTCCAACTTCGAGAAAGAGATCTCTCGTCGAATCCAGCTCGGATGGGCAGCGTTCGGGAAGCTCCGGCATATATTTGCGTCCAAAATACCTCAGTGTCTCAAGACAAAAGTCTTTGACCAGTGTGTGTTGCCAGTAATGACCTATGGGAGTGAGACGTGGTCCCTTACTATGGGTCTCATAAGAAGGCTCAAGATCACCCAGCGAGCAATGGAGAGAGCGATGCTTGGTATTTCCCTGCTCGATCGAATCAGAAATGATGAGATCCGCAGGAGAACAAAAACAACCGACATCGCTCGAAGGATTGCATCACTGAAGTGGCAGTGGGCGGGACACATAGCGCGGAGAACCGATGGCCGTTGGGGCGGAAAGGTTCTCGAATGGCGACCGCGTACCGGACGACGTTCCGTGGGTAGGCCCTCTACAAGGTGGACCGACGATCTGGTCAAGGTCGCGGGAAGCCGCTGGATGCGGACAGCGCAGGACCGATCGTTGTGGAGATCCTTGGGGGAGGCCTATGCCCAGCAGTGGGCGTCGTTCGGCTGAAATGATGATGATGATGACGTAAATAAAACTTCGTATTAGGTATATTATTAAATATAACCTCAAAATTTTAATTTTTTTTTATATTTAACGAGATCTCAGAAGTGCCCGTCCATAAACTACGTTTTGACACTAAAGTGAATGTATTTTTGAACCCTAAAAGGTATTTTTTATGACTGTTGGTTCTTAGGCGGCAATGTTTGGGCGAATGTACACTATCCTTTGAAGCAAATGTAAAAAAAAAATTAATAGCCAGTTTTCCTCGGGTATATATCCCAAATCAGCTACGGGTCGTGGGTTTGATCCCCACCAAGGACTTCCACTCGTCACAAAGATCTGTGACTAACGTTTTTGTTGTGTATCTATCTATGTATTTACATAATCCAAATAATCATGTCATTCATGTATCCATGTATCCATCCAAGTAATGGCAGTTATACCTATGTCTCCATTAACTATGTCTTGTATATGTTTATAGGTTACAGTCTAGCACTGGGATATAATATTTGGACAATTTACAATTATAACATGTTATGTGTACCGATAACATTATGGCGAAAATGATCATTTTTATTTATCATTTTATGAACGTTTTTGCGTAAATACTTCAGTTTTATTTTTTCAGAACATTGAACATAATGAATGGTTGAGGTTTATTATTAGAATAATAACACCACGAGCCAAGAGTTGTTTTTATAGACAGAAGATAAGAGAAATATTCAGATAAACTTTAAAAAACCATTAGGTACTTTTGAACTACAGGTACCTATGTAATGTTTTTTTAAATCGATAAGTTAAGAAATTTGTTTTAGCACCCGTGAAACAGGGTAGTAAATATGATAATATTTTAGTCAACAAGAGCTTATTACTAAGGTTTAATAAAACTTCAACAATTTTCTCGGGAACATACCGTTGAAGTCGTAATAACATAGCACGCGAATTGGCTCATAAAACGCGAGGGTTAAATTACTTTTCAATTTGATCAGCGGGGGATGAATTAGACTACGTATAAATGGTACTCTCATCTTTGCAGTTATGGGTAGAGATGGCATAAAACTTAAGCTATTCAATTTAACCTTATTGAAATTTCTAACGTTTGTATAGTTGAGTTTAAGGGCCGGACCACGAATCTTTTTAACGATATTGAAGTTGAAATGAAGTGTCATATCAACCTATTCTTGGCTGTCAAAAGTTTGAAGTTGGAGACGACGGAAGAAGGACGAGAGGCGGCAAGGCAAAGAGCTCTTAGTTTTGCTGCAGAGTCTTCTCAGATGAAACAGCTATCCAACGCTAATGTGTGTATTATATAGAAGAACTTATAAAAGCTAGCCCATAAGGGCTAAACGAAAATAACATGGCATACTCAGTAATGTAGATACTATGAGAAAAAATAAGATAATTTAAATCAACTTTTATTTAACTCAAAAATAGTAGAAACTGAAAACTACAAATAAATCCTAAAATATACCTAGCACGGATGAGACATACGCAACAATAATAGGTTTAAATAAATAAAAATAAATAAATACCTGGGACAATTCACACCAAGATCATCTGACCCCAAACTAAGCAGAGCTTGTACTATGGGCGTCAGAGACTGATAAACATACTTAAATACACACATCAAAAGTGTCTAGGGATCAAGCATTTTTATGCGGATTTCTTGAGATTGAGATGTGGCTTTGTAATAAATTTATGATTTTATAAATTTATATGGATCCTTTTTGGTGCATTTCATAATTTGAAACAGGAACTGTCAATCAAATTCGAGTAAAAGATGAAAATCAGGTGTCAATATTTTCCCTATAAAAACATACAACGCATTGACCACAGCACTAATAAGTGCTACTGTTTCCCTACTACTGATTAAAACCAACGTTATTATGGAGCGGCGACGTCATTTAAGCAGGGAAGAAATGCTCAGAGCCGTGGGAATAATAGAAGCTGGTTCCCGGCAACGTACTGTGGGTTTAGCTCTGAATACAAGTCAGAGTGTTATCAGTCGACTTTGGACACGTTACCGAAGCACTGGTACCGTGGCTGAGCGCCATGGAGGACGGTATCGCTGCACCACACGGAGACAAGACCGATACATTCAAATCACAACTCGAAGAGCTCCAACAATAACCGCCATGATGTTAGCCGTGAGGCTTCATCACTCTTCAGGGAACTTAATTAGCGACCAAACAGTCAGAAACCGCTTGCATGAAGTGTACCTTCATTCCCGAAGACCGCTAAGGGTACCACCTATAGCAATGCACAATCGTAGGATTCGATATCAATGGGCTCTTGAACACAGAAATAGGGCAGAAGAACAATGGCGTTTCGTGTGCTTTTCTGATGAGTCTAGTTTTGGTATGAGACCGGATACAAGACATATACGACACTGGAGAACCCCTGGACGCCAACAGCGATTAAAATCCTGCCAGGAAGTCCATCCTTATAGTGGTGGAACCATCATGGTATGGGCGGGTATTTGGATCGGCGGAAGAACTGAGTTGATTTGGATCAGAGGCAACCTCAACGCTCAAATTTATGCTGAGACGATTGTATCAGACGTCATCGTTCCTCTACAAGTGCAAATCGGTCCGTTATTTCAGTTAATGCATGATAATGCACGACCGCACACCGCAAGAGTTGTAAGACAGACTCTCGCCGCAGCTAACATCAATGTCCTGCCCTGGCCTGCTCAGTCGCCAGGCTTGAACCCGATTGAGCATGCATGGGATATGCTACAGAGAAGAGCTCTGCCGAATATGGAGGGTATCCAGTCGCAAGAAGACCTTTTTTTGTTGTTGCAACGAACATGGGCGGCCATTCCACAGCGTGATTTGGATGAACTCATTTTGAGTATGCCAAACCGATGTTCTTGTGTTGTTAGTGTTCGCGGTAGAAACACGGATTATTAATTGTTTAAGTTACCCAATAAAATTTTAAAGAAAACTGTTATTTCAGTCTTTTTTTCGAACTTTAATGTTAGTGGTTCAAATGTCAAAAATCCCTTTATTAGGAAAATGGCAAATTTCTTTATTAATGCAAAGGTGACTTGGTTTATCGTTACTGTAGACAAACGAAAACACTTTATTTGATGAATCCTTAAAGAAAATTTTAATTAATATCAATCAGGAGAAAAGTTATTGCAAAAATATATGTTGATCCCTAGACACTTTTGATGTGTGTATTTCTAAATAGATAATAACACCCAGACACACAACAAATACAAATGTTCGTCACACAAATATTTGTCATGGGTGGGGATCGAACCCACGACCTCCGGCGCTAAAGGCAGGATCGCTGCCATTGCGCCAAAAGGCCAGTTAGTTTGAAACTACTCTAATAGCCGCGAACATAATAGAAATAATAATTATATATTTTAGTCTGCTACTTCCTGATTACGCCAATATTCATCAATTGAAGCCATGACTTGATTTAAATGATGGAGGCCTTTGCTCTGCAGTGGAGCAGTTTAATATCTTTTAGTCTAAATCAAATAAATTAATAAATGCGCCTGACAACACTCTTCTTGTAATGGTCTGGAATTTAGATTAATATCCCTGTGCTACGAGGTACCACACAAGGTTTACTTATTTATTTATTAAAAAAATCAACAAGACAAATTGTCGTCATGTCCAATCGCACGCCATCCTCGTGCAACGGCTTTTGGAACACTCAGAGTGGTCCGAAGCGAACGGCTCAACGGCGGCATTCCACATTTCAATTCAAATAGCCCCTTTTTTGTTTAGTTTTTTTCGCTCGTGTGAGCCGTTTGATGGCCATGACACGTGACGTGACAAGGTTAGCGCGTCAGGAATTTGTGTGTATTAAACCTTTTACGCATCTTTTCCGAAACGGTTAACTTTGTAACATCGCCTTTTAACCGACAGATGGTTTCCATTAGTAATGAGGATGTCTATTATAATATTGTTTTCTTTCTGATATTTACTCGTAAACAATTATTTATCTTTGTAATAACTTTTTTCACGGGTTACCACGTACATACCACACTTCACGTAGGTACCGATAAGTAAAAAAATACCCGCTGATATAACATATTATTATCGTCCCTAAGATTGTGGTGTGTCTAAGCAGAATGATATGATGGTTTCGTACTAAAGGAGTAAAAAAAATCCTTTCATGGGTTGGTTTTATTAAAAATCAATGCTATGATTTTTCATGAATAGTTTTTAGGGGTCCATATTGGCTGACCCAAAGTTATTACTTTGATACTTTAAGCATTTAACAATCCTTGTTTTTAAAATCTAAACATATGAAAAACTGAAAAAATTTCGGACCTTGATGGTCTCACCTAAAGTTCTTTACCCGAAATTGCTCTTCCTACCGATTTGTAATCCGAATGATCACTCTTCCTAAAATGTTTCTCCCTCAAGTTTTCATTCCCATACAATTTGTAGTACTACCGAAGATGTTCATAACACTCACACTCGTTTCCGAAAATAGTAATTAATATTATTTTTACTCCAACTATACAACATAATTTCCATAATATTTTTACTCATATTCGGAAAGTAAAGTGATGTATATTAATGTGAGAAATGCCTAATTCACTTCTGGCACTCGCCGGCCGCTACCATGTAACCTAAATGTAAACCTAACTCGCTCGTCGCTTCGCTCCTCGCTAACCTAAGCGAATTTATTTAAAAGTTTCTGGCACTCGCTTTGGTTAGCGAAGAGCGGGTTAGGTTGGCATAAACGCTAAGTTGTTAAGTTAGTATGTTTTTGGATTACAAATCAATAGGAAGAACAATTTCTGCTACAGACCTTCAGGTGAGACAATATGGACCCGTATATGAACATATACGGGTCAATACAACAGTTCCAATTTATTTATTTATTTATTCTTTATTGCACATTTATAAAAAATAGGTACAATTGGCGGACCTAATGCCTAGAGGCATTCTCTACCAGTCAACCGCAAGGTTTAACAGAGAACATACGAATTTCGGGCTGTGCAACTTATGGAATTTGGTGCAAGAAAATACAAACAACAAATTTGTTACTTAACTAAAACTTTGAAACCTACTAATACTCAAACTAGCAAATACCTAATACAATTCGTAAACTTAAATAAATCATATATAGATCATAGTATACTGCATAAATACATATAAATTATATATACTTATCATGCCAACAAATATACCTATCTATATACATTTAAAATAAATATACTTAATATAAAATTATTATGAAATTTAATTAATTCCAATTTATCGGAGTTAAAAGTGAACTTTTGCGCACCCGTTTTTTAGACCTGTTCTTTGTTGGCAAATATCACTCTTATGATGTTCCTATCAAAAGTTGTTACTAACATACTTCACTTAACAGTTACCTACGCTACGAGTCTGCTTCTACAAGAACTTACAGACAGGGATTTAAATTATATTAGAAAATATACTTAATACGCGATACCGAGAAACAACAAGTCCATTATCCTATGAAAACAACAGAAGAATGAAAAAATACGACAAATAGAGCTACAATTCCAAATACAAAAGGAATTTACTTTAAATCAACGTTGGTTGCCAAACAAGGACAAAACATAACTTTGATTGTGAGACACGTCTTTCTCAGCCAGGCTTTGAACTGTCTTCGTCTGGTTCCGATTGATTTAGCTCACCTAGGTACGTGTTGAGCTAAATCGATCGGAACCAGACGAAGATTGATATTAATTACTAACATTACTATTTACGAGCTATTTTTTCTTTGAAACTTGTAAGAGGAACAAAACAGTCAACATTAATGGTATATCGACGGGTCACGGGCTATTTGCTTTAAGCGACTTTTTTTGCGAGAGCGCTGCCAAGTTTTGGTTTTCGAAAACAAAAACATAGCAAAAAAATCTTCATTATATTCAGGTTTCACACATTAGTTCTATGAAATAAACTTCAAAAGAAGACGAGGAGAGTGGGCCTGAAGTTTGCCAGGAACAGCTTCAAATGCTTGAAATCTTTTTTAAATACGTCATGTAGGTTTCACCCCTCTACATTTTTTGCAGTTTGTTTTTAGATTTTAAATAATTTAAAAGATCAAACGATCAAGAGTGTTTCCTGGATTAAAGAATCATGCACTAATGGATACAATTGCTTTTCTATTTCGAGTAATTGCAGGCGACTTGGTAAGGAAAATGATATCAAATCAGTTTACGTTAACACCAGAGAATACTCGTCGTAGCTTATCCGATGAAAGTGAAGAAACATCGGAAATATTACAGAGATAGGTGAAACGAGATGTGACGTTTATCAATAAAGGAAGAGGAAAAATACATCATATTTATCTGTTGACCATTTCTACAATCGTGAACAGTGCGTCTATCACGAGTTGCCACTTCGAATTTACGTTATCGTTCGTGTAAAATATTTGTATTGGGATTTCGTACAGCGAGTTCAAATGGAACTAAAGAACGGTACCTTGATGCTATTGTTACGTTTTGGTACCGTTTTTACCTTTTTTTGGTTAACATAAATTCCAAGTAGCAACGCATGGTAGAGGTACCTACAAAAGTTGTGAAGTACGCGAGACTGTCGGATACCCCACTTCACTAGAATCACCTGAAGCGGGTTCAGAAACAGAGAAGCAAGCTGCAGCAAGGACTTCGCATCTAGGTTTGTTTATTTATGCAATGAAAGAGGTAAACTTATGTTGACGAGGTTTTTATGTGACTTGCGATAAATTGAATTTATTTAAAATTACATTGCATAAATAAATGTAATCAACTTTTTTAATGAGTACTGATGTAACGGAAAAGTAGCACGAAGGGTTTTCCATGCTAGGTAAACAAGTTGTAGTTACAAAATAGTTACCCTTAGTTAGCTATATTCTAAACTTTTTCCACATGTAAAAGCTTTTGGCGTGTTGTTTTGTCGAGGCTCTGGGGGTTTAAAATAAAGTATCAAAATAGCTTTGGTGATGATGACAGTGACTATGTTTTTAGAACAAGACACAGGGCCACTGGGCTATAAGTCTTTCAGTTTTATTTATACTTGTCCTGACAAAGGCAGACTAAATAAGATATTTTCGTTATGTTATAATAAATAAGAAGGCGCATGACATGAGCAGGCAACCAAAGACAGCTCTCTGTCACATGAAGAATTAATAAAGTATTGTCAGACATATTGTCGCTTCGCAGTGTTTGGTAGCCTCACCCCACCGAGGGGCTAATTACAGTTGCTGTCAATTCGGCACGCACACTCCGGGTCGTGAGTTATTGAATTTTTTGCAACTTTAGTTTGTATTTACTGAAGAATAATAGTGACTACTAATAGCACTTCACGATATTAAATACGATATAAGAAATACTATTTTAGTATCTTTTAATAATTATATCGACAAGTTAGGTTTTGTGTCAGCTACGGAATATGAAGGCACGTGCCATTTAAATTTGACTTTTATTCGAAAGTGTTCCTTCTGTACGGAAGTATTATACTTCATTTGTCAAAAGTATCGTGTTTGCGAAGATGTCGACAAGTGTGTGCAAACCAAACAAATGCTTCGAGCTAAGATCAGTTTGCTGTGAACTCGAAGCGTTTGGTTTTTGTTCATGTTAACATACAATCTGAATCCTGAATTCAGACAATAAAATTGAAGAAATATTAAACAGCCATTAATTGATTTGTTCCTTCGTCAGTATTAAGCGGTAAACACTGATAAATCAGATCAGATAGAGTCGGGAAGGCCAATCAACAACACTTAAACTGATTCCATTTTGGCCACATTCCAGACTATCAAGATTAATAATAGACCCTCGAATAAAATCAGAGAAATTCAAGATATCAGAACATTTTTTCTTAGTTTAAGAAAACATCTCATTACTAAATGCTACTACGACCTATAAGGGTTCTTTGTTGATGGATGAGGAAAAACAACTTGTTCTTTTTGTTTTCCTACTCTGTCAAGAAAGTACCGGAAAAATATCAATAATACTCTCAATGTTTGTTATTTATCCAGATTTATTTTATCACCTTCAAAGTATGCTCCTTCAAAAACGATATACTTACGCCAACGAATAATCCAATGATCAAAACATTTTTTAAACGCTGTTTCCGGAATTGAGTTCAGTTCTCGCCGCGAATTTTCCTTTATGTCTTTTACCGATTGAAAACAGGTGTCACGAAGTGGTAATTTGAGTTCAGGAAAAAGAAAGAAGTCGGCTGGAGCCATATCTGGTGAATATGGTGGTTGCTCGATGGTTTTTGTTGAGTGATTGATCAAAAATTGGTTCACAACGATGGCCTTCTGCGAAGGCGCATTATTGTGGTGCAAAATCCAAGAATTTTCTTCCAGAGCGAGGCAAATCTTCCATCACATCTCGACTTCTCGACCGCTTTTAAACGCTTTGTACCACTCATAAGCACGTGTTTTTGATAAAGTCGGTTCACCGTAAGTAAGCCTTCTGTAACATTTTCAGTGACTCCGACCGAACACGAAATTCCATTGGCGATGCAAAATTTAAGACAAACTCTTTGTTCGTTTTTTTTGTCTATTTTGAAATTCGCAATACACACTAGATATGATATAACGAAAAACAGCACTGTATTTAATATAAATAACAGATGCAACTCAAACTCCGCGCCAAAACACAAAAACAGTTGTGCCAATCTAACAACAACAAAAAAAACAAAAAATAATAATTTGGAACCATAAACAAATCATCTATTCCCGATACTTTTTTAACTGAAGGTATGTAACTTTAATGGCACACTGAATAAATTGTACCCTCCAAATATTGCAATGCCCTAACAGGGCGTCACAAGTACATACCTAATTAGTTTAAGATCTATTTTATACTGTGGCAAGCAATAAATAATCTGAATCTGAGTCTCGTGAAT
The DNA here is from genome assembly GCA_947369235.1 of Udea olivalis. Lineage (NCBI taxonomy): Eukaryota > Metazoa > Arthropoda > Insecta > Lepidoptera > Crambidae > Udea > Udea olivalis. Next base: position 19,865,288 of record OX376355.1, read on the forward strand.
GGCTCAAGCCCTTTTTTGTTTATCATCTACATAAACGACCTCCTACTTGAAGATAATGGTATTATCCTCCCAGTGTTGTACCAGGTTTTCTAGCTGGCCACACAAAAGCTCCTGAGCATTGGCTAGCTTACTTCCTAGCAGAAAGATAATTTTAGCTTATTTTCGCTTCCGGTCAGCTGAATCCGATGTGCCAGTGATGCGGGGTCATAATTTACGTCGGTCGTCTTGGTCTAGTGAAAGGGCCTGATTCACCCTCGTCCCAATTTTTCGAGACCTACACCGGTCTTTTAATTCTGATCGAAGACATTGTGTGTGAAACCTTACGTCTAGAAATCTGAATTCCTAGCAACACTGGCTATGCCTACTATCCGCTGCTAACTATCCTTTATTTAATTGGCTCTCTTGGATGTTTCGAGTCAAACATCGTCATGTAAGCCTTCATTTCTAACATACATACGCTCACGACTTTATCCCAAACGGGGTAGTTAGAGATAACTTGATGAACTTGATGCCGTCATTGTGGTGAACGAAACGGGTCCATATTGGCTCACCTAAAGTTCTTTACCCGAAATTGTTCTTCCTACCGATTTGTAATCCGAATGATCACTCTTCCTAAAATTTTTCTTACTAAAGTCTTCATTCATACAATTTGTAGTACTACCGACGATGTTCATAACACTCATGTTTCCGAAAATTGTAATACATATTATTTTAACTCCTAGTGTTATTTTTCATAATGCTTTTATCCCTAATCATAATTTCCATAATATTTGTTCTCATGTTCACAAAGTAAAGTGATGACATTATTGTGAGAAACGTCCTAAAGTCGCTCGCTGGGCTCGTGCGCTCGACTCGTGCGCTGTGTTTGTCAAATCCAAATCTCAGGTGATAGAAAACATTTATGAAAAATCAAATCAACGACGGAAGGCTCATCACCTACCACGTTGGGTTCTGATACAATTGGTGAAAAGTGGGCTTCTGAGTGTTCCGTTCACCATGACGACAAAAGTCACTTGCCTCTGACTACCCCGTTTGGGATATAGTCGTGATGGTATGTATTTTGTTATGTTTCATTCACCAGAAAGTTAGTCGCAAAAACAATGAACACGAATCCATATTTACGACCGACTTGGTTTAATGGTTAAGAAGTTGGCTACTACACCAGAGGTCGCGGGTTCGATCCCCGCACAGTACAAACATTAGTGTGCATGAACATGTCTGTTTGTACTGGTCTGGGTGTCTCCTATGTATAATAAGTATGTATTTACAAAAGAAAATGTATTTAAGTATGTTTATCCGTTGTCTAGTATCCCATAACACAAGCTTTAATTAGCTTACTTTGGGGCTAGATGGCGCTGTGTGGAATAATGTCCAGGGATTTATTTATATTTGTTACCCGTGTGGCCAGATCCATTTCTGGGACCGTATTACAATATGTTGCCACTATCGAAGCGTGACCGTTTACGGATCTAAAATGCTCACTTTGTATTGGTATTACGATGTCACTTTTTTTAAGCTACTTCTGCAACTGAAAAGTTTTAGGCTGGTATCTACTATTTAACAGTTAAACAATGGTAGGAAACGTCAATTAGAGTTCGTAATACCAACACGCCGCGCAGAAGTTGAGTTTAGGATGGGCTTCCACCAGAGATGTGCGAGGATGCGTTGCGAGGAATGTGTTTGTTAAGAACCAATAGAATCGCGAAGCTAGGCGAATGAAAGGGATTCTATTGGTTCTTTACAAACACATCTCTCGCAACGCTTAACGCCACTGAAACCTTAGACTTTTAGGTTATAGGAGAGAAAAGAAAGCTATACTAAATTTGAACAAGTTATTTAATTAATAAATAGGAATAAAGTTCTGGGCAGGGTTCTCAAACACTTATTTAGTTCCAACACTATCACCATTACTACTACTGCCCTGGCTAGAAGCGGTGATCCTGGCTCGGAGTCTCGGTCAGCAAGTAGAAGGGAACGTCGTGTTGTAGCCGGGCTACGGCGAGGTAGGTCACGAACTCCAACGGCAGAGAGGCACGAATCTCCTCGTGGTATTAGAACCCTGGAACATCATTGCAGACATTTCAACAACTGACAGATTTCAGACTTGACTGCCACATCTAATTGCGTCCTAAGGTTCTCTACGAATTTCTAAGCTCAGGCATAGCAGTAGCATTACTAAGCAGTTTTCAAGATGAGGCAGATAAAGAGGTTTTGTATACCTTAAACATTATAGGTAGGTACACTTACAAAATCTCTGATCCTTAATCATATTCGTAATTATGCACAATGATTTGTTTCTAATAACAACTTCTATTTACTTATTTGCAATATTTACTGGAGGAAACTATAATTAGCAGGATTCAAGTAAATGTAGACAAAGCCACTCGCACATCTCTAGTGGAAACGCACCCTAATGGTCACGTGACTCATAGAGACCATAATACCAAAACGCCAGGACGCTCAATTCACGGACAAATGCGAGAAAGTTTTAAGAGATTGTAATAAGGCTCGATGCCACATTTGAATGCGGACTACACAGGTTCCAAGATGGAGTGCTTAACCCGTGAGCTAAGACCCTCATTTTTCAAGTGTATAAATCTCATTTATCATGGTACAATACGATATTCTCCAAAGATTTATTCGACACAGTCTATAGTTTTTGTGAACCCGAGTGTGTGCCAGGCCTTGTATGATTTATTTATTTGCTTTCAGAGTAATAAAGGCTACAAGCAACTTTTCAGCTAAGTATTTTTTTAGTTTGCCAAGCGCTTTCCATATTTTCCCAGGGGCAAATATCGAAATGAGAAGTTCTGTTTTACGTCAGTACATATTCGTAGAAAAATTCTACGTTTCTACGGCTATTTTTTTGATGTACTCGTATGAAGTAACAAATAGAGTTCTGTGGAATGGTGAATGCTTAAAATGGTCGTTCTGGGCTTGTCAACTTAATCTACATGTGCGTTGTATTTATTCATTCAATACTAGCTGCATCGACAGACTTCATTCTGTCAAGAGTAATTGCACGTCGCGGCGTCGGTAAAGCAGCACATCTCGCCCGCGTTTCTGCGACTTGATTTACTTATACTAATATTTTTCACTGAATGTTTTGTTCAATCATAATAAAATAAAGCTTATGTCACTCCCTGATAATGTAGCTTCATATTGGTGAAAGAATTTTTTAAATCGGTCCAGTAGTTTCGGAGCCTATTCAATACAAAAAAAAACATAATTCAGTACAAACATAAATAAATAACAATCAAATCTTTCCTCTTTATAATATTAGTATAGAAGTATAGATGAAAAAGGTTGAAGGTATGATTCCGACTGCAGTTTCCAACTGTAGGGTAAACCGCTGTGTACCGCAGCCGCAAGCACGCAGATTCATAGAAACAGCAGGTATTAGTCAGAAACTAAAGTGGATCAACACTTTAATACCTTGTCACATTATCTTTGTCATAGGGAAATGACAGATGACAAGTGAAATACCAAAAATTATGACAATTTACTAAAGTGCTTAGTTACTGCTGTTGCTGACCGAACCATCGTCGATAAGTGTTTGCAGTCTGCAGTCGGTGATCGGTTATTTGTACTTTTAGCACCTAATGGGTACGATTCCTATCCGAGACAAACATTTATGTGACATTAACTAACATTTGTTTTGAGTGGTATTGTAAATTTTAGCATAATAATTATGTCTGATAATCTCACACAATGTTGTTCTAGATATTTATTTAGTGACTGACTGAGTACAATGTGTATAACATTTTGTGTGTAAAAATAAATAAATAAAGCAATCACATTATACTAATAAATAAATTATTAATACACTGACAACACAACACACTTAGATTTTAATATGTGTATGCCATAAGTACCTACAAGGTGATTAGGCTACAAAAATGCGGCTCACCTACTTTTTTAACATTATGTTGTCACCTTCATCGTGATCCAATTAAATTAATAAATATCTGGGACAAATTACACCGATAATCAGACCCCAAACTGAGCAGAGCTTGTACTATGGGTGTCAGAGACTGATCCATGTTTTTATCAACAAGTCTTATATTGTACGTAATCTAAACAACAATTTTATTTATGTAATTAAAAATAATAATTGTATGTTTACATTATAGTGCCCCACAGGGTTCATGTGCGCTCCAAAATAATGTTAAGATCCTTTATGTCCTTACCACTTGATATAATGAATACATGAATATGAATATAGATGAAAATATCTTAAGAAAAAATAATACGACCAAAAATGATGTGACAAATTTGGGATCCCTTTCATTGGCATAATGTGTTTTGTCCCAAAATGGTTTGGCATAATTTATTTAGCATAATATTAATTAGACCGAATTTGTTTTTAGCATAATATGTACTGTGGCATAATTATTATTTAGCATAATGCATTTATGCATTATTATTTTTGGCACAATTTTTTCAGGCATAATGGACCACCTGGAAATCCTTCAAGTGTCAGTAGGTTAGGGTTATTTTTTTTTATGACCACCCAGAAATCCTTCAGGTGTCGGTAGGTTAGGGTTATTTTTTATGACCACCCAGAAATCCTTCTGGTGTCAGTAGGTTAGGGTTATTTTTTTTATGACCACCCGGAAATCCTTCAGGTTTTTAAATTTATGGTTAATTATTTTATGCTTAACCATGTTTATGCTCATTGCATTTATGCTAAAAGTTGTATGCTAAAAACTGTTGTGCTTATTAGTATTATGCGAAATTATAATTAGTAGTAATTACAATATGCTAACTTATTTTATGCTTAAAATGTTTATGCTTCTTGACAGTGAACCGACAAATTTAGCAGTACATAGAGATTTAAGTTTAAAAAAACGACATTCTTCCATCAGGTTACGATCATTTTTATATTAGTGTGGGAATGGTTTGTGTGCAATGGAATGTAAGACTGAATGATGAACGTATGAACGGAGCGGAGTGAGTGGGTAGTCTTTAGTATATAAGCTTGCGGGGTTCGCATTTGAAGGGATTTGGACGTTGGAGTTTTCTAGAAAGACGAAGTAAGAAATAAACAGTTATTCTCCAATCCGCTGCTTATCATTTACTCCACCCCATAATCTGGGGGCTCGTCCGGGATGGATGGATGATTGGCGGTAACGAGAATCTCAAATGAAGACGGCAAAGACGATTTCGAAAACGACGTGTGGTGCGAAAGCAACGGCTAAGACGTGGGCTGTGCAAGGAAGACGAGTAAGTGGGGGTTTTGCGAGTGAAAACGACGAAAATCACGACGATTCTTACGACGATTGTGCTGAAAACAAAGACGAAATGACGAATTCTCCGCCGAATTTTAACCTTCTGCTGCTTGACGACGCCATACCTAAGTTCACAGGTAACGAAAAAAACTACTCCGCGTCGAAATGGGCACAGGACGTAGAGGATAACGCCGAAATATTTCAGTTATCCGCCCAACAAAAATTGCTCATCGCCCGTAGATCGCTCTCAGGAACAGCGGCTACGTGGCTCAGGACGGAGAAAGCCTTCAGGACCTTCGAAGAACTAAAGCAGGCTATAACAAAAGAATTTTCAGACACGACGAATACAAAAGACATTCACGAACAAATGAGCGCTAGAAAGAAAAGACGAGAAGAAAGTTGCTACGAATACATGCTGGAAATGAAGGAGCTGGGTAAAAGAGGGAAGCTCGCCGACTATGTCGCCATACAATACATCATAGACGGAATTATAGATAACGAGAGCAATAAAATACTATTATACGGCGCATCAACCTATCCGGAGTTGAAAGAAAAAATAAAGATGTACGAAAATTTGAAGAAAAATATGAAAAAAGAAGAAGGTTTCAGAAAGCCTAAACTAGAATTTCAGCGAAATAAGTCTTTCCAGCGACGCTGTTTTAACTGCGGTGACCTAGAACATCTATCATCCGCATGTCCGCATCGTGGAAAAGGGCTGAAATGTTTCCGATGTAACGAGTTCGGCCATATTGGTTCAAAGTGCACGAATATGGTGGCGCCGATATCATCGAATGTGACGACATCGCCCAAGACGGCCGGAAACGATTTTCGTAGAGAGCGACCACAGACACCAAAACGCAACGTGATGTACATTCGCTCACAAGATGGCGGAAAAGCAGAAGAAGATTGTAGCGGATGCTGTAATAGCTGTCACTGTCACATGGACGTACACAATGTCAACCAGGATCAACAACAACAAACAATTATGAAGGAAAAGCCTTCGAAAGAAGTGAAAATAGGCGAAAATGTTTATTCTGCGCTGATAGACTCCGGCAGCGATGTAAACTTCATCACGGACGACTTCTACAAGCAGTTAGGCTCTCCAAAGTGCGACGTTAACGTGTGCGAAAAACTAAGTGGTTTCGGTCAATGCACGAAAGTGAAGTGTTTAGCGCTGTGGACAACAACAATCGAAATTGATGGACAGAAGTATTACGACGTGCGTTTCTATATAGTGCCGAATGACAGTTCCCCATATATGCTAGTATTAGGTTACGATTTTCTTAAAAACGTAGTGGCTGTTTTGGATGGGAAGTCTGTGTGGATAAAAGCGAAAGAAGAAGAATGGTTGACTAACATGTGTGTTGATAAACTTTTTATAGGTGGAGGTATTGACCCTAACTTGGAACAAGAGGTCAAGTGCCTGGTTAGTAACTACAATCCGGTTCAAAGGAAAGAAGCTCCAATTAAAATGGAAATAATCTTGAAGGACGACACACCAGTTTCTCAGAGGCCGCGACGTTTAGCTTTGAAAGAGCAGGAAGAAGTTGACAAACAAATTGGTGAGTGGCTTCAGAGTGGTATTATTAAGCCTAGTTTTTCAGAGTATGCAAGTCCTTTGGTTCTTGTTAAAAAGAAGAATGGTGAATGGAGAATTTGTGTAGACTACAGACGTTTAAATGAAAAAATTGTTAAAGATGAATTTCCTTTGCCAATTATAGATGATCAGATAGACAAACTAGTCAATGCTAAGATTTTCAGTAAAATTGATTTAAAAGATGCATTTTTTCACCTGAAAATAAAAGAGGACTGCACAAAGTACACTTCATTTGTAACACATAATAATCAGTACGAATTTACTCGAGCACCCTTTGGACTTTCAATTTGCCCGAGTTATTTCACCAGATTTATTAATATCATTTTCAGAGAGCTGATTTCCAGAGGTTGGTTACAAATTTTCATCGACGATATGATATTAATAGCCGAGACGTACCAAGAAGGTTTTGAGAGACTGAAAGCAGTGTTGGAGGTAGCAGCTGATCACGGATTACAGATTAACTGGGAAAAGACTGAGTTGCTGATAACTAGAGTGGAATACCTTGGCCATGTGATTGAGAATGGAACTATAAGACCTTCTTCCGATAAAGTTGATGCTGTTCTCAAATTTCATGAGCCTTCAAACATAAAACAACTTCAGAGTTTTATTGGACTGACCTCCTACTTCAGAAAATATATGAAAGACTATGCTGCTATCGCAAGACCACTTACAGACTTATTAAGAAAAAAAGATAAAAGTTTTGAATTAAATGATGAAGAAAGAAGTAGCTTTCAGATGTTAAAGAAGATGCTGTCAGAGCACCCAGTGTTGAGAATATTTGATCCTAACCTGCAAACTGAACTACACACGGATGCTTCACAACAAGCATATGCAGCTATTTTGCTACAACGAGATCCCAATGATAAAAGCTTACATCCAGTATATTATAGCAGCAAGAAGACCACAGATGCAGAAAAGAAATATTCCAGCTATGAATTAGAAGCTCTAGCTGTCATTGAAGGCATAAAGAAGTTCAGAAGATATTTATTAGGCATTCCTTTTAAGATAGTAACTGACTGCCAGGCTTTCCAGTTGACATTAAAGAAAAAAGATTTAACACCAAAAGTTGCAAGATGGGTGATGTTATTGCAAGAATTTAACTACACTATTGAACACAGAAGTGGCACTCAGATGCGTCATGTTGATGCTCTTAGCAGAAGTACATTTATAGGTGTTATAACAAGAGGAACTAATGAGAAAATAAGACAAGCGCAGCAACAAGACGAAGGTATAAAAGCCATTCTGGAAGTTTTAAAAGAGAAAGAATACTCAGACTACTATGAACAAAATGGGTTATTACACAAAGGAGAGAAAGGACTGTTGGTTATACCAAAAGGAATGGAAATGGAAATATTAAAACAAGTACATTCAAATGGACACTTTGGTAAAAAGAAAATGTTAGAAATTGTGAATAAGGATTACTATATCAAAGACTTGACAAAAAAGTTAGAAGAGCTTATCACTACTTGTATACCATGTCTTTTGGCTATGAAAAAACAAGGCAAGCAAGAAGGATTTTTGAATGTTATTGAAAAAGGAAACTTACCATTAGAAACTTTACATCTTGATCATATTGGACCACTTTCAGAAACTAAGAAGAAGTATAATTATATCCTTACAATGGTGGACGCTTTTACGAAGTTTGTGTGGTTGTTCCCTACAAAAGGAACCACTACGAAGGAAACCCTTGATAAATTAATTATTCACCAGCAGAATTATGGTAATCCATCAAGAATTATTACAGATCGTGGTACAGCATTTACAAGCAATGACTTCAAAGAATACTGCGCGGAAGAAAATATTCTACATGTTCTGATTACTACAGGTGTGCCAAGAAGCAACGGCCAAGTTGAACGCATACACCGGACTTTAATTTCAGTATTAACGAAACTGTGTATTGAAGATGAAACACAGTGGTACAAGCACGTAAGTAAAGCCCAGCGTGCCATAAACAGCACTCACCAAAGAAGTATAGGCATAAGCCCATTTGAGTTGTTAACAGGCGTGAAAATGAAGCAAAAAGAAGATATAGAAATTATAAGTTTATTGCAGCGAGAGAAAATGGAAAATTTTATGGTAAACAGAGAAGAATTGAGAGAAAAGGCGAAAATTCAACTACTAAAAGTACAAGAAGAAAACAGAAAAAATTATAACAAGAAAAGAAAAGAAAGTAACAAGTACAAAAGAGGAGATTTAATTTGCATTAAAAGAACACAGTTTGGGAAATGTCTGAAATTGAAACCGAATTTCCTTGGACCATATAGAGTTACGCGTGTGAGTGGTAAAGACAGATATGATGTAGAAAAAGTGAACAGTGGATCTGAAGGACCTTTGAAAACTTCTACAGCTGCTGACTATATGAAGAAGTGGCCAGGTGTTGGTGAAAGTGAAGATTAATCTGGTAAATTTTAAATTTTATTAACTTTCTTTTATTTCAGATTATTGGATTTAGCCAGAATGTTGAGATGATGTGTGATAGTTGAATGACAGCCATAATAACTTAGGAATTATTTATGTATAATTGTATTAGATACTTTGAGATGCTCAGATATGTTGTTTACATACTTTATGTCTATCCATAGGTCTAATGATGTCTAAGACATAAACAGTTTTGTTGAGATGGGTTTAAATGAAACAAAACTAAGGTTTAATTTTCTTTATTTAAATTGAAAAAATATTGTATTATGATGAGGATAACAGAAGCATTGTTTTTGAAGGTAGAAATTGTATTTTTGTTAAGCTGTATTAAACTAAAATGTAGTATTGTTTTGCTGATTGTTAAGTTTTTAAGTGTAAAGATGTTAGTGGAATGTTGACTTTGGTATGGATGATGTGTAAGATATTGTATGAGTTGTATGAAGAGTCGATGGCTGACTGAGGACAGTCAGACTACAGGATGGCCGAGTGTGGGAATGGTTTGTGTGCAATGGAATGTAAGACTGAATGATGAACGTATGAACGGAGCGGAGTGAGTGGGTAGTCTTTAGTATATAAGCTTGCGGGGTTCGCATTTGAAGGGATTTGGACGTTGGAGTTTTCTAGAAAGACGAAGTAAGAAATAAACAGTTATTCTCCAATCCGCTGCTTATCATTTACTCCACCCCATATTAGTTTTAATGGGTATGCAATTTATTTCTGAAATATTATACCTATTTAATTTTCACATGCAGTAGTTTTGAGGCTGTGTGCTGAAACGTCAGTCACTCATTAAGTAAGTTTCTTCTTTTATATCCTGAGTTGCTGCCGACTTTTCTTGAGATGATAAACTTGATGAAACTATTTCTTTGTATTACCATAACTTACAAAACTCCTTTGCTCGGCAAACGTTTCAATTTCCGGGAGCTGCGACTGTCGGAGTTACCGAAACAACAAAATTATTGGATGCAACTACGAACCGTTTTAATTAACCGTTTGAAACGGGAACTAGTTTTTGCTAAAACTCCAGCAAACGAAATCAACACGGGTATCTCGAGAACTTAAAGGAGGAATTATAATTACTTGTAATGTATTGTATCGTAGTGGCCTAGGGGTCGCCCCAACTCGGATCGCGGATCGTGTGGACCCGAGTTCAAATATGGCCAGAACCAAAATCTTTGTGTTCATTGTTATATTTCCGACTAACTCTCCGGTGATGGAAAACATCGATAAAAGACTAAATTACCCCGGATAACGGCGAAAGGCTCACCACCACGTTGGGTGGTAGGTATTAGTTATGGTATTAGAACCATTCGTAAAAAGTGGGCTTCTGAGTGATGAGTTAAAAAGACATAGATAAAGCCACACAAGTTTTCAATTCAATTCAATTCTTTATTTGCTTACTAAGTGTTACAAATAGGTGTTTAATAACAAAATAGTACTTATAACTTAGTTACCGCTATGGTATTGCAAACGTTTGAAAACGTTTGAAGTTGCCCTCACCCTGCCGGTCTTCAGATTCAGAGCATATCCTACAAATCAGGAGAAACATCCTAACGATTACCAGCGGTGTAATTTCAAATAAAGCATCGTAAGCATCACATCTAAAAAAACAGCAACATCAGGGAACAAGAATCCATTTCTGACAGTTGTTATTGTTTGGCAAACAGTTTTGTGTGAATCTGTAAAGCGCTGATATCCCAGCCTTTATTTCAGTACCTACGAGTATATTGTTCCGTTTCGTGGTTTGCGGCGACCCATTTTTCAGATTGAATTACTGAATTTTGCGATAGAATGGAATGTATTTCTGTCGGTTGTATAATACATACATATTATTATACAGTCACGACTATACCTTCTGTAACGAGGTAGTCGGGGGCAAGTTGACGTTTGCCGTCATGACAAGAAGCCCACTTTTCACCCTACGTTGTAGGTGGAGAGCCACCCGCCGTTAGTTGGGTAGATCTGGTTTTTTATCACCGGAACATTAGGCTAAGATCTGACGGAGCGGTTTTTTGCCGCGCTTGCCGCGGTTGCGGGCCCTTAGTTTCTAAAGAATGCAGAAATGTATGATAAAATTGAAAGCAGATTTCACGACGCATTTAATTCGCGCGGCGAGATTCCCGCCTAAATTCTACTAGACTAAGTTTTTAGATTTTAAGTGCTTTTGTAATTGTTATTTTCTTAGTTGTACAATAAGGTATATTTTATCTTATCTCATTCCCGCGCGCTTTGCGTCGATTAGCGGCAGCTGCGGCACTGCACAAAACTCCGGTCTTGTAAGGCTAAGAAATCGCAGAGCGGTTTTCAACGGCGCCCGCCGCGGTGGGCCGGTGGCGGTTTTTCACCCAAACTCATGGTCCCGGCCGCAGATTTGTACCCGACCGGGTCCACCCGGGTTTCGAGTGCTTATCCCCTAGGCCACGACGTCGCGTCGTTGATTGTGATGAAGTTGCCGAAGCATTTATCAATTAAAAGAAATGACAAAGTCGTCAGTTTCGTTGCTAATAGCTTTGCGATCCTGTTTGCCTAATAGTGTCATTTATTTATAAGGACAGCCAATGGTTAGTTTATGGGCCTTACTACAATCCTTTATATCTTGTCAAGTTCATTCCCTAAACAGCGTAGCGAGCAATTTGGTAATAAGACTACGGCCTTAGAATAATATCGTATAGAAGGATAGTCTTCATACAACCGCCCCGTCGAAAATGAATCTCTAATCTGATCCACACATGCGTGACTATTGCTTGCTTACGTGCAGCGCGCGTTGACATTGAACATAGCGGAGCTGGAAACTGTAAAGCGATCCGTTTGGAGCTATTTATGGCTCCAATTAAGGTGCTTCAAAATGGGCGCGCGGACTTGGTTTCTATATGTATTTATTCTAAGACTTCGGCACTAACGCAACTTCTAGGCTGGATATTTACTGACGAAATTACTTGCCTCAATCATCAATCAAACTAAAAAAACTTCATATGACATAAATAATAGATTTACTATAAATGCACACTTAGGTACTTAATCATAATCTATTTATAATATATAAAAATCTATTATTGCTGTTCGTTTGTCTCGCTGGACCGATTTATCTTATTTCGATATTGAAATATTTGTGGAAGTTCAAGGAAGATTTATACGTTCAGAAACATAAATAATAGGTAACTGATACTACTAGAAACGACTGTAACTTTCAACTACCAAATGTTCTCAGCTGCCAAATATTTGCCATTTACTTTTGACGGAACGAAGTCTATCGGAACAGCCAGTCATCATGTAATAAAATAAATAAATAAATATCTGAGATAATTCACCAAGATCATCTGACCCTAAACTAAGCAGAGCTTGTACAATGGGCGTCAGAGACTGATAAACATGCTTAAATATTTCTAAATATACTTAAATAGATAATGGGAGACGCCCCTGGCTGATTTCCTTGTGTGGTACCTCGTAACACAGGGATATTAATCCCTACTTCGAGACCGTTACAAGAGGTGTGTTGTCTAGCGCATATTTATTTTTATTTATTATTAAATAACACCCAGACACACAACAAATATAAATGCTCGTCCCACAAATATTTGTCATGGGTAGGGGTCGAACCCACGACCTCCGGCGCTAGAGGCAGGATCGCTGCCATTGCGCCAACAGGCCAGTTAATGTGTCTCTACTATTGGTAACCGGCAAGAAACTCAGCAGTTATTTACAACTTTTTTTTCCTTTTACAATGGCTGTAAGGGGATTACATTAACGTCTCAAAAAAAGTATTCCTAAAACATAAGCCGCAATCTGGTTGCAAAATGATTGGCAGTGTTGTGCACCCTCTGGTGAGTCGATAGGTAGAGCTCATCAGGGAGCTGGTATTTAGTCAGTTGAGTGACGTCATTTCTTCTTGCTGACCATTATCAGATCGTAAGCAAATGGTAAATGGCAAAGTGTTTCAAGTTATCGATTACGAAACCATTTACGCACTATCTGATTACAATCGCATCGCCTCGGTTCAAAGTGGATTTAAGTTCCATTTAGCTGTACGAGGCCGGCAACGCATGCCTTTCGCGCTCGAGTTCAGAGGCAGCGGTCGGGCCTTTGTCACTTCCACAGATCACGTCACTTCACAGTTCAGGTACGCTCGGGCGGGCTCTGGGGTATGACAATAGGTTGCCGCTCGGCTCGCACTCGCCGCGTTATGTTTTGTTGCAACTGTAAATAAATAAATAATAAATAAATATCCCTGGACATTATTCCACACAGCGCCATCTAGCCCCAAAGTAAGCTAATTAAAGCTTGTGTTATGGGATACTAGACAACGGATAAACATACTTAAATACATTTTCTTTTGTAAATACATACTTATTATACATAGGAGACACCCAGACCAGTACAAAAAGACATGTTCATTCATGCACACAAATGTTTGTACTGTGCGGGGATCGAACCCGCGACCTCTGGTGTAGTAGCCAACTTCTTAACCATTACACCAAGTCGGTCGTCGAATTTGTAACTATGAATAATTATAACAATAAAAATAATTCAGGACTCAACGATGTTATATTTATTATAAGTAGTACTTGTTAGATTTGATAATTTAATCAGCGAGTTACTATCCTGCGCTCTAACAGCTGAATCGGTTTCGTTCAGCGGCGAACAGCGGAATGTGAACGCTCGTGCTACGCTATAAGTTTCTATTCCTAGTGCAAGTTACTTTTACATGACCTTGTTCGAAAGCACAGAAAAATAAAAGAGTACTAGTGTGACACGAACTTGTAAGATTAAAGATGACTTTTTTACTTGTCCGTGTTTCTTGAGTGAGCCCTCTGTACGGAGTGCTATTACCTATTCTGTGCTGCGGTAGCTGCTTACCATATTACTATTTGGTTTGCCACCGACTCTGTATTAAGAAAGAAAAAAAGCGCTATTCATTTCATTTTTCGACGACACGATTGGCGTAGTGTGCTGTAGCACGGTTTCTCGCCACGATTTCCGTAGTGTCCCGGGTTCGATTACCAGGAAACGATCTTTTCTGAATTGACTCGGGTCTGGGTGTGCTGGGAGACGCCCCTAGCTTATTTCCTTGTGTGGTACCTCGTAACACAGGGATTTAATAAACCCTACTTCGAGACCATTACAAGAGGTGTGTTGTCTGGCGCATATTTATTTATTTATTTAAAACTTCTATGTTTTTTGCTCCAGGTCTGCCGAACGACTTGGCCGTGTACTGGCACCAGTACCCCTACAGCTTCGGCATCATTTTCTGCAAGCTTCGAGCCCTCATTTCTGAAGCGTATGTATTTAAACCTTTCTATGTAAACTAAGACACCTGATTACATCGGGTGATTGTCAGACTTACAAGAAGGATATGGCAAACTCAGTAAGTGATGGAGAAACTATCTGAGTGAAAAGGTTTTTTTAAGTTATTTTAATTATTTTATTTAAAGTTCAAAATATTGTTTTAGGACCAGGGATTTTATTACCATGTCTTGTAGCCAGTCGAGGAAATTTTCTAACTGAGGGTAGCGAGCAATTTCGTCAGTAATATCTGCCCTAGAGGATGCATTATTCACAGGTGACCGCTGACTGGTTGTAAATAAAAAAACAGATTACAATATTGCACGCTACGCTCACTTCAGGAAATTAACTTGACTGGATAGGAGATGGTAATATAGACGGCCCCAGAGAGGGGAAATTATATAAATAAAGGTTTTGCATGTCGAAAATGTATACATAGAGTTGCTAAATCACAGACATTAATAGAAATAGATAACGCTGGTAAAGGAACTTAATGCACCTCATCAGACGATGCTATATTTAGTCAACGATCAATAACAGCGTCGTAAAAGTAGCGTACATGGTTTCATACAACCGCCTTGCGCTATGTATGTATTACAAAACACAATTATAAAAGAAAACAAATTAAAAAAAAGATGACAACAAACTAACAGGCAGCGGTGTCACGACGCGAAGTCCGAAAAATAAATTGGACAACGCTCAGCTAATGCCAGTGCTTGACTAAAGACCCAGACGCTAATTTTCGGCGGACCGAGTGAGTGAGATCACGGACAATGCAGGTACGGGTAAATAAATAAAGTTAAATTATGAATAATTTATTAATTTGTAAATGTGTGTTAAATTAACATTTTGCAGAGCTATTCACAGCTCGAACGTAACGCGCTTGGGCTTTGTACACGACGGCGCGTAGTACAGTCAGCAACATAAATATCTGAACACTTCAGTACTACAGTGTAAAGTGACTTCCGTTTGTTTCGCGGTGCAACCATGCGATTGCAGCGTCATCCACTTAGGATGCACAAAAATGCACTTTAGGAATGCACTAGGCATTTCTTCAACACATTCTGCGAAGTCACCTACCCCGATTCAGAACAAAGTTATCGACTGATTCGGTTATTTTCTTTTATTTATTTTTTATTTTTTTACAATGGTATAATTTAGTTTATGAAAACAAAAGGCCTTTGGCTTCAACATATAAAAATATCGATTGCTGCCTCTAAACGGGTCATTTACTATTATTGAAACAAACTTACCGAATCGGTCGATAACTTCGTTCTGAATCGGGGGCTGGAACGGAAACTGAAAATGAAAAGGGACTGGAACTTGAACGACTTTCACCGGAAATAGGTTAAGCGACAGACTGAAGCTGAACTTGATACAATGTCTGTGGCCGTTGCTTACCATACTTAGGATGTATTTTATACGATTGTTCAATTCGTCTGCTCACTGCGGAAATCGAATAAATGCAGATTTTGATATTTTAAGAAAATGGCATTTGTAACTTACATGCTCCTCTTAGGGCGCTGTAGAACATCAAGACAGATAAATGCGGCTTACACGAAAGTTGTAATTATATAATATGTCTTTAGGAATTCAATTAATTTATTAATCAGTTGATAGTAAAAATGTCATAAAATTAAATGAAACTAGAAAATGTATATTATGAATAAACTTTTTTAATAGTTTTTTACTGTACAAAACTTGTTTGCGCTAAAGTTTTAACGTATTGAAAAGCAATTTGAAAAAACCTATAACTAAATACACATTTATCTTTTTTTACATGTAAAAAACTTAACGTATTAAAATTTATCGGTTATCACTTATGATGGTGTGTTTTACTTGTATTATATTTATTTTTTATTTATTTATTTATTTAATTTGTGTACAAAAGGTATTACAAACATATTACAACGTTAACAACTACATTAGTCGGAGACTGTGTCGCAGTTATTAGCGCCCACCTCGAACTTTACAATACAACAATAACAATTTAACAATTTAAACACAAAAATACAAAATACATTGTGTGTGTGTGTGTGTGTGCGTGTGTGCGCGCGCGCGCGTGTGCGTGTGTGTGTGTGTGTGTGTTTAATGATGATATATGTTATCAACCTGGCTTACTCTGCAACGGTTACACTAAACATTTATTCGAGTTTACATTACATTACATTCTTAACTTGATTTTGTAGAAAAAGTGCATTTATTCGGCTGTCGCAGTAAGCAGACGAAATACGCTTTCTTCTGCAATTCGTTCGTATATGAATAGGGCGCAATAAAAATCGTGAGGTGTTTTTGTCGCGATGGAATGTTAGCCCATAAGGTGACTAGCCGCGCTGCCTAACCTATATAGCCTCCTAAGCCGAATTCCTAACAAGGGAGTAACCTCTCGTGGTGCATGTGTTCAAAGGCTTCAGTAATCACTCACCATGAAGCGGTCCGCATGCCTGTTTGCCATCGACACGTGACGTAAGAGCACCTCCATACACCAGCCAACCGAGACCACAACCCCTAATGATTGATTGATTCCATACGTTGCACAGCCCAAAATTCGTATGTTCTCTGTTAAACCTTGCGGTTGACTGGTAGAGAATGCCTTTAGGCATTAAGTCCGAAAATTGTACCTATTTTTATAAATGTGCAATAAAGAATAAATAAATAAATAAATAAATAAAATTGAGTGACTTTAGGAGTTATATTAATTTAACGGCTTTCAACTTTGTGTTCAATGCATCATGATTAAAGCACGAACACAATCTGTCTGAACTGTGTGAAGAGATCGATCAGCTAGCAATAAAGGCTGCGCCATCTGGTCTAAAGTTTATAAGTGCTAATGAGTTATCAAATCGATTCTTAGAAGTTCAGCTTCTAAGAAGATTCAGACCTCAGCCTCCTAGAACTAATAATGCTCAATAAATATCCAGTCATATTGTTGGACTACAGGTAACTTCGCAAATAACAACCACTTACCTTGTGACGTAGCGTCCTACGTGAGTGGTCTTGACGCGAACGAGAAGCGGCGCAGAGCAGAAAAGGAACCGACAAAAGATTTATATCACAAACAAGAAGCAGCATTTGGGCTGATGTTGTAACGGAACATGTCAGTAGAGTTTAAGTAAAGTTTCAGAAGTTGGTAGCAAAGTTGTCAGGTTACTAAAAACTTCAATAGAATTGAATACATCTTGATCTGAAGTCAAATGTAGAGCTAAGACGTGATTAGTTACTTGATATTTTTGCGCAAACTATGTAGGTGTAAATATATTTAAGGTAAAAAAATATATTACTATCCGAGACCGTTTAAATTGTTTGCTTAGGAATCGTTCAATATAGGTACCTATGACTGAAAGTGGCTAAAAAATTTGGCACAACAAGGAATTATCTACTGCACATTTAACTATTGCTACGAGTACTTTACATTATTTGTTAGAATGTTGTTAAAAATACAAATGCAAGTTTTTCCTAGTTTTGGTTTTCATACGGATCTAATAAAACTCGATTTGTTAGAACAAATCGATTACGTAGTAGCCGAATCGATTCGTTCGATCGCTTTCGCTTCGATTCGTCCCCGTAGGACGCCTAGTGAGACTGAGTAGTCGCGATATTGGATTCAAAAGCTGTAATCACACGATTGGGCTCATTTCAATCTCTTCTGATTTTGTAATGAGATCGGTTTCAATATTGCCTGACCTTTTTGGAAGATCCAATAAAGCGGAAATCATTTGATGAAGCAAGCCTTGGTGAAAGAACGAATTCAGCTCTCAATCACTGTTCAATAGCTGTGGTACTCGAAGCCACTGAATTCCTAAACTTCACACAAAGTGTGCAAGCAATTCCAAGTAAATACAAGTGAAACTGTCTCTTCCCGTTTTGCTGTTGTATCATCATTTTAGCCGAACGACGCCCACTGCTGGGCATAGGCCTCCCCCAAGGATCTCCACAACGATCGGTCCTGCGCTGTCCGCATCCAGCGGCTTCCCGCGACCTTGACCAGATCGTCGGTCCACCTTGTAGAGGGCCTGCCCACGGAACGTCGTCCGGTTCGCGGTCGCCATTCGAGAACCTTTCCGCCCCAACGGCCATCGGTTCTCCGCGCTATGTGTCCCGCCCACTGCCACTTCAGCGATGCAATCCTTCGAGCGATGTCGGTTGTTTTTGTTCTCCTGCGGATCTCATCATTTCTGATTCGATCGAGCAGGGAAATACCAAGCATCGCTCTCTCCATTGCTCGCTGGGTGATCTTGAGCCTTCTTATGAGACCCATAGTAAGGGACCACGTCTCGCTCCCATAGGTCATTACTGGCAACACACACTGGTCAAAGACTTTTGTCTTGAGACACTGAGGTATTTCGGACGCAAATATATGCCGGAGCTTCCCGAACGCTGCCCATCCGAGCTGGATTCGACGAGAGATCTCTTTCTCGAAGTTGGACTTACCTAGCTGGACTGTCTGTCCCAGGTAAACATAGTGGTCAACAACTTCGAGTGTAATGTTCCCAACGTTAACTGGAGCGGGTGCAATATGGGCATTCAACATGAGTTTTGTTTTGTCCATGTTCATCTTAAGACCCACTCTTTGAGAAGCATTACCGAGATCTTCGAGCATTATGTTCAGGTCTTCCAAGGTCTCAGCCATAAGAACTACATCATCGGCAAATCGCAGGTGTGTTAGGTACTCGCCATTGATGTTGATGCCGCGTCCTTTCCAGGCCAGAAGCTTGAAAATATCCTCCAACGCAGCCGTGAACAGTTTCGGAGAAATAACGTCTCCTTGTCTCACGCCTCGCTGTAGTTGGATCGGATTAGAGCTCTGGTTCTGTAATCGGACCGACATGGTGGCGTTCTGGTATAAGTACCTTAGCACCTCAATGTACCTGTAGTCTATTTGGCACCTTTGGAGAGACTGCAGTACTGCCCAGGTCTCAATCGAATCAAAGGCTTTCTCGTAGTCCACGAACGCTAAGCAAAGTGGCAAGTTATACTCTTCGGTCTTCTGTATAACTTGCCGCAGCGTATGAATGTGGTCTACGGTACTATAGCCTTTTCGGAACCCTGCTTGTTCGGGAGGTTGGAAGTCGTCAAACCTGCGAGCGAGACGATTCGTAATGACTCTCGAAAACAGCTTATAGATATGGCTCAGAAGCGAGATGGGTCTGTAGTTCTTCAAGAGAGTTTTGTCACCCTTCTTGAAGAACAGCATCACATCGCCTCTGCCCCATGCCTTTGGCGTTTTTCCCTCGAGGATGACAGAACTGAAGAGCGTCTGGAGGACCTTAAGTATCGGCTTACCGCCCGCTCTCAGGAGCTCGGTTGTGATTCCGTCACCACCCGCCGCCTTGTTGTTTTTAAGCTGCTTGAGAGCCATCCTAATCTCGTACAGGCTGACGTCCGGGATATCTTCGGTATAGTGTCGGGTAAGCTTGGCTCTAGGATCTTTAGCCTTGCTTTCAACAGGTGTTTGCGTGGAATATAACTGTCCATAGAAACTCTCAATCTCCCTCAGGATTTCAGGTGTTGACGAAATGATGCTACCTGCCTCAGTTTTCAGCCTCGTCAATTGGCTTTGCCCAATAGACAGATCTCTGGCGAACACTTTGGAGCCTTTATTCCGCTCAATTGCCTCTTTAATACGCTGGGTATTAAATTGACGAAGGTCGCTCGTCAAAGACTTAGATATCTGTCTATTGAGTTGCCGATAACGATGGGCATCCGCTGAGTTCTGTAGCCTCATTTCGTTTCTCTGATCCATGAGTAGGAGAGTCTGACTGGAGAGTTTCTTTGATTTGGGACGGCGGGTTTTAAAGTGCTTATACCCTACCGTACGGACAGTATCCACCACCATGTTGTACAGATCGTCCACATCGATGCTGTTCTCAAGGGCTTCGAAGCGGTTTTGAAGCTCGAGCTGAAAGCACTCGGGGTTTTGAATTTGAGCCGGTATTGGTCGGAGCGTGGATTTTATCAGTCGCGCTCTCTCAAGCTTTAGGTCGATATTCAATGTGCCTCTGACCATGCGGTGATCGCTTCCTGTCTTAACAGCGTTGATCACAGTGACATCATTGAATATATGCTTCTTCGTCGACATGATAAAATCGATCTCGTTTTTGACTCTACCGTCCGGACTGATCCAGGTCCATTTGCGGCTTACGGGCTTCTTGAAGAAGGAGTTCATCATAAAGAGGTTCTCCCTCTCCATGAAGTCTGCCAGCATCTGGCCCCTGTTGTTCCGTTGCCCAAATCCAAATTGCCCCACTCTCAACTCATCACCGCAACGTTGCCCCAACTTTGCATTAAAATCCCCCATCACAACCGTGTAGTGGGTTTTATAGCTATGCATGGCTTTAGAGATCTCCTCATACATAGCCTCCACTTCGACATCGTCGTGCTTTGAGGTCGGAGCGTAGACCTGAATGACATTCAGCGAATATCGTTTCGATATTCTGAGTATCAGGTACGCTACCCTGCTCGAAACACTTCCGATAGTAATCACGTTGTTGACAAGGGATTTGTGGACGATGAACCCGACACCACCTAGGGACTGTTGGTCGCCCTCCCGGTGGTATAGTAAGTTACCGGATTGCAGGATTATCGAGTCCTCCCCCTCTCTTCGGACTTCAGATAACCCAATGATATCCCAATGTAATTTACTAATTACCTCTTCCAACTCTATGAGCTTCGCGTCGAGCCTCAGTGTGCGCGTGTTATATGTTGCCAGGTCGAGTCGTCGTTGTTGGCAGCCGGATCTTACCCGGGGATTCCTAGCACCCCCTGCCCCGCCGTTACCATAGCCGCTGCCGTAGCTAGGAATAGCAGGGCCGCCGGGGACTGGGGGCCGATTTCCTGGTTGTGCAGCCATTTTGGGGGGGGGTTTGCCATAATCGCCACGCTTGGCAGGCGGGTTGGCGATCGCAGTATGGCCTGCTGTTATCCGGAGACGCTGCTGCCCATCTCCTTATGGCAATTTTCCCTCGGTCGGCTCTTACGACACCCACGGGAAGAGAGGGGGTAGTGCTATTCTTTTTTATGTGCCGGCACTACACGGCACCTGTTGCTGTTGTATGTTATTGCAATATTCTCTAGTTTCCTTTAAAAATGTTTAAATGAGACCGCCATTTAAGTAAGCATGGTTGAATTGAAAATTATAAAGTAAAGTAAATCAGCCTATAAACTGTTCACTGCTGGGCAAAGGCCTCTATCATTGAAATCAAGTCATCGCTACAATTGTTCTTAATCACCATAAATGCGGGTTGGTGATCACAAACCCGGGCTATGTTCCGAAAAATCCGAAAACACACTTTGCCCGTCCTGGGAATTGGTCCCGGGACCTCCGGGTTTTACACAGAGGCGTTAAAAGCGTAGGAAAATTATAGTTTGTATTTAATTATTGGATATGTCTTTTGCCGCACTCAATCCGCTTTTTTCAGCACCAATAAAAATTTCAGGATATCCTCTGTTAGTGCTTTCAAAAAGTGCTCTCCTACACTCCCAAAGGAACCTACATGTTAAATTTCAGCTTTCTATAGCTAGTAGTTTCAGATGAGACTTTTATACACGTAATTGACCAAATGGATAAAAATAAGTCACCTGGAAGTGATCTCGTGCGAATGTCGGACTTAAAATTAGTTGTTGAGAAAGTCAGCCCTATTATAGCAAATTTAATTAATTTGTCAGTGAGTCAGCATAGTTATCCTTTGAAATTAAAAGTAAACCATCATTCGTCCCATCCATAAAAAAGGTGATCGTAAAGTTTTTTCCAATTATAGACCCATAGCTATTTTGTCAAGTGTTGATAAAGTCATAGAAAAATGTATCGTAAACCAACTAGGTAATTACCTGCGGAAAAATAAAGTACTGAATGAATGTCAACATGGTTTCCAGAAGGGTAAAAGCACAAATACATTGTTATCAAAATTTACAAATGAAATTAATTCTTACCTAGAAGATAAAAAATTCGTAGTAACAGTGTTTTACGATTACAAAAAAGCTTTTGATACATTAGAAATGGAAACACTTTTAAATGGGATGGACGAGTGTGATGTTAGGCAGCCGTTGAATCAATGGTTTCGCAACTATCTAACGGCGCGCTATTGTCGTGTTAAAGTGGGCGATACCCTCAGTGAGGAGACCGAGGTTAAATGCGGCGTCCCCCAAGGATCCGGGTGCGGCCCAATTTGCTACCTTCTTCATGTAAATAGTTTATGTGGAGTACTTCGCCACTGCTCGGCTTACATGTTTGCTGACGATTTATGCACTTTACGCGCTGGTACCGATCTCGCACAGACATGTCGCTTAGTACAGCACGATATAGATGCGGTCGTTCGCTGGTCGCATGACAATGGTATCACTTTTAATTCAGAAAAAACTAAATTCTTAATTTTACACTCACCGTACTTAAAGCCTTTAAATTCACCTCCATTTATGTATACCCATAGCTATTCCTGCCTCCATGACAATCTTGCTAATTGTGAATGTAAGCCTATTGATAAAGTGGACTGTGTAGCATACCTGGGTGTTAAAGTAGATGCTAACTTCTCATGGTCTTGTCATATTGATCATATCTGTGATAAATTAAGATTACTTCTGGGTAAATTCTACCACTTAAGTTTTAAAGTACCAACTACAACATTGAAAACTCTTTATTTTGCATTAGTGGATTCAATTTTGAGCTACGCCCTTGACAGTTATGGTCTTACGTTTAAAAGTTATATTGAAAAACTCGAAGCTATTCAGATTAGATTTTTAAAACTACTTGTCAATAAAAAAACCAGAGCTCTTTGTAAAGGTGACTATTCTAAATTATTTAAAATTTGCAAAGTTCTACCTGTTCGATTTAGACATAAATATCTACTGGCTGTAAATAATCATGGCAGTCTTGAGCTTGACTTGTCACTAGTGAATCATAACCACAGTACTCGCTTGAAGTCCGAGGGTAAATTCGTAGTACCGAGAGTTAACAATTACTTTGGAGATAGAACGTTAAAAAAACGAGTGCCGTACATATTAAATTGTCTGCCTAGGGTTATCCGTCAGGAGACGAATAAAAAGACGTTTAAAAGGATGCTAAAAAGTTACCTTTTATCGCTATGTTAGTCCATAAGTTTATGTAACATTCGTTTTATGAAAATATTATGTTAGTGAGACTCCTGATCCCACAGACAAACTGTGTAAACAGTTTTGTGGGACAGTGTGTATTTTTATATAAGCTTGATTTCTTTAATAAATAAATAAATAATAATAAATATATCTACACGTTTTGTACACGTTTGAAGACACGATTGGCGTAGTACGCTGTAGCACAGTTTCTCGCCTCGATTTCCGTAGTGTCCTGGGTTCGATTCCCGGTCTGGTCAATTCAGGAAACGATTTTTTCTGAATTGACTCGGGTTTGGATGTGCTGGGAGACGCCCCTAGCTTATTTCCTTGTCTGGGACCTCGTAACACAGGGATATTAATACTAATTACTAGTAATTACAAGAGGTGTGTTGTCTGGCGCATATTTATTTAAATTGATGTTATTTCATATTAAGTTTAGACTAATTTGTATATATTTGCATACTAAATACTACTTACAATAGATGAAATTATTACTATAATCGATGAATGACAGCTTAATCATCACGCTCGACTTAATTGACGACAACAAACCCAACACTAGAGATGACAGCACTAATAGGCACTGAAACAGACAATAAGTACAAATCCGTTAAAATAGTGTTATAGGACTAATTGAGCTTTTATGATTATGGGGGTTACTAGACAAAGGGTGGACAAAGAGAAGAGCCCCAAGTAATTTTGCAAATTAGTCAAATTAACAACAAAGATTGTTCGCATGAAAGGGTCGAGAATGCCCTTTATGGGCTTAACATTAAATAATATTTCACAAATTGAAACGCGTAAATCAACATGAATTGCTCATGAATTCATTCAGATCGTTCAAGCATTATATATTGTAAGACCACAAAATAATGTTAGAGTCGAATCGTCAGTGATTTCGGTATTAATGATAATGATCATTTTGGACTTCGGCATTCGCTTGATTGTAAGGTATTAGTGGTTTCTTGTCACGAATTTCCACGTTATTAATTCATAGTAATGTGGTTGCCAATATTTCAAAGAGGCGTATTCAATGTAATTCAACTTATATATTTGCGTTAGAACCAATTTCATACTAAATTGCACATACTCGTAGTTTAGATGCTATTGAACTCAATGATCTGTGAAGGATACTCTCATATATGAGATTCTATTTTCGAGCGGGAATCCATTTTGAGTAAGAAGAGTTGGAGGGGCACAGCGTGAGCAAGGCGTTGCGTCTGTGTTTCCGGATACTCACGACCTTGGTATCTTTAATGCCAGATTGAATAGGAATATTCTGGGTAAGCGTATAACACTATTGGCCTCGTCATCGCTTACCACCAGGCAAGTCTAAAGGCCAAACGCCAAACAAATTTATAATAAAAATACATAAAGCTAATAAAAGTTTTATTTATCTTTAGAAAGTTACCAGAGCCTTTACAGATACCCTGATGAACAGTACAAAAAGCATCAGATAGATGAGTTTCACTTAAAACCAATTTCTCGGGCGAATGGAGCCAATTTTGTGAAATTTGCACAAAGTTGTTAAAACTGTTAACTAACAGTAATTTTTATCGCATTTCATAAATTTTAACTCGTTTTCCTCAATATCAAAGTGCAAATTAGTTTATAAATGTTTAATGTCACTTTGACCCAGAATATGATTTTTGTATTAGTTAACAGGATAATTCAAGATAATAGCCAGAAAGTAGATAAATCAAATAAAATAACAAATAATTAAGTTAAAAATTAATATCTTAAAAATTAAATGAATGCCTTCAGGCTCTTGCCAAAAAAAATACAAAAAGCGCCACCTAGTAACGTTGAGTTAATTTAAAATGTAAATGACATGAGAGCAGTTTCATTCTCATTTATAATATTTTATAGTAGAATACACACACCCCATCAATATGCTGCTTTTGAGCTCACCAATCAATGGTTCCACGTAAGTATAGATTGAAAAGTTTAGGCGAAAGATATCCAATCATTATGATGGTGCCGTGTTCAATTATTGCTTTGTCTGTTAGTCCATCGTTAGTATTATTGGCACCTTAACTTCATTACTAACATTTAATGTGTACGTTACTGCCTAAAGCACCTTTTCCTTAGCCATAAACTGTGATAGTGGGGGGTAACGGCACGTGACCAAGTTATACAAACTAGATCATCCGATATCAACACTAGATTTTTCTGTGTAAGTTTAATAAAATAGGCCGTTAGCTGGAAAGAGGCTGCATTTAAGAGTCAAGCGAAGAAATTTCAAATATAACGTATGGAAGAAGTGAAAAAACTATATTTTTCAAGTTCCTAACCGCTATAGAGCAGTACCACCAATTACGCTTGCGGCACGGCGCCGCATTCGTTAGATTGATTCATTAGATTCAAAAGTCAGGGGGTAGCAGGTATTTGAATGAATGCAGGATACAATGTCCAATAACGAATTACCAATTTTATTAAATTCTTTTATACTGCGGTAATTATTTATTACTGAATATTAACAAAAAAATCAACGAAGTGGTAAGCTGTGACTGTAACACACATACGAAGGCCAACAAAGCTGTGGAATTTAATTACAAGCTCTCTACGCGTCCACTGTGATGCCTGTGAATTAAGGCCCTGACACTTGCTTCGTCTGTTGGCATAATTCGAAATTATTTACTCACGTTCAATTGAAATGAAAACAAGACTCTCACACATTGTCTTGGTCCCAAAGTAAGGTTCTCCTTGTGTGAGAGAAAACAGAAACGAAGTTACCACTATTACCTATATATATATCTATTTCATCAATCAGGCTGGCTCCAGAATCACACCCGCAACCTTTTGTGAAACACACTGTCGCTCAAACTAGGTATGTTGTACAAAACCTAGTCGTTTTGGCTAAACCTGCATTGCATGGCTCACCAGGTAGACGATGAGGTAGTCATGAGGATTCCTCAATATTATTTAAAAAAGGGTCCATTAGTGTTACTCTTAATGATAAGTTGTGGAAACAGCGGCGGGGTCAACGTTTACTTCAAAAAGATTGGTACTTCAAGGCAGATTATCGACCGACTTCAAAAAAAGGAGGAGGTTCTCAATTCTACTGTATTTTTTTTTGTTACCTCATAACTTTCGACTGGGTGAATCGATTTTGATAATTCTTTTTTTATTTGAAAGCTGGTGCTTTCCGGGTTGTTTATTTATAATTTGGTCTAGTTCTGACAGTAGCTTCTATGATAAAATTTATTTTATTCTAGGCTATTCAGCGCTTTCAGATAAGACTATAAAGTCGGACCTTAAGTTGAGTACAATAAGCTTTGGTCTAATTTTTGCTTTATTCTATGAAATCCAAATAATGCTGTAATAGTACATTATGACATAAGTGCAGTAAGTTGAAAATTACAGCCGAGGCGATATTGCTAGCCCGAGCCGTAGGCGAGGGCTACAAGAAAGCAGAGGCTGTAATTATCAAAGCGCACGTATGCCATACGACGTTTTATAACATATTTGCGAGGAAATAAATAAAACTTGGACTTTCTTAACGAATAACGGTCTTATTTATAAAAAATTTGCGCCTTCTTAAAGTGTACTATAGAGGACTAAACAACCGTTTGCTCAAAAACGTTATTCATAAACGCACATTAGCGCTGAAGAGATGCTTTAGCATCAGTTTACGTTATCGCTGCCTCGGGGTATCGTTAACGCCGCATTTAAGAAACAATTTCTTTGGAAAAGTTATTGTAATTACGAGTACATTTATATCGTTCGCTATCAACAACTAATTCAAAGTCATCCTATCTAAAAAGCTATTTTTAAAAAATGATCACAGAGTTGATTATCGGTGACACCACTGACACCGCACTACGAGTAGGTACCTATGAAAATAATAAAATTTTTGGCTTACTAAATTGGTGAATAATACAGGGTGTAAGGGACGGTGTCAACCATAGACGCAGACCATAATTCTGAACAAATTATTTTGAGAGAACAAGAAACTTTTCTCAGAAATTAAAAAAAACGATTTCTCTTTCATAATTTGCAGTTCGTTTGGAAGTTTTGTAATGTCAAATTTTTTCATTTCCGAGAAATTTTTCTTTTAGAAAGTTGTTCAAATGATGGTCTGAGTCCATTGTCGGAATCTAGCTGTCTCGGTAGACCCCACCTAGCGAACACCTCACTTAGTCTGCAGTTTATATATTGAGACATATTTTCGCCCGTTAATTGCGTGCTCTGCCTGAATTTATGCGACGAATAACGGTTTCGGTTGCAGGTGATTTTACATAATTTCCACCATCTCCTTATATGGTTTATCCGCCGGTTTTACAAGACTTGTGAGATTGCTAAGATGCTCATACGTTTCGTCTCCCATTCCGGTAATAAACGTAGCTGGCCATAACTACGGTTTAACGTCATTCACTTTTAAATACATTACCACTCGTTCGATATATAGGGTTCAGTTCCCGGTTCTAATATTGAACATATTATTTTTCCCGTTGGCAATAATAGTCGACAGTGTATTTCCCGCACGCCACAATAACTGTTTTTATGCACAAAATACCTAGTTTATCCTCATCGGCACCGAGAAATATATACATTATAATAAAATCGTAACGAAGTTAAATCTGTACATTGGAGATATTTTAGAAAAAGTTGTTAGTATCGACTATTTAGCGGTAACTGAAGCCTAATCAAAGGTTTTTATAATTTTTATCTGTTTTACTGTTTTTAATCTGTAAGCCCTCGCCACCCGCTGTGTAATGGCCCTTTGCGCCCGGCAGATGGCGGCGGCATTCTCCCTTCTATGGAAGGAATCCGCCCGATTGGAACCTGGGGAGCATGAAAGGCCATGCACCCCAGGTTCGGGAGGAGCCAGGAGAGAGCTTCCGCGGCTTTCAGCAGGCGCGCCGACAGCCTGCTAAAATGCGGGCCGAAGCGCCACCTGCCTATTTCATCTGCGCCTTTACTTCGATCCTGACGCCCTCCACAAATATGTGAAAACCTTTTTTTTTATTAACGTGGGGAAATCCTCATAGATACCTCGCCGCCCGGGGGTACGACGAGGTTATGTCGGACTTTTACCGACTAAAACCCCACGGTACTCGACCTCAACACTTCAGCGGCGAGGCGGGGTCCCTAAAAAGTTTCACAACGCCCCGCCGCCAGTGCTTCCCCGTATTGGGGCCCCCTCCAGCCGACCCGCCAATGAAGGGGGGAAGCCACCTGTGTGCTCCAGGTACTTCCGCCGTCGCGGTGAAAGCCGTGCATTGCGGGCAAAAGCACCCCCGTACTCAATCCGCTGCCGCATCTGGCGGTGCGGCCCCGCCGAGCCGCAGTGCACAGGGGGGACAGCCACGGATCTCTGACCCCCTCCAAACGGTTATGCACTGCGGCCCCTAACTCGCGCCCTGAGGCACTGCGCCCTTGGGGCGGGCGGTGGTAGGCACCATACTACCACCACGCCCGGCGGTAGGCAATGGGTGAGGAGGAAGTCCACCGCACTGCCATGCCTGAGCCCTCTTAGCTTCCCGGTGGTTCCACCTGCCACCAGGGCTTTATTCATTATGAGCTGTTACCACCAGGCAGGACCATCAATTCTGAACTCTACTGCGAACAACTGATAAGATTAAAGCAAGAAGTTGAGAGAAGGCGGCCGGAATTAATCAACAGAAAGGGTGTGGTTTTTCATCATGATAACGCTATACCTCACACTTAATTAGCCACTCAGCAAAAATTAAGAGAGTTGGGCTGGGAGGTGTTAATGCATCCGCCGTATGGTCCTGACCTTGCATCTTCAGATTTCCACCTGTTTCGGTCTCTTCTCAATTCTTTAGGCAGTGTCAGGTTAACATCACAAGAGGACAGCCAAAACCACTTGTCGCGGTATTTTGATCATAAGCCTCAAAATGCATATAGCAATGGAATCATGTCCCTACCTACAAGATGGCAAAGAGAAATCGAACCAAATGGCACCTACATACTTAAGTTAAATGTAAATAAACTATATTGAAAAATGTTTTGAATTTTCTTGAAAATTGCGAATAAACTTTTTCCCCAACCTATTATTAAAAGTTAGATTTTCGATTCTTAATGGACTAAAGTAAGCGGAACGGCAACGTTGTAATAACCTCCATCGGCCAATCGCAGAGGAAGTCATAAAGTGCTTCATCCTGATTGGTCCGTTTGAATCGGATCAACATTTATCGGAGCGGATTTGTATATTGGATCCACATTTGACAAGTGTAATTTGCAACCAAGTCATGTGACAAAAATGCCAAATGTTGATCCGATCGGAGCCACATCGGTCTGAGAAAAAGCGTAATGGATCAACATAAGGCCTCCGGATCAACATTTGTTTTCGGATCAACAATTAACTGATCGTACGTCTCGAAAGATCAACATTTACCGTGTTGGTATCTCTATATATATATAAAATTAAAAAGTTTACAGAATATTTATAATGAAAATTAAAGGAAGACGGTGGCACCGCGTGACAGACAAAACCAAACAACGAATCACAGATAAAGATAAATTCAAACAAACACAACATAGAACTAGAGATATGTACAATAATCAACAAAATAATTAACAATAACTTACTTACATTACTCGCGCTAAAACGTTTTCGAACCGCTCTTGAAGAACTCCATGCTGTAGCTAATTTGGAAAACCTTAGCGGTAGCTCATTCCACAATTTAAGCGTACTCGAAAGTAAGCATCTCTGAAAACATGGTGACGAGACCATGGTGAATCCCGAGTGTGGTCCTCCTCCCTGTCGGTGGCGAGTGGTGCGGAAGTAAAAAGGCAACACCTACAACATACTGCATAACTGTTGTTTTATTTCACAGCTGCATTTAAAATGAATATGGTTAGGATTAAAGCCTATAATTGGCCGGCGCAAAGCGAAGACTACAATGCAATCAACAAGTGGTCAGCCGGCATCAATACGTCTACCACGAGTGGTCACTTTGAATTTACGTTATCGTTAGCGTAAAAAAATTGTATTGGGATTTTACATTGTCGTGTTATTTCATGTCAAATTCCAATACAATTTTTTTACGCGAACTTTATCGTAAATTTAAAGTTGCAACTCGTTTTAGACGTACTGATCACGCTAACCTCAACACGCTATTCTTCAAATACCTCACATTGCTGCACTGGTTCAATTATAGAACTGTATTTGATGTAATCATGTTACTTTTTAGTATACGAACAACTATAGGGTCGATAACGTGCGAGTGATACCCCTGGTGTTGCACGCGTCCCATAGGCTGTGGTAACCGCTTACCGCCAGGCGGTCCGCGTGTTTGATTGTCACCGACGTAGTATAAAAAAATATATCAGAGCAGTATATCGTCTACCATGAATTTCTCTCACGTAAACTACGATGGTTCACTTCAGAAATTTGTATGCAATTTTTGGTTCCATTTCTAATCACCAGGGACGCTGCACTGTACCAAAATCTCATTAAAAACGTCAACGCGAACGCTAGCGACTCATTGGTGTAAGCTCATGGTAGACATACTATATTTAACATGATCATGTTACCTTTTAGTTAACGAACTACCTACAAATGAATTCAGAGTAAGTAATATGATGAAACTATGAACGAACATTCAAAAGCAAACTTATAATGGCAGTGCACCAGATACAACCTACGTTTCCCGGTTCTGAATATCCTACATGTAATACCTTAGACAAACATTACGACGAGAATCTCGCGACCAAGTTTTAATTGATAATTAGTGGTAGTCTTATTATGATACGAAACTAGGGTAGTCGGATGTACTACAATGGCCTTAATAGATTTGATAACCCTGTGTGACAACCCTGCGACAGCTCTTTACTGACGGAAACTGGTGGCTGAGTAGCATTTTTATACGGCAGCGCTCCTTTTTTGCATCTCTCTTGTTACTCTTATAACGAAGCTAAACAACAACACCTGAATCTACACTAAAGCACATTACAAACGAAATTGTAGTAAGTTTTAATTGCTTATTACTAGCAGGTGCATTTTAACTGCAGGCGGTAGTCGCTTTTGTAACAGTGTGAGCATTTGTTAACTTTCTGAACATTAAGCTCGTTAATTCGGTGAATTCCAAATTTCAAATCATCTTCTTAGCGAATCGATTCCGGCCAGTTATACAGGGTGTCCCTAAAAGTAGTGATAAGCGAAAGCCCAGTGACTACCATAAGGCCTTGAATTTTACACTTCCGATACAGTGAATGTAAATTTAAGTATGATGCCGTTGAACTATTCCATTGAAATTAAGGTAATAAATATACACAACAACATGGTCTAGGGATATATAAAACTTTTTTAAATAACTTAAAAGGTAATGGCCTTACAAAAAAACTATTAATGACAGATTAAATAAACATTATTGAATTCCTTTTTTTAATTCAAATTTGTATATAAAAGGTTTTGTTTTTTTTTACTTCTAACTTGATTAAAACTCCATAAATTTCTATAAATCTTTGTCAAACGCATCTCCGGTGTTCATTTAATCATGCCACGTAGACACTTGACCAGGAACGAAATGTTAAGAGCAGTGGGCATGATTCAAGCTGGCGCTACCCAAATTGCGGTTTCTGAAGCCATGAGGACCAGTCAGAGCGTTATATCCAGGCTTTGGTCACGTTATCGTGTCACGGGGGAAGTGGTGGAACGGCACCAAGGACCTCAACGCATTACAACACATGTACAGGACCGATTCATAGTAAATGCTGCACGAAGTCAATCAAATGTAACGGCGATGCAATTGGTTCAAAGGCTACAGAGAGAGTTATTGCACACGAAAACTGGAACCATTCTCAATGGTCACTTGTGCTTTTCACTAATGAATCCAGGTTTAGATTTCATCCTGATTCGCAAAGAGTACGCGTTTGGAGAGAACCTGGACGTTGGAATCGACTGCAGGACCCACAACAAGTTCATGCATATCAAGGTGGCACGATTATGGTTTGGGCAGGAATTCGTCTCCGCGGTAGAACGGACCTCGTTTGGATACACGGCAATGTGACTGCTCTAAAATACCAAGCTGAGGTGCTAGAGCCTGTAATCTTGCCCCACAGACAGCAAATGGTACAAAACTTCCAGCTCATGCACGACAATGCCCGTCCACATACGGCGCGTATTGTTACAAGTTGGTTACAACAGCATGATATCCAAGCTTTAGACTGGCCTGCACAATCTCCTGACTTAAATCCTATTGAGCATGCCAGGGATATGCTTCAGAGAAGAGCTCTTAGGAATATCCCTGAAGATATTGTGCATGAAAACCAGCTTTTCTTGCATCTTAGCAGGACTTGGGACAGTATTCCACATCAGGATATTGATACCCTTGTTTTGAGTATGCAGAACCGTTGCAGATGTGTCATGTCAGGAGAGTCTTAGGTGGATCCACGGATTATTGATTTTAAGTTTTCAACTATTTTTACAAAAAAAATAGTTGTTTTGTTTAGGTTTTGATGTTTCAAAAATAAAGTTAAGATTTTGTCTGAGTTTTTCCTCTTCTTCTAAGTTTTTTTTAATTTAACTTTATCTAAAAGTTTATTTATCAGATTAGATAGGCTATTAAACAAGGATTATTTTAATGTGTAGGTGTCCTCACAAAAAGTTAATAGAATTTTAGTTATTTAGGTTTAATTGAAATATCCCTAGACCATGTTGATGTGTGTAGTTGACATGGCAAGTTGGCAAGTTTTGAGAAACATTTGGATAAAAAAGTTCATGTAACTTTTTTGTTTAAATTACCTTCAAAACTTTGGGAAAAACAGTATTTTCATATTCTTTTCTAAATTATTAATTAGTGTTATAAATGTAAATGCTTATAAATAAAGTACGCCTGGTACTCAACTCTCTCGATTATTCGTGCCACAGTGACCAAAAAAGTGACTCAACCCAGAAATTTTCGAAAATTGGTAAAAAAAATCATAACTCAAAAACTACCAAAAAATCGCAGAACATACATGAGGGTGATTCGGGTAGCCCTATTGATGCTCTATCACTGGGCTTCCGCTTATCACTACTTTTTGGGACAGCTTAAATGGTTTCAGTCCAGTACTCAGCAACGCGAACTGCATTGTCTGTGGCGTTGTGGAGGATGCAACGAGAAAGTTTAAAATGTTATTATAAAGCTTTCCTATCAGCGAGTACACTAGGCAACATTTATGTTTAGGTTATTATATTAACGCCATAAATGGTCTACGCGGGCGAAGACTCTGGGGAAAGCAAGCTATATAGACAACACGAATGGCGTAGTGTGCTGTAGCACGGTTTCTCGCCTCGATTTCCGTAGTGTCCCGGGTTCGATTCCCGGTCGGGTCAATTCAGGAAACAATCTTTCCTGAATTGACTCGGGTCTGGGTGTGCTGGGAGACGCCCCTGGCTTATTTCCTTGTGTGGTACCTCGTAACACAGGGATATTAATCCCTACTTCGAGACCATTACAAGAGGTGTGTTGTCTGGCGCATATTTATTTGTTTATTTATTTATTTATTTTATTTATATGAACAAGTTAGCTTCTTTACTGAAACCAAACGGCACAGAATAAAATACAAAACCAACGGGACATCTTATCTCCAGAGCTATTTGGATTGTTCTGAGACAGTCTAAATGCAAATAGAAGGGGTGAAAAAGGGTGAATAGATGGGACACATTAGTTAAGTGTCCCACAAGCGCCGAAATACAACGTAGGGTCCTTTGTACAGCTACAACTTGTTTAGATTCATAGCTTTATTAAACGAGTCTATTACTTTATTTGCCTGGAGAGTCTAGGATTTGAGTAAAACATTTGTGTTGACCAAACAATGAAGTACTGATTACACAAGTTTTGGGATTAACATTTGCAACGTGTGCCCGAGAATAATTCAAATGGGCATATTACATGCCCATTTTATCATGTGGTATGCCTTGAACGGTCCGTCTCTTACGTAACGTCATAGTTTAGATTGAAATTCAGTAGGTTGAATTTCCAGTTCTAGCAAAGTATTTATTTATTTATTGGATAACCAACAAGTAAAACAACAATAAAAGAAAAGTTATAACACAAAAGGGCTTAATGTTACATGTCGTCTTATTAAAAGGCAGCCACAAATATTCATTATGGAGGGTAAATGCAAAAAAAAAATCGAAAGCTGAATGACTTTGCAGACAATAAAATTCAATAAACTATTAGTACTGCACACATACAATTTTAGTAAGATCACTATGTTATTAATGTTGAGTAGGTACCTAAGAGTACAATATTCTAGAGTAAGCTAGAATGTTACCTACGAGTATTTTTCAAGAGTATAACTTCTAAAAAGTTAAAATGATTACGCATATCCTAAAGTTTTATGTCAAGAACTAAGTTAGCACTAGAAACTAGGTGACGCTAGCACGAAGGATTCATTCGTTGCAACGAGAGCTCATTTACGAGTACATACCTGAACATTCAGTGTTTTTGCCACTAAGTTTTTAGGATTTGTTTTTTGTTTGATTGTATTGTCCTTAGAATAATTACATATAGAAACAAGTCCGCGCGCCCATTTTGAAGCACCTTTATTAAAGCCATAAATGGCTCCAAACGGACCGCTTTGCAGTGTTCATTACAGCTCCGCAATGTTCAATGTCAAAGCGCGCCGCACGTAAGCAAGTAATAGTCACGCATGTGTGGATCGGATTAGTGCTTCATTTTTGACAGGGCGGTTGTATGAAGACTATCCAGCTATACATTTTTATTCTAAGCAAGCCTTACTAAAAAACTATTAAATAGGTAGGAAATAAACTTTGTGTAAGTGCACTTATACAGGGTGTCTCGGGAAGTCAGGATCAAATCAAAGTGTTTGGAATATTCATTTACTAGCATTTTCTCACAAATGGAGAATGTTGTAAACCCGATGCTCGATTCAGCTATTTAAATGCCAATGGAATCTTAATTAAATGGCGGGATTTAACAGTGTTAGTAGTTTCCGATGTTTCGAGTTTCCGAAACATCGGAAACTCGAAAACAAAATCATGTTAAAAATCCCGTAACTAATGTTATAATGTTACTATTCTAATGTTAGTGACCATGAAAGTTTAAAACAATATATAGGTAGTTTTAGTATGGACCAAATGTCGAAATCATTTTTTTTTAAAGTAATCTTAATCATAGAATGTAGTGTTACTATATTTATGCACACACATTTCATAATTTCATTGTCATTGTTTATATTATTTTTAATATTGTTCGGCGCATTTGGCGCCAGTATGTTTTCACTATCTGGAACTTGTTTTGATAACGCACACGTACAAGCGTTTCTACTAGCGATGCGAATCAGTGGTGCGCAGAAAAACCATACATGGTTCACAGCGTGCTTTTTAATTTTAGTTAATTTAATAAACTTTTGTAATTGTTTTAAATAAAATAAATAAATAAATACAAAAACAACATAACATAACATAACATACTAGACTTTATCCCAATCGGGGCAGTCAGAGGCAAGTGACTGTTGCCGTCATGGTGAACGGAACACTCAGAAGCCCACTTTTCACCAATGGTATTAGAACCCAACGTGGTAGGTGGTGAGCCTTCCGCCGCTATCCGGGTTGATTTGGTTTTTTATCGATGTTTTCCGTCGACGGAGAGTTAGTCGGAAATTAAACAATGAACACAAAGATTTTGGTTCAGATTTGAACTCGGGATCACACGATCCGCAATCCAAATTGGACTGCTTATCCACTAGGCCACGACGCTGTACAAAAACAACCCTAAACATTTTATTTTTAAAGTCAGGCAAGTGGAAATAAATAATTCCACTCTGTCTAAATTCACTTCCGCCTTCGTTCTCTAACGGATTCATTTGTTACGGGTTCGGAGAAACTCCGAGTATGATTTTATTTCCACTACTCGCAAACGATCCTGAATTGGTACTCCAACTCATGCATTAATCAAAATTATCTCCAACAGGGCATCGTACGTGTCAGTGCTCACAATCGTGGCGTTTTCTCTGGAGCGATACCTGGCCATCTGCCATCCTCTGCACCTGTACGCCATGGCTGGGCTGCGGCGGGCCCTGCGGATCGTGGCCGCACTGTGGGCCCTCTCCATGTTGGCTGCGGCGCCCTTCGCTGTCTACACCACTGTCAACTACCTGGAATACCCACCTCGTGAGTATCGTGAATAGTAATGAGAACCTCGTAAAATAAGTAATTAAATGGAACTGAGAAAAAGCCTCAACAACTAGGAACCTGTTGTACCTTGGCCAGACCAATTTTCAATTTCTAATAAAAATAAAACGGTGTCAGTTATTGATATTGAAACTGAATTGGAATTTATAGTGGAATTAATAAGGTAAGGTAGGTTTATTAAGGTTTATTGTATAAATAGCACTAGTCAGTAGATAAACGCTATCATGTAAAAAAAATGGCTACTGGCCCCAGGTACAACAGCGGTGATGTACCTTGGCACTCCCCCCGTGGTACCTTGGTCTGCCTGCTGCATCAGTCCAAAAAAAAACTCATTCACGGAAACAATACTTGTTTTATTTAAAAATAGGACTTGAACATAATTATACAATCCTAACAAACCTTCTAAATCGTTAATTACTATTATACCATTATAATATTATTATCCGTCTTGGACCAATTACAAACAAATAATAATCCACCTCCAGCACTAATTGCAGCTATCATCGTCACAGTGTTGCCTCTTTCGGCGCTCGTCATCGAACCGATCTGCTTAACTCCTTTTGAAGCCA
Organism: Udea olivalis; assembly: GCA_947369235.1. Lineage (NCBI taxonomy): Eukaryota > Metazoa > Arthropoda > Insecta > Lepidoptera > Crambidae > Udea > Udea olivalis. The sequence goes on from OX376355.1 coordinate 19,902,584, forward strand.
ATATTTTTGGTGGTACATGGACTGTAGTGTTACCAGTCGTCTCATCCAGATTCAAAGTATCTGTAGCTTTCAGATTAGGAAATTTAGCCAAAGCCAGTTTGTAATTATCAAATTATTTTCAAACATTCGTTTTATTAAATGCTGGAGACCGAGCGAGGCTCGTGGCTTGTGGCTTCCACAAAGATAGTTCATTGTCGTGTCGTTTAATGCTGGTATTGCGCTCCTAAAGCAGATCTTCAAGGCTTAGGAGAATTCACAGAATGCCCTTGGTGTTTTCTGTGACTTATCCAAAGCGTTTGATTGCGTCGATCACGAGACTCTCATTCGCAAGCTTGATTTTTATGGTGTGAAAGATACTGCGTTGGATCTTATTTTTTCGTGCCTTAATTTTAGAACACAAAAAGTAGATGTAAATGGTGTACTGTCGTCTGGCTCACCAGTTAAAATGGGGGTTCCACAGGGATCTATTCTGGGTCCTTTTTTATTCCTAGTATATATAAATGACTTACCTCTTTACGTTAAAGACCTTTGTAGGTAATATTGTTTTATTTGCAGATGACACATCCTTAGTTTTTAATATTGACAGGAATAAAAACCTTTTTGACGACGTTAATGACGCGCTTTCTAAGGTTTTACAGTGGTTTAATGTCAATAACCTACAGCTAAACGCAAAAAAGACCAAATGTATTAATTTCAAGTTGCCTAATGTTAAAAATAATCTCATTGATTTAAAGGTAGATGGTAATAACATGGAGCTTGTAGATTCAACAGTTTTTCTTGGGGTTACACTTGATTCAAAATTACAATGGAACCCTCATATAAATATCGTTTCAGGCAGGCTCAGTTCGGCTGCATTTGCTATTAAAAAATGAGGTCTCTAACAGATGTAGACACTGCTCGTTCTGTTTATTTCAGCTACTTTCATAGTATTATGTCTTACGGCATTGTACTCTGGGGTAAGGCAGCTGATATACAGACGATTTTCATCCTTCAGAAGCGAGCTATTAGATTCATATATAAGCTTCGTGGACGGGCCTCGCTTAGGGAGCTTTTTAAGGAAATTGGGATCCTTACAGTAGCTTCTCAATACATTTACAACTGTATTGTTTTGGTAAGGAAAAATATCAGCCTGTATACTAAACACAGTGATATACATGGCAAAAATACCAGGAATAGAGATAAAATTGCGCTCCCATCCTTCAGGCTACAGAGAGTTTTAGGTTCATTTATGGGGCAAGGTGTACACTTTTACAATAAAGTCCCAAAGGCAATATGTGAGCTACCACTAAACAAATTCAAAAACCACATTAAGACAGTATTATCAAAAAAGGGCTATTACACTACAAATGATTACCTTTTGGATAAAAAGGCCTGGGTTTAAGCTCTTTACTCGGTACATGATTAGTTAACCCTTGTAATATTTATATAACTAGTTTGTACTGACTAACAAAAATCTAACAATTTCTAGGCTTGAATTGTATAAACTTTGTACAATGTTTTTGCTTTATATCCGGTAGTTTAGATGTACTTTTAGGTCCATATTTTAAGGAAATGTTAAAACGTAAGCATTTTTTTAAAATACTCTTTGTACTTTACTAACTCTTTTTGTGAAACCGAACCAAGTTTAAAAGAGTAAGTACTGAGTTTCTCGCCGGGTCTTCTCAGTATAAGATCAACTTCCGATGCGGTGGTAGAGTCACATTATGTTTGTATACAGTGTATTTATGTATTCATATTATTATAGTATTTAAGTCTATTACTAAGTATTTTTTTTCTTGTAATGAAGATTTAAAAGTACTTGTTACAGGTCTATTTAAATAAAGATATTTTTGTTTGTTTGTTTTGTTTTCTGAACAGACGCAGCCAATAATCGCCAGCCATTTGGTCTTCATCCCATTGAGGTGGATATTTATTTTTGTTTTCAACTGCAAACTGATATGCCAACCTTTGCAAATTTTTAAGCGTAAGCCCATATTGCAGCTGTGCTGTGGTTTTTAATTAATCAACCATAATTTTCTCTTCCTCTTCTGTAAAAACTTTTTTGACAGAGAGATTCTCATGAAGGCAATTCTTCAGATGTCTTTTCAAAGTTTTTCGGCCTATTTCATATTGAGAAAATGCAGATCGCAGCGAGATATTTTTTTGCTTAGGAGTTTTATGGCGATGCGAAGTTTTTCTTTATCAATAACCGGTCTTTTGACTTTATTCTTACTACGTGCCATGTTATCTGAAGCAAAATAATATCAAATAAACTTCGTTCACCAATACATAAAAGTAAGTTGAACCTCGGACCACGGGCCGAAGTACAACCGTCATTCAATATTCAATCATCCGTAACTTTTTTAGGTTATATTTTTTCCAAAGAGTTTAACACAATAACAGCGAAAAGATGTCAGTTCACTATGTAGCCATAGTGCAAAATCTGGATCTGAACATTGGATACGTGAAAAAGTGAATGAAAATAACAAAAAAACTTACTTTTGAGCTGCAAAAACCTTCTGATGCCCCCCAACACAAAACGCCGGACATCAGTCGCTTCCAACTATATTCACTCGTTTCTGGTTGGCGCGGGAACATTTAAAAAACTTGGTGGTATCGAGGTAAAACATGGTCTCAACGTACTACGGGTTCCCCTACTTTGCTATGCTAGTTTGTACGTAAGCCCTTGAGCACTAGCCCAGCCAGTCTAAACCGGTTGCAAGGCCGCCAGTGCTCACACACACACGCGTGATAGTGTCAGTTACCTGTCACATCGCAATCCGCTGAAGCTTCATATCTGTTCCGTTAATTTTGAATTGAAATTGAATGAATGAAATGAAATGAATGAAATTGAAATTGAAATGAAAATTGAACGCGTTATGTTTAATGCAAGCTGGCCATTTTAGTTAAGTTATATATGACCTAATGTATAAGCTAAAGTCAGTAACGCCTGTTGCGGAGACGGGCGCTAATGAATGCGACACAGTCATCGACTACTGCAGACATTAACGCTTTAACTGTTTTATGTAAAAATGTTATAATATGTTTCTAATAAATAAATTTTATTATTATTTATTATTATTAATGTATGTACAATCATTTAATGGCCCTGGCAAATCCATTTTTGAAAGTGTAAAAAAAATAAAAAAACTATCTTTCGATAATCTACATAATTTAAGGCAACATTTTTTCAAAAACCACAATCATAAACGCAAAATTTAATATAGCTGCCAAACACATGTTTTGCAGAACGCAAAGAAATACTCGTAGACCGCAAAATTACGTAATTCGCAGGCGGAAGTCAACATGCATGCAACAGTTGGCCTCTTAAATAAACTCAGGGTTACACAGTGCGCTACGGAAAGAGCTATGCTTGGTGTCTCTTTGCGTATTATGATCCGAAACGAAAAAGAAACAGCTCCTTGAGATACGGAGGAGACCGGGGAACAAACAAAACATAGTACAGTAAAGAGAGAATATGAAGATCTCTTCGGCGACGAATTGGAAGCCAATTTAATTGGGTGCGGAATTCAGACACATGATCATACTTCCGTAGGCCAAAGATGATGCGGATACAGAAATTATGAAGCCGTTCAAGCTTATTTAGATAATTTTGAGTAATGTCAAGATAGCAGCAGTCGGCAGAATGGGCAAAAGCAGAGCCTGTACGAGAGAAATTTTTGTGGGTATCGGCAAAAATTGCGCAATCTGCTAAGTGCACCTGCAGATGCAAACTCCTTCCTGCTAACCTCACCAATCTGCTTACCCCAATCAAGTGAGCCGTCAATGAATATCCCCAGGTTCCTAACAATATTACTGTAGGGTACTACGACTCCATCAAAACCATTTGTGGCAAAGTATTAAAATCAACTCTGGATAACAACCATGAGCTACCTACGACAATGGCCTGAGTTTTGGTAGGGTTAACTTTAAGACCAAAAGTCTCACTCCAGTCCAGGATACGGGACAGATCTTTGTTCACAGCTTGTACAGTTTGATGCAGATAGTCAAGGCTGCCCTGAGAATATATTTGAAGATCGAAATATGACTTTGAAAATTGCTAAATTTCATGGAGTTTTGGTGCTGTTGCGGACCCCGACGTGATATCACGTCGGGGTCCGCTGTTGCAGTGCTGTCGAGGAGACGCAATAAGACACAGTTGGACCTTAAGAATTACTATATAACCACAGACGGAATGGCAGGGAAATGAGACAACAGTTGGTAATAGTCTGGTTTATTATAATTCTACTAAAGCTTATACACGAACTCATACACGTACACTGTGTGTACCTAATCTTACTACGTGACCATCCGGCACAGTGATTCTGGAAAATATTTTTTACCGATGTTTCTATTTTTGAAAGGTTTTTCGAGAACACTATAAAAAATAGTCAAATCTATTCCGTACATAGATTTTCATTTTAGAGTGCCACGAAAGTGAAATTTTAAGCATACCTACTGCATAGTTTACGTGAAACCTCGTACGTGGAGTTGGTAACTTAGTTGACTAACAAGTGGTTTGGGGTGCACTACGAGTAAACTACAGGATTGGCTAGGTATTGCGGCAGTTAGTCTACAGGTTTCGTTAAACTAAACTGGCCAGGGTACCGAGAACCGTAAACTATTATATGCGGCCAAAACTGCAATAGTATGAATAACTTACTTAGATACTTTTAAATGATGCACAATGTTGAATTGAAAAAGGCATAAAAGAACATGGGCAGGATTTGGAATGTCAAAGTCAAAAATATTTTTATTCAAATAGACCACAGAATAATAGTACTTTTAAATAGTGTCTAATTAACTTGTAACTGTAAATTAACACACAATAATACTGTACACATATTAAATATAGGTACAATACATACATTTAGTTCGAATCTACCACCGGAGTCGGAAAGGTGTTGCTTCTTGATTGAGAAGACCCAGAAAACATCGATGAGTGTTTGAGTCACTCAAATCAATACCAAAAGATTTGATTATACTCACGGGTGCTCACAGAGTGGTAATAACGTTTCATGCAAAGTCGCTCAGCTAGCTATGGAAAACATGGGAATTTATTTCTTGATATGAAATTCTAATTTTAATTTTAAACATAAACATCGTATTCAATGTATGACATTGATAAGGTTTACTATTCACGTCTGGCTCAAGCAGTAACAAATTAATTGAAGTGTAAATAATATACCCTAAAATTCAAAAATAATTATCATGTTTCAATATTTTACCCTGATCCTTTTATCTTTTTTTGATCAATTTCCAGAAACTCCTACGGAAAGCTATTCAAATATCGCGCTCTATACTTTTTAGAATGTTAATACAAAAAACTCTTTGCCGTATGTACGTGAACGTCTACAAAATACGAGTATGTCTGCCAGTTGTACATTACAAAGTGTCAGTCCCTTCTCCCATCTTGCAAATACGCTTGCGCTTGCGTGATTCTCAATTTAGGAGCAACGGAATAACGTCATAAAACTGCTAGGAGCCACTTATGAAACAATTCCTTACCAAAAATATATTTGTAAGCGATAATAAGTGGACTGTCTACGATAAGCTAAATATAAACGATACGTTACAAAATTAATACAACCGCAGTGGGAAGAGAATGCAGTTCGTGCTCTGGTGTACCTCGGTCTTCGGCGATTGGGTTGGGGCTTCTATCACCTTTGAGAACTCGAACTCACCTCCAGCAACAATTACCTATTTTTTTATTATCGTGGGGAAATCCTCTTGGATAACTACTAATATCATAAATGCCAAAGTTACAAAATGTGTCTGTTACGCCTTCAGTGCTTTCACGCAAAATTAAGTGAACCGATTTAATGAAATTCGGTACAGAAATAAACTAACTCTAATACAGAAAAAGGCTACATTTAATCTCGAAAAATAGACTTGAAGCGGTTGAAATAGGGGATGAAAGTTTTTATGAAAGTTTGTCATTGTTGAAGATAAACCATAAATTATTCAGACACTATATGCAAACGAAGTCTGCACTCTGGTATTTTCACAAGAAGGCTATTAAGCATAAGCTCTTTTGAATCGGTAAACTTTTTTAGCCATCGAAAAGATTTACACAAAGATCCAAACTGAACTTCCGAACTCTCACTAAAAAAAACACACACAAGGCGCAATCTTTTTTCAGTCTTTTCTTTACTGATGTAATATCGTGATTTATTATTAAAAATAGCTACAGTAAAATTACCACCTCTGGTCATACTGCAGGAAGGGATTCTTTCGTTGTTAAATTTACGGTTTAGCTTAGTCCTTCGACTGAGTAAGTTAAAAACCAAACTGACACATTGGGGCGAAAAAACAGAAAAAATTGCACACTGTTTTTTTTAAATGAACGTTCGGAAGTTCAATTTGGATCACCCTTTATAAGTGAGTTTGAGACTCTAAGATACGGCAGGAAATAGGTGCGTTCCTACTCCCCTTGGCACATGTTTTAGTAACTGTAGGTACCTATTCAAGAGCAATTTTCTAATTTAATCGTCACTCAAACGGCTCGTCACGCGTCAGCAATAACATTCAAGAGGAGATTAATGATGTTGCATCATAGCATCTCATGTGTCATGTCACTTCCGTTGCCTTAACGGTTTGGTGTGGATTAATAAGCGACATAAGCGGTATATTGAACTTATTTAATGACGACAGCCTTGGCGTAAAGCCCTGTAGCTCTGTTTCTCGCCTTGAGTTGGGTGGTGTCTCAGGTTCGATTCCCGATCAAGTCAATTCAGGAAACGATCTTCTCTGAATTGACTCGGGTGGGGGTGTGCTGGGAAACGCCCCTAGCTTAATTCCTTATTTGGAACCAACACTAGGATTTATATCATAACTTCGAGACCATGACAAGTGGTGTGTTGTCTGGCGGATATTTATTTAATTTTTGACATGTGTAGTACGAACACTCGAGTCATCTATTTCAGTTAACATCTGTGATTCCCATTTAATTTGGTTACTTCACTTGGATCCGCCATTAGATGCCGTGAATGGCTGGTGGCGAACTAGCAGAGGGTTTGGGTCACCAGGCATGTCTGGATTACGTACGCCTCGTCTGCTCCAGAGCATATTGACATCGCAACATCGTTTCAATACATTTGCCAGTCCAAGCCTAGTTACTTACTTTGAAGATTCGCAAATGGCATGTGCAATAAATAAATTGAGAAAGCGTCAAAATACGAACCTACACGTAACCTAAGCGTGAGAGAGAGCTCTGTCAGTCCATGTACTTGCGCGCGATAATTACCTACCAGCCACCGGGTCTTCGTAGACCTATTTGGCAGTTGGTTGTCAAAAGCTGCGTAGAGCATTTGTACGCGAATCTTGCGGTTGAACTGACGCGATGACGTAAAGTAAGTACTGACTAGTAACTACTGACGTCTATATCGAATGAGGTAGCCCTGGCAATATACTCGTATGCCTGTAAAATGACAGCACGCATTTAAGGTCCAACCCCACCAAACGGCCCGCATCGCGTGTGATAGGAACGGATTGTACAATATATGCAGTACATAGTAATATAGACTTTAAACATTGTATAAACGATTTAATTTCGTTAAAAGATTGAAAAACCCGTTCCTATCCGACGCGATGCGGTCAGGTTGGACCTTTGCAATTGACAAAATGGTAAATTTTCTATGATGTGATTTATCTATTGTAGTAACTATTAAGTAATCTTTGCCTTGGGGTACTTAGCACTACAACAGCTCGGAAAGTCGGAACTCGTTGGTCCAAATCTAGTCAGAACCATCTTGTAACTCTCCGGTAATAGAAAACACCGATAAAAACCCAAGCAACTCTGATAAAGGCATAAGGCTCTACTTACCACATTGGGTTCTAATTTCTTTTTTTATGTAGGACTAGACAGTCATTTGATGGCAGTCGCACTTGATGGTAAGTGACGATGCGATCTATGATGGTACAAGTACATGTCTGTCTCTGCCTAGTGAATGTCTTTTCACTCTTGTCTTGAAGAGACCCAGGTTGCATTGGATTGGAAACACAAATGCGCGGACAGCGAGTTCCACTCCTTTGCTGTTCGCCATTTCGCATTAAGAAGGAGTCCGCAAAACGTTTTCTGCGAATGGCTGGAATATCAAAAACGTGCGGGTGGAATGCTAATGTGCGTCTTGTGCTCCGATAGTGAAAAGGAGATGGCGGAACCAACCCATGCAGTTCGCTAGCAAACTCCCCGAAATAAAGCGAGAGATTGGTAAAAAGGCTTCTAAGTGTTCTCTTGACTATGAAGGCAACAGTCAACTTGCCTCCGACTGTCCCGTTTGGGAGATAGTCCCTGTAATTGAAATGAGAAAATATCATTGGTAATAATGCGAATAGAGTATTAACCTGTATGTTTGGCTGATACCAGAGAGTAATTATCGAGGGTGATACAGAGCAAGGTAATTAGTATTGCCTAACTAGCGGAAATACCCATTAATGGATGCAGTGCATGGAGCAATATTGGACATTAACAATAACGTATTAACATAATCATATTCAAAATTATACACAGACCTCGCGCACACCTAATCCGTTATCGACCGCTGGTCTTGGTCTCCTGTCTCGGTCTCTCTCTGCAATTGCTCAAAGGATTAATTCTTTCAGATTCCGGAAACGCTTCCTTGGACTCCGCGTTCTGCGCGATGCTGGAGATGCCCTCCTGGTACCTGTGCGAGCTGAGCAGCCTGCTGTTCTTCATCCTGCCAGGCCTGATCATCCTAGGCCTGTACGTGCGGATGGGCTTGCGTATTAGGTACGTTATGGGGTAGGTATCTTACTCTAATATTTTAGTATGTTTGATTAGGTTTTTTTTTCAGCAGTCAGTGGCAGACAAGCATACGGATCGCCCGATAGTGTGGTTGTCGAGTGTGTTAAATAAGAACGCCGGTTAGTTGTAGACTCATTTCTTTAGACTTTTCTTAAGTACCCAATCTACCCTCCCTAGGCTTATTATTAAATATCATCACAACTCCCCTTTTTATATAAATTTTCAATCTCCACGTTACTCCTTCAATAAAACTAAAAACTACATCCATACCTACTTATCATATTTCTCCAAAGATAATAATGTAATTAATCAAGACATACTTTACACCTACATGCACTCGTACATCACTAGGGCAATTACTTAATTTAAACATTATTAATAAAATTGTTTCTCTATAACGAAATAGACAGGTAACAATATTAAATGATTACAATTTTAAATTACATTATATTATATTAAAATGTTAAATTAAATAACTACAATTTACGTATTACATTACATACATTTCATTACATTATATTCAAATATTTTATTAATATAACACATTTAATTATTTATTGCTTCATACATGCATACATTGAATGAAAATGTTATATTCTTAAATCAACAAACTTTTTCAATACATTTTGTTTTAGGAGCTAGTTAAAATAATAATCAATCTTCTCATCATATATCTACATTACCTACCTAAATGAATATTGAAGAAAGATCATTGAGATTTGAGAAAATTATTCCAATAAATACATTATTTATCTTTTGCTATCACATTGATTAATATTATTGGAATATAATTACTGATATTAATAAAAATTCAAAAATTCATTAAATTCTGGGTAGGATTTTATTGCATTTGAGTGTCCAAAAAAAAATTATTTTGACTGCTAAATAGGTACATTTTTTTTTTTTGTTTAACCTATGAAATACATTTTCTGTTTGTTACTTATTACCTAAGACATATTTTAATAATAAATTCCTTGATTTAATCTTCATAATGCTTACAAAAATAGACTTATAAACTATTTTACACTGGCGTTGTCCAGCCCACATAACAATCAATGCTCTGCTGAGGAATGCATCCACCGATCAGGAGGCCTCACTGTCCTGCCAAAACGGGTGGTATAATTAGTATTATTGTAATTAGTATTATTGTGCGGAATAGTTTGCATTGGAGCACAGGGGACCGGAGAAGAAACCTGAATGTCATCATAATTATTCCTAAAACACTGTGAACTATCTTGCCTAAATTTTGAGTCTGGAATCAGATGGCGACGATTACGTCTCAGTATGTAACCGTAGGCCATTTTTATTAAATAAGACCTCTTTTCTAGAATCTTATGAATCACACCATTTTCCCAGCCAGAATCCAGTCTTACTTTTACTTTAGTTCCTACTGCAAGAGATGACAGATCCCTAAAACTCCTATCGTAATATTTCTTTTGTAATGATTGCCTTTTTTCTAGCTTGTTTTTTGTGTTTTTCTGAATCTTGGGTTTGAATAAGTCAGGGTTACAGGGTAAAATACTCCTTAATTTTCTATTATTAAGAAGTTCATACGGCGATGCTAACTCACTGTTTAATGGTGTACTTGAATATTCCAAAAGAGCAATATAAATATCAGCTTTATCGTATGTGGTTTTCTTTAACATAGATTTTACAATTTGCACTGCCCTTTCAACTTGACCGTTTGATTGGGGATATCTAGGTGATGATGTCACATGTTGAAACTTCCACTCTTGGCCAAACGTCCGAAAATTATTAGAGGAAAACTCAGGTCCATTATCAGACATCACCATTTTGTGGTATTCCTTGTCGGCTAAAAATTTTCTTTAATTTTTCTATTACTAGGTTACTAGTGAGTGATTTTAATTTTTCCAATTCAATAAACTTACTATAATAATCGACAACTATTAAAAATGACTCAGATTTGTAATGGAATATGTCTATCCTATCTTTGACCAAGCTCTTGTAGGTATTTCGTGCTGTACTAAACTTTCTTTCATATTTTGTTTTCTATAAGTTAAACAAGCTTGGCAATTAGATAGATAATCTAGCAACTGTGTGTTCATATTCGGCCAAAATATTGTTTCTCTAGCCCTCAACCTACATTTTTCAAGGCCAAAATGACTAGCATGAATGCATTTCAACATCTCTGACCTTAAACATTTAGGTATAACAACCCTTGCTCCCCTCCATACGATCCCATATGCGACTGATAACTCACTCCTACATTCCCAGTATGGTTTTAACACATCACTTACTTCTTTATTTTGCACCGGCCAACCTTTCCTTATCACTTTACTTAATTCTTGCAACTCTTTATCGTCCTTAGTACACTTTTGGATTCGTAAAAAATGAGTATCTGTCAATGGGTTGCTTGCGAGCATGGCACACACTTGCGCCTGCATATCTAATTGGTCACGCGGCTCGGTCGCATCTGATGCGCCTGCGGCGATCGCGCGGGACAGCGCGTCGGCTACGTATAGGTACCTACCTGGTTTATATACCAAGCTAAACGTATAGGGTTGTAGTCTTAATAACATTCTTTGCAATCGTGCGGGAGCACTGGCGAGCGGTTTTTTAATTATGCTTACTAATGGCTTATGATCAGTTTCTATAGTGACATCTTGCCTACCATAAATATACATATAGAACTTTTCACAGGCAAATACGCAAGCGTATAGCTCTTTTTCTATTTGAGCATACGCCTGTTCAGTTTTTGTTAACGATTTTGATGCGTAACAAACGGGAAGACCATCTTGCATTAAGCATGCACCTAAGCCATTTTTACTTGCGTCTACCGACAATGTGACCGGTTTCGCTAAAGTGTAATATCGTAGCACTGGTGGTTTTGATAACATTTTTAATATTTTCGAAACATTTTTGATGTCTTTCCTCCCAGTGCCACTGTATATCTTTTTTTAGCAATTCACGCAATATGCATGTTTTCTCAGACAAGTTTGGTATAAAATTCGCGACATAAGTTACTAAACCTAAGAATATTTCTAAACCTTTTACATTTTTAGGTGTGGGCATGGCCCTAACTGCAATAATATGTGATTCATCAGGACGTACCCCGGACTGAGTTATTTTGTGGCCTAAGTATGTTATTTCCGTTTTGCCTATTTTGCACTTCTCTTTATTTAGTTTAATATTAATTTCTCTGCATCTTTGTAATACCGTTCGTAATATCTCATCATGTTCTTTTCTGGTTTTGGCGTGTATTAATAAATCGTCAACGAATAATGTAACGCCATCTATATCATCAAAATGATTATATAGCCTCTTATGAAATACTTCCGAAGCTGAAGAGATACCAAAGGGTAATCTAAGGAATTTGTACCTACCAAACACAGTGTTAAACGTACACAACTTACTACTTTCATTATTTAATTTAAGCTGCCAGAACGAATGTTTGGCATCTACATACATACATACATACCATCACGCCTCTTTCCCAACGGGGTAGGCAGAGACCACTTCTTTCCACTTGCTACGATCCTGACATACATCTTGCGCTTCTTCTACTCTCATGAGTCCTTTCATACATGCTCGTCGGTTAAAGGTACTCTTGACCCGACCCTTTCTGAGAACATCTTGAACTTGGTCAAGAAACGTTCTTCTGGGTCTTCCCCTTCCAACAGTCCCATTTACCCTTGCCTCATAAATCCGTGTCGTTAATCGCCTTTCATCCATTCTTTCCATATGACCAAACCACCTCAGCATTCCCATCTCAATTTTAGTAACCACGTCTTCTTTCACACCACATCGTTCTCTTATTACACAGTTTCTAATTCTATCACTCAGTTTTACCCCAGCCATGCTTCTTAATGCTCTCATTTGCACTGCATTTATTTTACTTTCATCCTTCTTCTGCCATACCCAACTTTCACTACCATACATTAATGTCGGTACCAGCACGCCCCCGTGAACTGCCAGTCGGGCTTTCTCCGACACTCTGTGACTGCCCATAAAGGCATGCAGCGCCCCGTTCACTCTATTACCTGCATTCACTCTCCTTTCAATGTCACCCTCATATCTTCCAATTCTCGTAAACATAGTACCCAGATACACAAATTCTTTCACTTGCTCTACCTTTTCACCCCCAATAAAAATCTTACATTCTGTCACACTATCATCTCTTTCAAACACCATTGTCTTGGTTTTACTCACATTCACTTTCATACCTCTCTCTTCCAGTGACGCATTCATTGCCGTTACCATATCCTGTAACTCGTCGGCCGACGATGCAAGTATTACCTGATCATCGGCGTAGAGAAGACATTTCACGAGTAACCCATCCATTCTTAAACCATAATTCCTATCTTTCAAACCCGTCAAACAATTATCCATGAATAGGTTGAACAGCCACGGTGACGCTACACAGCCCTGTCTAACACCCTTATGGATATCAAACCAGTCAGTGTACATCCCGTCTACTCTGACACAAGCACTGGAACCCTCGTAGATAGATTTCAGCGCTCGTATCAGGCAACTGCTCACTCCATACGCAGATAATGTCGACCACAATTCATTCCTCCTCACTCGATCATAGGCTTTTTCCAGATCCACGAATATGCAATAGACTTTTTGACTTTTGGCCAAAAACTTCTCAGCTATGCACCGTAAGGAAAAAACCTGATCCGTACATCCCATTCCCCTTCTGAATCCCGCTTGTGCATCCCATATCTTGTGCTCAGTTTCATTCACTACCCTATTAATCAGCACTTTTGCATACAATTTGCCGACAACGCTGAGCAGGCTAATTCCGCGGTAATTTTTGCAGTCCTGTTGTGACCCTTTCCCTTCGAACAACGGCACGATCACGGCTTTGCACCAGTCTCCCGGGACTCGGCCGGTCCTCCAACACATATTGAAAAGGCGGTACAACTGACTAGCTAGACTAACTAGACTAGTTTTTAGCCGCTATGCCTCGCCCTGCCTTCAGCATTTCGACAGACACTCTATCGTACCCTGCAGCCTTACCAGCTCTCATACTTTTCATCGCAATCATAATCTCATCCATGCTAATCTGGTTATCCTCTTCATTCACTTCCATTACGACATCAGCTGTTTCTGCCAATGCATCATCTCTTTCAAACAAACTTTCAAAATACTCCTTCCATCTTCTTAAAACACATTCTTCACCTTTCAAACTACTTCCATCCTTGCCTCTGATTTTTGCTAGATCTGATGTTGTAGATGCTCCCCTAGCAGTTCGTACGGACTTCCAGAAAAACTTTATGTTTGACTGGAAGTCTTCAGTAAGCTTCCTGTCAAATTCGTCCTTTTGTTCTTCTTTCTTTTTATTTACTACCTCCTTTACTATACCTTTCAACCTTTTATATTTTGTTTTAGCTTCCATCACATCACCATCCGTTGCCTCGTGTACTCTTTGACTAGCTTTTATTGCTAACCAGTCTACCCATGCTTTCTTCTTTTCATTTACAGCTGTCTGCACACTTTTGTCCATCCATACATTCTTCTTCTTGCTTCCTTTCCTTCTCCTTGTAGTTCCACATAAATTTACAGCCACACTTACTAATCCTTCCTTAAAAGTCTCCCATAGCCCCTCAATCTCGCACACCTCTTCTGAATCTTCAAACTTCTTACGCAACTCATTCAAATATTCGTCTTCAACATCCCTTTCTTGCAATTTCTCCACTTTCACTCGTTCCAGAATACCTGTACCCACCGGAGCTCTGTGTCGCCACCTATTGAAGAGACCACTTATTCGGGTTAACACCAGGAAGTGGTCTGTGTCGACACCAGCCCCGCGGTATGCTCGGGTGTCTACAATATTCCTTCTCAGTCGTTCGTCCACTATCACAAAGTCAATCATACTTCTCGACACACCCTCTTCCCTTGTATACATGTGAATCTTTTTGTGTTCAAACATTGTATTTGTTACACATAGATTGCACTCCACGCAGATCTCTAACAAACTTTTCCCATTCTCATTCACTCTATCGTCACCATACAAGCCAAGAACCCTTTCATATCCTTCTCGTTTTCTACCTACCCACCCATTGAAGTCACCTAACATAATTACTCGTTCATTCTGCTTGCATTTGCGTAGGGTTTCTCTCATACTCTCCCAAAACTCCTCTACTTCTTTTTGGGCTTTTGAACACCGACTAGCACTCTTATCTGTCGGTGCATATACACCAAGGATAAAAATTCGAGTCAGTCCAACTTTTAGCCGTACCCAGAGAAGTCTCGGGCTGACGCACTCATACTCACTTACACATTCAGTCATTCGCGCGGAGAAAATAAGGTCTACCCCTTGACAACCTCGGTTATTGGCTGGCACGCCAGACCAGTACGCCGTGTAGGGTTCATGGATCGAGATATCACACCCCTTCCGCTTAGTCTCATTCACACACAGAACATCAATATGCCTTTCACCCATCAACTGACATACCTCATCTATTTTATCACTC
The DNA here is from genome assembly GCA_947369235.1 of Udea olivalis. NCBI lineage: Eukaryota > Metazoa > Arthropoda > Insecta > Lepidoptera > Crambidae > Udea > Udea olivalis. The sequence goes on from OX376355.1 coordinate 19,917,770, forward strand.
ATTCCTCCTCTCACATTCAACGTAGCGAAGCGGCTCTCCGTGGGCCGCTTTTCGCTCCCGTGTGGAACGAGACGTGATGGGTTGCGAACCACACCGCCGCCATCATGAATTGGTTTGTTACGATTCATTGCGTTCCCACGAGTAGCAAGGGAAATAATTTGTCGGTCCCAGCAGAGCCCCGCATGCCAGGATAAGGCTAGCCTTGATCTGGGTTCGCCTGGTCCCAGGGCAGTTTGGCCGCTTGTGACTAGGCTTGCCCCTAGCCACGCATCCATCGGTACGGCAGGCCTTGGATTGGCGGAAGGGATAGGATAGTTAGGAAAAGGAAGGGGATTGGTAACTGAGAAAGGACATAAAGACCGGGGTAGGAAGTGGGAAACAAAGGATATTAATGTCTCGAAAGGATTGGGGTGAGACAGTAAAAGCTCGGGAGGCCGGGGTCGCATACCCGTATACCTTGCCATAACTACCGGAAAGGTAGTAAGGATTAGCATCCCTGACCGTCTAAAGTGGCATCTAAAGTGCTAAAATACTTGGCACCAGATAACTTAGCAGTTACTTCATCTAGGGTTGGCAATTTAAAATGCTCTCTTTTAATTGCTCTGTTTAAATCCTTAGGATCTAAACAAATGCGGAGGTCTCTATTCGGCTTTTTTACAACTGTCATACTACTGACCCAGTCTGTTGGACCCTCAACTTTCGCTATAATGCCCTCATTCTCCATGGAATTCAATTTATTTTTTACCAGTTCACGTAGAACCAATGGCAATTTTCGTGGAGAATGAATTACAGGAGTAATATCCTGTCTTAATTCAATTTTGTACTCACCAGGCAAACATCCTATCCCCTCGAAAATATCTGAATATTCATGTAAAATAGGTTCCTCAACGTTACTTTTTTCAACATTTAAAACTCTTTTTACTAAATTTAACTCATCACATGATTGCCGCCCCAATATTGGGACTGATTGAACGTCCGCAATGATAAAACTGAGAATGAATATATTATCTTTGTACTTGATCTTTAAGTTACATTTTCCTAACACATTAATTTCACGCCCTGAGTACCCATGTAATTTTAACTTAGTAGAAATTAACTCATGATCTTTGATACCTAACTTTTTCAAAAATCTTTGTGGTATAACATTGACATCCGCCCCTGTGTCCAACTTAAACTTTATATTTATATTATTTATGCACAATTCTGCTAGCCAATCCTTAAAACATTTTTTTGTTGTTACCTGATCGGTGGATTCTTCTTGTACAGCGTAAATTAATCTACACATCCTTGAAAAATGGTTCATTTTTCCTCATTTGTTGCAACGGTGCACATCGACCGCGTTCGTGATGGTTTGAACCACATCTTGAGCATCCTTTGTAACGAGCTGGAGTACGTATTGACTCACGGTGCTGCGCTGCGCTCCTGCACGTGTAGGTATTGTTGCTGACCTCTGGCGGTCGCTGCCCCTGCCTCGGGGCCGACGAAATCCACGCCACTGCGAGCTGCTGGCACCCTGATTCACTGCATCAACTACCGCTTCTTCACTTGTATAAATTGGTAAATTTGTACTTTGCTTCTGGTGGGATAGCACTTCATGAACTCGATAATCTACGTTTTCTGTTTTGATATGCCCTGCTTGGACACGCGATATTTCCGCTACTTGACATATTGCCAGAGCCTTTTTCAATGTGAGATCTTGTTCTCGTAACAAACGTTCCCGCAACGCCGCGTCTGTCAAACCGCAAATCAGCCGATCACGCACCAAATCATCACATAAATCTTTGAATTCGCATTTGGCCGCCATTTTGTTCAACTCAAACACGTACTGCTCGATGGACTCCAATTCATTTTGATTACGAATGAAAAACCTGTGTCTTTCCACTGTAAGGTTCTTTTTTGGTAAGAAATATTCATAAAATCTTCCGATCAAATCTTTGACGAATTCAAATTCCTCTGCAAATTGGTCGTAGACTTCCCGACATCTGCCTCCAATTATGTGTAATAATATATTAATTTGCACTTTTACAGGCTTCTTATTGAGTTCGCATGCTTCGTAGTAGATCATAAATGCTCTTTTCCAGTTTTCCCACTCTCTGCTTAAATTTCCCGATGTCACGTTGACTAAATTATTTTCAAATCCAAACGGTGGCGGCGGTTGCAACACAGATTCCATTTCTTTAACAACGCTACAAACTTCTTTACAATACACACTCGCGTAAACTACTCGTTCATAACCATATTTATTCACTTTTATTTATTTTTTAATTATTAATTATTACTTTCCGACTGCCCCATGTCGAGTGTGTTAAATAAGAACGCCGGTTAGTTGTAGACTCACTTTATTTCTTTAGACTTTTCTTAAGTACCCAATCTACCCTCCCTAGGCTTATTATTCAATATCATCACAGTGGTTACCACAGCCCACGAACACGTGCGAGACCAGAGATATTACTCGTGCGTTGCCGACCTTGTAAGGCCTAAGCCACAAATTACGCATTCGGCACGTTGTCGCCCCTGACAGATAGTCCGCTTAGAACAAACCGCCATTTTGATCACGCACACAGACATAGTGAGTTTACAGAATCGGTGTCGCGGCCAGTTGCACTATCGCGAGTGTTTTTTCACATGATGTATTTTGTTTTTTAGCAGGTTCTGTCAAGCGGGTAAAACCTACATGCTTTATTTTGAGAATTTGAAGTGAATAAAGTACCAACCCTAGGCGGTCGGGCAAGTTTAGGTAATTATTTTGGGAAAAGGCGAAAGCGTTCTTTATGTAAACTCTTTATTTTGTGCCTGAGCCTTTTTCAAGATACTTTTGTACTGTCAGCAAAAATAAATAAGGTGCTCTACCTGACTATGCAAGTTCTCCAACCTTTTCTGGCCACCTTACTCACTGGCAGGTACACAGCCATGCCAGTGATATGTATGCGGTGTTCCGTACGGTGGAGGTATTTTTTGCATACAGACGAGCAGCTTCACAAGTATCAAAAGTAAGAAACACACTTTGTCATTTGAGCTGAAATTGAATTCAATTTCCAAATATGCCGAAGTTAGTTTCACATTCACATTTATATGTATAACATGTAAATATTTCTGCTCAGTCAATCTGTGTGTCCGGGTTTTTATGCAAGATGAATTTTAAAGCCCATGCAACTAGGCAACCAGGCATGGGTCGTTTTAAAAACATATGTTATTCAATTTATTGGAGATTGAATTTGCACTATGCCTCTGCCAAAGGACATAACTTTTTTTGGCTTTTTTTTAAAGAGCCGGCCAACAAAAAGAGTGATACGTATAGTTAGAACGTGTCATTTTTTGTTAATTGTGAAAATTGCGGTTTTCTAATTAGCTGAGTTTCTCACTGAAATTAAAATGCCTTTTTCATTCAGATCATTACTTCTAGCAATGTTAATCGATAAGTGTATGATAATGAGTTTTTGAACTCATTAACTTAGCTCGTGGCAACCCTTCGACTTGTATGCCATATAGTAACTATTGCTCCGTATGACTAGTTCTACTATTGGTACCTACTTTTTTCGTTGGCCGGCACTTTCAGAAAAGGCCCATAAATGTATGGCACTGTAATGCGCAGTTCTCCTACATCACCGATGTAATTTTCGACTCTGTAACGTTGGACTACAGGAAAATGCTCCAGGCACCTTTACGTTTTTACCTGATTTGTGATTGTAAACCAAAGATAATATGTATATCAAAATGAGACCGCAAGTCCTTCTATCTTCTGTAGTAATCACGGTAGCAATTTAGTGATGGGCGCTTAAATTCTGCTCTTCTAAATCGGTTTCAATTCGCCATTTGACTGTGATGAAAATAGAAGATGAAAAGAGTTGCACTTCACTATGCAACATTTTTCATCTTCTATTTTTATCTCATAGGTAAAAAATACTATGTTGGAGTAAAAAGGTACAATATATTTTATTTTTATGAAACAAATCTCAATTTATAAATGCGAGGGCAATGACACACGAAACACGGTTGGCCATGCCGTGACGTCACAACTCTGACATACGTCACGACTTCGAAGATTTTGTTTGGTTTACGAGATTTACCAGGGTTTACAGGCATTTATTACTGCATTCTCTTTGTTTTAAAAGTTTAAATATTGAAAATTATAAAATGCAACAAACTAAAATTTACTTAAGACTAATACAAACTCATTTTAATTATTTATAATTAAATTCAATGAAAGTAATACATTTCTACACGTGGAAAGGAACGTTTACTAACGTAATGAGTGACCTAAAATTCACGTGACCTAGCGTTTTCGCGGGAAATTCAATCCACGCCGAAAAACTGTAATTTAATCCTACACTACACATTTTTATGGAAAAATCTTTTGTGAGGGGCAAATTCAAATTCATTTATTGCATAAAAAGTGGTACAAAAAGGTGACACAATATAATTCGTTCGCACAATTTACCATAAGATGGCATGCAAAAAAAAAGCAACATAAATTGGTCCAATAAAAATAAAAATGAATATAAAATCACTAATTTTAAATTAAATATCGGAATGCAGATGTCAGGGGTTACACAAAATTAACATTAAGTTCACTAATATTTAAATCTCAATACATATCATTATTAAAAACGATTCACAAATGACTAGAAATATTCATCCGTCGAATAAAAACAATGTTCCAGCAACCATCGTTTTAGCCTGCTTTTAAATATATTCAACGGAAATTTCTTTAGTTCATTGTCAAGTCTGTTATATATTTTTATGGCCATGCAATAAGAATTCTTGCTGTATAGTGCTGTTGTTTTTGCAGATAAATTTAGGTTATCCGGATATCTAGTGTTGAATTTGCATTCGTTTCTTTTTGCTTTGAACAGCATTTAACATCTTTGACGAACATCATTGAGTTCATAGACAGAGTTCATAAAGGTAAAATAAACCTGGTTTTAGTCCGTTGCCATGACGGCAGAGCGCAGGCTAAGGGCGGTTCCAGACTAGCGTTTTCTTCTGCGCGTATACAGTCGTTTTAATATACATACGCGCTCACACGGGCTTATTGAGGCTTGTTTGCGCGAACCGGTAGTGGTGAGTTAGTATTTGGATTATACGAGCTCATAGGCGCGTCAACGCGTTACGAGTTACGCGAGTGGCAAAAATAGCGAATGTACGCGCTTACTTGTGCTTACAAAAAAGAGCTTATACGCGCGTGTAAAACGCTAGTATAAACTGCTCTGAAAATAAGAAGCGTCCAAGGAAGATTAATGTTCTCTGTTTTGAGTTTTGATACGCGAAGTACACAATACAATGGCATTATCTATTTCAATATGTGTTTCAATGTGAGTCTGCCAAAGTTAAAGGTTTTGGTTACAAAATAATAATGATAGTTGACTCCTGAATATGAATCAAAGAAAATGCACCCATTCCTCATTTTCTACAAGCTCGTCAAATTGTTCACCGCGACGAAAAACTCGTAATAATTATTCAAACAAAACTCTGTAATAACTTCAGCATCACAAAGCATTTTTAAAATTACATTTATTTTTACTTTGAAACAATATTTCAGCATAAGTATCTAGCTCATTGAAACTGAGGTCTTTGAAGTTAAATAAATCAAAATCTAGAATACCTAAATCCGAAATAGGATCGAACTATTCACTGTATCAAGAATAATAAAATATTCAATGAGTATTTTTGGGTTAGGTTTGTTAGTCTTTGAGAGCTTCGTCTTGCGGTACATTTGATACTTTTTGCTGCATTTATTCAATAATTTGGACTCATGATTCTTTGAGAGAAATACAGGGCTATTTTATTAACACCATCCAAATTGAAATCTGAGGATCTATGGAGAAAATGACAAAATACGTATTTTTCTGTTTGACAACCTTCGGTACTAAAATGTTATTAATGTTTTTATAACTACTCAAGGGTATACAATTACTAGTTCCGTTGATACTGCGCGACATGAGTGGCGGTGGGCTCGCAGTCTCTTCACTTCCCGCCAGCGCTTTATTCAGAAGTTGAAATTGAATTTTGAATAATTAACCACGCCGCACGAAAAATCAGTTCGAAAAAAATCGAAAAAAATATAATAAAGTTAGAAACCCTTTTTTTCAAAAAAGCTGTCTTCGGTTGATGCCCAATGTTTAGAAAAATTTTGGATGGTGTTTATAAAGTAAGCCTGTATAAAAATCAGTATTTATGACCTGACATTTTGACGTCAAGATGTACATTATGGCAGCCTCTCTTTTAGTCAAGAAGCTTAGAAGGAAGCTGAAGTTTTCATAGTTATTTAATTTAATAATTGCTTATTTATTCCTTTATAAACCAATTTAAGTTTTATAATCATACAAACTGCAGGGAAAGAATACTGGGGAGCAAAAGTATAGGCACCTTCAAAAATACATCAATTAATGATCAATACTTCCTAATCTAGTCAAGATGGCTCGTGCAAGGAAAGCAAAATTTAAATGTATTTAATTGAGCATAATAAAACCATCCTATTTGTTAATAATAAAAACACAATTGCGAACTATTTTGAAAATTTATGAAGTGTATACCTTTTTCAAAGTTATTTAGTACCTCGCCCTTAATACAAAATTAAGATAATGTGATGTGCTTACTACCAGATTTTCAGGCAGTGCAGACTAAAATCCTATCCCTCTTGAAAAGTTCGTTTGAAGACTGAAAGCGTTAAGGAATTCCGCTTCTTGTACGTCTGTCAAGCTCGCCTCAGATATGTTCATTGTTAAAGTTCATCAGAACTCTATGCTTAAGCGAGAATTCTTATAAAATTATAATTAATCAACAACGTGCAGAACATAACAGGTAAATAATACAGGGTGGAATTTTTCACGCCACCTGGAGGGAAAGTACTGTACATACTGGAGATAGACAATTTTACTCAAAGGAAACACCCGTGAATCGAACCGGAGAAAACGGCATGGATCGATAGGGTCATAAGGATCAAATCTCTCATAAAAAGGTGGTAAATTAAACACAAGAAGAATTAAAGAAATCTGATGGACCGTTGAGTAAAAGTGCTTTACGTATCCCATTGAATTTATAAGATTCGAATTCATGGTTTTCCTTGTGTTTAATTTACTACGTTTGTTAGAGAGATTTGATCCTTATGATTGACCCTATCGATCGATGCCGTACAAGTACAGGTTGGTATTTTTTCGGATTTTACCCGGTTCGATTCCTGGGTGTGACAAGCGAATTTTCGTAAATCTGTAAAATTGTCTATCTTGGCTTGGCTTGGGCCAAATGGCGTGAGGTGACTGGTGTCATTTGTGACCTCAAAATGCCGATCAAGCTGAAGGGGCAGGTCTATAAAACCATCATAAGGCCTGTCCTTTTATATGGCAGTGAAACATGGCCGTTACTAGAGCGACACAAGCAGGAGCTGCGCGTCACGGAAATGAAACTGCTGCGGTGGATGTGTGGAGTCTCACGCAAAGATCGCGTGCGTAACACCCACATCCGCGGCAGCCTTCGTGTTCGTGACATCGCAGACAAGCTGCAGGAGCGCCGCCTTCGTTGGTATGCTCATGTCTCACGGAGATCGGCAAACTACGTGGGCAACAAATGTCTGGCCATGCCGCCCCCGCCAGGTACCGGTAGAAGAGGTCGACCCAAGAAGCGGTGGTTCGACGTCGTTAAGAGTGACATGCGTGCCAACAAACTCACCACTGAGGATGCACAAGACCGCGCGAAGTGGGCCAAGAAAATAAGAAAGGCGGACCCTGGGACCCCACACACCAGTGTGGGTTCACAACCGGGATTGACCGCACGGATGATGATGATGTAAAATTGTCTATCTCCAGTATGTACAGTACTTTCCCTCAAGGTGGCGTTAAGAAATTCCACCCTGTAGGTATATTTATCCGGATTCAACGAAACACTCACCAAAATCATCCAATATCTTAATAATAGGTATGTGACGTTGCCAATCCCAGTGCATGATTTTAAATATTCATCTTTTCCTCGTGCATTTTTGGTTGAAGAGACCTGGGAGCTACTCGCGCGCGCCGAACGCGCTGTAACGTGCATTTTTAGACAATAAAAAAATCATATTTGGCGTTTGAAATTTAAAGTTGTTTTTTTGGTATCCAGGATTTGTGTAGATGTGCAAAACGTGCATGGATTGCATGTGGATGCATATAAGCTGGAGTGCTTAACGGTTCTCTAACGGGTTCTCTTCAAATAACATGTTGCGTTTTTCAGGCTTTTCTATATGTAATAATAATATGTTTCAGTAATAACTGAAATCCTGGCGAGCTTCTGGCATAATTATTTAATTATTGAACACTCAATAAATAAGCAGATTCCTTTGATATTGAAACCCCAATTATTGTTAACAATGTGTTCCGTAATCGGCTTCGCTTTTTTAAGTGTACCCTTGTGTTGTATTTATATGAGGCGTGGTGTGGTCTCTGCCTTATTGAATAACATGGAAAACAAGATCGATAACACGATTAAACCACTGGTTTTTAGGTACCTGTAGTTTAACAGGTTTGTATTGGATTCAAATTATGTAATTATGATTTATGTAATGTATGTTTCGCTGTTGCTGTACCTTAATACTTAATATCAGATTAATTAATATTCCCAAAATCGGTAAATTACGTGTCGGTTAAAACACAGGTTTGACGACAGGACTAGCGTAGTGCGCTGTAGCACGGTTTCTTGTCTCGAGTTCCGTGCGTTCCATTCCCGGTGGCCTCAATTCTGGAAATGATATTTTCCAAATTAACGGTAAGAGAGAGAGGAGACGCCCCTCAACGCCCCCCCCTCGACGCCCCGCGTCAACAAGGGTATTTTATCCTTACTTCGAGACCAGGACAATTGGTGTGTTGTCTAGCGCATATTTATTATACAGGGTTACTGGTTAAGTCGACGTAAATCCTATAAGAAGTTGTAGTTTACATCATTTGTGACTGGTTTGATCATGAAACACCATTCCCCAAACTCAATCGTTTTAGGTAGGCAGCTGATATGTGGTTTTATTAGTTTCAACACTAAAATCGCAAGTGGGTGCAGAAACTGGTTCGTAGTAGACGATTGATAGTAAATAAATCCGTAAGAAGTATTTTTTTCTTTTAGGAATAATAAATATTATATAGTAAGTAGTATGGTAGGTTTTTTTAAGACTTACGACCTTTGTTCAAGTAGGTACCTACACTGACGCATCACTGTCTAGCTGTCTTGTCGTGTTTACATCACAAACGAAAATAAATAAAAGTAAGAATATCGCTACCCTCGTCATGTTGGCGTCTACTTGTAGGCCAGTAGAATAAAACAAACAAAACATACAAATCTGAGTTAAATCCTACAAAACCGATGGACAGGCCACTTTACGCCGTTGCTAACTGAGCGCATCGACGCCTGAGTCACTTAGCTCCTCGGTTTACTGAGTTTAAACTTCAAACTTCAAATTATTTATTGCATTCATGCTGTACATTGTGGGTCTTATTTAAATTAAGTTCAGAACATGAACCCTGTAAGGGCACTGCAAACCGAGAACACTTACAATATTTAAACTATACAATACAACAGCCATTTCACACTATCATTATCAATAACACTCATCTTATTCCATCCATTATTTGTTAGGGACATGTATTTTCATTATAAAACTCTGACAGCGAATAAAAACTTTTTTCATTAAGATATTGATTCAATTTTCTTATATTTTTACTGATATTTGTTTCTCTTTGTGAATGAATTGGAATTTCGTTAAATATTTTTACAATCATGCCAAAACTAACCGACTTTACAATCTTCAATTTCGAATTTGGAAGTGCCAATTTTTCACGAGGTCTTAAATTTTGTGACCGCACATACAGAGGGAACAGTTCTGGGTTCTTTTTCACAAAAATAGAAGTTTAATGCATCCAGCTGGTCCTGTGCAGAGCCATTCCACAGATGGCAACAGTACTCCATACACGACCGAACTTGTGCTTGTTACAAGTGGAGCAGCTGATGGTATGTGGCTGGGTCTTTGAACATAATTATGGAGGTCCGTATCCTCAACAACTACCTCAACTTTCTTATGCCCCTGTGACACCTCAATGGCTGTGGGTACAAGCAGCTGGTTTTTCACAAATATGTAAAATACGTTCAGCTTTGAGAAGTATCAGCAGGAAAACGAGTAGTCCTAAAACTATCAATCTGTACGTCTACCACGAGTTGCCACTTTAAACTTACGTTATCGTTCGCGTAAAAAAAATTATATTGGGATTTGACATGACATGACAATGTTTAACCCAATACATTTTTTTACGCGAACGATAACGTAAAGGGGAATGGGTAATGCTGGCGTCATTTTTGAAAATCACGGCCACTCACCAAACCTTATTAATATGAAAGAACATATCGAGAGGAACAAACGTTAAATGTAGCACATATAGATAAAGTATATTGGAGCTAAGATATTAGGTATTGTATTTTTAACTAACTACTCAATTGAACTTGATCCATACCAAGAAAAAGGTAAAAAAGCGGCATTATTTATAATCCTTAAAACTGGTTATAAACATGCGACGCAATTAGGATTTAAGAAGGCTAGTTTGCAATGGCCAGATGCAATATTAGGCCAATGTTGTTCTTGTATTGTGGGTGAAAAGACTTTAAGGTCATTTTTTTATGTAATGTCTCTAATAACGCCGTTAAGAATCAATACCTCCTATTTACATATTAATCAAAAGAAAATGTCTGTCTGATGTCATTGACGTTATGGTGGTTTTTAATGATAGCTCGTGTTCCACTTCCTGCCAAATACTTAACATCTACTGCTTTGTATACAATATTATCATAATGGATATCTGACTTGATGTATTGCTGGATGTACTTTTATCAAAAAAATATACCCAGTACATCTTAAAGCGAAATTCTTTCCTCTCTTATTTCTGCATCCTCTTTAACAGCTGTTAAAGAGGTTGAGATAGATATGTTTCTTTATTAGGGCGCTATAAATCAGTGATAAAATTATTGCTGGCCGCTAAAAAAAAATGACGCCACGGGTCCATACAAAGTAACTCATACCCCTTTAAAGTGGCAACTCGTGGTACGTCGTACTAGTCTCATTCTATACAAAATGAAACCCTCGTGGGAGTTGTCCTGCGGAAAACCCTAGGATTGTCATCATCATCCGTGCGGTCTATCCCGGTTGTGAACTCACACTGGTGTGTGGGGTCCCAGGGTCCGCCTTTCTTATTTTCTTGGCCCACATCGCGCGGTCTTGAACCCAGGATATGACTATCCTGGGTTCAAGACCAGGGCAACAAATGAAGCCATTAGAACCATAACACCTTTTGTAGGATTTAAATCAGATTTCAAATCTAGTCCTAGTGGCCTATTGAATAAAAAATTACTATTATTTTTATTGCTTAGGTACGGAAAACACTGACATTCTCTCTGTCACAGCGAGGAGGTTGATTCAGAGATTAAGTTGAATGTCTAAGTGCTGGTAATAAATATGATGGCTTCGCTAAAAACAAAAACATCGTTATGAGCAAAGTTTCTCCATTAAGTTAAACGACGCCATAAGCATTGGTTAAATCTAAAGATTTTTAGTATGAATAGTTCAATATTACTTCAAGAATTTTCGGAAGAGCTGTTTTCGGTAGATGCTATAATATCAGTATCAGATAGCAGATAGCGGAACATCTACAACATTTCAAATACATTTGTTAGCTACATTAAAGGGTAAGAGAACTTTAAATTTCAGATATTTTTACTCAATGAACTGCAGTATATATTTAAATACTGCACTTAATTTGATAAATACAAATTGAACAAACAATGATTCAATATAATTTTGCCTTCCAGTTAAGCCTAGGCATTCGACCGAATGACTGAGTAAACCATCTAGCGGCAACATCCATCAACTGAAAGATGTAACGAGTGGAATAACTTGGAACATATGACGTCACGTCTGAATGACGGAGACAGCCAATTAAATATAATAAGATACTCAATAATATTATCACCGTTAGAGGACATTGCGACTACATTGAAGCGTAGTTTGAGCAAATTGTTTTTGTAAAATCTGATTAATTTACAATAAATATAAATAAATATGCGCCAGACAACACACCTCTTGTAATGGTCTCGAAGTAGGGATTAATATCCCTGTGTTACGAGGTACCACACAAGGAAATAAGCCAGGGGCGTCTCCCAGCACACCCAGACCCGAGTCAATTCAGAAAAGATCGTTTCCTGAATTGACCCGACCGGGAATCGAACCCGGGACACTACGGAAACGGAGGCAAGAAACCGTGCTACAGCACACTACGCCAATCGTGTCGTCACAATAGAAGATAATTGATTGAGAAGACAGATTGTTAACATAGTTTCATCTATGTTATTTCATAAAAATCGATACAGTAGTATCCACATGATTCTGGATCATACAAAGAGAGGTACAACTTATGAATGTTTTTGTTTTGGTATCGTTAACAAATTAATCAAAAAAAATTGAACGTACAGATTTTCAGCGGTTATTATGTTCATTTATAGATGGCGTAGCTTTTAATAGCACAGCCCAGGATGGTGTATACAGGGTGGCTCATTTAGATGGGTCAGTAGGGGTAATTCTTGATCTATAAGAGAAACAAAAATCTATCATAGGAGTCATGTTATCGATTTTGGTGACAACAAAATGCAGCATGATCGTTCCAGACTTGCTCATACTGACCTAAATGGGCAACCTTGTAGGTACAGAATTTTATCGCATACCATATACCTTACCTTAGGAAACGATTTGACTTTATATCATAAGTAATATGAAAAAATTAATGACCCGTTGAATATATGTTTCACAAAAAATTACAAAAAATTTACTGGATCGGTCAATAAGTAAGTTCTGAATCGGGGGACTGATCTGTGGAATCTTGTTAGTCATAATTAACGGCCCACGCATTTTCAGGGCACAGTCATTCATCAAACGGATTCAAACGGAATACAAACCGATTAAGTAAAATACTTTCTTACCATTCAATAATGTGTTTTTGCATTAATTCTTATTATGTATGATATATAGGTAACATGTAAAATAAAAAAAATAAAAAATAAATATCCCTGGACATTATTCCACACAGCGCCATCTAGCCCCAAAGTAAGCTAATTAAAGCTTGTGTTATGGGATACTAGACAACGGATAAACATACTTAAATACATTTTCTTTTGTAAATACATACTTATTATACATAGGAGACACCCAGACCAGTACAAACAGACATAAAAAAAAAACAAATAAAAAAAAAACTATACATTTCTGTCTATGTATAACTTATTTTGCTAGATGGATTTTACTTTGTATTTTTCTGTAATATATTCACGCTATCCGGTATTTTAGATTCATATACAGGTTGAACCGTGTTAAAAGGTAAGTCCACGCGAACGAAGTTAGTGGCCACTGTTAGTATTCAAAACGAGAAACTGTCTGACTGACGTCAGTGTCACATGTCTGCGAATAGTCGGAAAATACAAAAACTAAAAACGTTGAATTTTTTTTGCAAAATTCCTGTTATGTAGGCGAACACAAAAAAGGGTTGTTGGTGATTAAAACCTTCCAAGTAAAAGTTACATTTGTATGGAAAAAATAACTACTTAATGAAGCTATTGATGACATCGGCCTGGCATCAGCCAGGCCATCAGGCCTCGAAGTTTGAGGCGTATACCGGTTAAAAAAGAGATGTTATGTTTGATAGTAAATAAAATAACATCTACATCGACTATAGTATAGAATTGGGTATTTGACTTATTTTTTTTGATGTGTTATCAAAAAAGCTCTCAAAAACATAAACATTGGTAAAAAAAATATTCCGATAGCACTAAAACTCCCCGAGATATTTCAATTTTTGAAATTTGATAGTGACGTCACATGACTTCTATTTCTGTGTTTTGCAAAACATTTGTTCGACAACTATCTGAAATATTGCGTTTATGAAAATAGTTTCTTAACAAAAGTTGTTATAAATTGTTTAGATTATCGATTGGTATATTTTTTCTAATTTGCACTTTTAAAAAATGGGTTTGCAGGGCATGAAAAAAAATTGTACATAAGTTATGAATCTCAAAGTTTACATATTGCCCTTTTTAATGTATTTTTCTATAATATTGGATCATTATTAGAATCCGATGATGGTGCCATGACCCAATTCTTCAAGAGGGGTTTTAAAGTTTACGCATACGGTTTTACATACGCCTCCGTGGCCGAGTGGTTTCAGAACTCGGCCCGAAACCCGGAGGACCCGGATTTAATTCCCAGGTCGGGCAAAGTGTGTTTTCGGATCTTTTGGAACATAGCCCGGGTTTGTGATCACTAACCCGCATTTGGCAGGCGTGGTGCTTCAGCCAATACCCATCAATTGTAGCGATGACTTGCTTTCAACTATGGAGGCCTTTTCCCAACTGTGGGACAATACAATATACTCGTATAGGCTCTACTTTAATTTTGCTTTCACATAGTCGGTAACACGTGAGTGATTCCCATGGTCCTGGTGTTGCTGCACTTACCATCAGGCGGTCCGCGTGCTGTTCGCCAATAACGCAGTAAAAAACGGATCTGCTGATGTCCCAAATGTATATTTATATTATCATATTCGACGCAGACGTCACTTGGCGTGTGGGACTTGAGCAAAAATAACTTTTAAATGCCGTAGTAAGATCGTGTTTTCAGTTCACAACATTTAATGTCTGTCACGCAGAAAGAACTGATTGAATCCCAAGTCGGATGATTAAGCCCAACCCGCAATTACAATCCAACTGATTGGATGGGTCGTGTCGTGTGGACCCGCCGCGAGGAGAGAGGATACTGTGCTATTTTGAGGATTTTCTATTATTTACTACTTCAAAAGGACAAACAAAATAAAATGTAAACAAGTTTTCGGGCTGTGATATAAGGTGATTTGGACTATTTCTGCTGTCGGATTTTGCTAAGTCCTGTTTTTGTGAAGAAAGAGTATGAGGCCTCACACTCACTAAGCGTCCTATTTCTGTAATGAGTTTTCCAATCTCTATACCTAGACTTATATTAATTTGCTAGAAAAAACAAGGCAACAGAAAATTATGAGACTCCATCGTGTTGTTACGAAACTAAAAACAGAATATAATGTTTAGTTGGAAGATAAACTCATGTATGATTCTGACACTTACCTCAAGCATATCAGCGTACCTTCGAACGATCCGTACCCGTAACGGAAGTCAAGAATAAGAAATGAAATGCAGTATTTGCAGTATTTGTGAGAGCGTCGTGGCCTAGTGGTTAAGCAGTCCAACTTGGATCGCGGATCGTGTGGTCCCGAGTTCAAATCTGAACCAAAATCTTTGTGTTCATTGTTTAATTTCCGACTAACTCTCCGGTCATGGAAAACATCGATAAATAAGCCAAACGAACCCGGGTAGCGGCGGAAGGCTCACCATACCACGTTGGGCTCTAATACCATTGGTGAAAAATGGGCTTGTGGGTGTTCGTTTCACCATAACGGCAACAGTCATTTGCCTCTGACTACCCTGTTTGTGATAAAGTCGTGATGGTATGTATGTATGTATTTGCACGCAATGAATAATATTCATTGAAAAAATAAACATTTTAGATAATTTACTGCTGGACGTATTGCTACTGCACTTAAGTATAAACTGGAACTATTTCCATTAATTGTTAAAAGTAAAAACAGTTGATATAACCATTGTTATTATTGGTTTATAAGAAAATGTTCAAATGAACATTTGCTACACCCGTACAAGGTGACTAAGTTGAAAGTGCCCATTTTATTAGTAACCCCCTTGTAACACTTGGTTTTGCAAATAAATCTTTATTTTTATTAAGTGTAGCAGTTTTCTCAGCAAGAAACAACTCCGACACGGTGGTAGATTCGCATTATGTCTGTATACTGTGTATTTTTATATATCCATATTATTAAAGTTTATGTCTATTATTTAGTATTTGAAAATACTATAAAAGTCTTTTCAAAAAAGATATCTGACTTTGAGTACATGTAAGTTATAATTCTGTGACTTGAAGTTTGTGGTACGTACTAAAGTGCTCAGCTACTTCTGTTGCTGACCGTACCAAACTTTTAAATGAAAGGCATACGTTTAAAAAGTTTTAAATCGTTTATTTAATGGGGCGCGCATTCCCGCCATCATCCGAGTTTGAACCTCACTTTAACGACAAGCAATTTGTTGTAAGCCTGTTTGTCGAAATCGTATTCTGCTGTTCAGAAGGTTTATTTTTAATATTACAGGCCTGATTTATAAACACCATCAAATTGAAAATATGAGGATCTATTGTTCTGTTTGTCAACCTTCAGTACTAAAATGTTGAGTTATTAATGTTATTATAACTAAGTACTCAAAGTTATAAGAAATCACTAGTTTCGTTGATATCGCGCGACGTGAGTGGCAGCGGGCTCGCAGTCTCTTCACTTCCCGCCCGCGCTTTATTCAGAAGTTAAAATTTAATTTTGAATAAGTTACCACGCCGCACGAATAATCTGTTCGAAAAAAATATAATAATGTAAAAGTTAGAAAGCCTTTTTTAAAAAGCTGTCTTCGATTTCATCCTTCCATCCAAAATTTTGGGTGGTGTTTAGAAGTAACCCTGTATATTGACTCTGAGCCCCAAGGGCCCTTATAGTCGCCTACTCCAATGCCCCGATACCTTTCTTAAGCTACAGCTTTCGCTTGTCTTTGAGTTTTTCATCGCTTATTTGAAAAGTTCTGGGGCCATTACAATCCCCCAAAACTTGTCAAGTTCCCCTCTAAACTGCCCATAGCGAACAAACAATTCGTTTATGTGATCTTCCTTTTCCAGCCAGTGAGCAATTACCTGGCACTAATGCATCATCCAGGATGGATTTTTACCAACGAAATATACTAGGTACCCTTAGTTTGCTGCAAGATTCTGCGGTGGATGTGTGGAGTCTCACGCAAAGATCGCCTCCGTAACACCCACATCCGCGGCAGCCTTCGTGTTCGTGACATCGCAGACAAGCTGCAGGAGTGCCGCCTTCGTTGGTATGGTTATGTCTCACGGAAATCGGCAAACCACGTGGGCAACAAATGTCTGGCCATGCCGCCCCCGCCAGGTACCGGTAGAAGAGGTTGACCTAAGAACGTCGTTAAGGGTGACATGCGTGCCAACATACTCACCACTGAGGATACACAAGACCGCGCGAAGTGGGCCAAGAAAAAAAGAAAGGTGGACCCACACACCAGTGTGGGTTCACAACCGGGATAGACCGCACGGATGGTGATGATGATGACCCTCAGTTTAGGAAATTAACCGACCTTTTTGACGATACGATAACACAACGCCGCTGAAAAAACATTATCCGTTCTGGGAATTGAACCTTTCTTTTGGCTTTCATTTATTTTGGACTTTTATATTAAACCTAATTTTAATTGTTTCATTATTTTGCATATTGCTAACTTACATTTTGTAGCAAAATTACCTGAGAGTTTCAAGTTGTTTACGGTTTTGCATTATTTAAATAGAAGCACTGTTAGAATTTAATAAAAATATGCAAATCACAGTTATTTTGTTTCTGAACAGCCTTGTCGAGTTGTCATTTTGACACGAAAGAGATAAGTAAATTGAACAAGGCGACAAATTGGTATTTGAAAAGTTTCAAAACATTCACTGGAATACGAATAATCCAGTTACAGCAAATATCTATCAGATTTGTTTCGGTTCAATCAAGTTGTTTTAAAACGGCCATTTAAAGCATCGTTAAATCTTGTAATCTGAAATTAAATGATCTATTTATTATCTATCTACAACAGTACTTAGAACGATTAGAACAATTTGACTCTTATTATTAGATAGTTTTAAATCCATGCAATGGTCAAAGTTATATTTTATAGAAAGAAAAATATAGAAAACCATTCTTGACACGTCCACCAGATCTTTAACTTGAAGAGATGCCTGTGCTATTTATGAAACACATTTTATATTTGTATACTTAGCAAAGAAGATCATGACAACTAATTTTCTAACAAATATCAGTGGAAAAAAAGTAATAAGGCAACAATAGTAGATTGTTACACAAGGTGAGAAAGTTACCTTTCCAATGCACGAGATGGTTTGGCGCGCGAGCGTAGCGAGAGCGCTAATAGTTCGAGGGCATTGAAAAGGTCTTTCTTCCGAGGTAAACACTCTGCTTTTCATTACGAATATAAAGAAAGTAAATAAAAATCAGATACATAAGTTCAACCAAATAAACTTCTCACTCGATTTACGAAACAACTGAATGAAGTTTGAATAGTTGTAATCCCGCCTTTTTTTTGTCTGTGGAATTCAACCATTTTTTTTTTATATTTGTAACAAAGCATACTTAGACAATGGTGATGGAATTCCCCCGCCTTATTTTATTTAAAGTTTTTTTTTTTATTATTTTTATCGTAAATGCTTAGCTCAAATTTATTCAATTAAATACTAATTAAGAGAAACATACATTAATGAGTATATTCCTGCTTCGATTGTTTAAATAGTCATTTGAAATCAAGATAAAGAAATTTCAAATACAGCTGTGGCTGAATAAAATACATCGACTTACCGCAAAAGGAATGTCAAAATAGAAGATGACATTTGACAGTTATTTACTTTCAGCCCTAGGGCTGAAAAAAACTTTACAGCCCTAGGGCTGAAAGTGAAGCTTTCAACCCTATGCTCAGGCAACTTCAAGCGTACTTTCCGTGTATGAGTAATGAAAAACATAATAAAAAGGCTACTTCTGAGTGAGTTCTTGCTTAATGTAACTGTGATGTGCAGATTATAATAAAATCTATTTTATTTTCAATCTAATAATCATATACCGTTTGATAACTTGCATCATGGACTGACGTGGTCGGGCATGCGCTGGCTTTGGGAACTATTTGTTCAGTGTCCTCATTTAGAGCTTCGTAATCAACCGATTTAGAAAAAAGTAAAAAAAAAGTAAAAAAACATTTATTCACTTAAGCTTTTACAAAGAAGCACTTATGATTTTTTATTCAACCTATATAAGCGAAAACTTACTGAGTGGTACTCAGCGCTAACTACTGGTGCTAGGAATTTAAAGGTTTGCAAAGTTATCCTTCACTTAGAGAGCTTTTTAAGGAAATTGGTATCCTTACTGTAGCATCACAATATATTTACAACTGCATTGTTTTGGTAAAAAAAAATTTGGTCTCTATACTAAACACAGTGATATACATTGCAAAAACACTAGGAATAAGGATAAAATTGCGCTTTCACTCTTTAGGTTACAAAAAGTTTCAGGATCCTTTATGGGGCAAGGTATACATTATTACAACAAGATCCCAAAAGCTATTTGTAAGTTACCACTACATAGGTTCAAAAATCACATCAAAGCAGCTTTATTGAAAAAGCCCTTTTATACTACAAAAGACTACCATAAGGATAAAAATGCCTGGGTGTAAGCTCTCTGCTCGATGCGTGATTAGATAACTCTATTGTAACAGATGTTCTATTGTAATAACTAGTTAATACTTAGTTTGTACTGACTAACAATTATTCTTTCTTAATTGTTTAAATGACCTTAAGTTTATATTCTTTTATGTTTGTTTTTTCCATTGTTTTATATTCTTTAGATTAAACACTCAGTAGGTTTGTTTGTATCAAAATGACACATTGTACTTTACTAACGCCTGCTGTAAACCCAAAACAAGTTTAAAAGAGTAACTGCTGAGTTTCTCGCTGGTTCTTCTCAGCAAGAAACAACTCCGACGCGGTGGTAAAGTCGCATTATGTCTGTATACTGTGTACTTATATATCTATTTTATTATAGTATTTATGTCTATTATTTAGTATATCTTGCTTTAAATTTGACGATATAAAAGTACTTACTGTGAAAGTCTATTTGAATAAAGTTATTTGAGTTTGAGTTTGAGTTTCACCTTTATAAAACAAGTATAGGATCACTGTTACCATTTAAATTAACTTACCTACTTATTAACACTTTTAAGCAACTTATTAAAAATGAAAGCTAAACTCAACAAAAAAAATGCATGTTCAAAATTATTTAACCTTGTTTTTAGGATTCTACGGGGATTATATCATATCCTGTAAGTGAAATTGAAGCCTTTTCAATGCCATATTTATTCAAAAAAGGATTAATAATACGGGCAAATATTCATACACAATTCTTCATTCATTCAATAGTATAACGGATCATGTTGCGGCCAGTACGTCTACCACGAGTTGCCACTTTAAATTTAAATTATCGTTCTCGTAAAAAAAAATGTATTGGGATGACACATGACATTGTCATGACATGACAATATCAAATACCAATACATTTTTTTACGCGAACGATAACGTAAATTTAAAGTAGCAACTCGTGATAGACGTACAGGGCTATGTATGGTGTGTTGTTTAATGAACAAACCAATACAGCGTAATACTGGTAATACGTCCCACTGCTGGGCACAGGCCTCACCTGAAAATATGAATTGGAACCTGTATTTTTGATGTATTTTGCACTCACATTTGGTAAGTAACGCAGACCATTTCATTATGCCTCTCTGGTAAATATCAGACATGAGATTATTTTAATCAGTACACCTACTAAGACTTTACACCGACGATAGTCGCTAGCGTCTGCGTGACGTTTTTGTATAGGATTTCGGTACAGTGCCTCTAATGCATATTAATGGAACTAAAATGGCATACAACTCATTAAAATTGCTGTAGTAAACTCGTAAGGCAAAGTCATGGTAAATTTACAAAGTGCAAAGTGTAATTTGAAGATCGTTTAGCATTTCCAAATTCACAAGATTTAATGTGACACGCAAAGTGAGGCACGTGGCGATGTAAAACACATTATGGCAACGTACGTGCGGCAATTGGTCCAAAAGTCGAGAAATTCCGACATCCCGAGGGTACTTAGATAAAATATCCGGACTGTGATTTAGAGGCGCTAGACTATCGATGACTTCACTATCGGTAGTTGACCAAGAAAGCTAGCTTTGGTCAACTAGACACCACTAGTATCGATAGCTTGCGATACAATTGCTAAAGAGCGAACTTATTATTTTCAATTTATTACTCAATAAAATTCATTATAAATTATCCACAACGGATAGTAAATATATATGAAGCTACTTTTATAAAAAAAAAACATCGACTCCCTTGATAGTAAAATTACAATCCATACCATTCAACAAATTTTTACATTTAAACCGAAAGGTTACACTATCTCGGCACCGCAACAGCACCGCTCTAACCCGTTAACTTGCCATTCAAATTAGAGCTTTGAAGAATATAATAATAGCATATATTTTTTCGAAAAAGTGGTCGCGGCGGGCTGTCAGCGATGGCGGGTTGGAGCAGTGCTTTTGCCGCGCCGTGATAATGTGCCGTGAGTCGTCACCTTAATTCTGACTTAAGGTTGCCTGAAACACAATGTATGTTGCCTAAATTGTATATCAACTTAAATGAATTATTTTTGTCATAATTTGTTTGTGCAATAAAGAGAATCTTATCTTATCTGTATTTAAGATAGTTAAATCAGTCAATCAATCATTTATTTCCAAGAATACAATTTTACCGTAACTGCAAATGTCGTTAGTATTCTGCCTCCAAGCAGACGCTAATGTTTGTTAGTTTATTAAGTAAATTTGTCAAATATGAAAATATTCATTAAATTCACATTAGTAAAACAGCCAATTTTTACAGTTCTTAAAAAAGTCAATAAATTCTTTCAAATTATAAAAAGCAGTTAAGTAAGCTAGTCACATAATTTATTTTTGAACATATTCATTATCTTCAAGTAATTTTAGTCGTTGGGAAGTAAATAGTAAACATATATGCACATATTGAAGACATTAAAATAGTAGAGTCAATAAGTTTTCAAGAATGTTGGTTGAAATCTCACAATTTCTAAATATTTTGACCATATCGGAGACTATACTATCGATATTAAATATTACTATTGCGTGCAACACTACTGTAATTCCACTAATCAAATTCTTGGGGTCCACTGGGAAATGTAAATTTGCAAGGTTCCGGATATCGTCCCCGATGTAATTTTGTTCGGGCCATGGCATTGTTTACTGGGTTCGGTTAGGTCTGGATCATCGAGAAATTACTTGATTTCTCGTTTTTTCACTTGGAAATCGGCCTTGATTCGATTGACGCGTTTTTCAGCTTACCTTCAAGGGTATTTGAAGATTTTTTTAAGCCTACTAAACTTGCACAAGTCAATGTGACAAGGTGCAAAAGTGCTTATCTATGTCTCTTGCTCACTGTACAATGTACACAGTAATGTACATTGTGCAGTGAGCAACATTACTATGTACATTGTACAGTGAGCAACAGTCATAGATTAAGCACTTTTGCACCTTGTCACATTAACTCTGTGCAAGTTGTCATATCAATTATTAGGGAAATGACAGATGTCAGTTGTAACAACTATGACCATTACTATGACGAAGTACTAAAGTGTTCAGGTACTTCTGTTTCTGACCGTACCAATCCGCTAAGCGAACAATATTTTAGTGATTTCTCAGATTTCACGAAGGACCGTTCCTAAAATGCGTTTGAGCAACAAACCATCAGCGGTAATCAGATTTTAAGCCCCCTAGGGCAAGACTCTTGAAGTCAAACTTGATATCTTATTTAAGGCTGGGATTTAGCGCGCCGTCTGATAGAGCATTCGGTGGGCCACTGATTAGTTCTGCGCGAACGGAATAACGCCGCGGCTTACTTCTGTTTTCGTGTAATGATTATGAAATGACATAAGACATTTTTTTTTTATATAGGACTAGACAGTCATTTGATCGCAATCGCACCTGATGGTAAGTGACGATGCGATCTTTGATGGTACATGTCTGCCTAGTAAATGCCTATTCACTCTTGTCTTGAATTAAAAAGTTTTAAAAGTTGTCGACCTAGAATATACAAAGACCTATCTATATTAATATATGTTTTAAGTGCAAAATGTTAATAATGAATATGTGCGAGTAAAACAAAAAAATCGTCGACGTACTTCTTTGTGTTTTTTTATCGGTAAAATTATGATATATCGTGTTTTGGAAAGTTGTCGCCTTAGTTAAAGACACTGACCTACCCGTACAATCTTGTACTTGCTAAAATATATTTCAATTAAGTAGTCATCTACAAACAAAGTCGATCAAATATTGTCAATCTTGGGAAAGCATAGCCTTTTCAACAACAAATTTAATGTTACACACCATGTGTTAGTTGGTTCCCGTCGCGTTAAAAAACTCTTTTAATGGACTCGTACAATGAAGCGGCGATTGAACATTATTCTGTCTGTCTGTCCCTGTAGCTTATCTCAGTAATAATTTTTCTAATGGCTTGCTCGATTTTCCTTAGAAAAAAAAGAGTTAGTCAAGGACAAGAAAAGAGTCAGTTTAAAGTTACTAGATCAAGTGGGGCATCACTTTAAAGAGTAAGAGTCTGCGACAATCTTTTGCCACGATCTGTCCGGTAACTTGTTTGCTACAGACATAATATGAAAAAAACATTTCAAAGGGAAATACTCGTAGTTGTTAGTCACGGGATGTTTACCATGTTTTTTTTTACGATTTTCCGATATTTCGGCATTGTTGCAATTGCCATGATCACGTAGTACCTGAAGATCTTGCGGTAACTCTACAAATGAATCCATAAATATACCTTACGTAACTCAGCAAATCGTTTAACTTTCAGATGGAGTAATATTTCAAAAGGTTTTATTGCTAATACTAGTTTCTGGCTATGGCAAGTAGCTTCTTTTGATCCCATTTCAATCATCACGACAGTTGGACAGGTAATGCTGCATGAGCGGTATCAAGGGTGCCACCAGACGAGCGACATGACAGACGACCGTCACGAACTCGCAACTCACAAAAGTCGCCAATGATAGCCAAGTCACCGCTACGTGTCGTGACATTTTCGAACGCACCACGATAGTCTGCGACTATCCGCTAGTTAAAGTCGCCTGCCAGTGTCGCAGACAGTCGCCAGCATCGTCGCTCATTTGTCAGCACCCTAACAAGGAAAGGACCCTCGTCAACGCTACCTCTACCCGGAACTATCATGGCACGTGGCAGTCCAGATCAGCTTTGCAGTTCAAAGCTAGTGATTTCTGCTGTGTGGATGAAGTATTGGGTAAGGTAGGTTGGAGGTTAACTCTACAGATAGTTTTAAGGAAGCTAATCAACGTTTGAACTCAGTGAGGAAATAATGAAATTTGAAATTGTACCTTGTGTCGCTTAATATATACGAGTATAATGATTATGTGGCTCGAAAATCCAGGATATTAATTTCTATTTTTTTAACATAGCCTGATAAAATATCACTTAATCCGCATTCAGCAGGCGTTTTGATTGGAACAATGGCCATCTATTGTTGTAATGACTTTGGGAGCTTAAATCGTAGTTTGGCTGCGTGTGCCAGACGAGGCGAACGCCTCAGAAAGGAAATCGCTTGTTCCCCATACATTGCATACCCTGAAACGCACAGCAATGAGAAAATACTAGTTGTGTTAAGAATCATTCACAAATTCTCATCAGACTTATTTATTTATTTATTTATTCTTTATTGCACAAAGAAAAAGTACAATTGGCGGACTTAATGCCTAATGGCATTCTCTACCAGTCAACCACTGGGCGAAGCAGAAATCGTGTTGGCGGTGTCTCATAAAACCGGAAATAAAATATACTATTAATACAAAAATCATACTTATACCAAAATTATACATATTACACATACATATTCATAATACATAAATTTAAAGAAACATACACTAAATATCCTACCTAAATCTTAAAATATTGCCTTGAAAGGAGAGAGGTTTGGTTAAATGAGTTAAGGTTTATCTAAGAAGAAGTTATGGATTGTTCTTTTGAAGGAAAACCTACTGGTCGACAATTTAATTTTATTAGGCAGCGAGTTCCATAGCCTAATGGCAGCTAATGTGAAAGAATTCGACATATGGGAAGACGTATGAAGAGGAGTATGAAGCAGCAAAAGGCTATGCGAGCGCTGGTTGCGCGTGCTGCACTCGCCCCTATACTTAAAATTACATTTCAGATATCTGGGGGAATTGGGATTACTAAGAATATTAAAAAGTAAACAGAGCGTTCGAGAAATCCTACGGTGACGAATTTTAAGCCATTTTAATTGAGAACGAAAGGGAGAAATGTGGTCGTATTTTCGTACACCATAGATAAACCTAATGCAACTGTTTACCAGACGTTCAAGTTTATCAAGGAGACCTTGGGACAGATTAGAAGTGCAAACGTCTGCATAGTCAATGAGGGGCATAAGGAGTGCTTGTACTAAGATAATTTTGGTGCCGAGAGGAAGAAAGTTTTTGAATTTATATAAGGAGCGTAAGGAAGCAATGACTTTTCTGCTCGTTTCAATAATGTTTAATAGACTTTTGCTGAAACACGGACAACTTTAGGAACCATGGCAAAATGTATCAGATTTTGAGGTTATACTTAATCATAAACGATGTACACTTTTTGTTAGGTTCTGATAGATAAATTGTTTACCTCTATGTAAGAACTTATGTGATATGAATTAAATGAACCTAAAATACAATTATTTATTACAACTTCAAATCGAAAAATCATTATTGCTCAAATTCATTTTGTTATAGGTAAGTGTTGGCATTTACTAAAGAAATAACAACAAGCAGACGTAATACATTCAAGTTCTTAAATGCTTGAGACAAAACACAATTATGGCGCGATCTAAATGAGCATAACCCTATCTGTTGGTATTACTTGAAACTAATTGGGTCATCACTTTTGACAAACCGCCCACCAATCATATCCACCACCAACCATATCAAATTAAGTATCTAGTAGTTACAGAACTTTTAATTTTTCGTTTCTAACCACAGGTTGTTCATTTACTATGAATAATTGCTAATAAAATAAAATAGAAGAATTATAATGAAGGGACATTCTAGGATACTTTTGATGATAGGATACTTTTGCCATTTTTTTTTCTAGTGTTTTCCTCCCTAATGCGCCAGTACTGGACGTCTGACAGACTGTTAGTTGTGATAGTAAACAGACAGGTGTATTTTCTTCCGCAAATATTAATATAAGCGAAATAACAAGTGACGAAATCTTAAGCAGTCTGCGCTGTTTGAAACCGTCGGGGATTGGCCCTTATGGTGTACCAGCTTTTATTCTAAAGGCTTGCAAAAGTCTTCTTTTGGAGCCTATATCTCATCTTTTAAATTCATCAGTCTCGTCTGGCGAATACCCTCAAACCTGGAAGTTGTCTCGTATGACGCCGATTCCTAAAAGTAGTGACGCTCTTAATGTGGAAAATTATCGGCCCATTGCAATATTGTCGTCGATTCCTAAGCTTATGGAATCTGTACTTCACAAAAAAAATTCAGCACAGGTTAAACCATTTTTAACAGATTCCCAGCATGGTTTCAGGAGTAACCGTTCGGTTGACACCAACCTCCTGTCGCTTGTCGATACCATCTCATGTCATATAGACAGTGGCAGATAGATTTATGTTATTTACTTCGATTTCAAAATGGCATTCGATCGCGTTGATAATGATGTGCTGTTAGATAAGCTTAGTAATTTAGGATTCACTCGTAAACTGCTGAACTTTTTTTCTGATTACCTTCGAGACCGAAAGCAATTTGTTAGGCATGGATGCTACGAATCTGATCAGTACCACATTCGTTCAGGTGTAAGCCAGGGCTCTATCCTGGGCCCACTTTTGTTTGTGCTCATGATTTACGACCTCGAGTTGGTTCTTTCCCATTCCTTCTGCCTTCTCTATGCCGACGATTTAAAGATAATACTGGATAAAGGAAAGCAGTCTGATCAAGAGAAGTTGCAGGAGGATATTGAGTCCGTATATAAATGGTCCTTGACATATAAATTGGTTTTTAATTATGATAAGTGCTGTGTCATGACTTTTTCCCGGTCCAAAGAGCCAATGTACTGCGAATATAAGTTGGGTCCCAAGGTTATTACCAGAGTGCATGAGGTAAAGGATCTCGGAGTTCTGTTCGACCCCAAGCTGACTTTCCATGCACACGTGAAGAGGATAGCTGCCGATAGCTTCAAGCGGTTGGGTTTTGTTATTCGTAACTGCAGGGAATTTCAGAATGTTGGCGCCATTAAACTACTTTACATGGCATTGGTTAGGAGTCGATTGAAGGCAAGTTCAACAGTCTGGAACCCTCATGAATCTTCATACACTTTGATCACTGAAAAGGTTCAAAAGGCATTCTTAAGATGTTTGTACAAAAAAATCTATGCTTATTTCATTTCTATATCCGACTAGTTTCTTGTTGGGTACACTGGGTTTTAACTCTTTGCAAGTGCGACGTAACTTTAATTTAATTGTTTTTATCTGTCGATGCCTACGTGGTGAATCTGACTGTCTCCAGTTTGTGACACGTTTATGTAGATTTTTCGATCGTGCGACTTATTTGTTGACAAACCCTGCGTAATTGTTAAAGTTTGTTTAACGTTTTGTGAGCGTTATAATAAATTATAAATACTCGTATGTGTATGTACCTAAACTAAATTGTACAATGCTTTGGTGTTTATTTACTGTTATGTTGTGCGATTTTCTTATCATAAATAAATAAATAAATGTACTTCGGGGCATGCACCGCAAGAAAATTCACACGTTACAGCAGCGCTGACAGCGCGCGACAAAATTATCTCATGAGCGCATCTTAGCGCTACTGGACACGTCAGGGCGTTTCAACGCCGTCGGGATTATTTCGCCCACACGTGTAGATTAGCACACCAACATTGGTCATTGGCACGTATCGGACGATTTACTGCCTTCACTCTGTGGTTACCTTCAATATGCAAAAGGATGTCCTTTTCTGTATTTTTTCTCACACCACAGATATCTAAATAGATAACGCAAGACACTGAGTTTGGATGAAAATGAAGCTTTCACTTATAAGACGCTTAAGGCGCTGCGCAAACCAGTTTCCAGTTACCGACACCGAAAATGTTTCCGTATGCGAAGGGGTAGATGATTTCATACTGGTTCTATAGAAATCAAATGTTCATCGGTAGCTTGTATTTGACACAAGACACAAAAATGTCCAGTGTTTGCGCCCTGCCGTATGCGCAGGGAGTGAATGATTAAATTCCATGCTGGTTCTATAGAAATCAAATGTTCATTGGTAGCTTGTATGTGACACAAGACACAAAAATGTCCAGTGTTTGCGCCCTGCTGTATGCGCAGGGAGTGAATGATTAAATTTCATGCTGGTTCTATAGAAATCAAATGTTCATCGGTAGCTTGTATCTGACACAAGACACAGAAATGTCCAGTATTTGCGCCCTGCCGTATGCGCAGGGAGTGAATGATTAAATTTCATGCTGGTTCTATAGAAACCAAATGTTCATCGGTAGCTTGTATCTGACACAAGACACAAAAATGTTCAGTATTTGCGCCCTGCCGTATGCGCAGGGAGTGAATGATTAAATTTCATGCTGGTTCTATAGAAATCAAATGTTCATCGGTAGCTTGTATCTGACACAAGATACGAAAATGTCCAGTGTTTGCGCCCTGCCGTATGCGCAGGGAGTGAATGATTAAATTTCATGCTGGTTCTATAGAAATCAAATATTCATCGGTAGCTTGTATCTGACACAGGAGTTTGTGTGTGTGTGTGCCCTGCCTAATGTAATAATCTTTCTACCTAGCGACTAGATTCATAAAACTAGTAGCAATGCTACATTTGTCCAATGCAGCTCACAAATTGATCAACAAGGTCCAATGTACCGCGACCAGTTTAATAGAAATTGCGATAAATCACTGCACTTTTTCTGTTCGTATTTATTCTTGTAACAAAGCCCCGCTTGAAAGAAATATTTTATGCTGAATTCATGTATCACGAATGCAATACAGCCGAGGGCCTCGCTTGAAAAATCAGACGATTTATCGCAATTTCTATCAAAATGGTCCAGGTACATTAGACCTTGTTGATAAAAGCGTACTCCTTTCGCGTGCTTTGCTGTCGCACTCTCGTTCACTCTGTCTCTAGAGTCTAGCTAGACTATGCGTCTAATAATAAGTCTCTTAGTTATAACTGTTTAAATTGATGTCAAGGAATTTTAGAACTTCTGCTTTAGGTTTAACCTATTTTAAAATTATTTCTCCATGGTTTAATTTGTTTCGCTAGAATAAAAAAATGGGCCCCCTGTCCCGATTAGAGATGTGACGGATATCCGGTCACTACCCTGTATCCGGCCTTTTGTTACTATCCGGCCGGATAAATAAAAAGCATTTATTAATTTTTAGAAATTGATAATGTACCTAAAAACAATAAATCCCGCCAGACAGCGGTGCACCAATGTCTATTAATAAAAAGGACCTCACTCAGCGAATGCCTGGGCCCGATAGGCTCAGGCGCTGATTTTCAGTGGACCCTTGGTTGTCTTATAAATAAACACATACAGTCTATTTGAATAAAGTTATTTAAGTTTAAAAACAAAATAATTTATATTTAGACACAATATAATATTGTGTAAGAATCAAAATTCAAGGAACGTCATTCTTCTGATACATAAACAGAAATTGCACGGTTCTGTTCATGCAAACATTCGGGAAAATTATAATTTTATTTCAAAGCGTTGATACCTCTTGATAGAGTGTATGCTTATGTAAACTCAGGTCTGTCTGTATTTAATTGAGCTTTGTCTAACTAGATTGACTAAAATGAGTTAAACAGATGCACATCTTGACGTCACCTCATTGATCTCCTTGTCTTCCTTAGCGGTTCCAATATTTTAACCATTATGTGTAATGAGAAGTCGGAACCCGCGGAGTTAATGGGAAGCCGTCCATCTTTCACCGCAAAATGGGGAGTTCAATGAAGAAAATTATTATTTAAATTATGTCTGCTGTTTGTTCCGATTTCAATTACGGTTTTCTCCATGTTTTATGCTCGTAGTCGCAAGCAAAGCAAGTTTTCGTTACAAACATACCCTAAACAAGTATGTTTGTACCGCAAAAAAACTTGCTTATTGAATGAAAAAAAAGTTTAATTAATGCGAATATATTGTTAAAAATTCACATACAGTTTAGAACAGCCAGTTTTCTGGTTATGAATTGTCGATTGTCAAAGTCACAGAGATAAATCACGTCGAGTTAGGCATTGTTTTTTATTGCAATTGTACCGTACCCTTTTAGGAAGGTGGTCAAAATTAGGTGGGTAAGTAATACAATAATAATTTTGAATAAATGTTTATAAATACTAAAAATAAAAATAGGTAGACCCAGGTAGTGGATCCGTAATTGGCAACCGAAAAATTATTAAGTCCTAAGTTAATCAAAACCACTGTCCTTGTTGACGTCCGGTGGAGCGCGGCCGGCCTAGTTTGTAAATGTCCAGATAGCGGGATTATAACGCGGTAGTATTCAGCAGCTTATCGCAAGCGCGGTGCAGGAGCCATACTTCTACTCAGTATTGTAGTCCGGAACCGGGACCCCGATGTCGGGGTAACACAACACACTGTTAAATATTAAAAGTTGAAAAAGAACAATCAACGACACTCGTGGTTCGTCGTGATTAGATAACGTTTATCAAAGTGCGTGCGTCCTTGCGTTTAGATAGCTTCCTCGGACTCTTGAGACGATATCATAAGGTGAACTCATACACTCGGCCGAACCTGTTTCTACGCAGCGTTCGCTCATCGTTCACGTGAACAGAAATTACGAAAACAATGCGCCCGAGTTTGTGTCCTTAATTTTCCCAATTCTAATTTATTTTTATTATTTAAGAAATAAGATAAGTTTTATGATTTATATTTTTTAAGTTAGTAATAAGTTCTATTTTTCTAATCTTATTCATAAAGACTGTAACGAACCGTTACACAATTTAAAAACCACCATTCTACAAGCTGATTTATCTGATGATTATCAAAAGACTTACAAGAACGAGATTGCAAACTCAGTTAGTGATGTTGCGTTATTTTGTTAGTGTTTGATTTTTTCAATTAACTTTATTTTTGCTGATGGGGTTGCGACGTTTCTGTAGTGCCTCAGGGATGCTGGCAGAAGCTGGAGTTGATAGCTTTGCGGCTATTCTCCGAAAACGCATAGCTTCCCTGATCCACCGAGTGCGGAGCAACTCCAACAGCCTTCTGCAGAGTGTTGCGGCGAGGCTGGACGTGGACAGTGCTATTATGCAGCACTGGACTCTGTTGCACCTAGCCAAAGACACGAAAATAACATTTCGGGAGACATGATGTATTTTAAGTTTACTAATATAGTTTTTTAAGTCCTTACCTTTGTTACTACACGTTATGGGTAATTTCCGAAGTAATTGTTTTTTTTTATATTTTTTTTTTTTTAGATTTTCATGCAAATAATATCTACTGACTGTTCGACTGACATTGTATAGTGGGTGACCTTGAAATTGATGTCAATTATAAAAAAACACTAACATAGTTACTACAGTTATTACTGATTATGTCATATCGTTTTGTAAGTCTGTTGATAACCACCTGGTATGAACCATTCAGCTAGCAATTTGATCCGTTGCCTCCTTCCTTGCCAAAAACTCCATTCTGATTGGAACGTCTGACGCTAATGGCCAGCTTTGTTTGGATTTGATGGTTACCCAGACCAGCGTGCACTAAGAATTTCGTTTACTACGTGAGGATATTGAAAATGAGAATGGCTTAGAATCACATCAGTTTGGCAGGCAAAGAAGCATTATTTTTTTTCTGTAAATAGTAAAAGTCTCCTAGCTTTACCAAGCGAAAATTTAAATTAGAACCTGCAGATAAGTACTAACTTAATCTAAGTCGGGTCGGTGAGTTCCATTTCTATAGCCTTTATATTTCGCGGTCTCCTTTCCGAGAAGTTTTCAAAAACCAAAATGGGCTCTTCAAGTCACAATCAGTTCACTCTAGAGAATCTTGCATTTTGCAAGTGAACCTAGGGACGAACTTTCATAGCTTAGTCCTCAAAAATTGTATTCCGTCAGACATTAGGCCAATTCAGTTGCGAAAATGATGGACTTAGTGCCATCACATATAGTTCGGCGTCAAACCTCCTGATGGGATTCTTGAAGAATCATACCAGCAAATTGGAAAGTGTAATGTCCGAAAAGAGATACTAAATGGCTTTGCACCTTGCATGATATATATATGTATATTTTTACTTAAAATGGGTTTTGCGTTTGGCCTCAGTCTTGCCTGGTAGTAAGCAATGACGAGGCCGATGGTGGTACACGCTTACCCAGAGATTTTCCTAATCGCTCTTGCCTTGAAGATACCAAGGGTTGGAAGTATCCCGGAACGCAGACGCAACAGAGAACGTTACACTCACTATGTGTGTAGTGTGTGGTCGCCCGTAGCTTGCTACCAACAGCTTATCACAAAATAAACAACAGATGATTTAATCAGTAATCTCCAATCGGGTTTCAGGCCAGGCCACAGTACTACTACTGCTCTTCTTAAAGTCCGACTCTGAAATCCTCCGTGGATTTCAGAGCCGGATTAGAGAATTCAAAACTCACTGTTCTCGTCCTGATAGACTTCTCTAATGCTTTCAATGCCGTGAATCATGATATTCTGCTTTCGATTCTTTCCCACCTGCGTGTTTCTCCACCGGCCTTGAAGTGGTTTGCTTCGTATCTTTGTGACAGGCAACAGGTTGTCCGTGTTAAACAAAGCATTTTCCGACTGGTGTGTCCTTAACTCTGGAGTCCCACAAGGAGGTATCCTCTCTCCGTTACTTTTCTCCGTCTTTTTTAATTTTGTTACGCTCCATCTGCGCTGTTCGTACCACCTTTATGCTGACGACCTGCAGCTCTATGAACGATGTGGTGCTGATCAATTCGAGAAGACCGTTTATGCTCTGAACGAGGATTTAAACCGCTTATATGACTGGGCCAACAATTTTTGGAATAGCAGTAAACCCCTCAAAATGCCAAGCCATTATTATAGGTACTCCGCATCTCCTGGCAAAGGTTAGTAATGGGGCTAATGCCTTGCTTAAATTTAATGGAGCTGTGATTCCCTTTTCTGGAAATGTTAAAAACTTAGGCCTATTTATTGATAGTACATTGAGCTGGGACAAACATATAACCGAAACTAGCAGAAAGGTGTAAGCTACCCTTCGAGCTCTCTACCGTCTCAAAAATTTTCTCCCTTCTGGCACTAAGGTACTTTTGGTTCAGGCGCTGGTGTTTCCCATTATTGATTACGCGGATGTCTGTTGCTCTAACTTATCCCAAGCCTCTCTCAACAAATTAGATCGTCTCCTCAACGGGTGTCTCCGCTTCATATTTGGAGTACGAAAATATGACCACATCTCTCCATACCGGGCCCAACTGAAATGGTTGACCATCCGCAAGCGCAGAGAGTTGAGAACGCTGTGCTCGCTCTTCAGTATTCTGCGTGATCCAAATTCTCCAGACTATCTCAGGTGTAAATTTCAGCTGAAGGGTGATACCAGTTTTCGTAGACAGCGCTCATGCAATGTGCTAAGACTGGAGACTCCTGCTCATAGGACAAGCCACATCGATCACTCTTTTGTTCTCACAGCTGTCAGATTGTGGAATAAGTTGCCAGACACTATCAAAATGTCACCAAGTAAAGCCATGTTCAAAACAGCAATCCGTGATTTTTTAAGAAATTCTCAGTAGTTTCCACTGTTCATCATCTATTTTATTTTATTTTTTTTCCATAATAGTGAGTATGTTATATATTATGTAAGTATATATTTATTTATGTTATGTATTTCTATGTATTATATTGATTAGGTTGTATCTGTCGTTTTTTAAGAATTTATAAAATCTTTGTATTTAATTTAATTTCCTATTCTAAATGAACATTTTGGACCGCCAACAGCATTTCTGTCTCATCCCGATGGTTGACTGGTAGAGAATGCTTTTAGCATTAAATCCGCCTAATGTAATTTTTTCTGCATTGAAGATTAAATAAATAAATGATTTCGTATTCTCCTTACTTCAAAGCAGTTTTCATGAGTCATAAAACTACAAAATGATCTTAATAAGCCACCTGCACTGCACCAAAGCTAGTGTAATAGTTATACCTATTGTATCCAACTTGAAACAGTTAATCCAATAATTAATCAGGCTCTGAAACCTGGAACCAGATTGGCAGAATTCCAGCTTTCGTTCTTTATTCAAGTGCCGGGAAACACTGAACCGGCCGAAAACAAAAAACACCTCTCAACCGACTTTAAAAAAAGGAGGAGGTTCTCAATTCGACTGTATGTTTTTTTATGTTTGTTACCTCATAACTTTCGACTGGGTGAACCGATTTTGATTACTCTTCTTTTATTTGGAAGCTGGTGCTTTTCGAATGGTCCCATTTTAATTTGGTCTAGTTCTGACAGTGGCATCCATGAGAAAACCATATAAGTCTTAAATCTAGATAGACAAAATGCGCGACAAATGGACGAATAACTCAATATTACGCTAACCGATTTTGATAATTCTTTATTCATTTGAAAGCTGATGGTGCCCGTGTGGTCCCATTTTAATTTGGTCCAGTTCTGACAGTGACATCCATGGGAAATCCATATAAGTCTTAAATCTAGATAGACAAAATGCGCGACAATTGGACGAATAACTCTGCTTCTTTTTTTATTGGAAAGGATATACTTCAAGGGTAGTTTGATGAGTGTTCGGTTAGGTTCTGATTATGGGATCCATGACAAAGTAACGGAACTCTTCAATTCTTAGGAGCAATCGGACGATACTTTTTCGATGTATAAAATTAATAAGAACTATTCACTGAAAATCAAGAAATAAACAAAAATTTTAACATAAAAACACCAACATCAAAAAAAACTATTCCAAAACAAAGCACTAAAAACTAAAGAAATAATTGCGTATTCTTCTAAAAATTATACGATAATATAATGTAGGCACAATTATTGTTATTGTTGGAATCTGTGTTTAGTTTTAGAAGAATACGCAGTTATTTCTTTACTTTTTTTTTTTGACGACCGACTTGGTGTAATGGTTAAGAAGTTGGCTACTACACCAGAGGTCGCGGGTTCGATCCCCGCACAGTACAAACATTTGTGTGCATGAACATGTCTGTTTGTACTGGTCTGGGTGTCTCCTATGTATAATAAGTATGTATTTACAAAAGAAAATGTATTTAAGTATGTTTATCCGTTGTCTAGTATCCCATAACACAAGCTTTAATTAGCTTACTTTGGGGCTAGATGGCGCTGTGTGGAATAATGTCCAGGGATATTTATTTATTATTATTTATTTTTAGTGCTTTGTTTTGGAATAGTTTCTTTGAAGTTGGTTTTTTTTTTGTTAAATTTTTTGTTTTTCTATCTATACTATATCTACTAATATTAAAAGGAGGAAATATTTGACTGTTTGTTTTTATGCTTTGAATAGGCTCCAAAACTACTGGACCGAGGTGAAAAAAATATTCTGCCGTTAGATTATCCCTGATGATATAGGCGACAGAAAGGAGTCTGAACATTTGTGGCATAGGTCACTAGCTGCCATGTTGTTTTTTTCTTGATGTTTCCGCGCACAGTGCAAATGGTATAATATATTACATTGTAACAACCCCCCCTCACCAACTCACACCTACTTCAACATTTTCCACATTTTATAGAGTTTAAAAACTTCTACTACGCAAATCAATATGGATAAACATATCGATATAAATTATCAATAATTAAAATAGACACATGATCGAACATGTAACTTGAAGATAAAATGGCGAAATGGTTGTGATCGTCTAATAGTGGTAGAACCGTCTACGTTGTGTTGTGTAAATAGTATTTATTACTGTAGTAACTCAATATTCTTTTATGAGGTATGTGAGTGCTAATTATGAGATTGATTGGACAATTATGAGTCTACTATGCTATCTAAAACTGTTTCAGACATTCTATTCATTACATGACTAACTAACTCACCTAATCGAAGACTAACATAAAATCAAAGACAGTGAAATTAGTAACTCTTCAGAAGTACCTAAGTAAATAAGAATAACGAGTTTAAAATGAATTTCTGAATTCGGAACCAAGTATATATTATTCTATGTACGTACCCAACAAATATTGATTATGATTTTAAATATAGTGCAGAGTTTGATATTAGAGTGAAAAGCTGATATTTAGAATCATTAAATATAGTTAAAAGAATCAAAATATTCTAGGAAATTTCTCCAAAGAAGCATTCCCTTTGGAGGTGGTCATAACGAGCTCCACCCCGCTCCAGACCGATGAAGGCCAACCAGCTCGCGCCTCCCCCCGAAATAGGATTGAGGATATTTGTAGGGACAGTAATAGACTGTGGTGTGACAATGTGTAGAACACAATTGAAACACTGAATTGTAGGATTGTAGCAGGATGTCAAACCCAGCTCCAACGTAACTCATTCTGTAGATGAATCATCATTAATTAAAATGAAATAATTCAATATAAATCATTGGTAGCATAATACTTCATGACTTGTCAACATGTACATCATGTTGATGACGATTGTAGATAAACATTCACAAAAGCAGACTTTGGACCGGATAATATAGTACTCATCAAAAACATCGTCTTTAGGGTGAAGATAATTCAATTCACGAAGACTTAACAAAATACTCGAGTCAATGGACAGCTAGGTCACTTACAGGAAAGCTAGTATGAAGTTTGAGTTTGTTTGTGTGGGGAAAAAGCATATTTGTTATCAATCAGAATACCACCACTAATTTGTTTAATTTGGTGTGGAAAAGGTATTGGCTTATAGCAGAATACCGCCACTGTATATGTAGAGTAAGGCGTGGTACATGGCGTTACTGAGAGATAAGATGCCTCCACATATTTGTAGATTTGTAATATTTGATGTAATCTGAAATGTACATATTCACAGCCACCAAGCGGCATCACCACCAAGACTCAGATTGAACTATATAAAATAGTCATTAATTAGCTTTGCAATAAATCTTGCAGCTAGGTTTGTAGGATAAGGTTTAATTTAAACTGGGATAGTTTAAATTATTATGTTTTGGGTTTTAAGTGAATCAGCACTTATATATAGTTGAATAACTGTTGAAATAAACAGTGTTTAGTAATAGGTTAACTAAACCAATAGTATTTTCCAAAAGCAATCTAAGAACCTTAGTCAAGTTCCCTTGTTAAAATCAATTGTTGTTATCATTAGGTAACATTAGCAATTAGTCCAGCATAGATGCTATGTTGGTAATAAACACAAGAGGACAATTCACTCATACTAGGCATTGGACCCCCACAAAATCTAGTATAAGCTAGCAATTATCATGTGGTGTACCAGAAGGGACTAGTTAAAGACACACGACTGGCAGAGTTGATTGAATGGACATAAAAGCTAAACCTCATCTCCAGGTTCCATTCGTTTACAGCGACTCAGATAGCCTGACCTGTCAGGGGATGGCGGTCCCAGGAATTAGTACGCTCAAATGGCCATCCAATCTGTCGATTTGAAGAGTAAACTCAGCCAAGCTCCACGTTTTGCGACGCGGCCTAACTTTTCTCGAGTAGACTCAACCTAGGATCATACGTGTCAGCACCCTAATTGATTTTAGAAGTGCTGCTACGCGGCCCAACCATCCCTCTTTTCCACACAATATTGCAAAAGGGACACCCTATAATAAAACGCATTTTGATAACCTCCATTCTGGACTACGCAGACCATATCAGTGAATTAAATAAATTACAAGGTGAACTTTTCTAATTACCTTACCAATGTAAAACAGATTCTACAAATACTAATTCTTGTACTATCTTTGTAAGTACTACTTTCATTAAAAGAAAGCCTCAACATTTTAATGTTCGTAATTAATGCTAAGAACATGACTAGATTTTATTAGGTAAATATTTATAGCTGTTTAATCCAATAATTACTAGTTTCAAAAGAATATGTTGCACTATATTTGAGATTTAATAGGAAATGAAATTCTAACAATTTTAAATTTCAATTTTATAGTTCTTATAACGGAAAGATCTGACCTTAAAATGCTGCATCTCTAACTTTACTGATTCTAAAATTTATGACTTTATTTAAAATAAAACAAAGAGTAAGTAAATCAACTAAAACACTTTTGTATAAAACTATTACTGAACCTAACCCTGAATATCTGACTTCCTAACCTGATTATTTCACTGCCAAATAAAGACTGTCCTACTAAATCATGGAAGTCTAGATTTTCGAACATTCTAATAGCTCTATGTAATAACGGAAAGATCTGACCTTAGGATGCTGCGTCTCTTAATTCAATGATTCTACAATGGATGTTCTGCTTTTGATAAATAAAAAATAGAAGTAACTAAAACACTTTTGTATAGAACTATCACTAAACCTCACTTTTCCACTGCTAAATACTGACAGTCTTAGGCCTAGAACCTAACTTTCTCACGACCAAAAAACGAGCTATCCCGTGTTCTGAACCTTCATCATCATTTCAGCCGAACGACGCCCACTGCTGGGCATAGGCCTCCCCCAAGGATCTCCACAACGATCGGTCCTGCGCTGTGCGCATCCAGCGGCTTCCCGCGACCTTGACCAGATCGTCGGTCCACCTTGTAGAGGGCCTGCCCACGGAACGTCGTCCGGTACGCGGTCGCCATTCGAGAACCTTTCCGCCCCAACGGCCATCGGTTCTCCGCGCTATGTGTCCCGCCCACTGCCACTTCAGCGATGCAATCCTTCGAGCGATGTCGGTTGTTTTTGTTCTCCTGCGGATCTCATCATTTCTGATTCGATCGTGCAGGGAAATACCAAGCATCGCTCTCTCCATTGCTCGCTGGGTGATCTTGAGCCTTCTTATGAGACCCATAGTAAGGGACCACGTCTCACTCCCATAGGTCATTACTGGCAACACACACTGGTCAAAGACTTTTGTCTTGAGACACTGAGGTATTTCGGACGCAAATATATGCCGGAGCTTCCCGAACGCTGCCCATCCGAGCTGGATTCGACGAGAGATCTCTTTCTCGAAGTTGGACTTACCTAACTGGACTGTCTGTCCCAGGTAAACATAGTGGTCAACAACTTCGAGTGTAATGTTCCCAGCGTTAACTGGAGCGGGTGCAATATGGGCATTTAACATGATTTTCGTTTTGTCCATGTTCATCTTAAGACCCACTCTTTGAGAAGCATTACCGAGATCTTCGAGCATTATGTTCAGGTCTTCCAAGGTCTCAGCCATAAGAACTACATCATCGGCAAATCGCAGGTGTGTTAGGTACTCGCCATTGATGTTGATGCCGCGTCCTTTCCAGTCCAGAAGCTTGAAAATATCCTCCAACGCAGCCGTGAACAGTTTCGGAGAAATAACGTCTCCTTGTCTCACGCCTCGCTGTAGTTGGATCGGATTGGAGCTCTGGTTCTGTAATCGGACCGACATGGTGGCGTTCTGGTATAAGTACCTTAGCACCTCAATGTACCTGTAGTCTATTTGGCACCTTTGGAGAGACTGCAGTACTGCCCAGGTCTCAATCGAATCAAAGGCTTTCTCGTAGTCCACGAACGCTAAGCAAAATGGCAAGTTATACTCTTCGGTCTTCTGTATAACTTGCCGCAGCGTATGAATGTGGTCTACGGTACTATAGCCTTTTCGGAACCCTGCTTGTTCGGGAGGTTGGAAGTCGTCAAACCTGCGAGCGAGACGATTCGTAATGACTCTCGAAAACAGCTTATAGATATGGCTCAGAAGCGAGATGGGTCTGTAGTTCTTCAAGAGAGTTTTGTCACCCTTCTTGAAGAACAGCATCACATCGCCTCTGCCCCATGCCTTTGGCGTTTTTCCCTCGAGGATGACAGAACTGAAGAGCGTCTGGAGGACCTTAAGTATCGGCTTACCGCCCGCTCTCAGGAGCTCGGTTGTGATTCCGTCATCACCCGCCGCCTTGTTGTCTTTAAGCTGCTTGAGAGCCATCCTAATCTCGTACAGGCTGACGTCCGGGATATCTTCGGTATAGTATCGGGTAAGCTTGGCTCTAGGATCTTTAGCCTTGCTTTCAACAGGTGTTTGCGTGGAATATAACTGTCCATAGAAACTCTCAATCTCCCTCAGGATTTCAGGTGTTGACGAAATGATGCTACCTGCCTCAGTTTTCAGCCTCGTCAATTGGCTTTGCCCAATAGACAGATCTCTGGCGAACACTTTGGAGCCTTTATTCCGCTCAATTGCCTCTTTAATACGCTGGGTATTAAACCTGGGTTCTGAACCTAACGTTCCATAAATAGAAGTAACTAAAACACTTTTGTATAGAACTATCACTAAACCTCACTTTTCCACTGCTAAATACTGACAGTCTTAGGCCTAGAACCTAACTTTCTCACGACCAAAAAACGAGCTATCCCGTGTTCTGAACCTAACGTTCCAGGGCTACCAACAGACTCTCTTTTATATAATGAAAGTCTAGATTTCCTCACATTCTTATAGCTCTATATAATAACGGAAAGATCTGAACTTATGATGCTGCGTCTCTAAAATCACTGATTCTAGAATTAATATTACACTTTAGATAAAATAATACAAGTAATTAAAAAACCTTTGACCGTCTGAGGCCTAGATCCTTACTCTCTCACGACCACAAACGAACTGTCTTCTAAATAATGAAAATCTAGATTTCCTCACATTCTTATAGCTCAATATAATAACGGAAAGATCTGACCTTAAATGCTGCGTCTCTAAAATAACTGATTCTACAATTAATATTACACTTTAGATAAAATAATACAAGTAATTAAAAAACCTTTGACCGTCTGAGGCCTAGATCCTTACTCTCTCACGACCACAAACAGACTGTCCTCCCTACCGATTCCCAAATCATAATGCAAACTAAGTTACTCAATAAAAAGCAGAGATTTATTACCCTTAAGTGCGAATGCTGAACATGAGAATTACTAGTACTTGGATATTTTAGGGTTCCGCCTCTTGTACGTTGAATACAAAGAGAACCACCACAAAGTCTTATTCTTTGCAAAACTTCTAAGTCAACGCAAACAAAACACACCGTAATGTAAGTCACATAATATTCTGAAACTTTTCAGATAATCGAAACCTATAAATTACTTCCCTTGCGGCCTTGTTATAAAATCAGTATTTAAGAAAAGGTAATGTCTCACATATCAACTAACAGGATAAATATAGAACCGATGCCTTCAGGCATTAACTGCGCCATTCGTACGTGTTACTCCCGTGCAATGAAGAATAAATCTTATCTGTTATCTTGCGATATTCAATTCAATTTGTGTCTCTCATTTGTAACTTGACAAATTACCTACGTACTACCTGTCAACATTTCAGGTAACAAAGTATGTTTCTTTAATTGTCTTATGCTCAAGCAATGTTATAATCTACACACATCAAAAGTGTCTAGGGATCAAGCATTTTTATGCGGATTTCTTGAGATTGAGATGTGGCTTTGTAATAAATTTATGATTTTATACATTTATATGAATCCTTTTTGGTGCATTTCATAATTTGAAAGAGGAACTGTCAATCAAATTCGAGTAAAAGATGAAAATCAGCTGTCAATATTTTCCCTTTAAAAACATACAACGCATTGAAGACATTATTAGTGCTACTGTTTCCCTACTACTGATTGAAACCAACGTTATTATGGAGCGGCGACGTCATTTAAGCAGGGAAGAAATGCTCAGAGCCGTGGGAATTATAGAAGCTAGTTCCCGGCAACGTACTGTGGCTTTAGCTCTGAATACAAGTCAGAGTGTTATCAGTCGACTTTGGACACGTTACCGAAGCACTGGTACCGTGGCTGAGCGCCATGGAGGACGGTATCGCTGCACCACACGGAGACAAGACCGATACATTCAAATCACAACTCGAAGAGCTCCAACAATAACCGCCATGATGTTAGCCGTGAGGCTTCATCACTCTTCAGGGAACTTAATTAGCGACCAAACAGTCAGAAACCGCTTGCATGAAGTGAACCTTTATTCCCGAAGACCGCTAAGGGTACCACCTATAGCAATGCACAATCGTAGGATTCGATATTAATGGGCTCTTGAACACAGAAATTGGGCAGAAGAACAATGGCGTTTCATGTGCTTTTCTGATGAGTCTCGTTTTGGTATGAGACCGGATACAAGATGTATACGACACTGGAGAACCCCTGGACGCCAACAGCGATTAAAATCCTGCCAGGAAGTCCATCCTTATAGTGGTGGAACCATCATGGTATGGGCGGGTATTTGGATCGGCGGAAGAACTGAGGTGATTTGGATCAGAGGCAACCTCAACGCTCAAATTTATGCTGAGACGATTGTATCAGACGTCATCGTTCCTCTACAAGTGCAAATCGGTCCCTTATTTCAGTTAATGCATGATAATGCACGACCGCACACCGCAAAAGTTGTCAGACAGACTCTCGCCGCAGCTAACATCAATCTCCTGCCCTGGCCTGC
Organism: Udea olivalis; assembly: GCA_947369235.1. Taxonomy (NCBI): domain Eukaryota; kingdom Metazoa; phylum Arthropoda; class Insecta; order Lepidoptera; family Crambidae; genus Udea; species Udea olivalis. Next base: position 19,960,147 of record OX376355.1, read on the forward strand.
TCAGTCGCCAGACTTGAACCCGATTGAGCATGCATGGGATATGCTACAGAGAAGAGCTCTGCCGAATATGGAGGGTATCCAGTCGCAAGAAGACCTTTTTTTGTTGTTGCAACGAACATGGGCGGCCATTCCACAGCGTGATTTGGATGAACTCATTTTGAGTATGCCAAACCGATGTTCTTGAGAAACACGGATTATTAATTGTTTAAGTTACCCAATAAATTTTTAAAGAAAACTGTTATTTCAGTCTTTTTTTCGAACTTTAATGTTAGTGGTTCAAATGTCAAAAATCCCTTTATTAGGAAAATGGCAAATTTCTTTATTAATGCAAAGGTGACTTGGTTTATCGTTACTGTAGACAAACGAAAACACTTTATTTGATGAATCCTTAAAGAACATTTTAATTAATATCAATCAGGAGAAAAGTTATTGCAAAAATATATGTTGATCCCTAGACACTTTTGATGTGTGTATTTCGTTGTGTAAACGCTGTTGAAACATGGTTGAATTCAAATGAATAAATAAATAAATCAATAAAACCGATATATTATAATATCTAAATTTGTAGGTATGGATCCCTCAGTTAGTCGGACTCACACTTGGCCAGTTTTTTAAACAGATTTCTTTACACCAACCACTAGACCTTATCGTTTGACGCTTCAGCAAAATAAACATTTTGGAACAATTTATTGATATGAACAGTCACATAATTTCATTTTTATTAGTTTAATTTATGGTCATGAGAACTAACAGGGACTTAGGATATTTGAGAATGTTTAACGAAAACAACCATTAAGTAAGACTCACACTCAAACATCGAATCGAAATTCTAGCTAACAATGAATCGACTCATGAAAACAATTACCCTTTGTATTGTATCTACCTACAAGCTTTTATTGGATAGATTTAATGCGAGAAAATTCAAATCCCAGTTTTAAATAGTGTAGGCTAAGGTGCGTTCCGTTACAACATGGAAAGAGGACACAAAACCAAACAAAATGTCCATAATATGGTACCCCAAAGCGTCACGCTTCCGAGTTATTTGCAGTCAAATATCGATGTGTAAAAATGAAATTCATTAGAAACTACTAATAAATATGTGCAGTGCTAGCGGTAAGTACACCCCGAAATTCAGTCTAAACCTGCAAATGGTGTTTAAAGGCATGTTTAAACACTTTATTTTTATAAATTTTCGTGAAAAATTGACACCACAAATTCTAAGTTATCCTCAAATTCCTCAAAAGCAAAGTTAGTCCATAGATAAACTAGGGGTCACACGGTTTTAACTTTAGTACCACAGATAGTACGAACGACTCAGGATCAGGTCGAATTTTTTAATTAACTTATAGCATTGCCTCGCTCGCCAGGGGGTTCATTACAGAATTCGAGTAAGAGAAGATCTCAAAAATGTGCGTTTTCAGTGTTTAACTTCGTTTTGTAACAAGGTTTTTTTTAGTCCATGATTTAATCCAAGTTTAAACCTAGTATTAAATTTAGTCTCTGTTTTGGAATAATACGGACTATATTTGCCCGCGCGTGTGTGTGTGTGGGTGTTTGAGTGAGTGTGTATGTGTGCATGTGTGTCAAATAATAAATTATGAAATAATTATAATAAGGGGTTAAATGTGTCAAAGACTTAACGCTGCTTAGCCCTACGATAAGTTACTAGTATCTTGGGATCAGTTTAAGTTTATTTATTTATTTATTCATTCATTGCATATCACATTGCTTAATAAAGGTGACAAATCGGCGGACTACATGTGACGCCCTGCAAGAGCATAGGAAAAGTTTAGTAATTTAGGGCTATTTCTTTATCACTAAATAATACAATATTATACTTAGTAACATAGAGATTTGAGTTTTCGACGACACAATTGGTGTAGTGCGCTGTAGCACGGTTTCTCGCCTCGAATTCTGTAGTGTCCCGGGTTCGATTCCCAGTCGGGTCACTCAAGAAACGATATTTTCTGAATTGACTCGGGTCTGGGTGTTGGGAGACGCCCCTGGCTTATTTCCTTGTGTGGTACCTCGTAACACAGGTATATTAATCCCTACTTCGAGACCATTACAATAGGTGTGTTGTCTGGCGCATATTTATATTTTATACAAAATTAACAATAAATTATTTTTAATCACAAGACAGAAATGCAAAATACAATGTTCGGGCATATTATTCTTTGTACCTCAATAAAATCTGTTTTGATAATTGAAACTGAATTATCATTAAAAATATTCTTCATTACACAATAATTCACAACATATTAAAATAGTTTAACCACTAAGCACCGTTTATAATTCACCAAAAGTGACTTGACTAACAATTCCTCCGTTTCACAACTCAATATCCTAGCGTTTCAAGAGGTTTCATCACAGTTTTTCTACATTCGTCATATTGCTGGTTATAGATTTTATATTTTTTATGCAACCCATTGTATAGATAAGCGGATTGAGTTTGGAACTGATTACTAGCAAAAGAGGTTCTGCATGAAGGGATAATACTTTGTGAAGTTGTAGAGTCAAATTTAGCATAATAATATATACCTTTCTTACCGATAAGATGCCACAATTGCGGTATACTCGTAGCTCATCGGTAGGAAATCTGTAGATATTTTATTTTATTTATCATTCTTTCTGCCTTTGACGCCGGAGGTCGTGGGTTCGATCCCCACCCATGACAAACATTTATGTGATGAACATTTGTGTTTGTTGTGTGTCTGTAAGTATGTATTTAGAAATATTTAAGTATGTTTATTAGTCTCTAACACCCATAATACAAGCTCTGCTTAGTTTGGGGTCAGATGATCTTGGTGTGAATTGTCCCAGATATTTATTTATTCTTCTTCTTCTTCTTCGTGTCGATGATCCCATCGCCAATACTAAATAACAGCAGCCCAGTGCTCCGCCATCGCCACCCCAGGGGGGAGGCCTCATATATAGATCCTTAATTGAGCAGCTAGTAGGGCACTGGGGGCAAACCAGCAGGTGCTGCATTGTTTGGTCCGAGGTTCCGCAGTCGCATTTTACCCTGTCCGCACTGATGTACCCCCATTTAAAAAGGTTAATCCTGCAGCGGCCCATTCGGGTCCGGAGACGGTTAAGCGACTTCCATGTGGGCCACGGCAGTTCACATCCGGCAGGAAGATGTTCAAGGGGCGCCATATACTCTGGTGGTGGAGGATGAGTCTCACGCCACAATTTACATCGCCCCTCACCTGGGGTGCACTTTAAAGAGGAGGTTCCGCGGAGAAAGCTATCACGACTTATTTATTTATATAGCTTGAATTTTTTTATTATTATTTCAATTTATTACAAGCGACTAAAATGTAATAATGTGATATATTTTTAGAATTGGCTTACTAAGCTCTTTCATTAGATACCACACACGATAGGTTTCAGAGCAAAAAAAAATGTTTAACATAAAAAAAAAGATGTCGCCATAACTCCTCCCTAATTTTAAATTTTTTGCCGTGCAACGGGTCAACTAAATTTGTATGGCCTAAAAAACAATCGTTCCGATTTTCATGCTTTTAATACCATTTGCAGGTAAATTTAGCGTACCGCTAGCACTAAAATAAGGCTTTAAGTACGCTCGGTGAGAGCGTTCGGGCTATGGGCCTAAGGTCATGGGCCTAAGCTGTAATGTAGGGTTACCTATACGTGTTAACGCGTACATACATACACACTAGGACCTTGTTTGTGTATCACGCAAGTTACGGTTACGGCTCGCTAATGAGTACCCGGCTTAGCTGTCAGATTCAGAATAATTAAATTATATAACACTCTCGTTACGTGCAATATCCTTACGATAGTGTTTAATTAATAATCCAACCAACCACAACCAACCAAAATCCAAATTCAATTCTCCTCGTTACTTCACGCGTCCAAGCTTCTTGCAATGGACGCGCTTCCCAAAAATATTACACAAGTTTAGTTAGTGCATAATGACAGTGTTCATTTTCGTATTGGTTAGATTACGGTTCGTATAAGTAACAATGTTGGAACACAATTATAGCGCGATTCAATGACGTACAGCGCCATCTAGTAGTACGTCGTCGCCATTTAGCGGCTGCTTTACATTCCCGTGTTCAACCCTGTAGTCGAACTACTACAAATGAAATTGTATTTCTCCTATGCAATAAAGTACTCGTATATTTGATGTTAATTTGAAATATTTTTTTTAAATTCACCAAAGAACATGTGAAAACCACAAATATGTACTTACACTATATAAAAATGTCCTATATATAAATGTTTATTGTCCTGAAATCTGTTAATGGTAGGTAAAATAACACGTAAAGCCACTTAACTCGTAGATTTTAAATTAATAATCACATTTTTCATATCGATCTTTACCTTCAAATAAGTCGGAAACGAGACACTTTAGGCTACCATACGAGGGGCATGCCAAAATAAATTAGATCTTCAAAAATTTTAAAATTTACTCTTTAATACAAGTATCGATCTTTTCGAAGTATTCACCCTGAGCACTACACACACACAACAATCGCGGAACATGCATGGGGGTGATTCGGGTACCCCAAGGGGTGCTCTTTCTGTGGGCTTCCGCTAGACACTTCTTTTTGGGACACCCTGTATAAGTTTTAGAAGAATACGCAATCTTTTTTTTTACTTTTTAGTGCAAATCAATTTGTTTTGGAATAGTTTTTTTGGAAGTTTTTTTTTAATAAAAGAAACCCGCTTTAAGTGTACTTTTAGGTGTATTGCTTTAATTAACCGTAGTGCTAGAATGTTTTATGGTAAGGCTATGCTTTCCCAAATTTTCAATATTTGATCATCTTTGATTGAAGATAACTACTAAATTAAAAGATATTTTAGCAAATAAAATTGTACGAGTAGGTCAGTGTCTATAACTAAGGCGACAACTTTTCCAAAACACGATATAGCATAATTTCACCGATAAAAAAAAACCCAAAGAAGTACGTCGACGAGTTTTTTGTTTTACTCTCAAATATTCATTATTAACATTTTGCACTATAAAAAAATATATGGATAGGTCTTTGTATATTCTAGGTCGACAAGTTTTAAAACTTTTTAATTTGTCTAACGTTATTTCATATTAAATTCATCACATGAAAACAGAAGGAAGCCGCGGCGTTATTCCGTTCGCGCAGAACTAATCAGTGGCCCACCGAATGCTCTATCGGACGGCGCACTTAATCCCAGACTTAACTGTAATAATAATCGACTATGCTCTTAACCCAGTACCATTTGTCCGCAGATCAACTATCGCTCACAACCCTGGCAGCCCAGGCACCCTGAATGGGGTGAACGGAAGCGTACATGGAGAAGCCAGGCAGGCGCAGTCGAGGAAGGCCATCATTCGAATGCTAGGTACGGAGGATGACAGGTCAATCTTTACAAAACTATTGCAAAATAGGTCTTATGTCAGCAGTGTATATGGTGCCTCTATGGAAAACCTGACGTGACAACGCGTGTGTACGTTACAATTCCAGATTATAGCTGACTGGCTCCTCGGCTTGGTTTGCAGGGTAACGTAAGCTGGTGGGTAATAGGTTGTAAGGTGCTTTGGATAGGGTGGCTTGGCAGTGTTGCTGCCTACCAAGCTATGGGTTAAGTGTTATTTGACTCGCCTAAAATTGTTTGACCTTATTTTATTTGGACCAACTTCATTGGCCATACTCCTTTAACACAATAATAATTGTCTAGCTAGCCAAATCGATGTTTTCTCACTATTAAGTTTGACCTAAATAACCTATTTTAAAATAGGTATGTTAAAAAAAAAAGTTGTGGCTTTGTAAGCCCAAAAATTAAATGCTTAATGTAGTTCGCAGATGTACGAGTATTACATACTAAACCTTGATACATGTAAGACAGTCTTAGAAATATATAGCTTCTAAAACAGAATGAGCAAGGTCTTTTTGTCTACCCCCACAATGTCCAATGTTCTATGTGACTCGACATTTTTTATAAAATTGATGGTGAGAATCAAGGCTCCGGAATGCTTTAACAGAACTGTTTTTGTAACAGACATAAATTGAAATAAATGACGCGTGTTTACATATTTCGTGTAAAAAAGAGTGCATATCTTCTATGCATTTACACCAATGAAACCGCGTTGAAGTTTTCGTATGGGATTTCGGTAAAGCGCCCCTAGTAGTAATACATTTTTACGCGAACGATAATGTAAACTTAAAGTGGCAACTCGTGGCAGACGAGTACGGCCCCACTTTTGACGCTGCTTCATTATCTCCACGCTCATTTGATAAGGCAACCGATGTCAAGATAGACGTACGCCTCTGTTGAGTCGAAATGAAAATAAAAAGCGGTACCTTAACGTAACAATAGCATCAAGGTACCGTTTTTTAGTTCCATTTCGACTCAACAGAGGCGCTGTACTAAATCCCAATACAAACTACGATAACGTTTTTTTTTATGCAATAGAGCAAACGATCTGAAAGGTCCCCTGATGGAAAGTGATCAACTCCGCCAATGGACAACTGCAACACCTGAGGTGTCACCGATACGTTTGCTTGCCTTTTAAATGGTAATACGCTATCTTCTAAAAGGCTCGAATGTCATATTCCTTTGGAAATACCGCCACAGGAAGGTCATTCCATATCTTGGATGTACGCGGAAGAAATTGGTGCGAAAAACGTACGGTAGTTAAGCGCCAGCCATCCAGGTGATGAGCATGGTATTTCGACTTATGACGTGTCGTTCGATGACGTGAATTGAAAATGGCAACTCATGGTAGACGTACAGGTAGATTTATATCAATCCTTTTTCTTTTAACTCAATAAAAATCGATTTAGCAATTCAGACGAGAAACTAGCAGACATCGCAATAAGAATGATAAAAGAACGCTTGGTTTTGATCCTCATATCCACTAAGCAACAATTGACGTGCCACACGTATCGCTCCACAAGACCGGCAACGTTGCACAACAACGCGCGATGTTGCCAGCTGGCGCGCAATATTGCGTGTACAGACAACGGTACCAGGCCTGTGTCACTTCACCGACCCACCGACTTGGTGTAATGGTTAAGAAGTTGGCTACTACACCAGAGGTCGCGGGTTCGATCCCCGCACAGTACAAACATTTGTGTGCATGAACATGTCTGTTTGTACGGTCTGGGTGTCTCCTATGCATAATAAGTATGTATTTACAAAAGAAAATGTATTTAAGTATGTTTATCCGTTGTCTAGTATCCCATAACACAAGCTTTAATTAGCTTACTTTGGGGCTAGATGGCGCTGTGTAGAATAATGTCCAGGGATATTTATTATTTATTATTTTACTTCAAAGTCTAGGTACCTCTCTGGGGTATCTGACAATGGGTTGCCGCTCGGCTCGCCCACTCGCCGCCGAGCGCGTTAGTTTTTTGTTTCTGATTGGTTTCAACTGTAACTTGTAATTGTAAGCAATTATGAGACTACTAATAACTACTGCTAATACTAAACGATGTTATAATAATTACAGTAATACTTTTTAAAAAGTTAATAATTAAATCAGCTAATTGCGACCCTGCGCTCTGACAGCTAAATCTGTTACGTTCAGCGGCGCACAGTGTAATATGAACGCTCGTGCTACGCGGTAAGTTTCGATTCCGCGTGCAAGCTACATAGCCTTGATCGATGGCACGGACAAATTAAAAAGTAATAGTGTGACACGAACTTGTAAGATAAAAAAGTATTTTTTGCTTGTCCGCGTTACTTGAGAAAGGCCTTCTGTACGGAGTATTACTTATTACATATTTTGTGACGTTGCTGAAAAAGTTCCGCGTTGCTTGTTCAACAACGTTGAGCAACAATGTTGTGCTACGTGTCACGCGTCAAATGTTGCCTAATGAATACGAGTCTTTTTACGAACCCAGTGACTTGCGTTTAGCTCAAGCCAGACAGCTGACGGGGCGCGGCTTGACAGAACGGCGACGTGACGCTGACTAGTTGTAATTGTAATCTACGGAAGCCGCCACACAGAGCCGTCCCGCCCGGCGCGACGTTAACCGTCGCGCTACGCCACCGCGGCGCGCCAAGTGAGAATACAATCCACACGCGGCGGGGCAGGACGCAAGCGCGGCGCGGGCGGGGCGCGACGGGACGCGAAGCTTTGTGTTGTTTGGATTAGATAAGTTAGTCAAACTGCCGCGGGAGGTGATCACAGGAGGTGATTTACAAAAATGGATAGAATCACTCGACATCTTTTGAAAATGCTCGAGTCGCGCCATGCTCGCGTGACGGGGCGCGACGGAAAGAGGACGTGATCGCACCCCCCAGTGTGACCACTGCCACCACGCCAACGTCCCGCCGCCGTACCGTCCCGCCGCTCCCCGTCGGCTGTCTGTCTTGAGCTTTATCTTTTTAGATTTATGTCTGTGGTGTTTGTCATTGGTTTAATCAATTTAACACTTCCTACGCGCCAAAGGCAGGGCTACGGTTAAATTTCCCGTCGAATAATTTTTGTTCTTTATCTTCGGCGGAGATGTTTTTAAGCCTACTAGTTTTTGTATGACTCATTCATTATTAAATAAATTAATGAATAAATATCTGAGAAAATTTACACCAACATCATCTAACCCCAAATTAAGCAGAGCTTGATTACTATGAGCGTCAGAGACTAATACGAGTAAACATACTTAAATATTTCTAAATACTTACATACCTAAATAGATAATAACAGCCAGCCACACAACAAACACAAATGTTTGTCATGGGTGGGGATCGAACCCAAGACCTCCGGCGCTAAAGGCAGTCTAGTAAATTTTTCGGATATACGTGGCAGCCATAAAAAGGGATTAAGGGGGGCCGTACAGTAAAACTTGTTCGGGTCGCACGCACGTGCTTCTGTATCAAAAATAATATGAGACGCGCCTTGAGGCGCGGGCGCGTGAGACAGGCTGCTGCTCATTGAATACTATTTTTGATCAGAAACGCGTGCGTGCGCACCGCGCGAGTTTTAGCGTATGTACCTACGCCCAAGTTTATTTTTTACACCCCGGACAGATAGTCCGTTTAGAATAAACCGCCATTTTGATCACGCACACAGACACACTGAGCTTACAAGCGATACCGGTCAAATCGGTGTCGCGGCCAGTCGTACTGTCGCGGTTTTTTGTTTTTGTCGAACTTGGTGCAATTTTCCAAATGATGTAAGTGTTTTTTTTTGGGCCTACTTCATTTTAAAAATTCAGAGCGAATTATTAGCCACCCTTGGCGGTCAGGCATGTTTAGGTAACTTTGCTGGATTAAGGCGCAAGCATAAAACGTGGTAGGAAAAATGAAAATCTACACTAGTAATGAACGAATCGAAGTTAGTTATGACACATGAAATAGTTTCTACCTGACGCTGGAACATAATTTATTAAATTATAATAAAATGTGATAGACATACTCGTAGATGCTGTGAATCACTGGTAACGTAATACAAAAAAATCGACTCACAAACATACCTATTAAAAAAAATCTTGTTCAATATCTTTATCGTATGTAACAAACATCTGTACCTACATTAAACGAGAGATCGTACATCGAATACTTATCATTGTATAGTGAATTTGACCTTTTCCTCATAACATTAAATGATAACGTGATGAAAATTAATGCGACAAATTGTACTACTTTTGTTGCTGAGTGTACGCTCAAGATTTCAATTAAATGATTAGCTTATCAACATACTAATTAATTCGGCGAGTGGGCATGACATTTAAACATTTTTGGGGCATTATCCTCTGAATTACTGTTGAGCAAGTAAAGGTTTGTTCATCAATTAGAGCCGTCAGATCCACCGCTAACTAATTACCTGACGGTTAATTAAAATTGTTACACAACACCAGGCTTAATGTGCTTAACCGGTTTTAGGGTTTTGGTAATTAAACTGCACTGCATAATCGTGTACCTCTTAATTCTACTGAAACAATAACCGATGGAAAGTACGTTCTCTTCCTCATAACTATAAGGCTATATTTCACCGGAACACCATGGCGGCGCCACGAGTCACGCCACCGTGTTTTGAATTCAAACCGTTAGTTAGGTTTGAATTTAATACACGATACAATACTATGATATAACTCGTCCACAAGTCCCAAGTCGGGGGCTTAAGCTGGTAAAAATGAAACAGATTAATCAAATTGTTCTTGACACACAAGTTTTACTCACAAATCCATGCGACAATATTCGAAGAATCATTATTGAAGATTATATCCCTAAAATAGGTATTACTTTGAGCATCGCTTGAGCCATCGACAGATAGTCCGTTAACACACTCTTGAACCGCCATGGCGGCGAGATCATGTAAGTTGTTATTTTGTTTCCGGTCCGGACACTAGTAGGGTGGAATAAGCTCTCCGCGAAGATTTCCTGAACGTTGAGAGAACGGGTCTGAAAAGGATTTTGTAAGGTTAGTGGTATCCAAAAACATCACGCTATCGTTCACGCTACTAAGACATCAAATTTAAAAATGAAGAACCCATTTATTTGTTCATTTTTAAACGTACAAATTGTAAGTAATTATGAACTATGAAATATACAAATCTTAACCTTAAATTAATCTAACTAATAAACAAAATATATATCTATTTATATAAATAAAAGAAATTAAAAATGCCATCAATCGTTGAACAAATCCTGTGAGTGTGGCATGGCAGCAAGGATAGAGGCAGCATTTCCACACTGAACGGCTATGCTTAGAGGTTGAGCGAAGAATTAATTACCTAATTATAAATTTAATTACCTACTTTAACCCATTGAAGTATGCTATCCAAGATATTATTAAGACTAAGCTATACTAGCTGTTTTCCCGTCAAATAATTGCCTAAATGAAAAAAAATTGCCTGTCACTCGTTGATAACATAGCTTGTATAGAATCTTCTTGATAAACTTGAGCGGCTCCAGAACTTCTGCATCCGCATTATTTTTGGACTGCGAAAGTACGATCATGTCTCTGAGTACAGGTCTCAGCTCAACTGGCTTCCTATGCGTCTTCGTCGAGATTCTCACGTTCTTTTTCTCTTGTATAACATTTTGTTTAACCCATTGTCGCCGCGTTATCTTAAGGAGCGGTTCCGATTTCTGCAACCAGTACGAGGTCAGCCGATGCGGTCATCTAAGAAGCTTCGCCTTGCATTCCCTCCTCATTCGTCGCACTCCTACACACAGTCGTTCACTGTTAAATCTATTCGTCTCTGGAATACCCTACCCTTATTTATTAGAGAGTCAGAATCATTGTCTATTTTCAAAACAAGGATAAAAGCACATTTCCTCGCCCTTTATCGTTCCTGCTAAGTCTCCTAATCTCTCTCCTTCTTTTACTTCTCCCTTTCTGTTTACTTATAATCTTTTTTTCTTTCCCTGATCACTTTTTGTTATTCGTGGGCTGTTAGTTACGGATTCTATATTTTATTGTTATTTATTTGTCTTTTTATTGTTATTTTTTAAGTGAATCAATTGTTTTATTTTTAATTTTTCAGTTTCTTGTGCACTTGCTTACCCTTCCTGACATTTTCCTCTACTTGGGTTGTCTGGAAGAGATTGCTTTTAAGCAATAAGACCGCCTAATTGCTTCATCATAATCTTGTGATCCTAAGCTGTATTGTTTTATTTGATGTGCAATAAAGAATATTTATCTTATCTTATCTTATCTTGTTGAAAGAAAAATAAAAATGTATTAAGGCATGCTCCCTATTTATTTGAGTATCTGTTCGTCATCAGCCGCGGTGGTGGTGGCGTTCTTCATCTGCTGGGCGCCGTTCCACTTCCAGCGGCTGTTCTTCATCTACGGCACCAGCTCCGAGCACTACAACACAATCAACGCGCACCTGTTCAGCGTGGCCGGCGCCTTCTACTACGTCTCCGCCACTGTCAACCCGATACTGTACAACTTGATGAGTCACAGGTATGACCGATTCAAGTTTCACATTTCGACCTGCGATCAATGTTTGCGTTCACCTAGAAAGCTCCTCCTTAAATTTCCTTCCCATTGAATATGCGCCAGACAACACACCTCTTGTAATGGTCTCGAAGTAGGGATTAATATCCCTGTGTTACGAGGTACCACACAAGGAAATCGGCCAGGGGCGTCTCCCAGCACACCCAGACCCGAGTCAATTCAGAAAAGACCGTTTCCTGAATTGACTTGACCGGGAATCGAACCCGGGCCACTAAGGAAATCGAGGCGAGAAACCGTGCTACAGCGCACAACGCCAATCGTGTCGTTTATTACTCACATACCTTTACGTAATCCTTTACTGTGCAATCCATACGCTTATGTAATTCCTTGCCCATTTCTATTAGAGAATCCCAATCCATTTCCATTTTCAAAGCTAGGGTTAAAAGCACACTTATTTAATATGTAAATAAATAAATAAACTGTTATATCTATCAGGCACAGCCATAAGCTGAGCCTGGTCTAAGTAATTTTACGGAAATCGCGACACTTTTAATTTGTTTTGTTGTGTTTTTATACATGTAAAATTGTTGTACTGTGTAATGCGATGTCTTTAAATAGTACTTAAAAAAAAAACTTTTTTAACCACTCATAATGGCGGCTTATCAAGAAATAGGAAAATTACCTACTTAGGTACGAGTAGTTTTGACATTGACTGGCCTGTTGGTGCAATGGCAACGATCCTGCCTTTAGCACCGGAAGTCGTGGGTTCGATCTGCACCCATGACAAACATTCATCCATTAGACCGACTTGGTGTAATGGTTAAGAAGTTGGCTACTACACCAGAGGTCGCGGGTTCGATCCCCGCACAGTACAAACATTTGTGTGCATGAACATGTCTGTTTGTACTGGTCTGGGTGTCTCCTATGTATAATAAGTATGTATTTACAAAAGAAAATGTATTTAAGTATGTTTATCCGTTGTCTAGTATCCCATAACACAAGCTTTAATTAGCTTACTTTGGGGCTAGATGGCGCTGTGTGGAATAATGTCCAGGGATATTTATTTATTTATTTATTATTTATTTATTTATTTAATCTTTAATGCACAAAATAGTACAACAGGCGGACTTAATGCTAAAAGCATTCTCTACCAGTCAACCATTGGGCGGGACAGAAATGTTGTTGTTTTTGTGTAATAATATCCGTTTAAGCGTGTATTTAGAAATATTTAAGTATTTTTATCAGTCTCTGACGCTGATATCCACACTACAACCTGCTTAGTTTGGATTCAGATGATCTTGTTGTAGGTACTTTGTCCCGGATATTTATTATTCATTTACATAAAACATTCATAAATCAAACTAAAATGTAGGTTATACGAGTACCTTTAGGTGGTCGTGGTTTAGCACAGCAGGGCGCTTCTAATGTGTATGCTTAAAATCTTCAAATATATATTTTCGACGAACAAACATACAAACATCTAACGCCGGTACATTTGCATTTATATTAGTAGAATGTTGCAGTAGCTGAGTAGGTTGATATTTGAAAAGTAATCGTGAAGATTGGATTTCTTCGCATAAAATATGCGAAGCTTTAAAGGCTTCAGCGATATTTTAAGAAAGTTTACACATAACGCAATCCTGGAATTCCTTAGAACGTGAAGATACCTAAGAAAAGGTTAGTATTAACCTAAATGGTATGAAGAGAATAAAATTCAGAGCGGAATCGTGGATGATACAGTCACATGGTATTTTTCTCTTTTTTTTTGCGTCAGGAAATGCATTTAGGCATTCCCAAGGCCCTGGGTTCGGGACACCTGGGATATGTGGTACTCGGAACTCCTGGGAAAACAGACACCCCTACCCACTAAAACCTGACGGTGGTCATCTTCGGCGCAGAATGGAAGGGACCCGGGATCCTCAACGAGGGAGAGACTCCTCGTAGGACCCTTCGGCGCGCAAGGCCGCCTGGCAGCCAGCCTCGGGAGGAGCAAGCTCAACTCCAGCGCACGATAACACAGACCACTGTGTCCGAAGACACGCGTTACCGTCATCCTCGGGATCGCAAACCGAAACACACGCAGGCCCCCCGCGTGCGCTTCGCGACCCCAAGGGCCCTTTTAGTCGCCTCTTACGACAGGCAGGGATACCTCGGTAGTATTCTCTTCCCCTAACCGTAGGGAACATGGTATTTTTCTCTCATGGTATTTTTTTTTTTAATATTAAAATTGAGCACTCTCTCAGTGAGCATCTTAGCCTTAGGTCTGTAAAACAAACGGATATGTATGTATATGTTTAGTGAGTAGGTATAATGGATACAAGACACAAGATAGTAGACAAGTAAACAATACCATGATAGAAAAAGACGATACGATTGACGCACTTAGTATCCCGGGTTCGATTCCCGGTTGAGTCAATTCAGAAAACGATATTTTCTAAATTGGCTCGGGTTTGAGTGTGCTGAGAGACACCCCAAATAATGCTGATTTAATATCATTTCTGGTACTTACCTCGTAACACAGGGATATTAATTTATCCTTAATTCGAGACCATGTCTAGTGGTGTTTTGTCTGGCGCATATTTATTTTAAAGATTAATTAGCAAATTAAAGGTACCTGTCACCATTTAAACATTCGTGAAAATCAAACTATGGTTTAGTTTCAATTTCAGTGCACCATAAGCAGCTAATTAATTATATCAACGGGAACCTTAACGTTCTGATGTTTTTGGCAGGCATAGTGCTGCCAAAAACATCTCGATAGGTATCAAGCCTAACGTTCTTACCACTCCGGTGACAAAGGCACATGGGCATTACAAATACATCAATATACCTATAGTATAACATCGAACATTGTTCACATTGTTGTGGATTGAACGGAATTTCAGTGCAATTTATAGTTCACAAATGTTCCGTAAGCTACTATTTGTATTTACATTGGAGCTTACTCGCAACGACGTGACAGTATCAGGAGACATTGTCCATTTTGTTGTCGATCGATAGCCGGAAATCGACAGACACGAGTAGCTACACGACAAATCGGTGAACGCATTGATAGGTTATTCAGACAAGCAATTTAAGTGTCAATATTGTCGAATACACACACTGACATATCCGCATTAGGCTCCGGCTCCGGCTGCAGATGGTTTTCTACGTCAAGTTGACAAAAATGACTTAATTACAACTTATACTTGAATCTCACACTTGGTTTTTCTTGCCAGGTACCGCATAGCATTCAAAGAAACGCTCTGCTGCAGTAAGGTCCGCAGGAAGTCTGGCAAATACCGGGAGCACTCCAGCATCAGGGAAACCATGGTGAACCACACTTCGGAAGGAGCACATCTCGTCAGGGTTCGCTCGCAGAGCCACGATAGACGGAACCGAATAGACAACAAGGTACAAATAAGCATTACTAACAAAAGTACTATAGCCTCTTCCTCACCTCGGATCGCTGCGTTTTCGTTTCGGTACCGCATCTGCACCGCATCTGTACAGATTTTCCGCTGTAAACCATTTCCTGACAGGCTCTGGCTTGATGTTTTCAGTACGGTATTGTGCTGGTGTTGTGATTGGTGTGCGTTAGGCGCGCGGTGAGCTTGCGGAGGTGAGACGGGGAAGGCCTGCAGAGGCGGTACCGAAACAAAAACGCACATATCCAGTGAGGAAAATGCCTAAGATGTGCACCACGACATAAATAATATCTAATGCTTTTTCTCGCACGGCTCGCACCCAGTTCATATGAATTGCTAGAAACAACGTGTGGTAAATTTTCTCGTTGCGTGCATTTTACTCGTAGCTTAGTTCAGTCCTACTAACGAGATTAACGTCCAATTTAATTCTCTTCAGCTGATATTTCGTCAGTTAAAAGCATTTAAAGCCTATTTGAATATTATTAAAATAGTATACGTATTTAGGAAGGCATGAAGAAAATCAACCTTCAACATTGACTTAAGCTAGACTCTATTAATTAGTATTAGTATTAGTATTAACTTTTGAAAGCACTATGTTATGTACATAGGGCATGCATGTCGAACTCCCAAGGGCCTCTGTTGTGGTTTAACGTTAATCAATCAATATCAGTTAGTCTGGATTATTGATGTATCCTCACAAAGGCCACCTATAGACTTGAAAGTTAGGATATCAGTACTTGACAGTTAGAAAAAATGGAAAAAGTCTGCTCTTACGCTCTTGTCCTACTGTTCAGGTCCTGGCAAGTGAAGAATTGACCAGAACTGACTGGAGGCGGCAACCATAGGCTCCGGTCTACCGCAGATCCATACGAGCCAGACCAGTGACTTGCAGTCGGTAGCAAAGTTTTACTTAAATTAAATAAACATACCATCATATCATCACGCACGACTATATCCAAGACGGAGTCAAATTGTGAACTTTTGCCGTCATGGTGAACGGAACACTTAGAAGCTCACTTTCCACCATGCGTATTAGAACCCAACGTCATAGCTTCCCCCAATCGTGTCGTCAAAACCATTTCATCGCTTCACATAACATACCATCACGACTTTATCACAAACAGGGTAGTCAGAGGCATGTGACTGTTGCCGTCATGGTGAACGGAACACTCAGAAGCCCACTTTTTACCAATGGTTTTAGAACCTAACGTGGTAGATGGTGACCTATCTGCCGCTATCCAGGTCGATTTGGTTTTTTATCGATGTTTTCCATCACCGGAGAGTTAGTCGGAAATTAAACAATGAACACAAATATTTTGGTTCATTGATTCGTTTTATTTAATATTAAACCATCAGCGTTTGCTTGAGCACCTTTCTTTCTTCAGGTGTTTCGCCGCTGCAGCTACTACGGCACCGAGACCGCCGCCCAATGCAGTGACAAATGGAAGGACTTCTACAAAGGCAAGAGGAACAACAGCCTCCTCCAAAGCGACAGGACCAGCTCCAACTCTTCAAACAACAACGACTCTAACCAGGCACTCTTCAACGACAAAGAAAATTATAAGCACGATTCCGATTTGGAAAATGATGACAGTAACATCAATATTAAAATTTCTATACATTTGCATAAGTAAGTTAGTGCATACTCATAATATATCACAAATAAGTGTAAGTTCTATTTTTTTTAATGAATTTTTCATAGAAATACTGCGTGGCACACTTTCATGAAATGTCATTCACGTACATTCTCAAATTAATGAGAGGTCGAAACTTATTCCAACTGTTGTATAAGTTTTTGGAACGTACTCGTAACATCGAAGTGTATTGCGTAAAAATGTTTGACCCTTCATCTTAAAATGAACACTATCAATGGAATTAGTTTTTATCAGTAGGCTATAATTTTAACGAGTTTTCTCTGTGAATAAGTGCTTCTTCCGAACCTAATAAATAATTTATTAACAGCGTATATGTTCAATACTGAATGAATGAATATACTTTTGTTATTACCCAATTACTTGCCAGACGTAATGTCTCTAGGACACGCAACAAGAATGCTTCATGGCTGGCGTAAATAATAAAAGGTAATTGTCTTTTAATGTAAGTAATTCTCAAGGATTTTGAATATATCACTATTTTTAAGAATATGTTTGCCTGGAGATCTTTGTTTGTGATAAAATTGTAAAGAAACGATGAAATCAAAGTACTAACTTTAATTTCGCTTACTTTTAGAGCGGTTACAGTCTAGCGTTTTTTATCGCGCGTATACTGTCGCGTTTCAAAAACCAAACGCGCGTAAAGGGATTATTGCGGCGTGTTCACTCGAACTGGTAGGAATAATATACCTCACAAACTCACGAACAAACACACGCTAACACGCAGTTATACACACGCACGCACGCACACACACACACACACGCGCACACACACACACACACACACACACACGCACACACACACACACACACACACACACACACACACACACACACACACATACACACACACGCATTTTCTTCTATTTGAATTAAACTACTGATATAAGAGTATAATAATAATGTAACCGATATTGAGAGAGTGGAAGCCTGGCGATCCGTCACACAGGGATTACGCTAGTATGGACACCAGTCTCTCACAAAGCTGGCTCATGTTCTTTAACTTTAAGTTTAGTTGATAAGTTTGTATGTAGCCTTTGTGAAGAGGAAATAAATTTCACTATTATTATTTTTATTTTTATTTACCTCATAAGCGAGTCAACGCTCGTACGAGTTACGCATGTGGCAAAAGGCGGCCCAAATGCGCTTCCAAAAAAGAAAGTCGTCTGTAGCCGCTCTTAACGCTCACGATTGCTGCATTAAACTAGGTTATTAATTTAACATCAACTGAATGAACTCAATACATCTACTTTGAATCTGGAGGCCTCTGAAATTTTGCGTTGCGCGTACACAAAAAAATACATAATTAATCATCTGCGAGCTACGAGCTTTTTTTAACTTTGAATTTTAGTAGAATTCAAAGTAGTCAAGCATATATTAAATTTGGCCTCTTAGAATATTTCCCCTCGTCTGATATAAAAACTGTCTTTCCACGGTAGACTCGAAAAAAGCATATATTTTTTAGCCTCTTTAATTCCATGGCCTTCTTTACTTTCGTTTAAAAATATATTAGTAACCAGATTAAGCTCCAGTTTTTAAAGGGCCGAAGAGCGATGTGAATGACTGTCGAAAATTGATATATCCAATCACATCGTGTCATGATTTCAATTATCTTCGTGGCTGATTTAATTAGATTTTATTCCCATGCAATCCATGGAAATGGGCAAATTTGCGTTAAAAATACCAAGCAGCGCCATCTCGTTTCCTTCGTTGATAATCATAATGTCACCCGATTGGCGCATGAAACTGCCGCTAAAACCACAACGCGTTATGTTTGACTGATTGAGCTACACCGCCTCTGATTGGTCCACCCCCGCGCCGAATATTGCAAGGGCAGGCAGGTTAGTAAGCTGATTTCAGAGACAGCTTAAGACGGGACCCCACGCTACCATGCAGAGGACCGAGCTGAAATTTTCGCTGGCCACCTGGAGGCACAGTTTCGCCCAAACGAAACCAGAAACCACCAGCACAGCGACATGGTCACCGAGTATCTGTTGGAATACTTGGAAGCACCAATAGAGGCCACAGAAAACCCCATTGTCTTCTCCCCTGAACAAGTGCAGAAAGCACTAGGACGCAACCCCACTGAAGAAGGCCCCTGGCCCGGATCGCATCACCAACGAGGCGCTGCGTCGCCTTCCTCCGCGTTCCGTCGCGACGCTAACTCGGCTCTTCAATCCTGCGAACCGGCCCCTTCCCACGCCCATGGAAGCTAGGGCGCGTCATAATGTTGCCAAAACCAGGGAAAACTGTGACCAAGGCTGAAAGTTATCGGCCTATCACGCTCCTACCAACCGTGTCGCAGGTGTTTGAGAAGCTGATACTACCGCACATGACACCACATATCCAGCCACGCGAGAAACAGTTTGGCTTTCGTGATGAACATTCCACCACGCACCAGCTGGCAAGAGTCCTGCACCACGCGGCGGCCGCCTACAACCGGAAGGAACACACAGTAGCTGTGTTCCTAGACATGGAAAAGGCGTTCGACCGCGTCTGGCATCCTGGCTTTCTCTATAAGCTGGCCACGTCTACTATGCCCCGTCGCATAGTCAAGACTGTGGCCACCTTTCTGGAAGAAAGGCACTTCCAAGTGGCAGTCGAAGATGCCCTATCCACAGAGAGGAAATCCTCGCAGGCGTACCGCAAGGCAGCTGCCTCTCGTCTGCGTGCTACGCACGCTATTCCGACGACA
Source organism: Udea olivalis (assembly GCA_947369235.1). Classification (NCBI taxonomy): domain Eukaryota; kingdom Metazoa; phylum Arthropoda; class Insecta; order Lepidoptera; family Crambidae; genus Udea; species Udea olivalis. The sequence goes on from OX376355.1 coordinate 19,979,767, forward strand.
TCCCTACTGACGCCGACTCAACACTTGCCCTGTACGCTGACGACGCCGCCTTTCTCGCCACGTCGATCAAGACCCACCATGCCGCGAAGAAGATGCAGCGTGTCCTCGACCAGCTCCCTTCGTGGCTGGACGACTGGAGGCTCGCCGTCAACGTGAGCAAGACACAGGCCGTGCTGATAAGCGCGGCCACAAAGAAGCCCCGTCTTACCCTATGAGGCCAGGCGATCGAGTGGTCCACCACGGCCAAATACCTGGGCGTGATCATCGATCGCCGACTCACCATGGCCCCACATGTGAGGAAGACCATCCAAACCACCCGCACAGCCCGTGCGCAGCTACGCCCCGTTCTACGCTCCAGCCTCTCGCTGAGAGTAAAACGGGGCATATACAAGACCTACCTACGCAGCCGACTAACGTACGCAGCCCCAGCTTGGTACGCGCTAGTAGCAGACGGCAACCGGAAGAGACTGGACGCGCAACAGGCGCTCACTCTCCGGACCATACTCGACGCCCCGCGTTATGTCAGAAATGACGTGATACGGAGAGACCTGCAAATGGAAACCCTGGGCAAATTTATAGGTCGCTTAGCTACCCAGATGTTCGGCCGGGCGGAAAAGTTGCTCCACCCGCACATCCGCAGCCTCGCCCCATACCACGCACGCCCGCCGAACAGAAAGGCGCTACCGCGTGACCTAATCCGCCCAGATGACCCAGCTCCTGCTGCCAGCGCGCAGGCACACGCCTCGCTGGCGGCGCGAGCCACCCCCCCGGATTGACCAACACGGCGCAGCGTTGGCTCGTAGGCGCAAGCCTCGCCAGCGCTGCAAGAAGACGCACAACACCACTAGCTGGTAGGCCTAGGCCTCGCTAGTGGCACCCCCACGACCCAGCTGTTTCAACAACTGGCGACTGGGGCCATTGCCCCGACCGGTTTCCCCGAAGCCACTCCAGGCGCCGAGAAGACATCTGTTGTTCAGAGACAGAACAGCAGACAGACGCTGAAGGCATCCGAGCAGAGAGGACGGTTACAGAACGAAGCGAACGTGATCTTCACCATCGCTTGATCGTTTATCAGCCTATGAGGAAGGTATGTAGCCGCCCCTGATCAATAGTTGCTAATTAAGGTAGATAATTAGTTAGCTTCTAAACTCAAATCAAGAACATCCTTAGGGTGCCGATAGATTTGAGCATTAGCAGAAATCAAAAAACCGAAAATTCGTCGTTTTTAAATTTACTAGAACCACATTGCGAACGTGACGATCGATCGATTGAATTATCTAGTTTGTATTGAATAGGCTCCGAAACTACTGGACCGATTTTAAAAATTCTTTCACCCTTAAAGAGCTACATTATCAGGGAGTGACATAGGCAATTTATTTTTAATTTAGGCTGTTTTGACAGGAAAGACAGTACGCGGGCGAAGCTGCTGATGGACAGCTAGTAATGAATATACCATGATATCTTCCTATATGGTTAGTATTATTGTTTATCTGAGTAATATCTTATCTATCCGCTATTAATAACTCTTAGTAGGTATTTCATAGTAGTTCAAAAATAAAGTGCGCTCTTAACGAAAACACAGTACCAAGTGTCATTGTTCTATTTTTCAGTCATCTTAACATTATGTACCACCTCCAAAGATATTTTTCTTTATGAATGACAATGATCACGAGGTTTTACAAGCACATAAACGCGAATTTGTAAGGTATCGAGTCAGCAACTTCTGTCGGCAATATCGGGAAACATTTTGAATCAATCGAATCTCGACGAAACTTGCAGCACTCTGGTTAGGTTCTTTGAATATGAAGTTCAGCTTCATGGCCCATGATGACCAAATACCTGTACAGGTGTTGTAACTTGAGGTGCACATGAGATCACGTCAAGCTCTGATGCTGCTGCCATAAGATAACCATTTTGTAATGGTTATGACCATTTACCTTTACTTGTCGTACTCCAAAACTCCAAACCTAAATCATTAAGGGCGTAAAGATCGAAACTATCTAGCTCATTGGTTCCCAGAGTGGTTCAGGGGGTCCACCAAGGGGTCCACGGTAGACTTGAAGGGGGTCTATGTTGGCTTTATTTTTTATCGAGTTTCAGGAATATGATAGAGATGTGTAGCTGCAGGGAGTCCCCCGGAATCAGCTAAATCTTGAAAGAGAAAAAAGTTTGGGAACCTCTGTAGCTGATCCTAGGGCTCAAGCAGGACTCGAACCCGCGTCTTCTACAATAGGTGGCTGGCTATTAGGTCGTTTTATATCTTTAGGTGAAAAAAAGACCATTGTTATCATGCAATAAAAAAAAACTCTAGTTTAAGGTACCTGCTCTAAGCAGCGGTACCCCCTCGCAAATCGAACTCCAGTTCTCGACACCCTTTGTCAAAGCAATAAACTCCAATCAAGCTACCATTACACTCTTACAAATCCTCTCCTTTACGAAACGGAAGAAATAAGGACGAGATTAATGATTACCCAAATTGTTTGCGTATCTCTTTTAAGAACTGTTATTTTAAGGGGCATATTAAAATTTACGTTGCGTGGGTTTTATAAAAAATAATATCACAGGAATTGCGGGACACTCATTTTCCGAATAAGTACTAGGTACATACTGTTTGTTGGCTCTTAGCAATTTATTTTTGTGGCCGAACTTTATAATTGTTTTCGTCTGTTTGAGTTCCATAAAAGAATTTGAGTTGTTTTTCTCCAGAATTTTGCTTCTGAATTAGGGCAGAATCCATTTATTCTACTAGCTTTCCACCAGAGCGGCTTTGCCCACGTAGACTATTTTCTCCCGTTAAAATATAGCACATAAAATTAAAATACTTAAATATTAAAGTAAATAAATAACAGCAGTATATAAAAATATAATATTAGTTGAGATTGGCAACATTAATAGCGTTATTTCCTGGTTTGTTGGTAAAAACAAACATTGTAACGCCACCCCGCGTATTTTGAATCACCGGGATTTTGGTCACCAACACACTTTTGGCAAGGGTGGTGATTTTACAGTTACTTATAATGTAAAGTAAAGTAATTAGCCTTTATACTGTCCCACTGCTGGGCAAAGGCCTCCATCATTGAAATCAAGTCATCACTTATAAATTAAGTGTTTATGATTTCAATGATGTAATTGATAGAGGCCTCTGCGTAATATAGCAATAGTCTTTTATACTTAAATACTGTAAGAAAAATAAACGTATCAGCGTAAAATCGTAACGAACTATAACTTGAAATCAATACTTTGAGACGCAATAGATACAATTCTGTTTCAAATAAATATCAAAATCAAACGAGAAACCTAATTTAACGCAGAAAAACAGTCACAGACGCAGATAATTCGATTTTTTTGTGAGTCTGCATGACGACGGCAGGAATCAGGAATCCATTAACTTCAGTCCACAAACATTTAGATGCTTACGCCACTGAGTTGCCTTGGTTTTCGTTAAATTTAAGGATTCTTTATTACGGCTTTATGGGATACTGTACTGCTTTGTTTTTACCAGGTGTTTTTGTACCGTAAATAAAAAGAAATGATAGAATTGGTTAGCTGCTAATGATCATGCAGCAACTATACTTTTCAAAGTGGCGCATTGACGCGGTTGCGTCTATTTGTAATCTTGCAATCACTATGATAAGCCGCTTTGACAAACGAGACGAGCACATACAATGTCGTGTACTTTTTTTCAGCTGAATTGAAATACGGCTCAAAGTAAGGTAGCCGCATTAGAAACCGGCACCGGTGCATCGATAAAATAAAACCGGTGTAATACGGCGTTTTATATGATGATTCTGGCACAGATATAGGATTTTCGAATAAAAAACTGTAAAACATAGCTCGTCGTGAGCACGACAAACAATAAAAACAAAATAAGACAGAATAGCAGTCCAAAGTCCAATAAGTTGCAAGTGAACCTGCCTGCTGCGAATATAGAGTCCAATCCCCACTCCCCTTCTGAGACAAACCTGACATAATATGGCAGAGTTGTTCTCTACTAAATTACTGAGTTAAACGATATTACTGATTAATGAATTAGGATGGTCAAGTGTAAAGATGTACAAAGATCAAAATATTTTAATTTATTTAAGTAGTTAGTCAGGTAAGACTTTTTTAAGTAACGTATCAAAAAAATACGAATAGTTTATCTTTCAGGGTGCCTTCACCACAGCTGCATCGCCTGTTGACAATTTGGGCCAGCACACTGAAACGACAGATTATCTCATGAGTTGTGTGGATACATTACATAAATAGGAATATATAAAGCAGCAGTAAATAAAGCAGCAGCGAGGCGAGGCCGGCACTGCTCACGCGCACTAGCAGCAGTCACACCTGTTACACGAGGTCGTTAAAGCTTTTTATGATTTTTAACCAAAAATTGAGCCGCGTTCAAAAAATTCACTTCAAAAAAACTTTATTCAAGTAAGTAGACCATTATTGTAACAGTTCTTTTGAATCATCATCAAATATTTCAACTTGAGCTACAGTATGAACATACGAGTAAGTACATAATATTGATACAATCTACATAAAAATTATAATACATCCATATAATTTGACTCTACTACCGGCGTCGGAACGCTGATTCCACTGAGAAGACCCGGCAAGAAACTCAGTAGTTACACTTTTAAAAAAGAGGTGGTTTACAATGCAGGTTAGCCACTCACAACATTTGCCTTTGTGTGTGTGCCAACCAACATAACAAGGCCAATGGCCACACGCTTACCCAGAAAATGCCGATTCACTCTGGCCTTGAAGATACCAAGGTTGTAAGTATCCGGAAACAGCGGCAGGGAGAGCGTTCCACTCCCAGGTAGTGCGGACCAGAAAAGACGCAGCAAACCATTGAAGCTTTGTCACCGGTTCGCTCATTTACTCATTTGGTACAAGCACACGCGTCATCTAATTTGTCAATACACTAAGCCTTGTCAACGACACGGTATAAGCAGTATCTCAACGCACTGTGCCTAGGAGCCAATCAAAGGTTCTTTCGGGTTTGGTGACTTCACATGACTTACCCATGCACTGCACCCCATTCCTGTACACTGTAAGAAAGAAAATAAATGAAATGATAGAAAAAAAACAAAGTTACCTACCTGATATAAAACTCATTGGAATTAGTACTTACTCTAGAAATGCACCAATCGCCTTTGCACTAAAAGAAAACAAATAAATAAAATGTTTGAAACTCTGTAATTTGCGTCTAGAGGTTTGAATTGAGCTACTAGTGGCCGTGCTCAACCAGTAGTGGCCTTATTTGAATTGCGTCGAAACAAGAGCATTACACCCCCTTTTCACACGCGGAGGATACAGTATTCACTCATGTTACATAACATAACAAACCATCAACTACATCCCAAACGGGGTAGTCAGAGGCAAGTGACTGTTGCCATCATGGTGAATGGAACACTTAGAAGCCCACTTCACACCAATGGTATTAGAACCCAACGTAGAGGTGGTGAGCCTTCCGCCGTTATCCGGGTTGATTTGGTTCTTAATCGATGTTTTCCATCACCGGAGAGTTAGTCGGAATCAACGAACACAAAGATGGTTCTTCCTGGCCGTATTTGAAGTCGGCAACACATGATCCACGATCCGAGTTGGGGTGCTTAACCACGGCCACGACATTCTTGAAGTAATATTCACACTCAGATTTAAAGTGCCTTCTGTATTATATATAAACATGAACTATAGCTATCCAGTTCACAGAAACATACTTACACCAGCAGTGCACTTCGTTCCTGAACACTGAAACATTTCCTGAACATGTTATTTCGCCTCAACACTAGGCTCCTAATGAATCAAAGATCTTCTCAGACGTGTTATCTAGGAAATGAAGTACTATTCAGTTATGCGTTTTCAGGATTTGCTCAGTACAAGGACCTTATTACAATCCCTTACAACTTCTCAAGTTCATTCCCTAAACGGCGCAGCGAAAAATTTCGTAATAACAATATCATCTTTCATTTCCAGCCCATCGGCGGTTACCCTCAGTTCATGAAATTAACTTGATAAAAGCGATTGTAAAAAGGGGGGCCCAACCATGAGCAACCAATAAGGTGCTAAGAGATTTGAGATTAGGAACATTGAAAATTCGTCGTTTTCAAATTTACTTGAACCAGAATGCGAACATGACGCTCGATGTTTTGTTACAACTTGATTGTAAAAACAAAGCAAAAACGTAACAATACATGGAAATGTTTTTTTGAAAACTGATCATTTGCCTGTATTATACAATGTCATGCTCAAGCAGATGTGCTACTCTATACCCACCTTATGTCACTACATGTAGTGTACCGTTTCCCTTTAGTTGGGGAAGGTAACAAATAAAAGTTAAGTTATAACAAAAAAATAAGACCTTAGTTACAATATTTAATTTTAAGTAATGTTACACAAAATAGTCACGGGGAAGTGAGTCCTAAAAATGTACGCAATCACAACCGATCCGCTACTAGAGTTTATGATCAAACCGCACTGTCCTTAGTAGTGGTGTGGGGATCGTGTCCGGAAGTTGCTCAGGGTAGATGAGACGTAGGGTAGGGGCAAGTCTTCATACCCAGGCGTCGCGCTTCTTTGCATCCACTATGCACGTGAACAGAAAATCACAGCCGGAAGAAGGACCCTGGAATCCGGAAACCGGACATTTTAGAAAATGTCGACTTTCTAATTCTGACTGCAGCATCCATTCTACCAAGCAGCATAAGCGAAGCAGTTGGAATGATCACTGGCAAAAATAGTGATTAATGATGTGGCAGTCAGACAGAATCAAATTTACAGTTAACAGTTTATCTTAGAATAGGTAATTAAAATTAATAAGTACAAGCTTTACTTTACACAAATTATTTTGATTGTCTCAAAATAAAAGAACATATAAGAAAAATAACTCGAACAGAAGAAGGAACAGCACGAATGATTATACACGCTAGTGGGTGACCCTTGAAGGTCATTGAACAACCCGTGCGTATGAAAGTCGTGTTTACATCCAAATGATTAATAACTTAGATTCACAATTAACAAAAGCTTACCAGCAAGGAGATAGCTCAAGAGTTTAATGATTAGCACTAAAACTTAATAACATGCATGGCACTACATTTTACTTTGCCTATTTAATAGGTACTTACGTCTACAAAGCACTAAAATGTATATGCAACACTCACCCTATATCGGGGTAACACAATTAATCGTTGGAACTTTGCAAACAGATTCGAACAATCTACTGTTCAACAGCCAAAACACAATCACGAACAGAGTAGGTCACGTTCGCTGATATTTATAAGTAGGTAGTACGTCTATGGGTTAGGACAACGACGCTTAGATTGTCCGGCTGCGTCCACCTGCCGTAGCCTAATCTTTCGTTCGCTCACTCACCGAAACCGGTCGGCCGGCCCAAGCGCTTCGCCGTGCCGATATATTTGCGACAATAATTAAGTACAATTTGCTTATAATGATTAGGTATGTTTTATTGTTAATTTTACTAAGATTTGATTGATGTTAGGTTTAGTTCTAGTTATGTAGGTTTGATGTTATTGTTTTTATATTAATTATTAGAATAGTTTATAAGTAGTCTGGTTTATTTATAGAAACGAATGAAATCGTTACATACCCCCCTTTTTAGGTTAGTATTTTCCTTATGAAAATACGCTTGACAGCTTGACTTAAGTTAATTTAAAATCTTTAATATGCCATGTTCCTAAATTAAGGCCCGCCATATCTTCCAATTCATAGACGAGTTTTGACTTTTTATCTATGATACGGCATTGTATAAACTTAAGCGCTAACTTTTTGGAAAATCTATTATCTTTATCGCTTTGATAAAATGTTCTTTTCCAAACCGTATCACCTACGTGGAAGTCTACGTTTTTACGACGTAAGTTGTAGTTTGCGCAGTTTCTAGAATGCGCCTTGATCAAAGATAACTGCACTTTATCAAATATTTTGTGCAGTGCACCTAAGTTTTCAGCGTAACTATCACGGGGTGTAAATATTAAGCTATTTTCTAGGTCGGTATCTACATAATGTGATCCACAACTCACCAGCTCTCTGCCAAAAACCAAAAATGAAGGTGTAAAGCCAGTTACTTCATTTACCGCACTATTAATGGCAAATTGTATTTTTGGTAAATGAGTGTCCCAGATCCTATGATCATTCTCAATAAATGTAGACACAGATGTAATGATCGTTTTATTATATCTTTCTACGGTGTTAATCTGTGGCGTATACAGCGGTGTATAAAAAATGTTAGGGATTTTGTAGGTCTCGAATAGGTTTTTCATTGTCGCACTGATGAACTGTCTCCCGTTGTCCATTAAAATGGTGCTAGGTATACCGTATACCAAAAATACATTTTCCTCCAAAATTTTGGAAATTATGTCTGCTGTGGCCCGCCTTATGGGAAATAATAAACAGTATTTAGAAAAACAACAAGTAATTACGAGGAGAAAGGTATTTTGTTTTTTTGAAACTGGTAAGGGCCCAACAAGATCAACACTTAACATTTGAAATGGGCGACCACAGTCTTTAGGTCTGCCCATCGTGCCAAGTGTAGGGTGATTAGGGTGCTTATGTGAGAGGCAAGCGGTACAACTTGACACGAAATTAACTACATCTTGATGCAAATTAGGCCAAAAATACTTTAGGGTGAGACGTTTCTGGGTTTTAAAAATGCCAAAGTGCCCAGAAGACGGTTCGGAATGGTTTTTAGCTATAATCTCTTGTCGATACTCTAGGGGAACCACTTCTTTCCACTCAAATTCTCTAGTAAGAGGATTGAGAGACTTAATATAACGGTATAGTCTACCATTATGGACACGATAATTTTCAAAAAGAGCAGGGGATTTAATACAACTATCAAATATGTTCACAAACCAGGGGTCGCTTGTGATTTGTGCCCTGGCCTGAGGAATGACATCAATAGCGGTTACTGCTACAGCGCGAGATAAACTATCTGGAACAATATTTTCGGTTCCTTTTCGGTGTTTAATTTCAAAATTGTACGCTGAAAGTCTTACACCCCATCTAGCTAACCTTCCAGTTGGGTTGTTGAGGTTTAGGAACCACTTTAGGGAGGAATGGTCAGTAAAGATAGTAAAACGTAACCCATTTTCTAAATAGCAACGCCAGTGTTCAATCGCGGTAAGTACTGCTAAAGCTTCGCGTTCTGTGGCACTGTAGTTACGTTCCGATGATGACAACGATTTGCTCATATAAGCAATTACCTTTTCAGTTCCGTCTATCATCTGTGTGAGTACAGCTCCAATACCATAGTCACTGGCGTCAGTGTGAACTTCAAAAGGTTTTGAATAGTCAGGACAAGAAAGTATTGGTGTAGTTGAAAGACATTTTTTAAGTTTGTTAAAAGCTTCACCCGCCTCCTCAGACCAAAAGAATGGCGGCGCCTTTTTACCTTGTGCTGTTAGTTTATTTAAGGGGCTCGCTAAGGTGCTAAAATTTGGTATGAATCTTCGGTACCAAGAAGCAGTACCCAAGAATCTTCGCACTTCTTTGCGATTCGTAGGAGTAGGGTAACTGACAATGGCTTCTACTTTATCAGGATCAGCTTGCAACCCATTACAGTCCACAATATACCCCAGGTATTTAAGTTGCTTCCTGAAAAACTGGCTTTTTTGAAAATTTATGGTTAAATTGGCCATTTGTAGTTTTACAAGAACCCGTTTAAGTAAACTTATGTGCTGAGAGAAGCTATTGGAAACAATAACGACGTCATCGACAAATACAAACACTCTGTGTTCAAATTCAGGCCCATAAAACAATGCATCTACGAGTCTCTGTTGCGTAGCAGGTGCGTTGGTCAGTCCAAATGCCATGGACTTAAATTGGAAGGTGCCACGCGACGGAATGTAAAATGCAGTCTTCATTCTGTCCTCTTCTTTTATTAAAATTTGCCAAAAACTTTTGGAAAGATCCAAACTTGACAAGTATTTAGCATCACGTAGGTTATCCAAAATCTCTGCGATATAGGGTAGACTATACGCATCCTTCTTTGTTACGGCATTCAATTTTCTGCTATCTAGGCAAAACCGAAGTTCACCGTTCTTTTTAGGAGTTAGGAGAACTGGCGATGACCATGGGCTTTCACATGGCTCGACTACGTCTTCTTTAAGCATTTCGTCCAACTGTTCTACCAAAATGCGTTGCTTTTCCGGTGACATTCTGTAGTATCTTTGACGTATGGGGGCAGCATCCCCAGTGTCAATCGGGTGAGTAATTAAGGTTGTTCGGCCTAAACCACGTTCCTCATAAGATATGTCGTAAAATTGAGCTATTACTTCAAGGGTCACCCACTAGCGTGTATAATCATTCGTGCTGTTCCTTCTTCTGTTCGAGTTATTTTTCTTATATGTTCTTTTATTTTGAGACAATCAAAATAATTTGTGTATAGTAAAGCTTGTACTTATTAATTTTAATTACCTATTCTAAGATAAACTGTTAACTGTAAATTTGATTCTGTCTGATTGCCACATCATTAATCACTATTTTTGCCAGTGATCATTCCAACTGCTTCGCTTATGCTGCTTGGTAGAATGGATGCTGCAGTCAGAATTAGAAAGTCGACATTTTCTAAAATGTCCGGTTTCCGGATTCCAGGGTCCTTCTTCCGGCTGTGATTTTCTGTTCACGTGCATAGTGGATGCAAAGAAGCGCGACGCCTGGGTATGAAGACTTGCCCCTACCCTACGTCTCATCTACCCTGAGCCCCACGTTGGGCGCCAATGTACCGTTTCCCTTTAGTTGGGGAAGGTAACAAATAAAAGTTAAGTTATAACAAAAAAATAAGACCTTAGTTACAATATTTAATTTTAAGTAATGTTACACAAAATAGTCACGGGGAAGTGAGTCCTAAAAATGTACGCAATCACAACCGATCCGCTACTAGAGTTTATGATCAAACCGCACTGTCCTTAGTAGTGGTGTGGGGATCGTGTCCGGAAGTTGCTCAGGGTAGATGAGACGTAGGGTAGGGGCAAGTCTTCATACCCAGGCGTCGCGCTTCTTTGCATCCACTATGCACGTGAACAGAAAATCACAGCCGGAAGAAGGACCCTGGAATCCGGAAACCGGACATTTTAGAAAATGTCGACTTTCTAATTCTGACTGCAGCATCCATTCTACCAAGCAGCATAAGCGAAGCAGTTGGAATGATCACTGGCAAAAATAGTGATTAATGATGTGGCAGTCAGACAGAATCAAATTTACAGTTAACAGTTTATCTTAGAATAGGTAATTAAAATTAATAAGTACAAGCTTTACTTTACACAAATTATTTTGATTGTCTCAAAATAAAAGAACATATAAGAAAAATAACTCGAACAGAAGAAGGAACAGCACGAATGATTATACACGCTAGTGGGTGACCCTTGAAGGTCATTGAACAACCCGTGCGTATGAAAGTCGTGTTTACATCCAAATGATTAATAACTTAGATTCACAATTAACAAAAGCTTACCAGCAAGGAGATAGCTCAAGAGTTTAATGATTAGCACTAAAACTTAATAACATGCATGGCACTACATTTTACTTTGCCTATTTAATAGGTACTTACGTCTACAAAGCACTAAAATGTATATGCAACACTCACCCTATATCGGGGTAACACAATTAATCGTTGGAACTTTGCAAACAGATTCGAACAATCTACTGTTCAACAGCCAAAACACAATCACGAACAGAGTAGGTCACGTTCGCTGATATTTATAAGTAGGTAGTACGTCTATGGGTTAGGACAACGACGCTTAGATTGTCCGGCTGCGTCCACCTGCCGTAGCCTAATCTTTCGTTCGCTCACTCACCGAAACCGGTCGGCCGGCCCAAGCGCTTCGCCGTGCCGATATATTTGCGACAATAATTAAGTACAATTTGCTTATAATGATTAGGTATGTTTTATTGTTAATTTTACTAAGATTTGATTGATGTTAGGTTTAGTTCTAGTTATGTAGGTTTGATGTTATTGTTTTTATATTAATTATTAGAATAGTTTATAAGTAGTCTGGTTTATTTATAGAAACGAATGAAATCGTTACAGTAGGTAACTAAAAATTGCATGTCTTTTTGAATAATGACGAGTAAGCAAGCGCTAGTGTTATTCATGCATTAAGAAGTTTTTTACTAATAAAAGCTGTGTGGGGTTTGCTCTTGGCTATGGTAAAGTAAAAGTAGAGTAATTAAAAAGGTATTTATTAGCAAACACAATGAAGCATACAAAATTGGAAGGCAAAAACGAACAAACACAACATAATAATGATTAAAAAGTGAGACACAAATAGAAAAAAAGCCTCAATGTGGAACCAACTAGGTCCCTGCCTCAGCATTTGCCGGTGCAGCTGTGAAGCTACACCAGCGCTGGTATTCTGACAGGGCCAAGGCGACACCATCAAGATGGTGTCGTCCGTCATCATGTTCACATGTAATGATAATTTATGAAAAAAATTGCAAAAATAAATACATAAGAATAGAAAATTACTGCAAGAAGTGAAAAGAGAATATGAAGAGAAAAGTTACAAGACTGGGTGTATGAAAATAATTAAAAGATTGTTAAATAAAGGAATGTGAGCACAAAGTTTCAATCCGTAAAATGGAAGCGGTGATATAGGTAAAGAAATGTTATTTTATTTATGAAGAAATGATTCATAATTACCGTAGAACTACAATTTGATCCAATACACTGAAACAAACGAAGTAATGAGTACGTAAGATGTCAGGCTAGCGTTTTATACGCGCATATAGGCTCGTTTGTAGGCGCGTCTTTTGATACTGTCGTACGAGCGTTCACGAGCTTGACGCGAGCGGCTTATCTAATGGCATCTACCGGTTCGAGCGAACACGCCGCAATATGCCCGTGGACGCGCGTTTCGCGCATGTAAAGGTTTGGTGTAAGCGCGTATGCCAAAAAAGCTAGTCTGAAGTTGTACTTAGTCAAGTGAACAAGCTGAAGCTGAACATACTTATAAAATGCACAAAGACATACGAGAAGCGCGTATCTGCTCTTCGAGCCAGACTCTAAATCTTATGCTAAAATATACATTAAAAATCTTTTTAACCTTTTATTCTGAATAAAACTCGTTCTTGTCCTCCGCTAATGGATGTGCGGGTATAAAAGGACCAAAAACACAGTGGGAAGGGACACCACAGACATAAACCGAAATAGGTGATGAGAGTAAGTCATGCAACATGTAAGTCATGATAAAATGAAATCTTACTAATATTATAAATGCAAAAGTTTGTGAGGATGTATGTATGTATGTGTGTGTGTATGTTTGTTATTCTTTCACGCAAAAACTACTGAACGGATATAGATAAAACTTTAGCTTATAAATCAGAACACCACATAAGATACAATTTAAAAATATTTGATGTAAACATATTACAGAAATGAAGTTCACTCAGGCGAAGCCGCGGGCGAAAAGCTAGTATTCACTTAAATCCAGTATTTTTCGGGATAAAAAAAGTTTTAAAAGCGCTGTACTGAAGACATAACGTTCGCGAGCATAACGATCAGCCGATGTCAAAATCAAGTAGAACAACATTTATCAGTCCTCAATGAAGTCAATTTAAATCGATTGAGAAATATAGAATTCCTTTTACTGAATCGCTATCGTGACGTCACGCGGTCACAATCTTAAAAAAAGGGGCATGCTTGCTTTTCATAAAAACCAAGTACTTGCGTCATCCATTTCAATCTATGCATGTAGGGCACACAATATCTACACTGCGATCTTTCAAACAACGTTGCGAAGACGGAATCTCGTTGAGAACTTTTTTATTTCTGCGCATTTGTGTAAGTATATAATATATGGTCTCGGTTAGTACTTTTATATCAAGCATATTTAGGGATTTAGCTCGTATTCCACATACTTTGATGCCTAAGTACGAAAGTCTACCACAAGGGAGTGTGAGAGAAGTGTATAACTTCACCATCGCGTTTTGCGAGCGAAAAACGCGAATTTGTATGGCATCGAGTCAGCGTCATCTATATGAAAAAATATACAAAAATAAAAAATATGAATAATGAAAAATTATGAAAAATTAAAAAATATGAAAAATATTTATTAACATAAACAAAGAGGGTTTACAATAAAGTTTAATAAACAGAGGTTGACTTACTCCTAATAAGTGTAAAAACACTTGTGCCAGGAGCACCCACTCTCCCATAACAAATCACGGGGTGGTATAAGTAGGGTCCCTACAATTTATAAAAAAGGTTTATCTTTATTAGTTTACCTTATGTACTTTTACTAATCTTAAACTTTATTAACCTTAAAGATAGATATCTATTTTAAAGTTACACACATAGCAAGTTAGCCATGCTTTTAAAAAATGAATATGTACTTACAAATTAATAAATTAAGTTATGCATCATCAGCCGTTCTATTTACAGAGGCCTGTGTTGCACGAATTCACCGCTAGATGGCGCCGACTTAATGCCATATAAATTGTCATTTACGTGCTCGCAAAACGCGATGCTGAAGACATGTACCTACGCATCTCTCAAGTCTCATTGCAACTCTACTCTCACTCGGCACTCGGTATTATAGTGCTAGCACACCCCGAAATTCAGTCAAAAATAGTTATAGTTATAGGCATGAACATCGGAATGATTGATCTTTAGGCCATACGACTCAATTTGACCCGTAGCACGGAATAAATGAAAAAAAAGGTGGGAGTTACGGTGTCATCTTTTTTTTTTGTATGGGAAAAACAATTTTTTGCTCTGAAACGTATCGTGTGTGGTACCTAATGAAAGGGCTTACTGAACCAATTAAAAAAAAATTTACATCATTACCTTTTAGTCACTTGTATTTAATTAAAAGAAGAATCATTTCAGAACATACTAAGTTTGGGCTCTTCCAGATATGATACGGTTGAATAATTGTTTGTAAAATATGCTTCAAACGTGTACGTGATATCCTCATATCTAACCCTGAAAAAGGATTTTTGTAAATATTTACGTTTAGTATTTTTTTGTAAATTTATGTTCAATTTTATAAAATGTGATGAAATTACGATTAGTTAGTACATGTAAAAAAGTAAAGTAAAGTAAAATCAATTATTTGCTAGAATTGGAGTAATAAAGATGTGAATCTGAGCCCAGACATAAATATAAATAAATATAAATATGCGCCAGACAACACACCTCTTGTTGGTCTCGAAGTAGGGATTAATATCCCTGTGTTACGAGGTACCACACAAGGAAATAAGCCAGGGGCGTCTCCCAGCACACCCAGACCCGAGTCAATTCAGAAAAGATCGTTTCCTGAATTGACCCGACCGGGAATCGAACCCGGGACACTAGGGAAATCGAGGCGAGAAACCGTGCTACAGCGCACTACGCCAATCGTGTCGTCATGTCGTACATAGTAAGTAAATTCTTGTATTATAAGTTTTTTTTTAACACAACTATTTCTTAACTATTAATGTTAAATTAAACAAACAATTATTCTAGTAATCTTAAAACATGTAGTATTTAATATTAAGTAGGTATTAAAAACATATTAAACAAAAACATAACAATAAAACTAAAATTTAAATATAATGTGACTTCTCAGTTGTTCTATAAACCGCGGGAACAGGTAGGCGCAAGGTCAGGTGAGTATGGAGGATGTTTCATCAACTCAAATAAGGCATCTTGGATAGCAGTCATCGCAACTCGGTTCTTGTGTGCGGGGGCGTTATCTTGGTAAAAGAACACAACTTTAGAAAGTTTGCCGCGGCGATTTTCGCGTATTTCCTGACACAGATTTTTTTATTTGTCATGCGTTATAAGGGCCCCGTAATAGTGGCTCCATGATTGAGGTATTCAATCATTATCACTCCCTGGCTGTCCCAGAAAAGAGGGCCCATAATCTTAACGGCGGATAGAATTGCCATGAACTTCTAGGCGTTGGAGATGACGGCCTGTTCCAAGTCATGGACTGTTGTTTCGTTTCAGGATCATAATGATGGAGCCATGTTTCATCCATAGTTACAAAGCGAGCCAAAAATCGTTCAGGATCTTGTTGTAACAATTCCAAATTGATTTGAGAAATCCGCAGACTTGTTTGTTCATGCTCGTCTGTAAGCATTATAGGCACCCAGCGCGCTGATACTTTTTCATTCTCAAATGTTTATGTATATGGATAGCTATAGCTACAAAACGAACAGTAACACGACGATCTGCCAAAACGATAAAAAAAGATAAAAAAATTCAACTATTTTTATCATTTGTTCGGTAACTGCCGTCGTAGGGCGTCGTCTTTAGTTAAAGTTCTTCCTCTCTTAAACTCTGCACACCACCGCGCAACCGTGAAATACGGAGAAGCATTAACCCATAATGTTCCTTTGCAGTCTAGATTTACTTGCTTATTAGTAAATTATTTCAGGCAGAGATATTTTATTACGACGCGAATTTCAATTTTATCCATTTGCGTACCACGCTCTGACACGACGAAAACAAATGAACGCTCCGACACGACGAAAACAAATGACTATTTTTAGAAAATCAATAAAAAAAAAAAAACAAATGTCTGGGCTCGTTTTGTTTGTCTCAGACGTTTTAATGCATAAACGTAACGCTCTAGTTTGCTGCAGATAAACTCAATATGCCATTTCCAATTTAGGTGCTGGTTCACTCTATCAATTGTAGTGTTTTTATATTTTATCTGTGATTGTGTTTCAGTGGTGTTATTAGATCTAAATTCAATGGCTTTTGAGTAAAATATTTATTTCAAGCCACTGTATGATATCTGAGAGGGTTTTGATAGTCGTTTGTTCAAGTAATTTCTTGTTGTTGTAATGTCATTTTATTAATAGCGTTGTGTCATCTGCCTATAGTATGGATTTGTGCTGAATGGCGTTTGGTAAGTCATTTATAAAAATTAAAAATAAAAGAGGACCAAGAATACTTCCTTGTGGGACGCCTGTTCTGTTATTTAAATATGTTGATTTGTAGTTTTTTTTTACTGATGTGTTTTTGTGATGATTTGTTTGTACGGAATCTGTTTACTAAATAACTTTGTAGAAATTTTACACATTGAAGATGATAAACACTCGTACTAATGCGAGAGGAGTTTTTAATATTATTTACAGGAAACGACTGAAACGAGCGGTATATCAAGCTGGAAAATTGTGAAGAAAATCTGACAAACTTAAGCAGACCCTAACGTCACTCACGAACTGGAGATCGAAGCAGCCAAGTGATAAAACTCGGGCACCATTAAGGACCTCATAGGATACGCACTGGAAAGTTTGTATTTATTATCCTGATCTAAAATTTAACTTTTTATACATGTTCGAACTAATCCTAATTATATCACATATTGTAAAATTAAAAAATAAATAATGTAAATATTTTCAAAAGTCCTTTGTACTAGTTAATTATGAGGATATTACTTACCATTAATTAACAAAATAATATTTAACCGTATTATGTCTGGAGGAGCCCAAACTTGGTATGTTTTGAAAATGATTTTTATTTTAATTTAATATCTACAAGTGACTATAACGTAATGATGTGATATAATTGGCTCAGTGAGCACTTTCATTAGATGCCACACACGGTAGGTTTAAAAAGCAAAAAAAAAAATTCCCCATACAAAATAAGATGACGCCGTAACTCCTCCCCTTTTTTTCTTTTTTCCCGTGCTACGGGTAACGGTTCGAACTGATTCGTATAGCCTGAAGAGCAATCGTTCCGATTTTTATGCCTTTAACACCATTTGCAGGTTAATTTAACGTACCGCTAGCACTATTACGAGTACCTACGGATCTAAAACATGGTCTCCCTCTAGGTACTAATCACATAAAAATTTAAGATTAAGGCAAGCAAGGGCTACGCTCGGTTTTTTGCTACATGATCGAATCTGAGTGCTAAGTGCGAGTTCATTCGATCATACTTTTTCAAAGTGTAAAGTGAATAAAAAAAACTATAATTACCTACCATTCGCTCTACACAATTTATAGCAACTTTTGTTAAGATAATACCAGATTACTCATCAACGTAAAATTTTATAGAGCGGCCAAACAAAATTTGTATTGCAGAACGCAAAGAAATAGACAGCAAATGACGTCATTTGAAGGAGGCAGTTTGTAGGGAGCGTTTTGGGCAAGTCCATAATATGAATCTTAAAATTGCTATATCTCGGGGAGTTTTGGTGCTTTCGATAAAAAATTTTCACCGATGCTTCTATTTTTATAGGTATTTCGATAACAGCTCAACAAAAAAAATAGTCAAATACCCTATTCATAAAAGTAATATTCATAAACACGTACCACAGCATTACATTGAGCCTGGACACACTGCAAGTAATAGTATATTCTATATCGAGGGACTAAACGAAGCCATAATATACGAGAGTCAATGAAACCGAGGGTATATTAAGTTGGCGTTTAGTCTCGAGGTGCAAACTGTACTTTTCACTTTGAGTGCGAGAAAAATAGTCAATTTAGTACAAAAACATTTAAAACCGAACTTTACACTTGGCAAAAGTTCTGAAATTTTCGTGGTCAGTTTTTTCTTCAGAACTGAACCACAGATTAACAATTTAAAACACATGGTGCCACCTTCTTTGCGGACAAACCATGAAACTAAAACTCACAGCATTTTCGCAATGAAGACGGTCCACACTCCACAGTTAATAGTATATTTTTACTGGCTGTTTGAGTTTGTCTATGTCACATGAAGGAAATTAAAAACGAATTACTTTTTACTCCCTAGGTACTAAAGTGGTCACTTTAGTCCCGCTTCGTAGGGCTATATTGGCGTGCCTTTAGAGCATGAGAAGTGAAAAAGAATATTATGTCATAAAAATGCATAGAGACTGTTTTCTATATTTTAAGAAAGTTCGTCATTCTGACTGTCCCCCCATATCGTTAGCAAGTAGTGCAGTCTATCTTTCGTTATGAGCACAATCATTGTAAAATGCTAAAATAAACAAAATAAAAATCAAATAGCATATTTCATCAAAAGCAAGTTGAAGTATTTGTTAAAATATTTCTTACGGATGTTTGAAGGTACCTACTTGCTTCAAAAACAGTGATTAAATAACGTTGGCTTGCACCGTAAGCATGTACTGGAAAGATTAGTTCGGTCCTTGAGATTTCGGGAGCTCAGCTCAGTGGTTAGAGCAGTCACCCGGATTGTGGAAGACGCAGGTTCAAATCCTGCTTGATTTCTTCTAGGTCCGAAATTCGAAAATTCTAGTTTTCTATCTTTCGATAGTAATATATTTCTCAATTGTTATTTACCCACCATATCGGAAACATTATCTATTGTTTATCATAGATAAAGACGTAGTAAATACATTTTCTGATTACTCACCATAGAAATGCAATCAAAAGTTTCACTCAACTGTAAAGTAAAATAAGTAATTAGCTCATACAGTCTAGCGAGGCAAAGGTTTCCGTGATATTGGCTTAATCACCACGCTCGCCAAATACTATCCTTGTGAAAAGAAACCCGGGATTTTTGTCTACCAGTGCAATGATTGATGAGCACAGACAATTACCCAATGGGGAAAAAAATCAAACATGTCCTAAATCGAAAACCATTTCGAAGTGTTTCTATTTTATACCTTATTTAAATATTTAACTTTTTTAATGTCACAGGATCTAGGATATTTTTAATTAAATACGTTGGCTTTCTGGGGTCAAATGAATGACCCCAGAAAGCCACGTTCGCAAAGAGTACATTAAGGTTATTAATGGACATAAAACACTATCACGACTTAATCGCAAACGGGGTAGTCAGAGGCAAGTGACTGTTGCCGTCATGGTGAACGGAACACTCATTATGATTTTTAGTTTCAGATCGCGTTTTTGCGCAAAGTGGCCACTTTTAGCAAAAACGCATTTCATACTAAGTGCTAAGTGTCCCGTCGGAGACATATTATGTACTTTAAGTAGATTTTGTATGAAACGATAATTCCAAAACTTCCCGTCCCGTCCCGTCCTTCAGGCAGTGGCCCTTTTATTTAAACCAGAAATATTTCCATTCATTCACTTTCCACGAAGTGTATTCGGCCTAACCCTCTATCCCCATCTGTCTCAAATAGTCACCCTCGTAATTTCCCCTGCTATCAAGCTACAGTGTCGTTTATTACGCCATAGATGGCGGGTGTACTACATTAGAACGCGCTTACATTTCGTTTCAGTAAAACAGTCTAGTTGGAGCACCATAGTCTGAAATTTGATTGATAATGTTTGTTAAAACACATTCAGTTTTTGCACAGCAGCGCTTACTAGTCGTAGTTGCTGTTTAAATCGTTAGCTCGCACTAATCTGCCTTATTTGTGAATAGAACGTGTACGGTCAACGTACATTGAACCTTTCGCAATCGCTGCGCCCGGCGCCCTAGACACTTGGTCAGCATTTTCATACGTCAATCAATTATTTCATTTTTACTTCATAATTAGTTTCACACCAGTACACGTTCAGCTACCATACATACCGGGCGCGTGCTCACCATACCATACCATACTATTCTACCATTTAGTTTAGTTAGTCTAGTTAAACCAGAATATAGTTCCATTCTCGTTACCAGTGACTTTAATTTATCTACCATTCAATCTATAAATGTTAGGTGAATAACCATACAGAACGTCTCGACCACAGACCTGTTTTGTATTGTACCAGACAACGTAAGTCTCTCCGGTTGTATGAAAACCCAGCGTGCTATTTCTCTGACACAACTCAAAATGGCGTTTTAGAGAAGACGATGCTCATCCGCTCGAAACCTATGAAAAGGCGGTTTATGAGTCAAGTAATATTACTTCAGTGATTTCTGGCAATATTAGTGTAGTTTTAGAATTTATTCAAAAATATGTAGGTCTACGATCTAGTTTTCAAGAAAAATCAAAATAATGCAAAAAAAACGGCCTAGTGCGAGTCGGACCCGCGCACCGAGGGTTCCGTACAAACAATTTATCAAAAATATTTATATTATATGATGTAACTGAAAATTTACGGTTTTCGCCATTTTTCCTTTATCTGTGCTATAAGACGTTGCTTCGTACCAAATTTCAAGATTCTGAGTTCACGGGAAGTACCATGTAGGTTTTGATTCCCTTGCGAGTGCCGAAAATTTGCGGCATAAACGGCTGTATCTTTGGATTGCGTTGGCTTAGAAGTGTGATTTTTTCACAGCTCCAAGGTACAGGAGACTTGAGTATTTCATATAAATACCAGCTTGATACCTCCACGAGTTCCTGAGAAAAAGGGTCTTGACAGACAGACAGACGGACAACAAAGTGATCCTATGATGGTTACGTTTTTTTCCTTTTGAGGTACGGAACCTTAAAAACTGTCATTTTTTCGAAAAATAGTTGGTAATTTGATAGAAAATATTTTTTGGTCTCAAATGAAGAAAATATTGGTGGCCATTTTATTTTCAAATAAAATCATATTATTTAAGTATTTAACAAAAAACAATCATAGCTCTAGAACTTTCAATCACAAAATTACAAGTTTTTGAACAAATTGAAATAAGAGTTCGAAAAAAAAAATTAAACTCCTGTAATATTTACAATAATAAGTTGCGGGTTCTTATTTTATGTTTTTGTCGATCAATTTAATCCTAGTTCACAGCCTTAAAGTTTGTTACACTACGAACGGGTCAAATTGTAAGAGTATCGTATAATTTGGGTTACTCTAAGTGGGTGCCTTACTTTCATTTAAAAAATAACACACACGCGCAATTTTGTTTCAGTTTTTTTACTGATGTAATATTTAGTGTTTTACATCAATTATAAAAAGGCACAGTCAAATTTCCGCCTCTGGATATTGTGCTGGAAGTAATTCGTTCGCGTTAATTTTCGAACCCATATCATATATTTTTTTTTAATATTAGAGTTTTAGAGAAGTAAATAAACAAAACTGACACATTTGTGGCGAGGATGTGACTTAGGATTGTGACTTACGTGATGCACGAGACACAATTGCAAGCCCAGAAAGTGTAGTGCGGGTCGCGGTCAGGTGGCGTGATTGGACATTAATTCATCACAACAATGAAGTTCAGCCAGATACAGTCAAGTCAATCGATTAACATTAGGCATGATAATCGATTATTTTTAGCATTACATTAAGGATATTAATGTGGTAGAAATGGTTTCAATAAGAGAGCGCAACAACCGACATGCCACACATCAACTGAACGTTGGAAGTTTTGCAAATAAAGACTTGAGGAGGCATAAATTCACGTCAGGGTAATGTTAACGGGCCGCCAAGATCTTTCTTAGCCCAGGGGTTTTCTTAATGGGCAAACCTGCAACATCCACGGAGTGAAATCTCCCTTCGAATCTTCCGTAGAATGTCCAGAAGCGGTAATTTGACTGTGGCTATTTTATATAATAAATGTAAAACACTAAATATTAGGATATACAGAAAGTAAAGAAAAATCTGAAAAAATGTGGCCGCTCGATGTTGTATAAAATATTAAAAAACTTTCTGATATTTTCAAACGAAAATTAGTATTTCTACCGTTTTACTTGAGAACGTTTTTATCTTGTTAACTAGGTTTATGAAATAAGTAAATTATTTACCCATGAATGGCCACAAGTGTATGGAAATAACCTTTTTTCCTTTTATCACATTGTGAAATGATACAGTTAAATGTTGCGCAGAAGAACGCAAAGTTGTTTTTTTATTAGCAGCAATAAAGATAAAAATTTCACGATGGAGGCAATTGTAAGTATTTTGTGTGTCAAGAAACTTGGAGAAAAAGGTTTTGTTAAAAACTTACCCCCGAATTGCAATCCTTTCCGGTACACTAGATAATCATTTTTTTTAACTATAATCGATACTAGACCAGATACAAAAACGATGTCTGTTAATTTAGTCGAAATTTTAAGCTAACAGCTAAAAATTGTTTCAAGGAAGGAATTATATTTTCATGTCCAGACCAAGCGGCCGAATTCGAAAATATGTAGCTGTCCCTCACCACTTAACCACGGCGGTATTACACACAAACAATGGTATTACAAAGGGCAGCATCAATGTCGACGTTACAGATTTTCGAAGTAATCGTAACATAGCTGTATATTTTCCTCTAGAAAAGAGTATGATTATTGATTTAACTTCAGTCAAAATTGTGGTTTTATTATTAGTCTAACAAATCATGCGAAACATTTTAGGCCTTACCCAAGCGTCGCAGTCGCATGTCACAATCTGGATAAGAAAGAACAACAGCTGTGTTAGACACTCAAGGGATGCAGATATATGTAGCACACCAAACACAAAGTACATTCCAGAAAATGACCGTTTATTTTCACACGCTTGACATAGGAGTACCGTTCGTATCGCGGTTAGCAGAGGACTGCCCGCTCACAATTCACACAAACAAAAGGTTACAAGAAAAGTTTAGTTTTCAAACTACCACCAGAGCTTATAATAAAAATATCAATAATTTAAACATTAATGAGCGCGTCGCCAACGAGCTGTTAGTCAATTAATTCCTCAATATTACATTTTTAATCATGTCATCAGGCTTAATACGTCCACTGTGGTAACATATGCCTACTTCATTGGTTTCTTGGAACTAGAGTGGTAATTATTTGAGCGGATACCGCTTTGACGGTTTATTGGTGAGCTCACAAGAGACCTTCTATCGTGATGTGACGTGACGCCACTTTCCGTTACGTCCTGCGCATTTGGGTACGTCATTGAAAATAGGATAGTATTTAATGGAGCGACATACTAACCTAACCTAACCACCACAAATACTATCTGAGCCTCTAAATATTCTAAAATCAGTGTTTTGTGGCCGACTTATTAATTCTGGGACGCATTTCACTTAGTTTATTATTTCCCTTTAAAATTCTTGTAGCTATACCCGCAACACTCGTGTGCCAGCCCCAGATTCAGAACAAAGTTATCGACCGATTCGGTTATTTTATTTTATTTGTAATTCATCTTTTAAATATGGGGTAAGGATGTCTATATTATGTGTTTTAACCAAACTGAGGTTTTTGACTTCTTCATATATTATAAAAATATTAAATGCTCCAGTTTAGTAGCAGGTAATTTATTATAATTAAAACTAATTTACCGAATCGGTCGATAATTTCGTTCTGAATTGGGGGGCAGGACTCAGTGTGCCCAAAAGGACGTACCGTGTGAAGATGTAGGCTGTAGATTCTGAGGTGTCAACACACCTTAATGGCGTTATTAAGTTTACGTATTTTAGATAGAAATTTTATTTTTTTATATGGCCCGTCAAGACGACCTCACTCCACCTGAGCCCTGATTCTGCTATTTGAATACCAATGGAATCGTAATTGAATGGCATGATTTTGACATATGCTCCATAGTACTCCATACTAAAACTGTCAATCACGCCATTCAATTAAGATTCTATTGACTTCTAAATAGCAGAATCTAATCAGAGTAAGACTATTCATCTATATTAATATTACAAAGAGGAAATAACTATTTGTTTATATATTAATAGGCTCCAAAACTACTCGACCGATTTTTAAAGTTCTTCCTCCAAGATTTAACTACATTCAGGGAGTGACAAAGGCTATTTTTTTTTATTCAGGCTATATTTTGACAGGAAAGAGTCTACGCGGGCGAAGCTGCTGAAGTGCTGACGGACAGCTAGGTAGTCTACAATAAACACCATTGAAGACCTCACCGATTCACCATGTTAAAAGCAGGTCAAATTGCCACTTTCGGTAATGTACGAGTATGTCTACAATGAGTTTGTCACGTAAACGACGATCGTTGCGTTCAGTACATCTACCAATAGTTGCCACTTTAAATTTACATAATCGTTCGCGTTAAAAAAAATATTGGAATTTGACATTGCCATGTCATGTCATGTGTTATGCCAATACATTGTTTTACGCGAACGATAATGTAAATTTAAAGTGGTAAGTCGTGGCAGACGTAATGAGCGGTTTACGCGGACGCTAGCGGCTGTCGTTTGTGTAAGTAAACCCATGGTAGAAAATTAAGACATACTGAAAATCTCTTACCCTAAAATTAAAAACTACAACAAGGACAATCCCTGCTAGACTCTTCATTTTGATGACACACTCATATTTGTTCGTATTGGCTGCAACGCGATGCTAACCAAATCCAATCGATTGTTACACTCGTGTAGATTAATTATTGCTATCAGTTTATCCATTTGTAATTTAAGACAAAAAAACACTGCTGTATTGAGTGTTAGATACCAGTGACAGTGGCGAGATGGTTTATTTACTGATCTACGATGTGTAGGTAGAAGAATGTATCAGTTCCAAAGTACCTAACAGAAGACGAGACGATTTTCAAAAAAAATACGGTTCAAACTCAAATGTTCATTTTAATACCGCGTTCCGTCGTTCGACAGGGCGCCTCACTGTCGCGGCGTTATCATGACTTACAACAGTACGTCTACCACGAGTTGCCACTCTCAATTTGCACCATCGTTTGCCTAAAAATATGTATTGGGATTTGATATTGTCATATCATGTGTCATCCTAATACAATTTTTTTACGCGAACGTTAACGTAAGTTTGAAGTGGCAACTCGTGGAAGTCGTGCAGACTACGCGATTTGGATGTTACAGCTAATTCACTGAGCGAGACACGGAATTCCAAGAGTTCCAAATAAGTTTTTCAGAATTTGCCTGTTTTTTCGCTGTAAGAGCGGTTTAAGACAAGGGTTTTTAATATTTAGCTTGTTTTTGGAAGCGCATGTAGGAGCACGATATAGCGTTGACGCGCTTATAAGCTTTTAAAATCCATATAGATACTGACTCACCACTACTTTGTATTTCATTCTGTGTCACTACTGGTTCGAGCAAACACGCCACAATAAGCCCGTGTACGCGCGCTTGGTTTTAAGAAGTCCGGTTTTTCGTTGCATTGTTTTGGTGAGAAAAAATATTGGCCTCTATGCTAAACACAGTGACATACATTGCAGAAATACAAGGAATAAGGATAAAATTGCACTTCCACTCTTTAGGTTAGAAAAGTTTTAGGATCCTTTATAGGGCAAGGTATACATTATTACAACAAAATTCCAAAAACCATTTGTGAGTTACCTTTACATAGATTCAAAAATCACATCAAAACAGCTTTATTAAAAAAGGGCTATTATACTACAAAAGACTACCTTTTAGATAAAAATGCCTGGGTGTAAGCGCTCTGCTCGACGCGGGATTAAATAGCTCTATTGTAACAGATGTTTTATTGTAATAGTTATTAGGTACCTAGTATGTACTGACTAACAATTTTTCTTTTTGAATTGTTTAAATAATTTTTGTTATCATATTCTTTTATGGTTGGTTTTTTCCCTTTGTTTTATATTCTTTTAGGTTTTGTAACGTTCTGAGCTACAGAAGGTAGGTCGGAGGTAGGTGGGTCAATCAAACTAGTCGTTTATAGTACTAATTGACATTTAATGTCTGTTTCCTCCTAGAACTGGATGGCTGGCTGAATAAGAGGGTACACTGGCCTGACGCGGACGTAACGCAGTATAGCTGGTTGCTGTAGCGACGGCTCCGTGGACGGTTCCTTCGAGGGCTATGATTGGCACCGGCACGTTAGTCGCAGAGGGTCCACTGACTCAGCTGGTTGGTAGGGCGAGGGTAGTTTTGATCTCCAGCGGGATCGAACTAGCACTTGTTAAAATTATTTATTTCTAGAAGGCAGGCTGGCACAATGATCTGTGAATATTTAGCAACGAGATTTGCGTACAGCAGTTTAAAATGGTGTGTCGCTTAAGAGAACCAAGTGGCCCACACAAGCACACACTTCCCCCACCGAACATACGGTGTACCGTTAGTTAGTAGGGATCCGCACTTGCGCTCCGAGCTTGCTACGCTGATAATAGAACCTTTCGCGTTCAATGATAATGTGTGGTTCCGTAGCATGTTTATTATGCCAACAGACAATATGTTCTTTATATAAGTTAGGTATTAATTGTTAATAAATTAGTAAGCATAGATCTAGTGTTAAGTAATGGATTAGGTATTAGTAAATTAGAATATGTTATGTAAATACGCTTTCTTTGTAAATAAATAGTTTAAGTAGTTTTCATAAATTGTTTATTTTAACGTGCATCTAGTGTGCAACGTTACAGTTTATTTGTATCAAAATGACACTCTGCTTGTACTTTACTAACGCCTGTTGTAAACCCAAAACAAGTTTAAAAGAGTAACTGCTGAGTTTCTCGCCGGGTCTTCTCAGCAAGAAACAACTCCGACGCGGTGGTAGAGTCGCATTATATCTGTATACTGTTTATTCACATATCCATATTATTATGGTATTTATGTCTATTATTTAGTATATTTTGCTGTAAATTATAATAAAGTAATTGTAAAGTATATTTGAATAAAGTTATTTGAGTTTGAGTTTGAGTTTGAAATACTTAGCGTACTTTGTAGCACAAAGAGAAGTAAGGGTCAATCTTCTGTCGCAGGTTCTAATGAAAATATCTATTGTCAGTGTGATTCCCACAATGAAAGTGTAAGAGATAATCAAAAACAACTTGTGAACATTAATTCCAACCTCACTTCAGTTCCAAATTTGGCACAAGAAGCGTCGGACAAGATTAAACAGTGTCAACCTACCGGTACACCTTTTTATCTGGTTACTGATGCATCGCCTTTTGTAGTCCATGTGCAAAAAGAACAGGTTACCCGTGACCAAAACAGTTACTTACACCCTATAGCTTTTGGATATTTCTTGAAGAAACATTGTTTTAAAAATGTTATTAATGGCAGCCTCCAAAGAATAAGTGTAATGGAGGTATCCGAGTACGGAAGGGGTCCGTGGCGGTGAGCACCGGCAAGTTAAAACAGACAGGGTGGATAGGTGGAACTGTATTTATCAAATTCGATTCGGACCGAACAACGCGTCTTACTGGTGTAAAAGCACGAGCTCAGTGCCGTAGCAAAAATGGGTTTAAACAAAGAGGGTAGCAGTCGTTAGTAGAAAACTCAGCGATGTCGCAATAGCTTGCAAGCAAACCGGAGTGTTTCAACTGGTTGCGCTGAGAACAAATTTTTTTTTAGTTATAATATATTTTAGTTATATAATTATATTTTTTAAGGTTTTTAGTTTTAGGTTCATTTTAATAACTTCAGATGTGTTAGTATTTGTTTTAGTATTATTAATAATGTATACTTTTAAGATTTTAGTTGAAACTATTGTTAATAAATCCAATTTTTTTTCTACGTGGCATGCATTTTTAGCCGCTGATGGCTTTCACAATTTCACCGGACAAGTGGGTGAGCGGAAGGCTCTCAACCCTAAGATTTAAGTAACGTGCCTAAGGGCGCCCCAAGGGGGGACACGAACCTCGGCTTAGGGCGTTACTGGGAGATGACCAACGTTATGGCCTTCCTTAAAAGACCGGCCGACGTAGCGAAGCTGCTTCGGTCGTAGATGGCTGGCTTCGGCTTTGTGGGAGGAGGTTTACACTCCCGTCCTCCCATGACGTGCTTAGCCGGCAGTTGTTCGTTTGCACAAAGAGCGCAATGAGCTTCTGCCCGGCAATCTGCTGCCTTGTGTCCGTCTTTGCCGCAACGGAAGCACAGTCTGGTCCGGTCCCATGGAGTTGGACATCAGGGAGCACTGCAGACCCCTGTGGTTTGGTAGGAGCAGCAGGTGGAGTCTGCTGAGGCTTACGCTCTCATGGTACGTCCAGTAAAGGAAGAATTCCCTTACTGCTGGTGGTGGTGGGGTTACGCTTAAAAGCGGGGAAGACGCCGAAGACAAGTTGGGCGGTGGTTGAAGCTTTGGCTGGGAAGCCGAGGCCCTGGGGGAATTTGCTGGGCGAGTAACGGGACGGCTCGAGTGCCTGGATTCAGGGGCCCTGGGGCACCCGCGGTAGTCGGCGGGATGGTCCGATTCCCCACAGAGCACGCAGCAGCTTGGAGGCTCCGCGCACTGGGTGCGGTCTTTGGGTCTAGGACAGTCTGGGGTGGCGTGGTAATCCAGACACTTGACCCACCTGGGTGTCGCATCGATGACACTGGCCTATGTTGAACCCCTTCCTGTTGGGTGATTCTACAATAATGCCGGAGAGTTGGAATTTGTTTTTATGTTGAAGATGGCTCTGCCGGCGAGCGATTACTCGAGCATGACAAGAACCATTTCAGAGGGGGCGTGGGATCGGCCGCGGTGCATGCGGTGCACTTCGATGGCAGGGAGTTACTGGGCCTTTAGGTCAACCAGGATATCTAAGCTAGGCGTAAGCAAGTAGGTGTAACGGTTCGTTACAGTCTTTAAGAGTAGGATTAGGTAAATATAACTTACAAATAACTTATTAACTAAATGAAAATTAAATCAAACAATATTAAAAACAAAGCCTATTATAAATCTTGAAAAAAAACACTTATTAGAAAAAGTAAAATAAATTTGTATTTAAAGTTAAAATAAAATAATGTCACATAAACTCGGGCGCATTGATTTCGTAATTTCTGTAAACGCGAACGATGAGTGAACGAACGCTGCTTCGAGTGTATGAGTTTGCTTGGGGCTATCGTCTCAACAGTCCGAGCGAAGTGATCTAAACGCAAGGACGCACGCCTTTTGATGAAAGTTGCCTAATCACGACGAACCACAAAAGTGTCGCGGATTATTCTTTTTCTTCTTTTAAATATTATGAACAGTGTGTTGTGTTACCCCGATATCGGGTTCCCCGTTCCGGACTACCATCCTGAATAGAAGTCTGGCCACTGCACCGTTCCTGGTGATAAGCTGCCGAATATTGCTGTAGAATGTAGATAGTCCCGCTACTACCGGACATCTGTGAACGATGACGGCCGCGCTCCACCGGCGTCAACGAATGACTACAGTGGTTTTGGTTATCTTGAGGACACTGTAACTTTCGGTTGCCAATTAAGAATCTACTACCTGAGTAGATAAGATCACTTAGTTTTATTTCTAGTAATATATACATATTATAAAAGATTTCTTCATTTATTTACTTTCCTTCTTTTGACCACCTTCCTAAAAGGGCACGGTACAAAGGTGACCTATCGCACTCGTTCTCTCGCGTAGTGCGATTAATTTGATTAAATATCTGCCTTATCTTGAGCGGATTAAGAAACTAAAATTATGCATTTATGACCCTTGAACCGAGATTTCCGGGAAATTGCAAATGCGCGCTAAGTATACAACAAATATGTGCATACGTTTATAACGTGCCTAAGCCCATTCTATTGTTATACAAATAAAGTTTGTTATTGCACGTACAACACAAAACAATATGAATATGAAAACTTGTAGTAATATTTTCGTGCTACGTCAGTCTATTAACTGACCTTGACATTATTAGATTCGATTCATTGATAAAAAAAGTTGAGCTTTAATAATAATAATAATAAATATCTGGGACAATTACATCAAGATCATCTGACCCCAAACTAAGCAAAGCTTGTTCTATGGGTGTCAGAGGCTGATAAACATACTTAAAAAACAGCCGTGTGATAAACATTTGTGTGTACTGAGTCTGGTCTGGCTATTATTATCTTTTACAGACATCAATTGAACATAAATTGTGTGTTATGAAATATAGTTCAACAGTCATGCTTAGTTTCTCTTATATTACAAACAAACTCGTAGTGCTCAAGTGTTGTCTGAATCAGACCGCGAGCGAGAGTTAATCCGTCGAATCCAATCCAATCCATCCAACCAATTAGATATTGAAGACTTTAAGGAATTATGTGGGCCGATCCCGGCGGCACTGCAATGCCGGGCCGACCCGTGGCGGGAGTGGAGCGAGCCCCGAACATCCCACCGCTTTACAAAAATCAGTTTAATATACTGGTCCCTCAGTGAGGGAACTTTCAGATATTAAGCTGAAAAGAACAGATACTACACTTTGATCTTAGCCAAAAGGCCGAGAAGCGATACCGTAATAAGTCCACTGGGGAGGGTCATAAAACGAAGAAAAATCTTAACACCGTCGACTAGAAATTGAGCGAGAGCTGCAAATTAGAGAGACACCTAGCTTTATCGTAACGTAACTACGCAAAAGCACGGTTACACAAAACGGAGGCCTTCTTGACGCGCAGCGCCACCCGACAAAAAGCATAGGAAAACGTTTCAGATAATATTTTGAATAGCAAGAGAGAGATGACGATGATGATGATGAGCCTTCAAGCAACCTTTTTTTTAAATAAATAAATAAATAAATAAATAAATGACACTACCATATACATAACACAAAATATCATTTTAAAACTGGTTTAGAATACTACTCTAGAATATTTCAAATTGCAAGTTAGATAATTTAAAGAAAATAAAAATAAAATTTATAATACTAGAGATGCGCCGAATATTCGGCCGAATTTTCGAATTCGGTATATTCAGCATAATAATATTTGTTCATGCTCGTATTCGGCCGAATATTCAGTCGATTTACCGTTTCATTCCTATTTAAATTTTTGTTAATATAAAAAATTAGGGGATTTCATTATACAGTAAGGTTTAATGAAATAATTACTAAATAAGAGTGTTTTTTGAGTAGTTTGTACATTGTTGTTGAATATAAAAGAAACACCTACCTATTATTTGTGTACTTACCTATTATTTTGTTAACAAAATAAGAAAGAATAACTTCAAAAATTTAAATTTTCAGGTTATACTCACGTATTTCACGAAATATTGGCAAAACCACTTGCCCTATGAAGAAAGGTCGCTGAAAATATTTTGTAGTACATTTATTTAGATTTTATTTGAGCCCAAAACAAAGTCTGTGAGACTAATAGTTTACTTACAATCTTAAATAAACAAAATGAAGGTGTAATGGGTTATAGAGGCAAATGACTCAATGTTTATTCATCAATATCTAATAGGACGCATAACATTCCTCGAGGATCTGATTAAGACAGCACTTGTGCACAACGAGTTTGTTTGTAAAGGTTTTTTTTTTCCCTCACCCATTGCATTTTCCTATAATGCAGCGTTACAGAGATCATTACATCGGTGAGGGAGGAGAACCGCGCATCACAGTGCGCAAACTGTAATATTGCAAATTCGAAAATCGAAACAACTCTCAACGTCGAATCTGAAATGCAAATTACAGGCAAATGTTCGTCATGTCAGGGAGGCAGTACTGTGTTGTAATGCTCAAAATCGAATCTGCAATGTTACATTACAGGAAAATGCTCCAGGTGAGGGACCACCTTAAATTATTTTATTTTATTTTATTTTTTCTTTAAGGAAAACAAACAGCTATTTCTAATACATTTGCTCAGTTTAACTAAAATAGTACATTAGCATTTAATGTTCTCACTGTTAAGCAATACATAAAGTAGTGATCTAGAAAACACTGCGATCAAAAAGAAAAAGGCTATCAAAACAACACATGAAGATATTAACTAAGTACGTATATGTTAGTTTGCATGCTATTACTAGTGAGGCAAGATTTACTAGATAAGATCCGCTGGCCTTCTCAATAGGCCACGGAATCGTTCTATTCTTTCGTGAAATATGTCGATGTTACTGTAAGTGCTGTTGTACTTGTCGCAGACTCTTATTAAGAAACTATTTTTCCTATAATTGGACTTGTAAGACGGTGTACTGAAAGCGTTACGGTGCCGTGCGCTAGGCCTAGGACATTTATAAACAACTTTACTCAACAAATATGGAGAGTCGACTACGTTGCTAATGATTTTGTAAAGTAGAACTTGATCCCTGTGCTCTCGTCGAGTTACCAAATTCTCAATTTTATTGGTATCAAGATCTTGGAACCGGTACTTCAAACGTTTTTTAAACTTATTTTGTATACTTTCCAACTGTTGAATATACTTTGCATACATAGGATTCCACACAGTGGAAGCATACTCAAGCTGAGACCTCACATAAGCATTATAGGAAAAACTAAGCATGACTGTTCGATACTAGATACTAAATACTCATACTACTCCATAGGCTGCGGTAGCCACCTGCCCTCGGGTATCCCGCTTGCTTGAAATGAAAATAGTTATTTGTTATACAAGAGTGCAAAGTTGTTTTTAACCGCGTGCTCAACTTTGATGAAAATAATCAAAATAGCACAAGGGGAAAAATCTTTGCACTCGAGTGCAACACGTAACCTTAAAACCCCCTCAGCAAGGAAATTACTAAATGCAAAATAAAACATTTACAACTACAAGATACTTTCATTTTAGTTTGTTGTTTGTTTGTTTTAATGTTTTCTTTAATGTGGGAGAAAAAAAAAAAAAAAAAGTTTAGGTACATATTTACTACAACATTATGATTGTAAGTAATACAGAAAAATATTTTTTTTTAAACATGCTCGGAAATATTGTCATTACTTTACTACTCTTTTCAATAAAGAACACGCGAAGTATCATATTTACGTAGACTGAAAACCCAAAATCACTTCCCGGCGCGTTCTTTGAATTTCGAACGAAGAGCGCGCCGGCAATGTTGTATGAAACGGTGTGCTTTTTGAATTTAGAACTCTTTCATCTATCGTACACATTGCGTTCTCGTGGCTGTATAGCCACAGATCCGTTTACCTTTCGGCACAAATTGTAAAATAAAAAAAAACAAATTGGCGGTAAAGCGGAGTTGTTATTTTGTTAATAATATTAATTAACTTTATTATGTAAAAGGCCCTTTTTATTTCCTTGCATTTTTTTTAAGAAAAACACTATATATTCCTCGGCCGAAATGGCAATTGCCTATTTCGCTGCCTTTGCAATAATGTACTAATATTTTGTGTTATACTTAGGTAGGTACACTTTAATGTTGGTGTTAGTGACTTGTGTCATGTTTTTTGGTAAACTATGTGTCATACCTAATAGTTGTTCCGATTCAGCGGATTACCTTGCCGTAAATGTTGGCGAAAGAGGGCGATGGTTGGGTGTTTCGTATCGGCTCATTTTTGATGTAAAAGGGCCAGTCCAAGGATCTGACTGGGACTCTTTCAGTGTAATGGCTCCTACGATGCCTTTACATATTTTGGAGTTAGTTTGGATGGAATCCTCTATGTATCCCTCCACAACTGCATTGGATTTCCAGCCTCCATGGCGCTTATGGGACAGGAGACCAGCTCCTGAATCGGCGAAGAGTGTGTCCGATGTTCGTCGGAAACAGTGACTCGTGTACAACTGGGGTTCTGGAAGCTCAAGAAAAGCTGCTATTTCTCGCGGGATACTGCCAATTTTATTAGTACCCATAGGCGGTCTGACACACTTTCCGTTGCGATATTGTAGAAAAAATCGATCGATTGGAGTGTTAGGCGGGCGTAAGGCTTGATATTTCTCAATAATTGTCACGTATTCCTTGCGAATGACGAAGTTGCGGTCTATTTTTGTCTTTGTATTAGATTAAAAGTAAAAGTAAAAGTAAAAAATCATTCATTCTCTTAAGCTTTTACAAAGAAGCACTTATGAAATGTCAAAATTCACAAAAAAATATATAAACGATAATAGACGTAAATAAAATAATACAATAATAGTACATATTCTAGATAAACATAATGCGAATCTACCACCGGTTCGGAAGTTGCTTCTTATCGAGAAGACTCCGGCAAGAAACTCGATAGTTACTCTTTTGAACTTTGTTTTGTTTTACAACAAATAAATTCAGAGTACAGTCAAAAGAACAATAAAAATACATTATTTGAGCAGAGGAGCAGATTATTCCTACTATGACCACAAATTCTTGTCGTTCAAGTAATCCTCCACATTATAATAACCTTGTTTTATCAACTTTGTTTTAATTGTAGACTTGAACTTGTGAAGAGGTAGATCAACAAGACTTTGAGGTATTTTGTTGAAGTATTTTACAATATATTTTACATTGAATGTCAGTTATAAGAATTTCGATTATGATCGTCAACAATATTAATAATAATAGCATGCATAGAAATTTCAAGGTTAAAAAAATTACAAATTCAAAATCATACAATCAAATACCATTAAAATAAATGCAAATGTCAACTAAAATTAAAATTCTTTGCCAACAAAAGGTTTCTCAGGTTTATTAGGTAAATTAATTAACTGTAAGTCATCTGAATGTTTCTCAATGTTTTTGACATTTGTGTTAGTTCATTAGTTCGACATGCTCCGTTTATTCCACTGATACCTACTTAAGAACAACTTGTAATATAAAGAGTATTGTAGTAGATAAATTAATAAAATGTATATGCATACATAATTTGCTAAGTACGTATTAGATAATGTTATGTAAATTAACATACTTAGGTAGATTCTGAATGTGCAAGTGACTTATTTTTGCCACCAAATACACGGAATCAGGTGCTTCGTTATGAAACTTTTCAATTTCAGACGCTTTTACAACCTTTGGTTTTTTTTGGCTGATGACCAGATGAGGCTCTTTTTAAAAATGCCACTAATTTAGGATAGGTGTCGTTAAGTATGTCTTTTTTCATCTTTAATGTTGCTTTCAGCATTGAATACGTACTCCATAATGCATAGTGCTTCATTTCTTGGTCTCGGGTAATTCAATAAAATATGCCAGCAAAACGTTTTCTGAGAAACTTTTGGCTCCTTTAGCTAGTCGCCACGAGTTAAAGATATCGTATTGTTTTAAATACTTCTCGCGTGATTGTTGAGGGAGAAAGCTTATTTGCGCATTATTAACAGTTTCTGTCAATTCGGTTGGCGTTAAATAAACTTCTTCGTCGCTGGAATCACTCATTTTCGTTTTTTTTTTACTCGTTTCCAAGTTTCTTCATTATAAACAATACGACGTCAAAACAAAATGGCGCGAGCATAGTAAATTAAAAACAAAAATACACCAAGGAGTCTGAGTTTCTAAATTAATTTGATATATTTTATTATAATACAACTTGTATGAGTTAGGAAAACACATGATATTGTAATTCGTGTTGTAATTTTTAACAATTAATTTAGATTTTAAATAATGTTTATAAAAACAACCACTCAGACAGCGACAGTGCCCCACTCCCCCTACCGAAATAGGGGGCGAACGATCATCGAGGGCTTACGGTGAACCACCGCTGCCTGCCTCACGCTCAGGGCACCACGCCACGCCTCATCAACGTGGTTGGCAGGACCTCACGTAGTGTGAAAGTCTAGCGAAGAGCTTACTATAGAAATGATCCTATGAAGTAAGGTCTTGCCGCTCCTAACCGACACTCGGCGGGTCACTCATCGGAGAAAAATATTAATAGCGCGATTCAAAGGAGTTTAGTGACATCTATTGACACCGGTGCGTAAATTAAAACTAGCCCGGTCTGCGCATGCGCCGCGTCGTCGTTACATTACATTACACGTGGTGAATATTATTAGTTCCCCCATCTGACGCGTACAACTTCTGTGACGTCATTCGAGTTCGCTGATCATGAATTCAGGGTTTGTAAAATTTTACAAAGTCATATTATCCAAAAAAAAACTACATTTTTGAAACCAATTGCTCCACCTAAACTTGACAAGGGCTATGACCGAACGGCCCATGAGTTGTTAACTAAAAAATATAATATAATACTCATATAAACCCTAAAAAAGCATATTAAATAATATTGATCTAAATTCACTTTCAGAAAAGAAACTAATTCTTAAGCTATTAAGCTTAATATCTCAAAAAATGTCAATAACTAAACCGTCCAGCGTTGCCAATACCCATGAGGAGTCTTCTGTAGTGAACAATAACACTGTTTTTGGACAAAGTACTAAGTCTAATTCAGTGGAAGTGCCGTAGTAGTGATGAAAAATGAAAAAAAAATTGTTGTTTTCACAAAAAACATGAAAAAAGTACTTGTTGTGAATTTGTTATATTTTTGCCTTACATTTAGTTCAAATATGAATTAAATATGTATTAGAACTCAACTTTTTTATTTATAATTATACCTAGAACAACAAATTACAACTCAATTACTTTTTTGGGTAGGTATTTCCCTTTCGTTGATGAAAATATTAATGAATGTTGCCAATATATTCATGAAATCCTGGTACTATTCAACCAGATAGGTTCAAGATTAAACCTAAAATTGTATTATGTACTCTTGAGTATTAATCTTTAACGGTAACTGCCTTATCAGTTTTGGAATTCATACTCTTAAAAAAAACAATATCCAGAAAAAAACAGTTTTATTATGTTTTTTTCACACTAGAAAAAAAACGTTTTTTTTGCAACACTATGCCGTAGCATCAATAGTAAAAAAACAGATTTGAATATTTTGTAAATACTTTGATTTAATTTTTAATAGTTTTAATGGAGACATGGCTTCAGCCAGGCTCCTTGTATGAGTATTGAGTATTGTTGAATGTAGGTGATTAAAGGGAAATATTGTGAACATGCATTTCTTGTAAAAAGTTGTTGTCAAAAAAAACATACTTCTCATACTTTATTCTTAAAAGGCTCAGGTACATGACTGAGTGTACTTTTGAACATTTACCAAAACTTGGAACATAGCAAGCAATTTGTGCGATTGTGGTGCTGAAGTGAGGAGCTTGAATCACATCCTTTTTTCTTGTGAGAAGCAGACCATTCCATAATTTTGTCCTCACTTTTACCCTCGCATCATGTGATCAAAATAATTAACTAGGGATCTAAGCAGGGAAAGGTCACCTAAATCCCTAGTTAATTATTTTTGAATTATATTTATGTAAACAGATCATTATCTATAACTGCATCATTCACCTTATTATAGGAGTTTAAACTAATTATTTTTGTTATTCACCTAAAAAAATATAATGTACAAACCGTACAAGCCAAATTAAAAAAAACTTGATTTGTTGCACCATTTGCACCCCTGTAGTATTTCTGTATGGTCTGTGGCATAGCTGTGGTTTAGTAGAAATTGCCTTTTGTCATTAAGTCCGCGATTTGTATTTCATTTGTAGTATAGGATAAGTGAATAGGTACGAAATTAAATAGGTATAATTCTTGCATATCACGAGCGCGCGTGAATCTAACGAAATTCAACTTTATTGTTTGGTATTACGCGCGCGCGCGCGCGCGCACTCATTAAAATGTTTGCACTGTACCTACTTATAAATTTGTATAAATAAATATGACAACATAGCTCACTAAACTTGTTCAAAGAGTATGAATTATTCTTTGATAAGCTTGATTGTTTCATAGATGAATATTGTTTGTGCTTCTCTAATATTTACTGCAGAATTGGTCATTTTATTAATATTTTATTCTTATTATCTCCCCAATAGGAAGATGCCCACCAGACTTGTGCTAAGGCATCGCTCTGAATATCAGGCGCCTCTACTACTCAACAAACTACCTGGAGTAATTAAAAGCTTTAATATATATTAATAGTTTCAAAGCAAAATTAAGGTCCTTTTTGTTGAACAGCTGCTATTACTTATATGACGAGTTTATTGAGAGATTTCGAACCTAAATTCTGTGGATTAATTTGTTAATTTTTAAATTAGTTAATTTTTAATTTGATAATTTATTCTAACAATATTTTGTTTTGTCGCGTGCTTTTTTGACTTGTATTGAATCGTTTTTATTTTGTAAGAATTTTGACATTTGTATTTAATTGTTTATGTAAGTATTGTATTTTTGTTCTCATTTCTTAATTACTTATTAATTTTATTGTAATATAATTAACACAAATATTATACATGAGTAAATGAATTGAACTATTTTTCACATTGTAAGGTTTTTATCAGTAGATAGATATTTATTACATACCTACTCTCCGTCCGTTGGTCGAGGTGAGCAAGCCAACTGGTTCTTGTATATAAAACCCTTTGAAATTTGAATTCCCCGGTATTCCTCATACCAAAAAGTTTTAACTATTATGTAATTATGAACATTAAGCTTAAAAATTAACATACCTACTCGACGTTCGGTTTGTTTTTAATCATGTGATGTAAGTATCGCCATCTACGTAAAGATCAAAGTGAACAGCCTTTTTAATATGTTTTTGTTAAATATTAGCTATGTTTATTAAATAATGCGCTTAAAGTAATAACTCAATTTTTTTATAAAAGCATAGTCATGGAAAGCTTAAGTTCCATCGCAGCTTTGAAGTCAGTAAATATAATAAATTAGTAAATTCTGGCCAAGGTGAATACTGCAAATGTAAGCTACACAATATAGGTACAGTACCCAACATTTTTATTTAAAAAGACGAGTGAAAGGACTCGTAGGTACCTAATACAATCTACAAAATTATATTTTTTAATGATGTAAAAAAATATTTACAAAAGAAGGAATTTTAAAACTTAGAAGTGAAACCTAAAATTCAGAAGTGAATTATAGAACAAACACAACAAAAATGGAAGATTAAGTAACAAAATACACTTCCCCATCGATAAAAACACTAATGAAGAATGATGTCTAAAACTGAAACTGTCCGGAGCCGTAAACATTCTCCGTATCTTTTATGAATACAACTCATTTCGAAGCCGCGCTTTTGAAGCAGTCATGCCAACTTAACCGAATAACAAAAACCATAGATTAAGTCTAGTCTACGATTCAAACAATGCGTTCATAGTTTTGTAAATTCTTAATCGAATTTCTTGTTAATCGAGAATATAAAAAAAAATGTTGATAGTCTAAACAACAGCAGTTGGAAGTTTAAGCAAGGATATTATCAAAATATACGAAATTAAAAAATAATACCTACTATCGTAGTATTTTATCATTTGGCATGAGGTAAAGGCCTAATTCTTCGATGTTTAACCAACAGTCGACACATTCGCAAATAAAGGTTTCTAATGAAAAAAATAACGATTTGAATTGCTTTACTATTGATGCAAAAGACAAATGGTGCCATCAATGTTACACAGACAGAATCTAAAGAACACTTATAAGCTAAATTTGAAATGGCGCCAAATACGTGACACAAAACAATATCAACAAGTAAACACGCCTCTTAATATGACCTTACGAAAATGTTAGAATAGTTATTAGTTACGTGATTTCTACCGTGTACCTTTTTGTTTTCGACCTTTCTACCATGTTTTCTACCATGTACCTTTTTGTGAAACAAACATAAAATAATTCTTGCTAAATATTTTCATACGATATATTGTTTTAAACTTTCATGGTCAATAACATTAGAATATTCATTATTTACTACTATTTCGTTTTACAAAAAGGTACATGGTAGTAACTAATAATTCTAATGATAGTGACCATGACCATGAAAGTTTAAAACAATATATTGTATGAAAAGATTTAGTAAGAATAATATATATGTAGAAGATGGGGGGGGAGCACGTGGGCGTTCGTTAGGTGTTGTTGGGTAGTCGTCCAATATGAGAATCGTCGAAATAAGAGTCTGTGTACACTCTAAAGGTTTAATCAGTTCTATTCTGTCAACAAACAACTCAAAATAACACTCAGTAGCACTGATGAAAACGGATTGCCTTGGAACGCGGACAAGTCGGATAGAGGTTGGCCACACTACCAGACTGCTCGCTGCCTCGATGGAAAGTCCCTGCCATTTGCCGCAACGCCACGCGCCCGGCGCTGATAGCTGTCACTCATACTGACAGCCGACACTGAAAGCTGACACTGACAGGTGGCACTGGCAGATGACAGCCGCCAACCTTAACAGCCGAAGCTGCCAACCCCAATATCCGAATACCCTCAAGTCGATTACAACTTGACGTTCTGTTGAGCAATCCACGACACGGCCATCTTGACAGGTCACCCGTCCTCGGTCAGACCAGTCCTTCGGTCATAATCAGTCTCAACTGGCCAGTCCATCGGCCTCTTCGGAAACACAGTCCTACGGTTTCCAATCAAATCAATTCCCAGACAGCTCAGTCCTGCGGCTGCTGCAGGCAACCAGTCCTTCGGCTCCTGTTACTAACTACTTAACAAAATATGTCATGTGATGTGTCATAAAATTTATTCTGAGTCAGTAGTTGATTCGTCAATTTCAATATTCAAATCCTTAGGAACTTGATGATCAGGAACTTTACGGACGCGGTCATGTGGATATTTGTAAGTCCGATTCGAGGTCAAAGATTTTAATCAATACCTATCACCATCCTGACTATTCATGACAACCATCTAGTTTATTTTAAACAGTACTGCGTACCTACATCACATTAAGAATATTACACAATCATGTGAAAACCATTCACGCCATTGACCAGTATTCAACCACTATCATCATTTAAGAAAAATAAACTTAGTTTCTTATTTTGAACTTGAGAAAAAAAGACCAGTAGACTACTAATAACTCGGTCATCCCTGATCAATAAAAGTTTACTTTGATGGTTACAATTTTAGTCTTTATTTACAATTACAGTAATTTTTAGTTGTTTCTACGAAATAGCTAAACGAAAATCCCTGAAGGACATATTAAAAAAAAAATTAGCTTCGAGTCATCAATCAACATTACCACCCTGCTTAGTCCAATGACCAGTGATAGAGCAATGTACCTCCATCGAGTACACAGTGAGTGTGTCGAACGTTTATTACATTGGACACGCCACCCTCGAGCGTTCCAATCGCAGTACCTCCATCGAACACTCACTATATGCTTTCGCCTCCCTCGAGCTAATCATACAACACACGTAAAATTCTGCTTAGTCGATGACGACTAAGCAGAATTTCAGGTTCAGTAACCTCATCAGACTCATTTTCATTCTTTTACCACATCCTGTCCTTCGGGTATCTTTCGCAAGCGGTCGTGGGCGTACTTAAACGTCCTCTTAGAATCAAGAGCATTTAATTATTTTACAAATTTTCACCTGCCTCTTGTCTACTTCCAACTCGTATTTTCATAGGTGCAGTTTAGGCAATCGAAATAGGTACGGTACACTAGTAGTAAATTAATGTTTACGTCAACTTTCCACAATATTAAGTTAGATTTTTTTTACACATCACCTCGACTTGCATAGTCCAACTTTATTTAAATCACCTTTTGTACAATAAAATTACATGAAAGCAACAAAACCCTGTGACAAAACTTCGCGACAAAGCATGATAGGTAGGTACTAAGTTTATTGTGAAAGTGCAAACCTATATCAAAATAAAACCACGTCAACTTAGCAGTATGTACCTAGGCAAAATTTAAACTAAAATGCAATTTGCATTATACTCCTTCCTATCGAATTATTAGGAGGCAGTTGTATTATATGTTATGACAATAAGAATTGGGTATTTGACTCGGTTTTTTTTGATATTATTATGTTATCAAAAGAATGCTCAAAGATAGAAACATCGGTAATATTCCGATAGCACTTTAACTCCCCGAAATATTGCAATTTTTAAAATCATATATTTTGAACTTTACCAAAACACCAAACAAATTGCTTGATTAATAGTCAATAAATAATGAGGTAAAATGATGCTTGAAGATTATAATATAAATTATAATGGTGTTGTCATTATAATTTATATTATAGTCAGCTGCGTTATGGAAGATTTATGTTTAACTTTATATTCATTTTGTAATTTTTTTAAGACAGTAAATACCTTAATAAATTTAAGCTTACCTGTAAATTGTAAAAGCTTGATGTTTGTGTTGGGATGAAATACTATTTTTAAACTCAAACTCAAATAACTTTATTAAAATAGACTTTCACAGTAAGTGCTTTCAAATCGTCAAATTTAAAGCAAGATATACTAAATGATAGATATAAATACTGTAATAATATAGATATATGAATACACAGTATACACACATAATGCGACTCTATCACCGCGTCAGAGTTGTTTTTTGCTGAGATGACCCGGCGAGAAACTCAGCAGTTACTCTTTTATACTTGTTTTGGTATTACAACAGGCGTTAGTAAAGTACAATGAGTCATTTTGATACAAATGACCGTACTGAGTGTCTAATCTAAAGAATACAAAACA
The DNA here is from genome assembly GCA_947369235.1 of Udea olivalis. Taxonomy (NCBI): domain Eukaryota; kingdom Metazoa; phylum Arthropoda; class Insecta; order Lepidoptera; family Crambidae; genus Udea; species Udea olivalis. The sequence continues at coordinate 20,022,477 of OX376355.1, forward strand.
ATGGAAAAAAATCAAACATAAAAGAATATAAACTTAAGGCCATTTGAACAATTAAGAAAGAAAAATTTACACAACTTTACCACACAGGACGGCATTTTATTTCGCTTTTTTTGACGTAACTGCCATGGGCAATGATGACAGATCGCAAAATGGCAGCCCGGTTGGCCAATACGATTTATAAATGTGTGCGTGAGACACGTAATTACGATAAACTCGGTTGGTTGCATGGCAGCGATTGAATTGCAGGCCGGGCTACCCATAAAATGTGTAACATGCTGAAATACGATTTACCCATTTTATGAATTCTTCTTAAAAATTAAAATTAAATTCCTTTATTTCTATTTACAATATGAATGATCACAATAAAAAATTTCTTGTATACTTAATTCATGTCAAATTATTATGACAAGTTGAATTTTTTTTGTTTCTTTTTAATAACTACATTTAACTTAATTATATTATGAAAAGGAAAGATTTGATTATTCCTTTGAATTTTTGCATGAAATAGGCTCTGAAACTATTAATCCGATGTTAAAATAAATTAACAAAACAAAGATTTTCTATTTTTAAGATAAAAAAACATTAATTTATAAAAATAATATAAAAACCTTAACCTTTTATTATTATTATTTAGATGTAATTGTTAAGTAGAAAAGTAAAAAGAACTTGGGACTAATAAATGCCTAATGTTGGTACTTAACTTTCAGGTGATGTCGATTTAAGGTGGTAGACATAAAATTAATTGAAAATTGGCGCTGCTTTTTATTTAAAACATTCATAAGAAAACATTGAGTGTTTACTTTATTGGTTATTAAATTTGGTAACTGTTCTTGTTATATAAATAATGGACTAGATTTTGTCCTTTTAGTGTCGAAAGATGGTGCTTTTACTTTAATACTTTGGGGTTAAGAAGGAGCGCACCGACTGAACAGGCAGTAAGTATTCGTGTTTAGCTCTAAGTTGAAAGCACTAGTAGTCGACACTAGTAGAAAACACTTTTTTTGGTTTTATAATTATTTTCAATAGACATTTGTCCGTAGTAGTCAGATTAATAAAATAGATTTACTTGTAAAATAATTTGATAATCGATTGCATTCATCGATTCCTAAAGCTTTAAACTTTTAGAGTCTGTCATATTAAATATAGTCAATGTATCTTTTGCTTTATTTATGTTGAGGGATTTGATCACATTGAAAAGGTATAGTTTGATTATTCTCTGTTAAATAAATTTTAATCGAAATTATGTCTGGCTGAATGGGCTAAATGTATAAGATTAAAAACTATATTCAGGCATAGACAATATCTTGACGTCCGACGCCGATCTTTGCAATTATGGTATGTTGGTAGCGCTGTTGCTAACGCCATTTTTGTTGTACACTGTAAGCTGCATAAGGTGATTTTTTTCTACTCATAGACGTTTTCCACGAGTGCGAAAGAGAAAGTTGAATAAGATTGGCTTATGCAGCTGCGACTGACCCGAATATTTTCTTCAAAGCTTATTTACGACGTTTCTCATTGTCTATGCTAGATACGCATCCCAGGCGATACATACGGTGTAAAGTTTTAGTGACAAATGTATAGTAAAAATGAAGGAAAACGCGGTACTTAAGTGGCAAAAAGTCTTCAATCCCACCGGCCCACAACCACGTCCCAGGCATGGCCATCGCGCGGTCGCCATAAAGGATTTGATGATAGTTTTCGGCGGCGGAAACGAAGGAATAGTTCATGAGCTTCACGTCTTCAACACCACCACAAACCAATGGTTTGTTCCAGTCACGAAAGGAGAGGTGCCTCCGGGATGCGCCGCCTACGGTTTTGTAGTCGACGGTACAAGACTTCTGGTGTTTGGCGGCATGGTGGAGTACGGCAAGTATTCTAACGATTTGTATGAATTGCAAGCCTCTCGTTGGGAATGGAAGCGTTTGAAGCCTCTCCCGCCTAAGCAGGGTCTCCCACCATGTCCTAGACTCGGTCACAGCTTCACTCTCCTCAATGGGAAAGTTTACCTCTTTGGGGGTCTCGCGAACGAAAGTGATGACCCTAAGAACAATATCCCCAGATATCTCAACGATTTGTATACTCTCGAACTGTACCCTAATTCTTCAATGACAGTATGGGACATTCCATTGACATATGGTCAGTCTCCACCGCCGCGGGAATCTCACAGTGGCGTGGCATACACAGACAAAAACAGTGGCAAATCATCACTTATAATCTACGGAGGCATGAGCGGCTCACGTCTCGGTGATCTCTGGGTTCTGGATGTTGACAGCATGTCATGGTCTCGCCCTGAAGTCGGTGGTCCGGCCCCTCTGCCACGCTCACTTCACACTGCTACTGTCATTGGTCACCACATGTATGTTTACGGAGGCTGGGTACCACTTGTGCCAGATGAATCAAAATTAGCTACCCATGAGAAGGAATGGAAATGCACAAACACACTTGCATCTTTAAATCTAGAAAATATGACATGGGATAACATTGCACTTGACAAGTTTGAGGAGTGTGTGCCTAGAGCTAGAGCAGGCCACAGTGCAGTTGCTATCCAAACAAGGCTCTACATCTGGTCTGGGCGGGATGGTTACAGAAAAACTTGGAACAACCAAATCTGTTGTAAGGATCTCTGGTATTTGGAAGTCGGTGTGCCACCGCAAGCTGGGCGCGTGGCGCTTGTTCGTGCTGGCACAACGTCGTTGGAGCTGTGCTGGCCTGCTATGAATACAATAACTACTTATGTTCTTCAAGTGCAGAAGTGTGGCAAGGTGACTCCGGCGCGCTTCCCGGCTGCAGCCGAGCCTGTGGCAGCGCCGCCCCCCGCCTCTCCGGTCACCCCGCAGCCAGATGCTGCCACCAAAGCCTTTGGTCTAACATCCCCTATCTCCAGTGGCTTACCTCCCACGCCGACAGATATCCCCGTGCGCCCTGTCGCGGCGGCACCGTCTCCCATCGCCACGCCTATCGTAACTACTCCACAGAAAATGATACCCAGTACAATCAAGGTTCCAGCACAAGCTGCTGTCAAAATAACTTCAAACACACCAACATTAAAACAGGCAACATATGCTGGCAAGACTGTTGTTAAGTCCCCATCAGCAGGTTCATCACAGCAGATCAAAGTAGCAGCAGTCACTCCTCAAGGTGTCACCAGAATCGTCAGTGGAGTCTCCACTCCAACCACAGTACGAGTATCAACTGCACAGTCAAATGCACAAATAGTACTCTCATCTGGTACTGCAGGCTCAGGCACGCCTAGGTATGTTCAAGTAAAGACAGGTTCGAATGCTGGTGTGCCAGTCAAATTAGGAGCAGGTAACATGCCCGTCAAACTCACAGGTAGCCCAGTTCCTCTGAAGATTGGAGCTGCCAATTTACAGGGCAAGATAACAGCTAACAGTGTTCAGAAGGTCGGCCATGTCGGAACTCCCCTCAAGCTCGGGGCTGGCAATGTGAAGATTGGCACGGGCAACGTGCTCGTTAAGACTGCCGGAGGCATGCCGATCCAGGCAAGCGTTGCGAACCTGCAGACTAAGGTTGCAGCAGGAGTGCCCGTCAAACTGAGCGCTGGAAACATGCCAGTGATTGCAAGCAGTGGTGGAACCATTCAGATCGCCGGTACCGCTTTAGGCGGCCAGCAAATGAAGGCGCCCGTGTACAAGATTGTTACTGCTAAGTCTGGTGAGCAGACAGCGACAGTCGCTTCTGGAGCGGGAGGTGCGACAGTCCTGAGGCAGGCGGGTGGCAATGCAGGCATTCCTGTAATTATCAAGAAGACGCCCGGCGGGAACGCGCAATCCAACGCGACGCCTCAGTATGTCACCCTAGTGAAGACGTCGACGGGTATGACTGTGGCGACCGTTCCTAAGATGGCGATGATGCAAAACCGGTCCTCTGGCACGGCTGGTGGAGTCCAAGGACAAAGTATAGCGCCAGGCGCCACCATCGTCAAGCTAGTTTCGGCAAACTCGGTTGGCGGAAATAAGATCATAACACTACCCTCGAATGTCCTGCAGCTGGGTAAGTCAGGCTTGGGCGGTAAACAGACGATCGTCATCACCAAGTCAGCGAATCAGGCCGCGCAATCAAACCAGCCGCAGTGAGGGTCCCGGGCTCGCCGCTGAACTGCCGTGTGTTCTGTATCCTTGCGTGAGGCCGGCTCGAACCGGTTTGAGCTCCAGACACCACTGCAAGTGTGGATTCCATATTGATGAAAGCCAAATGCATACTCAGTGGTCATGGAATGTAAATTTTAATGTGAAACACTAATAGTGAGTCGGTTGAACTATATTGATAGTATATTTTAAAATCATAATTATTATAGAATATGAGTTTTTGTATGTTAAATAGGTCTGTGTAGAAAGTGTCCTCATAGAGTTTTTTTTCTAAAATATTTTATTTACTCTCTTAAAATTAATATTATTGATAGAATAAAATTAAATGTTCACCTCTTAAGTACATACGAGTCAACACGCCATGTCATGATCTGTCGTGCTGTTGTATTTTTGTCTTGTCTTGTAAAGCACTCGGCTATCTGCTCTCACTCACCATGTTTCAAAGGTCCATTGGTCATTCTAATTCAATTAAGCTAAAGTGCCTGTTGCAGTCCATATGATTATTACTGAAGCTTAGAAGAAAATCTTTGGATGTGGCATCAATAATATATCTACTATATTTTCCTAGTAAACAGTATCTTAGGAGCTCAAAGTAAAATCCAAAATTGTATTTTGTGATGCGCATTTTACTCAAATTATCTAAATTGATTGTACTTGAAAACCTTTCTTTGAATTTTATGTATCAGATTTTGAATACACATCGTAAAGATTTTATTTTCCCGTTTGTTTTGTCTTCCAAAAACTGAAGAAAAAATTTTTTTGGCTATAGTTTCTTCACATCTTTGGGCTTTGATCACTATAGCTACTTTTGAGACAGTGTGTGTGTGTTAATATTATAAAGTATTTTATGTTTTTACTCGATGTATTTTGATTACCTTATTCATAAATATTTTCTAGATCAAATAAATATTTTATGCTAATATAAATACCTACCCATAATAACTATGCATAAAAATAAATCACTGAATTGACGAACACACGGAACTGCATTTACAAGTTGCAACCATAATTTGCAGTTTTGTGTGGGTAGCCAGTCTGAGGTTTATTTTTAGAAATTTTAATTAAGTCAATTTAAATTCATGTTTTAAACATAAATCTGAAAAGCTTGTGCTTTTTGAGTGTGTACATTTAAGTATATTAGAGTTAAATGAAATGTTTGTGAATAAGGAAATAATCGTCACACACTCCACTAAGTGTTGTGTGAGCTCAGCCAATAGGAACATTTCATGCAGCCTGTTTACTAGTTTTAGGTACATTGTAAGCACTATTTAAGTTTTATAATGACTATGTTGTTGATGTTCCATTTTAATGTTTTTGATAAGCGTCAGGCGGTCGTGCCAGTCCAGGTTCAGATTCCCGTATACACTTCAATGTAACTCTGCTCATCTGAAGCTATGGACCATAACTGGCGTTGACCCTATCTGACACTTGATGCAATATTATAAAATGCCTTTTTATTAATGACATGTGAATCTGCCCGCCTCATTGCATGTCTTTGCACTTAAAAACATAATAAATGGGCATAAATTAACTATGACAATTTTATTGATAACTAATTTATCAATAATTTGTTCTGTAAGCAACACTTGACATAAAAATGCAGAATATAGTTTTTAGAGTTTCTATACTTGAATCAGATGGGATTCGCTCACTAGATTGTGTCAAATTGTTTGAAATATATTTTTATTTTGTGGATGATATAGAGTGGCGATCTTGTGAAACGGTATTCTGCATTTCTATACCATAGGATAAGCGTCCTAGATGTAGTAATCAGTACTGAAGTAAGCGAGGTATGGAATGTAAATATCATTAAGTAGATAAATTTAATGTTATAGTTTGTTCATATTATGTTCATTTGCTTGAATAAACGATTTGGATAAGTGTGCTTTTAATTTGTCAACTAAAATACATGTCTGCTTTGCTCTGAGGTGCAACCACAGCAATGACTGTGATCCTGCCTTTAGCACCGGAGGTCGTGGGTTCGATCCCCACCCATGACAAACATTTATGTGACGAACAGTATCTATTTTGAAATATTTAAGTATGTTTATCAGTCTCTGGCTTCCATAGTACAAGCTGCTTAGTTTGGGGTCAGATGATCTGGGTGTAATTTGTCCTAGATATTGATTTTTTTATTGTACCTACTAAAACTACTTACTTAAATAGTCTTAACATGATTGAAAAGCCTTCACTTTCAAGTCAGAATATTTTAGAAGGATAGTTCCTTACAATGTTTAAATTATTTATTTGTTGCACCACATGTGCAGCATGGCATTGACACGATTGGCAAAGTACTCAAATTAGCATGGTTACTCGTCTAGACTTGAGTGGTGTCCCGGGTTCGATTACCGGTCGGGTCAATCTAGAAAACAAACTTTTCTGAATTGGCTCGGGTCTGGGTGTTCTGGTTATCCTTAAGGCCTGCGCAGACGAGGGATTATCCGTGGCGTACATTTTTTTCGTCAAAATAGATCCCTGACAAACTATCGAGCTACGCACACGAGAGACAAATGATCGCACACCGTGTGCGTTGAGTCCGCGATAACTCCGAGGGGGATTTTGTATTCGCGGAGCGTACTTTTCCCCGCGTTCGTCTGCGCAGGCCGTTACTTCGAGAATATCTTGCGCATTTTTGTTTATTTAATGTATTTTTCTATATTCTTGTTACGCCCATTTACTAATTCAAATGGACGTTTTCTCGGAGTTCCTCTCATAACACAGGAACTTTGACAGGAGGAGAACTCACAGTAAAGTTCGCGTGAAACTTCGAGTGCACTCTGAAGTTGTCCCGAGTCCTATTTTTCCATGTAAAATAGCTATTACGCATGCGCGATGCAACTTCAGAGTGGACAAGAAGTTAGACTCTAACTACCTACTATGGCTAAGTATTTGTGGAACCGTAACGGACCGCCACCGTAAAGGCCAGTTTTCACTTTGATTAGTGCGAGTGTAGTAGATTAGTGCAGGTGCTTAGTGATTATGGGAAAACACACACGTGTTTTATCGTGTGTACACAGACAGCGATGGATTATTGCGAGTGATTAGTATCCTGCGTGATGAAGTGATTAGAAGCGTGTTCTATTCAATCGCACTAATCAATCGTCCACACGTGTTTTCTCATAATCACTAAACACCTGCACTTACTACTAAATAAGTGAATACGGGCCTTAAAAGAGCATTCGGCCGTTCGCCCATTTAGTGCAGTGAGGCTCGGACAAGTCAAGTCGCGCAGAAAATAAAAATCTCGTCCGGCGCACTGACGCGCTCGACGAATGGTTTTCCTCCGGATGGACGGACGATTTCTATAAATCCGGACGACGGTCCCCCGTACGGACCGTCCGTCTAGCACTAAATCCAGCCAATCATTTTAAAATAAATCAATCGGGAGAGGTCCTACGTAAAACCCCAAAAATCGTGAGTTCCGACTTAACTCCGTGTTCTGTGTCTGTGTGTGTGTATGTATTTTAAATATCTGCTCAAGCGTCTGATTTCGTCTTGTATTCTTCAGAATTGATAAAGACCTGGGGCCGAATTACCATCTTTTATAGCTAGTCAAGTTAATTACCTGAACTAAGCGTAGCGAGCGATTTTCTAATCTGATCTTTCATTTTCAGCCAGTCAGCAGTTACCTGTCAATAATGCATCCTCTAGACCAGATATTTACTAAAATTGCCTTTTTATTTGACTGACTTTAAGGTATGGTAATACGGCCCCTGCTCATCATTACAAATGATGATAAATTCGGGGATATAATCTTTAAGCCTCTGCGACCTTGTCGCGGCGTGCTCCATTTGGTTTTTGACAGAAACTATCTCTAAGAGTAAGCTTGGATTTGTTAAAAGACCCACACTAAAAATACTGCGCAGCTTAGGAGGCCAATAGTTTTTAAGTGCTTGTAAGGCCTGCATAACCTAGTGTGCGTCCACAGTGCAAGCCCAGCGCAGCGGTTGCGACGACGGGCGCGGAGTATCAAATGCCTGCGCAGATGACGGACCTGTCTGTCATTATGGGCTATAGTATGTAGGATGAGTAAGAAAAGGATTTAAGTTGGAATTTAAGTTTATTAAAAATGTATATTGTACGCCTAAACGGCTTGTTATAATGTAACTTTAAACAATATTACTCACAACACCTGTAATATACAAACTTATAACTTGGCAATAAAAAATATTTGATTTGATTTGATTTGACGGATTATCCGCGGTGTACTTTTTTGTCCGTCAAAATAGATCCCTCACAAACTGTATCGAGCAACGCACACGAACGACTAAAACTACGCCGAACCAAAAATCCACGGATCCGCGGATGCCCACGGAGAATAGAGAATACAAAAGTCACGCAGGCATCCGCGAAAAAAATAGAAGGAACGAACTATGAGCAGTCAACGCACACCGAGGATTTTAGTCCGCGTTAGGGATCGATTCGCATGGGGATCGAGCCAGTATTCTCTTAAAACGTCTTCTCTTTTTCCCAAACATCATGTAAATTACAGCACAACGTACCTAATCTCAGAATATTTAAATACTCTCGGACAACAAATGATCGCACACCGTGTGTGTTGAGTCCGCGGTAAATCCGCGGCAGACTTTTTATTCGCGGTGCGTAGGTACTTTTTTCTACGCCGCGGAGAAAAGTCCGTCGTCTGCGCAGGCCTTTAATGAAACGCGTCTTCGCTACACTATGGACAGGGCCGGATTACGCAAATTAAGCAATTGCTTAGATCATTACATCTTGGGGGGCACCAGTAACAGCTAAAAAAAATATTTACCAGCACATGAACGGTTAGGCTGTTAGAAAATCTGCGCCTTGTATTCGACCATAGATGATTAAGGCTTGATTCTTTATCAATATTAGGTATACCATTCAGGAGGGCCCTTTTTTAGTTCTCCAAACATGTCTCCAAATGACGACTATGAAAAAAATACCTAATTTTTCATCGAGTTAGGTACTTTACATGATGTTATTTTTGCCGATTAATTTTATATACTTAACAATAGTTTTTGTCTAGAGAATAACACTTTTTAAAGCAGTTTTTTGAACTGCGAATAAATCTGTGATACCACTTAATTTGTTTTACTAAAATGAATTAAAAAAAACGCTCACTTGAAGTAATGTAGCTACATAACAAAATTGAAATAGTTTATTTGGATAATTTTCACACATTAATTGGTTTCATGAACAGGCCAGGCCTACTGCCGTTCATCGAAAACGTAGTTAGGGGTTTTTCAGGCGTTAAAAAAACACACTTCCCGTTTGAAATTGATTTTGATTTTTTGGCATTCTAAAAGCCATATTTATTGTGCCAGTTACATGAAAACATACGTTTTGTGTTCATTTTACTCATCCAATTTTTCTTAAAACTTCGTAAATAAATATGTCCCCAGATTAGAGCGAAATCTAAAATGAAAAAAAAACAAATAGTACTTCTAACAGTTAGTTACTAAGCTGTAAGTTTTCGGGATTTTCTTTATTTGAATGACTTGTAAAGATGGTTTAAAGATAATTAATATTTTGGAACATCAAAACCGGGCCACCATATGGAGTCAAATGGAAGTAATTAGCCTTTAGTTAGACTGTCCCACTGCTGGGCAAAGGCCTCCATCATTAAAATCAAGTCAACGCTACAATGGATGGGTATTAATTACCACGCTTGCCAAATGCGAGTTGGTGATCACAAACCCGGTCTTTGTTTCAAAAAAATCGGAAACACACTTTGCCCGACCTGGGAATTGTACCCGGGACCTCCGGGTTTCGGGCCGAGCTCTGAAACCACTCGGCCACGAAGGCGTCAAATATTACTAAAAATAATTGTTTCGTGAATTTGATGCCAAAACGTGGTATCAAAATCAAGTGAAAATTTAACGTTTCAATTAATCGTAATTTTATTACATTATATTAAATTGAAAAGTTAAAAAAAAAACTTAATGTACTCGTATATGTTTTCAAAAATCCTTTTTTAGGGTTAGATATGAGGATATTACGTACCATTTCACAAAAAAATATTCATCCGTGTCAAATCTGGAGGAGCCTAAACTCGGTATGTTTTGAAAATGATTTTTATTTTAATTTAATCCAAGTGACTAAGTAAAATGTAATGATGTTATACATTTTTAGAATTGGCTCAGTAAGCCCTTTCATTAGATACCACACACGGTTTTTTTTCCCATACAAAAAAGATGTAGCCTAACCCCTCCCCTTTTTTTTCCCGTGCTACGGGTCAAATTGACTCGTATGGCCTAGAGAATTTTCATTAAGCGTACCGCTAGCACTATAGAAAATCCTAATCGACCTGAGCCTTGGGACCCAAGCGTGATATTCTATCCTTTTGTATTACTTAAACGCGTAATTTTTTTGGACATATATTTATGAATAGGGGGCCCACAGCCGTATACTGCTTAGGGCATCGAGTAGTCTTAATCCGGCACTGACTATGGACGCAAAAGGTTTATAATATTATGTTTGATACTTCTCGCCCGTCCATCGCAACCGCGCTAGGCTTGTCCTGTGGATGCACACTAAATACACTACAAGCACGCTGAAGTCCACAATGTTTAAGATGATGCTTGCTATTGCCGATTTTTCTTATAAGCTTGGTGAACCATGAAGGCAACAGTTAGTTTGCCTCTTATAAACTACTATAACTTTGTAACGATGCCGTTTCGTTCCAGTCTCATGGACGTTAGAACCTCCACGATGGCTGGAAACTTCATAGTTTAGCTTACTGGCCATAGTATTCTGTAGGTACTTGTCCTTTCAAAATTTAATTCATCGTTCCACGTTCCCTGTTCAGCATTTTGAGGCAGTCCTACCAAAACCATTGTACTGAACAGAGCTTGCGATAATATTACCAGATTCCCAGTATAAGTTTAAATTACGTTATGGTGATTATTTTAAATACTTTAAACAACCAATTGTAACAGGAACCCGTGTATCGGGGTATAGTATACCTATTTGCTTACTTATTACTAAGTATTAGATAATCTTATACCTAGGACTTTTTGTATTCATTTATTGTTTATTTTGTTACAGTTTTCTTTCCTACCTTATACTTTTACTCTATACAATAAACAAGTCACTGGATTGGCCGATCTTTTATCCACTATTCGATAACTACATCTACTCCTAACTATTGTGTGACAAATCCCGGCGCTCCGGCTCCTGTATTGCTGGCCTGCAACCAGGATTTTGCCACAACTTGGCTTGTGGCAGCCCTACGACTTTTGTGCCATAAAAACTATTGCTCCCTACGACTAGTTCTAACTAACTATACGTACTACTTTTTTTGTTGTTGGCCGGCACATTAAGAAAAGGCCCAAAAAATCTCCTTCAAGCTGGATTTATTTTGAGCTATATTTTACGGGAGCAATAGTTTACGCGGGCGAAGCCGCTAACGGACACTAGTCCGTCCGCAAATAATTGTGATTTTACCCTATAAACGTACAGAGGCGTTCACATCAACCTTTACAAAACCATTGCAAAATGGGTCAGCACTCAGCATCATTAAGGTGATGGTTGATGTGAACGCCTCTGTACGAGGATGGTATTAAGTATCGACTTAAAAGCTTAAGCTAAAAGCGCCATCTGTTATATTTCTTTGAGGTAATATAAAGCCTGGTCACACAATGGACGAAGCTATTTGTGGTAGTTATAACAAAATTGACTAGATGGCGCTGCTATTGAGCCGATTCTAGACAAATAATAAAATAAAAAAATGGGGATGAATATTATATTTTACTTCTGATTTTCCGACTGTTAAAAACTGAAATATTGTGTATGTCTGCCTAGCATGATCTTTTTTAAAATCAGCTTAGTCGCGTAGACTTTTTTGATGCGATACCTTACGTTTTAATTTTCACGAAACATGATATTTAAGTAGATAGTATATGACGACCGACTTGGTGTAATGGTTAAGAAGTTGGCTACTACACCAGAGGTCGCGGGTTCGATCCCCGCACAGTACAAACATTTGTGTGCATGAACATGTCTGTTTGTACTGGTCTGGGTGTCTCCTATGTATAATAAGTATGTATTTACAAAAAAAAATATGTATTTAAGTATGTTTATCCGTTGTCTAGTATCCCATAACACAAGCTTTAATTAGCTTACTTTGGGGCTAGATGGCGCTGTGTGGAATAATGTCCAGGGATATTTATTTTTACCTAAGAGAACAGAGGATGGAAACTGGAGAATCCTGAAAAATACGGAGCTGGAGGAACTGATGGCTGAGCCCAACATTATCGGAGAGACCAAAGCACAGAGACTCCGGTGGCTGGGTCATATTGAAAGAATGGCTTCAGATCGAAGTGTCAAGAAAGCATATCTCGGAAAACCTGTTGGTCGACGGCCGGTCGGTCGCCCTCGCTACCGGTGGGGTGACGCTGTAGGTGCAGACCTTCAGGAGCTTCAACCGGGAGACTGGCGTGAAACCGCAGGGGACCGAGATAGGTGGCGCTATGTTGTATCGGAGGCCAAGACACACTTTGGGTCGCTGAGCCACAGGAGTAAGTAAGTAAGTAAGTAAGATATTTATTTATTTATACTTAGATAAGTTTGATATCAGTGTTTTTAGTGAAGTTTTGGTGGTGATTGTGAGTTTTGTGAAAACAAGTGCTCCGACGGAAAGAAAGAAGACCGCGAAAAACCCCGCCAAGCAGTCGTCAACGACAAGGTACCAACATTAGCAATTATTCATCATCAGCATAATTCGCAGCCACAAGTCGTCTACTGCTGAACATAGGCCTCCCCACAGATTGCCAAAGCGACCGGTTGCAGGCGGTCTAAATCCCCCGGCATCGTGCCACCTTTAGCAGATCGTCCGTCCACCTTCAGGCGGGCGTCCCACGCTGCGCCTACTTTGAAAAGGGTCCTAGTCTAGAACCTTTCTGCCCCAACGGCCGTCAGTTCTTCGCGCTATGTATTTATATATTTTTTTTTAAATAAAATTAAAATAATTATTTTTTCTATTTTTCTATTATTTTTGATTCGATCACGTGACGAAACACCGAGCATAGCCCTCTCCGTAGCTTTGAGTGACTTTATGCTTTCTCATGCGGCCCATAGGCAGAGACCACAGCCAGTTAACAATTATTCAATTTTAAGAAATGGTAGAGGCATTTATGAAAAGATATGGCTGTTTGGAAGCCGATTGTAATTAGCCTGTAACTATTAGTGTTAAGGAAAGGCTCCGCCATTGTAATCAAGTCTTCGCTACAATACGACTGGGATAGACATAATTACGCGTCTACCCACTGAAAATCAGCGCCTGGGCCCTTATAGCCCAGGCTGAATGCTGAGTGAGGTCCTTTGATTTTTTGGGCATCGGGACACCGCTGTCTGAGTGCCGAGTGCGAGTTGCAGTGAGAGAAGTAAATAACTTCACCATCGCGTTTTCGAGAAAAAAAACGCGAATTTGTATGGTATCGAGTCAACGCCATCTCTAGCGGCCTTAATGTTGTCCGAATTCGCCGCTAGATGGCGCTGACTCGATTCCATAGTAATTGACATTTACGTGCTCGCAAAACGCGATGGTGAAGTCATTCACTTCTCTCACTGCAACTCGCACTCGGCACTCTGATGGTATTGTTTTGTCTTGTTTTTGTACCTAAGTACGTGTTATTTTTCTCAAATGTAACGATGTCCATAAAAATAAATGTTTTCTACGAGTATTTCTATAAATTATGATGCACCTAACTTCTTCGGTAATTTGAATCTTTTTGTGCGAAATGAAAATGAAAAGTTAAAATATACTTCTAATGTACCTACTTAAAGATGAGTTGCTCTATTCGTAGCTCTGCGGTTTTAGATCGGATTATTATGTATGCGGGGGCACGTTTCGAAAAGAAGAAGAGATGAAGAGAAACGCATTTTAAGCGTTTTCGTTTTACTACTCGTGTTACTTTGCACTTGATTCATTTCAAGGCTTCATCTTTTTTCACTTAAGTAGGACTAAGTAGTTTGAACCAAACTTGAGGAACGGTTAATATGGTAATTCATAAAATGTTGACTTTCAATCTGAAGTTATTAGTTATAAAACCAATTAAACCAAACCAGTAAGCCGCAAGACCCTTTGATTTTTAATTATTTTGATAGGAATACCTACATACAGTTACATACATGGCCCTGGGCTACAAATTCAGATCACGAAGCACCAATGCAATCATTTAGGAACTAATTTTAAGCGTGAGTTAGTCGATATTGAGTTATTACACCAGCGGGCCCAAGCGCCGCTCTGCACAGTCAAACTGCCCACCTACGGCAGATTATTGTTAGTAATTTCCAGTTGCAGCACCACCAGTATTGTGCTGTACCAACACACACACACACAGACAGTCACACTACACATTCGGTACCGTATCTATTGTCTATGTATTGTATTACAATTATTACACTACACAATATATTGAATCACTCACTATTTATTTTTATTTATACTATAGTATTTATGATACTTATATGTATATGCACACACGTATGTCCGCCACAAATGTCCGTGCGTCATCTCAGTCTGGGCCTACTGAAAATCAGCGCCTGGGCCCATAAAGCCCAGGCTATATGCTGAGTGAGGTCCATTTGTCTTTCTGGGCATCGGGACACCGCTGTCTGATGGTATGATCTTTTTTTGCAGTTACCTATATGTTTTGTTGCTAATGCCTACTTCTTTTGTGTTTACTTTATAAATGTAACGATGTCCTTAAAGTTAATAAATGTTTTTCTATTTCTATTTCTATTTCTATAAATTGACAACACGGTTGGCGTAGTGCGCTGTAGCACGGTTTATCGCCTCCATTTCCGTAGTGTCCCGGGTTCGATTCGGAAACGATCTTTTGTGTGTGTGGTACCTCGTAACACAGGGATATTAATCCCTACTTCGAGACCATTACAAGAGGTGTGTTGTCTGGCGCATATTTATTTATTATTTTATGTTAAAATATTATGTTTTACCGAAATCGGATCACCAACACAAATGAGCTGACGCAGGGTTCGACCCGACAACCCTTTGCGTCCCAATACAACCCTCGAACCACTGCCATCTTGACGGACAATTTAAAAAAAAACGCAAATAGGTTGTTTTGCATTCTTTCTTCAATTCGAATAAATGATTTTAGATTAATCGTAAGCGGTCAATAATAAAAATAATTATATGAATATCTATTTTTTTTAGGTGCTCACGGAGTATGCTGAAGAGCAAAACATCTTCAAATGTCGGTAAGTGAATAAAAAGATTCGAACTGAAACTAAAGCGGGCTACTTACACACCTGCCGCAGGGGCAATCTAGGGCGCACAGCGGTCGGGGCTATATCGGACTGTCTCTACACACAACTAAAATAATCACCAAATTACTCACTAATACGCGCTTAATTTCGGAAATAAGTCAAACTGAACATATATGTGTCCATGACGTCTACTGTTTAAAATAACTGAACTGTGCGTCTGCCACGGGTTGCCGATTTGGATCTGCGTTGTCGTTCGCGTGGGGGGTGGTGTTGGGACTTGACATTGTCATGTCATGTCATGTCAGGTCCCGGTACGGATTTTTGCGCGGGCGATGGCGTGGGTTTTTAGTGGCGACTCGTGGTGGACGTACTGAATACCTAACTGTAGTTTGTTATTTGCTGTGCCTTTTGTGTGTAATTGTTAATTAATTGTTGTTAGATATAGTTTATAATGGTCCCTATTACCTAATTATGCAAGCTTAGGTTAGTTTAGTGATAATGATGATGATGATAATTGTGATGTAATTATGCGAAACACCCACATAATAACTATCTCGAAATTGTCCTACGAGAACTGCTGCCGACAAACTGCAATAGTAGTTTGGCAGGTTTTCTGTATTTAGATAATAAGAGTGTTTTTCTTTGGAATAAATAAAAAAAAAAAAAAAAAAAAATGTTTAGTAGAAAACTATAAATATTCAAATTTCGGCGCTTGATGATTACGAATGGGATTCAAACTCAAGTCTTCCGCATATTTGGCGGCTGCTCTAACTACTAAGCTAACGACCGTACGATTTATTCAGAGTATGTTTAAGTTGTAAGCTTATAAGCCAACGACAACCCATCAATGTTATAAGGCACCTTAAAGCGCCAGAAAGAAATATTATAACAAATAAAAGGGATTGTATTAAGGACTCTGCAGTTCATTTGTCAAAAGAGCACAGCTGACGTTTCCAATACTGCAAGTATTGCACACAGAGTGCAGTCGCAATAACGCCATGTTGTGGACAATGGTTTATCGGAAACTATTGTACCAACTCATCGTTGTCTCGTCGTCGGGCTTATTTCGTAATTTCTTTAATCTTTAGCACAAATCCATGTTTATTTATATACGATATGAAAATAAAGATATCACTGGTTTTTAATACAACGCCGGGGCAATCAAGCACGCGGACCGCCTGATGGTCAGCGGTTACCGCGGCCTATGGACGCGTGCAACACCAGCAGAGCGATTCTTAAAAACTCACAATAAGAAAAGAAATACGCCGAGTGAACCGAACACACTTCGAAGTAGCGTTCGCCTGACCTTGATTTGGTATTCTCAATTTGTTTCAAAGTCTGAGTGAAGCGGAGTGAGTCTCGAAATGGGATAGGGCTTGCATGTATGTGGCAAATAAGAATCGATAAATCGATAAAACTTTATTTAGATTTATAAACAAGAATACTCTACTAAACGACGAGGAATAATGTGATATGATAGTATTTTGGCTAAGTCTACATTATTTATTGCATAATCTTGAGGTAAACTATGAAAAATTTCAATAAAGTTACTTTTCTGGCTCAATATCCACATCGCCAAGGCCTTTTGGACCAATGCCATTACGCTTGATTAAAAAAAAACAAAAAAAATGGCGACAATGTTGTTGTTGGTTTGGCGTTTGGATAAAAGTAAACTTTCTTTGTGTTTTCTAACTAAATATAATGCTTCATTTGAGTTTATATCAAATAAAATATGAAGTAAGTATGACTACGTTTACTTTTCTATTATTTATACATGGAATTTTGGTTAAATGACGATTTATAAATTTTAAACTGTAATTTGCAGAACTATCAAACAAAAACGCTGAAAACTATTCTGGAAGAGATCCCAAGCTTACCCAAGGGATTTGCTAAGATGGAGAGTGCTAAAGATGTAGTTACAAGGCATTGAGAGTGGTTGGCCGCCTAAATAAACAGCGTGGAAGGAAGAACCAAATCCTAGGAACAGGACAAGGTATTTTTGTTTATCAATAGATTGCATTGACAATACAAAAACATACTTGAAATATATTTAATTTCAAGAAGGCTTTTGCCAGAATATCGTGTTTGCCTAAATATCGCTCCTTTATGAGTTTATCATAATATTTCAGTATAATTTTTACCTAAGTTTTTTAGGCTGCATGCATGTGTGACAGATCAGCCTTTACTTACTTAAATTCAAACTTCCTAGTTTTTGTATTTACTGTAAAACATTGTTTAAAGTTAATCAATATGTGGATTTTTTGTTCTAGGTCGACAAAAACTGCTGTAAAGAAAAAAGCTGCATTACATGCTCAAATTATGCCTTCTGGGCAAGGTGCAAGCCACTCTTATTATTATTTCGACTGGGGACGCTGGCTGTGGGCCGGGTGATCGGTCCGCTAGTTATGGGCCATTTCACCCATTTCCCCGGGCCCCCTAGCAGGGGGTCTTTAGGTTGTCCCATTTTCACGGCATCCCGTCGAATCTTCCCGTTGCTTTGCAGAATCTTACTATCTGGTCCACCGTCAGTTCTTTCAGGTTACCTTCATCTAGCGAGTCTGACCCCATGAGCTCCCACCGTATGTGTGAGTACATCGGGCATTCGGCGAGTAGGTGGAAACTCGTTTCCTCGCTGTCCATACACTCCGTGCATGTGGGGTTGTCTTTGATGCCTATTACTGTTAGGTGCCTGTTTAGTCTAGAGTGTCCTGTGGCGATTTCAGTGACCATACGTACACTGTTCCTTGACAGCTTCAGTAGATGACCTGTCTTCTTCGTGTCCAATCCGTTTATGAACATTTTAGACTGTCGCATGCCTGTTGCAGCCTTCCATCGTCTGTTTGTTGCTGCTGTGGTTAACCCTTTGATTACTCCCTTGGTGATGTTGTGTGCTATTGGCAGCCTGGGTTCCGGACCCACTAAGCCTTCGGCCGCACCACCCCTGGCTAGTTCGTCTGCTAACTCGTTGCCGACATTTCCCTCGTGTCCAGGGACCCATGCAATCACTACGTCTATTTTGTTTGCGAGTTTCCCTAGAGCTTTTTTGCATTCTTTGACAGTTACCGATGTCGTCTCTGCTTTGCTAAGCGCTTTCAGCGCTGCCTGGCTGTCACTGTAGATAGTGGCCTTGCTGACACTGTCCTGATTGTCTAATATATCTGCGCATTCCATGATAGCGTATATTTCTGTTTGGAATACGCTGGCGAACCTGCCTAGGCAGATTGATCTGTTTATCACTGTACCGTCCTCGCACCTTATGTGCACACCCGCGCCAGATAGCTTCAGTGAGCCACTCTTAGTATTGGCTTTAACTCAACAGACCTACCTAGCGGCCATTTCCCACTAAAAGTGAGTTGAACTAGTACAAAGTAGTAGTAGTACAAATGATAAATTTTATTCAAACGGCTAACAAAATGCTAAGTTGGGGATCCAAATATGTGTGAGTTTAATTGAGTCATGATTGGGCTTATCAAAAACTTATTTCGATTTTTTTGTATTATTCTTGATATACCAATGTTAAGTAATGTATCAAAATGGTGAAAAAATGAATTGAATTGTTAAAATTCATAAAAAAGTAGTTTTTCAAAACAATGAAAGTTTGTAGATTAGGTTCCATCTACTCATTTGAGTTCAATAAAATTGTTGTGTAATATAATAATAAATAAATAAAATAAATAAATATCCCTGGACATTATTCCACACAGCGCCATCTAGCCCCAAAGTAAGCTAATTAAAGCTTGTGTTATGGGATACTAGACAACGGATAAACATACTTAAATACATTTTCTTTTGTAAATACATACTTATTATACATAGGAGACACCCAGACCTGTACAAACAGACATGTTCATGCACACAAATGTTTGTACTGTGCGGGGATCGAACCCGCGACCTCTGGTGTAGTAGCCAACTTCTTAACCATCACACCAAGTCGTTCGTCAAATAATATAATGACTATTTTTTGTTTCAGCTACAGGAATCCGAAGATGGCTCGTCAAGAGCCACATCAGCAGCAGTGGTTGTAGAGTGCAGCAAATGACTGGATGAACAGCAGTTAATCAGAGAAGTCAAAAACAGCACTGCTAAAAGCTGTAACTGTATATGCAGCAAAGGCAGACCATCAACTTATCCTGAGATTGATGCAAGGCAAACGGGTTACAAAAAGGTCCACATATTCTGGTCGCTAATTTCGTTATTTTTGAGGTGTTTTGAGAAGTGTTATGAAAATTAATAAAAGATCCTGTGATTCAATAATATTTTTCTTTTTTTTCGCCTTTACTCATCACCTTGAAGTATTACTATTAATATTATTGTGTGAGTGATGTGAAGGCCTGTTGGTGCAACTTGCCTTTAGCACTGAAGGTTGTGGGTTTGTTGTGTGCCTGGGTGTTATTACTTACTATCTAAAAAATATGTTGAGAAATATTTAAGTATGTTTATTAGAACGCCTCCGTGGCTGAGTGAATTCAAAGCTTGGCCCGAAACTCAGAGGTCCCGGGTTCATTCCCAGGTTGGGCAAAGTGAGTTTTCGGAACATGGACCAGGGTTTGTGATCACCAACCCTCGTTTGACAAGCGTGGTGACTTAGCCAATACCCATCAATTGTGGTGATGACTTGATTACAATGAGAGAAGCCTTTGCCCAGCAGTGGGGCAATATATAGGCTAATTACTTACTTGAATGTTTATCAGTCTCTGATACCCATAGTATAAGCTTTGCTTAGTATGGGGTCAGATGATCTTGCTTGGTGTAATTTGTCCTAGATATTAATTTTTTAGCCATGACGCCGGGTTAATAAAAAGAAGTTCTTTATTTACATTGAAGTCAGCTTCTCTGCACATAATGTGACTTAACTATAACTCTCTTTTTCTACACTCGACCACACGCTGTTGAATTTTGATAAAAGAATAATAAATGAAAGAAATGAAGAATATTTACACTTATTCTCTCTAGCTAAAGAGAGAGAGAGAGCTCTCTTATTTAAGTCAAATCTTGCAAGCTGAATTAGAACCACTTCCACCTAGCCTACAGAATAAAATTTTACATGTTAGTGCAGTGCTGATGGCAATGAATTTCAATGATAAGCTTGACCTGATTCTCCTACCAGAATTGGACCTGCAGCTAACCGCACAGTCACGAAATTGTATTAGTATTCGCATTTAGTTACAATAACCTGTTCTTTGACCTGGCTGTTTCCTCGAGGGTGGCCTCCAGACGAGGGAATTTATTGATATACGTGGAATTTTGGATACATAAAAAGCATAATTAAAAAAAAGCTGGTTTTATACAATTATTCTTAAAAATAAATTTGATTAAATAACCTCAGATTAACAATGGAAATCATTCATTCAATAATTAAACTGGTCGCCACAAATAATTTTTAAAGTCGCGTCTACATAACTGCCCATCTATAAAATCATTCTGGGATCCAGCGATGATCCAAGGGTGCACTGCTGGCTGGGTAGTCCTCGTTTGGTTGCAGATATTAGGCACGCTAAATACTAATGCTCTTTAGCCACCATGTCAGAATCATAGTGGAGTACTGGAGTACCATGTGAACCAGCAAATAACTGTCTTCACTGTCCATGCTTAGACTTCATGGTAGGTACATTGAACTTTCAATTACATGGGCGTCGAACTTTTCATCTTGGTTTCGGCTGGTAGACAAAGCATAGTCTCCTAAATGCCTTGCACACACTTTTCTACACTCCAAACAATTTTTTTTCTAATTATTTGACCGAAACATGACCAAGGATTTGATTATTTCCACTCGTAAATTCCAAACTCGATCACTCTGTAGTAACGGTTTATTTGACAGATTAATTCGAGTTCCCTGTGTCGAGATGACGGTCGAGTTCACATTGAGAATACCAATTAAACGTCATTCCTATACATGTGATGTCAAAAATCTCATTTACCTTAGTTCCATTTACTATCGCTCTCCTAGTGGAGGCGCTACCGTCGTTTTCTTGTTTTAGGAATGCCAAAGTTAAATCTCACAGCGGATTCCGCGTGCGGGGTACGAAGCGAGTTTTTAAGAATAGCTCGGCAGGGGCAACGTGCGCGTTGTCGGCCTTTCAGAAACGTTTTCAAACCCATCTTGAAGAACTCCTTAGTTAGCCCCAATGGGAAAATTAAATTAAATTAAATTTATTTCAGACAACAGGGTCCATACAGGCTTACACATTTATATGTCAATTAAATATTATACAATAAAATTGAAAACCTCAGCAGAGAGCTCACTCCACAATTTGAGCGTCCTAGGAAGGAAACATCTCTGAAACCGAACTGTACGAGACCATGGCGGTTTCAGAGACAGGATTGGACATTAAGGTTACTCCGCCTGTACCTACTTGAATCCCACGCACGCTATAAATCTAAGTAGATACCGCAAGGTCTCCGTTTGTATGAAAACCAAGAAAGCCGCTTTTTGTCCATTTTGGTGACGTCACAATGATGGCGGTTTGATGATAGGAATCCGCCATTCTCAAACGATTTCAATATAATAAGTATAAGTAGTCAGTAAAAAGAGGATTGATGTGTAAATCTACTGGATTGTGACATCCATTACCATCACAAGCAGTTACTTTACAAACCCATTAAGTACTACCTTAACAAGGTTGTTGTCTGTGGATGCTGGCGATGAGGCTCGTTTATAAAATGTATAGGTTATTACTTTGGTCAAGTATTTTAGCTTTTTACAATGCTTCTTTTCCATATCTAATTATAGAAAATCTGGAAAAAATCGATTTCAGACCTTGATGATCTCGAGCGGGAACCCGAGAGTAGGTTTCGGTAGCTCAGTGGTTTAGAGCAGTCACCCGGATTGTGAAAGCGCGCGAGATCATCAAGGTCTGAAATCGATTTTTGCCAGATTTCTATCTTTAGATATGAAAAATTTATAGGTCCTACTTTTGCCGTGCCCGACAGGGTCGGTATTGTTACTATAACTATTTCAATTTCTATGCGTTGCCTAACCCAAACTTCGTATGCTCTCTGTTAAACCTTGCGGTTGACTGGTAAAGAATGCCTCAAGACATTAAGTTCGCCAATTGTGCTTTTTTTAATGAATAAAAATAATAAATAAATACGAGAAAGCAATAAATAAAGAAGTAAATAAATAACAGTTGAGCCTTGAATAAGGGCCGATTTTTCAATCCTCAGACAATGAAATTGATCTGTAGGGCTATTCTTAAAAACTCATTTCGAACCTCACCCAGTGAATCCGCCGTGAGATTCAAATTTCGCATCTTGTAAAACAGGATAACGACGAAATGTCACCTTTCTGATGAACGTGTTCATAAAATAAACAACGTATAATGAGATTTTGATATCAAGTTTATATAAATTGTGTGTATATAAGCAAAAGTGAGTTCGATCACCTGAGTGAGATCGGGTTTCGAATTTTACAGAATCCCACTACTGTAGAATAAAGTTTATTCGAAGTTGAACAAGATTTTTACTTTTTCAATGGTCAGATACATGTTAACTGTTGAATAAAGCCGCTAACTGAGTAATAAAGTTATCTGCTTCTCGAGAGGCCGGTTAAGATTTATATGAGTCTTCCTTGACATTTTGAGGTTATGTGGTGTGTCATTTGAAATTATTTTCATTTTGAGGAGGATTTTGATTTCATAGGAGTTTTGGAGTGTTATTTTAACACAAACTTATTACCACAACTTTAGACATTATTCAGGGTATTTACGAACAAATTTACATATTTCTAAAATATATATGCAGTTACCCTGCATATATATTTTAGTTAAAATTTCGAGTTCTACGAAGTGTGGTTTACATGTTTCTCTTTCATCTATATTTACTATTATTCTTATTAATTTTGTTTGTAAAGTTAAAATAGCTGGTGCATCCGTGCTATTTCCCCATAAGTTTCATTCTAACATTGCAATGATTGTAATGAGTGCATCTTGCTTGTGGATAATCAGTGTGAAGTTAGCGATATAGGTACATAGACAAACGATAGATAGCTATTCTTTGGACGAAAGACGATTGAAAAATTTAAAATATCTATTCGCTTGATAAACAGCCAGTTATTTTTATACTGCAGTTAGCTATCTAGGGAATAAACTAAGAATTGAAAAATCGGGACTAAATGAAGCAGAATCAAAGTAGTTTCATTGTACTCTTTTTTGACTCGTAAAGCGCTTGTACACTGTCGTCATCCGTCTCAATTTATGTCTGTGATGAGAACGCATTTAAGCACAGTATTATCTAGGCTTTAATTGTGGCATAAGTATATTGGTATTTTTTTAGGCAAAAATAAAACGAAGTTTTAATTAAAGCAGGCATTTAATTACACTAAACTATTGGTTAGGCACGTACAAAAGTTAAAATTAGATTGTGTAACTCATTCGTTTGTTCATTCATTCTCTCATTTAATCACTCAACCATACATGACGCAGCCAGAGACACGGTGTTGAGACCGACAAGAAGTGCGGTCAATGAAATGTAATATTAGAAATAATACGTTCTCAGTTTGTAACAATGTTTACATAGGAACACATTTTATTCAAAATTATAACATATATATTTTTTTAAATATTACACAAAAAAACATTCAGTTTAAACAATCTAACTATACAGAATAAGTGAATTTTTGATGTTTAGCATTGAACAATGCACTATTTTCTACACCGAGATAGGAACTAGAAAAATTCGACGTGATCCTAGGGACTCAAGCGAGATCACTAGGATCAGGTCAAATTTTTCTAGTTTTATCCATGTCCAACTATACATATTAGTTAACGATCTTCTCTGAATTGACTCGGGGACTGGCTGTACTGGGAGACGCCCCTGGCCTCCCTGTGTGGTACCGCGTAACACAAGGATATCGAGACAGTTCAAGCTAACAGAACTGGCGAGCAGCACCTTGTGTGATGATATTACACGAACCGTTTGAAGACACTTTTGATTTGTCCTTACTTCGAGACCATGACGAGTGGTGTAATGTCTGGCGTATTATTTACTTAATTGTCTCAGATTTGTACAGCTGCGTAGTCGTAGACGTAACACGTAACACTTCGGCAGTGTTATAAACTAGAATTGAAAGCAAAGTGCACATTGCACAAAGCTCCAATGAAAAATCTATTTTATTATTTCACAAGTGTTGAGGTGCATTTAGACCCAACGAACAAAGAGCTAGAGCAAGGAGGTTCTTTCGTGGTCTTTAACTGTCAATGATTATTCGTTTTTCATTTACACCAAAATAATTCTAACGAAAATGTACGAGGAATCAACAACGAGCATTCTCTCTAGGGTCTCCGCGAACAGAGATATCTGGGACAATTTTATCTGGAACAATTTATCTGGGACAAGTGTCATAAAGTGGGGATAGAATGAGCATTCGCTCGTTTGGTCTAAATGCACCTTTCTTTATGTGCTACCAAAATTTCGAAAAGACTCCAGCTAAGCAATAACATAGCTGTTACTATCAGCTTTTACCGACATATAGCGTTACATCATATGGGTTTCGTTTTGGTTAACATTTTAAAATTTAGATGTTACTTTAAACGGTATTGGGTCGGGGCAATTGCGTCTTTCGGCCTGGATTTGGGGCAAAAAGTGTTTTCAGATTATCAGAACATAGCCCGGTTACATTACAACTTACATGAGAGCCGGCGCAGTGATTAAGCCACAAAATAAAGAGTTTACAGAAGGACCGCTTGCGCCTTTTTCCTAAACCGCCCAGGGTTACTACTATATTCGCTCTGAATTTTAAAAATGAAGAAGGTAGGTTATACCTACTTGACCGTACCGGCCAAAAACCAAATTCATTATGTGCCGCTATCCACGGCAATCTCACTGCGTCTGTGTGCGTGTTTAAAATGGCGGGTTTGTTCTAAGCGGACTATCTGTCAGAGGAGCCGCGCAATTTGTGTGATCATACCCATCACTCTTAGCGATGACTTGACTCCAATGATGGAGGCTTAGCCCAGCACTGCGACAGTTTCTCTGTTCATTAATTTACTTAATGTTATTTTTAGAAGGAAAGGAAAGAGATCATCCGATGAGACCGCACGAGATGATGTTAAAACAACTTCGGTTGTTCTTCTCCGGCGGCACAGAGAGTACCTTCTTCTTCTTCTTTCCATTAGCGTCGAATCGCTTCTCTTCCTGTAATTAAAAAAACAAATAATAAGTAATTACCATACATGTATTCGTATACAGGGTGGAATTTTTTAAAGCCACCTGGAGGGAAAGTACTGTACATACTGAAGATAGACAGTTTAACTCAAAGTAAACATTCCTTTATTTTAAAAAAGAAACATAACTGCATTGATAGATTTTCGAAAATTCGCTTGCCACACCCGAGAATCGAACCGGGTAAAATCCGAAAAAATAACATCCTGTACTTTTACGGCATCGACCGATAGGGTCAATCAAAAGGATCAAATCTCTCTAATAAACGTGGTAAATTAAACACAAGTCAATTATCAAATCACACGATCAAGTCATTGCCACAATTGATGGGTGTTGGCTTAGTCACCACGCTTACCATACCCGGGTTGTGTCTGAAAAATCTGAAAACGTCGCTCGATTTGGGAATTTAAGCCTAGGTCTTCCGGATTTCAGGACAAGCGTTCTTACCACGGAGCCGTTAAAACATAGTTTTATGAACTTGAGGCGAACACAGTACGGTTTTCTGTTGGCTAAATTTTTTGCATGTTGGCGCAACGGCAGCGATCCTACCTATAGCACGCACGCAAGGTCGTGGGTGCGATCGCCACCTAGTACAAACATTCATGTGACGACACGATTGGCGTTGTGCGCTGTAGCACGGTTTCTCGCCTCCATTTCCGTGTCCTGGGTTCGATTCCCGGTCGGGTCAATTCAGGAAACGATATTTTCTGAATTGACTCGGGTTCGGCTGGGAGACGCCCCTGGCTTATTTCCTTGTGTGGTACCTCGTGACACAGGGATTTAATCCCTACTTCGAGACCATTACAAGAGGTGTGTTGTCTGGCAAAATACGAGTATATATGCAAATCTAAATAGATATGCATTTATGTGAGTCATATGTGTGGGTGTCACTACCTTTTAACGTATTTATTTAGAAATATTTAAGTAAGTTTATCAGTCCTTGACACCCATAGTATAAGCTTCGCTTAGCTTAGGGTCATTGCTCTTATGATCTTGATGTAGGGTGTATACATTTCGTATTTATCTATTTAGCCATAAAGCTCCTGACTTCCTGAACGATTTTAAAATGCCTACTAACGTGCTCTTCGCGGTCCGAATCCCACCTAAGATTTCACAAAGCCACCTTTTCCAAGCTAGACACTAAATTAAACGCTCTCTCCGCCAGATGGCGTCCTGACCGCCCTCTATCCTCCCCCTAACTCCTGCCGCCACTTACAGTAATCAAGCTGTCCTTACGTCATTATTAGCCTTATGTTTTCTATCAAGGAAACATTGTAAGTATGTAGACCTAGGGACAAGCTTATTGACCTAAAACAAGATGGATTATTCTAGTTTATTTTATTGTGTGTACAGAGGCGTACACATCAACCTTTACTGGAAAATGGGACTTGTTATGTCAGTAGCAAAGGTTGTGAACGCCTCTGTACAACAGAAATTATGTCTTTAGAGGCATTTATTAAATTCTGCTTATAATTAAGAACATGGTTTCATAACAAAACTCGCTAAAAATTGTGCGTATGATATAGGTATGAATCATGGGCAAATTGAATTCCACTTTCAAAATCGCTCACCCAAGTTGAAAGGCCGTAAAATAAAGTATCCTTAAATAAAGTTGACTAACTAAATTACCCATTTCCAATGTATTTTTTAATATTATCATAATAATTCTTTCTTAGAATCGGATGATGTTGTTCAATTGTTGTTTCTTGTTATTAACAAGGAGCTGTTAGAATGTTTTAGGCAATGAAGCAGCGTGAAGCAAAAAAAAAGGCAAAGCGCCTCAGAGGCAAAAAAACTCACCAGCAGAAGCTAAGGAATCTAAAAGGGTAATGCAAATGAGACCTTTAATATTGTAACGACGTTTTGGGACTCGTGATTAAAATAGTGGCAAATTGCCTCCTACAAGACATACATTCAAAGCGTTTGATCATTGTTTGACTTCACATAACGTAGGCAGTTAGAACCATAGCCCCTGGCGTAAAGCAAATAAATAGCTCTTTGTCCCTCGACGATAAACGGGAAGATTAAGTTGTAAGCGAAGGAAACAGGCTCTCTTACTGTGCATGATATTCGGCTTACTCAAGCCTATAACAATACGAGAAATTGAATGTACCTGATTTTATAAGATGACGGTAAAATACTCCTTCTTGATTTTCATTCCAACATTGTGAATTTACTGAATACGTAACCACTAATGCCTACATCACAAATACTCCTCGTACATTGCCAATAGACGAGAAAGGCGTAATAAATGACCGAAGGAACCCGCTATATTCATAACCTTCGACTACAGCAAAATCACGATTTCATTTTAATTAT
This sequence comes from Udea olivalis, assembly GCA_947369235.1. NCBI lineage: Eukaryota > Metazoa > Arthropoda > Insecta > Lepidoptera > Crambidae > Udea > Udea olivalis. Next base: position 20,050,277 of record OX376355.1, read on the forward strand.
GCCTACTGTCTTAGAATAATTTTATTATTGTTATGCCTAGACGCATCTACGCATGCGCACCGAGGCCACTGAAACCCGAATGACATATCCGGACATGATCGACGATCCAATAAAATGTCAGTTTTTTGTGTACTTAAATGGGTTTCTCCAAGCTGAATTCTTCTGGTGATTTCAACCTCAAAGTTGTCTCTACCCAGCTGTAATTTTTGACCCAGGGATATGTACTTCTGGACGACTTCAAGAGCTACACCTTCGACGGAAGCGGGTTCAGAGACGATGTGTTCGTTGACCATGACCTTAGTCTTGTTCAAATTCATCCCAAGCAGGTCTTGCAGCGACAAAGTCTATTCTAGTAGTCTAGTCTTCAGTTTATTGTGATAAGATATTCATATGATTAATATGATAAACAACTTGTATCTAAACACGCTAAATAATGACCTCCAAAAAATCTACAAAACTTTAGTTCAGAAATGACTTCAAGCTCCCAACTTTTTAGTAAAAATGCTGTGTACTTGCAACATTATTTGGTTACTACTGCCACCATGGCTCATTTTCGACGTTTGGTTATGGCTTCAAGTTATGCGCGTCTTTTTTTGTGGAACTTTCCTTCTAGGCGTAATTATTCTAAGCCAACACTAAACTTCCTTAGTACCAGAGCAAAGTGCGACATACATTTTTAAACTCTACCCTTTTCCCTTGTTTTTTTCCGTATAGGGTATAGAAATGTCATCAATTAAATAAGCAGCTAACATATTTTAAAGTATGGAACTAGGAACTACACGAGTTGGTTAGAGTCCGGATCATTACAACCTGGGTCTGTTTAAGCCAAGACTGACGACACATTTACCGGGCAGGGGCACCTTAATATACTGCTTCCATAAGGCCTTTTTTCAATGATTTTGTCAAGGTTGATGTGAACGCCTCTTTACCATCATAGATCAAACACACCACCAGGTGCAATTGTGATCAAATAACTGGGAACAAATTTTTTTAATACAAAAATCAAAAGTAACAGTCAGTGCTGTTATTGCCGACTAGCCTAAAAAAAATATAGCCTATGTCACTTGCTGATACTGTAACTTTACATTAGTGAAGATTTATCAAAATCTGTCCAGTAGTTTTCGAGTTTATCCATTTAAACCAACAAAAAAGGTGTGATCTTTCCTCTTCATAATATTAGTGTATTTACCTCAACAAGCTCCCCGATCTTGTACTTGGCCATGATGGTCTTCGCGTCAGAAGTGTGTCCAGACTCCTCGAAGGCCTTCGTAGCCTCCGTGCCCGCTTCTTCCAGGATCGTCTCGGCTCCAGCTGGGTGCTGGAACAAGGTAAAGGGTAAATTGAGGATTATTTATTTATTTATTTAATCTTCAATGCAAAAATTTACATTGGGCGGACTTAATGCCAAAAGCATTCTCTACCATCGGATGAGACAGATATGCTGTGCAAAATGTTCATTTAGAATAGGAAATTAATACAAAGATCCTATAAATTCTTAAAAACGACAGATACAACCTAATCAATATAATACATAGAAATACATAACATAAATAAATATATACCTTCATAATATATAACATACTCACTATTAGGGGAAAATAATATAATAAAATAGATGATGAACAGTGGAAACTACTGAGAATTAAAAAAAAAATCCAGATTGCTGTTTTGAACATGGCTTTACTTGGTGACATTTTGATAGTGTCTGGCAACTTATTCCACAAGCTGTAAGAACAAAAGAGTGATCGATGTGGAGGAGTCTCCAGTCTTAGCACATTGCATGAGCGCTGTCTACGAGAACTGGTATCACCCTTTAGCTGAAATTTACACCTGAGATAGTCTGGAGAATTTGGATCACGCAGAACACTGAAGAGCGAGCACAGCGTTCTCAACTCTCTGCGCTTGCGGATGGTCAACCATTTCAGTTGGGCTCGGTATGGAGAGATGTGGTCATATTTTCGTACTCCAAATATGAAGCGGAGACACCCGTTGAGGAGACGATCTAATTTGTTGAGAGAGGCTCGGTATAGGTTAGAGCAACAGACATCCGCATCCGATTATGTTTATTGACATCAATTGAACTAGCCGACGCGGTGTAAAAAAAAGTGTAGTCCACGCGCAACCGCTATTTGTTATCTTGCTTGATAAGATAGACTTTCTCCACCTGATGGAAAGCGATCGTGAGGTCCAGATATGAGGCTGACAAGCACACAGTAATGCAAAGGATTCACTTGCAGAAATGCTTTTTCACGCTCCGCTTGAAGACCCCGGGACTATAAGAGAAAGGTAATACATGCGCTGGAAGAGCATTCCACGTCTGGACGGACGGTACGACAAAGAGACGTCACCGAACCCTAGTTAAAATTGAAGTAGATTATATTTGTTAATTTGGAGCAATGGTTGTTAGCTAAGTTCTAGAAGGTCAATGAGAAATCGTTGTTAAATCTTACTTCGTTTAGGTAGTTGGTCAGGTCGTACACGTTGTCCTTGTAGACGATCCAGGCGGGGCAGTTCTTGCCGTTCTTGGTCTTTACCTCCGCCAGCGTGTAGCGCTTCACCTCAGCCATGGTGCTGTAACATACACAACATTTAACATACCATCACGGTCATATCCCAAATGGGACAGTCAGAGGCAAGGGTCTGGTGCCGTCATGGTAAACGGGAAACTTGAAGCCTACTTTTCATCAATGGTATTAGACCCCAACGTGGTAGGTGTTGAGCCTTCCATCACTGGGCGAAGAGCTTGTTCGAAATTGATTCAAAATCGAGTTGGGGTGCTTAGCCCCTAGGCCACGACGCTCGTATGGACTCATGGAATTAAGGCCAGTCAGAATTGTTAGTCGGACTCACGAAAAAATATGAGTACCTACAATCACCTATAATCATCATTTTATAAGAATGTAGAATGATGCATGATTTTTTTATCATCTAACTTAATTCTCCAGCCGGTTAGTATCTTTGATATCAATTTCATTTATATCTAGTTAATTACGCGCGAAAATTCCGCCATCTTATCGGTGATTACATCAGACACGGATAACGTGTTACTGATACCAGCAAAAAGTATACAATGTAATTTATCGAGAAATTCCCATTAATCCGAACACTTAAATGTTATTGTTTAGTAAATACACTCGTGCTTTATATAGATTCAAGATTCAAGGAGAGGCAACAGAAGATGATTGACATTGTTTGAAGCAAGATAAGTTACTTCATCTAACACCTTATACTGATACTAGCTTTTCGCCCACGGCTTCGTCTGCGTTATCGTTATAATATTTTGGCCAAACATACATAAAACCTTTATAATTTGTCCTATGTGTTATTCAGATGTAACTGTATTCCAAAATGTATGAAAGGATTAATGAGAGGGGAAGAAGCGCAAGAGATGTGTGAGGACCGTAGCAAGTGAAAAGATGTGGTCTCTGCCTACCCCGTTGGGAAATGTGGGTATGTATGTATGATGGTATGTATAAACTGTATTACTGTAAAGTTTCATCCAATTCCGTTCAGTAGTATTTGCGTGAAAGAGTAACAAACATACTACAAACGTACTCGTACATACATCCTCACAAACTTTCGCATTTATAATATTAGTAAGAAGATTATAAAGAGGTAAAATTTGTATTTTTGACGACACGATTGGCGTAGTGTGCTGTAGCACGGTTTCTCGCCTCGATTTCCGAAGTGTCCCGGGTTCGATTCCCGGTCGGGTCAATTCAGGAAACGATCTTTTCTGAATTGACTCGGGTCTGGGTGTGCTGGGAGACGCCCCTAACTTATTTCCTTGTGTGGTACCTCGTAACACAGGGATTTAATAATCCCTACTTCGAGACCATTACAAGAGGTGTGTTGTCTGGCGCATATTTATTTATTTATTTATATATTTTTGTTTAAAACGACTGAACTGAAAAACAACTGGACCGATTTCAAAAATTTCAATTTAAAACCTAATTATTTTTAGGCTAGATTTTAACGGGATAAATACTACACACGGGCGAAGCTGCTGTCAAAAGAAGTCTAAGATACTAACATTATAAAAAGGACAGATCTTGTTGTCTCATTAAACTTTTCCAGTTTTAAAACCGATAATTATGAATAATTTTTAAAAAAACTGTCTGAAGTGAAACAACGGTTCGTATTGCATTGGGATTAGGAGTGTTTACCTTTAACTCAAGGCAGATTCTCAGTAATTACTAGCCTAAGAATAATGATACCAATGGTGTAACTAGCTCTTCGGATTATTTCTCACGTTAAAATATAGCCTAAAAATAAAAAATAAAAATTAAAGCCTGAGATACCCGCTTATTGAATTTTTGAAATTGAAAAAAAATATTTCGGACAGTCCATAGATGTTAGTATACATTTGCTTACAGACGTTAGTATATTACATTGTGACTATATGACAACTCTAAGTAATTATTATTTCAGGTGAGTTTCCACCCACCTTTTTAAAAGGGGAGAATCCCACCTGTCCACAAACACACTCATGATGCCGTTGGTGGTTAAGCGCAGGCGTGCCAGCATGGAAGCGCAGCGCTTGCGCATTATCGCCGCGAAGCCATCAACGCGCGCCTCCGCGAACATACCTGACGCGTTACAGCGCCACGGCAACCCCAACAGCACCCTGAATGCGTTATTATACTGGACACGCAGATCGCTGTTCCGCTGAGTAAATTTGGTCCACAGGCTGCACGTACGAGTACCAAACGTAGGGTTATAATGTAGCTTCACATTTGTAAAATAATTTGTTTAAATTATTCTAGTGGTTAAAATGTGTCTATCCGTTACAAAAATCCACAGAAGATCAATTCTTCCCTCTTTATAATATTGGTGTATGTGTGGGTAGATTGTAAGCGCTCCTTGTGCTGTAAATGGGATCAAGTCAAAAACTGAGGGCACAAGGTACTCGTAGTTAGGTCAATTGAACTACCTACTCATGCACACGAACACACTGCTCGGTCTTGATGATGCTTTTGTGGAGTCTTGTTTGCGGATCCGACCTGACATAGACTTACCTACAAAATTTTGACTCAATCAAAATGTTAAATTTTTAAATAAACTATCGTCGTACTTTAGTAACTATATTTTTTAAAATATAATCTTAAGTAAACTAAGTATTTTGTAATTTCATATAAGTGAACACTCTGTGTTCTTTTGAAATTATAATAAATGATCTTTAAACCGAACTTTTCTAGTTTTGCTCGATTGAACTAAAGCTTAGAACGTTTGACCGTCACATTCGATATTTGTCAGTCCAATGTTCACGTTGCTCTAGTTGAATAGTCTGCGGAGGTACCTTTAAGATAGTGTTTAAATTTAGAAAGTAAATGCACGCTAGCAATTCACTGATTTGAAATGAGATATTTTAACGATTTTCAGTGAGATAGAACTGAATGGATTTTATGACAAAATGAGAATTCATTTAGGTAAATTAATATTTTGTCATAAAATCCACCGTACTTTTCACCGCATTATTTTTCAATTGAAATAATCACCTGTGACATTGATTCAGGAATGATTTCCTTGTAATGGCCGTACTACTTTCACCACCTGTCCTATTGGGTTCTTTAATAAACTTGGTGAAACGTGGGCTTTTGAGTGTTCCATTCACCAGGACGGCAACAGTAAACTTGCCTCATGCCAACCGCAGGCTTGAGGGCTTGATTCCTTTTTTGGACAAACTTATGTAAGAAATTTATTTCAAGAGTCATTCCAATGTCGCGATAGCCGATAGCGCTGTCAGTCATCAAAAATTAAGCCTATTCTGATAAAGATTACAGTCACTGATCGTGACACGATAATTACTCGTAGATCAGTTAAAAAAAATCTGGGACAAATTAAAGCAAGATCATCTGACTCCCAACTGAGCAGAGCTTGTACTATGGGTGTTAAAGAAATAATAATTAAAGAGACAATAACACCCAGACACTTAACTAACACAAATGTTTGTCACATAATGCTTGTTATGGGTTATTCGTGGGGATCGAACCCACGACCGCCGGCGCCTTTGGCAGGATAGTTCCTTCACGCCAACAGGCCAGTCAAAACCAAACTATGAGTAGACTTAATGACACAGAGGGATGTGAAATCAGCCTAGCTCTTCAAGTATGGCGTGAAAGGCAATAAATTGGTCTAGACTTAGCGAAACATGTAGCTCCAGAGCCTTATGACCAACTTGGGTCCTTTTAAGAAAAACTAGGAAACATTATTACATTTCAGGACATTGTGACATTTTACAAAAGTGCAGCAGTAAAGAAAAAAAACATTATTAACACCATTAGAGAGCATAGCACCAGTGGACGCAGTCTAATAGTTGCGTAGCTTAGCTTGCACATCTTTGTAGCATAGCTGTATAACACATCTCTGGTGGAAAAGCAGCGTAGACTCAGGCGATGTTTTTCAGGGTACCCATTTTGTTTGACAGGGCATTTTTGGACAGCATTCACCATCAATAAGTGTAGGGTTTTTCATAATTATTTCCCGCTCTGTTCGTATGATTCACATCAAAATGATTAAAATTTACAGATAAGTGATTTTGTATTTGCTTCCAGGTTAGATAAATTAACCATTTTTAGAACTAAGCTGACTATCTCAGTTTTCAACCTTTCGTTTTCCCAAAGATCAAGATATGATTTGTAAGGATTTAGATCTGAATTACTTTATTCAAACTTTATTTTTTAGGAGAAGTATTTAAAAGAATCATGTTTGGGGATTTACAAATATTAGTCTAATAGAAGAATTTGCCATAAGAAATAATTGATTCGAAGGCTTAATTTCGATCAAGGAACTTTTTTGTCTGTTAGATCCTGTTTCCTGGTAGGCCATGGATTTGCAACTTATCATACCACTTCTTTTTTCATTAATGCAAATGTAGCACTTCCTTTTTCAAAAATCTCTTTTAAGTAATCGACAAAATAAAATGCCCCGGGGGGCCTAGCCAAGAGCAACACGCCACGACGATTTCTACAATAGAAATCGTTCAAATGTATGGAGATGACATAAGCGCCAGTGACAGCATAAGGTATTCTTTAAATTAATTCTAAATTAATAAAACGGCCTCACGGTAGCGTTGGCGAGAGAAGGTCAACTTACTTTTAAATGTTATTTTCATGAAACTTTGGTGGCAAGGAAACGTGCGAACCATCTGATGATGCAATACTTTCGTTTTTAATAAGATTTATCAATAACCAAACACTAAATATTCCACAGTTCTATTTCCATTTCAACACGAAGAAAAAGAATCAACTTTTGTATTCACAAGACGAACAGTGGTGAACGCCAAGTTCCTAGCCGATCACACAACAGCTTTCCGTTAAAGCTATAGCTGCTTAAAAAAATATGCGCCAGACAACACTCCACTTGTCATGGTCTCGAAATAAGGCTGAATATTACGAGTTACCAAACATGGAAGTTAATTCAGAAAAGATTGTAACCTGCATTGACCCGTTAGGGAATCAAATCTCGGACATCACGCAAGTTAAGGCGAGAAATCGTGCTACAGTACTATGCCAATCGTGTCATCAAATAAGATTGTGACTGTACGATGTACGTACATGATTTTATATTTGCTATTTTACAATTTCTTAGATTGTTACCTAGTCGCGATTCAAGGTAATACCGTGACCGCGATCTAAAGACCTAGATTCCTAAATTAATAAGTTATGTGTGATTCCGCATTCTCTACGAATTTACTTAATCGCGATTCAATCTCTAGATGTACTTTGATCGCGACCTAAATGATGTACACGGGCTTGAGACAACTTTGTCGAATGTATTTATTTTTTGATTTAGTGTTCGGTTAGACGACCAACGGTTAACTCGGGATTTTTATTTACAGCATCTTATCCCTCCGGACACTCATTTTTAACATTGACTTTAACGTACTAACTACATTGACTTGAACATTGACTCTTTCAGTGACTTTTAGCTTTTCACACGCTGGAGGTGTTTGCATATACACGGGCATCTCGGTTACCGGTGGTGGAATCGCCTGACAGCCTTTCGCCTTCAGCTCGGAATAGTGCAAGGAGAATAAGTTGCCATTATAAGCTTTTAGTAATATTAAAATAACATACCTTATTTATATTAATCTGGGCGAGAAGCGGGCGGTCGAGGCAGCTGTCAAAACTGCACTATCTGACGATATCTCCAATCGATGATAGCAATTCCACATATCGCTACGTCACTGGGCTATCAGCGACGTGACGGCGGGTAAGTTCACGGTATCGGTAATGGGATAACACACATATAGGAAATCTAAAAAAAAATCAAATTTCGTCAGCCACTGATGTCGAGCAGGATTTAAACCCATGTCTTCTGCAAACCGGGCGGCTGCTTTTACCACTAAGCTATCAAAATCATAAATGGGACCTAGCGATTATTACTGGTGTAGTTCACGATGCATTGCTAGCTAACGTTTTCCTTCAACGTTTTAAGGCCAGTTACTGTATGTACCTAACTTTGAACCTCACAAATAATATTTTTACAAATATTGTAATTTTTGTATTGCCTGAATTGTTTTGCTATTTAAGAAGAATAACAATAAAAGTATTTATTGTCCAACATACATACAACAATTCATAACATCGTATGTACTAAATATATGATTATTTGATTATTATCACATAAATATAGCTAAAGGTGATCTAATCATTTACGGTGCCTATTTTCTGAAGCTGGAAAACTACAATTTCAGAACTTGATATCGAGCGGGATTTGAACCCACCGCAAGCCGGGCTGCTCTTGCAGTTTAGGAAGGAGGAAAAAATAAGAAAGATGGTTTCATTTTATGAGTTTATTAAAAATAAATTATTCGTTTTATTTATTACTCCCATATTAGTAAACATGCAGATATAATAATGTACGCAATATTCAGCAAGTATTGTCAGCATTTACCTGGAAATATACAAAAAAATATGTAGAGCTAGCATGATTGTTTTTAGCGTCCTTTTTTTAAAGCTTCATGTTATTTTCAAAAGTTATACTATCATGCCCCAATAATAAATAAATAAATAAATATGCGCCAGACAAACACACTTCTTGTAATGGTCTTGAAATAGGGATTAATATCCCTGTGTCACGAGGTACCACAAAAGGAAATAAGCCAGGGGCGTCTCCCTACACACACAGAACCGAGTCAATTCAGAAAAGATCGTTTCCTGAAGCGACCCGACCGGAAATCGAACCCGGGACACTACGGAAAACGAGGCGAGAAACCGTGCTACAGCGCACTACGCCAATCGTGTCGTCAAATTAGTCGTCCAAGAAGATGTAAGCTCTCGCCTCAAAACCCAGGCATAGTTGTAGTTGGGTTTATCTAATACTTACCAAGCGTCCGACCTGGAATCTCTTCATGTAGATATTGAGGACCTGTGGAGGCATGCCTGAAGCCCTAATGGCCGCGGTGGCATCCTTGCCTGCATGCTTCTTCAGGGGGTCAGGGCCAGCTGGGTGCTGGAAGGTAAATATCCATGTTTTTATTCTCGAATTGACGTGTACGTTGGTTCCAGGAGCATAATGATTGCTTGAATTAGAAGACCAAATCGATTCTGAAACGTATCTCCGATTTTAACTTCTTCATTTGACTGTTGGCCAACTGCAGGTTTTTTATCAACGAAACGGAGATGCGTATGGCCTCAGTCTCGCCTGGTGGTAGGCCGATGGTGATGCACGCTTATCCCGAAAATGCCTATTCACTCTAACCTTGAAGATACCAAAGGTGATAAGTTCCTGAAAACACAGACGTAGGGAGAGCGTTCCACTTCCTAGCGGTGCGGACCAGAAAAGACGCAGCAAACCGTTCAGGGCGGATTGCTGAAAAGTCTACCATATGGGGTGGACCTCTGGAGTTGGACCTCCTGGCGTCTAGTGGTCCAGTGGTAGTAAGTAGAGAGTGGTATCAAATTGCGCATACTCTCCGAAATACACAGAATTGCCAGCGGTACACTCCAATTTAGTAAAAAGCTGCAAATGGTGTTGAAAGCATGAAAATTGGAACTAGGCCATACGAGTCAATTTGACTCGTAGCACGAAAAAAAAGGAAAAATGGAGAGGAGTTATGACGTCATTTTTTTGTATGGGAAACAAAATATTTTTGGTCTGAAACCTATCGTGTGTGGTATCTTAAGAGGGCTTACTAAGCCGATTCTCATTATATATATATATCGCACCGTATCGTATCGTTTGGGCTCCTCCAGACTTGATACAGTTACTATTTGATTGACTTGATACTGCAGCGGCATGTGCTTAGGCAGGGACCTGATTGACTCGCTTCTGTATTTTCCTTTTTCTTTTGATTGTTTGTTAAAATCGTTTGTTGTATTCTTAATTTTTTTGTCCCTTGTGCTGTTGGGTGAGTAAAATATTTTCTGTTTCTATTTAATATATATAAGTATGGATGTTTTATTTATTCTTTTTGGACGGTTAGTTTAAATGAACAATGTGTTGCTCTGTAAACAAAGATATATTTTATTATTTACAAACGAATGACAATCAAATACACTAATAACCAAAATTACACTATCCTACCTGTAAACAAAGAAACGACATTTAAAGTCTATTAACTAATCTTTTATCCCTTTTTATAATAGGTAATGGAATTCATCGTAATTCGTAAGCAATTTATATTTAAGCTGAAATCACAATGACGTTCAATATGTCGCTCTGTCCTATAGACAGTCTTGGTCTTAGACGTCATTACATAGTGTGGCAAAAAGTATTTATGCTAAATAATTATAATGTCGGTTCTTTACATCTCCCTCCTTCGGAGTGAATTTTTTTACAAAAAATTCATTCATTCTTTTCAGATTATTTGAACTGAGTTATTAAATTAACAAAATAATATTAAATTAAAGAACAAAACCTACTATACTACTTATTTATTTTATGTATTATTTATGTATGGTATGAGTTTTGTGATGTGAAAAAGATTTGACTCTGTTTTCCTATGACCTGTATTGATTCTATATATAGAATTTGATATCCTTTCTATTATTTCAAACGGACCAATCCTTAGTTCATCTAATTTACTCCTATTTAGCCTGTTTCCATTCTCCACATACACCATATCTCCTATATTTAAATTCAGTTGAGTTCTATTTTTGTCAAATATACTTTTATTATAGTTATGAGACTTAATTGAATTTGCTAATGCTATTTTCCTATCTTCGAGCCATTCAACTTGTGTTTTATATTTTTTTAATTCATTTGGCACGATAGAAACATCTGTACCATTTAAAATATATCTTGGTGCAAAACCAGTCACTGTGTGTACTGTATCGTTATATTTATCTACACAATTATGAGCAATTGTTGTCCATGCTATTTTATTACCATTCTCGTTTATTTTACATCTGATTTTATTTAAAAGCGTTTGATTAAGTCTTTCATTTAAACCATTCGAAAATGGGGCATTTACTGCAGTAAAGACCAAAGGTATTGCTTTTTCATTTAAAAACTGTTTGAATTCTTTTGAATTTATTCCTGGGTACTGATCAGTAAGAAGCATCCCAATTGAATAACTACCAGCTACATTATTTATTAGTTTGATGAAATCATTAGAGCTCTGTGTTTTTGAGGTAACAATAAAAGCGTATCGTGTGAAATGGTCCACTAAAAGATGTAAATATTTTTTTGTAGATCGTGATCCACCAAAACCTCCGATAGTGTCCATGGAGACTATTTCGAAAGGTTTTGTAGCAGGACCTAAATGTGACATCAGGCCATATTTATTTTGCCCTCTAGATTTATTTTTTATACATATCTCACAACTAATAAAATATTTTTTTATATTTATTTTTAAATTTTTTTTGTGTATACTGGATTTATTTTGGATTCCATTTGTTTTATACCTATATGACACATATTGTCATGTATATCTTTTATAAGTTTTTTACTGAATTCTTCTGATAAAATAATTTTTTCCTTTTTTTTTACCCGTTTATAGTAAATATTGTGTTTATGAATTAACCTAGATTTCATAATTTGAACATGTTCATTTTTTTGTTGATCTGTAATTATATCGTCTAATTTTATCATATTTACAATGTTTAATTGTTCATCAGTGTCTTCATTTGCATCCAATACTGGATTCCTACTTAAACAATCGCTTCAATATTATTTTTTCCAGGTGCATATTTTATTTTAAAATCATACTGTGATAAATAATATGTTAAATCTCCTAATTCTTCATCTGTCAAATAGGTTGTGTGCACAATAATTGTTTTATTTCTTCAAAAGATTTTTGGCAATCTGAAGACCAAATGAATTTTTGATTTTTCCGAAGTAAATTATGAAGAGGTTCTAATATAATTGCACTTTTTGGTAAATATTCATGATAAAAATTTATCTTACCTAAAAATTGTCTAATATTTTTTTGTGTTTTTGGTGTTGGGAAATTTTTAATTGAAATTAAATTATCTCGTATTGGCCGAACTGTATTATTCTCTATTATATGCCCTAGATATTTGACTAAATCCGAAGCAAACGTACATTTTGTAAACTTCAACCTAAAACCTTCATTTTTTATAGCATCCAACAATTGTTTTAGATGGTCCAAATGCTCCGTAAAAGATCTAGAAAACACTAAAATATCATCGATATAGTTAACCGCAAAATTAGTAAGTTTGTACTTCCTTAAAATATTACTCAGTATTCGTTGAAAAATAGCGGGCGATGTTTTCAATCCGAAAGGTAAACAAGTCCATTGATAGTGTCCTTCATGTGTAACAAAACCAGTCTTGTTTCTATCTTCGATTCTCAAGGGAATAGACCAGAACGCTGAATTGATGTCTAGTGTCGTGAAATATGTAGAGTTTCTTGTCTTGATCACTAGGTCTTCGATTATTGGAAATGGCTGAGCTTGAGGTACCACTATTTTATTAAGTTCTCTGAAATCTATACATAACCTTGATTTCCTGTTGTCTTCTTTTTTGAAAGCTAAAGTTACAGGTGCCGCAAATGGGCTATAAGATTCTTCTATTAAATTGTTGTCAAGCAATTTTGCTACTTGTTCTTCTATCTCCTTTTTATCGTCTACTGAACATCTGTAAGGTCTTTTGCTACAGTATCTGTCGACGAGTAGATCAATTCGTGCTTCATATTCTCTGACAGTTCCTATATCATATTTATCTTTTGCAAATATTGATTTATACGAGTCAATCAAGTTATTTATTTCAGATTTTTGGTAAGAATTTAAATTACTCATATCTATTCTGAAATCTTCTTTCTTAATATGTTCATTGAAATTTATTGAACATCTATTCCTTTCATTTCTGTCTTCTTCCTCTTGCTTTATTTCTTCTCTTTTTTGAGTAACTTTCAAGTTTTCATCTTGAATCAATTTGAATTCTTTTATGATATCTAATCCAATTAGAAAATCATATTCAAATCCTCTCCATCAATAATATAAGCACTGGTTTCTTTTTGTATATCAAAAATCTGTAATGTAATTGTGGCCAAACCACTTGTCCTTTTGACACCATTAATCGTGACTAAATTATAACTTTTTGAATTATTCTCCTCGTCTTCTCTTACTCTTATTATTTTGGAATTTATTAAAGAAACATTAGATCCTGAATCATATAAACCAAATGTTTCTAATTGTTTATTTAATATTATTTTTACTTTGATTAATGGTGTTATTATTAGTTTTTTTGGTCATTGTTATTTATTTCCACATCAATCACTGAATTATTTACCGCTTTACTATAGGTTCTTTTAGGATAACGTTCTTCCGGTTGTTTAAACCAGCATTTCTCTTCCGGGTGGAACCGAATGCCTTGATTTAAATTCTCACAAGTTTTACAAGGTTTTATTTTATCAAACTTTTCTTTATTATCATAAGTATTTCTTTTGTTCTTATTGAAATTAATTTTATTCACCATGTTTTCATGTTTCCCTATTTCATTATAAAGACCTGCGGTAGATTTTGTGTTTTTTCTATCAATTTTATCTGTTATGTAATCTGGTAACCCTATTACAATAAGATGTATCATTGTTTGAGTATCGATGTTCTTATTGATCTCTAACAACAGTTTTTCTTTTCTTGTGGCATATTCTAACAACGATCCAGCATGAAATTTAAATGTAAACGCATATTTGACATGAGACCAACCATTATTTCCAAATGTTTCACAAAAATTATCCTTCCATATTTTCCATTCTGAATTTACTGTTAATTTTATTATCATACTGCTGTACCAATACAGGCATTGTTTTTCTAGTAGATATTTTAAAATCTCAATTTTCCTCTCATTCTGTAGAATCTCGAATCTTTCGCATTCACTCTCAAATTCACAAATCCATTGATCAGCATTTAATTTATCAGAAAATTTTTCTATTACGAAACTTTCGGCAACTTTTCCGAGATTTCTATATTCCATTACGCTGTGACCAGCGTTATTATTTGACGTTACTGCCTCTCCTGTCATCTCTTCTAAATATTGCTCACCAAACTGTATATTTTCCCCTTCATCAAGGTATATTTCTCTTAAATCCGGATCCAGTAAAATCCAAACTGAACGCGTTTGATGTCTTTTTTGTAATGATTTTTTTATTTTTGTGAACACATCTGTAGATATTATACCAGTATGCTTACTTGCAGGCCTTAGCTCATCTGGCACATTAAAAATGCGTCCGTCCGGTGTCTCAATGGAGGCTATGCTGATTATATTAGTTTTTCCATCCGTTGATCCCATTACCAGAAATTTAAACCGAAGTTTATCCATTTTCATAATAATAACCAGAAATGTCGTTTTATAAGTATGGATGTATTATTTATTCTTTTTGGACGGTTAGTTTAAATAAACAATGTGTTGCTCTGTAAACAAAGATATATTTTATTATTTACATACGAATGACAATCAAATACACTAATAACCAAAATTACACTATCCTACCTGTAAACAAAGAAACGACATTTAAAGTCTATTAACTAATCTTTTATCCCTTTTTATAATAGGTAATGGAATTCATCGTAATTCGTAAGCAATTTATATTTAAGCTGAAATCACAATGACGTTCAATATGTCGCTCTGTCCTATAGACAGTCTTGGTCTTAGACGTCATTACATAGTGTGGCAAAAAGTATTTATGCTAAATAATTATAATGTCGGTTCTTTACATATATATTTTTTAAATATGCCTCAAATGATAATATTTTTATGATTGCTTTTTTAGGGTTGGAGCCTTTTCATTAGATACAGCTACCACACACGATAGGTTAAAGACCAAAAAAATTTTTTCCCATACAAAAAAGATGACGTCATAACTCCTCTCCTTTTTTTCTTTTTTTCCCGTGCTACGGGTCAAATCGTTTGGTATGGCCTAAAGATCAATCACTACGATTTTCATGCCTTTACCACCATTTGCAGGTTAATTTGGCGTACCGCTAGCAATATTATCAAATAAAACGTTTCCCTGAAACCTTGTTCTGAAGTCGTTTCAACTACTTACACAGATTTCGTTTTGGTGATACTGCATTTGCACAAAGATGAGGTGATGAATCGTGATCGTTACACATTCTAGTAAATGTTAAGACAGGAGTGAAATGCCATTTACAGACATGTACCATCATACACCACATCGTCACTTGCCACCTGTTGCGATTGTGATCAATAACAATGTCACACAAAATCACACACCTTTTATTACTACCAGTAAACTAAATTCTAGTTCACTGCTAGCTAGTTATCTTCTCACATAAAGTGTTAATGAGTGCGCCACTAGTTTTTGCTTTGATCATATATCTCCTCATACCATCCTCAAATCGTTTAAAGAACTTAACATAAAAAAAACGGAGGATTTATGGGGTATTTCTGTTGATATACTTAAATCAGTCATAGATACCATCTCCCCTAGTTTAGCGTTACTTTTTAATAACTGTGTAGACAAGGGTCAGTTCCCTAATTTAATGAAATTTAGTAAAGTCATACCCCTTTATAAGTCAGGTGAGAAAAGTGACCCATCCAATTATAGACCTATTTCTATTCTACCAGCTATGAGTAAAATTTTTGAAAAAATTATATTGAATCAATTACATTCTCACTTTGCTTTGAATAAATTATTACATAGTAATCAATTTGGATTCACTAAAAATAGGAATACAACCGATGCAGGTGTTGCGCTCATCAAACACATATTTGATGCGTGGGAAGGCAAGCAAGATGCAATATGAGTTTTTTGTGATTTATCAAAAGCATTTGACTGCGTAGACCATGAAATCCTACTGATTAAGCTGAGGCATTACGGTGTTTCAAATATTTCACTTAGCCTTATAGAATCTTACCTCACTGATAGAATACAAAAAGTGAGTATCAATGGTACGAACTCTTCCGGTGCCACCATACGTATGGGCGTGCCTCAGGGATCAATATTGGGTCCTCTGCTGTTTTTAATCTATATAAATGACCTGCCTTATTTTGTCAAAGACCTATGTGGAATTGTATTATTTGCTGATGACACTTCTCTAATTTTTAACGTAGATAGAAGTAACAAAGCGCTTGACGACGTAAATAATACTCTTTCTAAGGTACTGCATTGGTTTACGAGTAACAATTTACTGCTTAATGCTAAGAAGACCAAATGTATCAAATTTTCTATGCCCAATGTAAGACAGGTCGATACCATTATAAAGCTATTAAGCTGCTGGCTTGGATGATATCACAGTCGAACAGCTGAAACACCTGGGACCAGTGGCTACATCCTGGCTGCTTAGTTTATTTAACGCGTGCATGGCATCAGCGAAGATCCCGAAACTGTGGAGGAAGTCGAAAATTGTGGCCTTATTAAAACCTGGGAAATCTCCATCTGACCCTAAGAGCTACAGACCAATTTCTCTCCTGTGTCATACCCTCAAGCTCTTCGAGCGACTAATACTCAACCGACTCACAGTTACCATTGACCCCACTCTCATCCCAGAACAGGCCGGATTTCGGCCGGGAAAATCATGCACCAGTCAGGTACTTAACCTCACTCAATTCATTGAGGACGGATTTGAGCGGGGCATGGTCACAGGTGCTGTGTTTGTCGACCTCTCAGCAGCGTATGACACAGTGAACATAAAAAAATTGCTGTCTAAAGTATCGAGTGCCACAAACGATCCCACTTTCGTGTCACTGTTAAGTGAGCTCCTTCGTAATCGCCGCTTCTGCGTCCACTTACACGGAAAGAAGAGCAGATGGCGATGTCAGAAAAACGGCCTTCCCCAAGGAAGCGTCCTGGCACCACTTCTATTCAACGTCTACACGAATGACAGCCCCACCACCCTAATACTCAACGATATATATATGCGGATGATCTTGCACTAACTTGCCAAGATAAGACCTTCGAAACCGTGGAAAGTACACTGAATCTTGCCTTGGAAAACCTCCATGAATATTACGAGCATAACGCTCTAAGGCCCAATCCAAGCAAAACCCAATCGTGTGCTTTCCACCTTCGTAACCGCGAGGCAAACAGGGAGCTGAACATTTCCTGGAAAGGCGTCGCCATCCAACACTGTAACCTCCCTAGATACCTAGGAGTGACACTGGACCGCTCTCTGACTTACAAGACCCACTGCAGAAACACAAAACAAAAAGTTAGTTCCCGCAATAATCTACTGCGCCGTCTCTCCTCCACTAACTGGGGAGCAAACCCAACGGTTATGCGCACTACGGGACTAGCTTTGTGTTTTTCAGCAGGAGAATACGCGTGTCCAGTGTGGGCTAGGTCAGCACATACCAGAGACGTGGACGCAGAGCTGAACGACACCTGCCGCATAGTTACTGGCTGTCTTAAGCCAACCCCGGTCGGTATGCTGTTTCCTTTTGCGGGAATAGCTCCACCCAGAGTCCGTAGAGAAGTGACATGTTCGCTTGAAAAACAAAAACAGGAAAGCGACCCGAGACATCCACTCTACGGGCTCTCCCCCGCCACAGGTCGGTTGCGAAGCCGCAAAAGCTTCCTGCGATCTACGCAGCCTACCGACGAAATCCCTACTGACATGAGGTGCAGGCTTTGGGCAAGCGAGTACCCACATTCACTGTACCCCCCTGATGAAAATCTGCCTCCAGGGTATAAGGAACCTTGGCCAACCTGGAGAAGTCTAAATAGGCTGAGGACCCAGGTTGGTCGAAGTAAAGATAACCTGTGTCGATGGGGGTACTCAAGCAACGTAGACGCCAGCTGTGAATGTGGAGAACCCCTGCAAACCATGGCTCACCTCACTAACTGTCCCGCGTGCCCGACCACCTGCTCGCGTAATGACTTACTTGTCAGTAACCAGAGGGCTACCACAGTAGCCGCTTTCTGGGCAAGTCGGATTTAGCCCGTGTTCTTGCCGACACGAAAGAAGAAGAAGAAGACCATTATAAACATGAATAACGAGCCATTAGAGATTGCGAATTCCACTGTATTTCTGGGAATTACTCTCGATTCCAAGTTACAGCGGGGTCCGCATATTTATGCCCTGACAGGAAGACTTAGTTTCGCAGCTTATGCTGTTAGAAAAATAAGGCTCCTGACTGATATCGCAACAGCAAGATTAGTGTACTTCAGTTATTTTCACAGTGTTATGTCGTATGGTCTTCAGTTGTGGGGCTCGGCAGCGGATCTCAACACCATCTTTGTTCTTCAAAAAAGAGCCATCCGCTCCATTTACAACCTTAGACCACGCGACTCGCTTCGTGAAGTATTCAAAGAGATAGATATTTTACCTGTGTACTCTCAATTTATTTATGATAATGTAGTATATGTCCGTAAAAACTTGCATCTCTTCAAGAAAAACAGTGATGTTCATAAACTCAATACCAGAAATAAAAATAAGCTCGTAACTCCCAGTCTAAGACTGCATAAGGTAGGGAAATCATTTGTTGGTCAATGTGTAAAATATTTTAATAAGATTCCGCAAACTCTTGTTGAACTGCCTCTTCACAAGTTTAAGTCACAAATTAAAGCTAAGCTAATGAAGCGTGGTTATTATAGTGTTGAGGATTTCTTAAATGATAAGAATTTGTGGTCATCTTAGGTATAATCTGCTCCTCTGCACACTTTTTTGTTATGACTTTACTCTGTCAATTCCATTTTTGTGTATAAAAACAAGATTGAAAAGAGTAACCATCGAGTTTCTTGCCGAAGTCTTCTCGATCGGAAACAACCTCCGAACCGGTGGTAGAGTCACATTATATTTAATTATGATATGAACTATCATAGTATTAATTTATGTAAGTTTATTTTTATTCAGTATATTTTTGCTACAATTTTTTTTTTGTTACATGACATGTCATAAGTACTTTTTATAAGTCTATATGAATAAAGATATTTTTTACTTTACTTACTTTACTTTAAAAATAGCTTCCATAGTTCATACTAATTACATAAATTAATTTTCTAACAAGGGGGGCTAGCCAAGACCAACACGCCACGACGATTTCTACAACAGAAATCGTTCAAATGTATGGGGATGACATAAGCGCTAGTGACAGCTTATGTCATCCATTCAGGCCCATCCAGGCCCCAAGGTTTTATGAAACTTTATCTCATTGCAGGATTTCAAATTCATAGTTTGTACTTTTTAACGCCAGAGATACGACAGAAAATATATAGGAGATATAATTCGTAAAGCTCCAACAAAGAACTCTGATGGATGAAATAAACTACCAATAAATACTCGTATTTTCTTCCCGAGTGTTAGCTTGAGAATCTCAAGTTGAGATAAAACATAATAGACGTTGGCCGTTTCTGCCTAAATATTCTAAGATTTATTGCATACATGTTGTCACAAAGTTATTACACTGTTGTCGTGTCCAAAAACATAGGGCACAGCAATATAATTTCTATAGTATTAATAATTATATAAAATTAAATTATTGTTAATAAAAAACTTAACAATTTCTTACCGTCTATTAGAGTCTCGCTCGCACAGTGCTGCAGTGTGGGTGTGTGTTGTAAAATGGCTAATACCAAGTTAAAGTGTAGTCACTGTAATATTGTTATAAATGAAGTGCTTTCGTTCATTCAAAACAAGCATGATGTGATGGACAATGAATCCTTGATCAGGATTTGTCTTACGGCATTTTCTGAATTCGACATTGAAGAAGCAAAGAATCTGTTGTTTGAATCAGTAACGACGTCTCAACGGAAAAAGTCGCGCAGGAAGGATGGAAAAATGCAACGAGACATTGAAGACATGATCTGTCTTATAAAAGAAGTAGACCCTGAGTTTGTACCTATGTTCGTAGCCCGTGATTTGCAAAAGCTTCCACCGGTCTCCTTCGATCATGTGGATGTCACGAAACTTTTGAAGGATTTAGTGGTGATGCGCGCTGAAATAAATCGTTTCAATGATAAATATGCTACATTGGACGATTTACGGGCGTTACAAACCGATGTGGAAAGCCTAAAATCAGGTTCGGTGGTAAATAACTTTCCTAGAAATGCGAATGTAAACACGAAAAAGCGGGGTGCATATTTGTTAGATAGCGGGCCGGTAGGTATGTTATCGCAATTTGAGTCTAACGAATATATCGAGAAAGACGTTAGTGAGAAGAGCGGCAACGTCCAAGTAGACGAATCGCCGAGCGAGTCAAGCGACGAAAAGTCAAGCGGGTCAACTATCTCTGTTGCACCCATAGTACAAGCGCAAGTGCAAAAGAGAGCAAATGAATCACAGAGTGAAATGGCAATAGGCGTGAGCGTAAGCGCCGTGCAACAATCCGAACCGGCGCAGTCACCAACAATGGCGGAGATAGTGCAAATGCAAACTCCCGGCGTTTCGAAGCAATACAACGCAATGAAAAATGAAAAATGGACTGTTGTGGGGCCGAGTCGCAAGCATAAACCGAAATATAGATTTATTGGACAAAAGGGTAAAGCAGCACAAGAACCTGACACGAAGTTCATGGCGGCGGAAACGTTTATTCCGTTATACATCTCGAATGTAAACAAAGACTCCTCAGAACAAGACATATGTGATTATATAAGAAGAAAAACACAGGAGAATATTAAACTTGACGACCGACTTGGTGTAATGGTTAAGAAGTTGGCTACTACACCAGAGGTCGCGGGTTCGATCCCCGCACAGTACAAATATTTGTGTGCATGAACATGTCTGTTTGTACTGGTCTGGGTGTCTCCTATGTATAATAAGTATGTATTTACAAAAAAAAAAATGTATTTAAGTATGTTTATCCGTTGTCTAGTATCCCATAACACAAGCTTTAATTAGCTTACTTTGGGGCTAGATGGCGCTGTGTGGAATAATGTCCAGGGATATTTATTTTATTTATTTATATTTATATTTATTTAAACTGGAAAAAATTACCATGAAGGTTGAGCGGGCATATAACTCATATAAGTGCTATGTGGCAGCTAAGAAAGTGGACGCCTTTCTGAGTGACAGCCTGTGGCCAGCGGGAATTACGTTCAGAAGATTTGTTCAGTTTAGACATAGGGGTTCTTTTGATAAAGGCCCTCTAAAGATCATGGAGAACACTCATACAAAACATGGAGCATAAGCCCAGCACTTCTATAAGTTACAATTGTAAAAATATTAAGCGTAGTTTGCCTTGTGTGCAATCTCTTTGTAAAACAGCGGATGTGGTAGCACTCCAGGAGACCTGGTTGCTGCCGCATGACTTGGCAGTTCTCGGCGACATTAGTGCAGATTTCAGTTTCACTGTGAAGTCTGCAGTTGACCTGACAGCGGGAATTCTGCGTGGCAGGCCTCATGGAGGGGTTGCAATCTTGTGGCGGAAGAGTGCGTTTCGGAATGTGTCAGTGTTACAGTGCATTAGTGATCGTATTGTAGCTATTAAGGCAACTATAAGTGACAGTCATGAAATATTGATTATTTGTGTGTACATGCCCACAGACCAAGTGGAGCACCTTCCAGCTTTCACACAGTGTCTGGGTGAGTTGAGTGCAATTATACAGAGTAATAATGTTGCAGCAGCTTACATATTAGGGGATTTTAATGCTCATCCATCTGCCCCTTTTT
Organism: Udea olivalis; assembly: GCA_947369235.1. Taxonomy (NCBI): domain Eukaryota; kingdom Metazoa; phylum Arthropoda; class Insecta; order Lepidoptera; family Crambidae; genus Udea; species Udea olivalis. The sequence continues at coordinate 20,072,256 of OX376355.1, forward strand.
GCAATGAGCTCCTTGACTTTGGCGCTGAGTGTGAGTTGATCTGTGCTGACATAATTAAACTGGGCATTTCGTCTGATACTTATACCTTTTTAAGTGAATCTCATGGTAGTAAGAGATGGCTTGACCATTGTATGGTGACTAAGGCAGCCTGGGATACTGTAATAAGTGTTAGAGTACTGAGCGATGTATATTGGTCAGATCATTTTCCCTTAGAAATCACTTGTAACTTAGGATTAATTCGGGCTAGTATATGTGTTCAAAGTGGGGCTAGCAATGGTATATTTTGGGGTACGAGAGACATTACTCAGGTAGCTGAGTATCAAAGTGTTTGTAATAAATTATTAAAAGATATTGATTTTCCTGAATCATTTCAGATGTGTGCTGACAGCATGTGTCATAACTTGCAGCATAGATCTGTACTGGATAATATGTATAAAAGTATAGTTGAAGTGTTAAGTAAGGCATCTATTGAGAGTAGGACGTCAGGCAAGAGGCCTTTTAAGGGGAAGTGTGTGTATGGGTGGAATAAACATGTCAAAGATGCTCACAGGAGGGCTAGACTGGATTTTCAGAATTATGTTGAAAATGGGAAGCCCAGTAATGGACCCATTTTTGAAAGAATGCATGAGAGCCGTAAGATTTTCAAGTCACGTTTAAAATTCTGTCAAAGCAACCAAGAACAGATTAAAATGGATATTTTGGCCTCACAGCATTCCTCCAAGAACTTTACTGGATTTTGGAAAGGAACAAAAAACCTGAATGGGAAGTTAAGCTTGCCTGTGAGTGTTGAAGGCATCAGTGAACCAAAAGACATTGCAAATATTTTTAAGGAACGTTTTCAGGTGAGGTCAGATCTCCCTGGGGTGGTTGGTGTTGGCCCGTCTGCATCGGTGACACAGCCCATAAGATTTTCTAGTGCGGATGTGATAAATGTAATTAAAAACATGAAGAGAGGCAAGTCACCGGGGCATGATGGGCTTAGCATTGAACACCTGCAGCATGCAGGTCCACACTTGTATAGAGTGCTTTCTATGTTTTATACTTTTTGTGTGCGGCATACATACTTACCATTAGATTTAATGAGAACTATAGTTGTACCCTTAGTAAAAAATGCTACTGGTGATAAATCAGATGTAAGTAACTATAGGCCCATATCATTAGCCACTGTAATTGCAAAAGTGTTGGATGGATTGCTTAATAAACAACTTAGTGAATGTATGTCTTTCTGTGATACACAGTTTGGTTTTCGGGAGGGGCTCTCTACTGAGAGTGCTATTCTTACTCTAAAGCATACAGTACGATACTATGTAGATAGAAAAACGCCAGTGTATGCCTGCTTCCTAGACCTCTCAAAGGCATTCGATTTAGTATCATATGAGAGGCTATGGGCCAAGCTTGATGAAGCAGGTGTCTCAACTGAAATCAGAGATATCTTTTCTTTTTGGTACAGAAATCAATTGAATGCAGTTAGGTGGGGGACTGTCTATTCTGATGAATACTCCCTGGAGTGCGGAGTGAGACAGGGAGGACTGACTTCACCAAAGTTGTTTAATCTTTATGTTAATAAACTCATGGAAGAGCTCAGCAGTATACATGTAGGCTGCTATATAGACGGTATGTGTGTTAATAACATTAGCTATGCTGATGATATGGTACTGTTGAGCCCTTCGATGGGTGGACTTAGAAAGCTATTAAAAATATGTGAAACCTATGCAGCTGAGCATGGACTGAGATACAACCCCCAAAAAAGTGAATTTATGTTGTTTAAAGGTAAAATTAAGGGGCCTAGGATTATACCTCCAGTTTTGTTAAATGGAGTTCCATTAAATCATGTAAAGAAGTTCAAGTATCTTGGGCATATTGTAACTGAGAATCTTACTGATGATTTAGATATTGAGAGAGAACGCAGGTCATTGGCTGTGCGGGGTAATATGTTGGCTCATAGGTTTGCACGCTGTACAGCACCAGTTAAACTGACCCTGTTTAGGGCATACTGTCAAAAATTTTATACATGTAGCTTATGGGCTAGCTTTACCAAAAGTACCTACAATGCCTTGAGAGTCCTGTACAATAACATATTTAGGGCTGTGTTCAGGCTCCCGCGCTACTGCAGTGCGTCCGGCATGTTTGCTGACGCAAGCACTGATGATTTTTATGCCTTAATGCGTAAGAACGTAGCATCCCTAGTAGGCCGCGTACGAAGAAGCCCTAACACAGTCCTAAATGTGATAGGTGAGAGGATAGACTCAGCTTTGCTTGATCGGTTCATCAAACTACATATTCGGTGAGCAGGTCAGGCCAAGCTTGTCGAGTCTAGTAAGATAAGTTAAGTTAAGTTAATAACATAGAATTAAGAAATGTGTACTAACATTTATTATTAATAATATTAGATTCACTCATACATCATTATGACTTTTTCGTTCAATTTTCGTTGAAAAATTCTTGTAGATCTTAATAGCATTGTAAAATAAAGGGCCTAAATCTACTAAGTAAAAGCAAGCGTTATAAAACAACTTGGATTTATTGACTATCGAAAGCGAACGAATTAAAATTATTACCATGAAGACGAAACCCAATTAAAGCGCGATCTAAATGAGTATAACTCCATCTGTTGGTAACAAGGCACTATTTAGAACTATTTTGACATAAATACAAATTTGACACTAAACTTTGATTTACACCTTTTGACAAGCATTTATTCATTAAATATTTTTATTATGTTTTTGAAACAAAAAATTACAATTATTTGTTCCTGTATATTCGCTTGCGTGGGGTCCAGTTTGGTGTTTCTTCAATTTTGAATATGGAAGAGCCAATTTATCTATTTGTAAGAGATTTTTTGACTTTAGTAAGTAGGAAACATGTGCATGTTCTTCCTTGCGAACTTGCTGATTTCCAGTATGTAAAGACTTGTACGGCTACCACGAGATGCCACTTTAAATTGACGTTATCGTTCGCGTAAAAAAATTGTATTGGAATGACACATGGCATGACGTGACAATGTCAAATCGCAATTTTTTTTTTTACGCGAACGATTATAATTAAACTGGCAACTCGAGGTAGACGTACAGTTAATGTAAGAATTTTGAATTTAATGAAATAAGGTCATTTCATCATATTAGCCAATATTCGTAGGTATACATTTTTTGTTTTAAAAATAGATTATTCACTTCAGAACTATTTCCCCATAAAACACTCCATATGCAAGCCAGGAGTGAGCGTAGGCGTAGTAGGCTATTTTGGCTTTGTTAAAGTCGGTGACCTCTTTTAATTGGTACAAAGCTTAAGTAAAGCTGGCTCTTTTGAAGAAATTTTTATAATATGTTTTTTCCAGTTTACATAAGTATAGATTGTATCGATTATAATTCCTTAGAACGAAACATTTTCTACAGTTTCTATTTTATGGTTTTCGAAAGAAAAATCAATATTCAAAGCTATTTTTGGTGTGGGCGAAAATGCATTAATTTGTTTTTTTTTAAGTTTGAAAGTAAATTATGATCTTCAAAATATGAAGATACCTTTAAGTGTAGCGTTTAGTTGAGTTTCTGCCTCGAACACGTTTATAGATGGAAATGTTACAGACGTATCATCTGCAAAAAGCACTCCTGTTGAGCCTAGTGTCTTAGGCAGATCATTCATGTAGACGAGGAACAATATGCATCCGATTACACTGCCCTGACGAATAGACCCAACGACATCTGTTTTAGGTGATCTCACACTAGATGTTAATCAGGAAGTAGAGTCAGAGAGCTCTGTTTCCACAAATTGAATTCTGTTTTTTAAGGTATGATGAAAACCAACCATGTGACCACCCTTACGCCTAAATCATATAAAATATCGAGACAAAGTTAACTCAGGAAAATATTAATTTACCCAATGGAGAAGAATATTACATTATTTAGCAACCCGCAAGAAATGCTGAAGTTAATTTCGAAGTTTCAACGTCACGGTGAACAAAAAGTCACGAAGTCATTATCCTAATTAGTTTTTAGGTAGAACGAAAAATTGTTACGAAGGTAACTTAAAATTTTAGGCAAGAAATAGAATGGAGGGCACGGTGTATATTGAAATAGCTTTAACCTAGGACCTGTCATGTTTTGATAGGGCGCAATATATGTTTTATGTTGGTATATATAGCAAAACATAAGAGGCACGTAGAACCCCGTTCAAACACTAGGGTTTTTCGTGCGTGCGCAATCTTTTATTGCTGGTTACTGGTCATTGGTCACGGCCTCTAAAGGTGCTCTCTCACCTGGAGCATTCTCCTGTAATGTAACAGTACAGAGTCGAGCATAACATCAGTGAGGGAGGAGAACCGAGAAATACAGTGCGCTAACTGTTATGTTACGAATTCGAACATTACGTTCGTGAGGGATGTCATTGTGTGTATCAAAAGTAAATACTGGGAGCGACAACTATGCTGAGTTATGTAAAACTTTCTAAATAAAAGTCAGTCTGTTGCGAACAGGTAACGCGTTTTACTAAGAGGTTATGGGCCTTTTTGATTTATCAGTTATTTTATGGTGTAAAATAGATCAATTCTAAACGTTGTTTCGCGGAAACATGGCTGCGAACTATATTTCCAGTGTGCCGAAGTTAAAAGGCAGGGAGAATTACGATGAGTGGTGCTTCGCGGCTGAAAATCTTTTGGTGCTTGAAGGCATGGACAAGTACATCAAACCAACGCCATATTTTGAATTAAAGGCAGGAGACGACGCTAAAACAAAAGCAAAGCTAATTCTAACGATCGATCCAGCTTTATACGTGCATATCAAGAATACAAAGAGCTCGGCAGAATTATGGGGCAAATTAAAGACCATGTTCGATGACTCAGGTTTTTCGAGAAAAATAACCTTACTTCGACATTTGATATCAATAAGACTTGAAAATAGTGACTCCATGGCTACATACGTTACTCAAATGGTCGAAACGGCTCAAAGGTTAAATAGCACGGGTTTTACGATAACTGATGAATGGCTTGGGTCATTATTATTGGCGGGCTTGTCAGATCATTATTCTCCAATGATCATGGCCATTGAACACTCTGGTATCTCGATAACTGCGATGTAATTAAGGGAAAATTACTTGACATGGAGATTACCAATGATTGTGATAACAGCGGGACAGCATTTGTAGCCAAAAACAAGTATACATCTTCCAGCACAAAGCCAAGAAAATATGGTGAATTCTCAAATAAAATCAAAGATAACCCAACGAAGGTGGTAACTTGTTATAAGTGTAAGGAGGAAGGACATTACAGAAATCAGTGCCCCTTGTTAAAAAAGAATAATAAATGTGTGTTCAATGTTGTGTTCCTGAATGGAAAGTTTAACAAGAATGAGTGGTATGTGGACTCTGGTGCAAGCGCACACATGACAGCTAATCAAGCTTGGGTAAAGAACATGAACAAGGTGCCATGTTTACCAGAAATTGTTGTTGCCAATGAATCCAAAGTGCCGGTTGTTTGTTCCGGAGATGTTGAAATTATTTCAGAGCTGGACTATAACATAACTGTTAAGGGTGTGCTCTGCGTACGCAGTTTAACAACCAATTTGTTATCAGTGAGTGAGCTTATAAAGAATGGCAACAATGTCATATTTGAAAAAAAACACTGTTATATTCGAAACAAAGACAATGTTTTGGTTGCAACTGCGGATCTGTCAGATGGTGTTTACAAGCTGAGGTTACAGTCTCAAAGTTGTTTGATAGCTGCTCCAGTAAGTAGTGGAAAGTTATGGCACAGAAGATTAGCACATTTGAATAGTCAAGACATGCTAAAAATGAAAAATGGCATAGTAAATGGTGTAACATATGAAAACTCATTTGATATAACCAAGTCTCAATGCATTATTTGTTGTGAGGGAAAACAAATGAGATTGCCTTTTTCTCATGTGGGTGAGAGAAGTACAGAAACGCTGCACAGGATTCATAGTGATGTCTGTGGCCCCATGGAAACCACTTCTTTGAATGGTGCCAGATATTTCCTGTTGTTAATAGATGATTTTAGTCGAATGAGATTCATATATTTTCTGAAGCATAAAAGTGAAGTTTTAAACAGATTTAAAGAGTTTAAATCAGTTGTTGAAAATCAACAAAGTAAGAAAATTAAGATATTGAGAACAGACAATGGAATGGAATACTGCAGTAAGGAGTTTGACAGCTATCTACAGAGTGCTGGCATAGTACATCAAAAATCGAATAGTTACACTCCTGAGCAAAATGGCCTTAGTGAAAGAACTAACCGTACAGTAGTAGAAAAGGCCAAATGTTTATTGTATGATGCAAATTTAGACAAAAAGTTTTGGGCTGAAGCAGCAAATACTGCTGTGTATTTAAAAAATAGGTCTAGTGCATCAGGGTTAGATAAAACCCCCTATGAATTATGGTATGGAACAAAACCAGACTTGAGTTACTTACGTTTATTCGGAAGCAAAGTCATGGTTCATGTCCCAAAACAGAAGCGTTTGAAATGGGACAAGAAAGCTACACAACACATCCTAGTTGGATATGGTGAAGGTATCAAAGGTTATCGTGTATATAATCCTATAAAGAAAACACTCATCATCAGTAGGGATGTCATAATCATGGAAGATGAAACAGAGGTCAGAGAAAACAGTGATGATTCAACCATTTGGGTCTCTACTGAGGAAGCATCAGCAGAAAATCTGGAAAAAGAGAGTCTGGATTCAGTGGGGGAGTCATCTCAAATTACAGAAAACAACAATTATTCTGATTGCTCTTCAGATTCTTCAGATAGTTCAGTATATGTTGATGGCAATGAAACATTAACAGAATCATCAACATTAGACGACTCAGAACAGGACGTCCAGTCAACATCAATCCTCGAGCAAGTGACTGATGTGTGTATTGGCAAGCGTCCAAGAAAGCAACCTGAAAGATATGGTATGAGCAACATGTGTGTTTCCAGTAGTGTTTCAGTATCTGAGGAAATTATTTTCTCTGAGGCTCTAGCTGGGCCTGAGAGTGAGCACTGGAAGCTTGCAATGGCTGATGAGTTGCAATCATTTGAGGACAGTGATGCGTGGGAACTTGTAGACAATCCAGGTGATGTGACCATAGTGAAATGCAGGTGGGTGCTTAATAAAAAATTTGATATTGACAATAATGTGCGTTTTAGAGCTCGTCTTGTGGCAAAAGGTTTTTCACAGAAGCCTGGTGTGGACTATACAGACACTTTCTCACCAGTAGTACGACATTCAACTTTAAGACTATTGTTTGCTCTGAGCGTAAAATTAAAAATGGACATTACACATTTAGACGTAACTACTGCTTTTTTGAATGGTTTTTTGAAAGAAGATATTTACATGTCATTACCTGAAGGTTTTGTAAACAAAAGTGGGGGAAAGATATCAAAATTAAAGAAAGCAATCTATGGGTTAAAGCAATCTTCCCTAGCATGGTATGATAGAGTAAAAGATGTTCTCACAAAGTTAGACTTTAAAAACAGTCAGTATGAACCTTGTTTGTTTACAAAAAATAATGGTAATATTAAAATCATAGTGGCTACTCTACATAAAGAGATGATTTTTTAATTTTTTCGAATTGTCAAACCGAAACTAAAAACTTAAAATGTGTGTTAAGTTCAGAATTTAAGTTAAAGGATTTAGGACCTGTAAGACAATATCTAGGCATGAGAATAAATTTAGATGAAAATAAATACTTTATTACTGTAGATCAGCAGCAATACATTGAACAGTTGATTTCTAAATTTCAGATGTCTGAGTGTAAAACACAATATACTCCTATTGAACCTAAATTGAACTTAGAAAAGTCAAATGTTAAATGCATACCTGATGTTCCTTATCAAAGGCTTATAGGAAGTTTAATGTATTTAGCTGTGTTAACAAGGCCAGATATTGCCTATTCTGTAAGCTATCTTAGTCAATTTAATGGTTGTTATAGTCATGTGCATTGGAACTATGCAAAACGTGTGTTAAGATATCTCCAATATACAAAGAATTATTGTTTAAAATTTAGTGATGATAACATCAACCTACGGGGTTTTGTAGATAGTGATTGGGCTAGTGATGCACTAGATAGAAAGTCATACACTGGTTTTTGTTTCATTTTGTCAGGGTTGGCCATATCTTGGCAAAGTAGAAAACAGAAAACAGTCTCATTATCTAGCACAGAGGCAGAGTACATTGCGTTATCAGAAGCGTCTAGAGAAGCTGTCTATTTGAGAAACTTAGCACATGAAATTACTGGTACGCTATATTTAATTGACTTATTTTGTGATAATCAAAGTGCTTTGAAGTTAGCTGTAAATAGTCAGAGTCACAATAGATCTAAACATATAGATGTACGTTGTCATTATATTCGAGAAGTTGTAAAGAACAAATATGTTAAGATTAAATACATTCCTAGTGAGGAAATGCCAGCTGACCTAATGACCAAAGGTCTATGTAATGTAAAACACTATAAGTTTATAAAAATTTATTAATTTTTTGTATTTAATTTATTTTGATAAGTGGGGGTGTCATTGTGTGTATCAAAAGTAAATACTGGGAGCGACATCTATGCTGAGTTATGTAAAACTTTCTAAATAAAAGTCAGTCTGTTGCGAACAGGTAACGCGTTTTACTAAGAAGGGAAAAGCACCGAGCATTACAGTGCGCAACTTGATGATACAACGTGCAACATTTTGGTACAACTTCCCTCAAGTTTTGTAAAGCATTTTAGTAATGTAAAGCCCAAAATCGAATCTGAAACGTTACATTACAGGAAAATGCTCCAGGTAAGGGACCACCATAACGTTTAGTGGTCGTGACCAGTGACCAGACGACTAGGGGTTGCGCTGGGCCACTAGACGCGGGCCAAACGCGACCACTATTTATTTATTGATTCTTTATTGCACACAGTCTATGTTACAAAGGGCGGCCCAGAGGCATTCTCTACCAGTCAACCACACAGTCAGATAGAGATATTACAGGCAGTGCTAAAGATACAAGTTTTAAATAAGGTGTACAGAAGGTGAAATGGTTTAAATCAAAATAAGAAGATTTCAAAGAGATTTCATAAACATATATACATAATAATAGCAGTTACACATTATATTGACAAAAAAAAAAAAAAAAAAACAGACAGATGACAGGTGGATCCAAGAGAATGACAAAACTACAGTTCTTGGGGCGTAATCAATCTTTTAAAGTGCGCACGCAAAGCCTTTTTAAATGCATATTTACTGCACGCCTTTCTAACCAAGACCGGCAGTTTGTTCCAAAGTCATATTGCCGAAACAGTGGAGGAACTAGACAAAAAGCCAGAAGAATGAGCGGGTGTAAGGAGAGAGAGAGTATTTATAGAACGCAACTGACTAATCACTATTGGCTGAGGTCAATGCACTAGGTAGTTTCTCTGGCTAAGTGCGCGACTTGCGCGAGCGTCGGGTCCCTAAACGCAGCCACAAGTTGCTTGTGACTCGGACGCGACCACCCGATCGCTCAGTTTGCGCCTTTGCCCTATTAATTATTAGGAAAATCTCACCCATTACAATGAATATATATAATATATATAATATATAATCACCCACTACAGAACCTATATGTATTTAGTTCATTATTTAAATATCTCTTACTTATTCTTTGCTTTGTGCAGCCTTCCCGATCTCTAAAATACAAGTCTTTCTTCAGATAGAGTCTGCAAGAAATCGTTTTAGAGCCGTAAGACTGCCTAAATCCAACCTCACGTTGTCGATATCCCAGCTATCTCCACGAATAGCGGCCCAGTATCCCTGGACATCCCTGGATAAATATCCCTGGACATTATTCCACACAGCGCCATCTAGCCCCAAAGTAAGCTAATTAAAGCTTGTGTTAGCTTGTAAATACATACTTATTATACATAGGAGACATCCAGACCAGTACAAACAGACATGTTCATGCACACAAATGTTTGTACTGTGCGGGGATCGAACCCGCGACCTCTGGTGTAGTAGCCAACTTCTTAACCATTACACCAAGTCGATCGTCAAATATAGTCGAGTATAAGGCAGCACTTTCCGTTTCGATAGCGTAGTCGCAGTACACACGACGTTCAAGCTGTTTCTAGATCAAAAGCACTAAGTTGTTACTTACGAAGTCAGCAAAGGCAGTGACGTCATAAACGTTGTTGCACACGACGAGGAAGAGATGGCGCCCGTCTCGGCCGTCCAGTGCTGCCACCTCGGACCATGTGTACTCGCGTTGCGGCTGAAGGAAATAAAAAAATGGTGTTTTCTAGTCAAATGAGACAGGTATGATAGAAACTACAACCCCTTAACGTTAAGTGGACTTAACCAGCACGTCTACTACCACGCGTTGCCACTTTAAGTTTACATTATCGTTCGCGTAAAAAAATGTTTTGGGATTTGACAATGTCATGTCATGTCAGGTGTCATCCCAATACAATTTTTGTACGCGAACGAGAATGTAAATTTAAAGTGGCAACTCGTGGTACATTTACTGTAACCATTTAGGTATATAACTAAGATGTACACAGACCTTGTTATGCATCCCTTGAAATTTTTCGACCACTCTTAAGCTGCGTTTACACCAGAGATGTGCGAGGATGCGTTGCGAGGAATGTATGTGTTAAGAACCCTTTCCCAAAACTACTGAGATTTATTTTAGTGGCCCCCCCGACCAACCTCGCGGTTATGCAGAAAGGCACACCGTGAAGTGTACGAGGGACCATCTTCGGTAGGTCCTGCCGCCATAAAGCACAATGCACAATGCATTACACATTATCATAGGCGAGTAACCCGTGGCATTACCCACTCCCATTTATCCAGAATGGTACCGGAGCAGTTATAGTCGCTCACCACGCGCATCCAAAGAACGCTAGCGGCTTCAATCCCCACTGGGGACGTCAGAGAAGCCAACTACCATTTCTCCAGAATGGTGCCGGAGCTGTATAGCTCGCTCACATCTCAATGCACTGCCGTACATCTACCCTCAGCTACAGCAGGGTGGCCGGATGGGCAATCTAGCGGATACCCATATCCTTGCTATCCAAGCAAGTACCGGAGGAGCAGCAAGCCGCTATAAGGGTTACTCACTTACCCCGCATCTAAACACTTAGCGTCCCAACGCCCTAGACCAGTGAATTTAGATACTCGTTGCGCGCGAGAAGGGACGCTCGGTACACACTACCGAGCAGTCGAACAGGCCCCACCTCTGCAACTAACCACATGCCACCACGAATCCAACTCCAAGTTGGGGCCTACCTTAACAAAGGCAGAGCTGGGACCCCCAACACCCGTGGTACCCTGATCCTAACAGCCAGACCCGTAGTTCCGGCTGCGAAAACCCTACCTACCCGGGTGTAGTAGATAATGTGAGTTAAGAACCAATTGAAGTGTTTGAAGTGAAGAAGAAACACTCGCACATCTTTGGTGAAAGCGCACCCTTAAGGTGGCCGTTGGAGTTGGCGACCGCGACCAGCAACTGAGACAGAAAACCGCGACCGGTACTTATTGGACTTTAGGCTTACTTAAGGCTGTCTCGCGTCTGTGTTTCTTGTCTCCGTTCTGTGTCCGTCTCCTGACTTGACCGCCACCTTTACAAGTGAACCAACGATTCTCCGTTTAAAATAATGTGTTATCTGTTTCAGGATATACGCTAACCTCTCGCCAGAACTGTGCCGAAATGAAAAAGGTAAGAATCATAATATTTCCTGAGACGAAAACAAAAACAAAACAAATTTAAATCCTTGGGCGGCTTGTTTTAATCTTTGTCCGGCTTATTTTAATAAAGCGATAATATTCGATGGCGTTTTAAATCCGACAAACCGTTTTAAAACGCCAACGAGGTTAAAGTTCATACTGATCATACTGATAAACATCAAATTCTCACCCCTTTGGATTTATCTGGGAACTTAGCAAAATCTTTAGCATCCCTGACGTACGTCTTCCCTTCCTTCACTGGATTCGAGGCCTTGTGCCCTGTTTCCCCGCAGCCGGCTGCCAGCTCGTCCAGAAATTTTGACTTAACTAGAACAATAAAAAAAATCATTGAAAAGGTGTATCGGAAACCTTAGTTCCTTTATGATAAGGTCTCGTAAATCTATAGAACTATAACGTAGGTAATACTGCGTGGCTTAGCAGACTCTATCTTTTCAATTGCTTTGTCTATCTAAAATTACCTATTAAATAAAGTCCGCTGAGAGCGTTATGATGGACTTGGTTGCGCAAAACCTTAGAGGACAGGATTGCATTCCTAGCTCAATAGCCTACTCTAATTTCTCCATCAGCGCACGCGCTTTGCCTCATAAGGGACATGCTCGCTCATCACGACTCCATCCATCTGTTTGCTGATGGGCTGGGGCGCTTGATGGCTGCCGCATACCAGTACCTTGACCAGCATTTTTGACAATTTTTATTTGATATGTCATTTTTATTTGTTAATTAATGGAATTCTGAGTATTATTTTATTATTGTTGTTATTTTCTATTTATTTTTATCTGGACATTTCTATATTTTTCACATATAATTTATGGTTGTAGTATAATTAGATATTTATTGTTATGTTTAACCTGCCGACGTGTTGGAATATATCTGTTAGCCGGCACGGAGTTTTTTGTATAAATAAATAAATAAATGAAAGCCTGCCCTGGGATGACTGCCACTGTAGGTACAGATACGAAACAGATAAATCACATCCATAGAAAAATGACAATCCTAAATGCGTGCTGTCGTGTGACAGACAATGTTGCCAGGGCCACCTCTTTCGATATACATAGATGTCAGTAGTTAATACTTACAGTACGTCATCGCGTCAGTTCAACCGCAAAATTCGCGTACAAATGTACTACGCGGCTGTTGACAACCAACTGCCTAACGAGTCATGGAATACCCGGCTGGTAGGTAACTATCGCGCGCAAGTACATGCAGTGACAGAGGCCTGCTGTAGGGTCACATTTTACGGTTTGAATTGCTCGACGAAGTGAATATTTCGTTGACCATGACGGTTACAGTCAGTGTTTGGCAATAAACGTTTTTTTTTTTAATATTGCCCGTCAAGATGACCTCACTCCACCTGATGGAAAGCGGTCGTGAGGTCCAGATATGAGGTTGACAAGCCCAGTCATTCAAACGAATCACTGGCCTAAATCACTCAACTAAACGCTACACTTAAAGGTATCTTCATATTTTGAAGATCATAATTTACTTTCAAACTTAAAAAAAAAACAAATTAATGCATTTTCGCCCACACCAAAAATAGCTTTGAATATTGATTTTTCTTTCGAAAACCATAAAATAGAAACTGTAGAAAATGTTTCGTTCTAAGGAATTATAATCGATACAATTTCAAACGAATCACTGGGCTGGCCATCCTCACCTTGAAGGCCTGCAGAAATGCCTTTTCACGCCCCGCTTGAAGAACCCGGGACTATAAGAGGAAGGAAACACATGTGCTGGAAGAGCGTTCCACGTCTGGATGGTACGACAAAGAAACGAGTCACCGAACCTTTTAGTTCGGGCCAACAAATGTTGAATTGTGTGTGGGTGACGCCGTAGTCCAGCACGCGTGGTACGGGAGTGGAAAGGTGAGGGTGGGATAAGCTGGAATAACTCGTCAGAGCATTCCCCATTGTAGAAGCGATATAGAACACTTAGCCAGGCAATGTCTCTACGCAATGGGAGCTGCTAGTCCGTTTCAGTTTTTTTTCTGCCGACATACTTTATATGGGGCCTCGTTTTGCGCAGCATTAAAAAAAACATTATATCAAACTTTGATCAAGAAAACAATGTTATACCCTATTTTATCACCCTCTTTGAGGCTTCGAAATGTTACGCAAACACATAACACTACTATATCGGTTGCAGTTGGTTCATGTTTGAACAATAACATTAATTTACGTACTCGTAACTAAACAGTTAAATAATGGACCGCAGACATTTTTAGGTATAGTAGTTAAAAACTGAAAAAACTTTTTAATGAACTCCAATCACGCTAGTTAAGGGACAGCCCTCATCTCGTAATATAAAAATAATTCAAATGCTTTGGCTATGCTGCTCGTCTTATTTGCATACTAGATTTTTATGGTGTTTTGACGGTTTAATTAATAGTTAGAATGGTTTCGAGTATGTCCGTGTAATGGTAGAGTCACATCATGTTTAATTATGATATTTACTATCATAGTATTATTTTATGTAAGTTTATTCTCATTTTTTTTTGTATTTGACTTGTCTTATGTACTTTTTATGAGTCTATATGAATAACGATATTTTTTACTTTACTTGAATGGAATGACACACAACGCTAAACATACAAGGCGCTCAATGAACGTGTGGTTGAATGTGTGTGACGTTTGTTATATGCTTAGAATAAGTTACCTCAAACATTCCCACAAACTTGGATATAAGTACAAAAAAAGCGCAAGTTTAACATGCACTCAAAGCACGCCCTGGGATTCTGACATTGACGTCCATTTTTAAATAAATTATTTTCCCTATTCATATTCGTGTACCGTGTGTAGCTGCCATAATACCGAGTTAGCATCTTCATTCAATCTGCGCAGTCAACAAACTAAGCCAATGTTTGTAGCGTGAGACGTTTGCACACACAAACCACACAACGTCTAAAACAATTTGATACTGGAACGATGGACATGTATCAGCGGTTTAATCCATTTAAATACCGCTCTCCATCAGTTTACATCATTGCACAGCTCGCAATCTGCACAATATGGTATATCCTCACAGCCCACTATTTTCAAATTCAGTTCCGTTTCTAAGAAGATTCCTTCCGAGGACTCAAAGATTGTAGAATGGAGTGTTTTTTTCAAAATAGCTATATAGCTAATTTTAAATGAGTTTTTCATGTCGCCATGGTCTGCTGGAAGAAATCTCTTTCTAGAGATAAGCTAACCTGTACTTTTGTACTCCTTATTGTTTTCTCTGTAATTTGTCTCTGTGTACAAAATAATAAATAAATAAATAGCTTAAAGCAAATATCATCATCATCTGCCTATGAATGCCCTATACTGCCCTATACTGTACTCGTATCCTCATCATCATCATATAAATAAATAAATATCTGGGACAATTCACACCAAGATCATCTGACCCCAAACTAAGCAGAGCTTGTACTATGGGCGTCAGAGACTGATAAATATACTTAAATATTTCTAAATACATACTTAAATAGATAATAACACCCAGACACACACCAAATACAAATGCTCGTCACACAAATATTTGTCATGGGTGGGGATCGAACCCACGACCTCTGGCGCTAAAGGCAGGATCGCTGCCTTTAGCGCCAACAGGCCAGTCTGGCCATAGGACCATATCAGCCATAGGACGTCCACTGCTGAACATAGGCCTATTAGGGGACAATACGACACGATTGGCGCAGTGCGCTGTAGCACGGTTTTTCGCCTCGATTTCCGTAGTGTCCCGGGTTCAATTCCCGGTCGAGTCAATTAAGGAAACGATCTTTTCTGAATTGACTCTGGTCTGCGTGTGCTGGGAGACGCCCCTGGCTTATTTCCTTGTGTGGTACCTCGTAACACAGGGATATTAATCCCTACTTCGA
The DNA here is from genome assembly GCA_947369235.1 of Udea olivalis. Classification (NCBI taxonomy): domain Eukaryota; kingdom Metazoa; phylum Arthropoda; class Insecta; order Lepidoptera; family Crambidae; genus Udea; species Udea olivalis. The sequence continues at coordinate 20,087,798 of OX376355.1, forward strand.
GACCATTACAAGAGGTGTGTTGTCTGGCGCATATTTATATTTATTTATAATGGTTTCCACTTATCCCTATTAGAAGCAGCCTGTATCCAGCGATTCCCCGCGGACTTAAAAAGATCGTGCGTCCATCTCGTGGGGGGCCGTCCTACGCTGCGCCTGCCGATACGCGGTCTCTATTCGAGCATTTTTCTGCGTTTTCTGCCCCATCGGTCATCAGTCCTTCGAGCAATATGTCCTGCCCACTGCCACTTCAGCTTGCTATCCCGTTTGGCTATGTCGGTTACCTTAGTTCTTCTACGGATCTCCTCATTTCTGATTCGATCTCGCAGAGAAACACCAAGCATAGATCACTGAGTGACTTTGAGCCTATTTAGGAGGCTCCTTTTGTCTTCAGACACTGAGGTATTTTGGAAGTGAAGAGGCTGCGTATTCGTATAGACCTCCCCTGATCATTCTCATTGCACGCTGTCCTCAGCTGGGCTCGTCTTCCTGCCAGCAGCATTTTGCAAGTCATCGCTCGACATGGCTCTCATTGTGTTTGCCGAAACTTTGAAACGTTTTATGCAGGGCCGGTATTGAGCAAGTGATCGTATGTCTGACATGTCAGGCGCTCAACATGTTTAAAATCAGACTCGTTGTTTATAAGGCTTTGCAGCGGTTATTTTTGTTTAGAAGAATACAGTTTTGCCGCTCGCATTCTACTTTTCGTTTCTCACCTTGGCATGCGTGGTGTTTTGGGTTCGATTACCGGTCGGGTCGATTAGGAAGCGATCTTTTCTAAATTGGCTCGGGTCTGGGTGTGCTTAAAGACGCTGGCCCGATTCCTTGTCTGGTACCTTCTGACACAAGGATATTTATTCATACTTCGAGAACACGACAGTGGTGTTTTTTCTGGCGCATATTTATATTTATAGTTGTTAATTACTTTTTAACTTAACCCGTTTGCGCAGCGCCTAACTCTCATTGAATGTGACTAAATAATAACCCTGAAACAACTTTAACTATTTGTCTAAGCATCTTGGTCAATTAGTGCGCCGATTAATCGCGTTTACGATAGTTTTACCCCCCACTTTATGTCGCCGTGGGGGGAGGGCAGTTACAACCAATTTGGATTTACAAGCCTTTTATATTTCCTGCCAAATTAACGGCTTGTGAGATGACGTGTTGTGAGTGGGACTCTATTAGGGTTCCGCAAAATGATAACAAGCTTGTCTAAACCTAAAAATAAAAAAAAGTAGAAATCTTATTTCGGACCTTCATGATCTCAAGCGGAAATCGAACCCGCGTCTTAGACAATCCAGGTGTATGCTCTAAACATTTTGAGGTATTTGCCTTAAAAATATTGGTGGAATAACGTTGACTTGCAACGTGAGCATATACAAGAAGGATCAGTGGTCAGAGCAGCCACCCGGATTGTGAAAGACACAGGTTCAATTCCGGTTCCTGATCATCAGGTCTTAAATTGTAGTTAAGAAAAAAACCATTGGAAAATGCTAAAATAATGAGCTTGTCTAAAGCTTGAATTTATTGAAAAGGGATTAAAATACGGGCCATCAAAGACCAGCCACAAAACAAAACTATGGAGCCATAAGGCATGTGTGTTCGGTACTGAGTCAACGTCAACGTGGCTTTTTACCCCTAACGGAAATTCTTCCCTCGATGTGCCCTGCTCACACACTCTTACATTTAATTTGAGTTTTTCGTCAGATTTAGTAAGTATTGATCAAAGTTAAAAATATTTAAAAAAACATAGGCCGTTTGCTGTGCTGCTACCTTGAGCATCTTCAAAAGACCCATAGTAAGAGACGAGGTGGTAAGGTGATACTATTAAGTGCTGCTGCAAGATGCGGCCATCAAACGCGACCACTAGTGGCCGAGGTATGCCTACTGTAAATAAATAAACATGCGCCAGACAACACACCATTTGTCGTGGCCTCGAAGTAATTATGAATATCCTTTTGTTACGAGTACCAGACAGGGATTCAAGCCAGGAACGTCTCCCAGCACACCCAGAACCGAGTCAATTTAGAATAGATCCTTTCCTGACTTGACACGACCGGAAATCGAAACCGGGACACCACGGAAATTGAGGCGAGAAACCGTGATACAGCGCGATCTCGTCGTCGAAACGCGGGTCGCTGCTACTACTGCAGGCAAGTGCGTGCATGAGGCAGGCCACTAACGTGGCGTTCCAGTGGCCACGTTTGACGGCACGTTGCCAATGGGCATACTAATTGTATGCAAAATTTCGTCCGCAGCTTGTGGCTGCGACTGGGGACTCAATGCCTGGCAGCACTTCCTCTCAAATTTAAGTAGAGATATGTAGAGATTAAGATAATAAGAACGCTGCTACTATGCTTTCCCAAACATCATTTAATTGTGAAAAACGCTAAAACATTGACTAAGACATCCCCGACGGACAGTTAAGTTTACGAGCCAGTTAAACACCAACTACAGTTTACGAGTGACTTACTGCCGACTTAACTGCTCGCAATTGAACTTTGTAGCATGTGGTGTTGTGCAAGATGTATTTATGCAACTGTAAAAATAGGAAAATGCGTCTTCAAGTCAAGCAAAGACTTACGTACGAAATTAACAAATATGGCAACAGGCAATCATTCATTACTTCATTTAAACGAGACGCTAGCAATAAAAAATAAAGAAGTGTCACCTGTAGACCTAAATGCAGATTTATTTCAACAACGCTACAGAAACACCACATCAATACTTTAGGCAGGCAGACATACCTACATGTTCCCCCGTATCCACAAACGCTAATCAAAAGTTAAGGACACCTAGTTATTATATCCTCTTTGGAGGACACCTCAAATTGAAGCTGCCTTGTCACAAGTCAATGTAAATGAAAGAGACAGCTATACATGTAAGAACTGCTTGGCTTTAATTGACGTTTAAGGATTCGGGCGATTGCAGCATAATTTTAGGAACGAATTAATTTATACTTTTCAGATTTTCACTTTGAATCCATAATTAAATTATTAACTATAATTACATTAGAGTTTTATGTGAATGTGAATTTAAGGGACTTAAAAAAGTTAAAAACTAACCAGAACAGTAGGGTTATTTGTGAACCTTTGTAAAGACGAAATACATACAAAAACGAGTGTAATGATGATCAATTCACAAATATAATTTTACAATGAAATGTGATGCTTTAAAATACAAAATATTACAAAATTCTTGTATTGTAACTTTTTTTCAACGTCTGAAGCTTTACTAGTGTAAAGCTAAACCTAAATAGCCTAAATATATCTCTGTGTGTGAATATGTAGTAGTCTACATGTTCGAAAGAACGGATATATTTAGGGACTCAAAAGCACAAAAAAGTGGCTGATTACAAGTCACCATATGTGAAACATCCATATTATGATAAAATACCTAATTTTTAGTTGCTTGAGTGTTTTGCTCTGTTAAAATGTGGCAGGTTCTTGTTTTTATTTCATTTAATATTTAATTCAACTGGTGATATACTTATCACCAAAAGATCCCTATAGATAAAGTAATTTCAAAAAGCTTTTAGGCCATGGTCTTACATTCGTAGTAGGATAATATTATAAAACTGGGTGCCCTTCGGATGGCCTAAAATTATTGCTCCTAATTTCATTTGGCTAGACCGTATTGGCCTAAACTTGTTACGCAGAATTATTGATTCGACTAATCGATGCTTTCGCACTATTATGGATTTGCCTAAACATTGAAAGTCCTAATTTCATAACTTCTAATATTCAATGTCCTAAACTATATTTGCATACGTTCCTTTTGGCATAATACTAAAAAAAGCTGACTATATTTCCACCCTAATTTTATCTAGATAAGTATGTATCACTTTACGGGTAATTTCATTTGATATATTATCCACACGTGAATCTGTTTTATTTAATTTATCTACAAATTTTATGATGTACCTATAATGTCTGTTATGTATAAAAATAATATGTTGAACCGAACCGGCCGTGGTCCTTCGCCGTGATACTAGTCTGCTCTACACCAGAGTGTAATTCAAGAGCCGGAGGCGCGGAGGGACTGACTGTGATTTACTACGCAAGGGCGAAAGGGCTGCACTTCCCGCAGCGCCGGAGAAGAGGCGATCGAAATGCATATTTGCATGCATGCATGCTTGCTTGCTTGATTGTTCATTTGTATGCTTGCCTGAACGACTGTTTGAATTATAATTTAGCGTTTGTGAATAATAGGGATTAAGCATCGTTCGGCTTAATGACGAATTTGGTAAGTGATACTTGTGCGGAAAGTTTTTAGGCCAATGACAAATAATACAAAAAATTAGGCGTACCATTATAGACCCTTTAAAACTAACACTACTTATCAGTTAATTTAATGTGGAAGTAACTCTGACTGTTTGTATAATCTTCTGCATACATGTATTGTGATTTGACAATGTCATGTCAATTCTCAATACATTTTTTTACATTGTCATGTCAAATTTGTGCGATGTTTTCTTACTTCTAGTTTCTAAAAGCTATTTTCACCATAATTTTAGCTAGGCAGATGCATATTAAGTATTTGGTACACTTTGTCTTTCAGAAACAATGTAATGCTTCAACTAACCAACAAGCTGTAGGTAGCTACAAGTTTAGCCTCAGTAGTAGTCAGTATTTAAAAAAAAACCAGGACTTCAAAGACGTTGAACAGCTAATATACTGTACTGGCACTGACTACTACCCCTTAGGAAATTATAGAAACAGTAATGCTTTCACATGGCACGTTCAACATCATGTATCATTTTGTTGCCATTTTGCCAACCCTGTTAGGCTAGAGGTACTTGTTCGCAGTCAGTGAAAAGATTAATGTTGAACTTGAAGCCCCCAGTTCAACTCACAAAAGCACCCTGATGAGCTTTAGCTAAATTGCTCACCAGCAGACCTTCAACACTATTTTTTTTTTTTTTTTTTTTTTTTTTTTTTTTTTTTTTTTTATATGGCATGCGTTGTTAGCCGCTGGTGGCTTTCACAATTTCACCGGACAAGTGGGTGAGCGGAAGGCTCTCAACCCTTATATTTAAGTAACGTGCCTAAGGGTGCCCCAAGGGGGGACACGAACCTCGGCTTAGGGCGTTACTGGGAGATAACAAACGGACGTAGGTTTGCGGAGAGAAACGACCCGGCACGTGCCGGTTACGCAAATCTAAATATGACTGGGGTCGCGGCGCGCGTCCACGCCGGCGTGGACGATAGATCGGTCTGGTGTAGTGTTGGTTCTGCGCGAGTTGTCTGGCGGTGGCAATGGCTAGCGTGATAACATCGTCCGGTTCGGTAAGTGCGTGCCTAGGGCGGCGCGCCTTACGAATGGTGTTGGGGTCGGGCGTGTAGTTACCAGCCTCCACTACCAAGGGATTGGGGTGGGTCTGAGTAGAGTCGAAAAATGTTTGGGACAATTGCTTTAGGTGCTGCGAGATGGTCGGCAGACCTAAGTCAATGTGGAGATTTTCATTGCGTAAAAACCAGGGGGCGCCCGTAGCTTTTCGCATGAACCTATTCTGCAGGGCCTGTAACCTATGGATTACTTGTTTGTTGACATGGGCAAAAACGGGGCTAGCGTAGGTCATAATGGGGCGGATGCAAGACGTGTAGAGTCTCACCTTATTTCTAAGGGTCAACTTACTACGCTTGTTAATGAGATAGTGGAGACGGCCTAACACAAAGGCGGCACGATCTCTTACTATTTTGATGTGGGCTCGAAAGGTCAAACCACAATCAAGGTGGACGCCTAGGTAACGGACTTTCTTTTCCCAAGGGATAGATTGTCCGAACATAGTGATGGGAGGGAGGTTGCGGGAGCGTTTACCCCTCTGGAAGAGGATGGCAGCGCTTTTGTCAGGGTTAACTTCTATTCTCCATTTCCTAAACCACGCTCCGATGGTGTTGGCAGCGTACTGGAGAGACTTGGTGATAGAGTCTATGGTGCGGGACGTACAGAATAGTGCTGTATCGTCGGCAAATAGGGCTATCCTGACCGTTAACGGTTTTGGCAGAAGGACGGGGAGATCGCTGGTGTATAGCGTAAACAGGTGAGGGGAGAGCACGGAGCCTTGAGGGACTCCGGCTTTGATGGTGTGCGGGCGGGACAGGGTTCCGTCCACTCTGTAGCGGAAGCTTCGATCGGAGAGACCTTCAACACTAGCAAAGTGTTTTTAACCAGGTTTTCGTAAGGTTGAGGCCTGAATATCAACCTTGACTATTTAAAAAAATATTATGGCTTCAGGAGATTGAAATTGAGTAAAATTTTCCAATTCACGAGCCTGTTTCTTACGTCATTGACCTAGCAATCGTCACAAACTTCACAAAGGCTATCAATGAGTTAGCAGAAGCGATCGTTTTTGTCGACATTCAACCTTTACCTTCCCCAGGATTGGTCATTACTGACTTTTTGTGACGTCACCGGCTACGTCATCGTGCTAGCTGTCAAAAGTGGGAGGAGCTTGCGCGGGCAGGCTCCACCCCTTAACCTTTAGCCACCAACCTGTATATAAGGCTTCAGCGGCTTCGAGCGCGCCAGTATCTACCCGACGGTCGAGCCAGGGGTTCGTCGGTGATCTACTAAAGTTTACGTCGAGTGCCATCACGGTAAGTAAACATTTTGTTACACGGTTTTCTCGCTGAAATTGTGATGGATGGCAGCGTGCAGTACGGGAAAATACCAAATTATGGCGTTTTTTTCATAGGATAACAGTTATTAGATAAACTTGACAAATATAGGCTTCCATATAATCTAAAAACAGTATCTACTGTTACGGTCAGTCTTCTGAAAATCAATGTAGTTGATAATATAACGACAGTTCAAAAAAATAAACCTCTACTTTACAAATAAAGGTCTGACATTGAAGGTCAAGGTTTGGCATTGAGACCTAACGATAAAATTAACTACTTTAGTCACTTTAGAAGAGACAGTACGTTACTTTTACACAATGAAACGTAATAGTAGCACCAGCATATAACCACGATTTCAAAAATCATACGTTTGTCTTGAGCACAAAAATGGTAACACGTTAATGCCCACTAACCCCAGATTTTTAGTTATATTAAAAATGAAGAGTTATTTTAAAGGTGTTATAAATTATTGAGTAATTAAAGCAATCTTGGTTTTGCTTAGTAAAGAAACAATAAAAACGTCGCTAAGTATAACAAATAATGCTCAACATGCAAAATGCTAGCATTTGCTAGTCAAAGTGGGCAAAAGTTTAAATCAAATTTCAAAAATATTTATTTAATTATGTCTATTTTGCGTCATTGTGCTAGTTAACATAATTGATGATTCAATATTTATTAAAGTAAAAAGTCATTCATTCAATTGAGCTTGTTGAAAAAAGCACTTATGACCAGTTAATAATAGAAAAAGTATATTATAGAGTGATCTCTTGACTCCACTACTGGCGCGGACGTTGATACTACTAGCGACAGAACTACTGCAAAAAAATAACAAACGGAAGACTTATTTAAATGAATAACATATTAAAATGCTATCTAATGTCCGTAAAATATTGTAAACTAATTAATTAAGTAAGACCTCGACAATATAACATTGATGCTTTCCAAAGATAACTCCACTCAGAGTCTCAGACATTGAATGCATAGTCTCTACCATCCTTTATATGAAATAAAATATAAATATCATTTGCAATTTCATTGCTGTGTCTATTAGGATACATAAATACTCGTATACTCAGTACTTTTCACGAAATGCTGGAACATAGCAAATAAACAAGCACATATTCTTGTTGGCTTTTTCTTTCTGTATCATTCATATTACTAGAATGCATCGAAATAGATAAAAAGAAATAGATTGTTTAGTTTCTAATCAGTTACTGTTTTGAAATTGAAATTGAAAAAAACTTTATTGCCACATCATATATAGTTGAAACAATCACAATAAAGGTTAAAACTAAAATATAAACTATTACAACTAACCATTAAGTACTGAGTTATCACAATTACAAATATGTTGGCAATGGGTACCAGTCTCAGCACGGTGCTGAGCACAGCCCAGCGCTGGTTTTCAGACTGGTCCCTGCGGCTGGTCGGTTGATATACAAATGGAGGCAATGTTTGCAAACATAAATAAATAAATCGAATAACAAAGTGGGTAGTGCCTTAGTGTGTGTCTGTGTGTGAGCGTGTGCATGTTTGTATTGTCTTCTTCAAAGTTTAGGTCATATACTGTGCAGGGTTGTTAACTGCTTTTTTCTGCACCTGTAGCAAGTGGGGTTCCATTATTAGACTAGCTTTCCGCCCGCGGCTTATTTTTTTCACACGTTATATTATCAAAGTTTTCAAATGGATGCCTAACGTTTTTGAAAAATTGATATGCCTATAGAAATCGGGGATTAGCTTTCTAACAGTGTAAGATTTTTTTGAAATCGGTTCTGACGTTTCGGAGATTACCTACCTCAAACATACAAACTCACAAACGCTTTCCTCTTTGTAATATTGGTGTAGATACGTCGTACGTGCGATAAGTAGATATTCAACTCACAAGATGTTCAGCAGTGATTTGAATATTATACAAACTGGCTTCCATGTGCTAATTGAAATAATTAATCTTTTTCATTTCTACATTAATGAGAAATGAATGCTTAATATGTTGCCGCTCAGAGAAAAAGAGCAGTCGATGCATATTTTATTTTCCAACTGAATAGATTTGTCGCGATAAATTTGTTTAATTTCAGACTTGAACTGAATAATATTTTATAAAGGGCAAAATTGAAAATGTATGCTTGAACTTTTCCTTTACTAGTGATTCAATTTATTTTGTGTAGGAAAATATAAAAATTCAAATGCAATGCAAAAAGTAAAGTAAAAAAGTACTAAGTAACGGAAACGTTGACTTTTCCGTTAAACAATACTTACTTAGTAAGTAAAAATGCGTTTATTGTTTTCAATTTAAACAAAACAAATACAGTAAATGATGCTTAACTTTAAAGGGCCCTTTACGTACGATTGATCTTTACGATCCGTCGTTTCATACCGATCGTAACGACGAATCAATAGTGTATGTCAGGATCGCCAACGATTTCAGTAACTAGACACTAGCGATTCGTCGTTTCCCCTGATCTGACACGACTAATCGTAACGATCAATCGCACACGTGGCTCTAAGATCGATTTTCGTGTTCTATAGCAAATTACATAGAAATCTGGATACAGGTGGATGGATATGTACCCACCATGTTCATTAGACCCTAGGTTGTATGGTTTAGAAGTGCCCATACCTCATCAGAGTTTAGTATATTTTTGGTGGCTCATTACTTTGTTAACAATTATCAAGCGTGACTATTGAACGGATGAAAAACGATCTAATTTCAAAGTGTTTCTCATCCTGCATTTTTTTTTGAAACAGTCAACTAATAAAAATTATAACAGTTACTGGTAGAACTGAAATTCATCTACAATTTTGTGTGCTTACACAATTACACTAAACCCTCATTCATATATATTTTCTACCTCCGGATACAGTTAGTTTGTAAAAAGACGAGAGAAAATAGAAATATTTTGAGCATAAGAAACAGCCTTCCTAGAATAGAGCCCTGCGGCACTGCGATGAAATTGCATACTTTCTTGTATGCGTTCTTCCGAATCCTAAAGATGTGGATGCCGCTGAATATTAAAGAAATGCAGTGAGCGAATCGGATTGAAGTATTCAAATACCTTCAGGTTTTAAAGTTTATATCTAAATGATCTACTCGTATATACAATCTATGGCAAGACGTTATTTAAAAACAAGAGGATCGATAGACAGCAAACCTGCCGTCTTTATAAGAGGTTGTTTTTGAATTCGTCCTTTGAGCTCTATGCATGTTTATTTGCAGTGTTTCAAATGAAGGCGTAAACTGATTATCTGCCATATCACATGGCTAATGGTACTTACTGTGAGTAGTTCTCATATGTATTGTATATTTTAATATTGCAAAGAAACACTTATTATTTCTATCACTGGTACGGTAACCTCTGCAGCCTCTGCAGCCTAACACTATTAGGATTATTTTACCGTTAATAAATATGAAAAAACCCCTGATGCTTCAAGCAGGAGCGTTAGACCCCTGGGCTAGTGCAATGTATTCACGTGGCTCTTTCATATTTTGTATAAAACAATAAATAAATATCTGGGACAATTTACACAAAGATCGTCTGACGCCAAACTAAGCAGAGCTTGTACTATGGGCGTCAGAGACTGATAAACATGCTTATGTATTTCTAAATACATACTTAAATAGATAATAACACCCAGACACACAACAAACACAAATGCTCATCACATAAATGTTTGTCATGGGTGGGGATCGAACCCACGACCTCCGGCGCTAAAGGCAGAATCGCTGCCATTGCGCTAACAGGCCAGTCAACTGTGAAATAGTTCTTGCTTACCTATCTAGTATGTAAACAAAAATATTTCATACATTATCTAATTTCATAAACTGCCGCCAGACGGGACTTGCCCTAAATCGAACAGTCTGAAACCTATAACTCAATAAATTCCTAAACCTAGGCAAGGGATATTTGCTCGCAATTTCTACGGACTACGAACTTTGCAACTGACTACGAAATGTACTTTCGTAGCAAAAGTCGCGTTACGTACGTCGTAGTATCGCAATACTAAAACTACTCACTGTGACTCTTTTAGACTTATAAATGCAGAAGATTTGATGTTTGTACATGGAACCAGATACCTATTAACCTCAATGACCCGTTTAACCGGTGATACCCTCAAATGTTTAATAAAATGTAATATTAAGTTCACATAATATGACCTAATAGCAAGTTGACGCCCTAATTAAATTGATTTTAATATCTGGGACATCATATAGTTACCTGGATTTTATGGCCCTTGACTAAGCGAAGATTGTGTGCTAAAGTGCTTAGATATTGTAAAATACACACCTTTAAACAGGACTAAGAAATGTTCCTCACATGAATGTTAAGTATGGGAGTCTACCATTAAATTAAAACATTTAAGATCGAAGTATTTGAATACCATTCTAATACCATTGGTGAAAAGTGGGCTTCTGAGTGTTTCGTTCACCATGACGACACAGTCACTTGCCTCTGACTACCCCGTTTGGGATAATGTCGTGATGGTATGTATGTATTTAAATCAGTATTTTATGCCACCCACAGAACAAGCTCTGTTTTGTTTGAGGTTAGTAAGTAAGAAAAATATTCATAAATGGTTAGCTCATGTCTTCGTTGTTAGTTCCTGATATTTATTAATGCAGCACCCCCTATTCCTAAACCAACCCCACCTCCTAGGAGGGCATCTTAGGAGTTGCAGTAAAAGGCACCAACAAAATGCCTTTCAACACAATGTAACGAACTGGGCAGTTTTCCCACAAAGTATCAAGGGGCTCTAATGTTTGCCCCCGCTACGGCTTCCGTAGCACTTGCTACGGCGTAGCCATTGTAGCTCGTAGCCTGCAGCATTGTTCCTTTGTGATGCACTTAATAAAAATAATGAACAATATTAAAACGGGAATGCAAGTTGAACAATGGGAGTGCATATTAAATATTACAGCTTATTTCTTTAAATTTTAATAAGTACTTCCTTTGTCTTTGTGTGCTCTTTCTATTCCGTCTTTTTACACGTATTTATATTATTTATACCACGTAGTTCGAACGTTCCCGTGAGATTCAGCCTTATAATAAAGCTCAAAGTCTGAGATACTAGCTGTGAAGATCGATATCGATATAAAAGGTGAAACCTATAAAAGAACAGAAGTTATCGCGTAACCATGAGTCTATACTGATGACAGTCGCTAACGCGAGCGACAGCGTTGATGTTGGGACGTTTGTATGAGATTTCAATACAGCGCGAGACGGAAACTTTAAGATAAGGTAAGATAATTCATTTATTCGCATATGAAAAAGAGTTACAGAAACACAGCCCATGACAACTCAGCGCTGTCAACGGCGTTTCTGGTACTTCAGTTTGACAATTATGTTTCTAAATGACAGACTGTACTTGAACTGTAAACATGTTGTGCCCACCACTAATGTCGGAGTGCCGTGCACTGAGAAGAACCAGCAAGAAAGGACAACAAGAAAGAGTGACTGTGCACATCATTTTCTATATAGAAAAAAGCGGTATTAAATTACAATGTGGAACACATGAACATACCTACCTTAAATAATTAAATCACAGGTTACAAACATTCCCTCTTGACTTCTTAGAGAAAAAGTACGTAATCTTCAAGTCCCCTGCCTCCCCTGGGAGCCGACAAGCGACGTGTAATTCCGGCACTAATCCTGCGCGCCGCGCCGGCATCAAACGTGACGCAAGAGTGACAGCTGTCAAAATGTGACGCCTTGTTTAATTTGAGAATTGGTTTCTGTTCCTTCACGTTATTTAAGTTTTATCAAAATTGAATAACACTTTACCTGCCACTGAAGAAATAACCTATTCAACCGATATTTTAATCTGGATCACTAATTTCTCAAGCCGTTTGAAACATTACTAGTTTTAATGGCTGTTGCCTGGCAATCGTCAGCCTATATATATAGTTTACACTATAGTTTATAATGTATAGTTTACACAAATGATCAAAACTAGGCCTTTCATTTATTTTATAAAATTTAGGGTTTGATTTCCTAACTGTTTGCAGCGGCAGTCGACTCCCATATTTTAAAGTGACACAAGTACCAAGCAGTCTGTTGTTGGATAAAGAGTAAATAAGTTGGATAAATTTAGTCTACCCAAATCCGGCACTGTACATAACATGTCATTTGAATTAAGACTTTAAGTCGTATGATGCATGCAACAATTTGATGCATTCGATGAGTTGACCACGCGCTTACTGCGAGGAGGTTGCCTGAATCTTGTCATTGTAAAATGATTCGTACAATATACAAAATAAGTTCAGTTTCATTAATTGGGCCCGTTTATTTAGCATGTGGCAGAAACTCTGCAGCTTCGATAAGTTTATAGGTGCAATTAACCAACTCGCATTAATTAAAACGCGTACTAGCTTTGGACTTATATTTATTTGTATTATGTAGGGTTGTTACTAGTGTAAAAAATGCTTTAAGTAGAATGTGGAAGATTAGGGTGCCTGAATCTTTATTGAGGTTACTCGAACCAGTCACTGGCAACCCCTAACCTAAGAACTTTCTTATATTATTAACGTATAGATGTTTCGGTTAACAAATAGTGCTATCAGCGTAATCGACGTCAATTTGTAGACTTACTTAGAAAATGGGGAAACGATTAGTCTCTTGCTTAGGCCTGAGATGGTTACTCATAACGTCTAGATTCTAAGTAAAATTATATAGAAAGTTTTCCTTGAAAGGACTTTCATTCATTACCATTATGCAGATATGTGAGAAAACCACTCCTGTATGAGTTTGAGATTTCTTGAACTGACCTCAAAGTTATGGGACTATAATGGTCTGTGACTGCTGCTTTTACCATAGTTATTCACGCTTAGGGTATTTCCATTTAGGTTTTAAAGTTCAGAAAAAAAGTAAAAGGTTCACAAATAATTTCAAAAATATAAACTGTTGAGACTCTATTTTTGTTAAATGAATTAACAATTCTTGGTTTGTTCGCTGCCAGTTTCGAGAATCAAAGTAGGTAACTCTTAGCTTTATTGCATTGAGGCGTTGTGGATATTGATAGCGACATCTCAAAGATAAAATTTGAAGTTTATTCTATGCATTCAAAATGCACACCGAATAAAATGTATAAATCCACTCACACGTGATGGACGAACAAACAGAGTTGGTATTTGTAAGCATTGGACGAGGGGCCAAGAATATTGTTTGATTTGCACGATCTGCGGTCATGCTTTATTCAATACGTGCCTGCGCCCGCGTTTGTGGTGCCAGTGACCTCAGCTACGACTAAAGCAGAGAATGTAAAACATACTTATGTATTTGCTTAAAAGCTTAGTACCTACATGTGTTTTCCTGAATGTTCAGCGAACGCCAGAAACACCTTCGCGTACATAAGAAACGGGACTCAACTATTATTGTGCGTATTTAAGGTATACTTAGTCTACCTTACTTACAAACTGTGTTATTATATATGTCAAATATGTGATTATGACATTAAGTTTATTGAAATTGTCGGAATATAAGTACGTGTGTTTGGTCACCTGAGCGATTTTGTGTATCACAGAATCGCCCCTAAGAGAGGTATAATGGGCTAACTACTTAAAACTCTCGCACGATTCCCTTAATCAAATCTAGTGTTGGAATAGTTTATTTCAATATTCCACCCAGGGTGATAATATTCGTAATTGGGGTCCACTCTCGTTTTGCATAGCCCTGTATAATGCCGACTCCATTAGACTTGCAAATAATTAAGTTTGGACGTTTTGTTTTATTTTTCGTTAACGATCCAGCTTTGGGGCGCTTTAATTAAATCATACAGTAATGAATTAGATTGGGTTAACATTCTGCGTGATCATAGTTACCAATCAGGTACTCAGGATACATTAAGTTGCGTTGGGTCATTCGTAGACTCATTTAACGCAAAACAGTTTGGCTTAACTGTTTTACATTGAAAAAAACTAACGAACAGGTAAATGACCACAGCCACCTTGACCACAACAGGCTTCTGTATTGTTGAATTGTTTTGTGAATGTCGATATGAGTGATTTTAGTTTTAAAAAAAAGACAAGTTGTAGTTTTAGTTAGGTGAGTTTCCTATTCAGGTCCGCTGTTATTGTTGTGAGCTTAACTTCCACCATGACTTTATCTCAAACGGGGTACTCAGTGACTGTTGCCGTCATGGTGAACGGAACACTCATCGGAGAGCGTCGTGGCCTAGTGGTTGACCCCAACTCGAATCGTGGATCGTGTGGTCCCGAGTTCTAATTTGGCTAGAACCAAAATCTCGGGAACTCTCCGGTGATGGAAAACATCGGTAAAAAACCAAATCAACCCGGATAGCGGCGGAAAACTCACTGCCTGCTGCGTTGGGTTCTAATACCATTGGTGAAAAGTGGGCCTCTGAGTGTTCCTTAATTTATAACGTTTTCAATGTTCGTAATAAACCGCCAGTATCCTAGTACTTCAATCATATTTGTCTATCTATCCTCTGATATTGTTTACTTTCATTAAGATTAATTGATTCCCCGTGGCATTTAAATTTAATGGCAGGAGCAATTAACGCGCAATAATTATAAATTCGCCCTCTGCTCGCCGCCATTTGTATTTACTAATTTTGTTCTAATCGCCCGCATTTTTACAAATTAATCATTATTTCTCTTTGATGTCGCACATAATTGATAAGGTACTAGATTTAGAAACGCCTCAAGCAGGATTTCATTTATTGATAACTTCATAATTAAGAACTAAGTTCATTAGGAAGTTGAAAATAAATAGTTATTTCCTAAATCTGAACCACCGTGTGAAAGTGAGTGCTAGATTTATAAGCGTTCGTTTTATGTCAAAGAATTTGTGTGATGAAGTTGACATGACATGATTATGTAGTGTCTAATTTTATCTAGTTTTCATTGATTTTCTTCGGCCAAGAATGAATTTTATTAGGACTTCAAAGAAATGAGATCCAGTTTCTTAGCTTTGATAGCTAGCATTAACGCGCTTCTACCCGGAAATTAAACTTTTAATCTACCTTGTAAAACTACTGGAGAAATCTGAATCGTAGTTAGAAATATAATAATATTCTAGTTATAAAAAGTTCTCCTATTTTAGGACTATTTGCTATAATAGTGCAACTGCTAACTTTCATGTTGATACGTTAAAAGTCTGCCGGAACCAATTTATATGGCTTTAGTTTTGGTAAGAACCATTCATTTAACAGCTCTGTTTGAATGGCTCCTTTGAACAAGTTTTTCAAGTGTAAGTAGGCCGGCGTAAAAACAAAGTGTAATTAGGATTTTCATAAAGATTGTCGATAAGGCCTTGAATTTGATAATTCAACTAGTTAGGTTTAAAGAATATTTATTTCTCATTAAAACCATACATACAGTCACTTAAATGAGAAATTAAAATGTGGGTAAGTATAACACAAATAGTCCAGTATTTAACAGACAACGGGGCCGCGTTTAAAGCCAATCCGAGATAAGTGCGTAGGTTAGATACTTACATGATTATTTCATACAAAAACATCTTAGGATTTTCAAAAAGATTGTCGATAAGGCCTTGAATTTGATAATTCAACTAGTTAAGCTTCAACAACAGTACTTCAGTTAGTGTAGCTAAATAAAATCTAAACAATCAGTCATTTATTAAACAATGAATTGTACTCGAATTAGATAAGCGACAGGGAACCACAATTGCCGAATTCGCAACATTCAGGCGACGATTGTCGCCCACCAATCGCAACAAAACGTTAGATTAGTGTTGTATTGGTTTGCCGCTGACAGGTAAGAGTCTTATCTCGCCGCGACAGGCATCTGATAGGAACGCTTTTGTAATTTTGGCTATTATTATTTTCGAATGACTGACTGCTTTGTCTTTCATAGAATATAAACAATCTGTTTTGGATTCGTGCTGAATGCGTAAAGATTGTCTTTCTAGTCTTACTATCGTTGTTGCGATGGCGATAGTCTACCGATAGTATCGTGACCTCGAAAATCAGTTGTACTATCGATTGTCCTATCGAAACTATCGACCCGTGACGATACTATCGATAGTATCGATAGTGAAATTAAGGCGATACTATTGACCTTTTTCAATACTATCGATAGTATCAGTCAATAACTATCGGTTGTTTCGATAGGCGCGATACTATCGATAGTATCGACTTTGATGCCGCGATACTAACGATAGTATCGATATTATCGAAAAAGATCAATAGTATCGCTTAATTTTTACTATCGATAGTATCGTCACGGGTCGATAGTTTCGATAGGACTATCGATAGTATGACTGATTTTCAAGGCCAACTATCGCTATCGAAACTATCGCTATCACAACAACACTGTCTGTACTACTACGTATTTTATTACGCTTGCAATCATTAAATATTTAAATAGGGAATTACATACTTATGATTTAAATCAAAATAAAATATTTGACTTCCCGATTTCATGATACTGAATATTACTTTTAGTGCTGAGTAAACGGTCCAGTTAGTTAAATAAAAATGCAGTTTTACTAATTGAGTTAAATTTAAATTTCAATGAACACTAGTTCGATAAAGATAAAATGTTCAACATAACGTCACGTACGAGTATTTGTTGATGCCTCGGGGATTCGTAGTTGCCCTTTTCCGAATATTTGTCAATTCAACAGGAATCTTCTCTGTAACTTTAATAATATTCGATGAGTACGATTTGTCAACATACTCTGTGAATGTATGACATCTAATTTGCTATCTTCAAAGTGGCCTTAATACTTCAAACTGTGAGCAAAATGTCGGGGTTTGGTTTAAGTAAATAATATCTGATATTCATCTAATTTAGATCACATCCGGAGTCTTTCATCTTAGCAAGTCTGTAAATAAATTTAGCTAATGTTTCCGTTTAGGCTCTCATTCATTTTTATTGGAATATCTTCTTTTTTATTATTTAAACGCCTCCTTGGTCAAGTGGTGAAGCTATTTCGGGACGAAACCGGTGGTCTAGAACGTTGACTCGCTTTTGGATTTGTGATAGCCTGGTGTCAGTTCCCTTTCTGTAACGATGACCTTAGTTTTTTTGAAGCTTATCCGTCACTGGAGAGCGACCATTCAACAATGGAAATAAGGATGTTGTGGGCTGATTTGAACTCGGGACCAAAGGGGTTCTGAGCTGCAGTACTTAACCTCTGAGCCACGACGCTCTGAATGATTTCTCTGAAAATAAAATCCAATACTATTAAAGAATAAAGAGAATTTTACCTAAAGTAGATTTTTTATTAGTGATAGGTTAGATAGTATTTCAGTTATTGAATCCTCTAAACATAGTTCTAATTTAAGACAAGGGTCTACCTACCGTAACTAGAGCCGGGTTTCGTCGAAGCCTTCAGTTTAAAATGTGGGGCAGATCGCTTATAAGACTTCATCATGGTCAGTACACAACTACACATCAATTCACTTACGAGTTAAAGGATAGGTAGATAGAGGTTACGTGATATTTTGCTATGTCTGTGAAGAAATGTTACAAGTTTAACTTAACAAACCATCACGACTATATCCCTAACGGGGTACCTAGTCAGAGGCAAGTGACTGTGCCGTCATGGTGAACGGAAAACTCTGAAGTTCACTTTTCACCAATGGTATTACAATCCAACGTGGTAGGTGGTGAGCCTTCCGCCGCTATCCTGGTTTATTTAGATTTTTATCAATGTTTTCCATCACCGGAGAGTTAGTCGGAAATATAACAATGTACCCAAAGATGGTTCTGCCCAGATTTGAACTCGGGAATTCACGATTCATAATCCGAGTTTACCCCCCAGCCACTACTACCTTCTCCTACCTATTACAAGTTTTAAACATAAAAAAATACCTATCTCCAGAAAAACAGCTTAAACGACAATTTGATATTAAATTAATTCTTTTAAACAGTGCTTCGCGAAATTAAAGCTAATCTCTTTGTAAATCCGCCGTTACCATTACAAAATAACATCTCGATGCAACTTCGCGAGTTAAGGCAATCCGCGTAGAGCGCGAAAAATACTTTTATTGCTTTCAGCATTACACCACTGATAGTTCTTGTTACTAGTAACATCCATTGCGCGGTCTATTACTCAAATATTTAAACCTCCGGGTTCAAGGCTGCAGTGTATACGAAACGATCGTTATAGACGTTCGTAGTGGCAAGTCGGTAGTCGTCGTGGTAGAGGCTGTGATATTATCTCATTAGAGTCGGTTTCGTTCTTACGAGTTTCAGCGTTTTGCGGCGAAATGAAAGTTCCAAACGATTTACACTTCTTATTTAAAGTGTCATTGTTATGGAAATTTGTACATCTGTTGGTTTAAACCACAAATAATGAGAAATTCTCGATTGTACGGTAAACAACAGCAGAAATAACTCACAAGCAAGCATCGTTAAGTACACAATAACCCTTTGTGTGCCTTATATATGGCAAACAATAAGACGTATGTGCGTATGGGTACCTATTACGCGCCCTTATCAATACTTTATGATCTAATCAAGTAAGTACTTACAAATATTTGAGTATCATTAACAGTATCTAATCCACATAATCGTTTGAGATCTGCTTAGTTTGGGGTCAGATGATCTTGGTGTGTGCTGTCTCAGATATTTATTTTAATTATATTTATAAATAAAAACAAATAAATATGCGCCAGACAACACACCACTTGTCATGGTCTCGAAGTAAGTATCCTTGTGTTACGAGGTACCCGACAGGGAATTAAGCCAGGGGCGTCTCCCAGCACACCAAGACCCGAGTTAATCCAGAAAAGATCATTTCCTGAATTGACCCCGGGACACCACGCAAGTCAAGGCCGTAAAACCGTGTCAGTGTCCTATCTAGAGAAAATACTAAACACGCGCTGGGGCTTTACGAGAATTGCAATACCCTAAAACTTGTTAAGTTCATTTCCTACACTGAGCGTAGTGAGCAATTTCGTGATGACCTTTCATTTCCAGCCAGTCAGTGGTTACCTGGCACTAAGGCATTTTTAAGGCTGTACTTACTGACAAAATTTCTGGCTAGACATCATCATCATCATCATCCGTGCGGTCTATCCCGGTTGTGAACCCACACTGGTGTGTGGGGTCCCAGGGTCCGCCTTTCCTATTTCTTGGCCCACTTCGCGCGGTCTTGTGCATCCTCAGTGGTGAGTCTGTTGGCACTCATGTCACCCTTAAGGACGTTGAGCCACCGCTTCTTGGGTCGACCTCTTCTATCGGTACCTGGCGGGGGCGGCATGGCCAGACATTTGTTGCCCACGCAGTTTGCCGATCTCCGTGAAACAAGACCATACCAACGAAGGCGGCACTCCTGCAGCTTGTCTGTATATAAGTGGGTCAGGTTATCTGCTTCGTGTTCCTTCCTTACTGAAAATTATTATATTTTGATTACATTCCCGATAACATTCCCATCGTATTGAGATGGAGGTCGGTGCTTTGTCGTCAGGGGTATTACGATTTAACGGTCATCAAAGTTATGATTTTTAAACCTAAAACATAGGTCATCAGATAGCAACGATCTCCTTCTGTTATGGTCTAAGGCCATGTCTGTTATGGTAGGGGTTGTTTGTCATAATTATCCAGTTGGTCTCACCATCTTAGGGGAAAAAACTTTTTAATATTGTGATTCTGTGAACACTCTGCTGAAACCGAAACAATTACGAGTAGCTATGTATGCTTCTCTAACCAAGATAGAGAGATAGTAATTGAAGCCTTTACAGTCTCGTCGAATTCTCCTGTATACTGTAAGCAAATAGCTGGCGTTGTTTCATCACTAAAATATTAAATGAGTTTAGTAACATGGCTCATGCTGAGCACCGATACAAAAATATCCCACACTTTTTCTCGCCATAGTCCGAATTGCACGAGACATAGCCTCGTGGGTGGCTCGTGTCTCGTGCTATGATAGTGTGTTGATATGTGTACCATGTATATATTCCCAATGTAGTTTTTCGATATACTTTCGTAATTAATCGCTGCAAAGTGTGCGCACATAACGGGTAGGTTTACCCGCCGGATTACCCCATAAAGCGATGATTACCAGTAATCCCGCCGATCCTGATGGATGACGTCACTCACATACTTAACTATGTTTTGCACTGTTGTAGTTAAAGCTCTCATTCACTCATGGATCTTGTCCGATCAATATTACGGCTTACGCATATGTGAACTTGGTACACTATTACTCTGGCCACGTTCTCTTCTGCCTGTATTATTACAATTAGTATTAGATGCGTAATTTTTTAAAAGTAATATCATTTTTGCGAAACCATTGACGTAGCAGTGTCCGGTAAGTATAGCAATATCGGGTAAGTATATCATATTTCGGGTCAATTCTGGAAACAAACGTTTCTGAATTAGTCTCTCGTTTGGGTGTGCTGAAAGACGCCCCTGGCTTAAATTCTTGTCTGGTACCTCATAACACAAGGACATTCATTCTTATTTCGAGACCATTACAATTGGTGTGTTATCTGGCACATATTGATTTATCATTTATATAATTCAATATTGTCACATGAATGTTTTTCCAGGATAAGGCCCGAACTTATAGCCTATGGGGTAAAATCAAGTATCATTGTTAACAAGGACGATAGCTTTTCTTCTTCTCTGTCGTTTCGCTCTTGGCAGAGCGGTCGTGGTCACGTTAAGGCGTCCACATTAGTGTTAGAGGCGGACACAGCTTTCTTCACGATCTCCCGCCCTTTGTCTCTGTTTGCAGACTGTCTGGCGCAGTCTGACACACGGTTTCCCACTGCGGATTTTATTTGATCAGTCCAGCGCATAGGTGATCTGCCGCGCGGTCTGGTGCTCTCTACTTTCTCTTGCACAACTAACCGTTTTAAGGAGTTGTTGTCCCGGCTACGATAAGCTTATCTTCATGATATTTTTTGTTCAAATTGTATTATAATCAACAAAATCTTCACCAATTATACAATTAATAAAAAACCCTAACTTTTTATAACCAACAAAAACATCAAAAAAAGATTAAAATGCAAAACTAAATTAATAAAATTTCCGGTCAAACAAATCGGAAACCAATTTGTGCCGCAACTGTATCAGATTCGTCCTGCGATACGCAACAGACGCGCAACAGTCGCACAACAATCGCGGAAAAAACAATTTACAATAATGCGATGTGAAGCTGAGTACACACGGGCCGTGTGCCGTTGTGTCGTCATTTACATACAAATTGCGGCGGAGAGTTTACCGTTATTTTAATTTGCGAATAATATTGCATATTTATTCGTGAATATACGTACATGGACTTAAGAGGAGAGTGTCATTCAATAGAGTCGTATATAGATATAGTTAAATCGGTTTGATTATAGTCGAAATTGGTTAAGCTTCTGCTTGTACAGACTTAAGTGGTAGATAGGATGAGGTTAGGAAGATGGTCTTGATAGTAAGTACATGATTTGTTGTTGATAATTAAATAATAGTGAGGACATGAAATTGCTGCTGAGTATTTCTCATTAAAATAAAATAAAAATGTTAATAAACAATTAAGGAATTGAAGAATTATTTTGAGGGTAGTGGGGTATGGTTTCGTAGAATGCTAGGTTACGTTTACTTGCTGGAATCGCTGGATGGCCTACTATTATACACTTTTTTCATCATATCATTCATTTCAGTGTTGCCTTAAACCTGTTTAATTGATGGCAAAATATTTATTCAAAATAATTAAGAATAATCGTAGATCGTTCATTCATATTTAATTGCTAGCTATAATTGAACTGGAAAAAATATTCAATCAAATTCCTAAGCCTTAACTTCCGGTTGCCAAAGTTCCTGTTTGCTTTTAAGTCATTGACTTGTTATTACATAATATAGTAGGTAAGGGTTGCTAGTTAAATTACCTTTTAAAGGTCAACACTTTCAAATTAAAGTTACGTCATTACCCAATAGGCTATTGATTTACGAGTACGTCCATTACAAGAAAAGTAATGGTTATCTTGAAAGTGTTTATTGCTATTTGACGTCGAATAATGCACTGTCATTAGCTAAGTAGCAGACAAACAGTGAGTCGCATTAACGGTTAATTGAGTTAAAAAAAATACTTAACTTTAAAATTAAAATTCAACACAAAAATGAAAAACAAAATTCGAACTTAAATTCACTCAAGTTACCAAACACACTTCTATCTATGCATACACAATTTTGATACGCGATATGTATAATTCTAATAAAACTCACCACTGTTTACCCCTGCACCTGTCAGGGAGGCCCTTTGTCTTAATTTTTTTTATTTAAAATGGGTTTGCGTTTGGCCTTAGTCTCGACTGGTGGTAAACGATGGCGTGGCCGATGGTGGTACACGCTTTATGGTTTATTTTAGAGATTAACAGCATACAAAAGTTGAACCTAACAGCGGATGAAGTATGCGAGATACATAGTCCTACATTTTGACACACAACACGGTAGCTTCGCGCGCGATTAAACGGAACACAACTGAATTACAACTCGATTTAACCGCGGTGTGGCGAAAGTGACGTCACAGTAATCCATGTTATAACATGCATATCACTTACATTAAATCGGTTTATCAAAATGTATGTACTAAATATGTAAGTAGGTACTCGTAGCTTCTTATAAATTGTAAGCAGTGATGAAGATTAAATTATATTAGCAGCCAGCTTCTTCGTGAAATTAAGCTTTTAAGATGACGAATAAATGAATTTGTATTTGGATTTGTAAAACTTTACACCAGAAATCTAAAGTGGCCTTTGTTTTAATTTAGCTTTTGTTTTGTAATTGTAAATAAAATGTAAGTAAATGTAGTTTTCACGAGATGCTTGTAAATGCGAGCAGTCACATGTGTTATTTGTATCTGTACAAAATTAACATCACAATTAATTAGCCTAAAAAATCTACAGTTTTCATATTATTACTATATGAAGATTTATGGTTCGTTAATACCATGGATGTATAGTATTATTAATACCGCGATTTCAGCTTCCGGGTAGCGGTCCCATATTTTTTCAGTCTGTGAGTTTGATAATCACATTGACGGTCTGGTAGGGCAGCATGGATTAAATAACATGGGGAAAAAATGTCATGAGCATAAACCAACAGAGCTTAAACGGGTGATAGAGAACACCTAATCTTCTATCAAGACATTTAGATATTAACTCAACTGGCAGCGAGGAAAATAATCTTCACATGAACAGTTGTTCTGGGGAGTGTAGAACGTATTAAACAAGTAAATAGCTTTTCCATAAACTTGCACATCTGCCTAATATATCAGCGTTGAAAACACTTTTTTCAAATGAATTTAGCCTAATTTAGCAGAAATATGTAATAATTCATGAAGACAGATATAAATAAATAAATATGCGCCAGACACACCACTTGTCATGGTCTCGAAGTAGGGATACATATCCCTGTATTACGAGGTACCAGACAAGGAATTGAGCCAGGGGCGTCTCCAGACCCGAGTCAATTCAGAAAAGATCGTTTCCTGAATTGACCCGACCGGGAATCGAACCCGGGACACTGCGGAAATCGAGGCGAGAAACCGTGCTACAGCACACTACGCCAATCGTGTCGTGTAATAGTGTATTATGTGTTAAAAACAACAAACGAAAGTACCAGAAATACTAATATAATTTAATAAGTTCAATCAACAGCCATTTATGGTAAAAGAAAGAAAGTAAAGATCGAAATCTTGCTATTAGACAAGCATCAGCTCACAGTATAGCCAAGATGCTATTACTAAAATAATTCATAACGTAAAAAGATATGGGTTTATCGTGAAGACCTCTTTCAGAAGTTACAGCAGTGTAAGGCTCAGCACACACGAGCGTTACGACCGGAGCGCGATTGTGAGTGACGCGATTTATAAGAAACGATTTACGTCATTATAATCAGCAGCCAGCACTCACTTCTGAGCGAAAGCCATAAACTTCTATTTTACTTGATGACTCATCTCCATGAACTTAATAAAGGTTTTTCCTTACCATTTTTGTACTGATAATAATTTTAAGGAGTAAAGAGCATAATTATGTAAATTTACGTAAATACGTTCAAGTTTTGTAGGATCTTAGTTTAAAAAACCGTGGCGCAAAGCTACTATGAATTGACTCTTTTGGGCATTGGAACCGCGAACAAAAACGGTTCAGAAAATATAGTTACTCCCGCACGATAAAATGAGCGAATATGAATTACAGACGATTCGAAAAAGTTTCAAGCAACAACGAATTTCACTTAAAAATTTTTGGATTAGCAGTAGCAACATAGCCCAGTAGGAAATTAATGAGTTTTTGATTTACTGCTTACAATCGTGTCATAGTTTCGGAGCAGCGAATCCTAACATGACACGTGCCATAACCGAATCCGTCATTTATTGCGTCAGAGCTGTCGTGATTTCTTAAGACAATGCATAGTCGTCAGGTGTAAATCCCCCACCGCCGCACTTACACGTTTTATCGCGTGTTTATTGCTTGTTAACGCACTATTTTACGGCACCTTCGCCGAGCAACCTGATATCTAGAGAAGGCTTCTGGACGAATCATTGTATGTTGGTAGCTTTTGTGCAGTCGCAAAGCCGGAGCGTGATATTGGCATTCAAGTTGTTCACTCAGTAAGTGGTAAGTAGTTAAGATCACAAAGGTAGCATCTCCGTGTCCGTCCTAAGGCGTTGGAACAAATTACACAAATTGACTGTAGCAGTCTCCAAAACTAGAATCGATATAATATTTATAACGACCATCCGAATTTATTTTATGTAGTTTAAATGAGCAGGTGCCATTCATCGTGCCAAAAACACGTCGAAAAGCCATTTCACGTATGCATTGTTTCAAAGTCAAAATAAAAATAGGTGACTAGGTAATGTCAGGTGTGTGTGTGTGTGTGTGTGCGCGTGTGTCAATTATTTTTAGTCTCAATAAATTCTTGAACCGAATAGGAAGCCCTTTCCGTCAGATATTCGAAAAGCATTTTCTTAAATATCTGAATTTTGTCTGTCCTAATTTTCTTTGGTAAACAGTTATAAATTTTGCTGCAGAGTTTTTTTTTGATCCTGATCATTTGTCTAGTAGTTATAAAATCACATCTTCTAGCGCTTAAGACACGTGGAAACAGGTCAGGGTGTCGTCTTACATAGAGTGCAACTTCAAAAATGTACAGTGTGGGTACTGTTTAATGTATAATTTAACCAAAATACGAATAAAAACCCTAATAATGTAAACTAAACTGCTTTATAAAAAATCTTCAAGCAATAGTGGCACTAACCCGAAGTAAAGAAGTCTTGTTAATACGTGTTTCGACAGTGAGTTCAAAGCCTTAACATCCATCTCAATATTTGGCTTTTGTGTAAGTTGACAGGCAATTTTTGTAAAGCAATATTTCAGAGAAAGTGCCTCAACGTCACCCCCACATGTAAACATGTTGCTCGTAACAGTGGGGTTTATTAAATATTATATTCTCCAACGTGTCACTGTCAATATTTTGTTATAATGTGTTTACGATGTGGAGTTGAATTATTAATAAGCCTGTATTATGAAGGCAACTGTTTCAAGTAACTGCTCGTATATCATGTTTGATTTTCGAAAATCCATTAATGTGAGTGATTTGACGACCGACTTGGTGTAATGGTTAAGAAGTTGGCTACTACACCAGAGGTCGCGGGTTCGATCCCCGCACAGTACAAACATTTTGTGTGCATGAACATGTCTGTTTGTACTGGTCTGGGTGTCTCCTATGTATAATAAGTATGTATTTACAAAAGAAAATGTATTTAAGTATGTTTATCCGTTGTCTAGTATCCCATAACACAAGGTTTAATTAGCTTACTTTGGGGCTAGATGGCGCTGTGTGGAATAATGTCCAGGGATATTTATTATTTATTTATTATTATTTATTTACGAAAGGAAATCACCTAGTTCCAGGAAAGGTTCTGCTTCTTCTTACGTCCTTTATATGGTTGAATAACGGGTTTGATTCTGAAGAATATGATGCCCACGACTACTTTCTATCATCGCACAGCCAGCCACAAAATCAAATCTTTTTTTCTGCTCTGCAGATCCACTAATCACTTGTATATTTGTACAAATTTGATCAAACCGAGATAGGAATCCCCTCACTCATCCCTTTTGTGCTATTAAAGCCCTTCATCCATATTTCACCTAAAAATTCTCTCCGCAAGGCGCCTATGCTCTATGATGGCGGCAATCTATCATCAAAGCAGGGATTTCAATTGAAAATTTTAATTTTCGAACGCCGAGGTCCCAAGGGAGAAAAGACGATCGAATGTTTGACTTTTCGCGCCGTAATTCACGAATTTCGACATAATATTTCGAATTATGTGTTTGAAATGTTGATGCAGTAAAAACGTGAGTTGCATTTTATTTGTGTTTGTGTTATTTTATTCTACGTCGGTTTTTTAATCAAGCACGCGGACCGCCTGATGGTAAGCGGTTACCGCAGCCTATGGACGCGTGCAACACCTGTCCAGGGGTATAACTCACGTGTTGCGACCGTGCAAAAACCTTTTTAAACCCCTCTTGAAAAACTCCATACTCATTTGGAAAACCTCAGCAGGGAGCTCGTTCCACAATTTAAGAGTCCTCGGAAGGAAACATCTCTGAAACCGAACTGTACGAAATCATTGCGGATTCCGAGTGTGAGGATGAACTGTGTGTTCTTTTGTTCCTGAAAATATGTGAATACTCGTATCAATCTTAGCCTCTGTCGCTCTGATAATGTAAAAGCTGTTCCAGGTAGATCTCGTAGTTCAATTAAGTTTGGTAAAATTGTATTTTATATCACAATGTAAGTACATTTATTTTCAAGCTAACCTTCTTTTCTTGTATTGGACACCATTTGCTATTTTCTTTCAAAAACATATCTAGTTAATACAGAATCGTCTCAGCGATAAATAATAATATACCTATTGATCTTGCTCTTTTTGATTCAACAGTTGTTTAAAAAAAATCTGTGAAATGACAGAATCTTTAAAACTACGAGTATATTACCTAAAATATATCGGTGTAACTAGAAGTATTGAACATTGTAAATCCTTTTTAGGGTTCCGTACCTCGAAAGGAAAAAACGGAACCGTTATAAGATCACTTTGTTGTCCATCTGTCTGTCGGTCAAGACCTTTTTTCTCAGGTATCAAGCTGTAATTTATATCAAATACTCAGGTGTCCTGTCCCTTGGAGCTGTGAAAAAATTCAAACTATATATATTTTTAATAAATATACCTACAGGTTTGTACGGAACCCTCGGTGCGCGAGTCCGACTCGCACTTGGCCGGTTTTTTCCTTTTATCCTTGCTACTATGACCGCGCTCGTGTCGGTACAGCAGGCGTGCTTGCGGGCGCGCCCAGCGGATCAGCTGCGGGTAGGCCCGGCGGATCAGACACACGCACTTCACACGCAACGCATCGTATTGTGTACTCATTAGGAGTACAGTGATCTTTTATGATATTAACTAGCTTTTGGCCTCGACTTTGTTCTACACTGTTAAGGGTTGATACATTCTCTTACGACTTATATCCCAAGTGGAGTGGGTAGTCAGAGACAAATTGACAGTTGCTGTCATGGAGGAAGCCTATTAAGACCCAAGGGGAAGGTGGAGAGCCTTTCGCTGTTATCCGGTCCGCTTTGGTTTTTTATCGGTATTTTCCATCATCAGAGAGTTAGTAGCAAAAAAAATAACAAAAATATGGTTTTGGTCGGATTTGAACTCGGGACCACAATGTTTCTGAGTTAGGGTTCTTATCCCCAAATAAAAGCTTGTCTATTTACAGAGTAAGCTCACTCCCTGCAGATTCCTGCAGGCACAGGCATTAAGTACACATTTTTGCACTCTAAGTCAAAGCCATAAGGTTCAAATATGAGTGGAATAAATAGTATAGCGCAGTGTTTGTTTAACAAATTAAAAAATGGTAATAGTTTTAACTAATTTAGTGGTGTTTGATTTCTACAGAAATAACTAACATCAATAGAGAAATACCTATATTTCGTTATTAAAACGCTGGAGAAGTTCTAGGAGGGATTTTTTTTAAACTATTTGATAGGAACTTAAAAGTCCCAGTAGATGACGCTATTTTTCTAACATTATGAATCGCGATGTGTGGTAATTCATGTTCAGATGACATTTATCCGCTTTTCATTAACGGGCTAAAAACTTAACAATCAAAAAGCCGTTATATTTTGAATTACTTATTGCCAAAACCCATCAAAGTGATAATAAACAAATAAAATATCTGGGAAAATTTACACCAAGATCATCTCGCCCCAAACTAAGCAGAGCCCGTACTACGGGCGTCAGAGACTGATTAACATACTTATATATTTCTAAATACATAGTTATATAGATAATAACACCCAGACACACAACAAACACAAATGTTCGTCACACAAAAGTGATTGAACCCACGACCTCCGGCGCTATAGGCAGGATTCCTGCCATTGTGCCAACAGGCCAGACAAAATAAATATATAATTCAATTAATTAATAATTCTACGTCAAAGATCATTTCAACCTAACAAATTCAAGTTCCTCTTTTTTGATTCTATTTTATCTTGCGTATGACATTCCTTTACATCTGCTATTGTGGGATGCCCCGGGTTGCACTGCATTGGTTTGCATTCAGGGCTTCACGCCCGTGGGCGCTGCTAATCCACCATCGACTGCGTATCGAGTTATACTACTGATGCCTCCACAGTTGTCGTTCTGTGGCGTCACAGCTTATAATCTGTTATTGATTAATCACGATTACAATAAATAAATATCTAGGACACTTCCACCAAGATCATCTGCCCCAGTCACAGGACAAACGCATTATTTTGTAATTGAATATTTTGTACTGGGAGGGGATCGAACCTACGACCTGCATGCACTAAGGGCAGGATCTCTGCCACTGCATAAACG
This sequence comes from Udea olivalis, assembly GCA_947369235.1. Classification (NCBI taxonomy): domain Eukaryota; kingdom Metazoa; phylum Arthropoda; class Insecta; order Lepidoptera; family Crambidae; genus Udea; species Udea olivalis. The sequence goes on from OX376355.1 coordinate 20,117,244, forward strand.
GTTTAGTAAAATGGTTGGATCCGAAAATATACCCCCAAATTGTAAAAAATTAAAACCCTTTTAACGAATGTTTTTCCGTACCATCCGGTAAACAGCTTCACATGTAAGACACGCTCAAATTTGAGCAGCGTATCAGAATTCGAGCAATAAAGATTACAATCATCTCTTATTTTAAAACACTTTCAAAATAACTGTTGGTACCTCAAGTTATTAGGTCGACGACATAATTTACGGATTTTGGCGTATAAAAACCCGTAAACTAAATAAAAAGTCAAAATTGGCTCCTGCCCTCTAGTGCTTTAGGAAAATACATTTCATGAAACCCAATTAAAGAAGATATGAGACAATATTCCCTTTCTTACTTCACAAGAACATTTTTTTGCGTTTTTTTTTAACTCTTTTGCCAGTACGATTGCCTCGAATGCTAGTGTTGAATTTAAATTGAATTTTAAATGCCGGTTATTTTGATATTTTACTCATTTTGTTTTACTTATGCCTTAATTTAGTTATTTAATAAATATTAGAATCCAAGTGTCTCAAAGCAATGGTAATGGCCAGTGAATCACTGATCAGATTTTATGGTCGAAAATTTTGGCGACCTGTAAAACTGGGGCTCAAAGATACTCGTACCTAAACAAAATTGATTATTTTCGTGATGAACAGTTGGTCGCTCGCTACCCTTTCTAAATTCCTTTTTTTTAAATAAAAATATCTTGATATTCTCGTCCATTAAATTATATTATATTATTTTGACGACACGATTGGAATAATGTGCTGTAGCACGGTTTCTCGCCTCGACTTCCGTAGTGTCCCGGGTTCGATTCCTGGTCGGGTCAATTCAGGAAACGACCTTTTCTGAATTGACTCGGGTTTGGGTGTGCTAGGAGACGCCCCTAGCTTATTTCCTTGTGTGGTACCTCGTAACACAGGGATATAATAATCCCTACTTCGAGACCATTACAAGAGGTGTGTTGTCTGGCGCATATTTATATTTATTTTTTTATATATGATTCGTAACGTGTGTAAAAGTACGTAAAAATCTTGAGGTTTGCAAAATCTGAAATCTGAAAACGTTAAATGCTTGCTCGCCTTTCAATTTCTCACGAAAGCATCTGTTCAGGTTTAGGCATGTAATCATAGACATACATAAAATAGATAACGCCGGTGTAAGTACCTCGTGTGTCAAAAAGGGTGTAGTGTTTCTCTTTTGACGCTGCTTCATTCAGTCCACGCTCAACCGTTATGGCAACGAATGTCATTTTTTTTTTATATCTAAAGAAAAGTAATTAGCCTGTTGTCTGTCCCACTGCTGGGCAAAAAAGACATCCATCATTAAAATCAAGTCATCGCTACAATTGATAGGTATTGCACGGTTTATCACTACGCTTTCTAAATGCGGGTTGGTCATCACAAAGCCGGCTAATTTCCGAAAAAAAAGAAATTGTGAATTCTTATCACTTTAAGGCTATCATTTCGCCATAATAAGCCTCAAAAATCTTTCTTAAAGTGCAAGGTTCTTCATTCAATCGGAGAACCATGCATCATCTATTTAGATATATAATTATGTCTGTATTATTGCACACAATGTAGCAAAGCGCTTAGAAACCTAGACCCGGGCTATCCACCTAATGATCGCCCGCCGGAATGCGAATAGTTAGGGAGTAAACTGTTGAGAAGCTTCTAGACACGTTGCGGGACATAGTTGGTAAACTATTTTGAAAAGCGATTTAACGCTTTTTACCACAATAAAATAAGTAGTTAAAATTCAATGACAAAGTTCCAGCTTTCAACCCCTTTATTGCAAGCAAAACATATCCTATTCCTTCAGGGTATTAATATTGAATCAAAAACCACCAGGCTTACCAGAGAATGAAATTAGCATTTATTAAAACCGCCATAATTAAATTACCCAAATCTATAAACTGATTTTTCTGACATGTTTCTAACCCAATGAGTTCTCAAGTCTAATAACAGTTCACTCGTCCCTTCCGGCCTCTCATCCCTAACCTGACATGTGTTAGTTTGTTGTATTGATGTTTGCTGAACCCTCAAGGTTCCTTCATCCATTTGTCTTGAGAAATCAATCAGGCCATGTATAGGCCTTGCCATCTAGGTAAAATGCAGGGAATTTAATATCACAAATATGGTGCAACTTTGAATCAACACACACGTAGTTATGTAGTTATTTTTTGTGAGTTTGCTTTCAAAAATATACCTTCTGCTTTCAATAGCGAATGCAGCAGTAAACTATTAAATTTCCGCGACATCTCACACCAAGGTCATAAAGTTACTTACCCCTGTCACAAGCAAAACTGGTATCAAGAGGGTTAGAGACTAATAAATTTACTGAAATATTTTCAAATAAATTACATACACGACATCTTAGTCCGGAACAGATACCAATGACCATCGCCTTTGTCATTGTGACTGTTTTCAGTAAGTACAGGATAGTATTCTTGTTCAGCCATTTCGTCTAAATTTAGTGTTTGACTGCTAAGCAACCAGACACAATAGAGGATTTGTTGAACTCGACAAGAAACAGTTCCATTTTTCAGTTCTAATATGATTAGCTGGGAGTTATGTCTATTAATCTGTTGCGTAAATAATGATGCAGTCCTCATTTCCCAAGATGCCTTCATTTCAACAGCGGTCGGTCTTGGGCCTGAATGTAGCACAGCTACCACGCCACTAGTGGATGGTGGGGGGTGGGAGGATAGGTAATTTGCCAGCTCTCGGCGGCTCATTACCACCTCATTAGGCCGAATGCAGCAGGGCTGCTTAATATAAATTATTAAGTTTATGAAAACTGATGATGGCCGCTTTTAACTTGCAGTGGGAACTTACATAACTTAAAAAAATATGTTTGCTAGGTTGAGGAGCTACTACATCATTAACCTTGCAATAATATCTTTTAGCAACCGCAACGATGATGGTTTTAAGCCTTTGTCTCATCGGGAAAATAAAAAACCGATAAGCCAGTCCAATCCTTAGCGATGTAAGCGTGATGCTCATGACAATGGCTTCGTGCTCATAGATAAAATGTTGACAGTGTAACAATAACGATACCAGTGCATCTGCTTGTACAATGATGAAGGAGAAAATGCATTTGCTAATAAACTAGCAAACATGCAACCAACCAACAATGTGTTTCAAATCCGCACTTCAATGAAAACAGTAAAAAATATTATCCAAAACTCATAGAATACGGTGCTGTAATAACCAAAAAATGGCTGAAAATCAATAGTGCCGTAACATTTAATGATTGTACTTAACAAGTGACATAATTCTTGGCCCAAAAACAATATAATTTCTAATGGATCCTGAAACACTGTCTGGGCAGTTACTTTTTTTTTGTTGATCCTTTGAACTTTAAAGGTATATTCTGAAGCACAAAAAAAGTTTGCCTCATAAATATTATTTGTGCCAGATACAAAAAAATTACAATGCGTGCAGAAAATTGTTTCCAAGTTATCGTTTTTATATATACTTAATTCAGATATTGTCCTCCCATGGGTAAATTATAAAAGGGTTAAAATAAAAAGATGAATTTTCATTTTAACAGTTCAACCCTGCGAGGGCTCTCCAGCGCGAAATAAACTCCGCAGAGACAAACTTTTTCTTTTTTCGATATTTCCTGGCTGATAGACTGAAATGAGATGCCTTCAAAGGGGTCTAGTGTAACGCGTAACTGATGGCCGTTGGACAGAAAGGTTCTTGAATGATAGCAGACGCAACCAGGAGAAGCCAACCTGTAATTTGGACGGATGAACACAAGAGAGGAAGGTGGTGTTTATGAACAGCAAGAAGCTCCGAACTCATGGATCGTGAGAAACGTAGATGATACAAAAACGGTAGTATAAAAAAAGAGGTCAGAGTTAAGGATAAAAAGGGTGCCTAGTAATCTCAGTATTTGGAGAGGACCATTTGGATTTGGGGTATGTCGTGTTGATATACAGACACGCTTCATCAGGAAACAGTAAAGATAAGATAAAGATACAACCTAAAAGAAAATAATTACAACAGTGCTTAAAAACAAATAAAAACTTAGACTAGTACAATTTAGGCGGCCTTATCGCTAGAAAGCGATCTCTATAATATCTATTATTTTATCTTTATAAAAATAATAAAAGTTACGTTCGCTTCTATGAACTCAAACTAAAATGCTTCGAAAGCAAAAGAGTTCGTTTGCGCAATCAGGGTGTCTTTGATTGACGAGCGATCCACCGCTGAACCAAACGATTCCATTCACTAAGTTTTAACCGAGTCACCGCTCGGATGATAACTCCAAGTGATAGATGCCTTAAACTTTCGGAAAAGGAAGTATATTGATGAAAGTAAAAAACATGCAATTGAATCAGTTTTCGTGGTCACATAAGCAGTCACTTAACAAACAACAGGTTGGGCCCCATAGCAGTCACCCGTGAATGCGAATTAAGGCTAGAACTCAAGCCAGAATCAAAAATTACGTCGTGGTCAAAGGCCTACTCCTCCTAGAAGCATTGGAATTACTATACTAAAATAATCTGCAGTAGTACATTAGAGGGAAACAGAAAATCGAAGAACATCGTTAAGGCCCTTGGCCTTAACGATTTTCTCTTGCGACAATTTTTTTAACTTTGTGTGATATTTTAACTTACTCGTATCAAACTGATGATTTCATTCAAACTGCTAAGCACACTTAATCGTGTAAAATATAAATAGTTTAAGATAACTATTGCATTTGAATTGCTTATTTTATTTGCGGTTTTCCTTTATAAAACCAACGTTGATTTTGGTAAATTAAAACTAATTTCTGTTGCTGACCGTACTTCAGAGCTTCGCGAAGGTTACAAAGTAATATATAGTTTTGTTTAGAACACAAAGGCTCGTGTCTAGAAATGGGTCAGACGTTTGCAGCGATTGTCAGCATTGTATTCAATGGACGATAAACTGAATTTTAAAAGTTTGAGTTAAGCTTTTTCTAATTCAGCGCAAACACAAACCGTATAGCTGTATGATATCACCGCCTTTAAATAGCTTAGAATACCTAGGTGTTCTAAATTTTAAATTCAATTTGTATCTCTCATCTGTAACTAAAAATTACCTACGTAATGATGTTAACATTTTAGGTGGCAAGGTATGTTTCTGTAATTGGTTTATGTTCAAGTCTTGTTATTGTCTATTTCAATGTGTATAAACACTATTGAATTAAAATAGTTAAATAAATTAAAACGTGTTGATCATGCCAATTTTAGTTATACGCTCATATATATTTTTTTTACAGAGTAGGCAGACCATTTTCATTAATAATGTATTTTTTAATAGTTTTGATGTAATGTATTCTAAAGAATACTTAATATTTTATTATTGCGTCGTGGCCTAGTGGTTCAGCACTCCAACTCGGATCGCGGCTCCTGTGGTCCCGTGTTCAAATCTGGCCAGAACCAAAATCTTTGTGTTCATTGTTCAATTTCATCGGAAAACATCGATAAAAAACTAAATCAACCCTCAGGAAGGCTCACCACCTGCCACGTTGGGTTCTTATAACAATGGTAAAAAGTGGGCTTCTGAGTGTTCCGGTCACCATGACGGCAACAGTCACTTGCCTCTGACTACCCCGTTTGGGATAAAGTCGTGATGGTAAGAATACTTTTTTGGAACAAAGCTGGGCCAACAATATCTACATGATTACTTCATATAGGTAATATTATATCGAAGAAAACCGCTCTGGAAAAGTACAGCTTTCATGGCTCATGCCCCGCCATCGTTACCGATAAAGTTATGAGTGTAAAAAGCTAAAATATTCCAATCTCCTCCAGAACAGACATGTTCAAGACGCCAATATCTTGTCACAAGTGCTCGCGCCATCTTGGCCGGTGACAGGTCAATCATGACCCTTGATACCCCTCCCACCCGCTATCGGCGATAAACGATGTAGTCTAAGATCCGAATTAGAAAACGACTTCACCCCTAACACACACTATCGCATCCCATATTCAACTTGACGCCTCCGCTTGAATATATTCACTATATTATAAGGAGGAAATTATGTTTGTTTGTATTGGATAGGCTCTAAAACTACTGGACCGATTTTGAAAATTATTTCACTAATATAAAGCTTTAAAATTCAGACTATATTTTCACGGGAAAGACAGTCTACGCGGGCGAACACGCTGACAGACAGCTTGTATTATTTGTTATTATAAAAATACACATTAAATTACATTGGTTTATGTTCAATTATTGGATTTTCACAATAAGATCGTCAAAAATAATAAAATAGAATAAACACGATCTTTGTAAACTGGGTTGGCAAGTGAAATCAGGTATATTAATGCTAGTTATTTCACTCAGAACTTCTAAACAGGTACCACTTTCGGGTACTTACTGGTCTGCCCCGGTTCACTATTATTGGTGTACCGTAATCAAAACTTTATAAATATTTGTTCAAACTGTATGATTCTGGTTACAATGGCAAGAAATCATTAGTGACTAACCTGCATTGTAAGCCACCTCTTTTCTTAAGAGAGTAACTAGTTTCTTGCCGGATCTTGTTAGTGAAATCAGAGTTTCGACGCCGGTGGTAGAGTCATATTATATTTAGGTTATTTTGTATTAAGATTAAATGACGATTCGAAAGAACTGTACCTCTAAGTGGTCTAGTTGAATGAAGTAATATTGAACTTTGAATTTCTGATTCGGATCTTCTACTACATATACCGGCGATAAACGATGCACTTTGCGATATTGAGGCGGACCAGCGATGTGCGTTTGTTACGCCGCGCGGTTACGGCCCTCGTGTGGGCACACTGGGAGGTTTTTAGAACGCCATTCGAATTGTCACTGTTAACTGAATCTTTCCATATTTGGTTAAGTGAATAGAGTTTTAAAGCATGCTTTTAATACCAAATAATAGAACAAGTAATTATCTGTTCAAAAAAAAACCTAATTACAAGTACAACCACCATTTCTCAACTGTTTCTGAACTTGTTTATGATATTGAGATGAAAAAAATTAGAAATAGTATCAGCTAAGTTTTCGAAAGTAATAAAAGTATACTGAAAGGCGCTTAATTGATATTTGCTAATTACCACGGATTTTTTTTTAACTTAGTGTCTAATGATTTCCATTTTTATCATTTAGGTTCTTCTTAGTAACTTCAAAGTTAAATTAAAATAATTAAATGTTTGATGTATCTTGTAGTTTAGAATTAAATTAGTGAATAGATGTTTTAATTTTTGTCATTAAAGTTTGAATTACGCAACGTTAAAATATTACCGAACAGATCCCAGTCTTCCAGAAATACATCTCAATTCAGAGAAAACGCACAGTTTTTAAAAAGCATTAAAACAGAGTTCTGCAATTGAATATTTATTAAAGCAAGCAAATCCTTGGGTCGTGTCTCCGCAACGATTACGTCTCTTCATCCCACTCTCGCCCATCTTGCGCATAGTTCATGTTCCCAGATTCAGTGCCGGATTAGCCCTAAAGCAAATTAAGTAAATGCCTAGGGTATCACGTCTTAGGGGGCACCAGAAACAGATGCTTAGGGCAAGCAATTGCTTAGAACGTCACGTCTTAGAGGGCACCAGAAACATGCTAGGGACAAGCAATTGCTTAGAGCATCACGTCATAGGGGGCACCAGAATCAGTTTGCTTAGGGCATCAAGTAGTCTTAACCCGGCACTGCCCAAATTGGCATTTGTGGTTTGTTATACTGCGATCACTTCGAACTTTACATGGGCACCTTAAACTGCTGACATAAGACCCATTTTGCAATGGTTTTGTAAATATTGACCTGTCTTCCTTTGTACTAGATGGGTCACCGAGTTGCGGCCAACCGTAATCTCTTTGAGCATAAAAACTTACTTAGTCGCATGTCAACGTCTTATAAACAAAGTGTTGCTTTTTGCGGCTTTTCTTATTTGGGACAGATACCATGCAACCTCCGTGGCCGAGTGGTTCCAGAGTTCGGCCCAAAAACCCGGAGGTTTCCGGAACATAGCCCGGGTTTGTGATCACCAACCCGCATTTGTGATGTGTGAGAAACTATGTATTTATAGTGTCATTTCTTCATTAAAAAGCTAGTTTATAAAATATCATCATATGTCTTTGTCTGTTACTACTTATTTAGTGCTTGCACTGAATTGAAGCACTGATCCAAAATTCAACTTTTAATGCCGTATTTTCATACTTTCATCCCACCTACAGTTGCGTCGTTATTCCTCGGTATTTGCTTGTGTTTGTTTGTGTAACGTCTGTGAGCGCGGATTACAATTAAAACACAATGTTTGCCGAGCGTCGCGTTTGCGAACGGAGGAAAACTCCACACGGCGTGGTGCTATAACAAAAACCGAAAATTAAAACAAAGTGGTCATTCATTTCACTATTAACAGTTTTTATTTAAAAAATAAATACTCATAATAATCAAATAACCAAGTCTTGTTTTACCATTCCCGTTCAGTTTAATTATTAGTAATATTTTCTTTGTAAAACAGACAAATATTAAGTCTGCCATTAGTATTTCTATTACTTAATTACATAAATAGTCACGTAAACAGTTTTTTCTTTATTAGAATAAACGGCCTTCGATTGAAATATTGATTTTCTTATGACGTAACTATTCAAGATATAACAATCATGCTTCTGTCTAAAAGGAATAATAAAATTGTGAGTTAGGTCAAATAATCAAAAGTAGGGAAACTTGATTGAAAAGTTAGCTACGTAACATCGGTATTTTTAAAAACCAGCTACCTATATTGTTCACCCTGCAGCCAGTGAGAATACAAGATATTTTCTTTTGTCTCAGATGTTTATCTTGAAATTTATTCTTATAAAATTGTTGAGTCATTGGCATATGTGCTTGCTTGAAGCTTTCGTCGCAGTCTCTTGGCTAAAATATCGCGTATTGACAATTAGGCTGCGTTTCGATTCTGAACCTTATTTTAGAGGAAAGACGGTTTCTAAATTTTACTTCTTTTTGAGGCCGTCTGTTGCGTTTCCTCGACTTCAATTGAGAAGTAATGTCACTTGACATGGTTACTGCTTCGTTCTTTTACTTAGAGCGATTGATCCTATCTTATGTTTGTACTCAGACCTCATTATTTCTATGAAATTGTCAAACAAGTGAATATCTGAACTCAACTCACTAGCCAAATCGGTTTTCCTGATTTAGAGTTGTATGTAGGGTCTATATGTATTGAGTAAAATTAATCAAATTAGTATTTTTAAGTCAGGTTTGAAGTTCAATTTAGCCTTAAATACCTATCTAAAAGTTACCCTTGATTATTACTGTTTAACTGCTACTAATTTCTTTGTTGTTGATAATCTGCAGTTACGTACGTATTTGATTGATAAACTAATTGATTGCCATAAACGAAGCAACGTTTCGTTTCACGCAGTAAATCAAACATTTTGTAACTTGGCAAAGAAGAACATTTTTACTGTTAAATGTAAAGTTAGATTAGCTCAGAGACTCGTACGTTTTATGACATTTTTGTGATTAAATGACGTGTGAAGTCACACAGTTACATTTCTTGTTCAGGATCCAATCACGGTACTTCTGTGCTCGTAAAATAGCACTTAAGGAAATAAGGTAGCCTACACACTGGATTAAATGGGGTCTGAATTGAAAAGGTATTTATGATTACGGGACCCCAACGATCCTTTGTGGTCGACGTGGTCGCTGTCCCATCCTTCTCTATTGTCAGCTTAAAAGGTAACAAATTTTACCTTATCTTTTTAATAAACTTGATAAGCGATTGCGTTGAGTATGCACAGAGGCGTTCACATAAACCAATGCAAAATGAGTCTTATGTCAGCAGCATAATGCAAGCCCTATGTAAAGGTTGATGTGAACGCCTTGGTACAGATCTTTAATATGAATAAAATTACTAGCTCAAACGGGTTATTCAGGCTAACGGCAGTCACCGTTGTTGCATAACAATGCTGTCCTTAATGTTACGTAATTAATTAAAAACTTTTCTATACTATTGCGAAAGGATATGTCCCACACCGTGAAACAGTTTTTAAGTATTCAGTTTGCTTAAAAAGCTATATTTGCTTGGTTGAAACAAGTTTTCCAAATAATAGAATTGCAACACACAACAAGAAATATCATGGGGGAAATGTGTCAACACAGATTACGCGGTGTCAATTTGACAAGACTACAACAGAAACATGGAGGTGATTTCCACTTAACCAGTTGTTACGAACAACCTTAAACAAAAGTCTATTCAAATTATAGCTACGATCACAAATTCTTGTCATTTAAATAACATAACATACGCTCGTCACTACCTAATATCCCAAAGGGGATAGTCGAGTTTACCCGTAAATATCGTTTTGTAACAACAGCGACGGTCTAGCATCTTTGTAGGATTATTGTATAGACATATTTCTACGGATCTTAACGACTTCGCCAATTAGCCCAAACGTTTGAAACAGATATTTCAAACCTGAAAGCTCATTGTCTAATAATAAATGTATAATTACAAGTAACAATGAATATCCGAGCTATCCCTGGAAATGATGTTGTTTATAATCAAAGAGTCTTTCATTTCCAGTTATACCTAATGAATAAGTGCTGTTAAGCTGCTGTTTCATAGTCAACATTTGGGGTAATGAAAGTAATTTAAAGTTTGAAGTGGATGGCGCCATAATGATTGATCATTATCTCGCTTTCCAAACTAACTTATTCTCCAAAATGCTAGTAAAAATGGGGCGTATTTTTGACGCAAACCCACGAGTTCCCAATACATTTTTTACGCGAACGATAATGTTAATTTAAAGTGGCAACTCGTGGTAGATTCGTCTACGCTTTTACGTTTGTAGCGAATCGTAGCACTCGTAGCACTCCTTGTGGTTCATAATGCTACCTCAAATTAAGCGACTATCCTGTTGGTGTAATGGTAGCGATCTGATTTTGAGAAATAGTTTCTAGAATTCGGAATATAGTTTTTTATTTAGAACAACCAACCAAACATTCACTCAATTCATCATTCAAAATCAATGCAATAGCATAGATACATAAGGGTACATTTTAATGCCATGTGTTAATTAAAGGCTCCTCGAAATACCTTATTGACGGGATATCTTAGAGTACTCCTCAGAAAGAAGTAGAATCTGCATATACATAAGGGTACATTTTAATGCCATGTGTTAATTAAAGGCTCCTCGAAATACCTTATTGACGGGATATCTTAGAGTACTCCTCAGAAAGAAGTAGAATCTGCATAAATGTATTTATGAAATGAAATGAAATTATTTATTTGCTTAAGAGACACGGTAAATATTGTTGGACATAATAATGTGTTATAGATAGGTACATACGTGCTCTGCCGAAATGTCAGTATGCAAAATTTTCTACTTTATACATATAGGTAATTACTTTATGACAGATAACAGATTCTATTTTAATGTTAGTATAAAAATTATCATTAAATTAGTATTATATATATTAAACAATGTCAGGCAAAAACATAGAAAATTTAAATTATTAAATAAATAAGTAGGTACATTGGAATGTTCAGAATATAATGATTACTTCGCCTACGTGTTTGTGTCAAAATATTCTTTTAGGCTATAAAAACGTTTTTAAATGAGCCATCTTCTTAGCTTACGTAAAAACAAAGGTGTGGGCAACTGTCTGATTTCTAAGGAATTCTGTTATATACACGGATGGGCATTATGGAGCAGTTGTTTCCGTGAAGCGTACTATTATGTTTAATTATATTTTATAAAAAAAATATACCTGGGCCCCTTACACCAATACCATCCGACCTCAAAATAAGCAGAGCAGAGGCACCAAACATACTTACATATTTTTAAATGCATTCTTAAACAGTAGATAATAACACTAAGACCCAGTTTATGTTTCGTAAATTTTCATTTATTTGACTGGCCTGTTGGCGCAATGGCAGCAATCCCGCCTTCAGCGCCGGAGGTCGTGGGTTCGATGACAGACATTTATGTGACGAACATTTGTGTTTTTTGTGTGTCTGGATGCTATTATCTATTTAAGTGTGAATTAAGAAAATATTTAAGTATGTTTATCAGTTTCTGACCCCTATAGTACAAGCTATGCTTACCACAGTCAGATGATCTAGATGTAAATTGTCCCAGATTTTATTTATTTAATTTATAACAGGAATCTTTGGCCTTCGGCGCCAAAGGCATTATCTTCAAAATTGTTCCATCAGGCCAGTCTCATAGTAAATTTGATTTTTCATTGTTGTTAAACCACGATTATTACAATTAACATTCTTTTATCTTTCAAATAAAATAGTTTGTTCCATTATTTCCGGTAGTTATAGCTGAGTGCTGGGCGCCATTACTTGGATGTGTAGCGTGGGTAATTGCGTCTGTCTGTGATGTAGGATCGATCGTCGTCCACCATTACCTATTCATAATGAGACATTACTGCAAGTACGCGTGCATTTCACTTTTCACTGTTTTGCTTCTTCCGTGAAGGTTTGTAGTTTTATTAGACTTTTGTTTAAAAACCCGCGCTAAGCATGCCGACCGCACTTTTGGTAAGATTCCATGTCAATTGTGTTTGTAACCCAACTTGGCGTCATTGCGTCTGTTTTCAGTTTATTCAGAGTTCCGGACCAGACAAGCCAGTACTTGACACTGACAGTGAAAAGCAAAACTTTTTGTGGATGATTGAGTGCTAAACAAGTCTGTACTTTAAACTAATATTACTCTTATAAAGAGCAAAGGTTTGTTTGCTTGTATTGAATAGGCTCCGAAACTACTAGACCGATTTTAAAAATTCATTGACCACTACGAGTATAAAGCTTGAAGACACGATTAGCGCAGTGCGCTGTAGCACGGTTTCTCGCCTTGATTTCCGTAGTGTCCCGGGTTCAATTCCCGGTCGGGTCAATTCAGGAATGGATCTTTTCTGAATTGACTCTGGTCTGGGTGTGCTGGGAGACGCCCCTGGCTTATTTTCCTCGTAACACAGGGATATTAATCTCTACTTCGAGATCATAACAAGAGGTGTGTTGTCTGGCGCATTTTAGATTATATTATTTAAAGTTAGTTACATTATCAGTGAATGACATGGGCTATATTTTTTTTAGGCTATTTTTGACGGGAAAGACAGTCACGCGGGCTAAGCCGCTGAGGGACAGCTATTTATGAACAAAACGATGACTCTGTGACATCTGCTAAACATACTCCGAGAACCACATAAAGATTGGCTAAGTAATTGAAAGTTCCTATACTTAATAAATGAACTCACCTTGAGAAGTCACGAGGAAAATGAGCAGAACACATTTCAACATGTTCACAGTTCACACTTATTGTTCACTTTCCACAAAAATGTTGTACAAATGGATTGTTCACTAGAACAGATTAAAATAAGCGAAGCTGTTCATCTATGTACGCAACGTTATTTAATTTGATTTCTAACTTCCTGTAATTCTCTGATATGTCTTCAGCGAGCAAGCGATATTCAAACCGTGTACGTCAATGGGGTCTGCCGAGAGTATTAGTTTTACTATCTATTAAAACCACTTAAAGAAACATAACTTTGAAAAGACAGTTCCATTATACAAGTATTTGTAAGTTTGTTGATGACTGTTATTTGTTTGAAATAAGAAAAAAACTGAGCTAACTTGAGTGGAAACATCGGCACAGCATATCAAATGCCTATAATTACGTCATTGTCTAATAAAAGCTGCATAATGGCTTTCAGCTTTCGAAAGTTGTGATTGAATTAATTTTAAACCGCATAACACCGGACGCTGTTATCTGATATCGGCACCGCTACTCAAACAAAACTCCCAAGTTATAGAGCCGTTTTAAAGCCTAAATATATTCAAAGTTTTAACGAAATATCTACACAAACTCGATGTATATCTGTTTGTTTAGTCAGGTGTTGCATAATCGAACGGTGCATTGGCAACGGTCTCGAAATTGACCAGTGTTCATTGTAAACCAGGTTTAACATTATTCATGATGCCCAGTATCGCAGGACGGTTTGAAAATGCCCAATATGAGAGGAATAATTTTTATTAATTTAGGTAATTAGTAGGTAATAATGTTTAATTGCCCTTAATCTGTTCTGGCTTTAGGTTTAAGGATAAGGAAGAGGCCTTAAATTGTTACATCTAATACCCAATCGCAATTTATTTGTCTAATAAATGGTATACTATTCAAACTTTCGAATTTATCGTTCGATGTAGACTTAACTTGTTTTTAATTGAATGAATGCTTATTATTACGATTGAAGTAACCATTAGAAGATAACTAAACCTCTAGCGATTTATATTCAATATCCAATTAACTGTGTGGCCCCTTTACATTTTCCCATAAACTACGACCAGATATCAGTGAATATATACTGCAAAAAAATATGCTTTTAATATACATATGAACACATCGGATTTTTTACTGGTTTGCACACTATTTATTTAAACTTTTTCTTAGTAAATCACAATCGAAATAATGAACGTTACCACTGTAGCCACACTAAGTATTATACTGCAGATTTTCGTGGTTTTACCATTTTATGTTCGTTAATGTTATTTATTGACACAGATGTTTTCTGTAAGTCGAAATGTTACTAACCTAAATATTTGTTAGCATTCCACATCTTAAGCCATTTTACACACTGAAACCGCGGTGAAATAAAGATAATGTAACATTATACTTAGGTTAGATTTAATGAATTTAATCTCAATAAAGATTACAAAAAAAATCCACTTACATGAGAACAAGATTATCATAAAGTTAATTTAATTTAAGTCACCATCAAAAGTCCCTTTCTTAGCTTTGCAGACTAGATTTACACCTCAGAGTGAGGGTATTGTAGTGTTGAACAATAATTGTATAAAGCACGAATTGATTTCTATATGACAGCATCAAGAAATGAACATTTAATTCACCGTTCAATACAGATATCAATTTAACATTAAAATTTATTGAATAACATTTTTTTTTTTTATAATATTTCTAAATAATTAATAGCCTAGAACACATCAATCTCTACAGCATCACGCGCAAAGTGAGTGGTTCTGAATAATGTAATTGAACAATGCAGACTTGAAACCAGTCAAAGCTCTTATATGTAAAAGTACTTTGTTATATAGGTTACACTTAGTTTCAATACATAATGAAGTAGATAACACTTAGAAAAAAACGTAAAGAAAAAAAATACAGCCAACTACATCAGGGGCCCTAGCCAAGAGCAACCCACTGCTTTCGTGTTGACATGTCAAGTGTGAAAAATGTACGGGATTGACATTAGCACTCGTCTAATCAAGATGACATTTGATGTCAGTTCCATTCATTTTTTTAATTTGACATGTCGAAACGAAAAGAGCGTGTTGCTCTAGACTAGCCCCCCAGGGGCCCAACACGCTACTTTCGTTTTGACATGTCAAATTTAAAATGACATTCCTGCTTATTTTTCAATTAGACACGTCGAAACGCTGTGTTGCTCCTGGCTAGCCCTCTAGATAGATACTGTAAAATTTGGGCAATCTTATCGCAACAAGCTAATTTCTATCAGACGACATCGGCATTTTATAGTAAAGAAATCCTTTCCGTGGGTGAATGTTTGTTTGTCTTAGCTGAAAACTGAACCCACGAATTGCAAGGATAAAATGTTATCCTGAAATCGTCGGTCTACGTTAATTTTAGAAGTCTGATTACGAACTTATAAGTTTTAATTAAAATCTCACCAATTTTAAGATATTATCTCTGTACTGGGAACTGACTTCTCGTGTGTGCAATATTAGTTTTCTTTGATTTATTGAAGTTCGGTAGACGGTCACCTTGCTGCATTGATGAATGTGTCTTACCAGAATTAATCTTTTAATGAAGGTGATGAACGAAATATACACATGGTAAAAATACACACATCAAAAGTGTCTAGGGATCAAGCATTTTTATGCGGATTTCTTGAGATTGAGATGTGGCTTTGTAATAAATTTATGATTTTATAAATTTATATGGATCCTTTTTGGTGCATTTCATAATTTGAAACAGGAACTGTCAATCAAATTCGAGTAAAAGATGAAAATCATTTTGAGTATGCCAAACCGATGTTCTTGTGTTGTTAGTGTTCGCGGTAGAAACACGGATTATTAATTGTTTAAGTTACCCAATAAAATTTTAAAGAAAACTGTTATTTCAGTCTTTTTTTCGAACTTTAATGTTAGTGGTTCAAATGTCAAAAATCCCTTTATTAGGAAAATGGGAAATTTCTTTATTAATGCAAATGTGACTAGGTTTATCGTTACTGTAGACAAACGAAAACACTTTATTTGATGAATCCTTAAAGAAAATTTTAATTAGTATTAATCAGGAGAAAAGTTATTGCAAAAATATATGTTGATCCCTAGACACTTTTGATGTGTGTATTACAAACCGTCAAATAACTACAAATAAGGTGGTATAGAAGGCTAGTGTTTCAAGCCACCCTGAGAACACAAGTTACGCATGCGGCGCGGCGCCCCGGACAGATGGTCCGCTTCGAACAAACCGCCATTTTGATCACGCACACACAGACACAGTGACTTTACAGGCGATACCGGGAGAATAGGTAACGCGACTAGTCGCACTGTCACGAGTGTTTTTGTTTTAGTCGAAATTGGTGCAATTTTTTACATGATGTATTTTGCTTTTGGCGGGTTCTGTCAAATTGGGCTTCTACCTACCTATACTTCATTCATTAAGCATTAGACAGGAGTAAAAAAAGGTTCTTTTCAACCGACTTCAAAAAAAGAAGGAGGTTCTCAATTCGACTGTATGTTTTTTTTTATTTTTTTTTATTTTTTTATGTTTGTTACCTCATAACTTTCGACTGGGTGAACTGATTTTGATCATTCTTCTTTTATTTGAAATCTGGTGCTTCTCGAATGGTCCCATTTTGATTTGGTCTAGTTCGGACAGTAGCATCCATGAGAAAACCATATAAGCCTTAAAATCTAGATAGACAAAATGCGCGACAAATGGACGAATAACTCAATATTACGCTGACCGATTTTAATGCTACTTTTTTTATTGGAAAGGATATAAGGGTAGTTGGATGAGAGTTTGGTTAGGTTCTGATTATGGGATCCATGAAAAAGTAACGGAACTCTTCAATTCTTAGGAGCAATTGGACGATACTTTTTCGATGTATAAAAGAAATAAGAACTATTCACTGAAAATCAAGAAATAAACAATAATTTTAAAAATAAAAAAACCAACTTCAAAAAGACTATTCTAAAACAAAGCACTAAAAGTAAACAAATAATTGCGTATTCTTATAAAACTTCTACGATAATATAATGTAGGTACAATTATTGTTATTGTTGGAGTCGGTGTCAGCCGATGTAGATTTGTAACTACATACGTAAACGTAATATGTAAGAAATAGGTATATTGCTAGGTATATTGTAGTGTTTCCTTGACTGACACAGACTTCCTTACTTATTAGTGCTTTGTTTTAGGATAGTTTTTTTTGAAGTTGGTTTTTTTTTTGTTAAGATTTTTGTTTTTGGGGTACACTTTCTGGTAAAAGTACAATAAACATTATTACTGTTAAGATTATCCCGAATTTATTAAAAATCTACTGATTTAGCAGCGGTCACACACACTTAATAGTTCTCATTTAAAGTAAAGTAACATCAGAATTTATGAGGCTTTTGCTTATAGAAATTATTTTGTCTTGCACCAAACTATATTGTCGATATAAAAACCCAAAAGAAGCAGGGGTTTTTATCCGAACACATTTTAACTGTCACTATAAATGTTACATAATCCCTTCATACGTTGTGGCGAAAGGGCTTTTACATTTTGCCAGGTTATACTCAGGTATGTCATCGTCATAGCTACGTCAAATGCAAATTGACATTATTTTTAGCACCCCTGTTTGTTATTCCTAATGTTATAATGTTTTTTTATCTATTAATTCGTACACAAAAAATACATTACAAGGGACAGCATTAGAGAAAGCAGGAGTACAGGTCAGCATAACTCTAAAAAGAGATTTCTTTCAGCAGACTAAGTTACAGGATACAACAACAAGTGTGAGAAAAGAAGACAGACACAGACAGACAGAGATGTGCACACGACTAAAAAGAAATGAAAGTGAAAAAAAAACACTACAAAGCTTTTCAGTAATTAATGAAGTATACTTCATTTTAAATCCAGAGCGAATATAGTAGCAACCCTAGGCGGTCAGGCAAGTTTAGGTAATTATACTGGAAAAAGGCGAAAGCGGCCTTTCTGTAAACTCTTTATTTCGTGCTGTGGCCTTTGACTTGGTTTAAATGCAAACCCTTGAATATTATTGTTTTTTTAACATTGTGTATGTGTCCATTACGATGTGTAGAATTAACTGTGAAATTACCGTGAAAATTACATCCTGTATACCATTACCGTGTATATAGTAATTAACTGTAGAATTATCGTTGAAAGCATTAATTGTGTACGCAATAGACATGGATACCTAAATATGCAGTGAGGTCGGCAAAATAATACTGTTTGGCTTGTTACGTAACAGGGTTTCAATCACAGACATACGTGGAAATAGATGACGCGCATGTATGTTATTCGCGTGTCAAAAGCAAGTGCTCTTTAATCAACGCTGCTTTATTTAGTTTGCGCGCTACCGTGATGGTAACTTATGTCGTAGCCAATAAGATTTAGAAAAGGGGCAGTTTGGTTAAGATTTCCTGTGGGATCAATCATTTAGTCGTGACTGCATTATTCATGTTTGTTCAGAATCTACAACGATACAGAGGTACTCGTAAGTGAATGTTGCCGGCATGGTGAACGGAACACTTAGAAGTCCACCTTTCATCAATGGTATTAGAACCCAACGTGGTAGGTGGTGAGCCTTGCGCCGTTATCCGGGCTGATTTAGTTTTTTATTGATGCTTTCCTTCACGGGTAAGTTAGTCGAAAAACAATGACCACAAAGATAAAATAGCAATCATTTTGGAGAAATTACTATTAGAAGCTTCCTTAACGACATTCTAAGCGTTTTCAGAGGCAATGAAAGTTCGCAGGTGAATTATATATTGTCTTCGATCGCGTCCTGTCCTTGCAGACTATGAGTATATGAAGACACAGAGCAAGCCATGTTCGTCACAGTAATGTTTGTCTTCGGAGAAGATCGAAATCACGTCCTGTAAAGCGTAGCAGGATCATTAACTATCTAGCCTTTATCAGTACAAAAAAAAATTGACCAAGTGAATTTTTATTTTTACCAGACAATGCACACAAAGATAGAAACTAGGAAAACGTGACCTGATCCTAATCAATTCTAATAAAAACGGGTGTTTGCAACGAAACAAAACTACGGTAAATTGTTTTACCTATTTTCTCGACGTTTCGGGGACAATTGCATGTCACAATTTACCGTAGTTTTGTTTCGTTACAAAAACCCGTTTTTATTAGAATTAGTTAAAATGAAAAGATAGAAACTAGAAAAATTCGACCTGATCCTAGGCACTCAAGCGGGATTCGAACCCGCGACCTTCCACAATCCGGGTGGCTGCTCTTCCAATAGTTAAAATGCAACAAGAAAGTTTAAAACTGATCCTAATCAATTTCATTGGTTTAATTTTATCTTTTATTTTCATCAGCATATTGCTAATAGATTGGAGTTAGAGCCCTATTTTACCGTACCCAATAAATGTTTTTTCTTTAAATGTGTTTTGAGACAAATTGATTTCACCTGAACTGACATTTTTTTCTTTCTGTTACAGGTAAGTCTGCATTTTTCTCAGCCACTGCCATCACTGTAGTGCAGTTTTGCAAGTATCTTTGCATATATTTATATCTCGTCTACATACAGGATGATTATTTATGCTGAAAGGAAAGTGATGACTCAGTCCCAGTCGGTGATATTAGTACTATCAAAGAGAAAATAACATATTTTTGAATGAACTGTTAAGGTTTGCATACAAAAAATATGTATTTCTGGCCGATATTGACTGAATCTAACTTACGAGTATCAAAAAAACTGCATCACCATTCGAGTATTCTATATTGTATCACCCGGTTAAAACCGCCCAATACCATCACTAGCAGGTTATTAATACATAGATACCATTAGGCAAATCAGGTCGTCGAATTAGAATATACAACACTATAGACACTTACGCCCTTTAAACACATTAGTTCTAACCCTATTACATAGCGGCTTTAGTACTTACGCCAAACAGACCGCAAAATCTTAGGCGCCATAACTGTTACGTTTCAATACACTCAGCAATAGACTGTTATTATCCCACTACTTAGGAACTTACCCGTAATCCCTTCTAAAACCGCTAAGTCCCGAGGCACCTGTTACTTGAAATGGATCCGTTTAACCGTTCACGGAGGCGCGACAATCGATTTAATTAAATCCCTGAAATCCCGTAGCGCACTAATTTAAACTTTCTTACTAAGTTAGGTAAAGTAAAAAATATCTTTATTCATGTAGACTTATAAAAAGTACAATCTCGTCTCGTGTTAGTATGGGTTTCGACCGGGTTGCGGGACCATAGATCCCGTATTTGCCTTGAGAACGCTCATGGAGGGATACAGACTGAAGAATATACCTCTGCATCTCCTTTTCTTAGACATTCAGAAGGCCTTCGACTGTGTCCCTCGTGAGATGATCGGCTAGGCGCTGCGGTCCAGGGCCGTTCCCGAGGTCTTTATTGACATAATCCAGAGCATGCACCACGATTCCAGTTCCATAGTTAGGACTGCGGTTGGTGACATGCTTCCCTTCCCTATAACCGTTGGAGTAGACCAAGGCTTCGTGCTTAGCCCGTTTCTGTTCAGCGTAATATTAGACGTTAAACAGCATCCGAGAACACCACGAGCAGCCACCCTGGTTGCTCATGTATGCTGATAATATTGCGCTTGCAGATTCGGACAGGGGACGGCTGGTACAACGGGTGAATAAGTGGAGGATTTCACTTGAAAACGGCGGTCTGAAACTTAATGTGGCGAAGACGGAGTACATGGCCTGCAACACCACAGATACCCAGTCCGTCCACATAGGCGATGACGTGGTCGAGCGCACGGACCGTGTCAAATGTCTGGGATCTGTGTTAGGCGCGTCCGGGGACATCGACAACGACGTCAGAGCCCGAATTTCCGCAGCTTGGGCGAAATGGCGTGCTGGTGTCATTTGTGACCCCAAAATGCCGATCAAGCTGAAGAGGCAGGTCTATAAAACCATCATTAGGCCTGTCCTTTGATATGGCAGTAAAACAAGGCCGTTACTAGAGCGACACAAGCAGGAGCTGCGCGTCACGGAAATTAAGATGCTGCGGTGGATGTGTGGAGTCTCCCGCAAAGATCGCGTGCAGAACACCGACATCCACGGCACCCTTCGTGTTCTCACGAACACCATCGCAGACAAGCTGCAGGAGTGCCGTGCCGCCTACGTTGGTATGGTCATGTCTCACAGAGATCGGCAAACTACGTGGGCAACAAATGTCTGGCCAAGCCGCCCTCGCCAGGTACTGGTAGAAGAGGTCGACCCAAGAAGCGCTGGCTCAACGATGTCAAGGGTGACAGGCGTGCTAACAAACTCACTACTGAGGATGCACACGACCGCGCGAATTGGGCCAAGAAAATAAGAAAGGCGGACCCAAGGACCCTACACACCAGTGTGAGTTCACAACCGGTATATACCGCACGGATGATGATGATGATGATGATGATGACTTATAAAAAGAACTTATGACAAGTCAAATAAAAAAATAGCAAAAATATACTAAATAAAAATAAACATAAATCTAGTACAATAATGTCTTTAGGATGATGTTGGGACTGCCGCGTTTTTGCAGTGCTTCTGGGATGTTCGCGGTGTATGATCAAACTGATCGCTTTGAAGCCATTTTACTTAAAAAAAACCACTCTCTAATCAATAGAGTAAGGAACAGTCCCAATAGCATTCTGAAGACATTGGCGGATAGGTTCACATCGCCGCTATGGAGACGCCTCGTCCGGAGAGTGATCCTCACGGGTATTTATCCTCTCCCTTGATGGTCATTCTTGGTTCATGTGAGGCCTAACTACGTGTTTACTTTACTGGGTTACTTTACTAACACAAATATGGATCTTTGGTCTGAAATAAATATATATTATTATTAAAATAATACTATGATAGAATATATCATAAATAAACATAATGTGACTCTATCACCGTACTTAGTCCCTTAGTACTCTCTTATCGACTGGCCTGTTGGCGCCAATCCTGCCTCTAGCGCCGAAGGTCCTGGGTTCGATCCCCAACCCATGACAAACATTTATGTGACGAACATTTCTGTTTGTTGTGTGTTTGGGTATATAATTAAGTATGTATTTGGAAATATTTAAGTATGTTTATCAGTCTCTGACGCCCATACTACTACCAGATATTTATTATTATTATTGTTTCTCTTATGAGACTCGAAGTTTTAAAAAGGACTTCGGTTTATATGCTATTCACAGGCCGGGGCCAAGTGAATAGCATTTCTAATCCTCCTATTATTCTTATTCATACAACGTGCGTCGGTGGCAAGCAAGCAGTATTTTCTACCATGAGTTTGACTGAATGGTATAAACTACGACAGTTAAGTGAAGCAACTTGAATGCTATTTTAGTTTCATCATTCACTTGAGGGGCTATACCGAAATCCCATACAATAAGGTCACTACAGACATTACCTAGGTACTGGAAGATCAGCTGGTGGTAGCCTGTTATCGCAGAATATGGACTCTTGAACTACTAGAGGTAGGTATCATTGCGTTTTGCTAACCCTGTATAAACCTTTACAAACCCCTCTTGAAGAACTCCAAGCAATAGCTAGTAAATTGAGAAAGGCTCGGCAGCTCATGCCTTTGGAAAGACACGATTGGCGTAATGCGCTGTAGCACGGTTTCTCGTCTCGACTTCCCTAGTATCCCGGGGTCGATTCCCGGTCGGGTCAATTCAGGAAAAGATATTCTCTGAACTGACTCGGGTCTCAGTGTGCTAGCAGACACCCCTGGCTATTTCCTTGTGTGGTACCTCGTAACACAGGGATATTAATCCCTATTTCGAGACCATTACAAGAGGTGTGTTTGTCTGGCGCATATTTATATATTTATAAATGTCGTCAAATATCATTGAGACAAGGTCTGTGTAGCTAGTTTTCAAAAAAAATAACGAAACGCGAAGCAGTGGGCTTCAAGGTTGGAAAAGTTTCACTTTGTATAAGGGTCATAGGGTATATTTTTGAGGCAGCTAAATTTGTCAAACAAAATATGAACTACTTCAAACAAGCCAAAGATCTATACACGAAATACTAGAAATAGGAATAGATTGGTTTCTGAAATTATTCCCAGAAGTGAGCGGTTTTGGAAAAATTGTCATTGGATGTGTATGACAATTTATAACAAAATACCAAAATTCATAAAAGATCTACCCACAAGTAATTTTAAAAGCGCCTTATACAGGTGGCTTAGTGAAAAGGCATTCTACACAACACGGGAATTTCTAAATTCGCAAAGTGACGCATGACTGTAGGTAATTTTGACTTTTAGACTTTTTGGAGATGTTAATTTGAATAACTGTTGACATGTGCTTATTATTAATGTTATTTGAATTATTATTATGTTTTTATTTTTATTTTATTTTTAAATCGATTCTGACATCTTGTAAATTCAATCCATTATTTTTTTACAAAATTTGCATGCTGTTAATAACGGCTGAGTAAGCAGAACATCCTAAAAATATGTCATCTTCAGTGTACCTTATTCATAAGCAGATAATAAATTTCATTTTATAAACTCTTGCTAATTATAAATTTCGATGACGTCGAAAATGTTGAATTGCTGTATGTAGTTTAGAATATGAAGTGCACAAACTCCTCTTCAGTCGCCTAATGATGCTTGTGGAGATCAAAATGCAAGGATATTAAGATAATTATAAGTAATACTACTGAAAGTGCTTTATAACGTGGGGTAATACAGACACAGGCAAGCAAATGTACCCTACTTTATACATTATAAAATATATTTACCTCCTGCTGAATAAACTTATGCGGATAAGTTCAGCAGAGGAATCTATTGTGGCTGTTGTCGGTCTGAATCCACCTCTGCAATGGTCAATTTGTCGAATAGAACTCAGTGCGATAGGCTGGTAAACCAAGTACTCAGACGTATGTTACTTTTTTTATTTCCTTTCCTGTATGCAATAAATATAAAAATTATTAATAATATTATAGTAACAAGCCTTAGGGCACCTCAAAGACACGGACTTCAAAAACATGAACGATACTGCAACTTCGAGTGGGATTTGAACGCACATGTTCGATTACTTAGACAGTCGATCTTGGCCATGAGATCTACTTATCGACGCGTGGTAATCGTAATTGATTTGCTATCGAGTCGATTGGAGTGGCACTTGGGTATCCAACCGACGACCTGGCAGGATAAGCGCGGTCCCGAGTGAAGACGCCAGGACCCAAGCGGCTATGAGAAGATTATCGTAACCCGCTAAGCTTAAGGCGAATACAATTTCAAAGTCAAATAGATTTAGGTTTTCCATTAATCATAATAATTCAGCGCTTTATGCACGCGGTAAAGATAATAAAGATTTATAAACAATTTGCACAAATAAAACACAGCAGAAGCATCTTAGACAAACTTTTGATACAGGAAATTTTCGAGGCATAAAAAAGGGTAGTAAGATAGGAACATAATATATTTGTTTTATATTTAATACTTCAAATAATGACTTTAAAATAAAATAAATGAAATATTATTATCATTGTCAAGTCCAACCATTGTACTTTCAACTTTGTGAAAGCGAATGAATACCGGCTGATTGTTATTTTTTGCTGTACTTAAGTAATTAACTTTTAGCTTTTCATACCTAACAAAACCTAAAAATAAATGTTTAAATATTTACGTCTCAATCTTTCACTTCATAGTATGTACAGCACCTACTGAGTGCCAATGCCATATTAATTTGATTAGTATTAAAATACTGTGAATACTCTACAGCTTTCAGACCGTACCAAGTCGAAGTCTGATTCAAATAAAACCGCTTGCTCGAAATTCATTATGAAAAAAGTTAGTTAATTTGTACCACGTGGCACCAAACTTCATGAAGTAAAGACTGCCCCGACTGGTTATGAATTTTAACGAGGACAAAACATTTTTTTTAAAACTAAGTATTTTATTGGGTTTTGATACAGATATTCAATATTTGCTATCTTCCTATTCTGTAGTGGGCCCACAAAATATGAAAACGAGAAAAAAGGAAGGAAAAACTTCCTTTCACAGATAATTCGTGATGTCGTAATCATTAAATTTTCAGATGTTTTATTGTAAGAGTTAATAGGTACCTAGTATGTATGTACTGACTAACAATTTTTGTTTTTGAATTGTTTAAATGAATTCTTTTTATTATATTCTTTTATGGTTGGTTTTTTCTCTTTGTTTTATATTCTCTTAGGTTTATTTGTATCAAAATGACACACTGCTTGTACTTTACTAACGCCTGTTGTAAACCCAAAACAAGTTTAAAAGAGTAACTGCTGAGTTTCTCGCCGGGTCTTCTCAGTAAGAAACAACTCCGACGCGGTGGTAGAGTCGCATTATGTCTGTATACTGTTTATTTACATATCCATATTATTATGGTATTTATGTCTATTATTTAGTATATTTTGCTGTAAATTTGACGATTTGAAAGTACTGATACAGTCTATTTGAATAAAGTTATTTGAGTTTGAGTTTGAGTTTAAATGATCTCATCACACAAATTTCAATTCTTAACACAGCAATTTACACGGTTGGCGTGGTGCGCCAATCGTGTAAATAGCTGTGTTAATGCTGTGTCAAATGGCTGATGGTTTCTCGGCTTGATTTCCGTACTGTCCCGGGTTCGATTACCGGTCGGGACAATTCAGGAAACGATCTTTTCTAAATCGGCTCAGGTCTGGGTGTGCTGGGAGACGCCCCTGGCTTAATCACAAGGATATTTATCCATACTTCGAGACCATGACAAGTGGAGTGTTGTCTCGCATTTTACTATATCCTATTCTACGAGTATTTCAATGAAACTGTGAACACTTTCACTCTACGAGCTTAACTAAATTGTAGAGTACTTAAAATCAATACGGAGTGATGAAGATTTCACGCGAACGAAGTCACTGGCAACCGCTAATGAAAAAACACCGTCTAAATTAACAAAGGGCAAATAAGAGTCCTTAAAAATGGATTGATAAGGATCAGAATAACGAGGCGTTTAGCATAATCCCGGGATTAGGGAGACGCAGCCACGATTAATTCTGGACCGACACCTGCCCGCCGCCTGGTGGCTGGATGGGAAAACAATTAGTGCCAGTAAGTTAGAAGCGATTTGAGCTAGGAAGTTAAGTATACGTTAGAATAAAGGCTCACGATGCTGCTCTTAGTTACTGTTATTTAGATAATATTATTTTTGACCGTTAGCGTATTCTAGAGTGAAAACCTCGTATCGGCAAACGAATGTAGGACG
The DNA here is from genome assembly GCA_947369235.1 of Udea olivalis. Taxonomy (NCBI): domain Eukaryota; kingdom Metazoa; phylum Arthropoda; class Insecta; order Lepidoptera; family Crambidae; genus Udea; species Udea olivalis. The sequence continues at coordinate 20,143,701 of OX376355.1, forward strand.
CCCTCCGGCCAGGTGGATCGATGACTTGCGAAAGGCTGCTGGCAATAATTGAATGCGTCAAGCTGAGGATAGGGCGCGATGGCGCGTATTGTTGGAAGCCTGTGTCCAGCAGTGGACTATGATAGGCCGATGATGATGATGATACTTGGTTGATCGATGGTGGTATAACCATCCAAAATACCGCAACAAGACGTGTCGGACATATAGTTACCAGGCGAGACTTAGGCCAAACGTAAACCCATAAAAAAGTGTGGCGAGCCTCATGAAATTCCCTCAATGCTGAGTTATTGACGGCACGATTGGCGTAGTGTGCTGTGGCACGGTTTCTCGCCTCGATTTCCGTAGTGTCCCGGGTTCGATTCCCGGTTGGGTCAATTCAGGAAACGATCTTTTCTGAATTGACTCGGGTCTGGGTGTGCTGGGAGACGCCCCTAGCTTATTTCCTTGACGGGGAACCTCGTAACACAGGGATCTAATAATCCCTACTTCGAGACCATTACAAGAGGTGTGTTGTCTGGCGCATATTTTTATTTATTTTATTTTATGTTTCGAATAAAAAGCAACAAAAATTAAGGCAAACATTTTCTATTATAGAATACAAACAAATACGCAACACATTTTTGAAAAAGTGCCCTGACTGTCCTTAGAAGTTAGGTATCGCTCTGAAATGAACAATGATCTAGGTTTGGCCTGAAGATAATGCCAAGTATTTCAGTTTCTTTTCAGACGTCGAAAAATTAATTTAAACGTTGACACAAATACCAAGCAGAGAGATAGATAATGGAGCTAAGCGGGATGTTTGTTGAGGCTGAGATTGCTCCTAAGCGGAATACACAAATTGCCGTTTCATTTTGACAATTCTTGCATTTTTGTCCAAATAAGGAGGTTGTAATGAAGGAATGCCACGAAGTGGTATCTTGATTTAGATTTAGATTTTATTCGTTGATTTGTTTGTTGATTTGTTGTGTAGTCAGTTGGAGACATCATGTTAGCTGTTTTCCTGACTTCTAATAAGTCAGCAAGACAAGAACCCCAGAGATTATTACTTTGATTATTTTAGCATTGTAAAATATGCTTGTTTTTCATATCTGAAGATAGAAAAACCTGGAAAAAAATATCTATGTTTTATAAATTATTATTATTAATTTCCGACCTTTATGCTTACGTAACGTTACCGTAAGCATATACTGGAAAGATTCGTTCGTCCCACTACCACTCGGTTTCGGTAGCTCAGTGGTTTAGAGCAGTCACCCGGATTGTGAAAGCGTGTTCGATTCTCGCTCGAAATCATCAAGAGCCGAAATCGAATTGTTCCAGATATTCTTTCTTAACCCCAAAGATGACAGTCTCAGCAACGTGCGAGTGATTGCTCTGGAGTTTCATGCTCATTAGCTGCCGACATTAACATTAAAAAAGAACCGTCGGCGATATGTGATTTGGAATTCCAAATCACATATCGCCGACGGTTCTTACATTGTAAGGAATCGCAAATTCAAATGCAAAAAAAACAAGCAAATCAGAATAAAAAAAACTTCACTTAACCTTAAAACATTATCTTGAAGCCATTTCTTAGCATGGGACGCTGCATTTTTATATGTGTAATTAAAGGTACTTATATGTATTAGCCCCAACCATCTCCCCAGGCTTTGGAAACAATCAACAGTAAATGTCAAAGCTTTTAAGTCTGACTGCATATTTTCTAACCGACTCTGCAGCAACCGAAGAATTTGCGACGTAAACGAGACTTGAAACTAGCTTACAATCCAAATGGGAAAAACGTCGATGTTGCAGTTTTAACTTAGCACCACGTTATACCCGACTGAATTAGTTATTTCTAAATAAAAAGAGTATTTTAAATAGGGTTTAGTTTTACAAAATGTTACTGTATTGACAACACAGTCCGTGGTGACCAGTACGTCCAAAGAGAATATATAGTAAGAGACGGGACTCCCATACTAAAATTTTTAGCCAATGGAATCAGTTTACATGGCATTCCACTACCAACATAAGAGGAAAATGACAAGCCAAAAACAAGAGTACCAACCTAACAGACCAAATAGTGCTGTGCCACCCCGTATATACCTTTTATCGATATCGACAAAATTATCGTGCTTGTAATAGAGGCTCATTCACTTTTATAATGTACATCGAATTCAATTTTACAAAGAGTCCAATGTTGTTTAATGATACTAACACAAATTTGGACTCAAATGTGGACTGATACAAAATAAAAAACATTTCTTTCAAAAAGTATTTTATTTATTATTTCGCAGGGTAGGAGCAAGCGTTGTAATAGTTGTTGTAACGTTACCTCACAGCCTCAAACAGCTGCAGTGGTTCCAAATCGAAAATTAGCAGACATTGGCCTGCCTTGAATAGAATAGAATATGTTTATTTTGCTTTAAATGTGGTACATTATTGATGACTTTTTTTTTTGGAACCAGTCAGAATAATAAAGATAAATAAAAATATGCGCCAGACAACCAACACACCTCTTGTAATGGTCTCGAAGTAGGGATTAATATCCCTGTGTTACGAGGTACCACACAAGGAAATAAGCTAGGGTCTGTCAGACCCGAGTCAATTCAGAAAAGATCGTTTCCTGGATCGACCGAACGGGAATCGAATCGAATACGGAAATCTAAACGAGAAACCGCGCTACAGCGCACTACGCCAATCGTGTCGTCAAAAAATAAACTTATTTAATAAACAAAATAAAATTATAAACAAAATAAACTAATATTGCAAATTTTGGAATCAAAGCTAGCTCTCTTTTGTTTTTTTTTAAGCTTTGTTAGATAGTTGTGTCACTAGGATAGAATTGTAGGCCTGAAAAGGTATTTTTTGACCTGATTAAATACATTAAACAATGGTTCCGAAATATTTTTTGACTCTAAATCAATACTTTCTTCTGCTTCTATTTCTTCACTAATGGCATTCATTTGAAGCAACTGAACAGCGTCATTACACAACGGATATTAGCTTATTAAGAGACCATGAAAAATATCAGCACTTGTTTCAATCCTCCCAATTTTTCTTTTATGCTTCTCCCTTAGTTTTCTGAATTCCTTGTTACGGGCTTCTGGCGATTCTTCCAATAACATATCTAAAAACATTAAATTTTACATTAAACGGCTAAAAACGTTAAACAAACAAAGTACCAACAAAATTGAAGTCTTACCAATGAACTAAAAAAATAATAGGCTGGATTCTGTCATATAGGCCACAACCTAATATATTATTTATTTTGCAATGCCCTGATGCTGTGATTTTTTATTTCTATCAGCCACTGATTCCTCAGCCATTGCCAACGAGAGATTTATACGATGACATTCATTGCGTATAAGTAGATGGCATAGTCGAACTAGTAAAATTAGCATCAGTTGACCTCTGTGATCGTTACATCAAATCATCAATTTTGATAGGAAATTTTTTGTGCAACAGTTGTTTTATTTGTGCCTCAAAGTATTCTGTAGCTCTGTCAACGAATTTACACAAACTTAGTGTGGGGTATGTAGGCTTCGCTGGTCTTGCCACCACTCTCGAAGTTTTATGTAGGAATACATTGACGTTTCGCATACTTCTGTTTTCAAACTGAACTTGCAGTTGCCACACTGCCAATGTATTTTTTTTAATACCACAGAAGCCATATATCCTGCGAGAGTTTCAAATAAACTGCATTCCATTTGTAAATATTCCGCATCATCATCAGGTATGTTTAAGACTGGAAATTCATAGTCTTCAAAAAGGTGCAGAGCAGGAGCTTCAGCAGCTGCAGGTAAAAGATCTGTAGGGGTTTGGGTCGTTTCTGTATTCCTTACCTGCTGAAGGAAATCGTTGAAGTCTATAATTGCTTCATTATCGCCTTCTTCGCAATTAGCTCCTCTATCTATTGGTGTGCTTAATTTTATCAAAATGTTTGACTTAAGCGCAGCCGTAAAGTGGTAACATGTCGGGTATGTTTCAGACTGGTGAACCCAAAAAATATTGCAATATTTATTCACCAGAGCCACATATCCTTTTTTTCTTAGGCGATTGAATGATTATTTCCTTTTTTGTATGGTAATCATGGTCCATTAAGTGCCTCTGCCCAGATGTAGATGGTTCTATAAATATAAATGAGATAGATAATACCTATTCCCGTTCAAAGAAGGTTGTAAGCGCGTGGTAAAATGTAATACACTGGATTTACCTAAGCTGTATGACTTTTTTCTTTCATGAAATAATTTCTTCTTAATCGTCTTTCCGTCTAACCCTTGCGGCAACAGCTGTTCAGCAGATGTATACAATTCTGTAATGAATCAAACAAGAAAAATTAAAGCAACATTTTAAAATGTGACAAGGTTTTACAGACCTGTAATGTAATTGGCCTGCCGAATTGTTTACTGACCCAAGAGTGAAGTTAATGGAAATTCTACTCCTACAGACCGAAGCATTTGATTGTAGGTAGCTTAGGCTAGGTACTTAATTAACTCATTAGCAAACAATGTAAAACAAGTGAATTTTTATTTTTAGCATTTAACAATGCATATTTTCTACACAAAGATAGAAACTAGAAAAGTTCAATCTTATCCTAGGGACTCAAGCAGGATGAATGAAGAAATATTAATAAAAACATTACCTGGCAACGCAGGTCCAGCAGTCACTTCGACTTCATATGCAACTTTGGATCCTGCTTCATTGCCACTTAACTCTTGAGAAGTTAGCTGTTGTCCTGACTCATAAAATTCTGTAAAATAATGAAATAAGGAAATTATGAGCAAAATATTGTATAGCATTGCTGTTTCAAAGTTTTTCAAAAAAGATACCTACGTAGGTCACTTGGTCACTTGGTCACTTGGTCCAGCAATTGCTTCGGCATGGGACATTGTCGCTTCATTGTCACCTATGACTTCCGAGACCAGTTCCGTTGTAATTTTGATGTCGGAATAAATGTGGCAAGGAAATTCCTACAAATTTCATCAGGAAGGGGATCATACTTCAAGTCTTTTGATGGCACCACAAACTTTTTAAGGCGATTATTTTTCTTGTTAAAAGCTTTCCTCACGAAGTAGTTTCCGCCTCCTTTTTTTTTATGAATGCAGTTTTTCTATGGAAACCTGTATCAAATCTTCTTTTTCCACAAACTTAACCCACTGCCGGCATCTGTAAAATTCAACCGATAATTTAAGAAAAAGATTAATACATTTTTAAAGTTAAAATCTATGGTCTCCATGACCCGTTATAGTATCTGTTGCCACCAACAGATAGAGCGTGGAGTAAATTTAATCATCATCATCAATATAACAATTTTCAAAGGTAAACCAGTTTTAGCCGCTAAACTCAGGAAAGTAAACTTTTGATTGTGATTATCTCGAGAATCGTAAGTCAGAGAAAAAAGTCATCAGTATTGAAAGTGTTTATTGTTAGCCTTTTTATGGTTTTAGAAACAAATATTGGCGACAAAATGATTTTGATAATTTTAGCGTGAAATTATTGTAAGTGTTTAGCGCGGTGTTTTTGGTTGCAAATATCCAGAAAATTATAAGTCGGAGACAAGAAATCTAAAGTATAAAAACGTTTTATTTTTAACTACGATATGAAACACAAAATATTGGATTTAAACGATTTTGATATTTCTGATGAAATTTTTTAAGTCCCAAATGACTTCAAACCCTTGAAGAATAATATTATTAGAAGTCTAAAAATACTGGAGATTTATGATATCATAAACACTTTTTTTATTCTTTCTGCTAAGGCAGATTCTGAAACTTTGTTTCAGAATTAAAACATCGAACTCTTTGTACCAAGAATATAAAAAAAACTTACCTGGTTAATCCCTAGCTTATTTTCGTCTGATTATATCTAATTCAATGCTTCATCCAAGGGAAATTGCGGTATAAACTTCCTTTTTTCGAGATTTATGCGCCCAACTTTATCTCCACAAATTTCACAAGTTATATATATATATATATATAACTTAACCCTTTTTTTCGGTGGCATTTTTATGCAATTCACTTACAACACACTCACAAAACCAAGTATTTGATAAATTACAGTAATTAACGCTATTAAACCACCACAAATCGAAAGCCATGAAAAGACAAAATTCAACAAAACTTACAACGGAAGTTTTGACAGCTAGCCATAGATAATGTAAATCATCTGGCTAGAAAGAGACAGGGAGTGGAGGGAGTGAAACAGATAGCGTCCGCCATTATTTGCCACGTGAACTCCATACATTTTAGTTTTTTGTTCCTAGTCGCGACAGACTGAGTACGTCTACCACGAGGTGTATCTTTAACTTCACGTTATCGTTGACAATGTCAAATCCCAATACAAATTGTTTACGCGAACGATAACTACTTTACTGACTAACAATTTTTATTTTTTAATTGTTTAAATGGCCTTAGTTTATATTCTTTTATGTTATAATTTTTTTCCATTGTTTTATATCCTTTAGATTAGACACTCAGTAAGTTTATTTGTATCAAAATGACACATTGTACTTTACTAACGCCTGTTGTAAACCCAAAACAAGTTTAAAAGAGTAACTGCTGAGTTTCTCGCCGGGTCTTCTCAGCAAGAAACAACTCCGACGCGGTGGTAGAGTCGCATTTTGTCTGTATACCGTGTATTTATATATCTATATTATTATAGTAACTATGTCCATTATTCAGTATATCCTGCTTTAAATTTGACGATTTGAAAGTACTTACTGCGAAGGTCTATTTGAATAAAGTTATTTGAGTTTGAGTTTGATAACGTAAATTTAAATTGGAAACTCTTGGTAGACGTACAGAGGCTGTGGCCAAGAGGAACACTAATATCACTAAGTGTTGACGTGTACCAAAAAGTTTGCAATATGAAATATCATGTTAGATGGATAGTATACATTCTTTATTGTACAAAAAACAAAAAGAGACTTTAGCTAAGTATTAAATTTAAAACAATGCACAATTAAGGCGGCCTTATCGCTAATAGCGATCTATTACAGGCAATCTACGGGTAGATGAAAAGTAGTAAACGAGAGGCAAGTATGTGCACAAATACAACAGAAACTATACATAGAGAAATATGTAAATTTAATAACAAACTTATTTAAAATAAACTTACTTTTACGTTAACCAGAAAAAAGGAATAAAAATATAAATAGGGATAATCAGAGCGCAAGATAATGCGATTTGACATGTGGTTTAGTTGTATGCTAATACGATTTCTTAACATCTTTTACTACAATGTAAAAATTTCGCGATCTTATTGCTCTTGGCTACGACCTCTATGTGTTGTAATCAAGACTCCTGAACTAAGCATGATTAGTTGCTTAATAGTGTTTTAGGCTGTGAAATAAAATGCCTGCCTATACCTAACATTTTGTGTTGTCATATTTCGGTACGTTCTACAAATGAGTACAAAATACTGATCTGGGTTAAGATTATCCAAACAGTAGCCTGCCATATCCCATCTAATACCACTACAGATAACAAATTGGCTTCTCCAACTTATACTCATAGCTACATGGCCTTTTCTGAGACCATTAATCTCCTCCAATATCTACCACATCCTTCAAATGACTGGCCTAATAGTAAAGGACGCAAATATATCAATATTAATGATTCATAAACAGGCTAAGCCAACTTCTAATACTGGGAAGAGTTAGGTCGTTATTGTAACGGATAGCTAAAGAAACTGTTAGTTAATTGAGGGTTTAAAAACTGGTTATAACCGGTTACGATTCTGTAAATTGGTTTTCATGTTTAGTCTGTAAAGACTCGTGACAGATAATGATACATTAATTGAATGTTATTCCTTAGTAAATATGAAAGAGTAATTTACAAAGTAAAGTAAAGTAAAAGTAAAAAAATCATTTATTCATTTAAGCTTGTACAAAGCACTTATAACATGTCCAAAAAGTATATAGAAATAATAATAATAAACGTAAATAAAATAGTACAATATTAGTACACATCGTGAATATACATAATGTGAATCTGCCACCGGTACAATAAGTTTATCTAACCAATAGGCGATTGAAACTCCGTGAATGTGTATCTATTTGAAACCGGTTCTGCGAACCTGTCATAGCGATTGTAAACCTGTATTAATATAACACTATTTTCGCTATACAACTTGCCGCGCCTGCGTCTCCCAAGCCATATCATTACAAAGCTCTGTTTCACATTATAATTTTGGCTTGTCATGTTTGATGAAAAAATTGATATTAAATGGTGGAGCAATAAGCGACAAAAGTCGTTAAAAATACCTGCTCACATTTTCCAAGAATATCAGACTATAACTATTACCCATGAACCATCAAACATGTGTTACTCAAAGTATACATCGACAGCCATTAATACGACATGGTCAAATAACCAGCGTTATTAGACCTATCAGAATAGAATGAACTGCTCTCACCAGGAACAAGTTAGGTCGGTTAAGATGGACTGAGAGTGTCTAGCGGACCGGTCGCATCAATGGCCTATTTATACTGCATCATCGATCGGTAGGCCTCCGTTTGTCATAGCTAATTGGATAATCGGCTGTGTCCACGTAGAATGAATGAGCTGCTTGTGAACCGGTGTATTTTTGTACGGAATACGACAGAGGCTTCAATACAACACATGTTCTGTCTCAGGATTAACCATTCAAGTTTTATTATCACGTAGTTACAGATATATTTGACCGACTTGGTGTAATGGTTAAGAAGTTGGCTACTACACCAGAGGTCGCGGGTTCGATCCCCGCCCAGTACAAACATTTGTGTGCATGAACATGTCTGTTTGTACTGGTCTGGGTGTCTCCTATGTATAATAAGTATGTATTTACAAAAGAAAATGTATTTAAGTATGTTTATCCGTTGTCCAGTATCCCATAACACAAGCTTTAATTAGCTTACTTTGGGGCTAGATGGCGCTGTGTGGAAAAATGTCCAGGGATATTTATTATTTATTATTATTTATTATTTATATAAGATGGTAAAACAACAGATAATTCAAACAGACTATTACTTTAATTATTTTAGCATTTTAAAATGCTTTTTTTTCATATCTTAAGATAGAAAAACTGGTAATTCGATTTCGGACCTTTATGATCTTGAACGCGATTCGAACTAGCTAATCAAATAGCAAATTTCATCTTATCGAAAGTTTAAATATTTATAAAAATATTTCTTTAGGATGTTTAAACGCCTTGAAGAAATATTGCTCGAATAACATTGTCTTGCAACGTAAGCATATACTGAAAATATTATTTTGTTCGCTAGAGGTTTCGGTAGCTCAGTGGTTTAGAGCAGTCATCCGGATTGTGAAAGACGCAGGTTTGATTACCGCTCGAGATCATCAAGGTCAGAAATCTCTTTTTTCCAGTTTTTCTATCTCAAACAGACTAGTCAAATGAACACTAAACATTGGACAATCGACAAAGATGAAGCCATACGTTGCGTGTCAAAAGGGACTGCAGTGTTCTCCTTTCGTCAATTTTTACTAAGCCCTACCATCACAACAACGGATGTTAAAACCAAGTAGATCTACAAGTGTATAACCTCAAATAGAAGCGAACGCGAAACGTACAATTCCAATTAATAAGGCACTATTGTGACGACACAGTCAGTTGCCAAAAGTGGTATGCTTGGTTTTAATATGGACGAAGGGTCTTGCACTATCTATTTTGATTTATGTCATTGCTTATCTGCACATGCAAATGGCGTCCAGTGACGCGTCAGTCGTTAAACACGAATAAAAGCATGAGATGTGTTTATGACGTCGTATCTCAGGAAATGACATTTGACCATAGTCGTAAAAGTAGCATGTCCTACTTGAACAGCCGTATGCCATAATAAGTCCACTGTTACTGCCAGGGTGTGCCCACTACAGATTACATACATTTTGTCTTATGTTATTTTACAAAACTGCCAGCGTACAGAGAATAAATATCCCTGGACATTATTCCACACAGCGCCATCTAGCCCCAAAGTAAGCTAATTAAAGCTTGTGTTATGGGATACTAGACAACGGATAAACATACTTAAATACATTTTTCTTTTGTAAATACATACTTATTATACATAGGAGACACCCAGACCAGTACAAACAGACATGTTCATGCACACAAATGTTTGTACTGTGCGGGGATCGAACCCGCGACCTCTGGTGTAGTAGCCAACTTCTTAACCATTACACCAAGTCGGTCGTCAATAGAAATATCGTCGTAATAGAATGGGAATGAACTACAACCTGCGTCTCTTTAAGACTAGAGTGAATGGGCATTTACTGGGCGATGTACCATCATAGACCACATCATCACTTACCACCAGGTGCGATTGTGGTCAAATGCCTAGTCAATAATAAAAAAATAAAAATGGACCAGACGTAGAACGCTCTTCCAAAAAAAATGCATCTTCAAGCGGGGCCTGAAAAGGCATTTCTGAAAAAGAGAAAACAAAAAATGATTTTGAAGATGAGGGTGACCGGTTCAATAGCTAGTTTTACATTACTGTGCTTTTTGTCCACCTCATATCTGGACCTGTTGGCCACTTCCTGTAATCTTGCAGGCACATAAATAATAATTAAATAATTATTGGAAATAAAAGGTTTATATGAAACGTCTTTTATATGTGCTAAGTCAATTAGAGAGGTAGGTATTCATTGTTTTCTAAAATCAGGTTAAGGTTTTAAAACAATGGCCTATTTGTGTTCATCTTTCTCTTTTGGTTCAAACATACCGGTAAACTAAACACCTGAGTAAACTTGTGTGGGTTAGGACTGTCTCAACAACAAGATTGAGGTTGTTAGAAATAAGTTACTGTTATTGAGTTCCAATGCCTGATTCAACCCAGATATTGCTTAGGAATTTTTGTCGTCTTCCCTATTTTACCGAAGGATATTATCAAGTCAAATGATGTAGGTTTTTACTAATGCATATATTTATCGTTGTTTGTTAATGCTCTGAAAGGGTTTCTGCTTTTGGCTGTCCCCGTGGTTATATTTCCACTTCATACCATATAGTCAAAGAGAAGAAGGATAAAACACTTGACACAGAGTCACAAATGCATTTAAATTTGGAAATATAAATGGTGAAGTTAATAGTAGGTACATTGATAAGTTAATATCAAGACTCAAGAGACATTACGTTAACTACACGGCAAAACCACCTTCAATTTGGTTAGGTGTGTTACAACTTTACAAGACCTAACAATAATAAAAAAATCGAATGAAGGTTGAATAATCGCAAAAACCTCCTTTTAGATTCTCAAAATACTTTATTCAAACTTTTTTTGTTAGCATCATGATTATTACGTTTAAAGGCTGACATGAGCATGTATGGGTACTCCCCTCCAAATTACAAAGGTATTGTACTCCTCATGTCAGCGAATGCCTTTGTAATAATTGATCTCAGGTGTAACTTTGAATGGGTATGCGATACTGATACTGCCAGGTAATGTACTTACGTGCTTGTTATTTTGTAAATGAATATGTTTATTTATAGAATATTTTTAACAATTAGCACTTACCTTACGTAGCGACAATTCGTAGTCATGTTTTATTTATAATGATACTTACAATAATAAACCTCAGTTTATATCCTATACGTAAGATACTCGTAAGTTTCAGAAAAATATTTTAGAACTTCTCTTCGCAAAACAAAATTCATTTATTAATATTGTCATACTTTTAAATACCTTACTTGAGTATAGTTTTCATTTTATTTTCTCTACAAATCATGCTTCTAAGAGCGTTTGCTGGGGGTGTATCGCATACAATACATTTTTGTAAGATTTTCGTGATTATTTTATTGACTGAAATAAAACTTTAATTTTTCGCTTTACTATTGTGTGCATAATACTATTTAAAAACTCATTGAGTTGTCCAAAATTAGGAAGTCGCCAATAATTTGTTTAATTAAATAAAAAACTTTTTTTTTAATAATCGTTAAGAAATTTAAAAATTCACTGTATAAAGTTAAAGTTACAATCAAAAGGTGCAGAAATAGAGAGATAATTTATCCTTAAATTTCAATTCAGCTAAATAATCACGAAAATCTTCAAAAAATGAGACGTTTATGATCTACCCCCAAACCGCAACAGCAAACGCTCTCGAGTAACTCTAAATAAGTTTGTGTGATGAATAATTTAAAATAAAAAAACAAAGAAACTCTAATAGGTACTGATCACTCGTCAATCCAAAGTGGGAATTTAGCAAGTATTCTTATGTGAAGTAAGTTTGGGGGCCTACTCAAGAGGAAAATACTGCAAGCATTTCTTTATGTCACTCAGAAAAACATTAGAAAGTATGGGTATAACAAAGTCATTTGCTCAACCGTTTTAATGTCATTCTTAAACTCATGAATGTTTTCTACTAGTAAAAACTTATGTGTGTTACTTATGTAGTATGTTGCTGTTGGCTCTTGGCTACTGCCTCTGATTTCCACTAAAGGTGGGAGGACACAAACTTAACTTACCAAGTTCCAAATATGGCAATTAGTGGTTTGTCACTGGATCGGAATCGAACTATTCCGGTCTCTTCCCCACAAGACCTTCAAAGAGACGTCCAATGGGGTCGGGATTAATTCTAGGATATTCCAAATTCTCGGGCTAAGTTTTTCGAGTGATACACCCTTATGAAGTTTGAAAGTTTTAGTCAAGTCTATCACGGTTGAAACTTCTTAGGCAAGCGTATGTTGGTAACACTTCGTCATGTATTACGCTACGGTCAAACCATAAGCAGATTAAATGACGAGTAGGATCTATTTCTCAAATTACAAGTAAGTATTCTAAAATAGAAATAGAAAATAACAAAAAAACACCAAAAAAAAATCGATAGAGCTAATTTTATTTCATATGACCTAAGATCAATTTGCTTAAAATGAAATTAGATTGTAATACACCGCCTGCCAACCGTTACTTATGTTGCGAATGTAAAGAAGGTCTTTTGAACGCGTTCAATTCTTTTTTGCCCGACTGCGCCAGAAGGATGGATGTACGTAATATAATATGTATAATTGTTTGGCACGCTCTGCGGCCTGAACAGCTCGATGGATTTTAGCTTGAAAGGTGTCGTTAGATTTTTATTTACTGTTAGAGTGACACTGAGTATATCAAAATAAAATAAAAACAATATGGCGGATTTTGGCGCCAAATTTTTTTCTACCTAACCCCTTCAGTGGGGTATCAAAATGAAGAGCTTGAAATAGCGATTCCATAAATGTATATCACTTGCAGTTTTAATTAAATGAAATTAAAATAATTTGCTTCGAGAAGAAAAAACTGAGGAAAAATCTGAGTTACGGAAAGGTGCTTAAAAAATTCTAAACTAGGCCACTTACTGGTTATTCAGCGAAAAGTCTGAAACAAAAACTAATTATAAGAAAAACGAAAAACCCGACTGCAAAAATTTACCACACAAAAGGAAAAAAAGCTTGTTCGCAACGTTTTAAATCATTGCAGGGTGGGCAGAGCAGGAAATAACTTAATAGTTACTTATACTCCTACAAAAAGGTTTTGTTTATGTTCGATTAGTGTTGGTCGCCGACTCCCCGCCGCAATGATTTAAATATATATACATATATATATATATATATATATATATATCCCTGGACATTATTCCACACAGCGCCATCTAGCCCCAAAGTAAGCTAATTAAAGCTTGTGTTATGGGATACTAGACAACGGATAAACATACTTAAATACATTTTCTTTTGTAAATACATACTTATTATACATAGGAGACACCCAGACCAGTACAAACAGACATGTTCATGCACACAAATGTTTGTACTGTGCGGGGATCGAACCCGCGACCTCTGGTGTAGTAGCCAACTTCTTAACCAGTACACCAAGTCGGTCGTCAAACTTTAAAACTTTGCGAACGACCTTTTTTTTTTCGTGTGGTCATTTTTTGCAGTCGGGTTTTCTGTTTTTTTTATAAGTAAATAATTAGTTTTTACGCAATTTAGTTTCCTTGCACCTTTCTTGTTCTAAGAAACAATCAAGGCAGATAACTGTGAGGTGAACCACGTTCATTAATTCAGTTCAGAGACAAGTTGTTATTTAATGAGTCCTGCACACAGGACGGAAGTTCGCTAATTAGTGGGGGTAACTACTTAGTCAAGCTTTAACTAAAGTTCAGGCGCAAATAAAAAGACATATCCACTGAACAAACAGCTTACAGAAGTATCGTGTGTACAGGTTCAAAATATACTGTAAAAACCAAATGAAGAAAGATAGAAAGAAAAATGTTATTAATAATATCAAATAAAATACAAACACTTCTTAACTTTAGCAATGGATATTATAGACATTCATAATATTAGTACAATCTATATTCCTAATTTAATACTACAAACATTATGTGTCTGATTCCGCTTAAATAAATTACATATACCTATAAAAATCGTACACCAAGACAAACCAACCCCAATGTAAACATTGTAGTTACCATGGGTTCGTCAGAGACTGAAAAATATACCAAATAAGAAACTTTAAAAAATATTTAATGACAAAACAATCATAAAAGTTCTTCACATGAACGTCCTGGATGGTAAAGAAATACCCATCCAAGTTTAGACTCTCAAGACACTTCTACAGTCTACTTGTGAAATAAAAGATGGACAGACCAACGACCAAATCGCCAACAAGCTGGAGGTCCCCATGAGCGCAGCGTTCCATCAGGCGGAAGATCGCAGCCGCTGGAGAGCACATATTGCACGAATACTTCGCAAGAGTCACGATCCTCAGTGAGGGAGACCTGGAGGATAATTAAAGGTAAAATTCATCGAACTGTTAGAAAAACCTCTCTTTGATTCGTCCGTCCCACCACCAGCCGGCTCTTTCCACCCTTTCACCGCATCGCATTCGAACTCGCAACCGCTTATAACACCAACTCCAGAAAGCTATCAGATCTTCAAAACAGTGCTCGAGTTAATGACGGATGTTTATGTCGTCATTTCGAGCAGATAATCCATCTTGATTGCCGGATTAGGCCTCGCGGAAATTAATTCATTATGGATGAGACAGTAGATGGGAGAACTAATTGATGGAAGCTATCTTTGAAACGTCGCAAGAAATAATGGACACACAAGAAAATACTCATAAAACGTATTTTTGCAATATACTCGTATTTCGCTGTCTACAAGGTGATTTAGCCTACGAGGTGAATTGCTAAGACCATAATTAGAAAAATAGGTTTGAAAGGATAATAGTGATCGCTAGTTAGCTCACAGTGGTAATTTTAATTATAATAGGTTTAAAGATATTAATTTCCTCAAGAATTTCCAAATTCACAGAAATATTACAATAGTTAAATTAAATTATACAATATATTAAATTAGATGGTCGCCGCTGACAGGCTAACATTTATAGAACATAGTCTTGAGAAAAGTTGGCCCTGAGCTTTTTTAAAAGTGCACAATGAATCAGAGCTTCAAATTACTTCAGGTAAGGCAGTGTACAACTTTATTCCTTCATATTTAATGTTTCGTTTTCCGTAGTCCGTCCTTGGAGTGTTTAGTTTATATTCATTTGCGCGTCTTTGTGTGCCTGCTTTGTAAATGTGATCTCAGTTTGAACAGAACTTTTCAGTATTTTCTTCATTAATGTGCAGGTATTGTAGATATATAGTTGCTTAGCAGTAAAAAGTTTCATTTTAGTGTAAAGTTCATGTGTAGAAAATGCCTCTAGTCCTAGGAAATCCAAGTTATGCAGTTTTTTTATCACTTGTTTTGTGCTCTTCGCAGAGCAACTAAATTACTTCGCAGCACAGCCCCAAACTGGTACCAAATATTCTAAATGTGGTTTGACTATAGAATTACAAACTGTAGGTCTGATTTTATGAGGGACATATTTTGCTATCTATAAAGTAAGAAAATTCAAGAGTTCTTAACCAGAGATGTCTTGTTATTCCTAATACGATTTGAATGTAAAAAAAATAAGTTACTTTTTGAATGCCAATCAATCCTCACTTCGGAAGTCGTGATTGAATGCAATGTCAGGCCACCGCCACCGGTGGCAGGTGCCGATACGTCACCAATAAAGTGGTGTGCTTGTAACTTGGGGTTCACTAAAATATTCCATAAACGGCTGTCGACGCTGATTGATATGTAGGTTCCGCCCGACCTCCGCCCGCCCTCGCAGACTCTATGCGTAACAGGCCTTAGACAAACGCTGTTGAATTAACTTTTTACCTTTTTTTCTCAAAACAAGCTCCTTTAATTTTTTACTCTTAATATTTGACGACACGAATGGCGTAGTGCGCTGTAGCACGGTTTCTCGCCTTTAATTCCGTAGTGTCCCGGGTTCGATCCCCGGTCAGGTCAATTCAGGAAATGATCTTTTATAAATTGGCCTGGGTCTGGGTGTGCTGGGAGACGCCCCTGGCTTAATTCCTTGTCTGGTACCTCGTAACACAGGGATATTTATCCCTACTTCGAGACCATGACAAGAGGTGTGTTGTCTGGCGCATATTTATTTATTTATTTATATTTGCACAGCCTGCCTGCCAGCCAGCCTTAAGGAGGCGCAAAATTTATTAAAAAAGTTTTTAATGATTTTACTGGCTTATTGCTATTGGTATTTATGACCTTAATCACGTTTACCCCACTGCCTGGCAAAATGAAAAATTGCTGTCCATCAGCAGCTTTGCCCGCGTAGTTTCGGAGCCTATTCAATACAAACAAACAAACGAATCTTTCTTCTTTATAATATTAGTATAGAAAATATGAAACCACGTCTAAATCAGGACGTCGTTCCACTCCAGCTCACGCACAACCATCCCTTGGGCGTGTTCCGGGGCCTGCGCATAATTCCTGTAAGTCCTACTATCGCACTTCGTCTAGTCTGATATTCCCTTTAAGCCTACCGCAAAGAAAGCCCTGGAGATATGCTGTCTAAGACTCACGGATATGTTTAATTCCGTATCTAAAAAGATGCATTTATCCAAGGCAGACCGACCGCTTCAAATGTAAGTGTAAGTCACAGTAATTATAACGTCCTACTGCTGGGCCTCCCTCAGACATTTAAATCAAGTTTTTGCTATAACAGATCAGGGTATTGACTTAAATAACACACTTCCCAAAAGCGGGTCGGTGATCAAGAACCCTCGTTATATCGGTCAAAAGGTTATCATAACCGGTTATCAAAAGACTTACCGAAACCGACTGAAAATCTGAAAGCATACTTTGCCGACTAGTGATATGAACCTAGAATTTCAGACCAAGTTCTGATAATACCCGGCCACGGGGGTGTCTAGTCATGTAAAAAAAATGACACTTTTCAAACACCAGTACCGGTATAAGTACTCATGTAAGTGCACCAACCGGGATAAGACCTCGAGGACTGTACAAATAATGAACACACCAGGTGACTTCGAGGTAGGTAAAATGAGCATGAAAACAAATTAATTGGAAATTCCGAACACCTCAAACGTTTATGTGGACGATTAGAGAAATATTTCTAGCAAAAGAGTTTGAATTTCTAGAAAAATCTGTTCAGATTGACGGTGTCTGCTGACCGAGTGGAACGAGCCGCGATTCGCTTAGCCGCGATATTGGAGCAGATAACATTATACCGCAGACATAAATAGAAGAAAATAACGCAAGCCCTCCGTCCGTATGACGGCGCGTGCTCCGTGACGTCACGATAAAATTTTATGATAGCAATTCTCCATTCTCAATCGGTTGTAATCGAGTTCATAGACAGAGGAATGATAAATGAAAAGAAATCTCCTATTGATAATGATATCTGTACGTCTACAATGAGTTGCCACTTTATATTTACGTTATCATTAGAGCGCCTCTGTTGATTCAACATAGAACTAAAACGGTACCATAACGTAACAATAGCATCATAAGGTACCGTTTTTTAGTTCCATTGCGACTCAACAGAGGCAAACAAGGCTACGTCCCATTCAAAAACTTCACGCGAACGATAACGTAAATTTAAAGTGGCAACTCATGGTAGACCAGTACCCCTACCATGTGCTTAGCAACGTCGATGACAATCGCTAGCGTCTGTTGCTTCGTTTTGTATGAAATTTCAGAGCCTCTAGGGAAAAGAAATGTACCGAAAATAGCATAGAAATTTCTGTAGTTAACTAGCGTAGTTTACCCGAGGTAAACTCATGGTGCAGGATACTGTTGCCATAACGGTAGTGTGGAATAAAAGAAATAGAGTCGAAAGGAAACAAATAGCACTCCCTTTCGACACGCAAAGTACATGCTCACGTCTTCTATTTCCAATTATATCTTTAAGACACGATTAGCGTAGTGCGCTGTAGCACGGTTCCTCGCCTCGATTCCCGTAGTGTCCCGGGTTCGATTCCCAGTCGGATAAATTCAGGAAAAGATCTTTTCTGAATTGACTCGGGTCTGGGTGTGCTGGGAGACGCCGCTGGCTTAATTCCTTGTCTAGTACCTCGTAATACAGGGATATTTATCCCTACTTCGAGACCATGACAACTGGTTTGTTGTCTGGCGCATATTTATTTATTTATTTATATCTGTGGTTGCAGCGCTCGGGGTAGCTGCTCATTCCGCGCGGTACTTACAAAGAATTGCAGTTTCGTACGAAGGAGTGAAATGAATTTTAAGTGTGAATCTTAAATGCGCGAAGGAGAACCGCTAGTATTTCTTAATTGTCATCACTGTCGTGGTGATGGGCATTCATCAGAACGATCTTCTTTGTGTTGTGAAGTGAATTCAACTCGAGAACGGCTCGACGAATCGGGCTAATTTTTGTCATATTTTCGTTAAGGCACAAAGAAAGTTATCACTTTGATTATTTTAACATTTTACAATGCTTGTTTTTCATATCTAAAGATGGAAAAACTGGAAAAAATCGAATCCGGAATCTAAACCTTGATGAACTCATCTAAAATAACCAAAGTAATAATCAAATAGCATATTTCATCTTAACCGAAAGTTTATATATTTGTAAAATATATCTTTCGGAACCTTGAAACATTGATGGAATAACGTTGGCTTGCAACGAAAGCATATACTGGAAAGATTGGTTCGTCCCTGGGCTCTGAGCTTTCGGTAGCTCAGTGGTTTAGAGCAGTCACCCGGATTGTGAAAGACGCGGGCTCGATTCCCGCTCGAGATCAATAAGGTCCGAAATCGATTTTTTCAGTTTTTCGATCTTTAGATACAAAGGAGGTTGTTATGGAATGAAAAAACTTAAAAATTACGAGGAAAACAACGGAAAACAACACTTTTCGTTTCCCATACAAACCACTCTCTTGACGTCGATTGTTGTCAGGCTAATGACAACAATTGTTGACAGAACGAAGTCGGTTGGGGCAGCTAGTAAATAAATATACTCATTGTATAAATATAGATTATTGTTAAAATATTATGTTAGCCCCTCTCTCTCATTAGGCACTTTGTCCATTTGCCTCCAAAAAAACAGATTTTAGGGGCCCTCAGGTCCACGGGCCCTGGACCTGAGGACCCCTAAAATCTGTTTTTCTTTCATGAATTAAATTAAATAAAACAGAAAAACATGATTATCTAAGAAAAATAATAAGTAATTATAGAGCGAGAGAGTTCAAAATTGTTTTTTTTAATGTTTTATACTAGTTACACTAAAAGCTAGATTTTCAAGAATTTAAATTCAGAAAGGCCCACCTACCTAATGTGCCCAGGGGCCCAAATAGGTTTGGGGCCCTGCATCCACCTGTAGCACCAAAAAACCGCGTAACTTGTCGTCTCTAGTAGACATTTAGGCATTTCCTTACCAGGCTTTTTGCATTAACCATCGACGGTGGTCAGACGAGGCCCATTCGAGTCCCCCTTCGTAGCCTGCTCTTGTAATATTTATTTGGGAATAACAGGAGGGGTTGTACACGTGACGTACTAAAACATCCCTGGGGTGCGAATTCATCGAACCGTCACGTGTAGGCACATTTCATCAATGAGCGCGATTCCTTTGAATTGCTTAAAACGTGACTTTCAAAGGAGTTTTAATAAATGTCACGTAACATTGGATGTTTTCTATTAAACTTTCTTCAAATAGTTACTTGAATTAAAAATAAATTGGAATTGATTTGAAATTGATTGTGAATTTTTATGTTTAAGTATAATTCTTGATTGGTTAAAGTTGTAAGTAACAATGGAAGCTTTCGGATTTTTTTGTTATTTTTAGCCTCTGAATGTTATTTAATAGGACGTCTCCGTACCTAATTCATTTTCCAAGCATAAAGGGGTTTGAACCTTAGTGGCATAGGCCATTTTGTTTTTTGTTCTCGTTCCTTCGGTGCACGATGAAAGTGGCATATATAGGAAGAGGACATAATGACAAATAAAAAATGACAGAAATATGTTAGTGTCACGTTTCTACGTATTAAGCGGCTTTTCGTGTTATTTTGTCAACCAATAACCGATTTCAGGACATTCAAACGGTTGCCTATGTAATATAACCACTTTTATGTGCGCCGAACTTTAAAAAAAAATGGCGGCAGGTGGCTATGCCAGCTTCCATACAAAAATATTCAAATTCCTTAATTAAAATCTTAATTTTTTTTTTTTTTTTTTTTTTTTTTTTTTTTTTTTTTTTTTTTTTTTAAAACACCTCTTGTAATGGTCTCGAAGTAGGGATTATTAAATCCCTGTGTTACGAGGTACCACACAAGGAAATAAGCTAGGGGCGTCTCCCAGCACACCCAGACCCGAGTCAATTCAGAAAATATTGTTCCCTGAATTGACCCGTCCGGGAATCGAACCCGGGACACTACGGAAATCGAGGCGAAAAACCGTGCTACAGCACACTACGCCAATCGTGTCGTCAAAAAAATTGACCAAAATCGTTCTATAACCCTGCCAGAGTTAGAGATCTGGAGTTAATTTCAATTCTTTTGCATTTCCCCAGCCGCCAGCGATGTCGCAATATCGAAGTGGCCTTTGAACATCTGGCATTTACATTTTATTTTTATAAATTCTAAACATGAACCTTCCATCATCTCCATGTTTGCTAGACTCACGGATGCGCAGTGACCGCACAGAGTTGTGAATAGATCGGGTCATAACTCAGCCCGACCTGTGCTTAATAGTTCAGACTATCGTCATAAAGGACGAAGACTCATTACTTAACTAATTCTGCCTTTGATATTGGCCTGAAAAACAGTTTTCAGGTGAAAGTTAATTTAGTAAGTAGTTAATCCGTTATAGATAGTGTTTTACTCTTTGATTTACCTTTTACACTATGACTAAGTATTCAGCCAAACAACGGTTAGACGAGCACGTAATGAATTGTTCGATCAACAATATAACACAATGAATACGATGAAAAAAATGTACCAGCGAGTACTTGATATAATTTTGGTCATCTAAGTCAACGTAATTCATCTAACTGCAGGACGGCTTCTCCTTTCGTTTTAAGCTTCTTACCTGAAGTAAGCTTAATGCTTTTCAGTGTTTAATACCATCATCTACAAGGCCTTCAATAGGTCCTTTCAATTTTCGTCTTGTCAAACTCAAACTCAAATATCTTTAGTTAAATATAGACTTAATCTGTACTTTTAAATAGTCAAAAGAATACTAAATAAAAGACATAAATGCTATAATAGTATGAACATATAAATAAACAGTATACAAACATAATGCGACTCTACCACCGCGTCGGAGGAGTTGATTCTTACTGAGAAGACCCGGTGAGAAACTCAGTAGTTTGTTGAGAAAAAAAACTGCTTGAATTCTAACATTAATAGACAGAACAACCTAACAAGTACAGAAAAGCTACAGAATATAAAACAATAGGCTATACCAATTCACTTATACAATTCCAAAGATGAAAGTTGTTAGTCATTAATACACTTAAGTCCTGTATTTAATTGATAAGTAGATATTACAAGAGGTAACTGATCCCGCACTGAGCAGAGAACTTTAATCACAGGCTTTTTTTATCTAAAAGGTAATCATTGGTATATACCCCTTTAATAAAACAGATTTAATGTGTTTGTTGTAGTAGTGTACACCACACCTTGCCCCGTAATGGATCCCAAAACTGTTTGTAATCTAAACAATAGAAGCGCAATTTTATCCTTATTCCTAGTATTTTTGGCGTGTATATCGCAGTATTTTGTCCCACATCACACTTGGCTCTAATAGAAGGCACAAAATGATCAGATGGTTTAAAACTATAGACGATGGTTTGAACGCTCCATACTGAAAAGGGCCCCAGTCGTACCACACGGAAGTACTACGACAAAAACTTAAGCCACAAAAATCAATACAAGTCTTGTTGACTCAGACGTTGAGTCTGTACGAACTCTTGTATAGATAGATATTTGTGGCTAATGTTTTGCTCAGATATTATTATTATTATTTATTGAAGCTTTGGAAACCAATAGATATTTATGCTCTTGACTATACATCATATGCTTTTGTCTTGAGGTGCTCCCTCATCAGGAACATTTTCCCGTAATGTAACGTTACAGAGTCTAGCATTACATCAGTGAGGGAGGAGAATTGAGCATAACAGTGCGCAAACTGTAATGTTACAAATTCGAGCATTAAGTTGGTTAGGGAAAAGCAGCAAGCATTACAGAGCGCAACTTGATACAATGTGTAATATTTTGATTCAACTTCCCTGAAATTTTGTAAGGCAGTATTGTAATGTAATGCTCAAAATCGAATTTGAAACGTTACATTACAGGAAAATGCTCCGGGTGAGAGACCACCTCAGCAATAGCAAATATGTCATTCAAAGTCTAAAACACATCAGACATTTATGTCTATTTACAAATTGAAACACATATCACCGACGCACAACTAAAACAAAATGGCTGACTGTTTGTCATCGTTCCCGCGCAAACAGCCATTTCACTCGTAAAATAAACACTTGTTTTATTAGGCAATGCGTCTGAATAACATTTGAAACGACAAAGAGATGTCCATTTACTTGAATGTTAGTTATCCATTTCGTAATAGGGGTTCGCTAGTTACGTGTACAGAAGACAGATGTATGATGTATATTTAAACATCTGTTCTATCGTAGTTATCGTTAGTGAATGTTTATTCAATTGTTCTAGACATCGTTCATTTTTAAAACAAATCATGCAAAGGCACATTCACTGAAAGTAAGACTGCTCGATCGAATCAGAAATGATGAGATCCGCAGGAGAACAAAAACAACCGACATCGCTCGAAGGATTGCATCGCTGAAGTGGCAGTGGGCGGGACACATAGCGCGGAGAACCGATGGCCGTTGGGGCGGAAAGGCTCTCGAATGGCGACCGCGTACCGGACGACGTTCCGTGGGCAGGCCCTCTACAAGGTGGACCGACGATCTGGTCAAGGTCGCGGGAAGCCGCTGGATGCGGACAGCGCAGGACCGATCGTTGTGGAGATCCTTGGGGGAGGCCTATGCCCAGCAGTGGGCGTCGTTCGGCTGAAATGATGAAGACTTGGTTGTTGAGTCGGGCATACTCTGCTTGAGAGATGGCGTCTAGCATCTGCAAGATGGCAGTCAAAAGGAGTTTTTGCGATACTTGGTTGGTAGCCTCTTTTAACTATCATTCAATTGTTTTTTTAGGATAGTTAATGAAAAGTCATATCCTTAGGTAAACCGACAATAGAAGGTGTGTTAACGCACTTAAGGCAGTAACTTTTAACATTACAATGGTGTAATTATTATTGGTTTACATTAATATAATTTTATTTGTTGTTTTCAACCAATTCGCTGTATTTTATGTTATTTTTATTTTTTACTTGTAATTTTGTTTTTCTGTGGAGATGTTAACCAAATAAATTTTTATGCTTTCTTTCTCTCTTTCAAATGAAAGCATATGAAATGTAAACAAGTGTGTTCTATTTGTCTCCAGATGCGTTGCTGTGTAGCAGCGCTGTTCCTGTCGGCGGTGACGAGCCTGGCGGCTGCCGCGGCCGTGGACCCCGCGCGCCAAGACCTTGCGCCCGCGCAGGTATAAACATCACCTAATCTCTTTGCTTTGAAATTATTTTACCACCTACTCTTTGCCAATGACGGCACGATTGGCGCGGTTTGGTCCTCGGTCAAGGTCAAATCTAAATATCGAATTACTGCCTACTTATTTAGAATACCCGCCACACAATTCAGGAAACAAACATTTCTAAATTGGCTCGCCTCTGGGTGTGCTTGGAGACGCCCTTGGCAGGTACCAACTGTAACACAGAATATTTATCCTTACTAATGACTATGGCAATTGGTTTGTTGTTTATATTTAATGTTAGCTAAGCCCAGTCCCGCCAGTTAGTGGATTTTCCAGTTGAAGTAAAATTTAATTTGAAAAATATACCCCGGGGAAATCCATATTTTAAAGCCAGATTATAGATATACTCAAAGCACAAATCACGCATGCAGCGCGGCGCTAATCCGCTTAGAGCAAACTGCCATTTTGATCACGCACACGGACACAGTGAGTTTACAGGCGATACCGGTGAGAATCGGCGCCGTGGCCAGTTGAACTGTCGCGAGTGTTTTTGTTTTTGTCGAACTTGATGTAATTTTTCACATGATTTATAAGGTTTTTGGCAGGTTCTGTTAAGTAGGTACAACCTATCTAATTAATTTAAAAAATTCAGAGCGAATATACTAGCAGCAACCCTGCGTTGTCAGGCAAGAAGTTTAGGTAAATATACTAGAAAAGGGCGAGAGCGGTCTTTCTGTAAACTCTTTATTATGTGCTCAATGTTGGAAAGCTTTCAGATTATATATGTACAGTTGAATGACAGTTGTTTTGGGAGCTTTACTGGGATGCAATGTTTAACTTTATGAGACATCTTAATATTTGGGGGTCAACAACTTAAAGATAAATCATTTTCGAAGATTATACCTTTTAAATGCATGAGGTATGGATAAGTTATCGTGTGGCTTAGCAAGCCGTAGTAGATGAGTTTGTTTGGTGCTCGTCCAAGTATCTTTTTAAACCTGAATTTGTTATGTAACTCAATACAGATTTGCAAAATTTGTCGTGAATAAGTGTATTCCTGTCGCTTATTTAAAACTTCGGAACGGTACTTGAAAAGGTCGCCAGTACTTTGAACATAACAATGTTGTGATGTGACATTTAAATACTCTTATAGATATAAACTCATCCTGCTCATAATCTAATTAGCACCTTCAACTTGTGTTAAAATGTTCAACATTGTTTGAGGCAACATATTTTTGGACTTGTGAAAACATTTCGGCTTTGACTGTGGTCTGTGTTGTCATTGTTTGTGAGTTGAAATGAGCCTGGTGACTTATGCAGGTGAATTTAAGCTGCTTATAGCAACTTCTCTTGGAGAACAGGTTTTAATTAGATATACAACTCCTGAAACTAGTACGAGGAGTATGTTGAATAAGTTGTTTTGAACTTTCAAGTTTAACAGTGAAAACATGGTTTAATGATAATAACATAAGCTTTAACAAGCAAAAATAATGAAAACAGATATACAGCACACGTTGAATATGAATAAATGTCATTAGTAGCAGTTCTTTGGTTTTTATGAGAATTCAGAAACTTGGAGTCCAGTCTGCAGTCTGAAGGTTGGCGGTTACCGCAGCCTGTCAATTCTTGCCCTAGCTACAAAGGAAGCTACACAAGTAGCTAAGCGAACAGCAGCAAACCTCGGGTTCTCCAGAGATTTATTATTAAGGCCCTTTGCTTGATATCCATTGAGAAGCAGCATCGAAATCAGATGTCAAACTTTTTGCGTCGGCGGGTAATAATACTAAACTTACTTACAAACCAAACGGAACATTGGATTATTTACCTAATACGGCTTAGTCTGGAGCCCAAATCAAATCAAATGAATTTTCTCAATAGCAATGAAACAGATCCCAGGCGGAAAGCGAGTCAAAGGCGGAGCGATAAAAACTCGGAAGAATGAACTAACTTCAACTGCTTTGGAAAACTTAGGAAACCGCCTTTTAGCGTCGGGCGGGGCGCCACTGGCCGCGGGTAAGCGCCACTGACAGAACGTAAGCGCCGCCAGAAGCCTAGCTTCAATAGACACGTTAAACATAAACTCGATGTACGCTCACTTGCTCTTTCATACCATAAAGACGCCGCCGCTCCGTCGACCGAACAGAAATGTTCATCACTAAGTGTAAAGTCGAAAACTTTGCATATTTGCCTGTAATTATAATTATAATTATAATTTCATTGCGTAAGTAGGTACTCGTTACATCAGAATTCATCTATTTTGGTGCGTCATTAATATGAATTCCCAAAATAACTAGTCAAAAACTCTTTTCTGACTCGTGTAACAAGTACAACGCATTTAAAGATGAGGTGGTGTTTTACACAAAATGGCGATAAGTCCCCGTAGGTACTGTCGGTGCGCGGCGTTTTGTTCCCTCCATCCGGGAAAGTTTCCCTGCTCGGCGGTGTTCCTCGAACAAACAGAATAAGTGAATCGATCTAAACAGTAGCACCGGAAGACAAGAACATTAATCGGCTTACTGCCGTCAACATGCAGAAACTCCTTAGTACTCCCCCCGCAGCACCTCCCGCGCCCCTACGCGACTTACCACAGAGTCGCTGAAGTTAGCTCTGAACACTGTGCGCCACTCAACTTAGAGACTCGATTAGAGAACGATAGAAATTAGAGTTGACACTTCGACGTGCTAACCTTGTCTGTAATCCTTCGAGCGTCCCATTAAGAGTAATAGAAGGTAGTTTAAGACAAAATATACTTCAGTTTAACTGTCTTGCAGAGGAAGTCTTATCGCTGCGAATGATTATGATAATAACTGTAACAACCGTTTTAATAGAACTTCCGAAAGTACCAGAACTTGCAAACTAGAAGTTCCGCAAGACTAACAGCGACATACTT
Organism: Udea olivalis; assembly: GCA_947369235.1. NCBI lineage: Eukaryota > Metazoa > Arthropoda > Insecta > Lepidoptera > Crambidae > Udea > Udea olivalis. The sequence continues at coordinate 20,170,467 of OX376355.1, forward strand.
GTCGATAACGAAAGTTGCAAATTTTTTCTTTTACTCATGTTCAACGCCGACAATAACAGCATGGTAAGCACATTTTGTGTACATGCTTTGCTAACGAAATGTATGTAAATAGAACTAGTGATTAAATTTACCTATTACGAAACTGCTCCTGAAATGACGTCCTAAGCTTATCACGTTTTTGAATCGCGTTTTCAGTTTCTCAATTCATTGCGAACATTAAAATTTTAAATCGTTTTGAAATCTTGTTATCAGTCCACTGTTATAATAAGTTTTCATTGTTTTATCTAAACAAAAATGAACCACATTTCTTATCATCGCCCACACAGTGACCGTGCCGGGACCACAACAATACAATTAACATTCTGAGACGTAACAAACGCTTTAATAGAATAATAAAACAACTTGCCCCATTCAGCGACGCGTTAATAATGCGCAAGTTTTTTCCTGATCCGGCGCGAAGGACCAGCTTTCTTGTAATTCACACAAATGCCTCAGACAAAGTGATCATGAAAACTACTGCAAATTCCATTGGTTACCTTTTACCGAAGTGATTGTAACGAAAGTATTTTGCTGCAGAAGGAGGATATTTTTGTTCTCGAAAGCCGTTTGAGTAGATGTATACGGCTTCGCTCTGATTATCTTTGACCCAATAATGAACCCAAGAATGTATTCTCGTAAATTAATATTTTGACTTTGACTTTGACTTTGAAGAACTGCCATTTTCTTTTGCAGTTGGGGTTCTGAGATACATAATTTTCTCATATTATACGAGTGGGAAGAGCTCACTTTAGCATAATAATTATTTAAGAGGGATATTAGTTTCTTGCACGGCCGATCCCCAATTTGCTAATCATCAGGATTAGGCCTGGATTTTTCTACCTTTCCCAAGGACAAATTCTTTTTTTTGAGTAAACTTGGTTTCTAGTTTCTAGTGCGGGGCCAAAAAAAATAAGTTAAATGGGCGGAAAACGGAAACAAACCTTGTTCGTTCAAACAGGCTTTAGTTTAAATTGGTCTGGAACACTCTGAGCAGAAGTTTACGACGGATTTAGAAAGCTGCGATTTTGAGCTCCGAAAGCACACATAATGCTATTTCAGAAAACCAATGTACCTTGTTTGTTAACGATTTTAAAGATGAAGATGAAGTTTTACCAACGATGGCTTTTCAAGTCACATAAACAGAAAATATGTAATTTATGGGAACACACAAAAATTCATAATTTGGAATTTCATAATTCCGAAGCAACAGAATTCCGAATATTCAAAAACACGAAAGCTAGTTTTCCAAAAGTCTCAAATCCAAAATTAAAAATTTCGATTTTTATTGGGACGAAGAAATAAAAATCCGAAGTTTCATTAGCCCGAAAAACAATATTCCGAATTTAAAAACCCCGAAAATTCATTGCTAAAATAAATAAAAAAATAGATTAGATTATTTATTGCTCAATATAATATTACAATGTTAAAGTTTATAGTCACAAATTACAGGAATTTTTATTGAGATCGTCAAAATATAAAAGAATAAAAATATAAAATATCAAAAGCAATATTAAATCAAATTGAAATACAATAATAAATATTTATTAAAAATATCATAAACGTGTATAAATTAAGCTGACTAACTAAATGACACGATTCATTGTCTAGGTTAGGTTAGAACTGTGATCAAAACGCGCGAGCCGAACGAGCGAAGCGGGCGTGCCACGGCAGCGGCCGGCGAAGCGCCAGAAAGCATTCATGCTTAATAAATACAACATTTTGAGAGTATATGTTTCACATTGTTTGCTTTCTTTGTATTTATGATAATTCGGAGTTTTGATGATTCGGTATTGTGGAATACGGATTTCTGACTTTTGTACTAATGAACATTGGTAGTTTTGAAATTTCGGATTTTTAATAATCGGATTTATGACAAGTCGGAATTTTGATTTTCGGAATTCTAAATCATTCGGAATTATTTAAGACAGAATATTGAAATTCGTGATTGGGACTTCCGGAGTTAAGTGTTTCGGATGTTATGTATGTTTCAGAGGATGGATTAGCTATATATTACGGGTACACTCGTAATATATACCGGAGTTGCTCTTGGCTAGGCCCCCTGATCCATCCTCTGAAATATACAAGATTTTGTAATTCCCCATTTTCGTGAAATCTGATATGCGACACAGAATTCTTTCAAAAGTTTAGTTGAGAAGTAGCAACAATAGTTCAAAGATTCGACACATTGAGATTCGTAACAAACTTCGCCCCCTTCCCCTTTCTAGAGACGGGGGGTAGCTATAGTGAGGGCAAATTCCATCTACACTATCTGTATCTTCACACAGTTTCAAACAAAGTCGTTTCCCGCAGTACGCGTAGATCTTACAAACTACGAAACTGACGTAGTGCGGTTTTCATCAGTATTAAGAGTATTCAGATTTGAGAGAAAGTTTATGTGTATCATAAATGCTTTAAGAAAAAAAAAACATTGCACCTTTGCACCCGTGTGAAGTCGGGGCAGGTCGCTAGTATGATAATAGAGTTATATCTTGTAAACTCTACTGAAGACAGTTATTTTAACAACATGCTGGTGGTTCGTCAGTATCTTGAATATATTATTTTCAATTAGATACTCGTCTCCATCATCATCCGTGCGGTTTATCCCGGTTGTGAACCCACACTGGTGTGTGGGGTCCCAGGGTCCGCCTTTCTTATTTTCTTGGCCCACTTCGCGCGGTCTCGTGCATCCTTAGTGGTGAGTCTGTTGGCACGCATGTCACCCTTAACGACGTCGAGCCACCGCTTCTTGGGTCGACCTCTTCTACCGGTACCTGGCCTATTAGATACTCGTCTAAGCATAAGTTAATAGGGTTGTCTCTATAGTTCTGTACAAAATGCAAGTTGAGCAAGTCTTGAGAGACTGTCAAAACAAAGTGTTTGCTATCAAAGCATAAACACAAGGTTTGTCATTTACCCAATTACCCTGTAATTAAAATTGATCCGATACTTAAATAACATTTTGCGTATATAATAAGCATGGTGTTATCTGAATTTTGACAATGACTTGCGTTATTCAAAATAGTCTACACTAATCGAAAATTGACAAGGAATAAACAAAATTAATATGAGAAAGTCTCCATTGTCTAAAGTAAAAGTAAAGTCAGTAGCCTATTTAACGCTGTCACGTTTCTTGGTGGAAGGAACCCTTCATCATTAAAATCATGTCATCACACATGCCTTTGATGAACTAAGTGAAAATAATATTGTACTGACCTAAATCATGACTTTCGCACTAAACAATATTTTGTTTAAGCCACTTCAAAGCTTTTAGGACCATTAAGTTACAGAGCTGGCTAAGGGTTTTTCAGCCTGGAATTAATCCCAAAGGCCAAAGGTAAGGGTGAATCGTAGTTCTGTGTCTAACTACTCACGAAATCTCTGGAACTATAAAATGTGGAGGTTTCTTTGAACTTTCAACGTTTCGATTGGTTTCTTTCAAATGGAAACCCGATGGAGTAATTAGAATTCATTGAAGACATGCAGCTAACTAGTAAAATGACGGAACTAAATGGAAACTCACATCCCAAAACATTTAAACAAGCGAACCATAGTTTGAATCATCGTTTGAATCAGATCAAACAGCCCATTTTTTTTCAAAGCATTATACGGTACATATATCGCACCTTATCAAACGCACTACCGGTAAGCCCATATAAACGCCACGTTTTGACGTAAGATGAGTTTAGGAGCCAACCAAGGAATACGTCACTATCTTACCACTACCTTACCTTTTGAATTTTTGTGAACAAAGATCAAACTGATATGTGGATCCGAATAATGTCTTAGTTCCACGTCAGTTTCAAATTCTTACGATGGTCAAAAATTAATAGAATTCTCATTTTTCAGAATGACAACGAAATAGAACTAACTGACGAGGAGAAGAGAGCGTGGCAGAGCTTACACGGCGGTTGGGGAAAGCGAGGATGGCAGGATATGAGCTCAGCTTGGGGCAAACGAGCCTGGCAAGACCTCAACTCCGCCTGGGGCAAGCGCGGCTGGCAGGACATGAGCTCGGCCTGGGGCAAGCGAGCCTGGCAAGATCTCAACTCTGCGTGGGGAAAGCGAGCATGGCAGGATTTGAACTCTGCTTGGGGCAAGCGCGCCTGGCAGGACATGTCCCAGATGCCCTGGGGCAAGAGGGGATGGCAAGACCTGAACTCTGCTTGGGGCAAGCGCGGCTGGCAAGACATGAGCTCGGCGTGGGGCAAGCGCGGCTGGCAAGACATGAGCTCGGCTTGGGGAAAGAGGGCGCCTGTAAGTGTTTTTGTTCTTTCTATTTTTAACACAAAAAACCATTGTCTTGTTACGTACTCTCGATGTAGTAACCAGGCACACTCAAATTGTGTTATTAAATATTTAATAGTGTGCCAAAATTTTCCTTGATTCGACACCTTTGAAAGATTTCCCAGTACACTTGATGATTGATTGATTGAATCTTTGATCTTTAATATCCTTAAAAAGGTTAAGCTTGTTGCTATGAGTTATTGTTTGAGCCGTTATACTTACTTGGATAATTTATGATGGGAAAAGAATTCATTTTTGAAATGGTTATAACATATAAACTCAAAAGTAAAAAAAATCTTACGTATATAAATCTACATCATCTACTAACGAGCAAGTACACCCCACCCCGTATTTAGCGGGAGCGGGTCGCTATTTGTACAAAGTAGTTAAACAATTTTAAAAACTAGCTTATAACGGTATCTCGTTCTTTTTTAAATATCCTAAAAAACTGGAATAACTGTAATTATTTCGCAGGAGAAGTGGGCCAACTTCCACGGCTCTTGGGGCAAGCGGACGGCGCCGGAGGACTACGAGGACATCGACGCGGCGATCGAGCAACTCATTCCCATTCAACAGGTGAGATACCATCTCCTTCCTAACTTACTCTTACTGGACAGTAACAATAGATTTATTTTACATGTGCATTAGGTCTGTGTACAAAGCATAAATATCTAATCGTTGATCTTCTTCTTCTTCTTTCGTGTCGGCAAAAATAAAGAAAAAAAAATATTAAAAATCAAATATTTTTGATAAAGTTTCAAAAATATCTGACCAAAACATTAGCCAGAAATAGATACAAGTCAACAATGAGTCTGAACGAGTTTTCGTATAGATATTTGTGGCTAATGTTTCGCTCAGATATTTTTGAAGCCTCGGAAACAATATATTTATGCTTTTGACTGTACTTAACGACCACGCAAGTCAGATAATAACTAGGCTATTTGATCAACAATCATTAACTTGTACCGATTCAACAGGTGAGACACTGACTTGCTTCCAAATAAAGTGGGAGGAAGGACTCATTTGGTAGAGCTTGTCTAAGCTGAAATATGACACGGTACTCCACCGCATTCATGCACGAATTCAAAATAAATTGTAAATATGGACGCAATATTTAAACGTTCTATTGCAACTGGGGTTAAGTAGCCTAGCATGCGTCGTTTGTTCGCAGAAGTACACTCGGCACATCTAAATCACCTAAACAGGTAGTGGGGCGCGTCATTTCAAATCAGACAAGCTCTATGTTTGTCTCTGTTAGGCAGTCAAGGATTTCACTATACCTATAAGGATTAAACACTTGTTGTAACGATTAAGAATAAAAATATAAGTTAATGCTTCAAATTGTCAACTACAGAAAGTACGATCCTTCGATTTAGTGACCACATGCGGCGCCATTTTATCGATAAAGGATTTCCTACGGAGCTTGTCGATTAGCGAGAGTGTTTGTAGAGCCTGTCCCATTAGTAAGGCATTTTGGTCACCCTTATAGCTTGAACATTCGTTTAATCGCACAGGTTTTGTGCTGTGGTTGTAACATGACATCAATGTGGAAGACATTCAATTTTAAATAGCTAGCCTTCTTGAGAGCGTCGTGGCCTTGTGGTTCAGCACCCGAACTCAGATCGTGGATCGTGTGGTCCCGAGTTTAAATCTGGCCAGAACCAAAATATTTGTGTTCATTGTTGAATATCCGACTTACTCTCCGGTGATGGAAAACATCAATAAATAACCAAATCAACCTGGATAACGGCGGAAGGCTTACAACCTACCACGTTGGGTTCTAATACCATTGGTGAAAAGTGGGCTTCTGAGTGTTTCGTTCACCATGACAACACAGTCAATTGCCTCTGAATACCCCGTTTAGGATAAAGTCGTGATGGTATGTTATGTTGTAGCCTACTTGTATGCTAAAATCGTAAAGTTCCGAATTTCAGTGAAAACCGTAAATACTAGGCCAGACCACCGGGACCTGATATAACTCAGTGCACTAATCTAGAAAGTTTGAATAAAATCCATGAGAACGGTTATTAAAGACTGGAACAAAATAATTGCATTGCTTTTTCAAAATTTTGTTAATAATGTCATAATAATCCATGAGTATTGGTTGATTTTGAGGAATAAAATCACACCTTGTAAAAAAAATGCAATTGTGATGTTATTCTGCAGGATGAGCGAACTGCTATTGGGGTAGACCTTCAATGTTACTAAACCATTTTGACCTGTTGAGTAGTAGGTAATCGTGGTGTCATTTGTGTATAAATTTGAAAATAAATTAATGCTTAGTATCAGTGTAATCTAAACATGCAGGAGTAATTCTCAGTTTATTATCACGTTGTCTGTCGACTAAGAAGACTTATTAGAAACAATAACACAATTTACTGCATCTGGTTGACATTTGCACCGACACTTACGAGGTGTTATTTGTTGGAACGTTATTTCTTTTATTGTAATCTAATTTTGTTGCGATATCCGACTTTCTATAAGAAGCGACATTTCAAATGTTGTTTATATCCACATGAAAAGTATTCCACCTTTTCCGTGATCAGAAGAATATTCAATATTTCCCCTTAAACACGTGCTTATGTAAATTGCGTAACACGTGCGACGTTACAATACGTGAATTACTTGAGAAGGATCGTTGAGGACGACTCAGGTTTCGAGTGTCGCATTCCGCGGCTTGACAGCGTTCGCCCAATTCAATTTATCACCCTCAAAACCTTCTGGTAACAAACATCACTAAAAAACATCGGTGACATTGCTCCAATTATCATTTGATATCGTTAATACAAATTGTATGTTTGCAACTTAGAAAATAAATTAAAATATCAAAGAGTGTTACAAAATAAATATGGTCCCAGTAAACCATCTTGTAGCCTGTTATGTTCCAGTGCCAAGTGCCAATGTTACCAATCACCAGCACTTCATCATTGCAAAAAGCATCTATTTGTGGTAGAAAAACCGGTTGGTTATAGCAATTTTCATAAAATCTGCATAAGTTTAGTCGAGACGTGGTCCTTTTTCGTTTGACCATACATTTAGCTAATGGATACGACCGCACAAAGGGTTGATTTCCACAGTCACAAATGTCTCTTAATCGAACTGATTCAGTAACTACCCCACATGAGTCCCTGTTATTACGAAAGCTTTTTCCGCCTCAATTGCTCCCTTGCTCGATATGCGCCGGGAGGGCCGCCTCATTAGCCAGGGCCCTAGACTCATGTGGGGCACTCGAGGCCAGTACTTGCGGGTTCAGGTTCAGGATTATGCAACGTAGGCTAATGACCTAGCTTATTATCTAGCCTCCGCTTGCAAATTCGCTTCGATGCGCAAAATTGATGTATTTGAAATGTATAACAGCAGAGGTTACGATTATACATACAACAGTATTTTTAAGCACCGTCATAAGGGTCTACGTAAGGATATGTGCACTAACAATAACTTAAGATCCTATGTACTAACTCTGAGAAATAAATGATTTGATTTTGATTTGATAACCCTTTCTAAGTGTCGTTATAATAATTTAAAATAAATTAATTAATTAATATCTGGGAGAAATTCCATCAAGATCATCTGACCCCAAACTAAGCAGAGCCTGTACTATGGATGTCAAAGACTGATACATATAATACCTGGGGCCCTGGCCAAGAGCAACCGCTACTTTTGTGTCAACATGTCAAATGTATGAGCGTCGTGGCCTAGTGGTTAAGCACTACAACTCGGACAGAACTCAAACAGTCAGAAGCAAAATCTTTGTGTTCATTATTTTATTTTCGACTAACTCTCCGGTTATGGAAAACATTGATAAAAAACCAAATCAACCCGGATAGCGGCGGAAAGCTCACCACCACCTACCACGTTCTAATACCATTGGTGAAAAGTGGGCTTCTGAGTGTTCCGTTCACCATGACGGCAATAGTCACTTGCCTCTGACTACCCCGTTTGGGATAAAGTCGTGATGGTATGTTATGTCAAATGTGAAAAATGTAAGGGTATGACAAAAGCACTCAAAATTCAAAAATGCTTTACTCAAGTAGCCCATCAATTTACAGTTCGATTGAATCGTCATTTCACATCGAAAATTCAGCTATAGTATAAACATACATAATTATAATACCATCTATATATAAAATATAATATATATAATATATACACTCTTCCACCAGCGTCGGAAGTCTGATTCCACTGAGAAGACCCGGCAAGAAACTCAGCAGTTGCTCGAAATCGAGATGACATTTGATGTCAGCAGTACGTCTACCACGAGTTGCTATTTTAAATTTACGTTATCATTCGCGTAAAAAATTGGTATTGGGATGACACAGGACATGACATGACAATGTCGAATCCCAATACATTTTTTTACGAGAACGATAATGTAAATTTAAAGTGGCAACTCATGGGAGACGTACAGTTCCATACATTTTTAAATTTGAAATGTCGGAACAAAAGTAGCGTGTTGCTCTTGGCTAGCCCCCAGAATAGAAGAAGGAGCGAATACCAGATTAGACAGTGTTTACTAGGATTTTCCGTAACAAAGCCCAGAGTTGTCTTCACTATCCAGCATTTAGGAATTGTGGTGATTAGGCTCTACCTCATCAATTTAAGCGATGATTTAATTTCATTAATGCTTTTGCCAGCGATAAAGTCAATCCAATTGCTTTGCCGATACATACTATTTCTTCCAACATTTTTTCCTAAACTGACCTCAAATGACTCTTAAAATACCGCAGCATTATTTAATTTCCCGGCTTTTGCCCCCGTCAGCGTAACATCTAGTTCAATAGACGTCGCTGTCAGCCGCTTCTTGTAAACATCCACTTATTAGGGCTGTCTCTGCCCATCAGGGGCAGGGGAGAGGGGTGACGTGCGCTTCGAATGGGTAATAGACTCATTTGCATTTGTTGGGTTTGTTTTTGAGCTGGAGGCTGAAAGGTTATGCGGTTGAAACCTTATTAATAACTATACTAGATTTATTGCCTGGACACGCACTCAACGTTATTTCGTTAGGTAAAAGAGCTTGCAGCCAGCATCGCTAATGTCTGACAGTCTGACACTAGTCTTCCGTTCTTTCATTAAACTGTCTTTACACTGGAACGGCCCATTTGCATTGCAGTGTTTGTTTGCGCAAAAGGTAGAGGAAAATTGTGGATTCGATCCCCATCTAGGACAAAAAATTTTTGCCTCTAACTTTTACAAATGAATAAATGAACTCAATCTTCTCTTGCAGCTAGAAGAAGCAGCGATAGCGGCGCATGCGCAGCTACAGAGTCCGGAGAAGCGCGCGTGGTCCGCGCTGCACGGTGCGTGGGGGAAGCGGCCAGTCAAGCAGCACACCAACATCGGTGAGAACACATCTTTAGGCCGCAGACACGAAGTCAGCGATTGCGGGGCGGGTGCGGCACACCGCTTGACGCGCCGCTGCCTTTGTAGACATTCCCCTAGATATGCTTGAATTAAACGCGCCGCTCCTTCTCGCGCCCACTGGCTTCGTGTCTGCATCCATACAGGACATGAATATTGCAATTAATACACTCAATAATCAGGAGACAGAGTCAAGAAATTAAATTTGGCAGCATGACTTAGAAAGTTTACATCATTAACTTAAATGCTAATACTCACATCATTTACACAACAAAACATTCTTCCTTACCTTAGTGTAGGTAGCCCCTAGACTCATTAGCTGACTCATCAATACAACCATTTACGAACCCAATTAGTTTGCACTCATGCATCGATTGATAATGAGCAGTCACTCACAACGTACACGACATCGATCAGAGATTCTAGAGCTATTTCGGTTTTGAAATCATTTGCCGCTCTCAGCGCACCTGATCATCAATTTTTATACTTCTGCGCCCCTCATAAAAATGTATTAATTTATTCATCATAATAGTAATTTGAATATTATAGATTTGAAAAGTGAACAAATCACGGAACCTTTCCAGACCCAATGTTTTAGGCTGACTAGTAAAATGGGAAGAGTAGAACTAAATGGAAGCAAGAGAGCTAGTCACACAGATCGTTCGCCTCCAGAAGCATAGTCGATACCAAGCAAAGATACCACTTTCCGTCCCCTTGTTCAGGAGCTTACCGCCGTAAGTTGTCAATCCTTAAATGCCTGGACCTCCCTTTTAAATTTCAGGGCTCAAAGCGGCGCATCGCGTGTCGCTTCTACCAATGTCAACTTAGAATAAAAATGATTTTCGGATTCAGTTTACAAGAGGAGTAGAGTTCAGGTTAATGGAAATGAGGATTAGGCAAACCCATTCTCAAGCAAGTTACGAGACTTAGTTGAACACCCAGCATTGGCAAAATTATCCACCTAGTGCTGCAGTCATAACGCTCCTACCTTGAAATACATTACTCAGAAACTTTTTAGATGCAAAAGTCAAGAGGTCAGGCAGTGACAGGAAAGTCAAGCAACATACCTTGATGATAAGCTTGATCCAATGAGACCCACTCGAAGGATATGGATACAGTTGTTCTAAGCTTCTTGACCTTGTTTACCGAAAAAAATCGGAAGCTGAAACCAGCACTCAACATTATCTTCACACAGGGATTGTAAATCCTCCCAGAGCTTCAGTCACAACTCTCTCTTCTCTTAATGCAGTAATACTTAGCGGACTAAGTAAACTGCCAGGACTAGAGCGTGACATACCATCTTTACTGGTCCAGGGACCATCAACTATTTTTCACCTTCAAGACATCCTATTTACTACTCGTAAATTTAGTCTTTTATTACATTAACAGAGTTTAATATCGATTTTAATCACCTGATTGGCTTTAGCCAGACCGGAGGCAATAATCCCGTGTCTATCACTATCCCCAAAACTTCAATCGCTCTCAACATGAGACATGATCAAGCTTCAACATAGCCCGTTTCGAACATAGTTTGATAATACGGTCCGTAACTATCAGTTCAACTGAAATATTTCGGGAGGGCTTTTACTTATAGATTCAAGACATCCCATCTCTAAATTTTAGGTACATTAAACGCTCTTAATTGCAGGTAAATTAGCAATGGTTAATTTTTCGAAGTACAAAGTCAACCTCCTGAACCTAAGATATTTTAATTACCAACTGTATAACATTATGGAATCGAATAAAGCATTGAGTATTGAATTTGATATAATTGAATTCCCTTTGTTAGAATTTAAATTCCTTGGTTAACAATTCCGGGTCATTAATCATGATATAAATTGATTGAACACTTTCTTCAGTCTTTTAAAGTTCAGTAGTCCAATTAAAGAACAATTGGAAATCTAAAAAATTTAAACAATCCAATAGCAATAAATCGGTGGAGGTTCTATAAAAGTTTCATAATAAATTGTTCATCTCGAGACTTTCGGCAGTAACGAAGGGGTGCAATTACCCCCTTCCTCTGTAGCCCCGCTGAGCCCTGATTGATGCGGCTCGCGTTATGTTGATCGATCTACATTTACTACTCTAGAGATAGTCTATTAAATAACTTCTTAGGAGCGAATAATTCGATCGAACACGAAAATTTAATTAGTCTTATATTTATTGATTATTTTATTCTGATAGGCTGAAATAAAATCATTTTAAGAATAAACAATAGACCCATCAATATAAAAAGTCAGGAATTCAAAATCCGATTGCAAGCACTTCCGAAATCTTAAGCGCTTGATGGATGTAGATCTTGAATTTCTAAATAGTAGGCCTACTTATATCACCAGGAATGTAATTGCTGCAAAAAGAGAGGACTTCCGAAACACTAAATAAAAACAGTCAAAGTATGCAAGTAATCCGTCCTGTGTTGAAATCGGTTGCCTTCAAACAGCTTTTCAATTTCAACACTGACAAAAGCGTAGATTAATAACGCGATAGGGAGTTGAAAAAGGCAAGTTCAAACAATGTTTAATGGGACGCTTTTGGTGTTAAGAGTGCGCAAATTGTCACGGCTGCGAAATTACTCTGACGACTCAGGATTGGATATAATTCCCGCCCGTCCGTTTCTAAATTAAATGTCCTGAGTCAATATGGCCGCGGAGAGGATGGTTGTCTGTTACGATTTTTCCGCAGTTGAGGTCCATAATTATACATTAATTTAACCATCCATCAACGCTTAACGATCGATTCAAGGTTGACATAATATTTAAATGTAGTTGCTCACGTTGGGCGAAGGCAAAAGAACATCATTTAGCTATTCTTAAAATAGGTTTGTTTAGTCATATTTGCAACTTGTCAAGTGGCCGATGACCAGAAACAAATAGAACGAGAACACAAAAAAATGTCTCGGCCATAGCAATATGTATATGATATATAATATATATTACTACAAAACACGTTCCATCATACACGCGTGTCAATCTTTGCCAGCACATTGATTTCAGTAGGTCTAAATAAACTGTTTTTTTAAATCATGAAGATTCTTTCATTATAAATTTATTTCTCTTTAACATAATCAATTTCGACAACACTATCGCTGCTACAATTTTCAGAAGTTAAACGTTTCATCCTTCGATTACATTACATATTTACGCAGACACTGTAAACACTCATCCCAAACGTTTTACGCTGACTGTTATTTTTAAAATCCTTTTCAAAATGTGATGCAGTAGGATCGAATCGCAGCATTACAAAAGGTATAATGACCCAACAGGAGCGTATTACTGGAAGCGCGAGCCTGGCTGGACGAACCTTAGAGGGATGTGGGGCAAGAGATCACCGTCTCCAGACGCGGATGCGCTAGACCAGGACGACCAGGGTAACCAGAAACGCACCAACTTCACGAATCACTGTGGCACTCACACCAGCTCTTACAAATTGTTCTAACATCCAATTCAGAAGATGGCAAAACTTGTGAAAATATTTATTTCTGTTATTTTCAAAATACCAACCAGTCTCATTTGCTTACAAGAGTGATATTTCCTGGTATTTTTCTTTGTTCTCGAACAGATGATTAATCACATGCAATTAATAGTTTCACCCGTTTTGTTATGGAATATTTCTGAAGTGAGAGCTATCGCCTATCATCTGTAAATTAGATCCTGCCATGAAAACTGTCTACTGCCGGCACTACTAACCCGCACCACTCCTGTCTCTTCTTCACTTCCATGTCTTCATTGAAACTCTTCTGAATGTTCACTGTAGTTAATATTTCTGACACTTCTTTCTTTTTACATAGATCTATTACCATTGAAAAATTTGAATTTATCTGTGTTTTCTCTGTAGTTAGTGACTTTTAGAACTTTCTTCTTAGTCTTCTTTTGTCTGTCAGCTTTTTGTTTACATGTTTGATTTGACACTTTTGGTGTACATATCACTGAATATTAATCTTCAATGTGTCTTTTAGGGAACGGAATATATTTTACTCCCAATTCGAATTTCACAGAGTACTCGTGGTGATTGATCAAATATAATTCTGAAACAACGGTAATGCAAATAGAAAGGCGCCGAGTTCATTGGGCAGCTAAATCTGAGTGTTGCGATGAAGCGGAGTATAACTGTCGCTTTGGGCCCTTGCTCGCCCGCGCGTGAACAACGCCTCTGAATAAATTCACTGGGTGAAACAATAACATATAAAACTACGTAGTAGCTTAAAAGTAAAAATTATGGGCAAGTGGTTTTCACGAAACTAATTTTGAACATGTTTTTTTATGTTCTGAGTATATTATAATTTATTTAATCAAAAGTAGTTCCTAAATCTGGGCTAAAATAATGGAGTGCAAATTGCCCATTGTTTGACTGCGCTGTTGGCGCAAATGTAGCAATCCTGCCCTTAATGTCAAAGGTCGTGGATTCGATCCCCACCCAGGTCAAACACTAATGTGACGAAACATTTATGTTTGTTCTGTATTAGAGTGTTATTAACTATTTAGGTATGTATTTTAAAATTTTTATATAATTTGGGGTACCAGATTTATCCTCACAATATTCATTTTTATCGACCTACAAATATATTTTAAACACTTAATAATGGATACAAAAAGATATATGATCCCAACCACGCGCCATCCCGGGCATCCGGCGCTCCGCTAGCGTCGAGCCGAACGTTACATCAAATGCTGCAAGCGATAATCTATTGTTATGGAGCTCGTATTAACGTTTTAAAACTACTCCGATATGTTTTATCGACATTTTACGGCTTTCCAAACGTGTAAGACCAGTAAAATCACATTAAATAAGGACTCGTGAAAACCTGCACAGATATACTTGATGAGATTTATTTTGTGATGATGTAATAACGCTTTCTGTTTACTGATGATAACCCTTTTAGTGAGCGAACTTCACTTTTTGAAGGGTTTACTGCAAATTTAACCGTGAAATTCTTCCCCCTTAAGACTCAATATTTCAATTTCAATTTATTTATTGCAAACCATAATGTTGTACATAAGATGGCAGGTTATAAAGAATGTTTCAATTATGGACCCTGTAGGGCGCCGCAAATATAAAAAACAGAGGGATTTACATACTTAATCATTAAATCAATATCATGCACTAATTACATATCTACTTGTCCCGCAGCTGAGAAAGATATCTGTCAGCAGTAGAAGAGTAAAATACTGCTTAGTGACCTATTCAATTTTAGGCAAAATGAAAAGGAGTTCCATGAGTTAATAAATGCGAAGTCAACATTCCTTCAGAAGTGTTTGAGATGGCAAATAATGATAATACTGAAATCGTTCTAACTTCCAAATGAACAATATTCCCAAAAGAGGTTTGAATAGGGGGTGATCAATTCAAACAAAACAGTTTCGTTTACACTGTCGAGGGCTCGGCCAAATGGATTTAGACCCGGCCTCTGGACAAATTATTAGAAAGCAATAATTTGTCCAGATTTAATAATCCGGCAAAGTTTTATAACAACTTGCATAATGGTTACAAACAAATATTAATAGTTTCGAATTCTTCTACGATGAACAATTATAGGATAGGTATATCTCTTGAAGTTATGAAGTATTTTCATTGATATCGGACACCAAACATACAAACTTGGTTTTTAAGTTGAGGTTGACATTAGAATCTCATTTTCAAGTATAATCTCTGTGTAAGTTTTCCCAAAAAAGGGCCATACTTAATTATATTTTACGCAAATCAACCAGGATTCAGTCATCTAACCCTCACTTCCTAAGCGAATAATACAATCGACGTTGTTAATCACTCTTAATTCTCGTCTTTAAGTTGGCTGCGAAGACGCACTGCCTTTGTTTTCCGTTTATTCTTAATCGGCCACTTTTAGGCGCAGACGTGTTTAAATATTACAATCGACATAATTATGCGAGATCACTGATACAATAAAAACGAGATAAAACTCATAAATTGGAAAGACAAAGCCTAAAATTAAAGGTGGTTTTACAACAGTTAAAATAGTAAGTAAGCAACATCATAAATGTCGCTTGTTAACACGATTTAATTCCATTAAATCTTTGGCTTCCGAGAAACCAAACGAAAAGAAAATCAATTGTTTGCATTTATTAGTAACGATATAATCGTAAATAAGCGTTACGTTAGCTAAAAATAAGTTCTAAGCCCTTTATGGAATTATAGTAAACATCCTGTTTATTCTTCAATATAAAGGAACCTACCTTTAAAAAAGCTTTGAAGCCATTACTGTTCGTGTCGGAGAGATGCCAGGTGGGCGAGTCAGATGAATTTTCTTTTATGATTTTTGTTAATTCACAAAACAATTTGCATTTAAAGATGTTCGCACCATCGAAGCTCACCCAAAGAGTAACGCAGGAACACGAAAACTTGATGATTATAGACGGAACCACAGCTTAAGTAGCGGAATCAAGTTCAAGTGTTGAAGTTAGTCAACACGCAGAGATCACGCTCAAGAATTTTTGAGAGGCCGCTTTAAATTAATTAAGCTAGAGTTTGCTCGCTAATTATTTGGGTCGGGGACGCTCATCCACAGGCGGCCTCAACCCACCGACGTAAACAATCCAAAGTTGCGAAGAGTTGGAAGCCAGAGGTGTAATCGAGGGAAGGATTATTGAATTTCGAAGCAACATGTAATTTTTTCGACATATTTTGTTATTTTATGAATACAATCATATACATAGGTTTCAACATGATTCTTGTAATTGAAATACGTATTCCTATTCACCAACGTTTCCAAGTATTACAGAAAACCAAAAATCCGTTAGTGTTTTTAGGACTGTTCCGAGATTTTAAATCAGAAGAAACAGCAGAAAACATTTTCATTGTAGTTTTACGAGGTTATGCTTGTTTTTCGAGCCTCTAGTCAAATCAAATGATTTTGCATAGCGATATATTCTTAAATCATTAAATCATTAATCAATCAAATCAATTAATCATGCTTCTCTCATTTAATTTAAATAACTTTCATTTAAACAAACGAACATTAGTTTTCCTCAAGAAAACCTTAAAGTATTTTTTTGTTCTCAGATACAGTTTTCTTGTAGATAGTATTTTACATAAAAAAATACGATATGTACTTATCAATGAGTATATTGATTTTAAACATCCAATGTTTGCGTAGGTCCGAACCCCGAGTACGCCTCTGGCTCAAACATTTAATCACGTGTTGAATCCGGCTCTTCACAAGGAGCTTTGTTCATTAATGCCTGCTTCGATGTAAAGTCCAAAAACACACAGTTTAACGGTCTCAAAATGGCGCTTAAGGCTTACTCGATGAGGCGTATGTGAAATAATGTGAATGTATAACTTATAGGCATTACTTTTACTGTTAGCATGTGGACATTTGTCTTAGTTCAGTGTTAGTATTTATGAATTTAAGCATATCTTTTAACTGTCTCTGAAACTTCTTGTACAAATTCTGTTTTGTTGTTTCAAAGATATATATTTATTTATTCATGCCTTTACTCGTACATACGCTATTACCGTCGGGCAGAAATATAACATGGATAATCGGTAATAATTAAAAACTTAACAAGGACTTCAATTGTACATACATAATAATGAGGTTTTTTAAATGCTCAAGGTCTTAAACACCGCTATTGTTACAGTATCAGTTATTATTGGAGAATCTCCTTAAATAACGCTAAAATTAAATGTTTTTCATTATTTCTGTCAAGTGGTAATCAGAAATAATGGGTTAGGTTAAGGTTAAAAGATACAAATATACAGACATATAAGATCAAACGGTCTAACATATTGTATTCTTTTGCAGATGACAGCGCGTCGCGAGATGAGGCCTAGACTACTGGAAAACTACTATAAAATAAATAAATATTTGCAACCAACATCATATCTATAGGTACAACATACTATATGTCCGCTTTAACATCTATGTTTGAAGTCATACTCAGCAGAATACTCATAGTACTTAAATATACTTAGAAAAGTTAATTCTTCCCACTTCCAACCAGTGAGAAGAATTAATTGACGGCTTCAGTTCCTAGTTTATTTTATTCTTAATGTTGCATTTTTTTTCGTCTTGCCCAAAATTTAGATATCTGCGACTTTTTTTGTATTAGCAAGAGATAAGTAGTGTTAAATAATATTTTCTGAAATTCTGTATCATCCATTATCCAACTAATAAATATTTTAAAAAGGAATTTAGCGCTCGTCGCTTTCCGATGATACTTGACGAGAATTTAAAATCTGTTACTTTAAAATGTCTATGTATGTATAACTATTGAGATTTAAAATTACGTACAAATATAGCTCTACGATACTATGTCACCTTCTAGAGTAAAATGTCTGTTTCTTAGTTAGTAAGACGAGTATATATTATTTTTACGATCTTTGATAAGCACGCTGACGTCGGCAGGCGCCGGCGCACGCGTGCCATGTACCATTGAGCTAGGTAGTTGAATTAATTGTATTTTATTAGTGTTGATGTAAATTGTAACGATACATTTGAGGAGTCGGCGTTTGTCCAATAAAAGTTTATTCGGAAGCCGAATTGTGTTTTATTATATACCGATACCTTTGAACTTCTCAGGCACATAGGCCAACTAAGACCAAAGATCTTTGTCTGAATTCACTCGACCGGGATTCGAATCCGGGACACCACGTAAGTCGAGGCAAGACCATGCTACAGCGCCCTACGCGAATCGTGTCGTCAACGCTCAGCTTTGGTTCAGCTGGGTACCCACCTACTCACTAACGCAATATCCGTAGTTTCGGGAAATAAACATGGTCATAATATATAAAAACTAAGGAGATTTAAACAACCGCCATGTATTTTTGTACTCTCAAATATGATATTCAACATCCACAAGTAAATATATTATTCAAGAATATCACAGTGTTGTGGGTTTTTTGACACATTAGACATTCACCGAAACAAAGCGTGCGCGAGCAGGCGTGCGCGCAATGTACGAAAATAAAAGATGTGTCAAAAAGGGCTATATTGAACTACAATCCGACTAACTATTGGTACCAGCATCGTTGTGGTACTATTGTGGTTACGTTTTGTGCTGACTGTTGCGGACAGCCAAGCACGGAAACATACCTTTAGAATTATTTTACTAGCACATAAACTTTTCGGGGGGAGTAAGCGTCGTGGCCTAGGTGTTGAGCAGCCCAACCCGGATCGTAGACCGTGTGGTCCCGAGTTCAAAGCTGAACAGAACCATATTTATGTTCATTGTTAAAAAAAAACTAATTAACTCTCCGGTTAAAATCAAGCCGGACAAAGGCGGAAGGCTCACCTCACCACCTACTATGTTAGGTTTTAATAAGATGGACTTAGTGAAAAGTTGGACTTCCAAGTGTTCCGTTCACCATGACGTCATCAGTCACTTGCCTCTAGCTACTCCGTTTGGGATATAGTTAGACGTAATAGTATGTTTTTTTATAAACTTTATCATACTTAAAAAAAGATGACGATATCATTTGCGCTCGTTAATTCCATAATGAAATGAGCACCATCATTTGGCTTCGAGTATAAATTAGAATAACTTCTAAGAAACAGATTACCAAATCAACGATATCGATGAAATCACCTCTATCAACGAGAACTACGTTTAGTCTAACATCTCATAAATACACCAGGCTATTACGAATGGTATAGAATGGTAAAATCTAAGAGAACCTATTAACTTTTTAATAACATACCATCACCACTTTATCCCAAACGGGGTAGTCAGAGGCAAGTGAATGTGTCGTCATGGTGAACGAAACACTCAGAAGCCACCAACAGTTTCACCAATGGTATTAGAACCCAACGACCTACCAAGGTGGCGAGCCTTTCGCCGAGCCTTACACAGGCAAACTTGTACAAAATCCAGGGAGTGTGTGGCGGCGAGCGGTTGACCATAATCTAAGCGCTTGAGCTACAGCCGCTAATTTCCTTTAGACTAGAATTAGATACTCACTTTGGATAGCTAGATGGCCTAGATGCCGTAAGTATGATTCTCCATCGTAATCTAGGCGCTTGAGCTACAGCCGCTAATTTTTTTAAGACTAGAATTAGATACACACTTTGGATAGCTAGATGGCCTAGATGCCGTAAGTATGATTCTCCATCGTAATCTAGGCGCTTGAGCTACAGCCGCTAATTTTTTTTAGACTAGAATTAGATACACACTTTGGATAGCTAGATGGCCTAGATGCCGTAAGTATGATTCTCCATCGTAATCTAAGCGCTTGAGCTACAGCCGCTAATTTCCTTTAGACTAGAATTAGATACTCACTTTGGATAGCTAGATGGCCTAGATGCCGTAAGTATGATTCTCCATCGTAATCTAGGCGCTTGAGCTACAGCCGCTAATTTCCTTTAGACTAGAATTAAATACACACTTTGGATAGCTAGATGGCCTAGATGCCGTAAGTATGTATGATTCTCTATCGTAATCTAGGCGCTTGAGCTACAGCCGCTAATTTCCTTTAAACTAGAATTAGATACACACTTTGGATAGCTAGATAGCCTAGATGCCGTAAGTATGTATGATTCTCCATCGTAATCTAGGCGCTTGAGCTACAGCCGCTAATTTCCTTTAGACTAGAATTAGATACTCACTTTGGATAGCTAGATGGCCTAGATGCCGTAAGTATGATTCTCCATCGTAATCTAGGCGCTTGAGCTACAGCCGCTAATTTCCTTTAGACTAGAATTAGATACTCACTTTGGATAGCTAGATCATACATACTTACGGCATCTAGGCCATCTGGCCTAGATGCCGTAAGTATGTATGATTCTCCATCGTAATCTAGGCGCTTGAGCTACAGCCGCTAATTTCCTTTAGACTAGAATTAGATACACACTTTGGATAGCTAGATGGCCTAGATGTCGTAAGTATGTATGATTCTCCATCGTAATCTAGGCGCTTGAGCTACAGCCGCTAATTTACTTTAGACTAGAATTAGATACTCACTTTGGATAGCTAGATGGCCTAGATGCCGTAAGTATGATTCTCCATCGTAATCTAGGCGCTTGAGCTACAGCCGCTAATTTCCTTTAGACTAGAATTAAATACACACTTTGGATAGCTAGATGGCCTAGATGCCGTAAGTATTATGATTCTCCATCGTAATCTAGGCGCTTGAGCTACAGCCGCTAATTTCCTTTAGACTAGAATTAGATACTCACTTTGGATAGCTAGATGGCCTAGATGCCGTAAGTATGTATGATTCTCCATCGTAATCTAGGCGCTTGAGCTACAGCCGCTAATTTCCTTTAGACTAGAATTAGATACTCACTTTGGATAGCTAGATGGCCTAGATGCCGTAAGTATGTATGATTCTCCATCGTAATCTAGGCGCTTGAGCTACAGCCGCTAATTTCCTTTAGACTAGAATTAAATACACACTTTGGATAGCTAGATGGCCTAGATGCCGTAAGTATGTATGATTCTCCATCGTAATCTAGGCGCTTGAGCTACAGCCGCTAATTTCCTTTAGACTAGAATTAGATACACACTTTGGATAGCTAGATGGCCTAGATGCCGTAAGTATGATTCTCCATCGTAATCTAGGCGCTTGAGCTACAGCCGCTAATTTCCTTTAGACTAGAATTAGATACACACTTTGGATAGCTAGATGGCCTAGATGCCGTAAGTATGATTCTCCATCGTAATCTAGGCGCTTGAGCTACAGCCGCTAATTTCCTTTAGACTAGAATTAGATACACACTTTGGATAGCTAGATGGCCTAGATGCCGTAAGTATGATTCTTCATCGTAATCTAGGCGCTTGAGCTACAGCCGCTAATTTCCTTTAGACTAGAATTAGATACACACTTTGGATAGCTAGATGGCCTAGATGCCGTAAGTATGATTCTCCATCGTAATCTAGGCGCTTGAGCTACAGCCGCTAATTTCCTTTAGACTAGAATTAGATACACACTTTGGATAGCTAGATGGCCTAGATGCCGTAAGTATGATTCTTCATCGTAATCTAGGCGCTTGAGCTACAGCCGCTAATTTCCTTTAGACTAGAATTAGATACACACTTTGGATAGCTAGATGGCCTAGATGCCGTAAGTATGATTCTTCATCGTAATCTAGGCGCTTGAGCTACAGCCGCTAATTTCCTTTAGACTAGAATTAGATACACACTTTGGATAGCTAGATGGCCTAGATGCCGTAAGTATGATTCTTCATCGTAATCTAGGCGCTTGAGCTACAGCCGCTAATTTCCTTTAGACTAGAATTAGATACACACTTTGGATAGCTAGATGGCCTAGATGCCGTAAGTATGATTCTTCATCGTAATCTAGGCGCTTGAGCTACAGCCGCTAATTTCCTTTAGACTAGAATTAGATACACACTTTGGATAGCTAGATGGCCTAGATGCCGTAAGTATGATTCTTCATCGTAATCTAGGCGCTTGAGCTACAGCCGCTAATTTCCTTTAGACTAGAATTAGATACACACTTTGGATAGCTAGATGGCCTAGATGCCGTAAGTATGATTCTTCATCGTAATCTAGGCGCTTGAGCTACAGCCGCTAATTTCCTTTAGACTAGAATTAGATACACACTTTGGATAGCTAGATGGCCTAGATGCCGTAAGTATGATTCTTCATCGTAATCTAGGCGCTTGAGCTACAGCCGCTAATTTCCTTTAGACTAGAATTAGATACACACTTTGGATAGCTAGATGGCCTAGATGCCGTAAGTATGATTCTTCATCGTAATCTAGGCGCTTGAGCTACAGCCGCTAATTTCCTTTAAACTAGAATTAGATACACACTTTGGATAGCTACTCGTACTCGTAGATGGCCTAGATGCCGTAAGTATGATTTTCCATCGTAATCGAATCGAAGCGACAAGTAAAGAATCAGGTATTTTTTTGTGTCTTAATGACGACTTTATTGGTGCAGTGCGCTGTAGCACGGTTTCTCGCCTCGATTTTCGTAGTGTCCCGGGTTTGATTCCCGGTCGGGTCAATTCAGGAAACGATCTTTTCTGAATTGACTCGTGTCTGGGTGTGCTGGGAGACGCCCCTAGCTTATTTCCTTGTGTGGTACCTCGTAACACAGGGATATTAATCCCTACTTCGAGACGATTACAAAAGGTGTGTTGTCTGACGAAAAAAATAAAAGGTAGGTACTAGGTATGTATGAAGTAGGTTTCTTGCCTTTAAAAAAGAAAATAATAACGAAAGGCGAGTGAAACCTTAGAATTAGAATTACACTGTTGTCTGGCGACCTTGTGGCGATCGGCAGCATGAGAATCCCATACGGATACATGTAGCCTCATAGTTAGGCGACAATGCTGTAGTAGGACTATGTCGTAGGATAACATGACTAAAGAAACGGTTGCTGTTAGAAAAACTACAAATTAGTTAAATAAAATTTCCAGTGATGTTCTATACTAGTATCAAAAAGCTGAAGAGTTTGTTCGCTTCCTTGAACTCGCTAATATATAAATAAATAAATAAATAAATAAATATAAATATGCGCCAGACAAAACACCACTTGTCATGGTCTCGAAGTAGGGATAAATATACTTGTGTTACGAGGTACCAGACAGGGAATTAAGCCAGGGGCGTCTCCACACCCAGACCCGAGTCAATTCAGAAAAGATCATTTCCTGAATTGACCCGACCGGGAATCGAACCCGGGACACCACGCAAATCAAGGCGTAAAACCGTGCCACAGCGCACTGCGGAAATATATCAGGAACCACTGGTCCAATTTCAAAATTTCTTACAGTGTTAGATAGCCCATTTATCGAGGAAGGCTATACGCTATATTATCATCATTCCACGCGGACGAAGACGCGGGCAGAAGTCAGTTTTTCATGATTTCAGTGCATAAGGTGCACGGTAAATAAAAGTATTAGCTAGATCGTGGCACTGGCGGTAACGATGCTCACCAAGCCCTCAAACGGGGGAGACTTATTAGAGCCGTCAACACAACACAAGACACGAACAAAGAAACAACATACCTAAGACGTTACGTCTCCAGAGAGATCCCTACGCGTATGTATTTAAGTGACGTAAGAAATTAAGAGAGACGAAACAGTGCTTTTAACTCATGAATTACCAGCTGAGGACAGAAGAGAAAAAAATGGTAAAGTATGAAAGATATCAATTTTATTAAACCCTAGATAGTAGGTACGAGTATCACATTGTATACATTACCCAACAAATAAGAGTTTCCTCTAGAACGAAGGTTTTTAACAATAACAAGGCTTGAGCTGTTTTTCCACCAGAGATGTGCTATGCAGCAATGCTGCGAAGATGTGCAAGCTAAGCTACGACACTATTAGACCGTTCCCACTGATGCTATGCTATGTAACGGAGCGATTAAGAAATTGCGCCGCCGCAAGGTTATTATGCGAGGAAATTTATAATATTAGTAAGATTGTATCATCAAGTTGCGCACTGTAATACTCGGTGCCTTTACACCAACGTAATGCTCGAATCTTTAACATTACAGTTTGCGCACTGTAATGCCCGGCTCTCCTCTCTCACTGATGTAATGCTCGACTCTATAACTTTACATTACAGGCGAATGCTCCAAGTGAGGCAGCACTTTTATATGCTTGCTACGAAAAACACATGTTTTTCGTATATACTTTCCTCTTAATCTTCAGTATTGATAAAAAACGTATTAAAATCCGTTGTCTTCACGTAAAGACGACGGGTAGCGGCTTCGTCTGTACTTTGTAGTGATTACATTACAATCTCTGAACATCTTTTTAATGTGATGACGACGGTTACAATATACTT
Source organism: Udea olivalis (assembly GCA_947369235.1). NCBI lineage: Eukaryota > Metazoa > Arthropoda > Insecta > Lepidoptera > Crambidae > Udea > Udea olivalis. The sequence goes on from OX376355.1 coordinate 20,194,864, forward strand.
ACAAATAACGTTCTGTACAATGTCCGAATACGCGTATACAGGGTGTATCAATATTGAACCCAATCACTTATGTTTTACGTCACAAATCGCGTTGCCGGCGCATCGGAGGGATGGTCTGACGATTTGTGTACCTACTCTTTGCGATCACAGCACGTTATAGGCACATACAGGGTGTCCGGACGTCCTACGGATGAATTACACATTGTACGCAAAAAGGCGGAAAACTAAACATTCATCTATTAATAAGTATGGCCTAATGACTTATCTGAAACTGTTTAAATATAGCCTAAATAACTCAAAGTTGTTAAATTACTACTATATACCCATTCATTCGGCAAACAACACTTTTCGAATCTACAACAATGCGACATTTTATACAATGTGTTAATTAAAATATGATTATCATTGCAGTTTATTTTTTTTAGTAAAATAATCAGCCTAACTAGTTTTTTATTGCTGCTGCGTTTTATGCCTATTTAGTTTATTTGTAACAAATTTAACATGAAAAGTTCTTAAGGGATTTTATACAAATGTCTTATCCTAAGATTCCATCTGCATGTTCAAGGCATGAAAACCTACCAAACAAACCAGAGTTGTTTTCAGATTTATAAAATTAAATTTGTGTAAAAGTATAGATTAAGCTTTCCGCCCGCGGCTTGCCGTGTGAACTTCATTTATATGGCCAAATTACATTAAATATTTATAAATTGTAGGCTATGTGTTATTCTGATGTATAACCTACATAACTGTAAAGTTTAATTTAAATCCGTTCAGTATTTTTGCGTGAAAGAGTAACAAACATACATACGTACATTACATACGTCATCACAAACTTTCGCAATCATAATATTAGTAGGATTGGTGGACTCTCCCTGTATAGCGGCTCGCGATACGCACACAGCACTCCTGTGTCAACAAGCGTGTTTGCTAATTTGCTAAACGGCTCTGAGATTGCTGTCGTGTATGCAGAGTTACAAAAAGATACGACACTCAACGCTCTGTTAAATAATAGTCAACCAATTTGAGAATGAAAACATCTTGCGTTATGATGTCGGATCGGCAAAGATCGGCATGTTAAGCGCACGTCAGGTCGGGTAATAGGATGGGTGATCTGACCACCACGATCTATAATTATCGACAATTTGTTTTGCAACGATTACCGATTCGAAAGACAGTCCAGAGACTAGACTGTGGGCAGTATACAGTAAAAAATCAATTTAATGTATTAAAGTAATTAGTAAGTAATTTAATTCGATATTGAACGTAATTAGGATTTGATTAATGTGGATGATCTTTTGTTAATCGGATCAAATTATTTAATAAACTTTTCAACCAGCAATGCTTTAATTTAAGTTCATCGATATGCCTTGAATTAAATATGCAAGTTCTTGGAAAGAACTCTCTTTCATTGAAACGGTAGACTTCATACATTATTAATCCGTCGAGCCTGACCTACCGCAAATCATAGGCTAGCACTAAATATTGGTTCATTTGTAGGATCGATATTGGCATACTTAACGAACTCTTTTATTTAACGTTTAACGATCAATATGTCAAAGGTCACAAATATAATTTTTTACTGACTTTTGTTCACTTTTTAAGAATTTTCAGTAAAAGTTTTGTGGCCGGACTATAAGTATTCTTCTCGTATAGTCTGTTGGTTTGTTGTTTATGATCCTAGTGGTCTTATAGGAAAACTAGCTGTCAGCGGCTGCGCCCGCGTAGACTGTCTTTCCTGTCAAAATATAACCTAAATTAAAAAAAATACATAGCCTATGTCACTCCCAGATAATGTAGCTTAATTTTAGTAAAATATTTTTTAAAATCGGTCCATTAGTTTCGGAGCCTATTCAATACAAACAAAACAAATCTTACCTGTTCACAATATTAGTAGATATAGATTTATGGAATACGCTTACTGTGACGTGACACTCCAGTCAAATGAGATACCTTTCACCAGCTGTTAAAATAGAAAAGTTTCAAAATTGTCATATAATTATGCATTATTGTGTCACGTTTTTAATAAGTTGCCTGAGTGAGGTGAATTGTAATAAAAAAAACTAATAAATTGAAAGTGAGTGACACACTGGGTTTCATCATCATCATCCGTGCGGTCTATCCCGGTTGTGAACTCACACTGGTGTGGGGGCTCCCAGGGTCCGCCTTTCTTATTTTCTTGGCCCACTTCGCGCGATCTTGTGCATCCTCAGTGGTGAGTCTGTTGGCACGCATGTTACCCTTAACGACGTCGAGCCACCGCTTCTTGGGTCGACCTCTTCTACCGGTACCTGGCGGGGGCGGCATAGCCAGACATTTTTTTTTTAAAATTTATTTTCCACATAACAACACTTATTTATTTTCACAACATCTGCCAAACTGAAAAACAGTTTGTCGGCAGTAGTACTCGTGGATTTACATGTACCCATCCACCTACCTACACAAACACACACGCACACGTACACATACACTTGTACACACACGCACACACATATACGCGCATACACACGCACACACACACAAACTTATCTAGGGAGAGAGACACACACTCGTCACATTCGCTATTATTTTCACAGTCTTAGAATACTTACACCTAGAAGGATAGTTATACATTTATAAAAGGGCGCGCCATTTGTGATGCCAAAATGAACTATCAAAATACCAACTCTATAGACATGTAATCACAATTTTCAGTATTTCACATGTATGAATACTCCTTGCTGCACAAATAAACATTTTGAAGAAGCTCCCACCTCGAGAAATTGACATCGGTAAGTTCATATCGGTGCCCCGACTCGCCTTCCATGCGTATTTATTCTAAGTTCACAGTGATGTGTAACACAGAGCTAAATTAGGTATTACAGCATTTTTCTTATCAGATTACTACATAAATAGACATTTTTATCAGGTTACTATGGACACAATGACAAATAGTGTTTTCTCAGTGTAGCTTTTAGGTGCTTTTTACTTACAGCGGTTTTATGGAGTTCGTAGGGCAACTCATTTAATAACGAAGGTACTATCCAGCGTCTTACTCGCTTGCCGTAGTAGTTCTTCGTCTTTGGAACAACAAGCCGCTGTTTCCTAGATTGTCGAGTTGCGTATGTATATTCTTTATCCCGCTTGAACTCAGTTTTATCATGTTGTTCGGTCAATATGGCAGTTTTGACTTTTGCTTCAATTGGTAATATGTTACAGAGTTTAAATAGTTTTTCATAGTTTCCCATAAGCGCTTTTTGTTCCTTATAAGAAACTAAAAGCTTAAGTAGCCTCATTTGCAGTGACTTAACTTTATTGATGTGAACGGGAAATGTTAGACCATAAACATTCAGTCCGTATGACATGACTGCACCCTCTAGCGCATGATATAGAACATACATTATGCTCCTGGTCACGATATGTTTTACATTTTGTAGTTTTCCTAAAATTTGTCTTAATTTATTACATACCAAGTTAACATGCAAACTCCAACTGAAGCGACTGTCTACAGTCAGCCTTAGATACTTATAAGAAGACACAGATTCAATATCTACACAGTTACAGTTAGATAAAGATAAAGATAAAGATAAAGATGCATTTATTTGTTCGAAACATGTGTGCAAATAGGATAATAAATATATGAACATTAGGTTTCAACATGTCGTGCCTCTGCGGCATACAAATTAAGATACGTTACTACTATTAAAAAAATGTCAAATCTAAGGCATTCTAGCTTAGCTTTATTATTATGCAAGCAGTCATAGCTATGCCCTTTTATACGTATATCAACATTTTTATCTTTAGCATATGGAGATAATATACACATGGATCTAGTCTTGTTGATGTTAATGATGATTCCATTATCGTGAGCCCACCGAACTATATTGTCGAAGTCTACTTGCATTACTTCTTGTATTTTGTTTCTGTTTCTGTCACTATAGATGAGACATGTGTCGTCCGCATACATATATGTCCTGCACCCCTTAACAACATTTGGCATACTATTGACATGCATTATATACCCGATAGGTCCATACACAGAGCCAGTTGGTACCCCAAACCTAATTTTTCCTTCCCTGCTGTTCCTTCCACAAACGCACACTCTAAGCTTTCTATCTCTAAGGTATTCTCTGAACCATGAATTGACTGGCCCCCCTATTCCGCACTCCTGCATAGACTGCAACAAGTCATCGTGACCTAACGTATCGAAGGCTTTTTTAAAGTCAATAAAGACAGCAAAAACATTTTCTGTTCATTTAGAGAATTATTAATGTCATCTGCAAAATTACATAAAACCGTCGCTGTACTTCTTTGTGGACGGAAACCGTGCTGAGTGTCGTTAATAACATTGTGCTTCTCTAAATATACTGAAATTTGGCCTACAATTATTTTTTCGACTATTTTATTGATCACGTTCAGAATGGCTATGGGCCTATACTTTGTGAACTCATTGTGGCAGCCTTGTTTATAGATAGGTCGAATAACTGTTATTTTTAGTTCCAGGGGATAATTTCCTTTTTGTACGCTTAAATTAATGAAATGTGCAATTACGGGAGAAATTTGTTTGCCGATCTCCGTGAGACATGACCATACCAACGAAGGCGGCACTCCTGCAGCTTGTCTGCGATATCACGAACACGAAGGCTGCCGCGGATGTGGGTGTTATGCACGCGATCTTTGCGTGAGACTCCACACATCCACCGCAGCATCTTCATTTCTGTGACGCGCAGCTCCTGCTTGTGTCGCTCTAGTAACGGCCATGTTTCACTGCCATATAAAAGGACAGGCCTAATGATGGTTTTATAGACCTGCCCCTTCAGCTTGATCGGCATTTTGGGGTCACAAGTGACACCAGTCACCTCACGCCATTTGGCCCAAGCCGCGGAAATTCGGGCTCTGACGTCGCGGTCGATGTCCCCGGACGCGCCTAACACAGATCCCAGGTATTTGACACGGTCCGTGCGCTCGACCACGTCAACGCCCATGCGGACGGACTGGGTATCTGTGGTGTTGCAGGCCATGTACTCCGTCTTCGCCACATTAAGTTTCAGACCGCCGTTTTCAAGTGAATCTTTCCACTTATTCACCCGTTGTAGCAGCCGTCCCCTGTCCGAATCTGCTAGCGCTATGTCATCAGCATACATAAGCAACCAGGGTGGTTGCTCTGGTTGCTTATGTATGCTGGGTTTATTAAGTGACACACTGGGTTTAATAATAGTTAACGGCGAATAGTGTCAAAGTCCACGTCCACCAATTGCAGCCGTGTAAATAACAAAGAGAAAATCTGAGAAATATTTAATTCACGATACCAGCTATAGGATATCTTGGCAAAAGTTACCTATATTTATTTTCTATATTTCATGCAGGGTGACTAGAGACTGCACATATTCGATAACACAATTAAGTAAATAAACTGTACATATTGATATTAAATCTCTACACGCAAAGTAGTTAACAGAAGTATTTTTCCCGAAGAACCTCGCCTGCAATCTGTGATGTGTGTGGCAAATCAACACGATTCCCCGTACAAACACACTCACTGAAATTAATCTTCGCGAGAGCATATCTTCAACTTAAATCCAACGGAGAGTTAGCACATTTGCTTGTAAATGTTTACATGTAATAAGAAATGTAACAATAATTGGTTGGGTGAACTAACATACGTTTTGTTTTTTTACTGTAACTTATATACTTAAAGCAAAGAATACTATATAAAGATACTTAAAGCTACATCATCTTAAATAATATATTATGGAAAACTATTACGCATGAAGCCAATTTTCTTAATCGTCAATTTCTCATATTTCTCGCATTCTCTCATATTTCGGCCACCCTGAAGGCAAGAGGTCACGCGGGCGTTCACCGACAAGATGGGCCGATCAAACGAAAAGCTCATCGTCCTGCAAATTTTACACCGCTGTAAGAGATGCGCAGGGCAGAAACCGGTGGAGCAGATCATCCACTACAGATGCAACCTTGATGCTGACCACGATCCTCAGACATGAGGGACCGACGAGAGAGAGAGGTACTTCAAACTTAGTTAGATCGTTAAAAACTATTCCCAAAAAGGCTTTGTTTGTGAAGCAGAAAATTCGAGCAAAATCCCTTAAAATAACTCGAGTGAAGAGTGGGTAAATAAAGCCTTGGATATTGAAATACTAACACCTAGAAGGATAGCTGCATATGCGCCGTTTTAGTATTTGACATATAATTATGCATATTTTGAAATGAACTTTACGGATTTAAATCGCGGAATTTTCTTGTTCACATTTTATAACAAGTCCGTAAAGTTGTTTAATTTTAATGTATAGTGTTCGCGTAAATATAAGGAAACATAACATACTTATGAATTAATATTTGTGCTTGTGATACCACATGTTGTTCAACGATTCAAACAAATAAAACATTTTGTCGGAGTTCTCACCGCAAGAACTTGACATTGAGCTCTGATTTATTTATTCATTCTTTATTGCATAGACTTTAGATTAGAGTACAAATGGCGGACTTAATGCCTAGAGGCATTCTTTGCCAGTCAACCACATGGTCAAACGGAAATATTTCAGTGCGAAAGATAATATAAAAGACTTGAAACAAAATAAGAAAATTATAAAATAATGAAACATTTATGAAAATAATAGAATACACATACATAAACTAATAGTATTAAATTGTGCATTGAAAATATGGTACAAAAGAGGAACAATAGCATTACCAGATGAAGATAAAAGGCATTAACAGGGAGAACAGGATTGTCTAGTTACTAAGTATTCTTGAGGCGTGATCAAACCTTTGAAATACTTACGCAGAGTCATTTTTAACTAATGGTAAGTCCACCACACGGCTAAATAGTAAGAACTAGCCTTCTATGCGCTATTATTCTATTGTTAACCTGCATACTTCTCGACACGTGGCCGCCGTGGGCGCTCGTTGTTGCCAGAACATAACTACTAAGTTACTATTTGCACGAAATGAGAAAATAGTAATTTGGAGTGTTGTTTCAAATAACCCACTTTGGCTCTAGTTATGAACCAAAATTATTAGTTATTTTCCGCACAAGGATTGTCAATCCGCCGAGAAATGGGGGGACTTGATTATTCAAGGCTAAGTTACACTCGAAAATCATCACAATCATAATCATTTATTGCTTCTCATCGCTGGAGTATAACTTAGAAGTAAATAAAGGTACACATATAGCACGTCGCGATTTCCGTGGTGTCTCTGGTTCGATTGCCGGTCTGTACAATTCAGGAAGCGATCTTTTCTAAATTGGCTCGTGTCTGGGAGAGGCCCCTGGGCTAATTCCTTGTCTGGTAGGTATATGGAATATTCCTCACTTCGAGACCATGACGAGCGAATATGTACTCGCTAATGGACCCACGCGGACACAACATTAAACAACTAACCAATCATAAGAAGTGTTATGAAGAATTATAGCTTTTCTGCCTCACCGGCCATCAGTTGTTCGCGCTCCGTGCACCAAGTAACATTAAACTGATTCCGATGCTAATTATCTTAAAAGTATGAAACCCATCAAAAGTGAGAAACTGCAAGTTGCAACTGAAAGGTATACAATGTCATATGTGATTACTATCTTGTTTATTTTAGCATTTTACAATGCTTGTTATCTATATCTAAAGATCGATTTCTGAAATTCGTGTCTTTGACAATCCGGGTGACTGCTCTAAATACTGAGCTACCGAAACCTCAACAGAACGAACAAATCTTCAGTAAATGCTAACTTTGCAAGCCAACGTTATTCCAGCAATATTTCAAGGCAAGTACTTATAAACATCTGAAAGAAATATTTTTACAAATATTTAAACCTCCGGTTAAGATGAAATATGCTATTCAGTTATTTTATTCTGTGAATCTCACTTCTTTAAACATGAACTATCAAAGCTGTCAAGTGCATGTTGCTCTTACAAACCAGGGGCTCCGATTTCTCATTAATACGCAGGATTTATGTATTGTCTATTTGTTTGTAATCTTCACTCTGTAATTTTTATGTCATAAGTACGCCCTTAGAAATGATCCCGAATTACTATGTCAGTGGCCTAACATGTTTTTGAAAACCACTTTTCCTTATCTGAATCAAGGGAACTGTGTTCTTACAGACTAGTCAGTCTAAAATTCTAAATGTTTTAATTATATTTCTTTCTTTTCTAATTTCCTAGGTTATTCATGAAGAACAGTAACAACGTGAAGGTGGAAATGGTGAGAAAAGTGCTGCAACAGGGTAAAGCTCTCAGGAACATTTAAGTTCTGGCACTCCACTTAAACTTAGTTACGTTTTCTTAGATTTTCTTGAAACTAAGCTCACTGGCGACAACAGGAAATAGTAGCGTGATTCTAGATAACACACCTCTACGGATGCAGTAAGATATAACAACGAAAGAGTTTTGTTTGAAACACCTTCATTACCAAACTTAACCCTTGCAAAGGTATTGTAATAAAGAGTGTCGAGCAGGTTAATCCTTTTTGTACTCGCAAAGTATTCAGAGACCTCGCGGGTCGCGTCTGCCGGAATGTCGGGAGGGTCGGGACGAATGTTACGATATTTTGTTCCCGCTAGCTGTTGTCTGCGGATTTGCTTGCACGGAATTTTAATAAAAAAAGTTAACCCCCTTAGCCTTGCCCCATGCACGGTAAAAGAATACACCTTTTACACAAAGCAACACTTTGTTTTTGTATTTAAGACCATTATCTATATTAATATTCTTGTAGAAACAGATTCAGATTCTATACAATGACTGCCCATTTAGCGATACTAGCCTGGACCAATAAATAGCTCAGGAAAAACTTATGAGAGTAGAAATACTATAGCGCTGAAGTGGCCGAGTAGCATGCCATGATGCCATTAATTTGCATGATGCCATTTGGCTTAAAATTAATGTAACTACTACATAGCACTGTGTACTACAGTGTTAAGCTAACTGTACATGACAAAGTGATAGATCTGTAGTATTAATTACAGTAGACCTGCCAGTAAATATTATCCAATCGCCAGATTATGTCCATATCTGCAGATGTTCAATGTTCAAGTGATGTAGCATTGAAATTGAATCAATCAGTCACACCTACAAGTACATATTCTAAAAAAACATTTGAAAGAGATCCTTTTAGATACTAATACGAGTATATCCGAGGCCAATTAAACTAAATTGGTTCGTCGCAGGTATCTCGCGTCGTTTTTTACTTGCTCGATGGAGTATAATACAATTTGTCCTATGTCACAATTGAATTTAAATTTGAGTGTGTCGTGTGAGCGGTGTGAGGCTTTCCGTCACAAAAGACGACGCACGGTTAATATTCGGATATAATTTTTTTAAACCATTATTTTTGAGGTGCTTCGGATCGTTGGCTCGGTGGGGAGCGACCCTTGCTTACTAAGCCGTGGCTCGTGGATTCGATTTCTACCGTCGAACAAATTTTTATGTCGTTGATGAACGTGTTTTTTGCATTTCAGTAAAGTTGACATAATTATTAAATATCTTTACTATTCACAAATCCAGCCAGAAGTTTAATAAATATCTGGGACAATTTACACCAAGATCATGTGACCCCAAACTAAGCAGAGCCTGTTCTATAGGCGTCAGAGACTGTTAAACAAACTTAAATATTTCTAAATACATACATATAATAATAACACCCAGCCACACAACAAACACTGATGTTCGTCACACAAATGTTTTTCATGGGTGGGGATCGAACCCCAGACCTCCGGAGCTAAAGGCAGGATCGCTGCCATTGCGCCAACAGGCCAGTCAGGGGCCAGTCAGGTAAAGGCAGCACTTATTCCGTGACTTTCAAGAATCTTTGTTGGTGAGTATAAAATACTTTAGTGGAGTTCAGTTGATGCAGAAGTGGCCTATCTTCGGACACAGTGGTCTGTGTTATCGTGCACTGGAGTTGAGCTTGCTCCTCCCGAGGCTAGCTGCCAGGCGGCCTTGCGCGACGAAGGGTCCTACGAGGAGTCTCTCCCTCGTTGGGGATCCCGGGTTCCTTCCATTCTGCGCCGAAGATGACAGGATCAGGTTTTAGTGGGTAGGGGTCTCTGTTTTCCCAGGAGTTCCGAGTCCCACATATCCCAGGTGTCCCGAACCCAGGGCCATTCCCAATGCCTAAATGCATTTACTGACGCAAAAAAAAAAGAAGTGTCCTTGGCACCGCACCGTCCACACGGTCCACACGTAGTAATATATATCATGTTCATAGTTATAGGTACTCTGGTGCCTTATTACAATCTCCTATAACTTGTCAAGTTCATTGCTTAAACTGAGCGTAGCAGGTGATTTTGAAAATGACCTTTCATTTCCAGCCAGTCAGCGGTTACTTGTCAATATTGCATCTTCTAGGCCAGATATTTACTGAAGAAATAGCTCGCTACCCTCCGTTTTTAATTTTAACAGTAATAAACTTGACTGGCCATAAGCTATTGTTATAAGGCCCCAGCTAGAGCTGACACTGTGTCGCCGAAATTTACTTCGACTGTACCAGAAACCAAATCCTTAAGTAATGTGTGTGGGCATGTTACATGACGAATTAAGCAAACCTTGCCAACCTTAATTATTCTTTGGCTTTTAAATTCATTACTGTTTTTATGATTTAATTAAGTTGACCCTATAAATATGTTTCGCTAGCATCAACATGGTCAATGCGCTTCGTTACAAAAATAATTTCACGATCTTGCGATAATCTTGTCCATGTCACTTTTTTTAGGTTTTCTTGTGATTGTCCCTTTGCACAAAATAAATTGCATCTGATTACCTATTGTTAGATTACTTAACTCGGAAAGCGACAGAATTGCTAATCGCTTGCTATTTGGCAGCTAAGCTGATATAGTACTAATGACTGCTATCAAAATTGCAATCGTAATTATCCCACAGTGCGATTTACACTCGTATAACCATATCGAAGTCTGGGCAATCTGTGACCACTATAGGTAGAGAAGAAGTCTTATATTGCAGTGTCCATTCCTTCGAAACATAGAAGTAAATCGTCCTTGTTATAACTAAGTACTCATGCATTTGCTCATGACACTAATTCCGTAGTGTCCCGGGTTCGATCCCCGGTCAGGTCAATTCAGGAAATGATCTTTTCTAAATTGGCCTGGGTCTGGGTGACGCCCCTGGCTTAATTCCTTGTGTGGTACCTCGTAACACAGGGATATTAATTCCTACTTCGAGACCATGACAAGAGGTGTGTTGTCTGGCGCATATTTATTTATATTTATTTTATTTAACATTTCTCGGTTAGTGGCGATCGTATTACCTTTATCTTGAATGCATTTACAGCAATAACTCTTCAAAACTATAAAGGCTTTCTTGTCTTCTCCTCACAATTCCACACGATGATTGTAAAGAAGTATTGAAGTCGTCTCGTGGACTTTGCACTGGTGTGGTGAAAGTTGGCTGATTCTAATGTTCTTCATAAATAGTAGCCCAAATGTTATGGTATTTATGTCCATTGTCTCAGGTCTGCATAATATGATTCAATTCAATCGGTTTGTTGTACTCCTTATGTTTATGGTCTTAAAATTAGGTACTAACAACATTTATGGGTCGGGATTGGACACGATAATAAATTAATAAATTACTGTTTAGCTTGAAAGCAATTAGTTTTATTTTCAAATTGTTGTTTTATAGCACGACCCCGGTCTCTAATTTTTAACTGTTTAACAGTCAATTGTCAACTGATTTCTACGATCCAAGCAGCCTGCTTAGTGTAGAGGTCGCTGAATACTGTATGACTAAAACTGTGTATTTTGGAAATAAATATTATTATTATGTTGGTACTTGAAAAATTCTCAGGCCTATTGGGACCCGGTCCTTTGAGGCTTGCGTGGGGCCGAAGTCAACACGTAAAGGCCTTTTGGTACCATTTACTCTAATTTGCAATGGGTACTATATTATTATTATTATGTTGATCCCAACCTTTGTCTTGACAGGAGATTATTATTCACAGAATAATTCAGTCTTGGTTTCTTTCTTCTCTAGCCAGTTTTCACAATGGTTTATCAATTTTGGTTTGTGTCGTTTAAAGTACAAGCCAGTAATTTAAAGCATCTTCTTTTAGCTTTAAAATTAAATCTACAATTTCAGATTTTACTTTAATTTTTATTCTTATCGAACTTACGTTCTTTCGCGCTAGACAGCAAATACATAGCATAATTACCGCTTTAGAAAGTTAAAAAACACTCATTCTGGTTGTCAAGGTCAAATAAACTGGTCATCATCTCCACGATCTTCGCTCTCCAAGTGTCCTTACGAACCCACTAGGAACCCGGGGTATTATCATTCACCAGGATGTAGCAAGTACTCCTCTGAAGTTCCTCTTCTAAGACGTAAAAGTCTTCATCTTCTCGCCCCAATTTGCCATTTCTTGGAGTAACCACTCAGGTTCAATCTAGGTTTCAGTTATTTAAGAGTATTACTTTCAAACAGGATAACAAGATTATATGATTAAAAAGCAAACAGATTACAGTTATTCAGATTGAGTAACTTATTAATATCTATTATTTTATTCTTAGCATTAAACAATGCTCTATTTTCTACACAAAGGTAGAAACTAGAAAAAATATAAATATATGTATATTTTTATTTATTTATTTACGTCATACAACTATCATTACAGGATAATACCTAATGCAATAGTGTAGTTATATTAAGATTAAAAGTTGACAAATTAAATGCATCAATAAGAGCAGAACAGTTACATATTCTTATCATTATTCACGTACACTATAGGTACACATGCAATAAGCCACTCTTGTGAATTCGTTCAGTCTACAGTTAAATAGGTCAGTCTGTTGTGCCAACGTATTGAGCGCTCGCAGCGCACGCGTCAGGGGCGCGCGTTGTAAGAGGTTGGTGCGCGCGCGCGGCACCGCCAGCAGCCTCGGCCTCCGCCGCCGCCCCACGTATTCATCAGGGACACACAGCTGAAGCAGCTCCAAAACACTAGGGTTATGTATTTTTCCACGAAGTACTTTAAATAAGTACGTGGCGACAGCTACATCCCTCTTTACTTCAATTTCATAATAACCGACCATTATTATATATTACATTAGCATAGCCAAACTGCAAACCTTGATTCCTCTGTACCTAGCGCGTGAATCAAGATGTGTACCCAGATATAAGTACAGTATCAGTTCATATGTTTCCCGGACTTGTTAAAAAGCGATAAGATAAGATAACTTTACTTTCTGTACAAACTAGAAATATTGAAATGTTCATATACATATTATATAGTAAATAGTAGACAAGTACTTTTTAATTGTATAGCATCCACGAGAGCTACTGCCGACAAACTGTTTAGCAATTTGGCAGACATTGTACTAGAGTACTGTATTGTGTAAAAGGATCAAATAAATTAATTGAAAAATTAAACATCTCTGGTGAAAAGCAGTCTTACGATCTACGGCTGTAAAGACAGAACTTATAGTTACTCAATATGCCAATAGGCTAATTTTCAAAATGTTAAATTGAAATCAGCAGCCATTTTGCAATTGGTTTTAAACTTTATACTTTGTATGGTCTTTTAAATCTGAAACATTGCCTAAAATGGTTATTATTCACAAAATTCTCTGAGCAAAGTAACACAGTCAGTTTTTGAGTAATTTCCAGCAATTAATTTTGCTCGAAACGAGGCAATGGACGAAGTTAGCAAGTTTAGTGCAAATACAACAAGGGAGACGAAGTTTAGTTCGGAGTTAGTGGATCTTAGACTTGCCGATTATAAATGGGATTCATTATTAAAACCACCTTTATCGGTTCTTTATCGTAAGTATTCGGTTATCAGAACAATACCGTAGCAGAGTTTTATTGTTGCTAGCTATTGTTGCAATACATTGAAACCAATTTGTTTAACATTTTTGAAAACGCTCTCAATGGGCTAAACGCACTCAATGGTGTAAACGCACTCAATGGTGTAAACGCACCGTGAGATGACCGTATTGCCATTCGCAGTAGGGAGACGCAGAGTCACCATGAGGCGGTCATTCAATTACTTCGGCAATTCATCCAGATCTCCGCTCAACCCATTCCTGATGGCAAAACCTACACCATTTCTCGCCTCTTCACTAGCCGGACGCCTAGTCCAGTAACAGTTCACAAAGCTCTCCATTATCTACTCTGACTAGTAAACACGTTAATCATACTTACCGCCATACCAATTTACCCAATTTGTGTCTTGACAGCCGTGACGATATTAAATGCAAAAAAAATGTTATGAAACTACGGAAATTGGCGCCATTAGCTATGTAGACAACGTATTCACCGACGCGGATTATATGAATATTTATACATGTTTGCATATATTAAAACTTTGCCATTTTTACACGATGGAAATCGTCAGCGAGAAATTATGCATTTTGATTTATATTACTTTTGACGGTGCTGCTGAAATGAAATCCTTGAATAAGATAATTTGTGACTGTGGAAGCCCCAAATAACAAAAAAAATGACGATGAAAGTCTAGAAATATACATCTACCTAAAACGGCTACTTTTTAATATATTTATACGTTATTTAGTTAACAAAATGACTGATATTCGTGCCTGCCACGTAATAAAAAGGAGGCTAAGGTTCTATATCATGGAAATCAGTTAGTCAGTATTATAAATAAATAAATAAATAAATATGCGCCAGACAACACACCTCTTGTAATGGTCTCGAAGTAGGGATTAATATCCCTGTGTTACGAGGTACCACACAAGGAAATAAGCTAGGGGCGTCTCCCAGCACACCCAGACCCGAGTCAATTCAGAAAAGATCGTTTCCTGAATTGACCCGACCGGGAATCGAACCCGGGACACTACGGAAATCGAGGCGAGAAACCGTGCTACTGCACACTACGCCAATCGTGCCGTCAAATAGATTATAAGTATTTGCTGTGCCCTTGCAGGGTCATGTTTGTGCCCAAATATATTTTATTAACATCTTTGTAACAACATGGTGCAATAAAGACTTTGAACTTTGAACTTCAGTCATCACTACAATCAAATTTATAGATTATCACTTGTTCACCTTGCCAAATCTGGGGTGGTGATCACAGGTGATCATGAACCGGATTCCAAGCAATACAAAAACCAGAGATTTACCCATGACAACTGAACTACGACTATGTAGAAACTACTACTATGTAGAAATTGTAAAGACGCGGCAGAAGTAGCAGGCCACCAGCACATTTATGTGTGGCCGAAGCATTAGGGGAACGATAAGCTCAACTGCACGTCGTCCCAATAGTCACCAGTAGTCCACGACATCTGAACGGAGCGAGTAATAAGTATTTAATACCACAAGCTAACTGTTATTGAAGCGCTGAATGGGCAGCGGTGAGTGCGCTTTCTTGTAGCGCGGTCAGCGGCTCGTGCGGCGTTACGACCAAGAGCTTGCTGCTTGAACGAAAACTAATATTAATATTGTGTTGTAAATGTTTTCTTATTTCTGTTTACTTTAGCGCTGAATTGCAATTTGTGAAAACAAAAAGACTATATTTTTTATATATTTTTTTTAAAGTCAGATATTAGAATAATCAAAATATCATTAATTCGAAAGAAATCAGATAATCTTATCAATTCATAAAACCAATCATAAATAAAAACAATTAACAATTTTCAATAAACGAAACAATGATATTTAAGTAAAACATATTGGATTTTCTTAAGACAAATATGTAGTATGGAGAGCCTAGTGGTTAAGCACTCCAACTCGGATCGCGGTTGCGTGGTCCCGAGTTCAAATCTGGCCAGAATCAAAATCTTTGTGTTCATTGTTTAATTTCCGACTAACTCTCCGGTGATGGAAAACATCGATAAAAAACCAAATCAACCTAGATAGCGGCGGAAGGCTCACCACCTACCAAATTCCAAATTCCAAATTATTTATTTGCAAGAAACATGGGTGTATTATAAACAGATGTCAAAATAAAAAAAATAGTGTCACCATATTCAGCCTGATTCGGCAAGCAAATGTATACATAATTTAATTAGTTACAAATGTTACAATGGAAATTTATTACAATTAGACCCCCACGCTGGATTTTAATACCATTGGCGAAAAGTGGGCTTCTGAGTGTTCCATTCACCATGACGGCAGCAGTCACTTGCCTCTGACTACGCCGTGTGGGTAGAAGTCGTGATGGTTTGTTATGTTATGTAATATGTAGAGCACATCGTCACTCATCACCAGATACAATTGGGTCAAACGACTGTCTAGTCTACAATGAGAATATATTTTTATACCTTTAGAGAACCAAACCGCAGTGTCATTGTCAGTACAGTAAGCAACAGAAATAGCTTTGAACTTTAGTACTTTGTCACATTAACTTAGTCACAGGAATCTCACTGACTCATTTCCGGCTAAAACGCTTTGACGCCTTCCAGAAAAATATATAACGCGCATTTGTGTAAAAAATAAAACTCGTTTGTTGTCCATAAAAAAATAAGCTTACTGGTTTTAAAATACATGTTTAAATCGTTAATGAGTTATAAAGATATGATTTTTCAAGAAATGGTGGTTCGATCCTACAAAGTTTTTCTTTAAATTAACAGTATTTTCCCTAAAGGTCGTAATATTGCATCCTTGTGTTATTTCGAAAATGTTAGTGACAGTTTAGCAAGCCTTTATGTACGACTACAGAAATTGTAGGTATCACATTTTAATGTTGATTTCATCATCTCTTGTCGACATCAATATGACAAAGAGCACACATCTCCGCAGTACCTAATTGGATTACGGGCCCCACAGAAGCACTTAGGCCTAGCAGGCTCAAGGCCTAATTTGTTGCATTTGCCTTCAGTGAAAGTGCATGTAATATGTATTAACACCAATATACTGTCCAAAGCTGGGATAATAAGTAGGTACTAGTAAAATTTGTTGGTTCTTCTTCTTCGTCGTGGCGATGATCCCATTTTGTTGACAACTATATAACAGCTGCCTAGTGCTCCGCTACTGCTATCCCAAGGGATGTGGCTTCGTAAAGAACCTTAAGTGTGCAGCTGGCGGGGCACTGGGGGCAAGATAGCAAGTGCTGCATGGTCTGTTCTGGGGCGCCACACTTGCATTGAACCCTGTCTTGTGCAATGTATCCACCTACTAAGGGTACACCTGCAGCGGCCCACTTGAGTTCGGAGCCGGTTGAGTGACTTCCATGTGGGCCACGGCAGGTCGCCGCCAGGGGGTAGGCACTCAGTAGTAGTAACATATTCAGATGGTGGAGCATGTTTCTTTCAAACTCAAACTCAAATAACTTTATTCAAATAGACTGTATCAGTACTTTCAAATCGTCAAATTTACAGCAAAATATACTAAATAATAGACATAAATACCATAATAATATGGATATGTAAATAAACAGTATACAGACATAATGCGACTCTACCACCGCGTCTGAGTTGTTTCTTGCTGAGAAGACCCGGCGAGAAACTCAGCAGTTACTCTTTTGAACTTGTTTTGGGTTTACAACAGGCGTTAGTAAAGTACAAGCAGTGTGTCATTTTGATACAAATAAACCTAAAAGAATATAAAACAAAGAGAAAAAACCAACCATAAAAGAATATAAGAACAAGAATTCATTTAAACAATTCAAAAACAAAAATTGTTAACTTTTTCCACATTATTCTTGAATGGTTAGTCTCAAAAGGAAAACGAGATTTCCTAGTATTGATTTAAGTATCGGAGAAGGTATTGTCAAGACAAAAACCAAATAAATCACAGGTACACGCTCAAACATACGTTTTATTCGGCTCAAGCATTTGAAGCGCGTTGGACGGATTAAAGTTTGTATTGTAAATGTGGTTTCGTCTTTTCCAATCTATATTCAAATTGTGTCCTCTGTTGGTGTCGGGCACCTCGTGATTGGTTCAACTGAACAACAAGCAGTAACTAGGTTTTGGATTGTTAAAAGCCGCATTCGCTTAATAGTACTCGAATTTCATAAATCATAAATCATGCTTTATTGTGGAACACAGGTATATACAGTCATATACAGTCGCGCGCGCGTACCGACAAGCGGCGGGCGTGTTGATATCGGTGACGAAATAGTTTATCGTTAAAACTCGCGAAAATGACGTGTACAGTAAAATGTAATAGCTGTAATATTGTGATTGACGAACTATTATCTTATGTGCAGAATAAGGTATCGATTGCAGATGAAGAGAGTTTAGTGAGAATTTGTGTATCGGCTTTCACAAACGATCAAATAGAAAAATCAAACAAACTATTGTTTGAATCTGCGTCTACCGAACTACGGAGAACGATACCCAAGGGAAAAGGAAAGGACCAACGGGCTTTGTCCGATATCATAAATTTTTTCAAGGTAACGGACCCAGATGCGATACCAATATTTGTGGCCCGGGACCTGCACAGACTACCACCTATTACGTTTGATCACCTTGATGTCTCCAAGCTGCTAAAGGATCTGGTTTTATTGCAAACAGAAGTGAATATAATCAAATCATCATATGTTACGAATGAACAACTAGATAAAGTCAAGCATGAATATCTTATGTCCAAGCCCAATTCGTCATCGTCACCCCCTTTTTCTGCAGCAAAAATAAATATGAAAAGGGGTGCGTATTGTGATAGTGGTCCAATAGGACTATCGCTTATGGAAGATTCTTTGTGTGGGAGTCACCCAGGAAACCAATCAGTAACAACGGGAACAGAGAATAACTATCGATTCAGAAGTATTATTGATAAAAACCACTGCGAGGGTAGTGATATGGAAGATATTCAAACGAACAACTCAAGCGACGGGGACCGGCCAGCTGAGCGCGATGATTCATCTGTGCCCGTTATTATCGCCAGTCAAGTAAATAAGCAGTGCGGATCGACCGGTAACAGCGCAGGGGAAAATGAATCGTATGCTCAGGTTGTAAAGTCGTCGGACAACTGGACTGTTGTACGGAAGAAAGGGCGCCGAACAAGAAATGTTTTTGAAGGAAA
This sequence comes from Udea olivalis, assembly GCA_947369235.1. Classification (NCBI taxonomy): domain Eukaryota; kingdom Metazoa; phylum Arthropoda; class Insecta; order Lepidoptera; family Crambidae; genus Udea; species Udea olivalis. Next base: position 20,213,787 of record OX376355.1, read on the forward strand.
ATCCGGTACAGTTTCAGTGGACTTACATGAAAAGTTTAGAGCAGCTGATAGAAATATACCGATGTTTATTACAAATGTCAACAAAAACACCTCGGAGGCTGATATCGTTGATTACATTCATCGAAAAACGCTAGAAACAGATGAGCATGAAAAAATATCGATAAAACGCCAGTGTGACTACAATGCATTTAAGTCCCTGATATCACAGTCTAAAATACACTTATTTTTGGATGAAAAAATATGGCCAAAAGGTGTTATCTTTCGACGTTTTATAAATATTAAGAAGAAGCGGACTTACGAAACCACCAAGGTGGTAAACGGATCGGAAAACAATAAATAATATGGGAGATAAGAACATCTATAAATTCGTCACTTTTAACTGTAAGAACGTTAAACGGTCTATAGAAGCGATACGCGACCTATGTGGGACCGCTGATTTGATAGCACTGCAGGAAACATGGTTGTTGCCGGAAGAGTTATCCTTTCTGAATACCATAAGCGATGACTTTGGCTGCACTGGTGTATCTGCAGTGGATACGACGGCAGGTATGTTGCGGGGTAGGCCTCACGGAGGAGTCGCATTACTTTGGAGACGTAGTGTTTTCCAGGAAGTGGCTGTCGTTCAGTGGTATAATTCTCGAATTTGTGCTACAAAAATTGTGCTAAATGATAAAGCGTTTCTGGTGTTTAGTGTATACATGCCAACGGATGCAGTGGTAAACCTTACGGATTTTACAGATGTACTTAGCGCGGTGAGTGCTATTATTGATAGTTGTAGTGTAGAATGTGTCTATATCCTGGGAGACTATAATGCGCATCCGGCAGAGTTATTCTATAATGAGTTAATCGAATTTTGCGTAGATCAAGAATGGCGTTGTATGGATGTCGAATTGTTAGGGTTATCGTCAGATACACATACTTTTATTAGTGATGCGCATGGGTCTAAGAGGTGGCTCGACCACGGTATAACTACTAAGGCGGCGGCATACTCTGTAACGAGATCTTACGTTGAATACAATGTGTTGTGGTCGGATCACTTTCCCCTTGTAATCGAAATCGGTTTAGATGCTGTGTTACCCGGGAAATTGACCAAACAGAATGTGAAAGAAAATTATATTTTATGGGGAGAGAGAAACCCTCAGGAAATCGATATGTATAAAAATGAATGTAGTAGTAGGTTAAGTTTAATTGATTTTCCTATTGAACTTCGTGACTGCTGTGACAATATGTGTAACGATCTTGGTCATAAAGTTGTAATTGACAGGTTATATAACGACATTGTAAATGCTTTAAGTAAGCCAGCTATCTTGTGTTGTGAACGCAAAAGGCGTGTAAATAAAACAAGACGCATTGTTAGGTGGAATAAGCACGTAGCCGAGGTTCACGAGGAGGCCAGGCTGAAGTTCCGTCTTTGGGTGTGGTATGGCAAACCCACGTCCGGTAGGGTATGCGATGATATGTGTGATGCTAGGCGACGTTTTAAGTCACGATTAAAATGGTGCCAGAATAAAGAAGCACAAATAAAAATGGATAAACTAGCAATCCATCACGCTAAAACCGACTTTAAATCATTCTGGAAACATACAAATCGATTGCAAAGTAGGCCTGGGCTCCCTGTGAGTGTTGGAGGGAAAACTGATCCTAAGGATATTGCTAACATGTTTAGGGATGGCTTTATGGTCGAGTCCCCCTTGGGGCCCTCTCGCTCAGTGCTGGATACTGAGTCTATCGTGGATAGGAAAACCCAAATTACTGCTAAGGATATTGCAATGACTATTAAATCCATTTCAAATGGAAAATCGCCTGGAAACGATGGGCTCAGTATAGAACATCTCAAATATGCAGGACCGCATTTGCCTAGGGTGCTATTTATGTTGTTCAACTTTTGTCTGGGTCATGGCCACTTGCCGGATAAAATGTTACAAACAGTGGTCGTGCCAATTGGGAAAAACAAAACAGGAGATCTTTCGGATGCAACTAACTATAGACCCATCTCTCTGGCAACTGTTGTGTCTAAGGTGTTTGATAACGTGCTTAATAGGTACTCAATTGAACAAGTATATTGAACACCATGCTAACCAGTTTGGGTTCCGACAGGGCCTGTCAACTGAGGTAGCTGTTTTGAGTGTTAAGCATGCTGTCACTTACTACACTAAGCGTAGCACACCTGTAGTCGCTTGTTTCCTTGACCTTTCGCAGGCCTTTGACCTGGTTTCATATGACTTGCTGTGGCAGAAGCTCGAGAAGTCTCAATTACCTAGAGAGCTTCTGAATATATTCAAATATTGGTATAGGAACCAGGTCAACAGTGTGCGTTGGGACGGGTGTTTGTCTGATCCACACAGGTTGGAATGCGGTGTGAGGCAGGGGGGCCAACGCTCTTCAACCTGTATGTTGGTGCGCTAATAGAGGAGCTCAGCAGCACTAGAAGCGGATGTTATATTGATGGCATTTGCATGAACAATATTAGTTATGCGGATGATATGGTGCTGCTGAGTGCCTCAGTATGTGGACTGAGAAAGCTCATTGCAATTTGTGAAGCATATGCCGAGTCCCATGGTTTAGCATACAATGTAAATAAGAGCCAGGTTATGGTATTTGGGGAAGGGCGCAAGAGTATTGAGATGCCCAGCGTATTTTCACAGGGTAGCGCGCTGCGCCGCGTGAATAAGTTTAAGTATCTGGGCCACTTGTTGATACATGACCTTAATGATGGCGATGATGTTGAGAGAGAACGCAGGGCGCTTTCAGTTAGAGCGCACATGTTGGCTCGCAGGTTCTCGCGTTGCTCAAAAAAAGTGAAAGTAACCCTCTTCAGAGCTTATTGTACAAATTTTTACACGTGCAGCCTGTGGGCCAACTGTCCGCGTGCGTTGTTGTGCAGCGCTTTGCGAGTGCAGTTTATTAACGCATTCAGGGTGCTGATGGGGTTGCCCAGATATTGCAGTGCATCAAGGATGTTTGCAGAAACGCGAGTGGACTGCTTCTACGCAACTATGCGAAAGCGGTGCGCTTCCCTGGTGCGCAGGGTACGGGGCAGCTCTAACATCATCCTATCAATGATAGCGCGTAGACTGGATTGCCGCTATATTAACCGTTGCAGTGCAATTTCTGCTGGAATTGCTCAGATAAAATAATTTTAAGTGAAATAGAGTGTACTACTAACATAGAATAAGTCTTTTATAACTAACACAAGTGAGTCATTGTAACTTTAATGAATAAATTTATTATTATTATATACTACAGATTACAGATGTTAACAAAATTGTCTTAATTGTTCAACTGTGACCTACCTCTATGGGCGTACACTAATTATTCAACAGAGTTGAAGGTATTTGAGCAAACATGCTACACACACATTAAAGAAAGTAAAATAATAAGGTTTGTTTTTGCATGGAGAGTTCGAAAATATTGTGACAAATCAGGGATTTGTTGATGTTTGTCTAAGATAGGATCATAACACCCAGCCACAGAACAAAGCTGTGCCACATGAACATTTGTTTTTTTGCTGACTACACATAAAAGTGTGGTTTGTGTTGGCTTTACAGGAGCGGCTGCCATCTGACCTCCCACCCATAAAACTGAACCATCGCTAGAGCCTAGTTCGTCGTTCAACAGGGTGCACCAGCTTGCAGGTGAGGATGGCTTAGAGCCCGAAGATATTGGTGGGCCCCCTTACCCTCCCCCCTCAACCCCTTCACACACCAGTGTGGGTTCACAACCGGGATAGACTGCACGGATGATGATGAACATTTGCTCTAGGGATCAAACCCACGACAAACGGCGATATGGGCAGAACCTCTACCCATTAGATTACATTACCCAAATGGACCAGTCAAGTGAGACCCAGAAATATTTTGATATGAATTGGATTAAAGTAAAGTCATCACCGAATTGGATAGTAATCACATAAGCAGTTTGGGAAGCATGAATCGAAATTTACTCATTTTATAAATTATGTATATCATAGCAGGAAATACTAAACCATAACAAACAATGCCTCTATTACTTACCTCCTATCCAATGGCTCTATTCCGGCTTCAATGCAACTAAATGCACATCCGAAACAATAAACCGATCAGCAGGGACACCCCACCGCAACGAGCCACCTTCACTAGCCTTCAACCTTATTACAGGGTCATAAGGCTTAGAATGTTGGCTGTGGCACGTTTAGGGTTGCTGTGGGGGTTAGGAAGCGAATTATTTAATGGGAGGACCATAAATCTACTGCGGATCAGTGGACACGCACCTGGGTAAACTAATGCCGATATATGCCATACTAACTGGGCATTTTGTAACGGAAAAAGTGACCGTTAATATATATATATATTTTAAAATACCTAATCAAACCTCACCTTCAAGGGGCACTCACATCCTGTTATGTGAAGCTTTTGCAAAAGATCCATAGCGGATTATCATGCACACTTTGCTTAAAGTATACATTAGATAGACATAATTATGTTATTTTTTATTGCAAAATAACAAAGAACCATCCTTTTTTTACACTTCTATTCGACCCCACAGCATCCAATGGGAAATGACCGTAAGGCTTGCGGCGGTGAGGGTGCAGTAATGCGGTCTGCTTCTACACAGGATTTTATTCATGATAGAAGGATTATCATAAATAAAATCAAATAAAATCATAAAAAAAATTCAAAATTTAAATGTCTAAACTATACTTAAAACTACATACATCACAATAAATGTTATAAATGATCATATAATGGTCAAAATTCACAAAACACTAACAAAATAAGAATAATTAGAAAATGAAAAAAGCAGTTATTAAAAAGTCAAACTTACAGGCTAAAGAACAAAAATTAAAGACAACATTCAAACAAATATTACATAATTAAATATCTTAATATCTCTGCCTTTAGCGCCGGAGGTCGTGGGTTCGATCCCCACCCATGACAAATATTTGTGTGACGAACATTTGTATTTGTTGTGTGTCTGGGTGTTATTATCTATTTAAGTATGTATTTAGAAATACTTAAGTATGTTTATCAGTCTCTGACGCCCATAATACAAGTTCTGCTTAGTTTGGGGTCAGATGATCTTGGTGTGAATTGTCCCAGATATTTATTTATTATTTATTTATTTAAACGTCAAAATTTGTTAATAAATAAATTAAGTAATAGACATGAGCCATGTTCCACGCCGCGTCACCGGTCGAAAAGGCTTTGCCTCACTGAAATCGAGAACCACAGAGAAAGGCTTCTACTGGCCCAACAATTGCCACGACCACAGCCCCCCTGGCACCGGTTAGTGCAGTGCTGATCCCGGAACGTGACCTGACCGAGATAGGTCAGGGTCACAAGACGGGTTTTACGCAGCTACATGATGATAATATCAACCGGTCGATAATGTGTCCCAGCTGGAGAGCACCTGGTCTGCTTAAGGGACCCCTTGGCAGCCTTTTACGACACCCATGGGTAAGAGATGGCGTGATGTGGAGCTTTTAGTGCCGCCACTATGCACAATTTAGGTGGCCTTACTTATCGCTAATAGCGATGTCTTTTCCGTCTGCAAAGGGGTCCAAGTATCGTTAACGTCCCCCTATATAATGACAACGGAGGAGACGGTCTGTGTTCAGCAATGGATATGGATGATTATCACCATATCCAAGATCTACTGACCCCAAACCAATTCATATTCGGCCATACAATAAAAATAAACCCGTGTTGAGTTTATGTTATCTTGTTTACCTTGGTCATTTAGCTTGACAGTAAAGCAAACTGTCGGTAATTGTACCAAATGACAGAATCGTAGTTGAGTGAGTGATGAACCGCCCTGCCGACAAATGAGCTGGTTGTCAGCCTTCCGTTGACTGATGAGCCCATTAAATTTAAAACTTGGGTAGCTCTTAAAATGAACTTTATCCATCTGAGGCATTCAGGTTCAGATAATATGAATTAGTTTTAGGCTGTTAGTTCAAACAACTAATGATATTTCTAAGGCAAAACACAGAATACCTTATTCTGCGTTTCGCTATCTATGCTTCACGTTGATATTTTGCGTGAGTGTGGTATTTAATTAATGGTTGGGCCTTGTGTCAGCCAATCTGTGAGGTGTTGTCATACACTAAACTGATTCTTACTCAGGGCCACCGGAAAGGAAAGTTGTTGTAAGGCAACGAAAACTAAACCTTACTGACGTAAGCAAACGAACCCTTTAAATTAGGCGATGATTAAAAACCAAAACGCTGTAGATTCATCTTCTTTTCTTGCGTCACTACAACTACAAACTTATTCAAAAATGACAATTTATTCAAGTAGTAACAATATTAAGCCATTTGGACGCAATATCATAAATGGGCAATCGAGTCGACGAGTTGTCGAGTAGGGTAGCCACGAGGAACATTAGTTGATGGGTCAGTTCGATCAGCGACAGGTGGGAGCCCTTGATCCATTGATTGGTACCACAGGTACCGATGAGAAAAGTGTACGGTCAGCAGTATTGCATTGTTAACTGCTGCAAATATAAATTCACCCAAAAGCTAGTTTTATCATAATCGATATCTGTAAAAATATTTATTTCGGGTGTTAACAGGCGCTTGCCTTATAACATCGATGAAACAACGTTGGCTAAAACGTAAAATATACTAAGTATAAATAAATATCCCTGGACATTATTCCACACAGCGCCATCTAGCCCCAAAGTAAGCTAATTAAAGTTTGTGTTATGGGATACTAGACAACGGATAAACATACTTAAATACATTTTCTTTTGTAAATACATACTTATCATACATAGGAGACACCCAGACCAGTACAAACAGACATGTTCATGACCACAAATGTAGTAGCCAACTTCTTAACCATTACACCAAGTCGGTCGTCAAACCTCTATATAAATATTATTATATTAGAGACAAATTCGCTAAGGTCTCTTATTGGCCTCGATAGCTCAGTTGGAAGAGCAGCTACTTGGATGTGAGACGTGGGTTCGCGAATTTTCTAGTTTCTATCTTTGTGCCATATTAATGATGTTTTTTTAAGTGTGTCTAATATTTACGGCATAAAAACCAGTAATTTAAAGTATAACTATTTACACATAACCTTGTTGTAAACAAACTTGTATAAGTCATAACTGCCACACACTACCCATGGTGCTGGCAGAAGTGGCAGATCAACAAAATATGTGCTTGAAGAACATTAGTCCCACTCACGTAAATAAAACTTCGCATTATATTATTAAATATAACCTTAAAAATTTTCAGTTTTTAGATATTTAACGAGTTCTCAGAAGTGTCCGTCCATAAACTACGTTTTGACACTAAAGTGTATGTATTTATGAACCCTAAGAGGTATTTTTCATGACTGTTGGTTCATAGGCGGCAATGTATGGGCTACGTGTATGGGCTTTATTAGCTATTTATGTATTTTTCATGCTGGACTACGGCGTCACCCACACACAATTCAACATTTGTTGGCCCGAACTAAAAGGTTCGGTGACTCGTTTCTTTGTCGTACCATCCAGACGTGGAACGCTCTTCCAGCACATGTGTTTCCTTCCTCTTATAGTCCCGGGTTCTTCAAGCGGGGCTTGAAAAGGCATTTCTGCAGGCCTTCAAGGTGAGAATGGCCAGCCCAGTGATTCGTTTGAATGACTGGGCTTGTCAACCTCATATCTGGACCTCACGACCGCTTTCTATCAGGTGGAGTGAGGTCATCTTGACGGGCAATATAAAAAAAAAAAAACCTTTAGGCAAAAAGCAAATCAAGCAATTAGCCAGTATACTGGCCCATTACTTGGCACAGTCCTCTATCATTAAATCAAGTTATCGCTAATTGACGGGTATTGTCACAATAAAATTGGGTACTTGCCAAATAGAAACAGAAAACATTTATTAAATTTAAGGACATCGTTAAATTTTACAAAATCACGTAGGTGGTAGGCATCTGCACCGTATTGTTTTGCCTTGTTGTTATTAGGTTAAAAACAAAAAGACAAAACAATACCAACAGACAGCGGTGTCCCGATGCTAAAAAAATAAAAGGACATCACTCAGCATTCAGCCTAGGCTATAGGGGCCCAGGCACGGACATCTACGGTGGACACTCGTATCTGCCTAAAAATAAGTATACTTAATAAATATCCATAAATATATAAGTAGGTAAAAGTATGATGAGTAATAAAATATATTGTGTAATATAAATAAGTGCAATACAATACCTACGTAGATAATAATAGATACCGTGCCGGTTACGTGTGACTTTGTTCGTGTTTTGTGACAGCGCATTGTAAGCGGTGATGACGCACGACTCCCGAGTTTGGACTGCAACGCGAAGAAAGCGTTTAGTGTCGTCCGTCCGTCCGTTTGTCCGTTGTTTATGATGCCGTGCTGAAATGCGGGTTGTTCATCACAAACCTGGGCTTTGTCCCGAAAAACGCTAAAGGCGAGGTGGCTCTGCACAACATTCCCCGAAGGAAACTGGTGAGCGCCACGCGGACCGAAAATCACTAAAATAATCGATTTGAAAAATAATAGATATAGTTAATGAGAAAAAAAAAACATAGGATGAAATCCTTCCAGTTATCTTTAAACTTTGTTTTGGTAAAGTACCCATATTATCAGATCAATTATTTTAGGAATAAAACCAAAAATAGAAGACAAAATGTCACGAAATGAGGTAACTTTGGGAATTTATTATATCTAGCCAACTTTATCTAATCATGTTTCCACCGGTTTAATTCCCTGTATTATCCCCTCAACAATATCAATAAATTTCATTAGATTTTAATTTCACTGTTTACTACTTCAAAAATGAAATCTAAAAACGTGTTTTGTGAACCACTTCCCCTTAAATATGTACTTGGGATTGGAACCCAGGACCTCCGAATTCCAGGTCGACCTTTGTTGCCACTCAGCCTCGGAGGCGAGGCATTAGTAGCAAGTTACAATAATTTCAAATGTTATTAGTTTTGTTAATTTCCGCTGCCCTTTCAGCGTTGCCGCAGCAAGGGAAAGTGATTAGTTAAAATGGCATTCGCCAACGCACAAAATGGCGGCTCGTAAACATCGGGCCGGCTCATTTAAATTATTTTGAATGTATAATAACCGCGCTGTTTTGAGCGTATTAAACCGTCCAGATAAATATTGAAAGAGACAGCTCCAATAGGGCTGTGGGTCTTAGTTAGCAAAGCTCTTAAGTAAGGAAATATCGTAAGGAAGACAGTCTCAAGATATAAAACGGTAAGTAAGTAAGTAAGTCTCTATTGTGTGTGGAAAAAGGTATGTACATAGATCTTATAACTAACAAAGTATCACTTGATCCTGCTTTTGCAAGCGTATACACATTTACAACAATTATGTGAGGGACATTTAAATTACATTAATTACATTTTTATGACCTTACTAAAAGCTACTTATACAGGTCTCTGATACCTATTGGCCGCCAGAAAGCCACCTCGACCACTCGAGGGTACAGGACCCGATTTTCACGCTTCTTATTAACAAAACATTTGGTTAATATCTTTTGAGATATCCAAAACTCGAACATAGGCCGCCAGCACCGCAAAGATCATATACTGACTATTTATATAAATATCTACAGTTCGATTGTAGATATTGAAAAGTTTTGACATCTCCTCCGAGGGCCGCTAAGATCGCACTCACTATCTCTTCTTTTTCCTAGGAAAAGGAACTACTACAAGACGTAATCGCGATTGTAGGTATATGTAAACCACCGACTACGAAAAGTACACTACTTATTCGAGCTATAACCAGGCTGCAAATCATTTTTATTGATTTCAAGGAGCTTAGCTCAGAAGAACAATGTAAACTGATTAATAAAATAATGAAAAAGTAGATGAAAACTAGCAGTTCAACGTCCCATTGTATGGTAAGTGGTGACACAATTATGTGGTAATTAAACTGTTAGATGGAGGCCTGTGGAAGAAATTGCAAGGGACCTTTGTTTAGCAGTAAAGGCACAACAAAGAATGAAAAACTGAACATCTTGTTCAGCCCTGCGCCATTCATGAATAAGGAAGCGCAAAATATGGCGTAACGAATTCGCGGCTGTTTGTCGCGGCTACGCACAGATACACAGACATACAGCGAAATAAATGACGCAAGGCACTACGTTCATATGAAAATGTCATCACGAGAGTGTATGAGTGATAGGGATTTTACTCTCAACTGATTTTATTTTGTTTCATAGACAAAAAAATATAAAATGTAAATCTACTTAATTTTGACATCCGTTGCCATAACGGTTGATCGTGGCATTCGTGGACAAAATGAAGCAGCGTCAAAATAGGTGCTTTGCAAATTGGCATCTAAGTAATAAGTAAATTTTGTTTTCACTTCTCATGCTCTAAAAGTACGCCCAATATAGCCCTACGAAGCGGGCCTAAAGTGACCACTTTAGCCCCTAGGGGGTAAAAAGTAATTTCCTTCATGTGACAAAGACGAACTCAAACAGCCAGGGAAAATGTTGAGAGTTTTTTAGTTCCATGGTTTGTCTGCAAAGAAGGTGGCGCCATGTGTTTTAAATTGTTAATCTGTGGTTCAGTTCAGAAGAAAAAACTGATCACGGAAATTTCAGAACTTTTGCCAGTTTGCACCTCGAGACTAAACCCCAAGTTAATATACCCTCGGTTTCATTGACTCCCTCGTACGCTCGGGAGTCAAACCACCTCTGGTATATTATGGCTTCGTTTAGTCCCTCGTTTTTTTTTTTGGATTTTTGTAGAATTTGGGCGCCTTTTTCCTTAAAAAGCGCACTCCACCAGGCAACCCCCCGAAATGAAAATTGACAAGGGCAAGTAAGTGCTTATAAGAAAGTTAAGAATAGCTTAAAACATAACGCAAATTTTTACATAATACGATCACAACACACTTAAAAGCATCCTTGACAAAAAAACCTACCTTATCCGCGTACACAGCAATCAGATTTTAATAGCCAGTCATGTCCCTCTCATTAATTTGAAAGCCTATTTATTTTCGTTTTTGTAATAATTAAGAAGTTCGGCGTGTTTCAAAAAAGTCTCACTTGTAGCCAAAAATCACCAGAATGAGAGGAAAACGAAGAAAGGGTAAAACAAAAGGAGTGTCAAAGTAATACACCCGCGTCGTCTATTTTGGCTTATGTCTGTGCTCAGAGTCCTTGCCTCAGGCTTCGGCGTACTCGGCTAATTCAGCAACAGGTAATTGGAAGACTGATATGACAGCTCATTAGGAATATAGCTGTTTTCATAATTAATTCTTAGTAAAGATAAGAAAGGCTTACCTAATGGGAGAAGTAGGAATCAACACAGATCTGCAATGATGGCATGACAGAGTCAAATAATTATTCTCATTTTTATTTTATCGTTTTACTATTATTTTTCGTTGACATTCTAAATGGTTCATTCAAATTTTTCTGATTGACATGTATTTTAATTACAACATAAATTCTAACGACTATTGTAAATTTGTACTCTATTTTAAACTTGTCTGGCGTCTTGGAGTTGCTCTGTAAGCCTACAAGTTGTGTGCTATAAATAAATAAATAAATCTCGATATATGTTTTCACGCCCCGAACGATAACGTAAATGTAAAGTTGCAACTCGTGGTAGACGTAGTTAATAAAACTTACAATTCGACAATTTTGTCACAAGTAAAAAATCGACGATTTGACAAGTTCATAAGTGGTTAGTAAAGCAACCGTACATAATTATGCGAGAAGGGTATGTCGAGCCGTGAATACTGTACGTCTACAACGAGTTTTTAAATTTACGTTATCGTTCGCGTAAAACAATATATTAGGATTTGACATTCAAGTAATCAAGTATTTATTTCGCATACCAAGTGTTTTATAAGATCTTATTTGATATTAAATACATATGGTTCCTTAATACACACATCAAAAGTGTCTAGGGATCAAGCATTTTTATGCAGATTTCTTGAGATTGAGATGTGGCTTTGTAATAAATTTATGATTTTATAAATTTATATGAATCCTTTTTGGTGCATTTCATAATTTGAAACAGGAACTGTCAATCAAATTCGAGTAAAAGATGAAAATCAGCTGTCAATATTTTCCCTATAAAAACATACAACGCATTGAAGACATTATTAGTGCTACTGTTTCCCTACTACTAATTAAAACCAACGTTATTATGGAGCGGCGACGTCATTTAAGCAGGGAAGAAATGCTCAGAGCCGTGGGAATGATAGAAGCTGGTTCCCGGCAACGTACTGTGGCTTTAGCTCTGAATACAAGTCAGAGTGTTATCAGTCGACTTTGGACACGTTACCGAAGCACTGGTACCGTGGCTGAGCGCCATGGAGGACGGTATCGCTGCACCACACGGAGACAAGACCGATACATTCAAATCACAACTCGAAGAGCTCCAACAATAACCGCCATGATGTTAGCCGTGAGGCTTCATCACTCTTCAGGGAACTTAATTAGCGACCAAACAGTCAGAAACCGCTTGCATGAAGTGAACCTTCATTCCCGAATACCGCTAAGGGTACCACCTATAGCAATGCACAATCGTAGGATTCGATATCAATGGGCTCTTGAACACAGAAATTGGGCAGAAGAACAATGGCGTTTCGTGTGCTTTTCTGATGAGTCTCGTTTTGGTATGAGACCGGATACAAGACGTATACGACACTGGAGAACCCCTGGACGCCAACAGCGATTAAAATCTTGCCAGGAAGTCCATCCTTATAGTGGTGGAACAATCATGGTATGGGCGGGTATTTGGATCGGCGAAAGAACTGAGTTGATTTGGATCAGAGGCAACCTCAACGCTCAAATTTATGCTGAGACGATTGTATCAGACGTCATCGTTCCTCTACAAGTGCAAATCGGTCCCTTATTTCAGTTAATGCATGATAATGCACGACCGCACACCGCAAGAGTTGTAAGACAGACTCTCGCCGCAGCTAACATCAATGTCCTGCCCTGGCCAGTCGCCAGACTTGAACCCGATTAAGCATGCATGGGATATGCTACAGAGAAGAGCTCTGCCGAATATGGAGGGTATCCAGTCCCAAGAAGACCTTTTTTAGTTGTTGCAACGAACATGGGCGGCCATTCCACAGCGTGATTTGGATGAACTCATTTTGAGTATGCCAAACCGATGTTCTTGTGTTGTTAGTGTTCGCGGTAGAAACACGGATTATTAATTGTTTAAGTTACCCAATAAAATTTTAAAGAAAACTGTTATTTCAGTCTTTTTTTCGAACTTTAATGTTAGTGGTTCAAATGTCAAAAATCCCTTTATTAGGAATATGGCAAATTTCTTTATTAATGCAAAGGTGACTTGGTTTATCGTTACTGTAGACAAACGAAAACACTTTATTTGATGAATCCTTAAAGAAAATTTTAATTAATATCAATCAGGAGAAAAGTTATTGCAAAAATATATGTTGATCCCTAGACACTTTTGATGTGTGTACTTAGTACCTTTTTCAGGTATTGCAAAAAATGTTTAATTTTATACATATCCATTTAAATAATCAAAATCGTTAACAATAAAAAGATTAATAAAATAAAAAACAAAAATTTAAATAGTCAAAATTAATCAAAAAAAATAAAATACATTTGTCAGATAACCAACTAAAAAGGAAAAAGCCAAATTAAAATTAAAACAAGTAAAAAAATGTCAAACGAATTAAAAATAATCAAATTACATGCATAAATAATAAATGACAACACAAGTTAAAACAAAAAAGATTACAGACATTAATACATATTGTCATGTTATGTCATGTCCAATCCCAATACAATTCTTACGCGAACGATAACGTAAATTAAAACTGGCAACTCGTGGTAGACGTACTGATTAAGGATTTTAACCAATTTTTGGAATTGATTTTGTTTAACAGATAGAATAAATATATATATTTAAACACGAAAATAATGACCAAGAAAACGTTCTTGCACATGTGTTTCCTTCCTAGTATAGTCCCGGGTTCTTCAAGCGGGGCGTGAAAAGGCATTTCCTTCACGCCCCTTCAAGGTGAGGATGGCCAGCCCAGTGATTCGTTGATTGACTGGGCTTGTCAACCTTATATCTGGACCTCACGACCGCTTTCCATCAGGTGGAGAGAGGTCATCTTGACGGGCAATATAAAAAAGAATTGTTGTCGCCACTTGTTCGTTGCTGTCTTCAATGTTTGGAGTAAAAAACGAAATAAAAAAATGTATTTCAGATTGCCATCCGTAGTACATACTATTAGTCCATAGTAGTCCATAGTTTTGTGTGCGACAGCAGGTCCTCTACAGAACTATTGTAAAATGGGTCAAACTCAAACTCAAATAACTTTGTTCAAATAGACTGTATCAGTACTTTCAAATCGTCAAATTTACAGCAAAATATACTAAATAATAGACATAAATACCATAATAATATGGATATGTAAATAAACAGTATACAGACATAATGCGACTCTCCTACCGCGTCGGAGTTGTTTCTTGCTGAGAAGACCCGCCGAGAAACTCAGTAGTTACTCTTTTAAACTTGTTTTGGGTTTACAACAGGCGTTAGTAAAGTACAAGCAGTGTGTCATTTTGATACAAATAAACCATAAAAGAATATAATAACAAAAATTCATTTAAACAATTCAAAAAGAAAAATTGTTAGTCAGTACATACTAGGTACCTAATAATAGTAATAAATAATAATAAATATTCTTTATTGCACATTAAAAAAAAACAATGAAGGTTTGTATTACACGAAATAGTAAGATGACACAATTAGGCGGTCTTATTGCTAAAAAGCAATCTCTTCCAGACAACCCAAGTAGAGGAAAATGTTAAAAAAAGGGTAAGTATGTGCACAATAATAGTCAAATGTAAATTTAAATAACAAAATAATAATACAGGATATGTACTTATTAGCCCACCAATAACCAAAGAGATCAGAAAAGGAAAATGTGTTAAATGAACGGACGAGGAGAAGTGAAAGGAGGAAAGTAATTAGGAGAAAAAGTAGAGTGTTAAAGGCCGAAAAAATGTGCTTTAATCCTCTTCTTAAAAATAGATGGAGACTTTGACTCCCTAATAAATAAGGGTAAGGAGTTCCAAAGTCGTACAGACTTAACCGTAAACGACTGTGTGTAGGAGTGTGAGGAATGAGGAGGGAATTGAAGGCGAAGCTTCTTCGATGACTGCATCGCCTGACCTCGTACTGGCTGCAGAAATTTGAAACGCTCCTTGAGGTAACGTGGCGACAAAGGGTTGAATAAGATGTTATAAAGAAGAAAAAGAACATGGGAATCTCGACGATAACGGATGGGAAGCCAGTTGAGATGAGATCTGTACTCTGAGACATGATCATACTTGCGCAGTCCAAAAATAATGCGAATGCAAAAATTCTGGAGCCGGTCAAGTTTGTCAAGTAGATTCTCAGTAAGATCTAAAAAGCAGCAATCTGCGTAGTCAAGAATAGGAAAGAGTAATGCCTGAACAAGCGCAATTTTGGTGGGTATTGGCAAAAAATTTCGTAGCCTACTTAAAGAACCTGCAGCAGCAAACATTTTCCGGCTAACCTGACCAACCTGAGTTGTCCAACTTAATGTATTGTCAATATAAACACCTAAATTCTTGACAGTTTTACTAAAAGGAACTACAACGCCATCAAATACAACTGAAGGCAGAACATCCAATAACTATTACTAATTTAATATTAATAATAACTATTACAATAAAACATCTGTTACAATAGAGCTATTTAATCCCGCGTCGAGCAGAGCGCTTATACCCAGGTATTTTTATCTATAAGGTAGTCTTTTGTAGTATAGTAGCCCTTTTTTAATGTCGTGTTCGCAGACTGTCGTTCCTCATGTTCGCAGACTACTCTTTGTATTGATACGCTGCAGTTCTTCGTAGCGAAATGCTACGACGGTTTTATTTAGCTGTAGGCGCTTGCTATGAGCTACGAGCTTAGTATGATTTTGTTCCAACGTTTAGTCCTAGTGCGGTAATTAGTAGCAATTATTCTTACGACCAGAGTTAATGGGGATGACAATGTAATGATATTTTCATTTCTGGTCCCTTTAGGTGATGACAACGAACTTACTCCGATATTCACTTATTCTAGAATATGAGCCGAATGTATATTCTGGAAGCCACGCAAAGAAGGCTCCCAAGAAAGCCTTTTATAGCTCAACCAAACAATGAGTATATGGGTAGTGAGTATTAGGTAACGATTTTCAAGCAAGCATTAGTAATACATGGCAAATCCATTAGCTCATACAACTTTGTTAAAACGTAAACAAAGCATAAACATTTACATCCTGTATTAAAGCAGTCAAAGCAGATAAAGTTTTTGAAATAATTCTAAACGTATTCGTCACAAAATCAAATCCACCGGAACCTGCTGATTAACTACAAGTTACGAGTATGGAACGTCATTTTTGTGCTAAGCAAAAATTTTAAAGATGGCTCTTTTTACTTAGTATAAATACAATAAATGTCAAAGGCTTAAGACCTTGTGAGATAGTTTAGCGATATATCGCTACTAGGACCCATTAAATTATTCACAAGTTTAGGCAAGATGAGCAAGCCCGTAGGAGGAAGTTGCAAAGTTTTGGTAAGTATTGCTTCCACATCGGGAGAGAGCCAAAGAGTGGTCCACTGAGTACGACTTAATCCATACAAACATCTTAACACATAACATACCAGTTACCGATGTTAAACGGCACACTTAATATTTTCAGGAAAGATCAAATTTTGCGATGAAAAACGATACTGAATACGAAAAACATATTTTTGTAATTTATGCCTGTTGTTTCCATGTTCCAGTCCCTGCCCTGTGGGAACTAGCGATAGATTTTAATGAAAGTTTGAACAGTTTAAGTATTTGTTATTCCTGTTTATTAAGCTAAAACATTTGTACACACGCGTTCACATCAAGCTTTACATAGGGGCACTTTAAGCTCCTGACATAAGACCCATTCTGCAATTTTGCAAAGGTTCTATACAACGTTTACGTATGCTTAATACTTAGCAATTGTAAGCAATTTTTAACCGATTTCGAATATAATTATTTATAAATATTGTTGGAATAACAAAAATTATACCTACATTATACTATCGTATACGTTTTAGAAGAATACGCAATTATTTTTTTACTATTTAGTGTTTTTTTTTGGATAAGTTTTTTTCTAGTTGGTTTTTTTTTACACGCCGAAACCTACACAAAATGATAAAATATTCACGATTAGTATCAAGGTGGGCGTTGTAATACAAAGTTTTCTGAATTTAATTTAAACACATTATCACCAAATCAAATCAACCTGAGCCAGCTGATAAGGCCGATTTGAAAGTCATTCTTGTGAAAGCAAAAGTTTACGAGTATAATTCAGCTGTTTTTAGGGGTCCGGAACGTCGTTTCGGAGACGCTGCAGCGAAAGGTCGTCGAAGCGAAACCCGTAAATAAGTCCGCCTCTTGTACTATTTTGTGCATAAAAGATTAAATAAATTAATAAATAAAACCCAAGCGGTCGAACGACGCTGGAGCGAAAAACTTTGTGGCGAAAGAATAAGAAAGTACATTTAAATGCTTGTTTGAAACTCAAAAATTAAAAAACAAAACAGAAAATATTAATCTCATTTAAATCATCAAACAAGGAATGCTAATATTTTGAAAACCATGTTCAAAATATCGTACTGACGTTAATGGCGTACATCGTGCCATTCGACCACGTGGGCTTAGCGTCGACCAGCTTTCACTCCAGCGGATGACGCAGAAAATTTTTCGCCACAGCGTGTGTCGCTTGATCATTCGAAAATATGTTCTGGACCCGAATAATGAGTTGAGGTTTCAAAGAAATATGGTTATAAAATAGGGAAAAGGCCAAATCATGCCTCCTTCACAACTGTCGAGAGGACAATCAAAAGGACTTCAGAAAACATGAAAAGGTCTTGGCGAGAGAAACACATTGAACTTCGCTATAAAATTCGCAGTCTGTAGACCTTTTTTTTTGTTTATTTATTGAATTTGCAATACACATGAATCAGTAGGCAGACGTAGAGAAAAGGGTATATTCATGTATTACATTGTCGATTACGAAACGCTAAATATTCGTTTACTGTTTAATAAATTTGTTGGTTAACTGAAAAATTCACGCAATTTTACAAAATCATTGTACATTGTACAGAGAGACGAGAATTACATATTCTCTTCCTTGATGTTATTTAGAAGTTTCTTAATTTTTTTATCGACATTTAGTAGGAGCTATGTAATGTACTCGTACATTTTGATGTTATTTTGACAAGGTTAATTGCGTAGGTTATGCTATGTCTAGAAGTTTTCTATTTGGCATATAAATGAGAATTATTTTGGTGTATTTACAGGTTCTGTTTAATGTACAAGATTGTTGAAGTTTTTAAAGCATTGTGGTTCAACTTCATGTCTGTTGCGCGACAACTAGCTTTTTAGGGCAGCTTATGTCAAATAATAAATTCCAGAGCTGTACTCGTACTGTTACTCGTTGTGGTCAATTATAACTCTGTCTTCAGTGACGGTGATTACTAGAGCCCCAACTATATAGCTCTGTATGCAGCAAAAACTACCGTATTATTTATCTGGTCGTATGTCAACCTTGCGTCTGATAACTACTTACGTTCCGGTAAACATCAAACGGTTTCATTCCTGAACTTATCTGTTTCAACGACGATCAGCTGCTTTTCAAAAAGACTCCTAGAAATCATTCAAGTAGTAAAGGTTTCTTTAGACCGTCTCGCACATGTCATAGTTGCCTGGAAGCAGAAAAATCAATAATTCCCTCACAAAAAGGTTTTCCGCCACATTGTTAGGCCGCGTCCCGCGCAAACGTCACCTGTCATATTCTTTAACTTTACAGTGTGCCCGACCTAGAAACTGCCCAAAATGTTTCTTTATGTTTTCTAACGATTTTTCCTTGTTCTTTATTTTGAACATTTGTGCTTATCGGGTGTTAAAGGCGTATGCCTATAACATTGATGAAACAACGTTGGCATTCAACGTAAAAATAGACTAGGTAAATTCGCCGGGTCTGTTAGCGGCGTCGGAAGGTCGCGGGTTCGGATCCCGCTTGAGTCCCAGGATCAGGTCGTTTTTTTCTAGTTTCTATCTTTGTGTAGAAAATAGAGCATTGTTTAATGCCAAAAATAAAAAATTCACTCATTTGTGCTTATGTTTTCATCTCTTACGATACCCATAATACAACCTGGAAGTTCCTGGAATAGCGACCTATTCCAGAGCTTTTCTGCCCCAACTGGAACCTGCTATCTGCGTCTTCAACCCGCTTATCTTACGGTTACGTCGACTCGCCTTTTTTTTTATTAACGTGGGTAAATCCTCATGGATACCTCGCCGCCCGGGCGAACGACGAGGTTATGTCGGACTTCTACCTACTAAAACCCTCCTACCTACTAAGTCCCTAAAAAGTTTCGCAAAACCCCGCCGCCAGTGCCTTCCCGTATTGGGGCCCCGTTCAGCCGACCCCCCAATGAAGGGGGGAGGCTGCGGAAGTACCTGGAGCATACAGGTACTTCCGCCGTCGCGGTGAAAGCCGTGCATTGCGGGCAAAAGCACCCCCGTACTCAAGCCCGCTGACTCCCACCGTACGCAGGTAGGGTCCGCATCCAACTAAAAGGTGGATCCGCTGCCGCATCTGGCGGTGCGGCCCCGCCGAGCCGCAGTGCACAGGGGGGGCCAGCCGCGGATCACTGACCCCCTCCAAACGGTTGTGCACCGCGGCCCGCACCTCGCGCCCAAGGCGCTGCGCCCGTGGGCGCCCCTTTGGGCGGGCAGTGGTAGGCACTGGGTGGGCGGGAAGTCCACCGCACTGCCATGCCTGAGCCCTCTTAGCTTGCGCCGGTGGTTCCACCTGCCACCAGTACTAAGCCGCCCGCCACGACAAGTCGTGGGCTCATGGGGGGGTACGTCGACTCGCCTAGGTTAAGCTCATGTCTGATTTAATCGCGAAGAGAAATCCCATACTGGTCCGCTGTACTATTCGCTTTAACATATCCTAGTAAATAAAAATTGGCAACAATAAATAATGAAACAGAGGTTTCTCCAGTGAAAACTAATAAATGTCAATTTGATTGGATATCTGAGTAAGGGACGACCGCAATACTAATGCGTCTTTGGTCATTATCATAAGATCTGGGTGATTTGTAGCCTTCTTCTGAGGTACACCAATAAAAACGAATCCTATTAGAGTTGGGTTTTGTCCATTTACATTAGAGCTTTAGTTATTTACATCAATTTATTGGTTGATATTGTTGAATAAGAATAAATACAATTTTATTTCAAGTTTGTATTGTTTGTATTGTACAAATGTATTCAATCTATTTCACTTCCTGCTAATAGGATGTTTTATGTTCCTGTAAATTTCTTCAATACGCAAAACTATTGAAAGTACGATGAGCCAAGCTCAATCTTGTAGCAGAACCGGATCTCTCCGATGGTTCAGATGGTCATGAACATCGAAGTTTGACTGAAATGCGCCTAAAAAGCATAAACTTTCAATTTGAAAATTCAATTGGTGTCATACCGTGAACCGTGAGGGTGACCAAAGCAAAGTTTCCCTGCGCAGCGCCTCCCGTAAGACTGCCAAGGTCTCGCGCTGGAACTCGTTGAATACCTAACGTTTGACGCCTACCACCAAGAAATTGTTGATCGATTGGCACCACCCAGGGATTACGTATATAGTTTCCAAGGATACGGATACAAGCAACTTCAATCCTCAAAAATTTTAATATTTAGTAATTGGTTTTAAGATTTACATAATATTAATAGTAAGGAAAAGTGGCACAATAATCAAAAGTGGTATTGTAGAGGTGAGGCCCTTATAAAATATTTATTTAAGTTGTGTCGCTTACAAAGGGCAGACGCAAAAAATCACAAGTACTACCTTTGCCCTGTTTGTACATTAAGCAGCTATGTATATTTGTAAACCAGTACCTAAATTATTTTGTTAAACGGGGCGATCTTAAAAGTAAGCGAAGTAGACATCACAACAGACTTGTATTGCCAAATATCACACTACAAGTTTACAAAAGCTGTCCTTATTGTATGGCAGTAAAGGTTTTTATTTATCTGCTAGAATCTATAAAAATCTTGCCGTTGCAGAGCTTTAGGAAGAAAATACACGCCTTATTAGTTGAAAACTGCTTTTATTCGATTCAGGAATACTTTGACTTAAGACACTTTGACCTACCCTAATAAATTGTTATGATCGGAATATTTTGAATATGTAAACTGTTGCATGCTTGGTGGAAAGGCAAAATATGGCTGGACGTTTATAATTTTAAGATCATTTGTACCTGTATTTATGCAATAACTATTATGATTATGAAGGTTTGACCGAAGTAAAAACTGACAAAATACATGTACCATCAACGACAGTTTTACTGATATATTG
Source organism: Udea olivalis (assembly GCA_947369235.1). Taxonomy (NCBI): domain Eukaryota; kingdom Metazoa; phylum Arthropoda; class Insecta; order Lepidoptera; family Crambidae; genus Udea; species Udea olivalis. The sequence goes on from OX376355.1 coordinate 20,235,154, forward strand.
CAGCACGCAATCGCGTAACATTATTAGTGATTTGGTTCATATTTTGATTACGTTGCAAATCACACTAAAAACGTTTTTAAACACACGTTTGTCGTCAAAATCTGTGAGTATTGAATTTAACTTAGTATAAACTTATCTTAGTCAAACAAATGCGTTTCTTTACAACGGGACGTCCATCAGTCCAAGATAAATCACAGAGAGTTGGATTAGGGAAATTGGCACACGAAACCGAAAAAACGAAAACAGGTACCTATATTTTATTTTATTAGAACTTTTAGCAAAGATATAATACATTGAAGTAGGTAGTGTTATTCGAATTACCGTCTAGTTTTTAAAGTAGGGATCTTTAAAAAAACTTTCCTTTTGCTCGTAAGGGAATCGTAAATTTTATTTGAAGGGCAAAATTATCCGCAATTATCGCAAAAAGTTAATGTTTTCGTGAGGGGTCCCTAATAGGCACGAGATAAAACGCTCGTCCCCGGAGCCGGCCCCGGCTAATGTGATCTCTTTCCAATTAACGTGTACCGTAATGTTAAATACAAATATTTATTTCGAATTAAATGTTTTACGATTATTGCTATATATATATTTGTGTGACGAACATTTGTATTTGTTGTGTGTCTGGGTGTTATTATCTATTTAAGTATGCTTTTAGAAATATTTAAGTATGTTTATCAGTCTCTGACGCCCATATTACAAGCTCAGCTTAATTTGGGGTCAGATGATCTTGGTGTGAATTGTCCCAGATATTTATTTTATTTATTTATTGCTACCTTAAAACGGCAAACTAAACCGAAATTAAAGTAAGTATGTAGGCTAACAAAAAAAATCGTTTAAAAAATAAAAGTGAACAAGGCATAATACAATAGTCACCTTTCCACTCCCGCACCACGCGTGCTGGACTACGGCGTCATCCACACACAATTCAACAGTTGTTGGCCCGAACTAAAAGGTTCGGTGACTCGTTACTTTGTCGTACCATCCTTCATTCCACGTATAGTCCCGGGTTCTTCAAGCGGGGCGTGAAAAGGCATTTCTGCAGGCCTTCAAGGTGAGGATGGCCAGCCCAGTGATTCGTTTGAATGACTGGGCTTATCAACCTCATATCTGAACCTCACGACCGCTTTCCATCAGGTGGAGTGAGGTCATCTTGACGGGCAAATTAAAAAAAAAGTCAAGGAAGTTGCTGACAAATGTGGTGGAAATATGGATTAAAGAGACAAAGTCTCAATCAAACATCATACAATCATTTATATCAGCGTTAAGGTGCTAATAACTTCTTCAATTTAGTTTTGCTGATCTCCGGTATAAAGAGACCGCTCGAAGGGTTAGGTGGCACAGCACTCCAGCGTCCAAGTAGTTCTAGGCAAATAGGTTTTTAATAATGAGCGGCTTTCTCTTCAACACTGTGGTCAGATTACTTTCTGGCTTTTCCAGTAGTAGTAAAGGCGAACGGCACAAAAAAAACCCTTTAGCAGGCTTGGCTTAGCGACCAGAAGGCACAACTCCCATAGGGGTGACACACGAGATTTTACCTTGGCGATTACTTCTTCACTGCATCGGCATTCAATTTCCTTCCCCTTGCTCCTGGTATTGCGAAGTCCCATAGCTTAGGCAGTGGTCCAAGCCTGATATGCAGATTGCTATAGGCCCACTGTTTCCCTGCAAGGCTTGCTAAACCACGGGCGGCTCTTACCCCAGTCAGCCTCGAGCAGTAAAGAATATGGCCCTTCATATCCACCAAGATTGTCTCAGTGAAGATGTGACCAACATCAAAGTTCGCTGACATGACAATAACATACGCGGCGGCGAGCGGCTTGCTTCATGGTGAACGCCACGTCAGTCTCCGGTGACTGACCAATACAACATTTTCTATTGTGTCTGGTTCCTTGGTAGTTTTAGAGGTAACGCAGTGTTGCGGACCCCGACGTGACATCACGTCGGGGTCCAACACTGTTGCAGTGCTGTCGAGGAGATGCAATAAGACACAGTTGGATCTTAAGAATTACTATATAACCACAGACGGAATGGCAGTGAAATGAGACAACAGTTGGTAATAGTCTGGTTTACTTTTCGCTAAAAAGGGTTGCTTCCAATTGCATGGTTCCTCACATCTGTGAGCTTATTTTCCATATTTACGATGATAATGACAAATTGTTGCTTCTTTGTTACGCGATCTTGAACTTCACTTCGGCGCGTAATACATACTTGCGATAATTGCTGCGTCGGTTATTCTTGCGTTTCGTATCGTTTTTGCACACATTTCCGTTTGTACTTGTTTTAGCTGCGTCAGCACACCTTCTAACATTTGATAATGACCTTCGCTTGCGCTGTCGTATAAACAGGGTGTCCTTTATCTAGATACAAGGATTCTGTGACGGCTTGCTTTTGTAGTGCGATGACTGCTTCAAACTGGGCAAACCAAAGACGGGCTGATCCTTCCAGAATTCCGGAATATGGAATACGACGGCGGTGCTGATAGTGACTTCTTGCGACGCACTGATACATGATTTGCGCGGAAATACCATTTTGTTGTTTCAGGGTCGCGTATTTGTTCCGGCGTGGGGTCACCACTGTTGCGGACCCCGACGTGACATCACGTCGACCACTGTTGCAGTGCTGTCGAGGAGACGCAATAAGACACAGTTGGACCTTAAGAATTACTATATAACCACAGACGGAATGGCAGTGAAATGAGACAACAGTTGGTAATAGTCTGGTTTATTATAATTCTACTAAAGCTTATATACGAACTCATACACGTACACTGTGTGTGCCTAATCTTACTACGTGACCATCCGGCACACGCAGCACTATTAGCTCCGGACCCAGAGGGTACATAAGGGACGATGTATCCAAACGGATGCGTAGTCAGTAGGAGATCCAGGAAATGAGCCCTTCGGATAAAGTTAGTCATTAGACTAAAACAATCAAACATTAACCTAGGGAACCTAAACTCTAAATACAATTAATAAGCCGACGCCTTACCAGCCTCTAATTGTCTTAGAAATTAGGTAGAACGAGACAAGACGTAATAAATATTAAATAATTTTAAAATTTCGGAGGCTGCGAGAAATCGCGAGATTTCCGGCGAACCGAGAACAGAGTGTGTACAGAGTCACGTCATGCGGTAACTTAGGGCTAGCAATCACTTTAGTAAAGCGAAAATATATTTATTCATGTAAACTTTTGAAAAGCACTTAAGTGAAGTAATTCACTAAAAATGAATATTTTCCTATATTAATTACTTAGCCTACAATAAATAATCTAACAACGTAAATGAAGGATAAAAAGAGATATAAAATGATAAAAAATACTGTACAACGCGTGTTTAATCTTAGACTTACAGAAAATAAAAAAACAGTGATTATTTACAAAAAAAAATAACGTACCGTGGCAATAAAGTATTAAAATACCATCGAAGTATTTGGTCTCAAGACAAAAATATTTTATTTAGGAAACAAACAATTTTTATTTAGGATTACTTAAAAAACAACACTAAAATCAGTTAAGTTTCCACTGATGTTTGACACAAATCATCGAACAACCAACTTTATCAACGCTACGACTCTGAATTACAAACAGAAAAATAAAAAAATGGGGTTTTGTGCAGCCCGACTGCCCGCGTTATGCCTCTCTCACAATGTGACCCACAGCGCACGGTGGCATTTTTTGTAAATTATATTGAATTGATTTGCAAATGAGATACTGGCAACCCTAAAAAGAAACAGGATACAGTTCGCATATGAATAAGCAGCTATGAAGCTTTCCCTGTCCGCACCAGTGCGCCTCTCGCCCGCGCGCCCTCCGCCTTGCGCTTACGCCTCGCTCTTACTAGTTGCACATTGGAATATATCAATAAATAATAAACAACTTACACCAAGATCACCTGACCGCAAATTAAGCACAGCTTGTAGTGCGGGTGTCAGAGACCGATAAACATACTATAATTGTTACTCTGATTTTAGCATTTAACAATGCTTGTTTTTTATAATAATATTTATTTATTATAGTAATATTTATTTATTACAGACTATGTCCATAAATTCTTGTTAGTAACAGAAAAAATAAACTTGAAAACTATGTTAGTAAGTACATTATTTAATTAATGAAAATGGCATTTTTGGGTGCCTGTGCATGCAGGTGCATCCAGTGCTCTAATAAGGGGCATGACGACCTATCCCTCATAGCCATTAGGATGCTGTTGGCGCTCTGCCTGACTCTGCTGAGCATTGAAGCCGTCCGCTTCCGGATGATTGCATAAAAGTCATCAACACGCGCCTCTGCGAACATTAATGACGCGCTGCAGAATCTTGGGAGCCCCATCTGCATCCTGAAGGCGTCTTTGTATTGAACGGAGAGAGCGTTATATGTCTTTTGAGTATAATTACACCACAGGCTGCAAGTGTAGAAAGTTTGACAGAACGCCTTAAATACGGTGACTTTGACCTCTTGTGTACACTTGGCAAACCTACGAGCAAGCATATTACATCGAACAGCTAACGCTCTCCTTTCTCGTTCAATGTCACAATTATCCGAGAGATCGTCCGTAACAATGTGGCCCAAGTATTTAAATTGTGACACTCTCTTTAATGCATAACTTAGAAACGTCACTGGAGATCCAGTGATCGGCTTTTTACTACCCGACCGAAACACAATAATTTGACTCTTATTAACATTATAGTGGATTTCATGTTCAAGAGCATACTCCTCACAAATTGAAAGCAATTTATACAACCCATTTGCCGTTGAACACAGCAGCACCATGTCATCGGCGTAGCTTATATTATTAACCATCAGACCGTCAATAGAACACCGACCCTGGTGCCGCTGAGTCGACAAATGAGCTCGTTTACATAAAGACTAAAAATTGCAGGAGAAGACAACCCTCCCTGCCTTACTCCACACTCCAGTATGTATTCCTCGGACAATGCTCCAGCCCATCTGACCTGGTTAATCTGGTTACTGTACCAAAACTGAAAAGTGCCTATTAATTCAGGCGGAAATGCTGTACCAGTAAGTTTTGAGCATAACAATTTGTAATTAACCAGGTCAAACGCTTTTGAAAGGTCCAGAAAGGCAGCGTACATTGCTGTTGTGTGCTTAAGCGAAAACACAGCGCTTTCCGTTGATAGGCTGGCTCGAAAACCAAACTGAGCATCGTTTAATTCTAGGTGGCGACTAAATCTTCGCTCAAGCACCCTGTCAAGAACCTTTGCAAGTATGGTGGCCAACTAAATACTCGTAGGTCTATAGTTTGACATATCAGATATATCTCCTGTCCTATTTTTTACTACGGGCACTACAATTGTCCTCATCAACTCAGATGGTAAGAAAGAATGTCTAATACAGATAGTGTAAAGACGCCCTCGGCACACCCAACGTCAACTTTGGCCGACCGAAGAACCGGTTTGGTCTTTGCGGTTGGGGAAAAAGTCTTTTCGCATATAGTATGTATGAACTTGTAACAAAATCTCTTTGGCTATACTATTTGTATCTGGCTGGTTTTGGTATCATTAAAAGTTTAAATTTTAAACAAGATGATTCCAAATTTAAATTAGGAAAATATGTGATTTTCATTTGTTTTTCTTACTGTCAAGATCTCTAATCTAATGAATCTAATGAAGAAATTCGATACATTTACTACAAAAAAGGTTAAAATGCAACGCAAGCCGCGAAAAAACTTCGTGATGTTTATGGACCTAGTGCAGTGTCTGTGAGAGTAGCACAAATTTGGTTTAAGCGTTTTCAATCCGGAAATTTTGATGTCAAAGATCTAGGCTTCACGGCTCTAGTCGCCCTATTACGGATAAAATAGATGCCATTTTTGAAAAGTGGAGCAAGATCGGCACATCATTAGTTACGACGTAGCTGAAGAACTGAAAATTGACCAATACAGTTTTGGCGCATTTGAAAAAAACTGGGTACACAAAAAAGCTCGATATTTGGGTACCTCACGAGCTTGAGATTCTTTATCACGACGTAATGAAACCGAACCATTTTTGAAGAAGCTGATAACTGGTGATGAAAAGTGGATTACGTACGACAAGAACGTGCGAAAAAGGTCGTGGTCAAAGGCCACGGTAGGGGGTAATAGTCGCCGTCATCTAAATGTTTGTCATATATACGCTCAGAGTATACCTAAGCACCACACTGAGTTGCTTGATACTTTCTCTGGTGACTTGGTACATGCCTTACTTGTGTCTGAAAGTTTACTTAAACCGCACATAAATTCGACATCATACAGCATTCCTGGGTTTGTTCTAATTCGTAATGACAGAACTGAAAAGGGTGGGGGTGGCGTTGCAATATACCTACGTGGCGATATACCTTATACGAGTAAGATTATTGCCACAACACCTTCTGAATATTCTCGTACTGTTGAATATCTTGTATTACAAGTCAACTTCAGGGGGGTCAAGGTTGTTCTTGGCGTTGTTTATTGTCCACCTAAATTAAATTATTTCTCCAAATTGGAAACCCTTTTGGAACAAATTTCTTCTGAATATTCACACATCATCGTTATGGGTGATTTTAACACTGATCTTCACAAGTATGATACTCGTTGCCTGAAGCTCAATTCTATTGTTGCTTCGGTTAACCTTTTCATTCTTCCGTCATCCCCCACTCACCATAATGTTGATTCTGACGACACTGTGCTAGATCTTATTCTATGCTCTTCTCCCGACTTTGTTTCCAAGAATGGACAGCTCCTTGCACCTGGGTTTTATCACCATGATTTAATTTACTTGTCATTCGTGTACCTAAGCGCAAGGCGGAGTTTGTACAGCTACGCAGTTTCACGAGGATTGATGAGGAGAAACTGCAGTTTGAGGCGTCGGCCATTGACTGGTCTTCGTTGGCTGAGGCGGACTCGGTTGATGGTAAGGTCTCGGCTTTAAATCATGCTGTTTTGGACTTGTTTGACAGACATGCGCCACGACGTACAGTGAGAGTAAGGCGGCCACCGGCGCCTTGGATAACGGAGGCGGTTCGTGCGGCAATGTCCAAAAGAGATAAAGCGTTCCGGTATTTCAAAGCAGATCGGTGTACCCTGAAATGGGATAACTTTAAAAAACTCAGAAATCGCTGCAATACGATCGTGAGGGCAGCCAAACGCCGATATATTCATGAAAATGTTCTGTCAGCGTCCCTACCTACAAGATGGCAAAACGTAATCGACCAAAATGGCACCTAAATACTTTAGTTAAATGTAAATGAACTATATTAAAAAATGTTTTAATTTTTTTTTTTTAATGCGAAGAAACTTTTTCCCCAACCTACTCGTATTATTATAAAAAGGAAAGATTTGTTTTTTTGGTTGTATTGAATAGGCTCCGAAACTACGCGACAGATTTTACAAATTCTTCAACTAATACAAAGCTACATTATCAGGGCATGGCATATGCTATATTTTTTTTCAAGTTAGGCTATATTTTGGCGGGAAAGACAGTCTACGCGGGCGAAGCCGCTGACGGACAGCTAGAAAAGTAGAAAAATTCGAATTTTAAAACTCTTTCCTAGAAAAATAGCGGCATGTTAACTGTAGTGAAATGCTCACCGGCCCGTGGGTAAGTAGCATACTCGCGCTGCCGCCCGAGCGCGCTCACTTTTAAACTCAAATTGATTCCGCCGCTCCAGCGGGTCCATTCACAAACTTGTCCGAATCAGCCTGCACCGTCTAGATTCACTTTTAACTTTTCCTCTACTTCGATAATAAATAGCGACGACTGATATGAGATAGTCAAGCAACCTTAGTTAAAGAGTATCGCAAAAGAAAAAGTTTGCGAACAAAAATTCGAGGAGTTTGAATTCAACTTGTTGGTTTCATAAGGAAGGTAACATTATACGGTTAGGATTTTTAACAGTTTCCAGTATCACTAAGGTACTATTTTTTTTCGGAAGGTATTAAATACGACTGTTAAACTTTAGCTGCGGGTCCTGCTGTGTATACAGTTATCAATTCGTCGACCTCTCAACAAAGGCAACTTACCTACCTACATAACAAATTGACTAACTAAGACTACGGATAAATTGTATCGTCAGCTGTCGCGTCATCGTTAATTTAAGAAATAGGTAGAAATGCAACAAAATTAATTTATAGCGACTTCTGCACTATGCTCGCACACCTTAGTGATTTAGTTTATGACCATTTAATTATCATGTATTTAATTTTTTTTTAATTAGAACTAGTAAAAGCAAATAAACTATTTATCAAATACCGGGTGATTATCAAATAACTTAAGAATACGATATGGCATACTCATTTTAAGGTTTTCATACAAAAAATACTGACCGTTCGAGTGATTTGTATGGTGACCTTAAAATGAAAGTTAGTTAAATAAATTTAATTTTCGCTTAGATACACACATCAACATGGTCTAGGGATAATGTAAAATAACATATTTTTTTTAGCCAAAGGCTGTGGCAGAATAACAGGGGTCGTGGTTTTATATCAATACCGCAACAACTGAGTCACAGACCGTTTTGTACCCTTTCATTATGTACCTTGCAAATTGTACTTACAATTTAATTTGTTGTAAACATTATCAGTATTGTGTTGTATTTGTGCTTATTATTTGGAACAAATAAATGCTTTTATTATTATTCTCTTTATTTAGCATAAAACTTAGGTATAAAATTTGTACAGTATTCTTATAAAAACAAAGATTTACAACAATAAAACAACAACAATTAAGAATTATAATTATAAAAACAAAATACATAATCACAAAAATTATTAATTATAAAGTTGAATTTAAAAAAACTTAGAAGAAGAGGAAAAACTCAGACAAAATTTAAATCTTAACTTTATTTTTGAAACATCAAAACCTAAACAAAACAACTATTTTTTCATAAAAAATGTTGAAAACTTAAAATTAATAATCCGTGGATCCACCTAAGACTCTCCTGATACATCTGCAGCGGTTCTGCATACTCAAAACAAGGGTGTCAATATCCTGAGTGCTGAGTGCGAGTTGCAGTGAGAGAAGTGAATAACTTCACCATCGCGTTTGCGAGAAAAAAAACGCGAATTTGTATGGCATCGAGTGAGCGCCATCTTAATGTTGTGCGAATTCGCCGCTAGATGACGCTGACTCGATTCCATACTAATTGACATTTATGTGCTCGCAAAACGCGATGGTGAAGTCATTCACTTCTCTCACTGCAACTCGCACTCGGCACTCTGTTGTGGAATACTGTCCCAAGTCCTGCTAAGATGCAAGAAAAACTTGTTTTCATGCACAATATCTTCAGGGAAATTCCTAAGAGCTCTTCTCTGAAGCATATCCCAGGCATGCTCAATAAGGATTTAAGGCAGGGGATTGTGCAGGCCAGTCTAAGGCTTGGATATCATGCTGTTGTAACCAACTTGTAACGATACGCGTCGTATGTGGACGGGCATTGTCGTGCATTAGCTGGAAATTTTATCCCATTGGCTTTCTGTGGGGCAAGATTACAGGCTCTAGCACCTTTGTATCCAAACGATGTCCATTCTACCGCGGAGACGAATTCCTGCCCAAACTATAATCGTGCCACCTTGATATGCATGAACTTTTGTGGCTGCTGCAGTCGATTCCAACGTCCAGGTTCTCTCCAGACGCGTACTCTTCGCGAATCAGGATGAAATCCAAACCTGGATTCATGAGTGAAAAGCACAAGTGACCATTGCGAATGGTTCCAGTTTTCGTGTGCAATAGCCCATTGTAATCTTCTTCCTCGATTGCCTCTCCTTAGCGCTGGTACCCGAAGTGGCCTACACAATTTGCGTAGCACCAGCTTAAATCATGCCCACTGCTCTTAACATTTCGTTCCTGGTCATGTGTCTACGTGGCATGATTAAATGAACACCGGAGATGCGTTTGACAAATAATTATAGAAATATATGGAGTTTAAATCAAGTTAGAAGTTCGTGAAGATTTACTTCTTTGGAAGAAATTCAATGAATGCGAATTTCATCAACAAAACCTTTTACATACAAATTTGAATTTAAAAAAGGAACTTACTAATGTTTTTATAATCTGTCATTAATAGTTTTTTTGTAAGGCCAGTACTTTTTAAGTTATTTTAAAAAGTTTTATATATCCCTAGACCATGTTGTTGTGTGTAGTTTCTACATCACTTAGTGAGTATGCCATATCGTTTTCGGAAGTTATTTGATAATCATCCGGTAAAAGCTTTTTAGAAATACTCATGATAAATGAATTTATCCGAATATGAAAAGTTACACTACACACTTGTAAGATGCACTTCAAAACTTTCCGATGAAAGCGCGTGATTGCGGACCCCATGTCACGTACTTGGCGGTGACTTCGTCACTTACACGGCGAGTCGTAGCAGTTTCGTGCTACAGAGCGAGCGCGTGGCTCGTAGCCCTACAGAGGCCCTGATTGCGTCCCGCTGGGCCTGCTACGGATATGCGGAGCTATTCACACGATATCAAAGCTAGATTAGTGGAATTGACGATGTACAACTTTAAAACTTGAGTGGCGAAATTAAACTTAGTGTATTGGCAAAAGATTCAAAGATTGCATTTCTGGTTTGAACTATTTTTATTTTTTTCAGTAAGGTTAAATTCGTGGTTGGTAGGCTTTTTATAAAAAACATCGAAAAAATAGTATCGTTGTGGGTAAAAAAAAACAACTGGTATCGGTTCGGTTACGGCAGTTGTTTTAAAACATCACTGGCGGCGCTCATGTAATCTGGTTTTCGTAGCCAATCTGAATATCCACGTACACTGCAGTCATCTTCGAAAACTCAAAAAAAAAATGTAATTGATTGTCGCTGGTGGGCTACAAATTTCGTCTCGCTACACGGTATACGAATATTCGGAATCTAACATTATTATGAGAAAGTCAAAATATTTATGTGCACGTAAAATATTCTTAGTGTGTTTTGTGCCGTGCTGGTGGCGGCACTTAAAAAGAATACTTTCCACAGCCCCATATCTTCCCATGGGTGTCGTAAGAGGCGACTAAGGGTTTCTTCCAGCAGACCATCTGCTCTTCAGGTGGGAGACTTATGTCGGCCGGTTGTTGTTACCACCATGCAGTTGTGTAAAACCCGCCAAGTAATTCTGACCTATCTCGGTCAGGTCGCGTTCCGGGATCAGCACTGCACTAACCGGTGCCAGGGGGACTGTGATCGTGGTAATTGTTGGACCAGTGGGGGCCCTAGCGGCGGTATTGTGTGTGTAGTGTGTATCGGCCCGCCGGCCAGGGAGACCCGTAGAAACGGTGGTGCCGCTGGCCGCCCGCGGCATAGTACAGGGGCCCAAAAGGGGTTAACCACCTCTGGAGGCTGCCCCACCAGGTCGCGCATAATCTCGGGGTGGCTCGTCGTGCCGGGTGGTGCCCGGTTCCGGTGGGGCCCGGCGACCACACCCGAGGGGGTACGGGGGCCCTTCCGTCCGGCGGACCGGCCTACACTATTCCACGCGATTAATACCAATGCAGGGCACCACGCTTTGTCTTTCATTGCCTCGATCACAGTCGTCCTTTCACGCCCCTCCCATCCTCCAACTTCTATGGCAGTCAGAAGCACGAAAAAACGGCCTACAGCGGCATCCCCATCCCCCACCAACACGCTGTTTGAGGTGGAGTTCGCTAACATCCGCGGACTCCATGCAAACCTCAACGCCGTCCATCAACACCTTGAGACGGCGAGGCCTGCGATGCTCTTTTTGACGGAAACACAGATAGGCCGCCCTGCCGATACGTCATACCTGCACTACCCCGGCTATGTGCTGGAAGAGTCCTTCCAACCTAAAGCCGGTGTATGTCTATTCGTCAGGGCGGACGTCTGCTGTAGCCGTCTCCGCTGCCTAGAAGACCCATCCTTCTCCACTCTCTGGGTGCACGTTGACCTGGGCTCCACAAGCCAGGTTTATGCGTGCATATACCGCTCCCACAAAGGCGACGCCGAGACAACTCGACTCTTCGAGCATCTGAGTCAGGCCGCAGACAACGCTCAGGCGCAGTTCCCAAATGCCGAAATGGTGTTTTTGGGAGACTTCAATGCCCACCATGAGTCCTGGTTAGGCTCATCAAAAACAGACCATGCAGGCCGAACTGCCCATGCGTTTGCTCTCACGCAAGACCTGACGCAACTGGTACACCAGCCCACCCGGGTACCAGATATTGTCGGTCATACTCCCTCTTTATTGGACCTTCTGCTGACGAGTCACCCAGCCGGGTATAAAGTATCGGTTGGTGCTCCATTGGGCTCCTCCGATCACTGTCTGGTTGGCGCTACAGTGCCTTGTGCAGCTCCCCCACAACCTGTGGAGGTGACGCGGCGGTTATGGCACTACTCGTCGGCAGATTGGGACGGATTGCGAGAGTATTTTGCCTCCGTCCCTTGGCGGCAGTGCTGCTTTGGAGAAAGGGATGCTTCAGAGAATGCATCTGCTATCGCTGACGAGATCGGTACCGGAATGGAATACTACATTCCTTTTACTGATGTCGTCAGTGCTAGCAAAACTGGTCCCTGGTTCAATCGCGAGTGTGCCGCAGCTGTTGAACAAAAACAGGCGGCGTACCGTGCTTGGTCTAGGGCCCAGGCACTCAATGATCATTCAAACCTTGCCTCCCTGAAAGCAGCCTTTAATAAAGCCACCAAGGCCACGAAGAGGGCTTACATTAGAGCAGACGCCCAGCGAATTGCACGTGTTGGCCAAGAACTCATCACGCACCCTACGGGTAGCCGCTCCTACTGGCGACTGGCTAAACACGTGCAATCTAACTTCTGCGTGCCTTCGCTGCCCCCACTGAGATTCCCTGATGGATCGTTGGCTCATCAGCCGCAAGAGAAAGCTGATTTACTGGCTAACCTCTTTGCCGCAAACTCTTGCATCGATGACTGCGGTGCTGCGCCGCCTGATATTCCACATTGCGGCTCCACAATGCCTGATATTCGTATCAGGCAGTGTGATGTACGTGCCGAACTGCAGTCACTCGATGTCAGGAAAGCCAGTGGCCCTGTTGGAATCCCAGCTGTGGTGCTGAAGAAATGTGCAGCGGAGTTGTCTCCAGTGTTCACTAGCCTGTATCGCCTCTCCTACAATTCGGGTCTTGTGCCGCTGTCTTGGAGGGAGGCGAACGTTCAACCAGTTCCCAAAAAAGGGGACCGGTCTGACCCTGCCAATTACCGTCCAATAGCCGTAACCTCAGTTTTAGCTAAAGTGTTTGAGCGGATCATAAACACGCAGCTCATCCGCTACCTAGAGGATCACTCTCTCATTCACGACCGTCAGTACGGCTTCCGACCAAAACGGTCTACGGGTGATCTTCTAGCGTACGTAACACACATCTGGAGGGAGGCTATGGACAAGCATGGGGAATCTTTGGCCGTCAGCCTTGACATTGCCAAAGCTTTCAACCGTGTATGGCATCGTTCGCTTCTTTCCAAGCTTCCGGCATATGGTCTGCCACCTCGCCTATGCGACTGGGTCGCCGGATTTCTGGAGGGACGTAGAATTCGTGTCCTTTGCGATGGTCAAAAATCACGCTTTCTCCAGATTAATGCCGGAGTGCCGCAGGGCTCCGTCTTGTCGCCGACGTTGTTTCTTCTGCATATCAATGACATGTTATCTCTTGGTAATATTCATTGCTATGCGTATGATAGCACGGTCCACGCGCGATATTTCGAGCGCCCTGGGGCAAAGCAGACTGACATCGAGGAGAAGAGGCGAAGTCTTGTTGTTGAGCTTGACGGAGTGTTGGACCGCATTTCAGAATGGGGTGCATGCAATCTTGTCGAGTTCAATGCCAAGAAAACGCAGGTGTGTGCATTCACAGCAAAGGCGTCGCCTTTCCTTTCCCATCCCACTCTTCAGAGCACCCCACTACCGATTAAGGATAGCCTAAACATCCTTGGCATGGATGTTCGTAGCAACCTAAACCAGCGGGACTACATTGAGAGCGTCATTAGAACTGCATCCCGTAAACTCGGAGTCCTGAACAGAGTGAGACGAGACGATTCTTCACGCCTGAGCAGCTCTGTCTCTTGTATAAGACACAAGTTCGCTCGTGTGTGGAATACTGCTCTCATCTCTGGGACGGTTCCGCTGAGTACCTACTCGAAGCTCTTGACAGGTTGCAGCGGCGTGCTATCCGTATTATTGGAAACCCAGAGGCAACTTTGACCCTTGAGCCTCTCCAATTGCGTAGAGACATTGCCAGGCTAAGTGTTCTCTATCGCTTCTACAATGGGGAATGCTCTGACGAGTTATTCCAGCTTATCCCACCCTCACCTTTCCACTCCCGTACCACGCGTGCTGGACTACGGCGTCACCCACACACAATTCAACATTTGTTGGGCCGAACTAAAAGGTTCGGTGACTCGTTTCTTTGTCGTACCATCCAGACGTGGAACGCTCTTCCAGCACATGTGTTTCCTTCCTCTTATAGTCCCGGGTTCTTCAAGCGGGGCGTGAAAAGGCATTTCTGCAGGCCTTCAAGGTGAGGATGGCCAGCCCAGTGATTCGTTTGAATGACTGGGCTTGTCAACCTCATATCTCTCATATCAGGTGGAGTGAGGTCATCTTGACGGGCAATATTACAAAAAAAAAAAAAAAGAACTAAATGAAATGATGGAAATTTAAAACAGAACTTAATATCAGTACCTAGTAAGGTGGTCCGCTTACCTCACTCCGGTACCGAAGGCCAAGACTTTCCCTTCACCTTCCTGAAAGAAAAAACCACTTTGTTTTATTACTTAGTTTCATGCATTTATTTTTTATTTTAGTCAACATCTCATACATTTCTCTGAACCCAAAGAAAAGTTTGTCTTGTAATATTGAAAGCAGAAACAGCAAAGTACAGAATGTAACGCACCCTAACTAAAACAGCAGTTTCATCAAAGGACAATAAAATTTGTGTGCTAGTGCGGGAATCGAGCCCGGGACTCTTTTGCGTGTCAACCGGTATGTTATGCTGATGGGTGGTACGTTGTGAACTCTACATTCATATTATCAAAATTGCTTAATTTTATGAAATTTTGATCAAACTAAGATTAGTAATCTTAGAATTAATCTTTGTCTTTTTACAATATTTTAATATTGATATACAACGTGTTAATTAAAAAAGCGCAAAACCTCAGACACCCCAACTTATTTTTGTTATAAAAGAATTGTGTAAATTATTAAATTTAATTTTCGCGTATTGTTTACGAAGATATTGGCTTTTTTTGTTTCTTGTCTTTGTTGCAAAATTAAAAAGTCTATGGTAATAACGCGCGAGCTAGTGCGACGTTGCCGCTTCGCGTGCCGCCGCAATAATGGAGTTAAGTGATGATTAAACATGGCGTAATGAAAATATTTTTTTCGTTTAAATTTTACCCCTATTTTTTATTAGTGGAATCGATTCTACTCTGGATTCTGAACAAACTAATTTCAGGTTTTGCGCTTTTTCATTAACACGTTGTATTTTTTTAAATATTGATATGCTTTGAATTTTGCACTATTTAAATATATTTCACAGTAACTATATCTACCTATTTCCTTAATCAACCACAAGCAGATGACCTTTTATGCTTAACTTGAAGTCTGAATTCAGGACAGCACAGAGTCTAGCCACCTGCGAGCGCCTGATGGAGTGACAACCTGATGCAAATAAACTACTTTTTACATAACACTCGCTTTTTTTGCTTTAATTTCTCATAGTTTTTCGAAACTTCGCAATTGTTGCTTCAGAGTGAACCTCCAGGGCACGAGTCACGGGTTCCGATCAATGGGCTATGAATAGAACCATTTGACTGACATTTGACACGAGTCTGCAATTTAAGTCTTAGTTATATAACATTCATTTAAATCTAAATCTTACCTTAAGAAATCTCCCCGGATGTCGGTCTGTGCGTCAGCCAATACACGCCTCCTGCAGAACCCCAGTCTATAGATAAACAAGAACAACAACAAGAAAGCTTACTAATACTGCCCCACAACAAGAAGTACTGTTGTCTGTGCGCTGACAGTGATAGGTTCAATTCCCACGCTGGATAAACAATTATGAGACAAACATTCGCAAGTTTTAGAATATAAAGTCTTGTAATATCTATACAAGTATATATATTTCTGAGGAGCCCGTATCTAAGTGACGGCAGCGGATCGGCAACGATCCGATGTTAAGCAACGCCAGTCAGGTCGGGTTATGGATGGGTGACCATCCCGATCGAAATTAAGTGATGTGTTTTTCGGACATCTCCGTGCTTCGGAAGGCACGTTAAACAGTTGGTCCCAGCTGACGACGCAAGATATCAGTCGTAAAGCCTAGTCAGAGGCCTAAAAAGGCGGCTTGATAACATCTGACGCTAAGGTTTATCACTGGCCTTACATTCACCTCTAAAACAATCCGCACTGAGCCCGCGTGTTGGAGTATGGCTCGTACCACCTCATAGTTGAGGTGAGGCCTGTGCCCAGCAGTGGGACGTATAAGGCTGTATTTGATTTGATATATATTTCTAAAGAATAAAATATATGTTGCCATTAATTGACTACGTCCGGAGTCAAGACTATCCTGTGTAGGATTCTAAAATACTTACCCTAAGTTTGAATGCAGCATTTATAGCGCGAAGTTTGGTATGAAGTTTAATTAAAATTCGTCCATTTTTACGTGATGCTATGCTGGAGCTGAAACATATAGATAACGTTAATTCAATAATTTAATATTATTTATTTATTCATAAAATTTACATGCAGGTTAACAGTTTACACTAAAACACCAACGAGTCAACAATAAAAAAATAAGATTAATTTACAATATTAAAAAACAAAAACAGAAAAAGAAATTAACAATAACAAAATGTCAAACAATTAATTATAGTAGTTAGTTTATCTTAAGAGCCATTTCGTATTTTGAGCGCATGTTCCACCTTTTCATGCGCCAAATTTACGACCTTCGGAAAAAAAATTCACTGTTCAATACAAACGAAACATAGTCCAACCTTTCGTATTGACACATAATGAAACGCATTTTTAAATGAAATCTGTTTTTCTATACTAATCTTATAAAGAGGAAAGATTTGTTTGTTTGTTAATCTAATAATATAAAATTATCAATCTCGCCACCTCGATTTACGAAAAGCCTTATCGTGTCAACTTCAAGTGGCTAAATCTCTGACTATAGCTTTCTATAGTTGCAGAAAGAAAAGACCAAAACGTCAGACATAAAGTTTTGGTAACACATAATGAACCAGAATATGCATAATTCATCACAAAAACTGTAAAATGAAGTTTTAAATTTCTGAATTTTCCAAGTTCTCGACAGATTATTGGTTTGAATAATTACAGTTAAAAATTAATGTCAGTATACTTATGATTTTTACTTAATCGAAATATGAAGTTTTATTTACAATACAAACACAAAAACATATTAGACCTAAAAACCCCAAAATTTGCAATGAACCACGATGCACACACGCGCGCTATGGCCGCTAGGAATTTTGGTGACGGCCTCTTAAATTCAAATACTTACAAACCAACTCACGTTGAGCAACTCAATTAGGAAGTCAACGCTATAAAACTTATCAAATCATATTATTCATTATGAAAAGCAATGACCAACGCTGACAGAGGGAGAAATGTTTTAAAATTAAAACCCCTGGTGAATTGAATAATTTACTGACATTTTATGATTTGTATTTTTAAATATTAATCGAACTGACATAAAACGATTTATAAATAATTTCTATAACTTAATTAATGCTTCAAATATGGACTTAAATTTTTTTCTTTCTCAATAATTAATGGTGTAAATACTGCCTTATATAATGTTTAAATCAGTATTTTTTAATTATCATTTCATGAATTTATGATTACATTATTAATTAATATTTGCATGCCTACCTGTTTGAAGGCAGAAGGCTGTTGATTTCAAGTAATATTGCAGACTATCGCTATATATGTACACAGTTTTGAGCAAATAAATTATTTCTATTCTATTCTATTCTATTCTTGACAACGAAAGGATCCAAGCTGCTATTTCATATACTTGTCAACGAATTTATTCGTCTACACGCCGCTAAGTTCGAAACATTCTATAAACTCTATTTTTTATATTAATTTATTTTGCTAACCTTCAGCTTGCGAAAGAATGTTCAAATGCTAAGATATGAATGGTACATTGGCATTATATTGAGGAAATTGATAGATTTTTGATTTGCGCATTCGTTGTATAAATAGCCTTTTAAGTTTTTACTATTCGTATTTTATTAAGATTCAAAATATTTGTCAAGTTTACTTACTTAGACCTAATTTTTACCTGCAGATGACCAGAACTCTCAAGTCAGGGTTTATGTTTAAGACGCGTCTGCCGAATCAAATTGCACCCGGAAGGCCCTTCCGGGCACGAGGCGCAGGTGCCCATCAATTGGCTATGGATAGAACCCATTGACAAACATTTGGCAAGTGAATGTGATTTGAGTCGTTGGAAATACTGGACGATTAAACTTGCAGTTAACGACCTAATTACATATGAAGAGCATTAAAGACATCAAGATGTTACACAACTATAAGTAATTCGCAAATTTGGTTCTTTCCACATGCAGGAAAAGTTTATAGCCACAATAAAACCCATTGGTTTTCACGCTATATATTTATTAACAGCTTACACATATAATATGTAGGATACGTTATATTACAACCTAATAACAGCTATCGATAACTGTTGAAATCGGCCTTGAAGTATCCAAGTGACTTAACTAACAGGTAAGGCTCAAATGAGATATTGAATGTCCATACCTAACTAAAAGTTCTAACCCCGGAAAGCCTCAATCATTTCGATTTGGGAGCTTTTTCTTCCTAAGCAGCACTCGCCTTCGCCCTCATATAGTGAAGTGCGGCCAATATGCGGGGATTAACAAGTATTAGGACGAGAGCGGAGCCCGGGCCGATCACCGCTGCGGATTACAGGCTGCCTCCACTCCTCGGCGGGTAGTGGCGAGCGATCGGGACGATTTTAATAGCGCTTCCCTTTGCTCAGCTAAGTTGTAATAAATAAACAAGAATTAAAATACAATTACAAGACTTTCTGGAAGTGTACAAATATTTTGTTTACCAAAAAAAGTTTTGTGAACCTAATATGTTCACCCTTGAAATTATAAGTTACACCAAAAAAAGAATAGTCTACCAAATATTTAATATCTAAAATCACATCACTCAATGAGCAGTGCCGGATTAACTTATAAGCAAATTAAGCAATTGCTTAGGGCATCACCTCTAGGGGGGCACCAGAACCAGCAACAGTAAAAAAGTGAAGTAAAAGTAAAAAATCATTTATTCATTTAAGCTTGTACAAAGCACTTATGACATGTCAAAAAAAAAGTATATAAAAATAATAATAATAAACGTGAATAAAATAGTACAATATTAGTACATATCGTGATTATACATAATGTGAATCTACCACCGGTTCGGACGTTGCTTCTTATCGAGAAGAATACGGCATGAAATTCGATTGTTTTACAAAAAATAAATTCAGAGTACAGTCAATTCATTCATTCATTTATTCAAAGTCAACAAAAGGATCATTAATACATAAAAAATAATACATAAAACAAAGATTCCATAAATTAAAAATTGAAAAGTACATGAAAAGAATTTAAAATAATATCTCTACTCTGTCCCGCACATGTACCATGTTACAGTGATACACGTACTGGCAGTCAAACCGCTCGGCGAACGCGCGCAGAATGCTATTCGGGCTGCGCCGCACCCTGCGCACCAGGGAGGTGCACCGCTTGCGCATGGTTGTATACAAAACAATCAACTCGCGCCTCAGCGAACATCCCTGAGGCGCTACAGAAGCGGGGCAGCCCCAACAACACCCTGAAAGCATTATTATACTGGACGCGTAGAGAGCTGTACTGCTTTTGCGTAAAGCTCCCCACAGACTGCTCGTGTAGAAGGACGTGTATAATGCCCTAAACAGGGTAATTTTGACATCTCTTGAACAGCGAGCAAATCTGCGGGCTATCATATTCGCACGAACAGACAACGCTCTACGCTCCCTCTCTAAGTCACTATCGTCTTTCAGGTCCGGGGTTAGAATGTGCCCAAGGTATTTAAATTGTTCCACTCTATTAAGAGGGCAGCCATTCAGTCTAAGTTTAGGTGTTTGACTAAGAGACCTTCCCTTAGCCTGAAAGATCATCCACTCACTTTTCTTTACATTATAAGTCAAACCATGTTGCTTAGCATACCTTTCACAAATGTCAAGCAGCTGTGACAGTCCACCTACAGAGGCACTCAGCAGCACCATGTCGTCCGCGTAACTAATATTACTAAGGCAGATTCCATCAATATGGCAGCCGACATGTGTGCTGCTGAGCCCCTCCACAAGCGCGTTCACATACAGGTTAAAAAGTTCAGGTGAGGTCAGCCCGCCCTGCCTCACACCGCACTCCAACCTGTATGGTGTCGAATACGCTCCTGACCACCGAACAACGTTGATCTGGTTCCCATACCAGTATTGAAAAGTACGGATTAATTCCTCGGGCATCGATGTTTGATAGAGTTTATGCCATAGAATATCGTAAGAAACCAGATCAAACGCTTTCGATAAATCAAGAAAACACGCAAAAATAGGCGTGTTTTTATCCGTGTAGTACTTTACAGTTTGCTTTAGACACAATATAGCCGTTTCTGAGGAGAGACCTGACTTAAAACCAAATTGGTTGTTGTGTATTTGTAGGTGTTTATCGAGCTGTGTGTTCAGCAAACTGTCAAGCACCTTCGCGATAACAGTGGCCAAAGAAATCGGTCGATAGTTACACTTGTCACTGATATCACCAGTTTTGTTTTTGACAATTGGTACCACCACAGTCTTCATCATCGGCGCAGGCAAGTACGAATGTCCCACGCACAAGGAGTAGAACATCGCCAGAACTCTGGGCAGATGATATCCTGCGTACCTCAGGTGTTCAATGCTCAGGTCGTCGTGGCCAATGAGAGTAGAAAAAAGAACACAACATTGAGCAGCGGAGCAGATTATTTCTACTATGACCAGAAACTTTTGTCGTTCAAGTAATCCTCTACATTATAATAACCTTGTTTCATTAACTTTGCTTTAATTGCAGACTTAAACTTGTGAAGAGGTAGATCAACAAGACTTTGAGGTAAGTATTTTGTTAAAGTATTTCACAGATTCACCAACAAATGAGTTTCCCACCTTGTGTAGCCTAAGACTGGGAGTTTTCAATTTGTTAAACAAAGTTAATACCTAGGTATACTAGTTATTTAATTGTTCCCATACCCAATTCACCAAAGACGTCTAAAGCTCGATTCTTTCAGCCCTGTTTTAGTGGTCGAAACATTTCTTATAGCGATTTCTCCAAATGATGACTTTGGAAATTTTTAATCGAGTTGCTTTGCATGATGTTATTTTTGACGATGCTACCAAACTTACATAACTGCATAGTGCTAGCGGTACGCTAAATTAGCCTGCAAGGCATGAAAATCGGAACGATTGATCTTTAGGTCATTCGAATCAATTTGAACTGTAGCACAGAAAAAAGAAAAAAAAGGGGAAGAGTTACGGCGTCATTTTTTTTTTTAGGGGAAATAAGATTTTTGTTCTGAATCCTACAGTGTGTGGTATCTAATGAAAGGACGTATTAAGCCAATTCTAAAAAAAAAAAACTTCTAACTGCGAAACTAGATTTTCCGGAAATATTTTTTGTCTAAATGACTTGTAAATCTTGTCTTCTTCTTCTTCTCGAGTCAATGGCAAATATATGTAAATCTTGTGTTTATGGTTTAAGAGCGATTTCCGATAAGCGTTTTAGTTCGCGCGTATCCGGTTGCTTTGGCATCCTCGCTTACTCGTTCAGAAAACAAAACGCCCCTGCACGGGCTTAATGCGGCGTGTTCGCTCAAAATGGTAGTGTTGAGTCTGTATCTTTATGGATTATACGAGTTTATAAGCGCGTCAACGTTCGTATGAGTTCTGCATATGGCTAAAAAAAATTCAGGACCATGTCAAATATGCTAAAAACTTTTCGGGGATTAAATTTTCGTAAAATAGTTAATTTTTCGCGAATAAATAAATGAGAGCTTAGTTTTTTGGACTTTCCTACTTATGAATAGGGGGGCCCCACAGCCGTGGATTGCTTAGGGCATCAAGTAGTCTAATCCGGCACTGTCAATCAGTCACGGAGACTTAACAATTAAATAACTGTTGTCCCTAACAGGGTAACGTGTGTTATAAATCCAAGTGTATAAACATACATCGATATTGTTTGTATGTCTACAGTGACGTATTGTAAGCCACAGTGGTTACATTGAAGTGCAAAGATTAAATAGAAAAAACGTGTCCATATTTTTATAGATATTTAAGTAGGTATATTAGTATTGCTAATATTACTTATGTACCTAATTAAAAACTACTTTTTGTTGCACATTTTCACTTCACTTTTTACATCTCTGTTTATTACTCGTGAAGCAGCGTTTCAATAAAAATATGTAAGTCCTACATGATTGCTATTTTTGCCTTTTCAACCAATAACAATGTTGATCGAATGCGTCGAAAATCACAATATGTAAGATATTCTGAATTGATTATTTTCTTCCTTTTTGGGAAGTAGTACAAATTCATTATGAATTTTAGGTCGTTACAAACATGTTTTTATAATAATGAATCATCATCATCCGTGCATTCTATCCCGGTTCTGAACCCAGACTGGTGTGTGGGGTCCCAGGGTCCGCCTTTCTTATTTTCTTGGCCCACTCCGCGCGGTCTTGTGCATCTTCAGTGATGAGTCTGTTGGCACGCATGTCACCCTTAACGACGTCGAGACACCGCTTCTTGGGTCGACCTTTTCTACCGGTACCTGGCGGGGGCGACATGGCCAGACATTTGTTGCCCACGTAGTTTGCCGATCTCCGTGAGACATGACCATACCTACGATGGCGGCACTCCTGCAGCTTGTCTGCGATGTCACGAACACAAAGGCTGCCGCGGATGCGGGTGTTACGCCCGCGATCTTTGCGTGAGACTCCACATATCCACCGCAGCATCTTCATTTCCGTGACCCGCAGCTCCTGCTTGTATCGCTCTAGTAACGGCAATGTTTCACTGCCATATAAAAGGACAGACCTAATGATGGTTTTATAGACCTGCCCCTTTAACTTGATCGGCATTTTGGGGTCACAAATGACACCAGTCACCTCACGCCATTTGGCCCAAGCCGCGGAAATTCGGGCCCTGACGTCGCGGTCGATGTCCCCGGACGCGCTTAACACAGATCCCACGTATTTGACACGGTCCGTGCGCTCGACCACGTCAGCGCCTATGCGAACGGACTGGGGATCTGTGGTGTTGCAGGCTATGTACTCCGTCTTCGCCACATTAAGTTTGATCATATATCTGAGTACAGAAAACAATTGAAATGGCTTCCTATACGTTTGCGGCGGAATTATCATATACTGGTCATCCTCTTCAATGTACTGTTTAATCCCGCTTCTCCAAGCTATCTCCGTGAACGTTTTACTTATCTTTCGTCTTCTGGCCGAGCTCATCGCCCAGCCTATAACTTTCATTTAACTACTCCTCCCTGTAACACGTGCATGTATGGTGAATCTTTTACTATTCATGCTGTTCAACTGTGGAACAAGTTGCCTGTATCCCTTCGCGAATGTGGCACTGTAGGTTCTTTCAAAAGACTGCTAAAAGAACATCTTTTGAGTTTTACTTAAATTACATTGGATCATTATGTTTACATGTATACATATATTTATTTATATTTTATTTATTGTATGTATTATTATGTTTATCTATATGTTTATGTACTTATTGTAGAATATAATTTACTTGTTTGTAAGTAAAACATGTACTTAGGGGTTTTTAGTTTGTTACGATTTTTGAATATGTAACTCTCATTTACATTTCCATTTGTACACGTTTGTCTATCCATAACAATTTTAAATGAGTTTTTCATGTCGCCATGGTCGCTGGAAGAAATCTCTTTCTAGAGATAAGCTAACCTGTACCTGTACTCCTTATTGTTTCCGCTGTAATTTGTCTCTTTGTGTACGAAATAATAAATAAAATAAATAATAAGTTTCAGACCGCCGTTTTCAAGTGAATTTTTCCACTTATTCACCCGTTGTACCAGCCGTCACCTGTCCGAGTTTGCTAGCGCAATATCATCAGCAAACATGAGCATCCAGGGTGGTTGCTCGTGGTGGTCTAGGATGCTGTTTGACAGAACGTCTAATATTACGCTGAACAGAAACGGGCTAAGCACGGAGCCTTGGTGTACTCCAACGGTGATAGGGAAGGGAAGCGTGTCACCAACCGCAGTTCTAACTAAGGAACTGGAATAGTGGTACATGTCCCGGATAATGTCAATAAAGACTTCGGGAACGGCCCTGGACCGCAGCGCCCAGCCCATCATCTCACGAGGGACACAGTCGAAGGACTTCTGCATGTCTAAGAAAAGGAGATGCAGAGGTGTATTCTTCAGTCTGTATCCCTCCATGAGCGATCTTAAGGCAAATACGGGGTCCATGGTCCCGCAACCCGGTCGAAACCCATACTGACACTCCGAGATCGTACACTCTTGTCGAATCCGAGAGTCCACAATGCGTTCGAGGAGCTTCATGGTGTAGGACATCACCTTTATGCCGCGATAATTGCTGCACTCCTGCACCGAGCTCTTGCCCTTGAAGACTGGCGTGATAATGCTCAGTCTCCATTGGTCACGTATCTTCCCGGTAAGCGGTTAAAAAGGTGGATAAGTATGCCCACACTACGAGAGTCCATCGATTTCCACGCTTCGATAGGGACTCCATCGGGTCCGACAGCTTTCCGGTTTTTCATGCGGTGAAGAGCCGACTGGACTTCATCAGGCGTTACCGGGGGCACTAGTCCTTGATTTGGAGGGAGTTCAGGTGGCTGCACCTCTTTGTGCTGCTTGTTGAGCAGCTCGTGGAAATAAGAGCGCCATCTCTACTTCACCGCGCGGTTACCGGCATAGCAGGTTACCGAGAGTGTCATTTACACAGCGGCACATGGAAATATCCTAGGCCGCTTTGGCTTTTGACTCTCCAACGTGCCAACTTGTAAACGAGCTTCTGCCCCACAGACGACTCCTCCAACTTATCGTACAAAGGACGTAAGTGGTCACGTCTGGCTTTGACTACAGCTCGTTTAAAGGCACGTTTCACATCCCTGTACGCGGCGCGATTTTCAGGAGATTTGGACGCTTGCCACGCTTTGAAGAGGGCTTTCTTTACCCTGATCTCCTTCTGGACTGCTTCGTTTCACCACCAGGTCTCCTTGTCAAGCCCACGTCCACCCCGAGACACACCCAACGCCACCCCCGCCGCCCCGGTGATAGCTGCCTGACACCTATCCCAGAGCTGTTGCCCGGACTCACTACCCGCTGCGATGCACAGGTCACCGACAGCGGCAGCAAAGTCATAGGGTCTGGCTCCTTCAAGCAGCCAGCACCTGGTTCGGGGCGGGCAGCGCTCCCGACATTTGCCTCGAAGCTTCACTCGCAGGTCCATCACAAGTAGACGGTGTTGGGCAGTAAGACTCTCTCCGGGTATGACCTTACGCTTAGCTACCTTGCCGATCTGGGCTCTCCTGGTGAGAAAGTAGTAGATCTGGGTTGCGCTCCTACCGCTCTTGTAGGTGATCAGATGCTCGGGACTCTTTTTGAAGAACGTGTTCACGACGGCCAAGTCGGCAGCCACACACGTCAGGAGAATCTCTTCGCCTTCAGCAATAAGACTGCCACAACCAAAACCACCGTGACACGCCCGTATTCCTCACACTGTTCACCCACATGCCGCTAGCGTTCTTTGTGATGCGCGTGGTGAGCGACTATAACTGCTCCGGTACCATTCTGGATAAATGGGAGTGGGTTATGCCACGGGCTACTCGCCTATGAGTACCATAAGGTGTAATGCATTGTGCTTTGTGGCAGCAGGACCTAACGCAGATGGTCCCTGGTACACTTCACGGTGTGCTAGGAATAGTGTGCCCTTCTGCATAACCGCGAGGTTGGTCGGGGGGGCCACTAAAATAAATCTCAATAGAAAAAGATGGGGTGTTCACCCACATGACCGTTCAGATCGCCACCCAGAACGACGCCTTGGGACAGTGGAATAGTGCATAGGAGCTGGTCGATTTGCTCTTAAAACAGTGCCTTAACCGAATCGCTACAACCGACCTGCGGTGCGTAGGCACTTATCAAATTGGTCGTGACCCCTTTGATAAGCACCCTAACGACGACAAGGCGGTCGCTAACACGATTTACTTCCAAGACACTATTCTGTAATTCCTCGGACAGCACCACCCCCACTCCATTGACCCCACCAGGAGAATCCGCGTAGATCAGCTTGTAGCCGTGCCTGATGTTCCGTAACCTGTGGCCTCTCCAGCGAGTCTCCTGCAGGAACGCCACGGCCACCTTCCGCCTGGCGAGCACATCGGCCAGCTCGCGAGTTCGTCCCGTCAGCGTGTTAACGTTCCACGATGCGAAGCGGACCTTCCTCTGGACTAATGTCTTTAACCGGGCTCGCCCAAGGCCCGGTAGCCCTAACCCACTTGACACAGGAGTAGGCGGAGCCCCCTGCGACGCCCTGACTTTCCATTTTGTGTGTGGCTTGAGTTGGCTTCACAGGAGCGACTGCCATCTGACCTCCCAACCCATAAAGGGCCTCCTTCGTTGATCAGCAGGGTGCACCAGTTTGCAGGCGAGGTTTGCTTGGGGACCGAAGATGTTGGAGGACCCCTTACACCCCTTTTATATTATTGAATGCCTATTTTATAATCCAAAATTAGTTATTGTCCTTTTAAACTATTTGACTGATTTATCCGCTTAAAATGTGAGAAAAGCTAATATTTTAATTCAAATACTATCAAAATAATTTCATATGATTTTGATCTCATTAAACCTTTGAATCGAATGCATTTATGACTCCTTAGCTACAAGGTACTGCGCGGTATCTCCATCTCATGATCAGTTAAATCTTTAAATCCTAGGGACTCAAGCGGGATTCGAACCCGCGACCACGCGACCTTCCACCATCGGAATGGCTTCTCTTGCAACTGAGCTACCGAGGCCGAGAGAGAGGGATGTAAAGGAAGTGTTGAATTGGTCATGTTTTATCCTTTTTGTTTTATTTATTTTTTTATAAATAACTTAAAATGTGTGTCAGAATCACTGCCGATGAATTTAACTGACAAATCCCAAAAAAGACCAAATCCTCCCCATGAGCCTACGCCTTGTCATGGCGGGAGGGCTTAGTACTGGTGGCAGGTGGAACCACCGGGAAGCTAAGTGGGCTCAGGCGTGGTGGAGCGAAGGACTTCCCACCCAGCCACTGCCTGCCGCCGGACGTGGATGCGGTATGGCGCCTACCACTGCCCGCCCAAAGAGGGCCGCGGTGCACAACCGTTTGGAGGGGGTCAGTAATCCGCAGCTGGCCAGCGCGTGGGAGCCAGCGGGCTTGAGTACGGGGGTGCTTTTGCGTGCAATGCACGGCTTTCACCGCGACGGCGGAAGTAACTGTGTGCTCCAGGTGCTTCCGTGGCCGTCCCCCCTTGATACGGGGATCGGCTGGAGCCCCCTCCAGCACAATACGGGTAAGCACGGGCGGCGGGGCGTTGCGAAGCTTTTTAGGGACCCCGCCTCGCCGCTGAAGTGTTGAGGTCTAGAACCGGGGGGTTTTAGTCGTAGAAGTCCCGACATAACCTCGTCGTTCACCCGGGCGGCGAGGTACCCATGAGGATTTCCCATAAAAATAAAAAAAAGGTGAACTGCAGTACTTATATACAAAAGTTACTTACACAAAGGAAGGGAAATGATAGGTCTGAATTTTTTAATATCAATTGTGATAAAAACTTTTTTTCGTTCTTACCATTTAATTAATAATAACTCTATTACAATATGTACAAAATATAGCTATTGATCTATAAATTAGATGTGTAATTTTAAAACGCTTGCGACGAGTGCTATCATCATAGTATAAATTAAGTAACATTGAAAATAACATGTCAACTACGAACCCTTGTTAGAGTGAAATCAAACACAGTTAATCATTTTATTTAAGTCTGATATCTTAGATATCAACAGTTCTCACATCTAGAAGTTTCTGCTCTGACTAAAGAATACAAATTTAAGTAAACATACATAAACAGAAAAAGGAACAATTCAATTCACACGAAATTGGTCACAGATGTACGCGAATTGTTTGCTTTATTCTTCATCAGGCAGGCTCAGCTTAACTACATAGAAGACTAAAGTCTTTGGTGACGATCTTTGAGTACAAAATCCATCCACCTATCAGAAGTACTCTGATAACACCGTCGCCCGACACGCAGCACAACACGCACGCAAATACCCCTAACAGAAAGTTACTATTTGAAGCCCTTCATTGTGAACTCAAAACATCACGCTTGCATACGTATTCGTGAGACAGGAGCAAAATTTACTTTAAGCAAACGGTGGTTTCATATCCCAACACACTAATTTGTCAATTTTGAATAGCAAAATAGTGCCAGCACCAGGTACTTACAGGACCGAGAGTACTTCTGGCTACAAATTACCACTTACTACCAAATAGTACGTTTGTTTGCCAGCGACGGATAAAAATCAAACTATTACTAAATATATCTTAGAATAATAACGTATAGAAGGATAGTCTTCATACAACCGCCCCGTCGAAAATGAAGCACTAATCCGATCCACGCTTGCGCGACTATTACTTGCTCACGTGCGGCGCGCTTTGACATTAAACATTGCGGAGCTGTAATGAACACTGCAAAGCGGTCCGTTTGGAGCCATATAATTTGCTTCGAAATGGGCGCGTGGACTTGGTTTCTATATGTAATTATTCTAAGCTATATATATTAGTAGTGAAATAAATAAATTCGTAATTTCAATTAGACGGAGTATATTGACAGCTTCTAATGTCACTTTGTGAATTAATGTTGCTAGGACCGGGAGCCGATACCGGCAGTCCGGTGTTCTAGCACTCTCTAGGCTACCGAAAGTACTTATAAGTATTATTTATAGGTATTTTAAGTGTTCATTATAATAACATACATGCATACATACCATCACGACTTTATCGCAAGCGGGGTAGTCAGAGGCAAGTGACTGTGCCGTCATGGTGAACGAAACACTCAGAAGCCCACTTTTCCCCTATGATATTAGAACCCAATGTGGTAGGTGGTGAGCCTTCCGCCGTTATCCGGGTTGATTTGGTTTGTTATCTATGTTTTCCGTCACCGGAGAGTTAGTCGGATATTGAACATTGAACACAAAGATTTTGGTACTGGCCCGATTTGAACTCGGGACCACACGATCCACTATCTGAGTTCGGGTGCTGAACCATTAGGCCACGACGCTCTTATTTATGATAAATAATTGTAAAAAATATGTCCAAAGAAGGTGCATCAGAGCCATTTTCAACATAGCGCCAGATATTTCCTGCTTGCCTTATTTTAAATTGCTTCAAATTGGGATTTACATTGTATTTGGCTATAGGTTGCGGTAATCACTAACGCAATATCGCGTGTTTGGTCACCATCTTTTTATTAAAAATGTGGTCACAACCGGTAACCCTATAGCAAACCACTCGGTAACTATGATTGTTGCATTCGCTCACTTTGCCTCGACAGTTGTTTGTTTTACTAAAACTTGACAAACCAGTACACGTCAGTTTACTCCGTGTCATTAAAAAACCGTCTTCGCACCTTATTACAAATGAGTTAATTCTATAAAATACATGTTAAGCTCAAGAGAAGTCTCATAGCAAAAATATCTCGTGTTCATACATTTGTATTTTCGTAGTAATATACACACATTTAGAGATTAATAGTACGCAACGCACATCGCGTAATCAGTCAATCAGAGTTAATGTACAATACCACGGGAGTCTCGTGACCAGAGGTCGGAATTAGGTAGAGTTATTTATGTACTTACACTGATTTCATACAGCGAAAGAATAAAGTGGATATGCCTCAAATCCCGAAAATAATTTTAAAGAACAGAAAAAATCCCATGATTTATTTTTAAAAAAATACTTCTACACAAAAATATTTGCTCGTATTTATAAAAAGGCGAAGTTTAAGTATGAGAATTTGCTTACGACTGAATGAATAATTTATATTGTGATTATTGGGAATTAATGTAAATATGAATAAAAATTGTATGTTCATTATCTTTGTTTTATAATTCTTTTCTATCTCTGAGGTTTCTATTATTATTTATTTGTATTATTGTTGGCCACACGTGATTTTCCATTAAAAATCCCGGGAAGGCCCATATTAATTTTGATGCAAGTACATAAATAACTCTACCTAATTCCGACCTCTGCTCATGACAAATCCATTTGAACACAAACATAATTTGATTTTTTAGGTTTAACAAAACATGACTTTCTGAGTCGAATAATTTGAAGAGTTGAATCCTTTCACATTATAAAATCAAGGTCATATTGCATTTCGGTAATACATAAATATAACTTAGTTCCAATCGTTTAGGTTTATATTGACAAAAACATCAGACAATTTTAAATTTTAAATAAATCAATAAAGTTCATCACAGTGACCCTAACTAATTATTATTTATACTTGTTTGAATAGGCTTTTTTAAATTACTTTTGCAATCGAAATTTTCAAGAAATTAAGACTATGGTTTACAATAAAATAGCAATCACAAATAACACATCTTCTTCAGATTTATTGTTATTGCAGATTCAATGTTATTTATAATTTATTACAACCCCAAAATACAAATGCTGCTTGAGACAAATTTCGCAAATAATCACTAATTCGGTTGTTTGGTAAGAGTAAATACTAAATTAATAAATATTAACGACGTGTTATTTCGTGATGGCAAATTGTAGTTACAGTATGTACCCATGATTAGAGAAGTCGCCACAGGTATATTTAAACCAGGCCACTTAAGTTGGTGATTACAATAAATAGCAACGTGCCACAAAAATCGACATTCGACGTCAAATAAAATATTATAGGCCATAAGCCAAGAGCAAACACAGCATTGTTTCACATCAAATCACAAAATGTATTGGAATGACATTAGCATTTGCAAAATCGAAAAGACATTTGATGTCATTCCCATACTTTTAAACCGATCAAGACTTTGTGTGTTGCTCTCGGTTAGGGCACGTTATTTCCCACTTCAGAGGATGTAAAGGCTTCTCAAACTAAACTCAAGGACGCAAAGCTGGGGCGAGCTGGCCGCTCCAGTAGAATTCTCCCAGAAGGCCCAACGACGTCGTCATTCGCTGTAAGAAAAGAAGAAAACATTTCTTAATTTGAGGACAAAAAAAGTTAGGGCCAGTCAAAAATAATAACAAAATATGATCCGAAAAGACAAAAAATACCATCAGATAAAGAGTCCCCATGTCCAAAAATAAAAAAGACCTTACCCAGCGAATGCTTCGGTCTGATAGGCTCAGGCGCCGATTTTCCGTGGGGACAGCTATTAGCCAGAGACGTATCTCTCTGTTTAATAATGATTTGTACAATAGTGCCAGCGGTACGCTAAATAAACCTGCAAATGGTGTTAAAGGCATGAAAATCGGAACGATTGATCTTTAGGCCATACGAATCAAGTTAACCCGTAGCACGGCAAAAAATAAAAAAAGCGGAGGAGTTATGGCAACATCTTTTTTTTGTATGGGAAAAAAAATTTTTGCTCTGAAATAAAAAGCTGGGTAAGGTTTTTAGTATTTTTTTATAATTTTTAAATTTTACAAATGTGATAAAATTACGATTAGTTGAAACATGTATAAAAAGTCCAATTTCAGACACTTGAATTGAAAAATTATTAAAATATATTTAATGTAAATATTTCAAAAATTCTTTTTCAAGGTTAGATATCAGGATATTACGTACCAATTGAAGCATATTTTACAAAAAAACATTCAACCGTATCATATCTGGAAGAGCCCAAACTTGGTATGTTTTGAAAATCATTTTTAATTTAATTTAATAGATGTGACTAAAATGTAATGAGATGATATATTTTTAGAATTGGCTCAGTAAGCCTTTTCATTGGATACCACACACGATAGGCTTAAGAGCAAAAACTTTAGTTTTCCCATACAAAAAAAAGATGACGCCATAACTCCTCCCTTTTTTTTCTTTTTATCCGTGCTACGGGTCAAATTGTTTCGTATGGCATAAAGATCAATCGTTCCGATTTTCATGCCTTAAACACCATTTGCAGGTTTTGACTGAATTTCGAGGTGTACTATAAATAAATAAAAAACGTAAAGGGGTTTTTGCAGCAGACCATCTGCTCTCCAGGTGGGAGACTTATGTAGGCCGGTTGTTGTTACCAGGCCGGCAGTTGTGTAAAACCCGCCAAGTGATTCTGACCTATCTCGGTCAGGTCGCGTTCCGGGATCAGCACTGCACTAACCGGTGCCAGGGGGACTGTGATCGTGGCAATTGTTGGACTAGTGGGAACCTCAGCGGCCCACCGGCCAGGGAGACCCGTAGAAACGGTGGTGCCGCTGGCCGCCCGCGGCATAGTACAGGGGCCCAAAAGGGGCTAACCACCTCTGGAGGCTGGCGACCACCAGGTGGCGCATTATCTCGAGGTGGCTCGTCGTGCCGGGTGGTGCCCGGTTCCTGTGGCGCCCGACGACCACATCCGAGGGGGTACGGGGGCCCTTTCTTCCGGCGGACCGGCCTACACTATTCCACACGATTAATACCAATGCAGGGCACCACGCTTTGTCTTTCATTGCCTCGACCATAGTCGTTCTTTCACGCCCCTCCCTTCCTCCCAACTTCTATGGCAGTAAGAAGCACAAAAAAAAGGCCAACAGCGGCATCCTCATCCTCCACCAACACGCTGGTTGAGGAGTTCGCTAACATCCGCGGAATCCATGCAAACCTCAACGCCGTCCATCAACACCGTGAGACGGCGAGACCTGCGATGCTCTTTTCGACGGAAACACAGATAGGCCGCCCTGCCGATACGTCATCATACCTGGACTACCCTGGCTATGTGCTGGAAGCGTCCTTCCAACCAAAAGCCGGTGTATGTCAGTTCGTTAGGACGCACATCTGCTGTAGCCGTCTCCGCTGCCTAGAAGACACATCCTTCTCCACCCTCTGGGTGCACGTTTACCTGGGCCCCACGAGCCGGATCTATGCGTGCATATACCGCTCCCACAAAGGCGACGCCGAGACAACTCGACTCTTCGAACATCTGAGTCAGGCCGCAGACAACGCTCAGGCGCAGTTCCTAAATGCCGAAATGGTGTTTTTGGTAGACTTCAATGCCCACAATGAGTCCTGGTCGGGCTCATCAAAAACAGACTATGCCGGCCGAACTGCCCATGCGTTTGCCCTCACGCCAGACCTGACGCAACTGGTACACCAGCCCACCCGGGTACCAGATATTGTCGGTCGTACATCCTCCTCATTGGACCTTCTGGTGACGAGTCACCCAGCCGGGTATAAAGTGTTGGTTGGTGCTCCATAGGGCTCCTCCGATCACTGTCTGGTTAGCGCTACAGTGCTTTGTGCAGCTCCCCCACAACCTGTGGAGGTGACGCGGCGGTTATGGCACTACTCGTCGGCAGATTGGGACGGATTGCGAGAGTATTTTGCCTCCGTCCCTTGGCGGCAGTGCTGCTTTGGAGAAAGGGATGCTTCAGAGAGTGCATCTGCTATCGCTGACGAGATCAGTACCGGAATAGAATACTACATTCCTTTTACTGATGTCGTCAGTGCTAGCAAAACTGGTCCCTGGTTCAATCGCGAGTGTGCCGCAGCTGTTGAACAAAAGCAGGCGGCGTACCGTGCTTGGTCTAGGGCCCAGGCACTCAATGATCATTCAAACCTTGCCTCCCTGAAAGCAGCCTTTAATAATGCCACCAAGGCCGCGAAGAGGGCTTACATTAGAGCAGACGCCCAGCGAATTGCACGTGTTGGCCAAGAACTCATCACGCACCCTACGGGTAGCCGCTCCTACTGGCGACTGGCTAAACACGTGCAATCTAACTTCTGCGTGCCTTCGCTGCCCCCACTGAGATTCCCTGATGGATCGTTGGCTCATCAGCTGCAAGAGAAAGCCGATTTACTGGCTAACCTCTTTGCCGCAAACTCTTGCATCGATGACTGCGGTGCTGCGCCGCCTGAAATTCCACATTGCGGCTCCACAATGCCTGATATTCGTATCAGGCAGTGTGATGTTCGTGCCGTACTGCAGTCACTCGATGTCAGGAAAGCCAGTAGCCCTGATGGAATTTCAGCTGTGGTGCTGAAGAAATGTGCAGCGGAGTTGTCTCCAGTGTTCACTAGCCTGTATCGCCTCTCCTAGAATTCGGGTCTTGTGCCGCTGTCTTGGAGGGAGGCGAACGTTCAACCAGTTCCCAAAAAAGGGGACCGGTCTGACCCTGCCAATTACCGTCCAATAGCCGTAACCTCAGTTTTAGCTAGTGTTTGAGCGGATCATATACACGCAGCTCATCCGCTACCTAGAGGATCACTCTCTCATTCACGACCCTCAATACGGCTTCCGACCAAAACGGTCTACGGGTGATCTTCTAGCTAGCGTACGTAACACACATCTGGGGGGAGGCTATGGACAACCATGGGGAATCTTTGGCCGTCAGCCTTGACATGGCCAAAGCTTTCGACCGTGTATGGCATCGTTCGCTCCAAGCTTCCGGCATATGGTCTGCCACTTCGCCTATGCGACTGGGTCGCCGGATTTCTGGAGGGACGTAGAATTCGTGTCCTTTGCGATGGTCGAAAATCACGCTTTCTCCAGATTAATGCCGGAGTGCCACAGGGCTCCGTCTTGTCGCCGACATTGTTTCTTCTGCATATCAATGACATGTTATCTCTTGGTAATATTCATTGCTATGCGGATGATAGCACGGTCCACGCGCGTTATTTCGAGCGCCCTGGGGAAAAGCAGACTGACATCGAGGAGAAAAGGCGAAGTCTTGTTGTTGAGCTTGACGGAGTGTTGGACCGCATTTCAGAATAGGGTGCATGCAATCTTGTCGAGTTCAATGCCATGAAAACGCAGGTGTGTGCATTCACAGCAAAGGCGTCGCCGTTCCTTTCCCATTCCACTCTTCAGAGCACTCCGCTACCGATTAAGGATAGCCTAAACATCCTTGGCATGGATTTTCGTAGCAACCTAAACCAGCGGGACTACATTGAGAGCGTCATTAGAACTGCATCCCGTGAATTCGGAATCCTGAATCCTGAACAGAGTGAGACGATTCTTCACGCCTGAGCAGCTCTGTCTTTTGTATAAGACACAAGTTCGCTCGTGTGTGGAATACTGCTCTCATCTCTGGGACGGTTCCGCTAAGTACCTACTCGAAGCTCTTGACAGGTTGCAGCGGCGTGCTATCCGTATTATTGGAAACCCAGCGGCAACTTTAACCCTTGAGCCTCTCCAATTCCGTAGAGATATTGCCAGGCTAAGTGTTCTCTATCGCTTCTACAATGGGGAATGCTCTGACGAGTTATTCCAGCTTATCCCACCCTCACCTTTCCACTCCCGTACCACGCGTGCTGGACTACGGCATGATGCACACACAATTCAGCATTTGTAGGCCCGAACTAAAAGGTTCGGTGACTCGTTTCTTTGTCGTACCATCCAGACGTGGAACGCTCTTCCAGCACATGTGTTTCCTTCCTCGTATAGTCCCGGGTTCTTCTAGCGGGGCGTGAAAAGGCATTTCTGCAGGCGTTCAAGGTGAGGATGTGAGCCCAGCCCAGTGATTAGTTTGAATGAATGGGCTTGTCAGTTTCACATCTGGACCTCATGACCGCTTTCCATCAGGTGGAGTGAAGTCATCTTGACGGGCAATATTAAAAAAAAACAAATACATACAGATTTCCTGAGTTATTACATGCGCAGTGTTTATGAGTGCAATATAACACATAAATAAATACATTCAGCTGTTAAGACTATTTTTGTTTCTAAGTAAGACAGAGCAAAGTAAGTTTGTAGCAAATAAATATTTCTGATTTCTGAAAAAAAATTAATGAAACAAAAATCAACAAATAAAAAATATCTAACCTGTAAGAGCACTTCACAATGTAGAAATAGGGGTTCTCGCGTTGCTGCATTTTACTAAGATACTTGGTGAACGACGCGGCTCCCGCGTCGCAGTACACCAGGTTGAGCGCGTTGTCCGCCGGCGGCAGCGACACCAGCGCGCCCTCCGCCCCCGCGCCCGCGCCCGCGCCCGCTCCCGCGCCCTCGCCCGCGCCCGCGCCCGCGCCCTCCTCCGGCGCCACGTAGGCGGTGCCGCCGCCGCCGCCGCGCAGCGCGCCCACGCCGAGGTACATGACGGCCTCCAGGCGCGCGGTTTGGTACTGCTCGCGAGGTGGCAGCAACTGTGTTCAGAGAAAGTTCATTAGAAAGATGTGAGAGGTTGTAAGTTCGCCCGCGAGGTCAAAGACCGACGTCAACGAATATAGGTTAACGACCTCTTCTAAATCAGGAAGCTCAACAACAAAGTCGGTGACTTTAAGTTAATCAGCTGATAGAGATCAATGACCCCAGTCATGTAAGGTTATTAACCCCACTTGACTGACTCAAGGAGGCAGGTTGACCACTCTTGAAGAACAAAAGGGTCGATATCTCCATTTTGATCAAGTAGTTCGGGATCAATGGCAATAGGGACAACACAGGTCGATAAACGGAGGGTTAATACAATTTACCCAACTTAAATCGTGATACCGTCTCTGCAACTAATGATTGTCAATATCCGCGAAAATGACACCATCTGCTTCAGCTGTCTTTTAGAGCAATGACCCCAGGTAAGCGAGGTCGATGACTTAAGCAGCTGACTTTGGGAGCAATAACTTTAGCAAATGGCCCTGGGAGAAATGTCCTTAGGTAAGCAAGTCAATCACCTCAACTCAGCCCTACTTGTAGAGGGCTGGCTTCCAGTAAGAGATAAAAATAAAAAGGCCTCTAGCTTTTCTAGGCGAAGATTAGCCCAAGACTTTCGGTGCTATAAGACCTCTGCCCGATGCGTCAACGGTGAATCCTTGAAGGATCCAAATCTGACTCACCGTGAAGTCCAGGTCGGTGCAATCGGCGAGCATCCGGCAAAAGGCGGCGCTGGCCACAGGCGCTGCAACTCCTCAGCTGCTGCTGCTGACTCACCGTGAAGTCTGTAGGCGCCCACCGCTGTATCTCCAGCTGGCGGTGGGCGGCGAGCGCCAGGTCGGTGCAGTCGGCGAGCATCCGGCAAAAGGCGGCGCTGGCCACAGGCGCTGCAACTCCTCAGCTGCTGCTGCTGACTCATCGTGAAGTCTGTAGGCGCCCACCGCTGTATCTCCAGCTGGCGGTGGGCGGCGAGCGCCAGGTCGGTGCAGTCGGCGAGCATCCGGCAAAAGGCGGCGCTGGCCACAGGCGCTGCAACTCCTCAGCTGCTGCTGCTGACTCACCGTGAAGTCTGTAGGCGCCCACCGCTGTATCTCCAGCTGGCGGTGGGCGGCGAGCGCCAGGTCGGTGCAGTCGGCGAGCATCCGGCAAAAGGCGGCGCTGGCCACAGGCGCTGCAACTCCTCAGCTGCTGCTGCTGACTCACCGTGAAGTCTGTAGGCGCCCACCGCTGTATCTCCAGCTGGCGGTGGGCGGCGAGCGCCAGGTCGGTGCAGTCGGCGAGCATCCGGCAGAAGGCGGCGCTGGCCACAGGCGCTGCAACTCCTCAGCTGCTGCTGCTGACTCACCGTGAAGTCTGTAGGCGCCCACCGCTGTATCTCCAGCTGGCGGTGGGCGGCGAGCGCCAGGTCGGTGCAGTCGGCGAGCATCCGGCAAAAGGCGGCGCTGGCCACAGGCGCTGCAACTCCTCAGCTGCTGCTGCTGACTCATCGTGAAGTCTGTAGGCGCCCACCGCTGTATCTCCAGCTGGCGGTGGGCGGCGAGCGCCAGGTCGGTGCAGTCGGCGAGCATCCGGCAAAAGGCGGCGCTGGCCACAGGCGCTGCAACTCCTCAGCTGCTGCTGCTGACTCACCGTGAAGTCTGTAGGCGCCCACCGCTGTATCTCCAGCTGGCAGTGGGCGGCGAGCGCCAGGTCGGTGCAGTCGGCGAGCATCCGGCAAAAGGCGGCGCTGGCCACAGGCGCTGCAACTCCTCAGCTGCTGCTGCTGACTCACCGTGAAGTCTGTAGGCGCCCACCGCTGTATCTCCAGCTGGCGGTGGGCGGCGAGCGCCAGGTCGGTGCAGTCGGCGAGCATCCGGCAGAAGGCGGCGCTGGCCACAGGCGCTGCAACTCCTCAGCTGCTGCTGCTGACTCACCGTGAAGTCTGTAGGCGCCCACCGCTGTATCTCCAGCTGGCGGTGGGCGGCGAGCGCCAGGTCGGTGCAGTCGGCGAGCATCCGGCAAAAGGCGGCGCTGGCCACAGGCGCTGCAACTCCTCAGCTGCTGCTGCTGACTCATCGTGAAGTCTGTAGGCGCCCACCGCTGTATCTCCAGCTGGCGGTGGGCGGCGAGCGCCAGGTCGGTGCAGTCGGCGAGCATCCGGCAAAAGGCGGCGCTGGCCACAGGCGCTGCAACTCCTCAGCTGCTGCTGCTGACTCACCGTGAAGTCTGTAGGCGCCCACCGCTGTATCTCCAGCTGGCGGTGGGCGGCGAGCGCCAGGTCGGTGCAGTCGGCGAGCATCCGGCAAAAGGCGGCGCTGGCCACAGGCGCTGCAACTCCTCAGCTGCTGCTGCTGACTCACCGTGAAGTCTGTAGGCGCCCACCGCTGTATCTCCAGCTGGCGGTGGGCGGCGAGCGCCAGGTCGGTGCAGTCGGCGAGCATCCGGCAAAAGGCGGCGCTGGCCACAGGCGCTGCAACTCCTCAGCTGCTGCTGCTGACTCACCGTGAAGTCTGTAGGCGCCCACCGCTGTATCTCCAGCTGGCGGTGGGCGGCGAGCGCCAGGTCGGTGCAGTCGGCGAGCATCCGGCAAAAGGCGGCGCTGGCCCAGAGGCGCTCGAACTCGCGCAGACACTCCGTCTTCTCGTCGTGCTCGCACTTCAGCCACGCGGCCGTCACGCGCTCGTACTTGCGCTGGTGCGCTGGACCCACTCGCTCCCATTCTACGTCTGTAACAGAGCGTAAACCACATTATTGTAGCTAGCAAATTCGAAAATGACAATTTCTTTTGGAGATTTAGGGGCTCGCCAAGAACCACACGCTACTTTCGTTTCGACATGTCAAAATGAAAAATGTATGGGTCTGAAATCAAATAATGTCATTGCGATAAATACATAACTCAAGCTGAGAATAGTACCAAGGCTACTTGGAAAATTATCAATTCAAGTAGATATACACAACCTAAAGAAACTGTACAAGAATTAAAGTTTAATAATCAGTCTGTTGTAGAACCAAGTAATATAGCAAATATTTTTAACGACTTATTTATAGACTTAGTAGATATACATAATACAAATAAAGTAAAAATTAGTAGCAATACACCATATAAAAATCAGGTAAATATAAATACACATTCTATTTATATAAACCCCATAACGCCTCAAGGCGTGATACGAATTATAAAACAGTTAAAAAACAAAACTAGCGTAGGATACGATGGGATATGCACAAAAGTTTTAAAATATTGCTCCAATGAATTAGTTGAACCTCTAAGTCATATTATCAACACATGCATATAGCAAATATTTTTAACGACTTATTTATAGACTTAGTAGATATACATAAGACAAATAAAGTAAAAATTAGTAGCAATACACCATATAAAAATCAGGTAAATATAAATACACATTCTATTTATATAAACCCCATAACGCCTCAAGGCGTGATACGAATTATAAAACAGTTAAAAAACAAAACTAGCGTAGGATACGATGGGATATGCACAAAAGTTTTAAAATATTGCTTCAATGAATTAGCTGAACCTCTAAGTCATATTATCAACACATGCATTAGCAGGGGAATTTTTCCTGATAAACTTAAAGCAACTGTTATTAAACCATTATATAAAAAGAGTGACAAAGATGACTGTCATAACTATCGACCTATCGCTCTTATTCCTGTAATTTCTAAGATAGTCGAAAGCTACATAAATAAATCACTCTTCAAATTTTTTGAAAAGTTTGGTATTTTAAGTCAGGAGCAATATGGTTTTCGAAAGGGAAGGTCCACTAACTTGGCAATATATCATCTTACGCGAACTGTATCAGAATGCCTAAATGACGGAATACCAATAACAGCTATCTTCATGGACATGTCCAAGGCATTTGATTTAGTCAGTCACCAAAAATTGTTAGATAAACTGTTTCATAATGGCATAAGAGGTCCGGTCCATGAACTAATTGCTTCTTATCTCGAAGGCCGTGTACAATTTACCGAGATAACGAAAATAGACGGTAAGAAAAATTAGATCCATTTCAAATCTAATCGTAGAACGGTAAAATACGGGATACCACAAGGAAGCATACTAGGTCCGCTATTATTTCTCGTTTACATCAACGACCTTCCTCGAAGTGTCCAACACCAGATGTTTTTATTTGCTGATGATTCCACATTAATTGTCAATGGCACTGACAGAGATACTTACGAACGATCTCTAAATGAAGCTCTCTCTAATGTAATTTCTTGGATGGAGACCAATAATTTAGCAATCAATTTAGAAAAAACAAAATACATACAATTTAGTCTCAAGCAAAATAAAAAAGAAAGCATCGAAATACAATATAACGGGCAGTTTATAGAACAGGCTGAACAAATACGTTTTTTAGGTGTAATTCTGGACAGCGGAGTGAGCTGGAAACCACATACTACTGAATTGTGTCAGAGAATTAGTAAATTTGTATTTCCGCTAAAGAAGCTGACTCTGACAGTATCTCAAAAAGCGGCGATAACAGTATTGCGGACCCCGACGTGACACGTCGGGGTCCACCACTGTTGCAGTGCTGTCGAGGAGACGCAATAAGACACAGTTGGACCTTAAGAATTAGTATATAACCACAGACGGAATGGCAGTGAAATGAGACAACAGTTGGTAATAGTCTGATTTATTATAATTCTACTAAAGCTTATATACGAACTCATACACGTACACTGTGTGTGCCTAATCTTACTACGTGACCATCCGGCACAGTACAACCCCCTTTTAAAAAAACATAATTTACCCTCTTGCAAAATTGAAGTCCTGAAAAATTGCAATGACATAGGATGTTAATTATATCACTTCAACGGAATCTGAGCACTGGTTTGAATAATCTACCTGATCTTATCATGTACGTGCTCTTGTCTTTTTCCAAACCATCACGTTCTAGAACCATTATTTATAATAAACGCTGTGCAGGCAAATACCTTCTCATAGGTGATTTTGTATGCCGATGCACTTTTACGACAATATTGTCACGGCCACTTATGTGTGCAATATTGGGAAAAAAAATCTTCTTAGAACCTTTGTTGTCCTCGGCTTGGGGAACTTGTTGATGCTTTATAATATTTCTTCTTCCTGGCGTATCCCTTGGCTCGTTTCGTTACACGATAACCTAATTAATTAACCCATTTTCGTACAATTTTTCGAACACAATCTCCATGGGTTAATTTTTGAACCATCTGCGGCCTAGATGTAGCTTACACTTCGGAGACATTTGTTCCGGTATCGTTAAAATACCTCATACCACCTTTTCGGTCGGTAACAATGAGGGGTTACATTAACCAAGATATTCACTCCGGCATCGATTTAAAAACCTCAACCTCGACCTTCTCGGTCGGTAACAGTGAGGGGTTACATTACCTAGGATATTTGCTCCTGTATCGATTAAAAAAAACTCAACCTCGACCTTTTCGGTCGCTAAAAAGGGTTGCTTCCAATTGCATGCTTCCTCACATCTGTGAGCGTATTTTCCATATTTACGATGATAATGACAAATTGTTGCTTCTTCGTTACGCGATCTTGAACTTGACTTCGGCGCGTAATACATACTTGCGATAATTGCTGCGTCGGCTATTCTTGCGTTTCGTATCGTTTTTGCACACATTTCCGTTTGTACTTGTTTTAGCTGCGTCAGCACACCTTCTAACATTTGATAATGACCTTCGCTTGCGCTGTCGTATAAACAGGGTGTCCTTTATCTAGATCCGAAGATTCTGTGACGGCTTGCTTTTGTAGTGCGATGACTGCTTCAAACTGGGCAAACCAAAGACGGGCTGATCCTTCCAGAATTCCGGAATATGGAATACGACGGCGGTGCTGATAGTGACTTCTTGCGACGCACTGATACACGATTTGCGCGGAAATACCATTTTGTTGTTTCAGGGTCGCGTATTTGTTCCGACGCGGGGTCACCACTGTTGCAGTGCTGTCGAGGAGACGCAATAAGACACAGTTGGACCTTAAGAATTACTATATAACCACAAAAGGAATGGCAGTGAAATGAGACAACAGTTGGTAATAGTCTGGTTTATTATAATTCTACTAAAGCTTATATACGAACTCATACACGTACACTGTGTGTGCCTAATCTTACTACGTGACCATCCGGCACAAACAGCTTACCATGAATACGTCGCCTCAAATTTGCGCTATGGCATTATACATTGGGGAAACGCTGCTCAAATAAATAAATAAATAAATATCCCTGAACATTATTCCACACAGCGCCATCTAGCCCCAAAGTAAGCTAATTAAAGCTTGTGTTATGGGATACTAGACAACGGATAAACATACTTAAATACATTTTCTTTTGTAAATACATACTTATTATACATAGGAGACACCCAGACCAGTACAAACAGACATGTTCATGCACACAAATGTTTGTACTGTGCGGGGATCGAACCCGCGACCTCTGGTGTAGTAGCCAACTTCTTAACCATTACACCAAGTCGGTCGTCAAAAATACTTATTACCTTTATTCCGTGCCCAAAAAAAATGTATAAGAGCATTGTTTGGTGCCAACTCGAGAGAAAGCTGCAAACCATTACTAACTCAACTCCAGGTTCTTAGTCTTCCATCTTTGTTCATCTTTCTTACATGTATATTTGTCAAAACCAACTTGCATTACTTCAAATTAAGAATCACAAAGTATCCACGCCAAACTAGAAATAAAACTGATATACTCCCAAACCATCCATCTCGTACAACATGTTTGTCAAAAAGTATATAGAACATAGGACCCAAAATTTTAACCACCTCCCTGATTATTTAAAAGAAATGTCATTACAAATATTTAAAAAAACATTGTTCCATATACTTATTGGCAAGTGTTATTATTCTTTGCATGAGTACTTTGGAGACAAAATTAGGATAGAACAATGATACCTGTCTGTCATTATGGGCTATATTATGTAGGATAAGTAAGAAAAGGATTTAAGTTGGAATTTAAGTTTATTAAAAATGTATATTGTACGCCTAAACGGCTTGTTATAATGTAACTTTAAACAATATTACTCACAACACCTGTAATATACAAACTTATAACTTGGCAATAAAAAATATTTGATTTGATTTGATTTGATATTACGAGTGCTAATGTAATTCCCGTATTTTTTTAATTTAACAAATCGAAACGAAAGTAGCGTGTTGCTCTTGACCTAGGTCACGCCTCTGGTCAGAAATGAATTAATTCGTATAAGAACTTAAGTCAATACTTAAGTCCAGCAAATTAGTCAATTAAAAAAGGGAAAGGCAGGGCATATGGCGCCAAGATTCGGGTCGGAAATTCTAAAATGGAGATTATTTGAAGGTACACGCAATGTCAGAAGTCCACCTGGAATGTGGTCGGACGAACAAACGAAGGTCGCGGATGCTGGCCGCCACTTTGACACTTTGAAGTCTATTACGATGCCTACGTTTGACAGATATTTGCTTAACTAGAGAATAAAGGTAATTATTAGAGTCAAAAGGCTGTGAATGCTGACGATGATGACGAGACCATAGCTACCTGGATGCCTGAGCGCGTCGAGCAGCTGCTGGTAGCGCGCGGCGGGCAGCAGCGCGTGCAGGCACACCTCGCTCTCGCGCTCCATCTGCGCCTGGATCTGCGCGCGGCTGCGCGGCGACATGTACGTCGCGTCTATCCACTGGTTCAGCAGCACCTGGGATATACGTTGTATTAAAGGTTGTGCCAAAGCTTGCATGGTTTACTATGCTTATCCGCGAAACCAGGCGGAGTCCTATGTGGGCGACAAACACGACGCGATGCGCCGCGGCAGGCATGATCAACCAATGGCATACCTGGCTTGCGGGCAAAGACCAACTGCCATTGGTTGATCATGCTTATCGCGTCACGTTTGTCCACGTAAAATAAAAAGTAAAAGTAAATATCTTTATTCATATAGACTTATAAAAAGTACTTATGACAAGTCATATACAAAAAAAAATTGTAGCAAAAATATACTGAATAAAAATAAACTTACATAAAATAATACTATGATAGTTCATATCATAAATATATATAATATGACTCTACCACCGGTTCGGAGGTTGTTTCCGATCGAGAAGACTCCGGCAAGAAACTCGATGGTTACTCTTTTCAATCTTGTTTATATACACAAAAATTGAATGGACAGAGTAAAGTCATAACAAAAAAGTGTGCAGAGGAGCAGATTATACCTAAGATGACCACAAATTCTTATCATTTAAGAAATCCTCAACACTATAATAACCTCGCTTCATTATCTTAGCTTTAATTTGTGACTTAAACTTGAGAAGAGGCAGTTCAAAAGAGTTTGCGGAATCTTATTAAAATATTTTACACATTGAACAACAAATGATTTCCCTACCTTTATGCAGTCTGAGACTGGGAGTTACGAGCTTATTTTTATTTCTGGTATTGAGTTTATGAACATC
Organism: Udea olivalis; assembly: GCA_947369235.1. Taxonomy (NCBI): domain Eukaryota; kingdom Metazoa; phylum Arthropoda; class Insecta; order Lepidoptera; family Crambidae; genus Udea; species Udea olivalis. The sequence goes on from OX376355.1 coordinate 20,279,951, forward strand.
ACTGTTTTTATTGAAGAGATGATTATCATAAATAAAATGAGAGTACACAGTTTAAATATCTATCTCTTTGAATACTTCACGAAGCGAATCGCGTGGTCTAAGGTTGTAAATGAAGCGGATGGCTCTTTTTTGAAGAACAAAGATGGTGTTGAGATCCGCTGCCGAGCCCCACAAATGTAGACCATACGACATAACACTGTGGAAATAACTGAAGTACACTAATCTTGCTGTTGCGATATCAGTCAGGAGCCTTATTTTTCTAACAGCATCAGCTGCCGAACTAAGTCTTCCTGCCAGAGCAGAAATATGCGGACCCCACTGTAACTTGGAATCGAGAGTAATTCCCAGAAATACAGTGGAATTCGCAATCTCTAATGGCTCGTTATTCATGTTTTTAATGGTATCGACCTGTCTTACATTGGGCATAGAAAATTTATTTATTAAAGCTCAAGACAGACAGCCGACGGGGCGCGGCGGGACGGGACGGCGACGTGACGCTGACAAGTTGTAATATACTAGACATTACGGAAGCCGCCACGCAGAGCCGTCCCGCCCGGCGCGCCGAGCGGGAATACAACCCACACGCGGCGGGGCAGGACGAAGCTATGTGTTGTTTGGATTACTTAAGTAGTAGTCACACTGCCGGCGAGAGGTGATCACGTCGCGTCGGGCGGGACGGAGCGTCGATGCAATTTTTTTATTTTTTCACAAAAATGGATGTGGAGAAACTTATTGAATGTGTACGTGCGTAAGGAAATAAAAAAGTTACCTCAAACAAATGGCCAGTCTTTCTCTTGCACTGATAGATCTCCTCCAATTTGTGTCGAGTTTAATTATTTTTTCACTTAAAATAGTACATAGTTCTTCAAAACAGTCTTGTGTCATTTTGAAGTAGGTAGTCGTAAAACTTATCTGCATGGGATAAAAGTTCACGGCATAGTTTATGATACTCCCCAAATCTACAACGTTTTTGATTGATTTCATGCACCCATTACAGTTTACGTTGTTTTTTCTTAGCTAGCGGGTATAACAGCCGTAGCGTTTCCACGTCTGAATCACTCGACATCTTTTTGAAAATGCTCGAGCGGCGCCATGGTCGGCGTGACGGGGCGCGACGGAAAGAGGACGTGATCGCCCCCCAGTGTGCCGCCACGCCCGCGTCCCGCCGCCGTCCCGTCCCGCCGCGCCCCGTCGGCTGTCTGTCTTGAGCTTTTTATTTATTTAAATACAGCACATATACAGGATCACTTTCACAGCATAAAGATCTTACATAAATGTGATAGACTGAATACATACCCTGTTAGGGTGTGGCTTCTTACAATCTAAATATTATAACAACCTAAATATTATAACAATAGAAATCATTAAAATGAGCATTCCGAGGATTGAACTTAATGGATAATAAATATCGTTAATTACTTTTTTCACTCAGGTATTCTTGGACTGTGTAATAACACTTTTTTATAAGATATTGTTTATGTATATTTTTAAGTTTATCATCGTTTTTTTTCAATTTTTATATACTTTGGTAGTTGATTATATATTTTTATGCATCTGTAGTACGGGCCACGTTTATACATTTAAATTTTTGGTTCAGGGAGAACAATGTCATGTTGCCGTCTAGGGTTTTTATTAAATTCAAAGAGGTTGTGGTGTTTCCTTACGAATAATACTGCTTCTAAGATATAAATACACGGAAAAGTTAAAAGATTTAGTTTGGTGAAATTTGATACATTTGGTCTTCTTAGCATTAAGCAGTAAATTGTTACTCGTGAACCAATGCAGTACCTTAGAAAGAGTATTATTTACGTCGTCAAGTGCTTTGTTACTTCTATCTACGTTAAAAATCAGAGAAGTGTCATCAGCAAATAATACAATCCCACATAGGTCTTTGACAAAATAAGGCAGGTCATTTATATAGATCAAAAACAGCAGAGGACCTAATATTGATCCCTGGGGCACGCCCATACGTATGGTGGCACCGGAAGAATTCGTACCATTGATACTCACTTTTTGTATTCTATCAGTAAGAGAGAACTAGAACTTTTGCACAAGCTTCATTATACACCACTGTAATGGGATAATAACATAGACATCAGTATAGGACAGGGATGGGGACAATACAGCCCGCGTGCCATCTCCGGCCCGGATGGTTGAAATGGTTGAAAAGGGTTATTCCCATACGCGACTGTTGGCGGCGCCCCCGCCGATGGCAATTGGGAATGTTACGACGTCCCAGTCCCCCGCTAGAAATGTCGCCACATGACCACACTTCTCTAAAGCCAAAATTGAATAAGTTTAATTAAATATTCTCACACTGGGGTGGTTTTTATGAAGCCTCGAAAATTAAAAAATACCTTCAAAAAATCATAACCTCTGAACTATAGATTTTCGCAAGGATGTTTCATCTCCAGGGATAGTACTTTTTAACCACACACGGGAATGGCAGAAATGAGACAATATTTGGTGATAGTCTGCTCTATTACAGTTTTACTAAGGCTTATTTACGAAGCGAATAAAGCGAAAAAAGCGAATTACGAATTACTCTACTAGCAGATTAAGCAGTCATCGTGATCACAGATTACACTAGCGTGTGTTATCTCTCAGATCTCTACGTGGCCATCTGGTGGAACAGACTTCACCCCCTGAGACTAACATGAGGCATGCTAGAGACAACAGAGACTCACCACCTCCGAGTGCGGCGGCGCGGGCTCGGGCAGCTGCAGCGCGGCGCCGGGCGGCGGCGGCTCCGCGCCGCGCGGCGCCCGCCCGTGGAACCAGCCGTTGATGGACAGGCGCGGCAGCTCCAGGGAGAGGACCTCATCCACCTACGCATACTACACGTTAGAAGCTTTACCCCCAAATAAAAGCATGACCCAAAATTATCTCTGAATACATAAGTTATTAATTTTGATGAGCCTTTTTCATCTCATTTTAAACGTAAAGGCACAAAGCAAAATTTATTGTATTACTAGCGGCCCTGACAAACTCCGTTCTGTCAAAAGTTATTGGCAAGACAGCTGTGAACATTTAGTATGGAAAAATGTTTTTGCTTCTATTTATTTTTTTCGTCAATTACCCAATGTTTTTAATACTTATTATCCTATTCCCGATGTAGACAATACCAAAAAAAACAAAAATCATAAAAATCGGTCCACCCGTTCTTGAGTTATAAGTGGTGTAACTAACTAACACGACTTTCTTTCAAGATTTCACGGACCTCACCATAACTACACACATCAACATGGTCTAGGGATATTTCAATTAAACCTAAATAACTGAAATTCTATTAACTTTTTGTTAAGACACCTACACATTAAAATAAACCTTGTTTAATAGCCTACCTAATCTGATAAATAAACTTTTAGATAAAGTAAAATTTAAAAAAAATTAGTAGAGGAAAAACTCAGACAAAATTTCAATTTTAACTTTATTTTTGAAACATCAAAACCTAAACAAAACAACTATTTTTTTTTATAAAAATTGTTGAAAACTTAACATTAATAATCCGTGGATCCAAGACACCCTGACACATCTGCAGCGGTTCTGCATACTCAAAACAAGGGTGTCAATATCCTGTTGTGGAATACTGTCCCAAGTCCTGCTGAGATGCAAGAAAAGCTGGTTTTCATGCACAATATCTTCAGGGAAATTCCTAAGAGCTCTTCTCTGAACCACATCCCAGGCATGCTCAATAGGATTTAAGTCAGGGGATTGTGCAGGCCAGTCTAAAGCTTGGATATCATGCTGTTGTAACCAACTTGTAACGATACGCTCCGTATGTGGACGGGCATTGTCGTGCATTAGCTGGAAATTTTGTCCTATTTGCTGTCTGTGGGGCAAGATTACAGGCTCTAGCACCTCATCTCGGTATTTAAGAGCAGTCATATTACCTTGTATCCAAACTAGGTCACTTCTACCGCCGAGACGAATTAGAATCGTGCCACCTTGATATGCATGAACTTGTTGTGAGTGCTGCAGTCGATTCCAACGTCCAAGTTCTCTCCAAACGCGTACTATTCGCGAATCAGGATGAAATCCAAACCTGGATTCATCAGTGAAAAGCACAAGTGACCATTGAGAATGGTTCCAGTTTTCGTGTGCAATAGCTAGCCCATTGTAATCTTCTTCCTAGATTGCCTCTCCTTAGCGCTGGTACCCGAAGTGGCCTACGAGCACGTAGGTTGACTTCATGCAGTCGTCTTCTCAAAGTTTGACCGCTTACCAGCAAACCATACTCTCTCTGTAGCCAATTTGAACTAATTGCATCGCCGTTACATTTGGTTGACTCCGTGCAGCATTTACTAAGAATCGGTCCTGTACATGTGTTGTATTGTAATGCGTTGAGGTCCTCGGTGCCGTTCCACCACTTCCCCCGTGATACGATAACGTGACCAAAGCCTGGATATAACACTCTGACTGGTCCTCATGGCTTAAGTAACCGTAATTTAGACAGCGCCAGCTTGAATCATGCCCACTACTCTTAACATTTCGTTCATGGTCAAGTGTCTACGTGGCATGAAATGAACACCGGAGATGCGTTTGACAAAGATTTATAGAAATTTATGGAGTTTTAATCAAGTTAGTAGTTCGTGAAGATCTACTTCTTTGGAAGAAATTCAATGAATGCGAATTTCATCTGAAAACCAAACCTTTTATATACAAATTTGAATTTAAAAAAGGAACTTAATAATGTTTTTATAATCTGTCATTAATAGTTTTTTGTAACGCCAGTACTTTTGAAGTTATTTAAAAAAGTTTTATATATCCCTAGACCATGTTGTTGTGTGTATATGGTGATACAAGCTATGCTCTAACACACGGGCTGCTCGACACAGCATATTGTTCCTGGAAAAACACGAAGGTGGCTCGGTGGACTGCGCGGGTCGGGCAATACAACTGTAGCAGCACTACTCCTGACCTGGTGGTAGGAGTCCGCGCCGACCTTGAAGAAGGCGAGCATGTTGTTCCGCGGCAGCACGCGGCGCACCACCTCGGTGGGCCGCGCGCGTCGGGCAACACAACTGTAGCAGCACTACTCCTGACCTGGTGGTAGGAGTCCGCGCCGACCTTGAAGAAGGCGAGCATGTTGTTCCGCGGCAGCACGCGGCGCACCACCTCGGTGGGCCGCGCGCGTCGGGCAACACAACTGTAGCAGCACTACTCCTGACCTGGTGGTAGGAGTCCGCGCCGACCTTGAAGAAGGCGAGCATGTTGTTCCGCGGCAGCACGCGGCGCACCACCTCGGTGGGCCGCGCGCGTCGGGCAACACAACTGTAGCAGCACTACTCCTGACCTGGTGGTAGGAGTCCGCGCCGACCTTGAAGAAGGCGAGCATGTTGTTCCGCGGCAGCACGCGGCGCACCACCTCGGTGGGCCGCGCGCGTCGGGCAACACAACTGTAGCAGCACTACTCCTGACCTGGTGGTAGGAGTCCGCGCCGACCTTGAAGAAGGCGAGCATGTTGTTCCGCGGCAGCACGCGGCGCACCACCTCGGTGGGCCGCGCGCGTCGGGCAACACAACTGTAGCAGCACTACTCCTGACCTGGTGGTAGGAGTCCGCGCCGACCTTGAAGAAGGCGAGCATGTTGTTCCGCGGCAGCACGCGGCGCACCACCTCGGTGGGCCGCGCGCGTCGGGCAACACAACTGTAGCAGCACTACTCCTGACCTGGTGGTAGGAGTCCGCGCCGACCTTGAAGAAGGCGAGCATGTTGTTCCGCGGCAGCACGCGGCGCACCACCTCGGTGGGCCGCGCGCGTCGGGCAACACAACTGTAGCAGCACTACTCCTGACCTGGTGGTAGGAGTCCGCGCCGACCTTGAAGAAGGCGAGCATGTTGTTCCGCGGCAGCACGCGGCGCACCACCTCGGTGGGCCCGCGCGCGTCGTGCGCCAGCAGCGCCAGCGAGCCGCCCATCGACGAGCACCAGCCGTGGCACGCCTCCGCTGACTGCGCAACAATAACATTAAATTAATATGTATTTATTTTTCTTTATAAATGGCGTGCAGGCGTCTTCAATGGACGTCACGTGAATGGTGCAGCCTGGTGTTTTGCCCTAAGAGAAAAAAGGACTTAACAATATCAAATTACCACCAGCTCTCCCAATCCAAACTGCCAATGTCTGTATGTAGAAGGCTGTGTCGCTCGCGTATTGGTCTGCACAGCCACTTAAGGAAATTTGACAAAAATCTTCTTACTTACTATCATAAATGCGAAAGGCTGTGAGGATGTATGTATGTGTGAATGTTTGTTACTCTTTCACGCAAAACTACGGAACGGATTTAGATGAAACTTTACAGTAATGCAACGTATACATCAGAATAAAACATAGGGTACAATTTATCAAGATTTTATTTAATTTGGCCAAGTTATATAACGATAACACGAGCGAAGCTGCGGGCGGAAAGCTAGTACTTATTTGTAGCTTCAGGCACACTACACTTGCTTACGTCATATTACGACACTTTTACACTTACAATTATCGCATACACACACACTTACACATACATATATCACGAATGACAAATACTCGCCAGGCCCTCCCGGAATACCAGCGTCTCTGCAGTTTCGTGCTGCAGAGACACATGCTGAGTTAGTGGCCTGAATAACCCAATGTTATACTGCAAAAACCATTTTTTGTATCACCCACTTGTTTATTGTTTATCTTCCTTATTTCATTGTTTGTATTTGTCGGGTTAATAAATATTTTTTCTTTCTTTCTTTCTTTCTAGTAGTGTCTAAATCGTCTGCAATAGACGTAAGGGCCGCTGATGATGATGTATGTAACAAAGGACGACAGGTCACCCTTATCATATCTAAAGATAAAAAAACTAGAAAATATTATTTCGGGCCTTGATGATCTTGCCTTAAAAACATTGATGGACTAACGTCGACTTTTGTTTTTGCAAATTCAAGTTATACTATTTTCCCTGTAAGATGATATGCCTGACAGCTCTTATTGTTCCGTGTCACGCATACTATTTCAAACTAAATAAAAGAAACTGGCAAAAGAAAATGTTTTAGACTATTAAAAAACTATTGTACTTTCGAATCTTATTGAAAGTAAATGAAGTAAATGAAATGAAATTAATATATCTTTACAGCGCCTGATGCGTAAAAAGGAACGCCATTCAATAGTGAATGGACAGAAATCGATGAATAGGAGCGACCATTTTGTAATCACCTCATTCGCATCAGTGCGTCTGCCTTGTGTGCTATTTTTTAAATATTATTTCCGAGATACCGCGTTTTATTCTATAACTTATTAGCCATAACCCTATAATTATGAATTTATTTAAAAATTTAAAATCGGTGAATCCGATTCCATTTGCTTTGCAAACTCGATTAAATTACATCCGCTACATCACTTTAATTGACCATTTGAACTGTCAGGGATATCATCATACGGCGAAAGTAGTTAAGTAATAATCCTTATATCAGAGCGATTCTGAAAAACTCGCTACGAACCCCGCACGCGGAATCCGTGGTGAGATTCAACTTCGGTATTCTTTTATCAAGAAAACGACAATAGAGCCTCCACTAGGAGAGCGTAATCGGATGGAACTAAGTTGAATGAGATTTTTGACATCACATGTATGGGAATGACTGTGCTCACCTGCTTGTCTTCATGGTCTCCGCTGCCGTTCTCCGCGGGCGCGCGCTGCAGCCGCGGCGTCCAGGGCGCCAGGTACAGGATGAAGGCCACGCGCCGGTCCGCCAGCAGGTCGTCGTGCACCAGCAGGTGGTCCCCGGGCCCGTACAGCGAGCAGGACGCCGACACCGACGTCAGCTCCAGCCCCGTCACCTCTGACACCTAGAGTACTGTACTTATTAGCATGGAAGCACATCGAACCTTGGAAAAGTTCAAAAACTTTGGAGCCATTCAAAGAACAGAATCCTAGTGCGAATCGTAAAAAAAATATATTAGCATACCACATAGGGCAGAATGAACAATAGAAACTTAAAATAAAATACAAGATAGGCCTCAAAGTGGTCGCTGACTCAGCATAATAATATGTTGCTGCTATAAAGTTGCAGCAGCGCTGGTATTCTGACGGGGCCTTCATGGGTGGTGTCGTTCGACATCGTGTGCATGCATGTAATAAAAATAGATACTGCAATGCAAGAAAATAAATAATTACTAATAAGAAAGAGTGTTTTAAATTAGCGAATACTTATCAAATCACAGCATAAAAAATAAACAAAATTCCATCTGAAAAAGTTGCACTGCAGAATAGACAATTCAATCTTCTCCTTTGAACGGCAAGTTATTTGCAGTGTACTGATCACAGTGTGATGATGATGAGTGTGTGATATGCATCTACTGTTGGTTATGTCCCATATAAATAAATAACTAATATAGACTATTAAGTTTTTTATTTCCCAATTTTTTGACCCTTAGAACTAACGTGTGTTAGTTAATAATTAGAAAACTGATAAGAGGGAAACCACTCAAGACATAGGAGAATGATTTCCGTAAAAACTAGGGATAAATGGCTCAGGAAGAGTACAGCTATTTATATCAGCATATCATTAACAGTCTGACCCAGTGTGGTCATATGATAAAGCTGTTAATGTCCCAGCAGGGTAAACAAACCTTTTCTGTGAGTTTTGTTTCATGATGATTTAAAAGTAGAGCAAGAGCTTGAGCTAGCCAGAAATTACGCTCCCGACTACTTTTTTATTGCATCCATATTTAAAAATCTATATGAAGCCAATACTCATCCATTGTAGCAATGACTTGATTTCAATGATAGAGGCCTTTTCCCAGCAGTGGGACAGCATATAGGCTAATTACCTTACTTTACATGGTGGAGGAGCGCGTTAGACAAGCTCTATTGCGTTGTGCTCTTGTGTTGATTTTTTAGTGTTATTAGTTGCAAACATACATAAATGTTTGCAGTGTAGTAAAATTTATAAACATGCAAATATGCAAAAAAAACAAATGTCTCACCCAACTCATCACTTCAGTCTTTAAGAGCTCATATATGCCTCGTATGCTCCGCTGCCACGTCAGACTGCACAGGTCTGCAGTCTGGTGGAACTCAAATAGGTCCATTTTCTTTCTTGACCAGTCCAGTGTGTTCATATCGTCAACTATGTTGTTTATAATCTCTGGATTTGCGAGGACATTGTGAAGCAAACAGAGACGGAATGGGTCGCACGTGAGAGTCACCTCTTCACATGTGTGATCTTTGAATTCCTTCCAGTGTGATGTTAATCTTTCCTTTATTTCTAGGGCCTAAAATTCCCAAACATAGATAAATATTGCATTCATATCTCACTGTTTTTTTTAATATTATTACTTAGATGTTTACTGCCACAGGCATTGCCTGTCCATTGGGGGAAGAGAAAAGTATGTTCTTGTGTCTTTATGGAAAGAATGTGAGTCCAAATTGATTCATTCCTCGGCTTAATGTGACTCAAGTCATAATATATTTCGAAGAAAAAATTTAAAGTATGAAAATATCTTTTAAAATATTTTTGTTAGTAAAGCATCAACATTTTTTGTGAAATCATTTATCTTCCTCTTGTAGCAGTGTTTAAGTGAATTAATTATTTAGTTAAGATATGTTTTTTAAGTTATTATATTAAATTAAAATAGAAGCTACAAGATATTCTAAATATCCAAAAAAAATACTGAAAAGGGGGGTGAAATAGACAACAACCCACCAACCAATCACCCAGCCTACAGCCAGTGACAACAATCGGGAATATAACAATTAAAAGTAAATTGTTAATGCAACTCATTTTACCTTTAATGCTTCATTCAGTTTAGGTTCATCCATCCGGTTTGCTCGTTTGTTCAGAAGGACTTTTACTGGTTTGCTGCCAAGTGTATCATCCTCTATAAGTATAGAATCATCCTCCCAGGGAGACTCTGAGTCGGAACTGTAGTCTGATGATGAAGATGATGATGAATAGTCTGCTGAAATTAAATCAAGAATTAGTATGTGTTATTCATAGTGTTCATTTCATAACCAGATCTTTGAACTTATGTAGCCAGTTGGAGATGCAATCAACCCAGATTTGTAATAAGTCAAATTATTGTACTTATCAAAAACCCCAATTTGAAAAGAATGAGTCTGTGCAAATTGTAAGCTCTTTCAAAGCATGATATAATGGCAAGGTTATTTAAAATTGGTCAGTGCGTTTTTTCATGTTGATAGTGAGTGAAATGTAAATGTTATGTTATGATAGATTCCTGAATTTGTTTTCCCGCGCAAAGCCAAAACAACCAAAATAGCAGTGCAGAACTTGTGAAGATCTTACCCCCGCGGATCCTCTTCACCTCATCGGCGGAGGCCTGGTACGAGCTGACGGCACACACGTCCGAGTCATCACTCTCCGTGTCTGATATCTCTATCACAGTGCTGGAGATTGGGCGCTTGGCGGGCGGGCGCTGGAGTTCGGCTGAAGAGTTATCTGACCCGCTGACACCAGCCTCGTCGGTCATCATCGCAGTGCTGGACGACGGCTCTTCATTTTCTTTGCTTGGTGAGTTCATTTTAACGTATAAACACTACATAATACGCCGGAATAACAAATGTAAACGTAAATGATGCGACGCCTAACCTCAAAATTTGTTGACGTTTTAAATGACAGGGCTGCCAGTAACAAAAATTAGACTGCTTGCTTACAGCTCGACAATAAAGAGTTGAAAATAAATGAGGGCGCCACCATGTGGCCACACTTCTGTACAGCGCACAGTTCGTTGCAACCGGTCTTGAATATTGTATTTTTAAAATTATTATAAAAATATATGAATTTTAATAGCAAATTAAAGCTGTATTACTAGATACTAAAACAACAACCAACCGACAACAACAAACAAACATTTTCTGTGATGGTACGCGAGCGTATTGTCTCCATTCCTTCCTATAAAATTAGTAATATCAACATTTCAAGATAATTTTTGAACCACCAAGATCAAAACGTGAAATTCCTCAGTGCGCAAACTGCCAACAATATGGCCACAAGAAGAGATACTGCCATAGAAGGCCAAAATGTATCAAATGTGCTGGTGACCACTTAACGTCAAACTGTGAACGCAAGGACAGATCTGACTCAGTCAAGTCTGCACTCTGCGACCCGGCGAATTACAGAGGCTTTTCTGTGTACAAGGAACTTCAGAAAGCCAAATATCCTCCTCTTCGCCAGAAAACCCAAAACAAAATTATTCCTCCAGCTCCGATGAACAACAAGTACTTCCCACCTCAAAAAACTACTAACGAACCTAAGCAACCGAAAACCCGATCTTATAAAGAAACCTTACTCTCAAATCGTCAAGACAAAGACCAAACAAGCGAACCTAATGATCAAGTAAATATTAACAGTCATCAAATTTTAGAAATCTTATCAATGAACGCTTTGCTGACTCAACTCACGTCAAAACTGCAAAATTCATTTCATTGAATTTAGCCATATGGAATGCCAATGGGCTGCCTCAACATATTTTGGAGCTGAAAATATTTTTGAAAACGAATGACATTGACATTCTTTTGATAGCAGAAACACATTTCACCAAAAAACCCATTTTAACATACCAAGGTATGAATTGTACCACACAGATCACCCTGATGGCACAGCGCATGGAGGATCGGCCATTCTAATTAGGGAGAGCATTAAACATCATGCATCCCCTTCATATAGTTCAGACCATATCCAGGCTACAAATATTATAGTTGAAGATGGCAGGAGGACACTTCTAATAAGTGCGCTCTATAGCCCCCCCAAGCATCCAATCAAAAAAGATTCTTACGTGTCTTTCTTTAACTCTCTTGGCCGAAGATTCTTGGCCGGTGGGGATTACAACGCAAAACACACCCACTGGGGTTCTCGTGTAACTACAACCAAGGGTCGCGAACTTTTACACGCAGTGCAGAACCTAAATATAGACGTTGCCTCCACAGGTAAACCCACCTATTGGCCAACGAGTACCAAGAAAAGCCCAGACTTAGTAGATTTTTGTGTTGTGAAAGGTGTACCAAGAACCAATATCACCTGTAAGTCAAGTTTTGAACTATCCTCTGATCACTCTCCAGTTTGAATGCAGACATAGCCAAAAGAAACTTCCCTTGTAAACTTCACAGTAAGGGAACAGATTGGGACTACTTTCGTGAATTGGTCAAAGAGTCTTTGGACCCCAAAATTCGTCTTAAATCAGATGAAGATTTGAGCATGGCTGTCGAGTCATTTAATTCCACCATTCAACAAACAGCCTGGAAATCCACCCCTGAGATGTCAACAACGTACTCAAACACATGCTCAAAATCAGTCAGGGACCTGGTGAGACTCAAGAGACAGGCAAGGAAGAGATGGCAGCAAACAAAGTTTCCCGGTGACAAAACCACGCTTAACAAGCTGGCGTCCGAGCTCAAATGCTTGTTGAAGGCTGAAAGAAATCAAAGTGTCAGCAATTATTTGGAAAGCCTAGACGCTACTGCTGCAACCAATCACTCGCTCTGGAAGGCCACAAAAAATCTAAAAAGGCCAACGTCTTTCCAACCACCAATACGGCGTGAGGACGCTTCATGGGCCAAAAATGACCTAGAAAAAGCAGAAGAATTTGCTAAACACCTAACTAACGTTTTTGTACTAAACCCAGATAGTGGCTCTGAGAAAACGTTGTTAATTGAACATCTCTTGGGCTCGACTCACCAGCTTGATATCCCAATAAAAAAGTTTTTTAAGAACGAACTTAAAGCAGCCATTAGGAAACTCCAGTCGAACAAAGCTCCAGGTTTCGATCTTATTACTGCTAAGATTATGAAAGAGCTTCCCGAAGTTGGCATAGTCTACTTCACCCAACTTTATAATGCTATTCTTTGGAGAGGGTGCACTCCCCCACAGTGGAAAGTTGCGGAAATAATCATGATACCGAAACCAGGGAAAAAGCCGGAAGATGTAAAATCACACCGCCCGATAAGCCTTCTGCCCATCCCATCAAAGGTATTTGAAAGCCTTTTCCTAAGGAGACTAATGATCATAGTCGTGGCCAAAAAAATTGTTCTAGACCAATTCGGCTTCCGTCATGGTCATGGAACCATAGAACAGGTGCATAGATTGGTAGACAAAATCAACCACGCGTACTACTGTTCCGCTGCATTTTTGGACATTTCCCAGGCTTTCGATCGTGTCTGGCACGATGGTCTTCTTTACAAAATCAAGAACACCCTAACTATTAACTATTACATTTTCTTGAGATCTTACCTTTCCGACAGACACTTCTATGTGAAGCATGGCGAAGACAGGACATCGATAAGAAAAAATCATGCAGGAGTCCCACAGGGCAGTGTTCTGGGACCAATTTTGTACCTGCTTTACACATCGGATATGCCGTCGTCTGGTAGTGTGCTTGTTGGAACCTTTGCTGACGATACAGCCGTGCTGGCAGTCAACCAAGATGCCCAGTTGGCATCAGCAACTTTACAAAAAAGCCTCAACAACATAGCGAATTGGTTGAGAAATTGGCGTATTAAGGCAAATGAAACCAAATCTGTTCATGTAACATTCGCTCTGAGACACAATACCTATCCACCGGTATATCTGAACGGGGTTGAGATTCCCCAAGAAGACCACGTACGCTACTTGGGAATATACCTGGACCGCCGTTTAGTATGGCAAAAACATATTTTCACCAAACGCAAGGCTCTAAGCCAACAGCTTAGGCAAATGTACTGACTAATGAACAAAAAATCTAGCCTATCCTTAGAAAACAAACTGTGAGTCTATAAATGCATAATTAAACCAATCTGGACGTATGGCATTCAACTGTGGGGTGCAGCATCCAACTCAAACCTCGAAATTATTCAGCGCTTTCAATCTAAAATCCTGCGGATGATTGTCGACGCACCGTAGTACATAACAAACGAGCACTTGCACCGTGACTTAAACATTCCAACAATAAAGCAGGAAATTGCTAGAACTGCAATAAGATATGCAGACAGATTGAAAAATCATACAAACCTCCTGGCGGTGGAGTTATTCAAAAGTGCTCCAACTTTTGACAGACTGAAGAGAAGGAGCCCACGGGACCTTCTAATTTAACTTAAATGGATAAGTCACTGTATTATGCCATGCAAGCCTTAGAACCACCCTCATAACCCATCGCTTAATATCATAAGATAGATCGCGTTGTAAAATAAAGTAAAAAAATAATATAAAAAGATATGAATTTTAATAGCAAATTAAAGCTGTGTTACTAGATACTAAAACAACAACCAACCGACAACAACAAACAAACATTTTCTGTGATGGTACGCGAGCGTATAGTCTCCATTCCTTCCTATAAAATTAGTAATACCAAGTATATTTTGCTAGTTCAGAGATCCTGTAGTGAGAGAGACATCGTTTGTGCGGACAGTCGTTTGTCAGTGTATAGATCGTATGGATCACTTACAGACACTACACCATGCCACCGGGCTTACATCGTTGAGTATTTCTTAAACTGCTTTTGGTTTATTTTTTATGTTGGCTTGAGATCTGGGCTTTCGAGTACTTGATTTAGATAGACCATAGTTGTACTGAGTAAGTGAATCGGATGGCATGAATTGAAGCGTTTAGAAAGTGTGCGAATATAGTTCGCCAGTCAGTTACCGATATCACTCTGACACGGGGAATCCCTACGCACGTATGGTGCTGTAATCAGCATATATGGGTGCGTATTGACCTTCTGTCGCTGGGAAGCGTTTATTTCAACACGTCCGAAGACATGGAATTATTAAGGCACTCAAGGCAGCTTGTCCCAAGAACCATGGATTTATTGTATTGTTTCAATCATTGGTATGAGTTTAGTTTGGCCAAACTAAGGTCGAAGGTCAATCGCAAGACATGACATGTATTGGGTGCCCACTATTGTTGCAACCCCGTCACCGACCATGCACTGATGACCTCGTGAGGTCAAGGATCGATCTGCCAGCCGCTTCACTTAAATGTATCCTAAAAAGGACACAAGTCAGCTACCCGAACTTAACGTCAGCATCGCCATGAAGCAGTTCTCCTCTACTACAAATTATACTATTTGCCTCCAAACACTAGATTCTCTCAACACTACATAACCTAAACTGCAACCTAGCTAATCTGTTACACAGTGCTACTCCCGTCACCTTCGTTCAATCGAAAGATACTCGTCTCCGACGCTCAGCTTCTGTCTCGAACCCTGTAATACCTAGTAAACCTAGTAAACCTAACTAATCCCTAACTCTAGGTCATACTGGATCGACAAATACCTAACTTCAACATTGATAAGTTAATGTGAACTCATAGGATCTTGTAAACACCGTTATTAAATACTTAAATGGTCGATACAAGTAAAAGCTGAATTTTATTATGAAGTTATAATCTACTATTTACTTTAATACTTAACCCGCAATGAACAACTTTGCTATCTAGACTTTATACAGGTTACAGTTATATATACCTTATATTTTATAAGTTACTGAAATAAATATTTTTAATTTTTATTATTTTTTATAATTACCTCAAGCTGGGTTCTTATAAATACATAATGAAAGTCAGGATGAGAATGGAAAATGTTTGTTTTTTAATTATATTTTATTTAAAACGAATCGAATCTAGTCTGATTAATTGAACCATCCTTGCGTGTTAACGTAAGGTTGGCTAAGACTTCAATTCCTGGACCATTTATACATAACGAGAAAAAAATTAAAGTCTTAAAGCATAAACCTTTCGTTGGTCGACTTACACATTAAACACGAAATATACATTACATACACACTCATTGAAACTCCAACCTATGTCCAATTATTCACGTAAAAACCTAACTGGCAAGACTTCCAGATCTAACATTTTTGCTCGTCCGGCCGCAGACTCACTTGCATTACTTGAACATTTGCTGACGCTACTAGTACAGTCTCGTCCGGTCACAGAAACTCTTGCACTAGTAGTATATCTTCTGCTGCTGCTAGTAGTCTCGTCCGGTCGAAGGTACACTTGTACTATATCTTCTGCCGCTGCTAGTCATAACGCAAACTCTCTTGCATCACTGGATTATTGTGACCACGACGATGAACCAGCACCCACGTTCGTGTCATCCAACTCGTCATACTCATCATCGTCATACTCTTCACTACTGCTGCTGTCTGCGCCAACCTGAATCACTAATTGATCTATATCATACAAATTTCTTCCGCGCTTGTAATATTCGTCCTCGATCTTTTTTACGTGTTCGCAGCAATTTTTCCAGTCCTGAGCCGTTATAATAGCCGTTTAAATGAGCTTTTCGATCAACTCGAGGGGGTTTAAATCACAGTGGTAACGTGGAAGTCTTACAACAGTGTGAGTGTGACCAAATTCTTCCAATAACTCGTCAATTTCATAAATTGGCTCAGGTTTATTTTTTTCACCAACGCCAGTAGAGATGGCTTCCACAAATCCAGGTCGTAACTTTACTGGCGGATGTGGGTGCTTTATTCTTTATCACAGAGTGATACAGGGCGTTATCCATCACGATAATTGAGGATTCTGGAATATTAGGGATAAGTTTTTCTGTAACCCATTTAGTGAATTTTTTTTGGTTCATTTCAGAATGATAATCCTCCTGTTCATTTACTCCGCTAAATACTGTTAGCGCGCTAGGTACGAAGCTTTTTTCGCTTCCGGCATGTATTATGATCCACCTCTTCCCCTTTTGAGATATGTGAGAAATAGTGAGAATACCTTCAGTTTCGATTGACTGCCAGCTCTTTTTGAGTTTATAGCTGGAATTAATGTAACTTTCAACGGAATTTCAAAAGAATTACATACTGTACAAAAAAATTAAAACTATTTACATCTTACATAAACACAAAATTAGAATAACTACAATAAGTGAACAAAAAAAATGTACAATTTAAAAAAGGTATGGGCCGTGGGGCAAGGATCTCAGAACGCTGGCTGCATTTCCTCGCTGAATGACTATACTGAACCTTTGAGCGAGGAAGGAGCCAGTTCTTCTGTCCTTGTTGGTGGCCGCAAGTTTTGTGGCTAGTGCCCCGAAAAACTTTTCAGCACGAGGACCCCACGGACCAAATGTCTCAACGATAAACGGCACAACACAAATATGTAGTCAGATAAAATTGACTCATATTTGCGCTGCTTGGCGTTTTCAGCTGCATCAGCAGCTGCCCCAGCCCTTGACGCTGACCCGGTAACATGGGAGGGAGCCAAAGTGTCCACGCATGTAGCGTCCCACACTAAGGCCCGCCCCCTCTCCCAAGGGATCAGCGACATACCATCAGGTCTCTTGCCATCATCACGCACCACGCCTCGAGGCTCTAAAGAGGCGGGAATGTTGATGCTGGCAAGAACTCTGCTGATGATATCGTTCGGGCTGCGTGACGAGACAGCCGCCCCGCACTTGTTTGGCAAGCAAGCCCGTGGAGTCCGAGCTTATCGACATCTTTGCCGCACGGACACAAGTGGGGCTCACAAACCGGTGCTCCTAGTCGAAGGCTAACACAAATGCGAAAACTTTCACTGTCGAGGAAAGTGCCAAAGTTTATGGATGGTAATGCATGTAGCCAGTGGCCAGATTCTTTTGCAGAGACAGCAAGGAGCCTAGCGCGGTCTCGTTCACTGATTGAATTTTGTATCAATTTTTTTAAACAGGTCTGTGCTAGTGGAGAATACCAAAGTTTTTGATGGTTTATTTCCTTTGGGGTTTCAGCACCAGGACAGACAAGTTTCCAGGCCTCCAATGCTTCCGAAAAATCAAGTTGAATGCCGTTACTATTACTTAAAAAAATTCTTGTTTAATCTAGGGTGCTATATTGATGACAGGAAAGCAGGGAGGGAAACGCTTGTGATTTTTCTTATTCCACATCAAATCTAATAGGTAAAGTCGCTTGTGACCGGGAAGAATGATTAAGAGGTAAATTTAGATTTTTTTTCTATAGTTGCTTTCAGGGTGTCATCGATTTGGTTTATTATTTCTGAATGTTTCCAGATTGGACAAGCACGTAACACATAAGTAAATTTTGGGACGAAAAGGCAATATTTTAGAATGGTGAAAGCAACATGGGAAATAAGGGTTTCCAATCTAGATGCCGATTCCAAAAACATTTTTATTTTTTGTTCAAGAGGTTTAACACTGTTATCCTTCTGGATAGGCACCTAGTAGACAAAGAGACTCGCTTTTTAAAATATTGATGTTCGGAGCGTAGCTATTAAATTGGTTAATAATGTCTGATTTACGGGAGAGGGAAACATTTTCAATAATGAATAATTTTTTTGAAGTTATCTATAATAATGGGGAGTTGAGTGAGAGAATCTGCTTTGCCCCCTTAGTCCCGTCATCTAAATACCAGGCATTTAATTTAGAATTTAGGGTAGTGATAATGGGATGGATGCCAATACTAAAAAGAGCAGGACCTAAAGGATCACCCTGTTGGACTCCTACTGCTGATGATAAGGAATCGTCATTATAAAGTAAGTATGAGGGATTAAAATATGATTGGTGAATGTAAGGAAAAAGTTCCGGAACGTGGGTTTGAACTTCGTGCAACAGGGTGGTCCTGTCGATAGAATTGAAAGCGTTCCTTACGTCCACTTTTAAAATCACTTCAGTGTCAGGATCAGACAGAAAATTTCTAACGGAATGTACTGCGGCTTCGCATCCTCCTTTAGATCCAAACCCGAGTTGGATTGGTACGAAAATATCGTGGAGAGATGACGCTATGTGTGAGCAGGCCAGTTTAGATGCAAGGTGGCGAAACGTTCTCCCGATTGCGATAGGCCGAAAACTGCCGTCATTTTTCTTAAATGCACAGAGGCGTGCCCCATAAAGATAAGATAGAAAATTTTAATTTACCTTACCAGAAAGCATCATATTACGTAGCCGAGTAATGTTTGACAATGGGAACTACCAGCGTCCCCGGCAGAAACACTTACTATAATAATTAATATAATATACTCTATGACTTACGAGATCTTTCAGGTGTTGTGGAGAAATCCCGTCAAGGCCGCCGGCAGATCCGTTAAGGAAAGACAGTATGGCTGCCAAAGTTTCAGCTTATCTAATGTACTGAGGGTTGTTGACATCCTGTGAAAAATGGTTACACTGAAGTGGAAGTGGGCGTAAGGGATGCTTTTCGCGAAGGCTCTCAAGAAGACTGACACGGATGCCATTTCACAATATTATGTCAAAAGACATTGCACAGCTGATTTTGAGTTTTTCTCCGAAAATCAATAAAGTTCACTCCGCTTTTGCGGGTGCCTCTTACTTGTAGAAGCTAGATGGGAGGCTTACTTGTGGCGTCTTCAAAGTGGTTGAATTTAAAAAAAAAATATATGTGCAGGTGACAAAGCGCGTCATTCATAACAGTTTTTATCATATAAATATTTTTATTCACTTTCATCTAAATATATGATGTCTTTTAAAGTTCTTCTGGCAAATTTTGGACATACTAATCAAAAAGGATACAATTGAAATAAGCATAACTGAAAGATCCCTAAACTCGTAAGGAATAACACTGATTTACCATTATATCAAAAAGCATGCGTTTGCTATGCTTATCAGATTCTTTATATAATTAGCTATTTGACTGTTTCTCGAATAGTGGTTTAATGTTCGTAAAAGATGTTATTAATATATCTTGTAATATCCTTTTGTTGGAAAAAGCTTATTAATGTATAATTATAGTATTTTGTATGATGACTTATTAAATATTTATTTTTATTTTTGCTTGAATTGTTTTAAGTTACAGTTACACATGCTCATTTGTAGTATGCATAATAGCACGTTAATAAGCATGCTACAAACGAGCACGCTCATCTACTGACACACTTGCTTTTTATTAGCATGCTTTTTTTAAGCCTGCTACTAAATGACCGTGCTCGAAGCAAAGGATTGAACACACATGCTTTGCACGGGTTCGATTCGAAATAGTGTTGTTGCGACAGCGATAGTTTCGAGAGCGATAGTTGACCTTGAAAATTAGTCGGACTATCGATAATTCTATCGAAACTATCGACCCATGATGATACTATCGATACTGAGAATAAAGCGATGCCATTGACCTTTTTCGATACTATCGATAGAATCGCGCCGTTAAAGTCTATGCTATCGATACTATTTATAACTATCGACACCTATCGATACTATAGATAGTTTTTCTTTAGTAACTATCGTCCGGCCGCAGACTCACTTGCATTACTTGAACATTTGCTGACGCTACTAGTACAGTCTCGTCCGGTCACAGAAACTCTTGCACTAGTAGTATATCTTCTGCTGCTGCTAGTAGTCTCGTCCGGTCGAAGGTACACTTGTACTATATCTTCTGCCGCTGCTAGTCATAACGCAAACTCTCTTGCATCACTGGATTATTGTGACCACGACGATGAACCAGCACCCACGTTCGTGTCATCCAACTCGTCATACTCATCATCGTCATACTCTTCACTACTGCTGCTGTCTGCGCCAACCTGAATCACTAATTGATCTATATCATACAAATTTCTTCCGCGCTTGTAATATTCGTCCTCGATCTTTTTTACGTGTTCGCAGCAATTTTTCCAGTCCTGAGCCGTTATAATAGCCGTTTAAATGAGCTTTTCGATCAACTCGAGGGGGTTTAAATCACAGTGGTAACGTGGAAGTCTTACAACAGTGTGAGTGTGACCAAATTCTTCCAATAACTCGTCAATTTCATAAATTGGCTCAGGTTTATTTTTTTCACCAACGCCAGTAGAGATGGCTTCCACAAATCCAGGTCGTAACTTTACTGGCGGATGTGGGTGCTTTATTCTTTATCACAGAGTGATACAGGGCGTTATCCATCACGATAATTGAGGATTCTGGAATATTAGGGATAAGTTTTTCTGTAACCCATTTAGTGAATTTTTTTTGGTTCATTTCAGAATGATAATCCTCCTGTTCATTTACTCCGCTAAATACTGTTAGCGCGCTAGGTACGAAGCTTTTTTCGCTTCCGGCATGTATTATGATCCACCTCTTCCCCTTTTGAGATATGTGAGAAATAGTGAGAATACCTTCAGTTTCGATTGACTGCCAGCTCTTTTTGAGTTTATAGCTGGAATTAATGTAACTTTCAACGGAATTTCAAAAGAATTACATACTGTACAAAAAAATTAAAACTATTTACATCTTACATAAACACAAAATTAGAATAACTACAATAAGTGAACAAAAAAAATGTACAATTTAAAAAAGGTATGGGCCGTGGGGCAAGGATCTCAGAACGCTGGCTGCATTTCCTCGCTGAATGACTATACTGAACCTTTGAGCGAGGAAGGAGCCAGTTCTTCTGTCCTTGTTGGTGGCCGCAAGTTTTGTGGCTAGTGCCCCGAAAAACTTTTCAGCACGAGGACCCCACGGACCAAATGTCTCAACGATAAACGGCACAACACAAATATGTAGTCAGATAAAATTGACTCATATTTGCGCTGCTTGGCGTTTTCAGCTGCATCAGCAGCTGCCCCAGCCCTTGACGCTGACCCGGTAACATGGGAGGGAGCCAAAGTGTCCACGCATGTAGCGTCCCACACTAAGGCCCGCCCCCTCTCCCAAGGGATCAGCGACATACCATCAGGTCTCTTGCCATCATCACGCACCACGCCTCGAGGCTCTAAAGAGGCGGGAATGTTGATGCTGGCAAGAACTCTGCTGATGATATCGTTCGGGCTGCGTGACGAGACAGCCGCCCCGCACTTGTTTGGCAAGCAAGCCCGTGGAGTCCGAGCTTATCGACATCTTTGCCGCACGGACACAAGTGGGGCTCACAAACCGGTGCTCCTAGTCGAAGGCTAACACAAATGCGAAAACTTTCACTGTCGAGGAAAGTGCCAAAGTTTATGGATGGTAATGCATGTAGCCAGTGGCCAGATTCTTTTGCAGAGACAGCAAGGAGCCTAGCGCGGTCTCGTTCACTGATTGAATTTTGTATCAATTTTTTTAAACAGGTCTGTGCTAGTGGAGAATACCAAAGTTTTTGATGGTTTATTTCCTTTGGGGTTTCAGCACCAGGACAGACAAGTTTCCAGGCCTCCAATGCTTCCGAAAAATCAAGTTGAATGCCGTTACTATTACTTAAAAAAATTACTATAATAATTAATATAATATACTCTATGACTTACGAGATCTTTCAGGTGTTGTGGAGAAATCCCGTCAAGGCCGCCGGCAGATCCGTTAAGGAAAGACAGTATGGCTGCCAAAGTTTCAGCTTATCTAATGTACTGAGGGTTGTTGACATCCTGTGAAAAATGGTTACACTGAAGTGGAAGTGGGCGTAAGGGATGCTTTTCGCGAAGGCTCTCAAGAAGACTGACACGGATGCCATTTCACAATATTATGTCAAAAGACATTGCACAGCTGATTTTGAGTTTTTCTCCGAAAATCAATAAAGTTCACTCCGCTTTTGCGGGTGCCTCTTACTTGTAGAAGCTAGATGGGAGGCTTACTTGTGGCGTCTTCAAAGTGGTTGAATTTAAAAAAATAATATATGTGCAGGTGACAAAGCGCGTCATTCATAACAGTTTTTATCATATAAATATTTTTATTCACTTTCATCTAAATATATGATGTCTTTTAAAGTTCTTCTGGCAAATTTTGGACATACTAATCAAAAAGGATACAATTGAAATAAGCATAACTGAAAGATCCCTAAACTCGTAAGGAATAACACTGATTTACCATTATATCAAAAAGCATGCGTTTGCTATGCTTATCAGATTCTTTATATAATTAGCTATTTGACTGTTTCTCGAATAGTGGTTTAATGTTCGTAAAAGATGTTATTAATATATCTTGTAATATCCTTTTGTTGGAAAAAGCTTATTAATGTATAATTATAGTATTTTGTATGATGACTTATTAAATATTTATTTTTATTTTTGCTTGAATTGTTTTAAGCTACAGTTACACATGCTCATTTGTAGTATGCATAATAGCACGTTAATAAGCATGCTACAAACGAGCACGCTCATCTACTGACACACTTGCTTTTTATTAGCATGCTTTTTTTAAGCCTGCTACTAAATGACCGTGCTCGAAGCAAAGGATTGAACACACATGCTTTGCACGGGTTCGATTCGAAATAGTGTTGTTGCGACAGCGATAGTTTCGAGAGCGATAGTTGACCTTGAAAATTAGTCGGACTATCGATAATTATATCGAAACTATCGACCCATGATGATACTATCGATACTGAGAATAAAGCGATGCCATTGACCTTTTTCGATACTATCGATAGAATCGCGCCGTTAAAGTCTATGCTATCGATACTATTTATAACTATCGACACCTATCGATACTATAGATAGTTTTTCTTTAGTAACTATCGAGGTATTTTCGATACTATCGACTGGAAATAAAACGAAACCTTGTATGAGCTACCAATATTAGCGTAAAATGTTCGACTTTCGATAGGGCAAAACTATCTATAGTATCGATACAATCGACACGCATCCTATCGAAAGTTTTGATACTATTGAATTTATAGCATATAGCCTAAATTAAAAAGAAACATAGCCTATGTCACTACCTGGGGCAGTATTACCATTCCATATAGCCAGTCAAGTTAATTTCCTAAGCTGAGCGTAGCGAGCGATTTCTTACATTTTCAGCCAGTCAGCGGTTACCTGTCAATAAAAATGCATCCTCTAGGCACGAAATTGCCCGCTACCATTAGTTTAGGAAATTTACTTGACCAGCTATAAGAGATTGTAATAAGGCCCCTGATAGTATAGCTTTCTAATGGTGAAGGAATTTTTAAAATCGATCCAGTAGATTCGATGCCCATTTAATACAAACAAACAAATTATTCCTCTTTATAATATATTATAAATAATAATAATAAATAATAAATAAATATCCCTGGACATTATTCCACACAGCGCCATCTAGCCCCAAAGTAAGCTAATTAAAGCTTGTGTTATGGGATACTAGACAACGGATAAACATACTTAAATACATTTTCTTTTGTAAATACATACTTATTATACATAGGAGATGAGATTTCTTATTATGTATAGATAAACCACAACCTCGCTATATAATTAAACCGAGACTGACATCTCTATACCAGTTCTCAATGGATACTAGTAGCATGCTCAATAAGCAAACCTGTTCACACGTGCTAAAAACACGCCCCCTTCCACCCGCGCCGCAGGTAGCATGCTCATAAATCGCACGGCTGTCGATTTTTGAGCATACTTGAAAGTAGCATGCTCATAACTAGCAAGGCTTCGACACACGTGCTAATCAGTAGCACTTGCTCATTAGTAGCATGCTTTCGTGCTAGTAATGAGCATGTGTAACTGTAGCTTTACTTTTATTATTTCATTTGACATGTGATTTTTTTCACTTAGTATTTATGTTTAAATTTTTTTTTCAGTTTGGATATTCTGTTTATTGTATTAATTTTAATTTGTATAATAATTTTGATGATCATAATGCAAATTCTGACATCAAATATACTGTATATTGTAATTTTGTATTATGAAATAAATTAATCTACTCTAATCTAACCTAATCTAATGCCCTCACAAATGATTTCTCCAAAAAAAATTACAGTTTAGGAGAAAATTACAGTTTTTTCGGCGTGAATTGAATTTCCCACGAAAACGGTATGGCACGTGACTTTTACGCCGCCAGGTTAAATAAATTTCAATACAAATTAAATGTATTTAAGAGAACTATGATCCAAGTGATATACTATTTTAACTGTAATATGGTATGCCCATAAAGTAATATATATATTTGTGGTATGCCTGACAGCTCTCATTGTTCCGTGTAACGCATACTATTTCAAACGAAAAGAAACTGGCAAAAGAAAATGTTATATTAAAAACTATTAAAAAACTATTGTCCTTTTGAATCTTACCAAGTAAATAATGGTTATTATTATGAACTGTTATTAATGAAGTAAATGAAAATAAATTAATATATCTTTACAGCGCCTGATGCGTGAAAAGGAACGCCATTCAATAGTATATTGACTCTACTAAATCGACAAAAAATCGATGAATAGGAGCGAGCCTTTTGTAATCACTTCATTCGCATCAGTACGCGTGCGTCTGCCTTGTAACTATTATTTTCGAGATACCGCGTTTTGTTGTATACCTTATTAGCCATAACCCGTTTATTAAGAATTTATTGTGGGGCTCAGCTGCAGACCTTAACACCATTTTTGTACTCCAAAAAAGAGCCATTCGGTCGATATACAACCTTAGGCCACGCGACTCGCTCAGAGAAGTATTTAAGAAGCTTGATATTTTAACTGTGTACGCTCAGTATATTTTCGATAACATAATGTATGTGCGCAAAAACTTGCATATGTTAAAAAAACACAGTGATACTCATACACACAATACTAGAAATAAAAACAAACTTATTACTCCAAGTCTTAGGCTACATACTCGTAAGGTAGGAAATTCTTTTGTGGGTCAATCTGTAAAATACTTTAACAAAATACCTCAAAGTCTTGTTGATCTACCTCTTCACAAAAGTCTACAATTAAAACAAAGTTGATAAAACAAGGTTATTATAATGTGGAGGATTACTTGAACGACAAGAATTTGTGGTCATAGTAGGAATAATCTGCTCCTCTGCTCAAATAATGTATTTTTATAGTTCTTTTGACTGTACTCTGAATTTATTTGTTGGAAAACTTAACAAAGTTCAAAAGAGTAACTATCGAGTTTCTTGCCGGAGTCTTCTCGATAAGAAACAACGACCGAACCGGTGGTAGATTCGAATTATGTTTATTTAGAATAAGTACTATTATTGTATTATTTTATTTACGTCTATTATCGTTTATATATTTTTTTTGTGAATTTTGACTTTTCATAAGTGCTTTTAAAAAAAGCTTAAGTGAATAAATGATCTTTTACTTTACTTATTTAAAAATAAAAATCGGTTAATCCTATTCCATTTCATTTGCCAACTCCATTAAATTACATTCGTTACATCACTATAATTGACAACTATGAACTGTCAGGGATATCATCATACGGCGAAAGTAGTTTAATAACTTATTTTTTATCTTACATCTACTTTATCATTTAAAATTCAGGTTTTTAAACGTTCCTTTCCACGTGTAGAAATGTATTACATTTGTTGAATTGAATTATAAATAAATCAAAAAAGTTTTTACCTAGTCTTGCTTTTTATAATTTTCAAAATTTAAACTTGTGAAAGAAAGAGAATGCAATAAAATGTGGCAAGCGTTGCAAGTTGCAAGCGGAAGTTATTCGTAAATATCGGTATTTTAGTATCAGTACCTTTACCTATACTGACACATTAAAGTATCGGTATTTTGGTACTGAAATTTTGTATCGGTATTTATACCGATAATTCGATACCAAAGTATCAGTTCCTATATCGATATTTTAGTATCGAAATTCAGAAATATCGGTATTACGGTCCCTGAATACGATAAATAAATAAATATGCGCCAGACAACACACCTCTTGTAATGGTCTCGAAGTAGGGATTATTAAATCCCTGTGTTACGAGGTACCACACAAGGAAATAAGCTAGGGGCGTCTCCCAGCACACCCAGATCCGTGTCAACTATCGACAGACTATCGCTATCGTAACGACACTAGTTATAACTGACTGACATGACTATGACAGTGATAGCAGTCATATCAACAAACTAAATCCCTAGAAAATTTACTAGATTCCATTTGGCGCCGATTTCTGGCTAATAATTTCATTTCATCTTTGTGATTTTCATTCGTCTGGTTCGTCTGGTCTGGTTGGATTGGAACCTGTTCCTTTGCTTCAGTGGTTTTGTTTTCTAGCTTTCCTTCATTTTGCCTTATAAAATTACCGGCCAAAGCTTAGAATAATTATTAATCTAAGGGCTAAAGCCTAGTCTGCTTTTCAACATATCAACTTCAAGCCAACAAGATGAATGACGACGATGTTACCATTATGGAAGTCGACGAAGCAGTCCCTAAACCATCGAAATCGAATGTAAAACCAGCAAAGTCGATTGCTCACTTGCCTTGGATTGAGAAGTATCGCCCGCAGACGTTCACAGATATCGTGGGCAATGAGGACACAGTGTCGCGGCTGGCGGTGTTTGCGCGGACCGGCAACGCGCCGAACATCATCATCGCTGGCCCCCCGGGCGTGGGCAAGACCACAACGATCCTGTGCCTGGCGCGAGCGCTGCTCGGTGCTTCATTTCGAGATGCCGTGCTCGAGCTCAACGCGTCTAACGACCGCGGAATCGATGTGGTCCGAAACAAGATAAAGATGTTTGCTCAGCAAAAGGTAATATAACTTCCAAAGAAACATTCTTCTACATATTGCCTATTACCTGAGCCATATTTTTTGATGATTAAAATATTTATTTAATTTTAGGTTACACTACCAGCAGGCCGGCACAAAATAGTGATTCTTGATGAGGCAGACAGCATGACAGAGGGTGCCCAGCAAGCTCTGCGGCGCACAATGGAGCTGTACTCCAGCACAACACGGTTTGCTCTGGCAGCCAACAACAGCGAGAAGATCATTGAGCCCATACAGTCCCGCTGTGCTGTGCTGCGTTATTCGAGGCTCACTGACGCACAGATTCTTGCTAAAGTAAGTTGTGTACATCAACCATTTTTAGCTTCCAGAATGCTGTATGCCTAATTAAACTAAACCAGGTACTTAATAGGGGAATATTTTTGTTAGTGAGGTATTCATTAGAGAGCTGAAAAAGCTTGGCCATACTTGCTTCATATTAATTTATTTGATAGGCCTGTGTGTTGTGTTGTGCCTTAACGAGAGTTAAGGCACAACACAACACACAGGCCTACTACTAAGCAGAAATCAGATACATACTGCTATTAATTTCCTGACTCAGATTATTAACAACCAACATTTATTTACATACTGTTGCATTGTGAATTGTGCATAGTACTGGTACCCCTTTGGCTAATGGTTTCCATCCTCACAACTGAACTAAAGATTAATGTAATAATTCATACATTATTTATTAATTATTTATTAATTTTTTTATTTATTCAATCTTCAATGCTAAAATTTACATAAGGCGGACTTAATGCTAAAAGCATTCTCTACCAGTCAACCATCGGATGAGACAGAAATACTGTAAATTATATGTTTTATTTATAATTATTATTCAAGTTTGATAAATAAATATATTCCATAATATTTGTTAGGTGGTGGAGGTATGTGAGAAAGAACAGCTATCGTACACAGAAGAGGGTGTGAGCGCGGTAGTGTTCACAGCCCAGGGCGACCTGCGTGCGGCGCTCAACAACCTGCAGTCCACGGCGCAGGGCTTCGGCCACGTCAGCCCCGAGCATGTGTTCCGCGTGTGCGACGAGCCGCACCCCATGCTGGTGCGCGGCATGCTAGAGGCCTGCGTCAAGCAGGACATACACGCCGCATACAAGGTCAGCTTTATTATTGAGATTGGTAGGGCCTATTGAATACAGCTTAAGATTTGTTCATGTGTTTTTTGCTGGGTAGTATGGTAGGTGTGCTCACCCGGAAGCTTTTGTTTGGTCAGCTGGATGGATAGATGATAATCTTCTTATACATTAAACATAGAAGCTAACAGCTACTCTTTCAGGCAACCTACAGGTAGAGGATGTATAGTAATAGTGGCTAGACATTACGTTAATTACTGTTGTTATCTTGCTATCTACACCAAAGTCTTGGTCAAAATGATAATTTTAACTTTGTGGTCAGTTTATTTTAATATTTGCTTGGTGATTATATTATGGGGAAAGGGATATTCCATTTTAGAAATCAATATTTATGGTAATTTTGCAATTGATATTAGATAGCTGGGCAAAGGCCCCAGTTCCCTATTTGTTCTATACCGCGTCGGTTACAATCAAGCACGCGTACCGCCTGGTGGTAAGCGGTTACCGAAGCCTATGGACGCGTGCAACACTAGGGGTAACATTCGCGCGTTGTCGACCCTGTAAAACTCTTTTCAAACACCTCTTGAAGAACTCTTCATTTGAAATATTATTTTTATTTACTTAAACAAAGTAGAGGTTGTCTTACAAGAAATGACGCGGCTCACTACTTTACTATCCTTCTCTTTATGTGTGCGTGAATGCGGTAGAGCGGCGCGTCATTTCAGATTAGATAAGCTTTACTTTCAGCTGGTCTCAGTACGGCATTTGACCTTGCCTATCGATCCCCAGGTAATAGCTAAACTGTGCAAGCTAGGCTACGCGACTGAAGACATAGTGAGCAACATCTTCCGCGTGTGCAAGACGCTGGACGCGCCGGAGGAGACGCGGCTGGCGCTGATCCGCGAGGTCGGCCTCACGCACATGCGCGTCGCCGACGGGCTCACGTCGCCGCTGCAGCTGGCCGGGCTGCTCGCGCGCATGTGCCGCGCCGCTGCCGGACAAGAGACCGACTGGTGACGGACGCCTTGGGGAAGCACCTGGTGACCGATAGCCATATTCTGCCCGTGCCAGCCACCCTGTGGCTGTAACTGGTAACTAATGACTGTGATGGTCACTTTGGTGACTGTTACTGTGGCGAACATCTGCTCAGTGAATCTTGTGATATACTAAATGACAATTACTTTTTGGTCAGTTGTTCAATGCTTCAAGAAAGATTCATGCATCCTTACAGGCAGTGTCTTCAAGAAAAAAGTAAGAGTTCTAAGACCAGGTCCTCATCTTACCTTCGTCTTCCATTTGAAGGTTCATAACCTTGAACGATAATATTCTTTTTAACTGACCATTAAAGGAGAAACATTATTGCCATGTTTGAAGTGTCTTTCCATTTTTCAATCCTGTTAAATTTGTATTTAAGGCTGTAAATATTTTCTTAAATAAAACTCCATGATATGAAATATAAAAAGTGTTTTATTATCATAATATACAAACTTTTGAACTCTTAAACATCAAAACGTAATAATAACAATATGTAAAAGCTAATTTAACGTCGCTTATTCGAAGTGGAATGTGGCTCACCGCTTGATTTCTAACATTTTGTTGTGCTCCACCATGAGACTCTGGAAGGCACCAGATTGAATTAGTAATCTAAATATAGCACCAATATTACAATTTCTTACTCTAAAAAAGATACAATTTTGTTGTTTAGCTAGAACATTACAATAGGGTGTAAAATGAACGCCGACATCATGTTTAACCAAATAGACTAACAGAGAAGCATCTAAATGTGAAACAAAAGCCCATTTTTATATGAGCTCCACACAAACCATGTCATGACATGATCAGAGGGTATGTAGTGTTCTCGCCTGCGCATAAACAGAAGTTCTCATGCAAAATGCCGAAAATTGCTGTTGGTATGGGTTTCAATTAAGATTCTAGTCTAAGAAGTTGTTGGTGGCGAAATATCGTATCGCCTCCCTCAGTGGATGACGCGCTGCTCGTCCACCGGCTTCAGCTCGATCATCTTCTGGTGCTCCTCGCTCAGCGCCTGCACACACACACGCACACTCAGACCGGCTAGCCTATGCACACTTACCGTACCAATGACCAAAGGGGCAAGTTAGTTATGACACAGATTAGTTCTACCTGGGCTTCGCGTAGCCGGCAAGAGGTGGTGAGTTGTTTAAGTTCCCGAGTCATGGATGTTAAGTCATTATGATTGTTGGCAGTAGCGAAACCAGAATGCTTAAAACTCTATCTTACATGATGTTTCATGAGCTGATGAATGTACCAGGGTGAAGCATTGAAGTAGTTTATTGGACACATGAGATTTCAATAATTATATCTAACAAACATTATTGTTAATACTTAGTAGGAACTCTGATTACTAGATTGCCACCAAATCGATATACTATCTAACTAAATCATTATTTCACTTCCTACGTTGTCCCACAGCAGAGAAAAAGGGAGGCCTTCCTAATTTCGAACGACAAAATGTTAAATAGAAAGAAAAAGAGATACACCATTATTTATGTAGGTACGCCCGCATCAAATACCTCGACCTCTCTACCTCGTATGGGATGGGCTTGCAATAAGAAACTTCGAAATAGTGCCTACAGTGAGGCAAGCATGAACAAACATCGTGTATCGAACTCAATTCATATAAAATCCTACAGAGATCAGTTAGTTCATATGAAGCGAGCGAAATGTTATTTAGGAAAGACCTGGTGTAGTAGGTAGGTAGGTACCCATTGTAGAGAGTTGAAACCAGTAGCACCAGATAGCAGGCCTGAGTGAGCATCATGCATTCTCTTACTTTCATACATGCCTCATGCATACTTTTTACCAACACCTTCCTATATTTTGGTCAGTTTCTTCAACAGGGTTGCTACAAAAGGATTGTTAGCTTTCTGCTTAAAAGCAGCTAACTCCAGAAGTACCTAATACGCATAATAAGGCGGTGAGGTATGAGTCGCGCACAAACATGTTATTATTACTATGCTTATCATATATCTAAAGACAGGAACAAATATAAATAATCGGATTTTAGCCTTAGGTATCGAGCGGGATTCAAACCCGCGGTTTTATATTAGCTAACCGGGCGGCTGCTCTGACCATTTTTCTAGGTACGTTTCCGTTCCAAGCCACAATATTTTATGCAACAGTAGTTAGTAAATAACCGGTTCATCAACCATGGTCATTTCAGGGTGGTCCATTTCTACTCAGTAAGCCAGTTCCATCAGGGAGCTTTTTGATTTCCTCGACGCCTCATGTGTCCTTTAACACTATTTCTTTCTATGATGTGTTCGAATCCAACCAAAATCTGCCGACCAAGTTAAGTTGCCACTTTGGAGCACATGAGGTATTAAACTGAACAGAGACAAGCTTCAACAACCGCACTGTGACAGGTGACACTATCCCGCGTGCGCGTGAGAGCACTGGTGCTCTCGTCGTGTAAGGATTCAAAGCGGCCCTCTGCCAGTGGACAAGCTAGGGCTCACGCCGCGTAGTAGTGTACCACCACAGACACTTTAGTATGGTCAATGAGTGCTCACAAGCAAGCATATTTTGTGTGGATGAAAAAGTCGAAAGCAGAAAGTTTCACTGGAACTTTGTAAGGACTAGTTCGGAAATAAACATACTGAAACTTCTTACCCCTCCGAGGTGAGCCCGACTGAAAGGGGACAAAGAGGGTTTTCGAAGCTCATAGCTAGGCTAGAGAAAAAAAGTGAACGCCAAAGATGTAGAGAAATTTAACAGCTTTCAATAAGTGATAGAAAAAAAAATCGTACGACGCATCGTTTTCGAGATGTAAGCAAAAAAACAAAAAACAGGACCTTCTCTGTGCCCTCCTCCCTCGGGCTCACCACGGAGGGGTAATAATAATAATAATAATAATAGCGCCAGACAACACACCACTGTCATGGTCTCCAAGTAAATATCCCTGGACATTATTCAACACAGCGCCATCTAGCCCCAAAGTAAGCTAATTAAAGCTTGTGTTATGGGATACTAGACAACGGATAAACATACTTAAATACATTAAGTAAGGATAGATATTCTTGTGTTACGAGGTACCAGACAGGGAAATGAGCCAGGGGCGACTCCCAGCACACCCAGACCCGAGCCAATTTAGAAAAGATCGTTTCCTGAATTGACCCGACCAGTAATCGAACCCGGGACACCACGCAAGCCAAGGCGAGAAACCGTGCTACAGCACACTGCGCCAATCGTGTCGTCAAAGAAGGTAAGAACTTTTAGTATATTTATCTCCTATATAACTAGTCCAAACAAAGTACCTAAGTCAAACTTTTTACTTTCGACTTTTCATCCACAAATTAATAATTGCCTAAGCTAGGTAGCTAAGGTAGGTAAGTAAGGTAAGCTAGGTACTTTACAGCTTTGCCCCTGTAAACAAAGAGCATACAAAGAGAACAGTCTCTTTGTCAGCTCCTGTGGTAGTACATACCTTGAAGTACTTGACAGTCTTGACGCGCAGCTCGAGCGTGGCGTCCTCGTCGCACACGAAGAGCGTCTGCGCGTGCTGCTGGAAGGCGGACACGGTCCACATGTGGTTCACTCCCTCCTCCACCGCCTTGGCCAGCGCCAGGGACTTGTGCACGCCCGTTATGAGGATCATCACCTGCAGGGAACCACAGGGATGGCTCATTAGCGTACGCAAGCAACGTAGTTTTAAAATAGCAAAGATTTAACGCTCGAGTCCCTAGAATCGAGTCGAATTTTTCTAGTTTCTATCTTTGTGTAGAAAATACTGCATTGTTTAATGTTAAGAATAAAAATTCACTTTTCCTAACTTTGTTTGGTAAAACCTGCTATGTAACACGCTTAATGATCACAAGATATAAAATAAATAAACAATCTTTAAGTTATTAAACAAAAAAAATACAAACGCTTAATCTGGGTCCTTGAGCGTTGTTTAAGCTGTATGTCGTTGTTGTCGTTGTGTGTCGTTGAACGCGATGTGCCCGTCGTGACCGATGCCATGCAGAGATGTCACTGTTGGTGTAGTGTTTACCTCCTTAGCGTCCATGACTGTACCGACGCCCACGGTGAGCGCCTGCCGCGGCACCTTGGAGATGTCGTTGCCGAAGAAGCGCTTGTTGGCCTCCAGCGTGTCGTAGGCCAGAGTCTTCACGCGCGTGCGAGAGACCAGCGACGAGCCGGGCTCGTTGAACGCGATGTGCCCGTCGGGACCGATGCCTGAGAACAGGGTTTCATTATGTTCTATTTGTAACTGGAAAAATAAATAAATTGTTAGCTATTCAGTTCAACCGTCAAGAGTTTTAAGAGAGGCAGAACCGTGAGCAAACACCGCCGGCAACGTACGAAATGAATTTTCACAGGCAGTGCTGTTGGATGGAAAGATGCGCATTGACGAGTGAGTGGTCACACAGGCTAACTGAGAGGTCTGTGTTTCGTTGTTGTTCTATTTCCTTAGTAGACTATAGTTACCTAGTCTGTAGGGACAGAAACTTGTGAGTGATACCTTTAAGGTTTGTTGTTGCATGTCAGTAAGCTATTGCTGCTGCTGGTAATCATCAGGCGAACCACATGATTGATTGATGGACACTGACCTGAGAAGGTATCATAACCCTTTTTCTGTCACATGCAGCATAAGTAATCTTTGGTGCCGCCATTTACAATGACGTTTAACTTTGTTTTGAGGTCAGGCGAGTTGCCGTACGAGCTCGTTCCCGAGCTCTAGCAGTAGCTGTCAGGATGTGGAAAGAGTACACTATTTCACCTCCGATGAAGAGGTCCACTCCGCCGGCCTTCTCGATGAGCCCCTCGAAGCGCGTGCACTCGGCCACGAGGTCGGGCGCGTTGCCGTCCAGCACGTGCGCGTTCTCAGGCTGGATGTCCACGTGCTTGAAGAACTCGTTCCACATGTAGTAGTGGTACGACTCGGCGTGGTCGCGCGGGAGGCCTGTTGACAAGATTAGACCATAACTACGTTTAAATATTTTAAAAATGGTAGAAGAAATAATTTAAACAGTCGCCATCAGAACTCTTTGGCTTTAACAGAAGTAAGTCGTCTATTGCTGAATGTAGATCTCCTTTTAAAGACTTTCAAGGTAGTAAAAACCCTGCAACCTATTCAGCTTCTTCGTAATCTTTTGTTGGTGGACGTCAGACTTTACGTTTGCTATTAAATAGTTTTAATTCCAAAACCTTTCCCCTGCTAGTTTTTCACGGTAATACAACCCGCCTGCTTCTTAAAGTTGCTTTCCCGCTGGGCCAACCGACAGGTGAGGTAGTTACAAAGGTAATTTAACAGTTGCCAGCAAAACGACTATAAATGCAGGTCTAACTGTGATTTGGCAATAAGTCAACCGACCGGCCGATTTTGTTGCTCTGGTACTCACCTACATACTCATCCATGTTGAACGTAGTAACATATTTGAAGGAGATCTTCCCCTCCTTGTAGAAGTCGATCAGTTTGCGGTACATGCCGAGCGGCGTGCCGCCGGTGGGCAGGCCCAACACGAAGTGGCGGCCCGGGCCGGGCGCGAACTGCGTCACGCGCTGCAGCACGAAGCGCGCCGCCCACTCCGCCACCACGTCAGCGTTGTCAAGGATTATCAGACGCATTGTGCGTTGTGACTTCTGTGCTTTTTCACTGAAATTACGTTGACGTTCAGTATCCAGTGGCGCGCACATATATCAGTAATGATTCATCTCTCTTAAGAAGCCAAGAACCGAATTGCACCTTTGCACAAGTCGTTTCTAACGTGTAATAAATGTGCATTTATAAACAAAAAAACTGATGAATTCATTTTTATATTCTCGACAGTTAAGAACGAGGATTGCCTCGTGCAGGTGCAGCGAGCTTGGCTTTTTAGGTAGGTACCTACTGTGTGTAAAACAGTACAAAAAAATAAAATAGATATTACATTGTTTCACGAGAATAATTTGATCCTGTACGTATACGTATCTGTGTTTAAAACTGATATACGAGAACATATTCAAAGGCATTTGTATACATACTATTAACACCCAGCCATCCAAAACAACAGATAGCCCGTCAGTGAGTAATCAAACCCAGGACGCAGGATCTATCAACTATGTACACCTAGCCATACGCTATCGGGCCATTCAACTAAAGGAAAGTCTGAAATGTGTTAAAATGTAGGTATAATCGATAAAAATAAGGGACATGGTGCTAGAAATACGTCGTCCTCATACTTAGGGCCTGCGCAGACGACGTACGCGAAGAAAAAAGTACGCTCCGCGAATACAGAAGTACGCTCCGCGAATACAAAACTACGCTCGGCGAATACAAAAGTGCGCTCCGCGAATACAAAAGTGCGCTCCGCGAATACAAAAAACCTTCCCCTATTTTGCTTAAACTTCATGTAAATTAAAGCACAACATAATCTCAAAATATTTAAATACTCAACAACAAATGATCGCACACCGTGTGCGTTGAGTCCGCGGTAAATCCGCGGGGGATTTTGTATTCGCGGAGCGTACTTTTTTCTCCGCGTACGTCGCCTGCGCAAGCCTTATATTATATAATTAATTAATCTCTGACGATCATCTGCAGGAGGTCGTTGTAAGGTAAATCCTATAGTAAAACCTAGCCTACGAACGCTAGCTAGTTAGTATCAATCCGACGACATAAGTATTATAACTACCTACTTTAAAGACTATTAAATCCACTTCTTATTTCCCCGTACGTTATCTGATAAAAGTAGGTACTTTATATTCTGAGCTGATTTTCTTGCATCACAATAAAGCGGTGGCAGCAATCAATGAAGAGATAAAAAGTCAATGAACCAATAACTGAGGAGTCTGAGCACAGACATCAACTGATACCGACAGAGTTCGATACCCCCAATCAATCCGTACAAATACATCTCTCGTTTCTTAATCATCAAATTATTAATGTGCAGTATGAGGCGGTAGTGCCATGGTTAACGGTGTCCGATGTCGGAATATTAAATTTGCAAGGCATGTGATGCATTCCAGTCCAGCCACTGATATGACAAACATTAGGTATTTGAGGTCGCCTTTCATCATGTTCACTGATCCGATACGCGATACTACAATGGTCGGATTTCTTCAGCTCAATTAATAAATACCTAATTAATTTTGAATTAGCTTTAAAATAAATTAATATATTAATTATGCGCCAGACAACACCGATTCGCATGATCTCGAAGTAAGGATAAATATACTTTTGCTACGACGGTCCCAGACAAGGATTTAATCACGGACCCATTCTGGTCTGAGCCAATTTAGAAAAGTTTGTTCTCGTGATTGACTCGACAGGAAATCGAACTCAGGACACTAGGTATGTGAGTCAAGGCGAGGAACGCCTACGCCAGTCGTGTCGTCAAAATAAAAAGAGATTATAATCTATAATAATCTTTATTAAACAGAACATTTAAAACAAAACAATTTACAATACAACAGTTTGGGAATGTACATTCAACAGTGCCGGTTAACAGCGGTTACCACACTAGGACGAGCCTGTATTCAAGGCTGACTTACGAAATAACTGTTTGAAAAATGTATATAGGTATATTTCAGTCTCTAGCACCAGGTAATAGGTATACAAGCTTTGATAAATCCCGCTCTTAGGCTAAACGTCATAAAACAATTATTTATTTAGCCTGTACCTAGAATCAGAAGCTTATGGTCCAAACGATTTTTTGGAAACCATTTATTTGATAACTATATAGGTACTACCTGCACTACCTCCAATTATAATTTCCTCTAAACCACAGCTCTAAACTTACTTTATATTTAACATCTTAAAAACTTTCTTGTTACATCTGCACTCAATAATTAAGGAGATAACATTTATATTGGTTATTGATTTCAATTCACAGTAGGTACTACTTAAGTTTAGCAAAATAACTTCATTTACCTTCTTAGATTACTTCTATTTAAATTACGAATAAATAAATACAAAGGCCAATAAAACATGACAAAGTGTTTATTCATATTCGTGGTGGGCACTGAGCTGTAGTGATAGAGAGACGCGGTAGGTAGGGAAGGCCGCTCAAACTAAAAGCAAAATTAAACCGGTTTTTCTTCGAATGTCCACTCAATTTGAAGGGTTTAACATTGAATGTGAAGTCATTAATAAACTAACATTATTTATATATTTATGCGGTTACCTTATAAATTAGAATTAATGAAAAAATGCAAGGTATCGAAATTGATATGCAGTCAATACCAAAGCAGTTACATAAGTACCTACTGTAAAAGTAATTAAAACTCAAAAAAAAATTACTAATAACTGGTCAACTACATACAAGCAAAGCTACTATGAAAAATCAACTTTTAAAGATGCAGCTACTGGCTATCGGTAATATTTTCGGCAGGTCAACAACCCGCACGGGGTCACTCACCTCAAGGTGGCGCGTTCGTCTGGCGCGGCGACTCGTCTCTCTGGCACTGGACACTCAAACCACACTGATATCGAATTAAAATTAACAAAAACAAAACACAAGCGATATCTACGAAAACAATGTGTTTGTGACACGAGTTGCAGAGCGGACCGGCGAGCCTGCGCCTCTTTCTTATCAGCTAACTGTCAGCTTCTGTAATCTGTGGCTGTCAGTCAACTAGTTACGTCACCGTGACAGGACTGCGCTGTATCGCCTGTATTATAATATTGCCATAAGAAATAAAAACCTTATCTAGGTAGAACAAAGGAAACAAATAAAAACCCAATTCCAATAAATGATGTTTATTTCTAATAATAATACTTATTGGGAGATTTTCCAAAACGTTGAGAATTTCGCTAAAAGAATTATTTTTTAAGACATAGAACAACATTAACAGTAACCATATTTTTATTTGATAAAATAGTTAAGATAAAAATATTCCCTTCCATACATATAGAAGATAAGCTTACAAATAATTGGGAGAACTTTCCAGTTTTTCGACGCCAAAGTAGGTATCTAAAGATTCGATTCATACAATAAATAATACAAACACAGGCACACAATCTTTGTAAACGAATATGTATAACATACTAAAGATGAACAACGTTCAAATAATGCATAAGTACTAGAAGAGCCAGTCAAGGTGGCAGGCAAGACGCCATAGGACGACAAAAACAGGAAAAAGATGATTGTTTAGGTCTGATTGATATTCCACGATAAAATTTGATGAGAGAGCGAAGTACGTTACTGCAAACCGCACTACGAAAGGAAACTTATAATAACATTATGCCTATGTGATACGACGTAGTTATAGTTACAATACTCGTTGGCAATGCACGGGAGCGAGTCGAGTGGCAGCCTGCCTTCTACAAACCTTTTGGCGGACGCAGCATCCACAACATCTTTAAATTAGAACCTACCATAATTCATATTTACATATTTTCCGTTTATTTTGTTGGTATATAGAGTATGGTAGTAAAAGAAAACCCTATGGAAGACATTGAATTAATTATTAATACAATAACGTGCTGCTTAGAGGCATATTTTAGAAGTCTCCAAGTTTACGTTTTGCGTCGCTAGAAAAGCGGAAGAGCGTGCCTTTTCTCATGCTAAAATAAGGACATTAAATATGCCCCTTTGACACTCATTCTGCACAGGATAAGGTAGTTGGAAGGCGAACAGAACAGGGTAGGAAATGCACAAGTAGTGATACCTACGATGTGGCTAGTGTAAAAATGCTCCGCTAGTCAGCAGGACATCATTCAAAAAACGAATTCCGAAAATTAGAATCCACTTCCACACGGCAGCTCCGCGTCCATGCGAAACCTACCTATAAAAATATCTTCTACTGTTGAATAAAAATATATTTGCGCATCGACCGATACAGGCGCACCTTATACTACTGTAATATTTACCACTAAGGTAATAAGAGTCCCAAATATACAATAAATAAACCGACCATTTTGAATCCTGTGTTCTGCCGTACACATATCACAGAAAAAATATAAAAAAAATAGTATGGTTTGTAAAACTGCTCTTATAATGTATGAGGACATGCAAACATTGTCTGCAAACTTGAAACATTTACAGTTTTTAAGTTCTTAACCTCGATGAAGGGGGTGCATTGCATGGATATACTGATTTCAATATATTTTACACTATGTACTTGGGGTTTCCCTACAGCAGTTTTGATGGATCTGCCACAACATTGTGATGTTATATTGCTAGGTGCCCACCGGATGAGTCGTTTATTGGGTGAGCGTCCGTGTTATAACTACACACTAAATAATCAATAATCCTAGTGCTGACAATACTAACTAACCATTTATATTAAAGTCAACGAAAAGCAATAAAACACTATTTCGTAGTTTTTAAAAAGTAAATTTGTTTTATGAAAACTAAAGCATACATTGTGAGATATATCAAAATTATAACATTACATACCATCACGGCTATAATTATCCCAAACGGAGTTGTAAGAGGCAAGTGACGGTTGCCGCCATGGTAAACGGTTACTCAGCAGCCCACTTTCCACCAATGGGATAAGAATGGTAATGGTTGATGTCTCCGCACCAGTTTTCAGTAACTTTGTAAATGGTTAGTTAAAATTGGTAATTCTAGGTTTATGAATATCAACTTAACAAAGCGTTAACTTAGCATACTTATTACTTAGCACTAAGCAAATTATCGTCGTCTTCCTACGCTCAACAAACTATAATAACTTACAAACGTAACGTACAGCGGACGCGACATGTCACGCGACCTTCTGTCTGAAGGAACTTTAATAAACTGTAACGGATTCTGGAGTACATAATGTTATAATAATCAATACATTTAAAGTATAGTTCATCCCTGATTATCAGATCAGCCGTTTTATTATTAGGATAGTCTCCTGTCTATGGTAAAAATGATATTTTGACAGTAGTCATCACCAAATGAAATTAGTCACAAAAGTTTAGTTCTCTACTCCGCACACGAGCCTAAGAACTTCACACCCGCTTCTCAACCTCTTAACCTATATTTTACTGTTACTCGTGCCAGTGGAGCTGATAGGTGACAGTGTCGCTATGATTGGAGTGTCAACCGTTTCGCGGGATGGAGTCGTCTTGAGACGACTGGAGATGTTTCCGAAGCCACTCCATCGGGTCCATAGAGTTGCGACGATCTGGCCTGAATTTGCTGGTTCTTCTTCTCATAGTATCCATGTTTCGCCAGTATCCTGGATTGTACTGGTAGGAGCCAGCTCGGCGAGGCAGCCAAGGCACAGACGGCTCCTGGCGGCTCCAGGCCTGCTGCCTGTACATTTGTTCCTGACTTTCAGCCATGTATTGATGTCGATAAGACATCAGCCTCTTTGAAACTGCATCAACCGATTCGGGTGTGGGGTGAGTCACAGCATTCAGCTCCTGGTATATCGTCGGATTGTAGTACCGCGGCGAACGCCGGCGGGCCGTTTGCAGGTGCCAGGGCTGCTCGGGGGCCTGTGGGGCCGCTTCGGGCCGGTGGTGCACCGTGGCGGTGGTGGGCTGGTCGACAGGCTTGACATCTGAATTCCAGTAACCCGCTGCATTTGAACCGTAGTACGCGTCGGGATGTTGATGAGGCAAATAAGATGGAGATTCTCGGAATTCAGCTTTGACTGCGACGCGTGGGAAGACAGGGTGGCCATTTGCGACATTGGACATGTTCCGCTCGGGAGGCACCGCAAACATGGAGATACCGTGGGAAGCGTGCGGAAAGTAACCACCATTCTGTTGCTGGTTTTCCGTTTTTACCACTACATGTTGCATATTTTCTGTTTTAACCGTAACAGGGTAGTAAGGTTCCGTCGACGGCATCATGGCCATTTCCCGGGACAGAGACGAAGAGTTGAAGCTTTGTGGTTGTTGGAATTCTTTTTTGACCGCGACATACGGCATCAGTGCGGTCGATTGCGTCATGGCGACATTTTGCGGACCTGATGCGTTAAGAAAATCTATTCGTTCGTTTTTTATCTCGACTACACCAGGGCGCTCAGGGGCTATAGTGTTATACGGCACTAAGGCTAACGAGTTCGTTTCCACTGGCTGAAGGGGTTCCACGGTGACATCCTGCGACGGATTCGACGCTATTGACAGTTGGTGCATTTCCATGTTAACATTCTCAGAAGCTTGGAGTAGCGTAGGAGCCTCAGCAGCCCGTAGGGACTGTGGTCGCAAATGTTCTTCTGTCATCTGTATTTCCGCCGCCGGCGGGGCCCCGCGCGCCTGGCCGGGCCCCCCAGGCAAGGATCAGCAGCCCGCGGAGTCGAGCCGGGCGCGCTTGGGGGCGCTGGGGGCTCCGGGGCCCTGCGGGGCCTCGCTGTCGCCGCTCCAGTACGCGTGCTCCGGCAGCCACTTGAGCAGCTGCGCGTCGAAGAACTCCTCGAGGCGCTTCGCGTCTTTGTAGATGGTGGAGTCCGGCTGCACAAATATATATATTTTTTAATACATTTATTGTAAGTTTTTTTTAATCTACCAATACTTTGGAGAAAGTAATTAGGCTATATGCTATTAGGGTCTATATACTCGCATAAAAAACTTTGGTTTAATTTATTCAGGCACAGTGTTTTTAGGAATAATGACATAATGGCATAACAACTATACACATGATTGCATTATAACAAGTTTATAAAGTTTATTAAACATATATGGTATAAAAATAACTTAGCATAATATTCTAACGCATAAAATGAGGACAATCATGAACCTGAAGCACTTCGAGAAAAAGTCAGTAAAACTGTACAATTTTAGTCTGTAGGTGATCCAAATTAAATATACATGTTCACGGATAAGAGGTGGCCCAAGGGCTACCCAGCACACCTTATTCTATAGTCCCAACTCATGGTGCCTTGTTTTTTATGCTACATTATATAAACATTATTATAATATTCTAAAAATAATGAAAATAGCTAAAGAAAGACTATTATGCGTCTCGTCAATAGTCTAATTGAATGAAGCCCAACTGAACCGTTTTGCTTAAAACTTATTATGCCAAAATACGATATTTCCAAATTTCATTATGACAGTAAAGATAATGCAGCAATCATTATGCCTAAGAAAATAAGTCAAAATAAATAATGCAAGTAAAATGTAACCCAATACATAGCAAAATAACAGCAATTTATTGATTGCTGGGTATGCGGTGTGTGTGTAA
Source organism: Udea olivalis (assembly GCA_947369235.1). Taxonomy (NCBI): domain Eukaryota; kingdom Metazoa; phylum Arthropoda; class Insecta; order Lepidoptera; family Crambidae; genus Udea; species Udea olivalis. The sequence goes on from OX376355.1 coordinate 20,322,400, forward strand.
GTGTTGTTACCGGGTTGTAGTGGTAGGCGTTGCGGAAGAGCAGCCGGCAGTCGGCCACGAAGGAGGCCACGTCGGCGTAGCGCGCGTCGCTGCGGTGTGGGTGGGTGTGTTCGTGTGTAAGTGTTGTTACCGGGTTGTAGTGGTAGGCGTTGCGGAAGAGCAGCCGGCAGTCGGCCACGAAGGAGGCCACGTCGGCGTAGCGCGCGTCGCTGCGGTGTGGGTGGGTGTGTTCGTGTGTAAGTGTTGTTACCGGGTTGTAGTGGTAGGCGTTGCGGAAGAGCAGCCGGCAGTCGGCCACGAAGGAGGCCACGTCGGCGTAGCGCGCGTCGCTGCGGTGTGGGTGGGTGTGTGTGTGTGTAAGTGTTGTTACCGGGTTGTAGTGGTAGGCGTTGCGGAAGAGCAGCCGGCAGTCGGCCACGAAGGAGGCCACGTCGGCGTAGCGCGCGTCGCTGCGGTGTGGGTGGGTGTGTTCGTGTGTAAGTGTTGTTACCGGGTTGTAGTGGTAGGCGTTGCGGAAGAGCAGCCGGCAGTCGGCCACGAAGGAGGCCACGTCGGCGTAGCGCGCGTCGCTGCGGTGTGGGTGGGTGTGTGTGTGTGTAAGTGTTGTTACCGGGTTGTAGTGGTAGGCGTTGCGGAAGAGCAGCCGGCAGTCGGCCACGAAGGAGGCCACGTCGGCGTAGCGCGCGTCGCTGCGGTGTGGGTGGGTGTGTTCGTGTGTAAGTGTTGTTACCGGGTTGTAGTGGTAGGCGTTGCGGAAGAGCAGCCGGCAGTCGGCCACGAAGGAGGCCACGTCGGCGTAGCGCGCGTCGCTGCGGTGTGGGTGGGTGTGTGTGTGTGTAAGTGTTGTTACCGGGTTGTAGTGGTAGGCGTTGCGGAAGAGCAGCCGGCAGTCGGCCACGAAGGAGGCCACGTCGGCGTAGCGCGCGTCGCTGCGGTGTGGGTGGGTGTGTTCGTGTGTAAGTGTTGTTACCGGGTTGTAGTGGTAGGCGTTGCGGAAGAGCAGCCGGCAGTCGGCCACGAAGGAGGCCACGTCGGCGTAGCGCGCGTCGCTGCGGTGTGGGTGGGTGTGTGTGTGTGTAAGTGTTGTTACCGGGTTGTAGTGGTAGGCGTTGCGGAAGAGCAGCCGGCAGTCGGCCACGAAGGAGGCCACGTCGGCGTAGCGCGCGTCGCTGCGGTGTGGGTGGGTGTGTGTGTGTGTAAGTGTTGTTACCGGGTTGTAGTGGTAGGCGTTGCGGAAGAGCAGCCGGCAGTCGGCCACGAAGGAGGCCACGTCGGCGTAGCGCGCGTCGCTGCGGTGTGGGTGGGTGTGTTCGTGTGTAAGTGTTGTTACCGGGTTGTAGTGGTAGGCGTTGCGGAAGAGCAGCCGGCAGTCGGCCACGAAGGAGGCCACGTCGGCGTAGCGCGCGTCGCTGCGGTGTGGGTGGGTGTGTGTGTGTGTAAGTGTTGTTACCGGGTTGTAGTGGTAGGCGTTGCGGAAGAGCAGCCGGCAGTCGGCCACGAAGGAGGCCACGTCGGCGTAGCGCGCGTCGCTGCGGTGTGGGTGGGTGTGTTCGTGTGTAAGTGTTGTTACCGGGTTGTAGTGGTAGGCGTTGCGGAAGAGCAGCCGGCAGTCGGCCACGAAGGAGGCCACGTCGGCGTAGCGCGCGTCGCTGCGGTGTGGGTGGGTGTGTTCGTGTGTAAGTGTTGTTACCGGGTTGTAGTGGTAGGCGTTGCGGAAGAGCAGCCGGCAGTCGGCCACGAAGGAGGCCACGTCGGCGTAGCGCGCGTCGCTGCGGTGTGGGTGGGTGTGTGTGTGTGTAAGTGTTGTTACCGGGTTGTAGTGGTAGGCGTTGCGGAAGAACAGCCGGCAGTCGGCCACGAAGGAGGCCACGTCGGCGTAGCGCGCGTCGCTGCGGTGTGGCTGGGTGTGTTCGTGTGTAAGTGTTGTTACCGGGTTGTAGTGGTAGGCGTTGCGGAAGAGCAGCCGGCAGTCGGCCACGAAGGAGGCCACGTCGGCGTAGCGCGCGTCGCTGCGGTGTGGGTGGGTGTGTTCGTGTGTAAGTGTTGTTACCGGGTTGTAGTGGTAGGCGTTGCGGAAGAGCAGCCGGCAGTCGGCCACGAAGGAGGCCACGTCGGCGTAGCGCGCGTCGCTGCGGTGTGGGTGGGTGTGTTCGTGTGTAAGTGTTGTTACCGGGTTGTAGTGGTAGGCGTTGCGGAAGAGCAGCCGGCAGTCGGCCACGAAGGAGGCCACGTCGGCGTAGCGCGCGTCGCTGCGGTGTGGGTGGGTGTGTTCGTGTGTAAGTGTTGTTACCGGGTTGTAGTGGTAGGCGTTGCGGAAGAGCAGCCGGCAGTCGGCCACGAAGGAGGCCACGTCGGCGTAGCGCGCGTCGCTGCGGTGTGGGTGGGTGTGTTCGTGTGTAAGTGTTGTTACCGGGTTGTAGTGGTAGGCGTTGCGGAAGAGCAGCCGGCAGTCGGCCACGAAGGAGGCCACGTCGGCGTAGCGCGCGTCGCTGCGGTGTGGGTGGGTGTGTTCGTGTGTAAGTGTTGTTACCGGGTTGTAGTGGTAGGCGTTGCGGAAGAGCAGCCGGCAGTCGGCCACGAAGGAGGCCACGTCGGCGTAGCGCGCGTCGCTGCGGTGTGGGTGGGTGTGTGTGTGTGTAAGTGTTGTTACCGGGTTGTAGTGGTAGGCGTTGCGGAAGAGCAGCCGGCAGTCGGCCACGAAGGAGGCCACGTCGGCGTAGCGCGCGTCGCTGCGGTGTGGGTGGGTGTGTGTGTGTGTAAGTGTTGTTACCGGGTTGTAGTGGTAGGCGTTGCGGAAGAGCAGCCGGCAGTCGGCCACGAAGGAGGCCACGTCGGCGTAGCGCGCGTCGCTGCGGTGTGGGTGGGTGTGTTCGTGTGTAAGTGTTGTTACCGGGTTGTAGTGGTAGGCGTTGCGGAAGAGCAGCCGGCAGTCGGCCACGAAGGAGGCCACGTCGGCGTAGCGCGCGTCGCTGCGGTGTGGGTGGGTGTGTGTGTGTGTAAGTGTTGTTACCGGGTTGTAGTGGTAGGCGTTGCGGAAGAGCAGCCGGCAGTCGGCCACGAAGGAGGCCACGTCGGCGTAGCGCGCGTCGCTGCGGTGTGGGTGGGTGTGTTCGTGTGTAAGTGTTGTTACCGGGTTGTAGTGGTAGGCGTTGCGGAAGAGCAGCCGGCAGTCGGCCACGAAGGAGGCCACGTCGGCGTAGCGCGCGTCGCTGCGGTGTGGGTGGGTGTGTTCGTGTGTAAGTGTTGTTACCGGGTTGTAGTGGTAGGCGTTGCGGAAGAGCAGCCGGCAGTCGGCCACGAAGGAGGCCACGTCGGCGTAGCGCGCGTCGCTGCGGTGTGGGTGGGTGTGTGTGTGTGTAAGTGTTGTTACCGGGTTGTAGTGGTAGGCGTTGCGGAAGAACAGCCGGCAGTCGGCCACGAAGGAGGCCACGTCGGCGTAGCGCGCGTCGCTGCGGTGTGGCTGGGTGTGTTCGTGTGTAAGTGTTGTTACCGGGTTGTAGTGGTAGGCGTTGCGGAAGAGCAGCCGGCAGTCGGCCACGAAGGAGGCCACGTCGGCGTAGCGCGCGTCGCTGCGGTGTGGGTGGGTGTGTTCGTGTGTAAGTGTTGTTACCGGGTTGTAGTGGTAGGCGTTGCGGAAGAGCAGCCGGCAGTCGGCCACGAAGGAGGCCACGTCGGCGTAGCGCGCGTCGCTGCGGTGTGGGTGGGTGTGTTCGTGTGTAAGTGTTGTTACCGGGTTGTAGTGGTAGGCGTTGCGGAAGAGCAGCCGGCAGTCGGCCACGAAGGAGGCCACGTCGGCGTAGCGCGCGTCGCTGCGGTGTGGGTGGGTGTGTTCGTGTGTAAGTGTTGTTACCGGGTTGTAGTGGTAGGCGTTGCGGAAGAGCAGCCGGCAGTCGGCCACGAAGGAGGCCACGTCGGCGTAGCGCGCGTCGCTGCGGTGTGGGTGGGTGTGTTCGTGTGTAAGTGTTGTTACCGGGTTGTAGTGGTAGGCGTTGCGGAAGAGCAGCCGGCAGTCGGCCACGAAGGAGGCCACGTCGGCGTAGCGCGCGTCGCTGCGGTGTGGGTGGGTGTGTTCGTGTGTAAGTGTTGTTACCGGGTTGTAGTGGTAGGCGTTGCGGAAGAGCAGCCGGCAGTCGGCCACGAAGGAGGCCACGTCGGCGTAGCGCGCGTCGCTGCGGTGTGGGTGGGTGTGTTCGTGTGTAAGTGTTGTTACCGGGTTGTAGTGGTAGGCGTTGCGGAAGAGCAGCCGGCAGTCGGCCACGAAGGAGGCCACGTCGGCGTAGCGCGCGTCGCTGCGGTGTGGGTGGGTGTGTTCGTGTGTAAGTGTTGTTACCGGGTTGTAGTGGTAGGCGTTGCGGAAGAGCAGCCGGCAGTCGGCCACGAAGGAGGCCACGTCGGCGTAGCGCGCGTCGCTGCGGTGTGGGTGGGTGTGTGTGTGTGTAAGTGTTGTTACCGGGTTGTAGTGGTAGGCGTTGCGGAAGAGCAGCCGGCAGTCGGCCACGAAGGAGGCCACGTCGGCGTAGCGCGCGTCGCTGCGGTGTGGGTGGGTGTGTTCGTGTGTAAGTGTTGTTACCGGGTTGTAGTGGTAGGCGTTGCGGAAGAGCAGCCGGCAGTCGGCCACGAAGGAGGCCACGTCGGCGTAGCGCGCGTCGCTGCGGTGTGGGTGGGTGTGTTCGTGTGTAAGTGTTGTTACCGGGTTGTAGTGGTAGGCGTTGCGGAAGAGCAGCCGGCAGTCGGCCACGAAGGAGGCCACGTCGGCGTAGCGCGCGTCGCTGCGGTGTGGGTGGGTGTGTGTGTGTGTAAGTGTTGTTACCGGGTTGTAGTGGTAGGCGTTGCGGAAGAGCAGCCGGCAGTCGGCCACGAAGGAGGCCACGTCGGCGTAGCGCGCGTCGCTGCGGTGTGGGTGGGTGTGTTCGTGTGTAAGTGTTGTTACCGGGTTGTAGTGGTAGGCGTTGCGGAAGAGCAGCCGGCAGTCGGCCACGAAGGAGGCCACGTCGGCGTAGCGCGCGTCGCTGCGGTGTGGGTGGGTGTGTGTGTGTGTAAGTGTTGTTACCGGGTTGTAGTGGTAGGCGTTGCGGAAGAGCAGCCGGCAGTCGGCCACGAAGGAGGCCACGTCGGCGTAGCGCGCGTCGCTGCGGTGTGGGTGGGTGTGTTCGTGTGTAAGTGTTGTTACCGGGTTGTAGTGGTAGGCGTTGCGGAAGAGCAGCCGGCAGTCGGCCACGAAGGAGGCCACGTCGGCGTAGCGCGCGTCGCTGCGGTGTGGGTGGGTGTGTGTGTGTGTAAGTGTTGTTACCGGGTTGTAGTGGTAGGCGTTGCGGAAGAGCAGCCGGCAGTCGGCCACGAAGGAGGCCACGTCGGCGTAGCGCGCGTCGCTGCGGTGTGGGTGGGTGTGTGTGTGTGTAAGTGTTGTTACCGGGTTGTAGTGGTAGGCGTTGCGGAAGAGCAGCCGGCAGTCGGCCACGAAGGAGGCCACGTCGGCGTAGCGCGCGTCGCTGCGGTGTGGGTGGGTGTGTTCGTGTGTAAGTGTTGTTACCGGGTTGTAGTGGTAGGCGTTGCGGAAGAGCAGCCGGCAGTCGGCCACGAAGGAGGCCACGTCGGCGTAGCGCGCGTCGCTGCGGTGTGGGTGGGTGTGTGTGTGTGTAAGTGTTGTTACCGGGTTGTAGTGGTAGGCGTTGCGGAAGAGCAGCCGGCAGTCGGCCACGAAGGAGGCCACGTCGGCGTAGCGCGCGTCGCTGCGGTGTGGGTGGGTGTGTTCGTGTGTAAGTGTTGTTACCGGGTTGTAGTGGTAGGCGTTGCGGAAGAGCAGCCGGCAGTCGGCCACGAAGGAGGCCACGTCGGCGTAGCGCGCGTCGCTGCGGTGTGGGTGGGTGTGTTCGTGTGTAAGTGTTGTTACCGGGTTGTAGTGGTAGGCGTTGCGGAAGAGCAGCCGGAAGTCGGCCACGAAGGAGGCCACGTCGGCGTAGCGCGCGTCGCTGCGGTGTGGGTGGGTGTGTGTGTGTGTAAGTGTTGTTACCGGGTTGTAGTGGTAGGCGTTGCGGAAGAACAGCCGGCAGTCGGCCACGAAGGAGGCCACGTCGGCGTAGCGCGCGTCGCTGCGGTGTGGCTGGGTGTGTTCGTGTGTAAGTGTTGTTACCGGGTTGTAGTGGTAGGCGTTGCGGAAGAGCAGCCGGCAGTCGGCCACGAAGGAGGCCACGTCGGCGTAGCGCGCGTCGCTGCGGTGTGGGTGGGTGTGTTCGTGTGTAAGTGTTGTTACCGGGTTGTAGTGGTAGGCGTTGCGGAAGAGCAGCCGGCAGTCGGCCACGAAGGAGGCCACGTCGGCGTAGCGCGCGTCGCTGCGGTGTGGGTGGGTGTGTTCGTGTGTAAGTGTTGTTACCGGGTTGTAGTGGTAGGCGTTGCGGAAGAGCAGCCGGCAGTCGGCCACGAAGGAGGCCACGTCGGCGTAGCGCGCGTCGCTGCGGTGTGGGTGGGTGTGTTCGTGTGTAAGTGTTGTTACCGGGTTGTAGTGGTAGGCGTTGCGGAAGAGCAGCCGGCAGTCGGCCACGAAGGAGGCCACGTCGGCGTAGCGCGCGTCGCTGCGGTGTGGGTGGGTGTGTTCGTGTGTAAGTGTTGTTACCGGGTTGTAGTGGTAGGCGTTGCGGAAGAGCAGCCGGCAGTCGGCCACGAAGGAGGCCACGTCGGCGTAGCGCGCGTCGCTGCGGTGTGGGTGGGTGTGTTCGTGTGTAAGTGTTGTTACCGGGTTGTAGTGGTAGGCGTTGCGGAAGAGCAGCCGGCAGTCGGCCACGAAGGAGGCCACGTCGGCGTAGCGCGCGTCGCTGCGGTGTGGGTGGGTGTGTTCGTGTGTAAGTGTTGTTACCGGGTTGTAGTGGTAGGCGTTGCGGAAGAGCAGCCGGCAGTCGGCCACGAAGGAGGCCACGTCGGCGTAGCGCGCGTCGCTGCGGTGTGGGTGGGTGTGTTCGTGTGTAAGTGTTGTTACCGGGTTGTAGTGGTAGGCGTTGCGGAAGAGCAGCCGGCAGTCGGCCACGAAGGAGGCCACGTCGGCGTAGCGCGCGTCGCTGCGGTGTGGGTGGGTGTGTTCGTGTGTAAGTGTTGTTACCGGGTTGTAGTGGTAGGCGTTGCGGAAGAGCAGCCGGCAGTCGGCCACGAAGGAGGCCACGTCGGCGTAGCGCGCGTCGCTGCGGTGTGGGTGGGTGTGTTCGTGTGTAAGTGTTGTTACCGGGTTGTAGTGGTAGGCGTTGCGGAAGAGCAGCCGGCAGTCGGCCACGAAGGAGGCCACGTCGGCGTAGCGCGCGTCGCTGCGGTGTGGGTGGGTGTGTTCGTGTGTAAGTGTTGTTACCGGGTTGTAGTGGTAGGCGTTGCGGAAGAGCAGCCGGCAGTCGGCCACGAAGGAGGCCACGTCGGCGTAGCGCGCGTCGCTGCGGTGTGGGTGGGTGTGTTCGTGTGTAAGTGTTGTTACCGGGTTGTAGTGGTAGGCGTTGCGGAAGAGCAGCCGGCAGTCGGCCACGAAGGAGGCCACGTCGGCGTAGCGCGCGTCGCTGCGGTGTGGGTGGGTGTGTTCGTGTGTAAGTGTTGTTACCGGGTTGTAGTGGTAGGCGTTGCGGAAGAGCAGCCGGCAGTCGGCCACGAAGGAGGCCACGTCGGCGTAGCGCGCGTCGCTGCGGTGTGGGTGGGTGTGTTCGTGTGTAAGTGTTGTTACCGGGTTGTAGTGGTAGGCGTTGCGGAAGAGCAGCCGGCAGTCGGCCACGAAGGAGGCCACGTCGGCGTAGCGCGCGTCGCTGCGGTGTGGGTGGGTGTGTGTGTGTGTAAGTGTTGTTACCGGGTTGTAGTGGTAGGCGTTGCGGAAGAACAGCCGGCAGTCGGCCACGAAGGAGGCCACGTCGGCGTAGCGCGCGTCGCTGCGGTGTGGCTGGGTGTGTTCGTGTGTAAGTGTTGTTACCGGGTTGTAGTGGTAGGCGTTGCGGAAGAGCAGCCGGCAGTCGGCCACGAAGGAGGCCACGTCGGCGTAGCGCGCGTCGCTGCGGTGTGGGTGGGTGTGTTCGTGTGTAAGTGTTGTTACCGGGTTGTAGTGGTAGGCGTTGCGGAAGAGCAGCCGGCAGTCGGCCACGAAGGAGGCCACGTCGGCGTAGCGCGCGTCGCTGCGGTGTGGGTGGGTGTGTTCGTGTGTAAGTGTTGTTACCGGGTTGTAGTGGTAGGCGTTGCGGAAGAGCAGCCGGCAGTCGGCCACGAAGGAGGCCACGTCGGCGTAGCGCGCGTCGCTGCGGTGTGGGTGGGTGTGTTCGTGTGTAAGTGTTGTTACCGGGTTGTAGTGGTAGGCGTTGCGGAAGAGCAGCCGGCAGTCGGCCACGAAGGAGGCCACGTCGGCGTAGCGCGCGTCGCTGCGGTGTGGGTGGGTGTGTTCGTGTGTAAGTGTTGTTACCGGGTTGTAGTGGTAGGCGTTGCGGAAGAGCAGCCGGCAGTCGGCCACGAAGGAGGCCACGTCGGCGTAGCGCGCGTCGCTGCGGTGTGGGTGGGTGTGTTCGTGTGTAAGTGTTGTTACCGGGTTGTAGTGGTAGGCGTTGCGGAAGAGCAGCCGGCAGTCGGCCACGAAGGAGGCCACGTCGGCGTAGCGCGCGTCGCTGCGGTGTGGGTGGGTGTGTTCGTGTGTAAGTGTTGTTACCGGGTTGTAGTGGTAGGCGTTGCGGAAGAGCAGCCGGCAGTCGGCCACGAAGGAGGCCACGTCGGCGTAGCGCGCGTCGCTGCGGTGTGGGTGGGTGTGTTCGTGTGTAAGTGTTGTTACCGGGTTGTAGTGGTAGGCGTTGCGGAAGAGCAGCCGGCAGTCGGCCACGAAGGAGGCCACGTCGGCGTAGCGCGCGTCGCTGCGGTGTGGGTGGGTGTGTGTGTGTGTAAGTGTTGTTACCGGGTTGTAGTGGTAGGCGTTGCGGAAGAACAGCCGGCAGTCGGCCACGAAGGAGGCCACGTCGGCGTAGCGCGCGTCGCTGCGGTGTGGCTGGGTGTGTTCGTGTGTAAGTGTTGTTACCGGGTTGTAGTGGTAGGCGTTGCGGAAGAGCAGCCGGCAGTCGGCCACGAAGGAGGCCACGTCGGCGTAGCGCGCGTCGCTGCGGTGTGGGTGGGTGTGTTCGTGTGTAAGTGTTGTTACCGGGTTGTAATGGTAGGCGTTGCGGAAGAGCAGCCGGCAGTCGGCCACGAAGGAGGCCACGTCGGCGTAGCGCGCGTCGCTGCGGTGTGGGTGGGTGTGTGTGTGTGTAAGTGTTGTTACCGGGTTGTAGTGGTAGGCGTTGCGGAAGAACAGCCGGCAGTCGGCCACGAAGGAGGCCACGTCGGCGTAGCGCGCGTCGCTGCGGTGTGGCTGGGTGTGTTCGTGTGTAAGTGTTCTTACCGGGTTGTAGTGGTAGGCGTTGCGGAAGAGCAGCCGGCAGTCGGCCACGAAGGAGGCCACGTCGGCGTAGCGCGCGTCGCTGCGGTGTGGGTGGGTGTGTGTGTGTGTAAGTGTTGTTACCGGGTTGTAGTGGTAGGCGTTGCGGAAGAGCAGCCGGCAGTCGGCCACGAAGGAGGCCACGTCGGCGTAGCGCGCGTCGCTGCGGTGTGGGTGGGTGTGTGTGTGTGTAAGTGTTGTTACCGGGTTGTAGTGGTAGGCGTTGCGGAAGAGCAGCCGGCAGTCGGCCACGAAGGAGGCCACGTCGGCGTAGCGCGCGTCGCTGCGGTGTGGGTGGGTGTGTTCGTGTGTAAGTGTTGTTACCGGGTTGTAGTGGTAGGCGTTGCGGAAGAGCAGCCGGCAGTCGGCCACGAAGGAGGCCACGTCGGCGTAGCGCGCGTCGCTGCGGTGTGGGTGGGTGTGTGTGTGTGTAAGTGTTGTTACCGGGTTGTAGTGGTAGGCGTTGCGGAAGAGCAGCCGGCAGTCGGCCACGAAGGAGGCCACGTCGGCGTAGCGCGCGTCGCTGCGGTGTGGGTGGGTGTGTTCGTGTGTAAGTGTTGTTACCGGGTTGTAGTGGTAGGCGTTGCGGAAGAGCAGCCGGCAGTCGGCCACGAAGGAGGCCACGTCGGCGTAGCGCGCGTCGCTGCGGTGTGGGTGTGTGTGTGTGTGTAAGTGTTGTTACCGGGTTGTAGTGGTAGGCGTTGCGGAAGAGCAGCCGGCAGTCGGCCACGAAGGAGGCCACGTCGGCGTAGCGCGCGTCGCTGCGGTGTGGGTGGGTGTGTTCGTGTGTAAGTGTTGTTACCGGGTTGTAGTGGTAGGCGTTGCGGAAGAGCAGCCGGCAGTCGGCCACGAAGGAGGCCACGTCGGCGTAGCGCGCGTCGCTGCGGTGTGGGTGGGTGTGTGTGTGTGTAAGTGTTGTTACCGGGTTGTAGTGGTAGGCGTTGCGGAAGAGCAGCCGGCAGTCGGCCACGAAGGAGGCCACGTCGGCGTAGCGCGCGTCGCTGCGGTGTGGGTGGGTGTGTGTGTGTGTAAGTGTTGTTACCGGGTTGTAGTGGTAGGCGTTGCGGAAGAGCAGCCGGCAGTCGGCCACGAAGGAGGCCACGTCGGCGTAGCGCGCGTCGCTGCGGTGTGGGTGGGTGTGTGTGTGTGTAAGTGTTGTTACCGGGTTGTAGTGGTAGGCGTTGCGGAAGAGCAGCCGGCAGTCGGCCACGAAGGAGGCCACGTCGGCGTAGCGCGCGTCGCTGCGGTGTGGGTGGGTGTGTTCGTGTGTAAGTGTTGTTACCGGGTTGTAGTGGTAGGCGTTGCGGAAGAGCAGCCGGCAGTCGGCCACGAAGGAGGCCACGTCGGCGTAGCGCGCGTCGCTGCGGTGTGGGTGGGTGTGTTCGTGTGTAAGTGTTGTTACCGGGTTGTAGTGGTAGGCGTTGCGGAAGAGCAGCCGGCAGTCGGCCACGAAGGAGGCCACGTCGGCGTAGCGCGCGTCGCTGCGGTGTGGGTGGGTGTGTGTGTGTGTAAGTGTTGTTACCGGGTTGTAGTGGTAGGCGTTGCGGAAGAGCAGCCGGCAGTCGGCCACGAAGGAGGCCACGTCGGCGTAGCGCGCGTCGCTGCGGTGTGGGTGGGTGTGTTCGTGTGTAAGTGTTGTTACCGGGTTGTAGTGGTAGGCGTTGCGGAAGAGCAGCCGGCAGTCGGCCACGAAGGAGGCCACGTCGGCGTAGCGCGCGTCGCTGCGCGGCTGCAGCTTCATGCGGATCATGTCCAGGCACATCGGACGCGTTATCTAAAACGAAATGACATAAATCAATCTTTTTTTACGAGTATATCTACAGACACCATTTAACGAAAATCCTTATCCAATTTAGAGTTTTCAGCAAGTAACGTAGGATATAGTAGCAGTTCTCGTGGACACGCGTACGCGTCGGACGCATCCTTGGGCTACGTAAAATATTTAATCCAGTGAAAAGGACGAAACCATATGTGAAAAAAGGATCACTACATCGCACTTGGTTACGGCTACCTGCGCGGGCGCATAGGCTCCTCCTGCGCTCCCACTATCCTTATAATTGGCCACGCCTCCAATTCGCGCGGAGTTATATTGTCACCGTCGGCAGGTGAAACATTTAGGCCTACACTTGAGCGAAATAATGCAGCGCACACCAGATAAAAGCAAAACCTTATGCAGCTCGGAATCGGATATTGCCACAATGACAGACAAGTCCCTCACTCTGAACACTCTGAACAGCTGGATAGGTAATCGTCAGAAAAAGAAGCGTATTGAGAGCAGCCCTGAGAGTGATTCCAATTGTGGACAGGAACCTAGGAGACCGAAAACTTCTTGTTGCGACTCAGATTCCACAAACGAAAAGTTGACTTTGTTAAGTAAGCAAATGGAAGCGATGAATACGCTCCTTAGCTCCATGAAAGAAGATCAAAATGCTCGTTTTACACGGATTCAAACCGACATGTCGGAGTTAAAATGCCAAATAAATGACATTAAAACAGCAAATGCAAGTACTGAAAAAGAGGTCGACTACCTAGGAGGAAAGTACACTGAACTCGAAAAATCTAGGGCGGAAATGAAAGAAGATTGCAAAAAATATGAAAACAAATTAAAAGACGTATTCAATAAAAACTCAAATCTCGAAAAATGTAACAGAGCTTTAGAAGAGCGTATAATGAGATTAGAGTACAGAGAGCTGGAAATGAAAATTGAGCTGATGAATGTACAAAAACAGGAAGGTGAAGATCTTATTGCTACAGTACGTACGATTGCGCAAGAATTGCAGCTAAAGATGGACGATATTGAAAAAGTCTGGAGAGCGCCTGGTGAGGGCAAGGGCCCCAGGCCTCTGGTGGTCTCTCTGCGCTCGCGAGACGCTCGTTTGCAATGGTTGAAATGTAAAAAAGCTATTATTACGAATGATAATGTATTTAAGAATGGAAATGATACCCGAATTTTTATTAATGAGCATGTAACACGACAAGTAAGGCAGTTATTTTGGAATGTAAAGAATAGGTTGAAAGATACCTATAAATATATATGGATTCAAAACGGAAAAGTGCTTATAAAGAAGAGTGAAAACGATAAGGTGTACCAAATTAATTTTGAATCAGACATTGAATTACTTGAAACGAAAAAAGATTAAAAAAGATTTAGTTCAAAAGGAATATACTTAATAATACAAAGTTAACTACTCGGTGAATGACATCAAACTTCATACCTCATCTAAATATACAGGCTATAGACTACTTTAAATATGTGGAGCTGCAAACATGGTACGACTCGGTTAATAAACATCGTACGCAATTGCAAGTCATACATATAAATATTTGTTCTTTAAGGAAACATTTTAACGAACTACTTGTGTTATTAAAAGCATGCCTCCAAAGTCTTGACTTAATATGTTTAAGTGAAATCAACATAAAGAAGGAAGAAGTCTCTAGTTATAATATAGATGGTTTCACTGTACACACATGGACTAGAGAAGAAAGGCGAGGCGGGGGAATCCTGCTTTATGTAAGGAATGATGCAGTGTTCATACCTAAGAAAGTACGCGTCACGCATTGCGAAATGTTAGCAGGCGAATTTCGGATTGGCAAATACAGAACGTCGTTATTTGTCATTTATAGACACGAATAAAACCGGTTTCATCACGGAATTAAAAAGTATAGTGCAAAGTGTACCTAAAAAAGACAACGTTATTTTGATAGGTGACATAAATATCAACATTGTGCAACGTGACCTTGATGCGTGTGCAAACATATACCTAAACACTCTTTGTGAACTTGGATTGCAGTGTGGATTACGAGACATAACGCGCGAAAGTGTAACAGCGGAGCGTAAGGTGGCGTCGTGCATTGACCATGTCTTCCTGCGGACTGACACGGCCGGCGCACTGCAGGCATATACCGTTACGAATAGGGTCGCTGATCATTATATTATTGGACTCACAGCTGATATAAGTGAACAAAAACTCGCTGACACAGCGCCTGTACAGATTTATAATAACAAGATGATTGCTAGTGAATTAAATAATATTAACTGGTTAGACTTATTAAAGCTGGGAAATCCGATGGAAATTTACGCCAACATTGTAGGTATTTTTCAAGGTACTTATACAACATGCTCTTATCAGATCACTAATTCGGGCACTAAGAGGGATATGCAACCATGGATTGATAAGAATTTGCAAAGACAAATAAAGGAAATAAAGGATAGGTTGTTCAGAAAATGGAAAAATCAACCAAATAATAATAATTACAGATTAGAATACACTAGGCATAGAAATTACACAAACAAACTGATAAATCGAGCTAAAAATGAATACCATAAGACTAAACTGAAGAATTGTGATGGGAATATGCGTAAAACCTGGGGTTTAATTAACAGTTGGTTAGGACGAAGTAAATTGTCGGTAGATAGTGTGATTGAAAAGTACATGATAACTAATCGAAATAAATCTGAGGTGTGTGACGAGTTCTGTAATGTATTTACTAAAGAGATCGAGGAAATTAAAGGTCAGCACCTGTGTAATAATATGTTTTTAGACCGAAAATCTTATGTCACTGAGTCAAATGTTAGTTTTAGGTTTCAAAAAGTGTCTGCAGATCATGTGGTAAGGGTTATAGACAAAATGAACTGCAGTAAGGCACCGGGATCGGACGGGATCAGATTAAGGGACTTAAAAGTAATAAAAATTAAAATTGCACCAATAATAGCACATTTCATTAATTTATCTATTTCAAGCGGCTACTATCCTGATGAACTAAAACTAGCAATTATTAGACCGATTTATAAACAAGGCTCTCTTTTAGAATTTTCCAATTACAGGCCCATTGCAATATTAAATGTAATAAATAAAATTTTAGAAAAAATTCTAGTAGGCCAGATGACACAATTTATGGAGGACAATAAAATAATAAATGACACTCAACATGGATTCAGACCCAATAAAAGCACGGCAACAGCTCTTTCAAAATTCGTAGACAGTATAAATAGTTCTTTAAATGCTCGTAAATTCATATTTGCTTTATTTATTGACTTTAAAAAAGCATTTGATACCCTCGAGCACGGTGGTTTACTGCAGTCCATGGAAGTGTGCGGCATCAGGGGGCCAGTCAAAGAGTGGTTCAGGGAATACCTACGCAATCGACAACTCAAAGTTCGAGTATGTGGCACCGAAAGTAAACGCGGCGATATCAAGTTTGGCGTCCCCACCGGCTCAGTATTTGGACCTGTAGGGTACATAATGCATGTTAACAGCATGCCGAATGTAATAAAGCACTGTGAATCGTATATGTACGCTGATGACACATGTATTATGTACAGTGACACGGATCAGTCCAAAATGCAAAAAGTAATGCAGGAGGACTTCGACAACATTGTTTGCTGGGCCCATGACAATGGCATTATTATTAATGTAAAAAAGACAAAGTGTATGCCTATTCTGTCACCTTATAATGGGAATAAGTCATTAACGATTAAACTAATAGGTCATACGTATGAGTGCCTACATAATAAAAAAGTAACTGTGATTGTAGCATTTTGGACACTGTTTCTTCTTTTAAGTATTTGGGGCTTACGATTGATAGTGCCTTTGGCTGGAACGAGCATGTAAATTCAGTTTGTAACAAATTAAGGGCGATCATAGGTAAACTACACAGTGTGAAGTACAGGGTGTCTCAAGGTATTATGTACATGCTTTATTATGCGCTGGCTGATGCTGTCATGTCATACGGGATTGGCGCGTATGGTCTCACTTTTCCTACTAATTTAAATAAAATAAAATATTTGCAAATTAGGCTACTTAAACTCTTAGTAAATAAAAAGGTGAAACATTCAGTTCAAAAAGAATATTCAAAATTATTTAAATTATGTAAAATACTGCCGATAGAATTTAAGGTTAAAATTGCTATTTTAGTTGAACAGTTTAATAATTATGACAATAAAAGGAAAAGAGAATATACATACCAAACTCGAGCATCTAAGAAGCTTAAGTTAATAGTCCCGAAAGTTAATAATTATTTCGGTAAACGTGAACGGCGATGTCTAACACCTACATACATCAATGAGCTTCCTCATGGTCTTATCAGTAATTTAATTAGTAAAAATCATCTCAAATTAACCCTAAAAAATCATTACCTGTCATTGTGTCCATGAGGCCATCATTTATGTATTGCCCACTTCTGAAACGGGTGTGAGTGTGTATGTATGTACCGTATGCTCCCTACCATAAGACTCATTTCGCAATGGTTGGAGAAGGTTAACCTGAAATCCTCCGTGCCTGGCGCGTAAATTAAAACTAAGATGTGTATAATACCTATATTATTATGTACTTTTAACTTTACTATACAACTAGTAACATTGAAATGTTAATATAGTATTAGGAATTAGTAGTTAAATACGTAAGTACTTTTTAACTGTATAGCATCCACGAGAGCTACTGCCGACAAACTGTTTTGCAGTTTGGCAGATGTTGTAGTAGAGTACTGTATTGTGTTAAAGGAACAAATAAATTAAAAAAAAAAAAAAAATTATAAGGCTATATTTCAACAGGAGAAATAGCCCAGGCGGGTGAAGCCACTGGAGACAAACATGACGGAGAGCAGTCTAGAGGTCCAAATATAACACAGATGTGACAGTAATGCAAAGCAATCACTGAGCTGGCCATCCTCATCTTCAAGGCCTGCAGAAATGCCTTTTCACGCCGTGCTTGAGTACCCTGGGACATAAGAGGGGGGGAACAATAGGGTAGTGACTTTTTTTTGTTGAGGAGTTATCGAAAGACCTCTCAATAATAGAAACATTGGATAAAAGGAATATTCCAATAACACGAAAACTCCCCGAGATATGCAAATTTAAAAAAACATATTTTTAGACTTGCCCAAAACGCTCCCTACAAACTAGAGCAAGATGGTGACGTCACAGTACGCCTATTTCTATGCGTTCTGCAAGGCATTTGTACGGCAGCTATAGTAAAATTTTGCGTTAGTGAATATGGTTTTTTTAACAAAGTTACTTTACATTGTGTGGATTATGGAATGGTACTCATTTTTATTTATTTTACACTTTTAAAAATTGATTTGCCCACCCGAGATTGAAGAGCCATAAAATGAATTATACCTAAGCAAACTGACTAAAAGTTTTAATATGCCCCTTTTTCATTGTATTTTTTGATAATTTTAAATATTTTTTAGAATTCGATGATGTTGTCAACTACCCAATTGTGATCTACGCATCCGCTTGTTCCATACTGTCACCTAGGAGCAGCATGCAGGATCTCTGCTGGACGGACAGTCCCCCGGTTACCTTGGAGTGGTAGTGCAGGTTCTCCCTGGGCACGGGCTCGCGGAAGGCAAGGCTGAGCTCGTACTGGCAGTACAGCTCCAGCGTCACGCGCTCCACGACGCGCTGCTGGCGCGGGGACAGGCCGGGCCCGCACCAGCTCGGGTCCTCGCACACCTCCGCGAAGTTCACGCACAGCAGGCATTGCCAGGTTTCCGTCTCGCTGGAAACGAACGAACATATTACTAATTTGTAATTCAAAACGACCTCAGAACAGTCTAGGCAGAGAGCTCTAGCTGTCTAGAGACAAAGAACAACAAACACAGTAAATATTCAGATGTATTATTTAGGGGGTTTATTGCTGCAGAACGACCCACGCCCAATCCTCAGAAATGTATTTGATCCAATTTTAAAAACAGCATGCTTCTGGCCCTTTACTTAAAAACTATTAAACTGTGTCCAAAATGCGAAAAGGACAACTGGAAGAATAGTAAAACAAATAAAGCTATAAACCTGGTAAAATAATAAAAAAACACAAGTTGAGATAATTTCCCTGAAAACCCTGGGGCACTTGTCGCAGCACATGAGCTCGCCGCGTCCACGCCTGTACGGGTACAATAGCAACATCTACAGGGCACTCACTCTGGCAGCTTCTCGATAGTCGGTATGTGGCAGTACTGGTGGAAGACCTTGGGGCACTTGTCGCAGCACATGAGCTCGCCGCGTCCACGCCTGTACGGGTACAATAGCAACATCTACAGGGCACTCACTCTGGCAGCTTCTCGATAGTCGGTATGTGGCAGTACTGGTGGAAGACCTTGGGGCACTTGTCGCAGCACATGAGCTCGCCGCGTCCACGCCTGTACGGGTACAATAGCAACATCTACAGGGCACTCACTCTGGCAGCTTCTCGATAGTCGGTATGTGGCAGTACTGGTGGAAGACCTTGGGGCACTTGTCGCAGCACATGAGCTCGCCGCGTCCACGCCTGTACGGGTACAATAGCAACATCTACAGGGCACTCACTCTGGCAGCTTCTCGATAGTCGGTATGTGGCAGTACTGGTGGAAGACCTTGGGGCACTTGTCGCAGCACATGAGCTCGCCGCCGTCCATGCACACGGCGCACCAGTCCTCGTTGGGGTCGCCGGTGCCCGCAGTCACCTCGCCGGCGGTTTTGCCTGCAAATGGACGATGGGATTTATTCATATTTTTTTTGCCGTGCAAGGGTAGAAGTTTTCCATTAAAATCGTAAATAACACAATGTTTCTTTTATTTGAAGTAATTACATTATTCTCAAACCATGTGATAGATAACGCACGCAAATCAAAGTACATGACGTCACTGCCTTCAATTTTGGACGTTTGGTTAACATATTTTTTTTTAAAAACGAGTTCATTACAATATACATTTGTATGAAAATGACACTAGCGGGTCTCACGCATAATAAAAAAAAACCTGAAGCCTAATATCCTATCTCCTCACCAGGGGACGTTCCAGGCAACGTAGAAGAATGCACTCAGGGCGCGGGCGAGGGCGCGTTGGGCGCGGCGGGCACGGGCTCCGCGCGCTCCGGCCCCGACTGCTGGCTAGCTACTCACCAGGCGGCGTCCCGGGCGAGGTGGAGGAGTGCACTCAGGGCGCGGGCGAGGGCGCGGCGGGCACGGGCTCCGCGCGCTCCGGCCCCGACTGCTGGCTAGCTACTCACCAGGCGGCGTCCCGGGCGAGGTGGAGGAGTGCACTCAGGGCGCGGGCGAGGGCGCGGCGGGCACGGGCTCCGCGCGCTCCGGCCCCGACTGCTGGCTAGCTACTCACCAGGCGGCGTCCCGGGCGAGGTGGAGGAGTGCACTCAGGGCGCGGGCGAGGGCGCGGCGGGCACGGGCTCCGCGCGCTCCGGCCCCGACTGCTGGCTAGCTACTCACCAGGCGGCGTCCCGGGCGAGGTGGAGGAGTGCACTCAGGGCGCGGGCGAGGGCGCGGCGGGCACGGGCTCCGCGCGCTCCGGCCCCGACTGCTGGCTAGCTACTCACCAGGCGGCGTCCCGGGCGAGGTGGAGGAGTGCACTCAGGGCGCGGGCGAGGGCGCGGCGGGCACGGGCTCCGCGCGCTCCGGCCCCGACTGCTGGCTAGCTACTCACCAGGCGGCGTCCCGGGCGAGGTGGAGGAGTGCACTCAGGGCGCGGGCGAGGGCGCGGCGGGCACGGGCTCCGCGCGCTCCGGCCCCGACTGCTGGCTAGCTACTCACCAGGCGGCGTCCCGGGCGAGGTGGAGGAGTGCACTCAGGGCGCGGGCGAGGGCGCGGCGGGCACGGGCTCCGCGCGCTCCGGCCCCGACTGCTGGCTAGCTACTCACCAGGCGGCGTCCCGGGCGAGGTGGAGGAGTGCACTCAGGGCGCGGGCGAGGGCGCGGCGGGCACGGGCTCCGCGCGCTCCGGCCCCGACTGCTGGCTAGCTACTCACCAGGCGGCGTCCCGGGCGAGGTGGAGGAGTGCACTCAGGGCGCGGGCGAGGGCGCGGCGGGCACGGGCTCCGCGCGCTCCGGCCCCGACTGCTGGCTAGCTACTCACCAGGCGGCGTCCCGGGCGAGGTGGAGGAGTGCACTCAGGGCGCGGGCGAGGGCGCGGCGGGCACGGGCTCCGCGCGCTCCGGCCCCGACTGCTGGCTAGCTACTCACCAGGCGGCGTCCCGGGCGAGGTGGAGGAGTGCACTCAGGGCGCGGGCGAGGGCGCGGCGGGCACGGGCTCCGCGCGCTCCGGCCCCGACTGCTGGCTAGCTACTCACCAGGCGGCGTCCCGGGCGAGGTGGAGGAGTGCACTCAGGGCGCGGGCGAGGGCGCGGCGGGCACGGGCTCCGCGCGCTCCGGCCCCGACTGCTGGCTAGCTACTCACCAGGCGGCGTCCCGGGCGAGGTGGAGGAGTGCACTCAGGGCGCGGGCGAGGGCGCGGCGGGCACGGGCTCCGCGCGCTCCGGCCCCGACTGCTGGCTAGCTACTCACCAGGCGGCGTCCCGGGCGAGGTGGAGGAGTGCACTCAGGGCGCGGGCGAGGGCGCGGCGGGCACGGGCTCCGCGCGCTCCGGCCCCGACTGCTGGCTAGCTACTCACCAGGCGGCGTCCCGGGCGAGGTGGAGGAGTGCACTCAGGGCGCGGGCGAGGGCGCGGCGGGCACGGGCTCCGCGCGCTCCGGCCCCGACTGCTGGCTAGCTACTCACCAGGCGGCGTCCCGGGCGAGGTGGAGGAGTGCACTCAGGGCGCGGGCGAGGGCGCGGCGGGCACGGGCTCCGCGCGCTCCGGCCCCGACTGCTGGCTAGCTACTCACCAGGCGGCGTCCCGGGCGAGGTGGAGGAGTGCACTCAGGGCGCGGGCGAGGGCGCGGCGGGCACGGGCTCCGCGCGCTCCGGCCCCGACTGCTGGCTAGCTACTCACCAGGCGGCGTCCCGGGCGAGGTGGAGGAGTGCACGATGGGCGCGGGCGAGGGCGCGTTGGGCGCGGCGGGCGCGCGCGCGGCGGGCACGGGCTCCGCGCGCTCCGGCACGACCTGCACGCCGTTGGAGTCCAGCTTGGCGATGGTGGCCATCAGGTCCTGCACCGACTCCGCGCAGACCTTGTCCAGCTCGAGGGCGCTGGGGCCGAGACCCTGAGGAAATAGGATATTTAGGAAAGGCGTTCAACCACATGATACGGTTCTTTCTTCTGAAAGTGTGGAACAAGTGTGTACAATATTCCCAAATTAAGAATGCGCATGCAGATCTTCGCTAATTGTCGTATTCCCGGAAACACCCGAATCATTGAATCGTAAGAGCCCAAACAATGCACTTGCATTTTGCACCTTGTTCGAAAGAAATAGGAGTCAATATCATGTGTACACAATCGAAAACCATTCGGGCGTTCGGCGGCGGTCGCCGGTCAGTCAAAGGTCCGTCAGTCGTCTTTATATATTGGTGGTGACTGCACGTGTTCTCTCTGTGTGGAATTATATAGAGCTGCTATTTCACACCCTTCTTGGTTTTGTTTTCAGAGGTGAATTTAATTTCAACTTTAATTATCTTATTCAAATTTGAATAGTTTATTTTGTAAGATAGGTAAATAAACTAACATTTTTCACGTTTTTTTAATATCAAAAAATTTAAAATACCTCCGTTAAATACATATTAAGTACTAGAAAAAACATTTTAAAAATCAGATTAAGGCTTATATAAATTTAATAGAAAGATACACATGCATAAATAAACAAATAGATATAGGAATAAATAATATTATAAAGTATTATTAGTACATAATGCAATAATACAACAAATAAATAAAAATATGCTTAACTCTGCCCATACCATTTTCTTTCAGACGAATTCTTCCAGAATGGATACATTTAAACGTGGAAAGCCGCTTAAGTCACAAGCACGGCAAATAGTATTTAATGTGTACCTTTATTTCCTAAATGAAGCCAATGTTTTCAAAAGAGACCATGATGGTTATTTAAAAAAAATCAGGACCGTGTTACAAAAGCTATAGGAATTTCACGACCAACTTTGAGTAATATCTTAAACGAAAAAAACAGAATCAATCAATGAAATTCTCCACACCGAAAAAAGGAAAACCTAAAAGTAGATTTCGGCTGGGACTCGATGATTTCGACTACTGTGTTATTCGTAATATGATATAACATTTTCAGTTGACGCTCAAAGAACTCCCAACAGTAAATAATTTAGGGAAAAAGTTGATCGAAGCTATTAATTTCATAGGCTGTGCAGAGACTTTAAGGCTAATCTTGAAGGAAAGGGGTTTAGGCTTCTGAAAACTGATAATAACAGACGGTTACTTATGGAAAAGCATGATATACGTTTAAAAAGGGTCAAATATCTCAGAGAAATACAACAGCTGAGGAATTCTGGTAGAAACATAGTGTTTATGGACGAGTCATACGTATATATCACATACTAAGGGTAAAACTTGGCAAGATAGGAGCAAAAAAGGTATCAAACAACCCATTTCCAAAGGAGAGTGAATAATTATTGTACACGCAGGCAATGAAAAAGGCTTCGTCCCAGGGGCTCTAATGTTACATAAAAAATAAATATTTAGGAAACAGGCACCACAAGTTACTAGCTGTGCCGTCATGTCGGACAGTATCCCATGCGCAGTCGCCTATACCCTGGGTCCTCAGTTCTTTGAACTCCCTGCTGGATAAGAATCCTGAATGTGATTTGTTTGATGATGAATGGAAAGATATATTGTCAGTGTGTTTGATGTTCTGTGAGAGATTTGCATGACTGTGTGTTCAAGAATAAATTGTAATCTTTAATTATTGTAATTGTTGTAATAACGTTAAAATTAAAGTATAAAAAATAAATAAATGAAAAAAAATATATGTGTCGACTCAGAAGGTGACTATCATAAAGAAATAAACGCGGAACGTTATCAAACTTGGCTATGCAATCAATTTAATCCCAACTTGCCTCCTCATAGTGTGTTGGTAATTGACAACGCCTCATATCATAATAAGCTGTCTGTGAAACCACCAAACTTAAACACACCTAAACCACAAATGATAGCTTGGTTACAACAACACAACATTCCGCATGACCCAAAGAAACTGGAACCTTACAACTTTTTTGTATGAAATTATAAAAAGATATAAAGAAAAATAAACAGAATTTGCCATTGACCGTATAATGGAGGAACATGGGCATACAATTATACGATTGCCACCATATCATCCCGATTTTAACCCCATTGAAAATATTTATTTTTTTATTTTATTAACAATTACAAAAAGAGCATAAAGCTGCTTACAGTGTAACAAAAACCATTTTAGGTTTGAACGTACACTGGCGATCATCGCCGAGAGTCCAGAAAAACAAAGTAATTATATTAACTAGGTGGACAGAAACACATTCAGAATGTGGGTGTAACTACATTTTTTTCCCCTATCGTGCGGTTTCTCGATTTATTCCACGCATAGACTGACACCACACAAGGAAAACTTAGCATTAATTCGAAACCGCGGAGCCACACGGGGGGAATATGTTACGGTCAACTAAAGACAATTCATGAAGCGGATATTTTGTTCTGCACTTAGTTTTGTCGTGTTGTCTGAGATATGTCAAAGAAATACCGTTTAAGTTTATATTTAATATTGACTTTACTAATTTCATGTTTTAAAGATGTAGGTAGGCTATTTATTAATTTAGGTACTTGATACCTCAAAAGATGCTTCCCATAAAGGTTGCTGAAGCTGGGTACTATTAGGGTATTTTTATTCGCACTGCGCGTTTGTTTGTTACGTACAACAATGTTTTGAAAGTCCAGATTAAAGTAATTTTCAGCCAGAATCATGTAGTTTAGGTACTCATGTACAGGTAAAACTTTACAATATTAAACAGTTCATGATAGTTGTTACGGTATTTGTTTCTATTTTTTTCCGGTACTAATGTTTTAAGTATTCGCGTTTGCATTAGGTATATTAGATCAAGGTGTGTTTTGAACGTTCTCCCATAGCTACTGAGACCGTAGTGGATCATAGTTTCACCCAGAGCTTTATAGAGGTTTAGACGAGAAATGTAGGGAATTTTGTTTCTCACGATAGAAAGTTTACCTAGTATCGCACGTAATTTGTCACATACGTAGTTAATATGGTCAGTCCATTTCATCCTGTCATCGATGATTAATCCTAAATATTTTTGTTTCTGTACTAAATCTACGTGAGCGCAAGAGCATTTTTTGAGACCTGAATGTAGGCACGAGTGACTATGAGCTATCAGTTTCAAATTGTGGGGAGTTCTATTTTGGCTAGAGCTTAAATACATTAGCTTGGTTTTATCAGCATTAAGAACCAGCCCCGCATCATGGGACCACTTAGTCAAAACAGTGAAGTCAGTCTGTAAATCTTCCAACGCCTGATTTATGTTTCTATTTGCTGCTATAAGACAAGTGTCATCGGCAAATTGGTAAATTTCGCACTTTGTGATGATATTAACCACATCATTTACATAGGTGATATAGTGCAGTGGCCCAAGTACAGATCCCTGTGCTGTGCCACCAACCACTGAAACTTGTTCACTTAAGTCATCTCCTACCTTGACTACGTATGACCTATTATTCAAATAGTAATGACACCATTTGCGCAAGGGCCCTCGTATGCCACAGTTGTCAAGTTTACTCATTAGCAGTGGTTTAAAGTATCGAATGCTTTGCTGTAATCAATAAAAACCACCAGAATGTGTTTCTTATTATCGAGATGCTCATAAACACTGTCAGTGAACTTTGAAAGCAATTGCGTTGCACTTTTACCTGGCTGAAAGCCATACTGTTTATCAGTAACTATGTTATGTGTTTTATAGAACTGGTCCCAAATAAAGCAACACGTAGCCAAAAAAATATTGCAATGACTGTCACGTCAGTTAAAGATGCTATATTAGAAAAAATCAATAATATAGGACCAGATGAATGGAAAAAAGTTTTGATCATGCTGTTAAATGCGAAGATGAATATAGAAAATTTGACACAAGAATCGATAGTTTTTCCGATGAAATGATTATTTACACAGGTGATAGCAGTGAGGAAAGTGAAAATGAACAAGAGCATAATGAAAGCTTTGATGAATCTACGATGTCAGGAATAGAGATACTCCCTGATTCAGATTTTTTTTTTTGTAATTGTGATATTATTCTGGAATGATCATTGCTGTAAATACTTTTGAACTGAGATTTTAATGATTAGATTTTTAAGATTTTAATGTAAACCTGTGTTTTAAAACCATTTTTTCTTCTTTTAATATAAACCTTGTGTTATTTAAACCTTATTTTCTTCCATCATTACACCAGCTTTAGTAAGACACTTGAAAAGTACTATAAAATTTTCGAAGTAAATCTATCCAACAAATACTGTAGCATATTCGCAATCGTGTGGTTTTCCTCGTTATTTACTTACATGGAATTATCGAATCAAATTTCGTTACTGATGAATCAATATTCATCTCTTTTAGCACAAAACACATAATTCTACTAAAATGTGCATGAAGAAAATGCACTTAATCACTTTATATACATATCGTCTGCCGACGCTCGGGGAATACCACCGTTGCGAACAGTGACGAAGATTTCTATGCGCATAATTACTTTGGAAGACCTGTAAACTAATCGATGAACGAAAAAAGATTTATCGTTTATAAGTTGTCACTCAAAATAGGAGCTAGTTACAAACCAGATATTACAAGTTTTTGGACACATACTGCGCACAATTAGAAATGAGAAATAGTAGTCTTTGGCGATTATAATATTAATACACTTGCCGAAACGAGTGGTCCGAAGCAATACCTGGTGAAGGAATCTAGCTTTTGTTGTATACTGGATAAGAATACAGAAAAATCTTTTAAAATTAATGGACGCCTAAAGGGAAAGTATGTATATTGTAATTGTATTGTATTGTATTATCCTTGAATTATATTTAAATAAAATAATGATTGTGAATTAATGTTAATGTAGCAAGGTATGTAAACAATGAATTTTAATGTAATAACCTGTAAGTAGTTAGGTAATATGAATATTTCTACGCCACTAGTGGCAGATTGTGCTGGACATCTTTTCATGTAAAACCTTTTACTACCACTCTCTGAGAAATAAATATTTTCATTTCATTTCATTTCATCTCAAAATATTGCACCCGTCAAATACGATACTGGATTAATTGTCTACAAATATAAAGAACACACGTTTGATTTTTTATTGATTAATTCATCCCTTTCTGATCACATGCAAATATTTGTAGAAATTAAAAAACTGCATTTACAAGTACACAAGCGTTTACAATATAAAAGAGTTGTCTACGATAGATTGTTGAAGGAAACGCTGGAAATGAAGCATTGCCTAAACGGAAATCACGAATACAGTCACCTTGAGGAGGTGAAACCAACCACCAAGAAACGGTGGCTCGACGTAGTTAAGGGTCACATGCCTGCCAACATACTTACCACTGAGGATGCATAAGACCGCGCGAAGTGGGCCAAGAAAATAAGAAAGGCGGACCCTGGGACCCCACACACCAGTGTGGGTTCCCAACCGGGATAGACCGCACGGATGATGATGATGAGTCACCTTGAAGAGGTAATCAAATATCACATGTAATACAATAATACAATTTTTAAAAACTAAATAGTGGTTGGATCAATGGGGAAATATTGAAACTGATTAACAAACGAAACTTTTACTGGCAGCAAGTGAAGAAGACTCCACCAAATGAGGAACTCTGAAGAAATTACAGTTATTACAGAGAAACGTTTCTACCGTCCATCAAGTCAACGAAAAAAGAAATTTACTATGGCTTATTTGAAAAGTGTTTTAATAATTTCAACTAAATGTGGGAACTCGTCAACATCCTGGGTAAAAAAAACAAAGAACTGGGCAGTGTTGATATACCTAAGTTATTAATAGGCTCAGACAGAACAACCGATAGCAACGAAGTGTGTGTGAGAAATTTTGATAATTTATCTCTCGGCTGTAGGCAATAACTTAGCAAACCAGATCCCTAACACGTACCATTCCACTAGTACTAATTTCTTAATTTAAGATGATAGACAAGCTGGATAGTAATACTAGTACCGGGATCAACGGTATAAGCACAAAGGTAATAAAACATCCTAAAGACAGTTTCACAGACCTGTATTGTACTAGATGACGTGAGTCAAGAAGTTCCCCTGCAAAATAGCGGAGCAATGCACCGTTACAAACGTTGCTTAGCTTAGTCCTCGTCTATGGCTATTGACATCGGATGTCAGTCGAAAAATTACAAATTATGATGTATTTGATCTGTAAGAACTCGTCAAGAAATGTAAGCCGAGATAGTGGAAACGGTTTTTTTCATTACAAAATAACTTCATAAATGCCAACTAGGAGGTACCTTCCCTGACCAGCATAAATCTGCTAAAGTAACTCCTATTTACAAAGCTGGGACTAAAACCGATCCCAGTAACTACAGACCTCTATCAGTGCTTTCAGACATGTCCAAAATATTTGAAAGGATACTCTACAATCGTTTGTCTGAATACTTAGTGAGAAAAGCTTTTTATGCGATCAACAGTACGGGTTTCGACCAGAATCAAGCACTCTCACAGCTACGATAGATCTCATTACTAAGATAAAAACCAATACAGATAATAAAAACATTGCACTGGGCATTTTTATAGACATAAATAAGGCATTCGATTCGATAAGCCACACAAAATTAATTCAAAAACTTAAAAATGTAGGTATATCAGGTCCAGCATTATAAATATTTCAATCCGACCTAGAAAATAGATCGCAAGTTGTAAAAATAGGAGATTACAAAAGTAGCCTCAATCAGCTTGGTTTCGGTGTCCCACAAGGCTCAATAATGGGACCCTTACGCCCGGTTACCACCAAAGCGAAGAGGAGAGGAGATGTGCTTTGATAACCAATCAGATTTCGTTATTTCCACATTTCACAGACAGATGTGAAAATAAAGAAACTTGATTGGTTATCAGAACACATCTCCTCTCATCTCCGCTTTGGTGGAAACCGTGCCTTACTGTTTCTCTCTCGTCACTTGACATTGTAGGCTGACGACACATCTCTCTTTGCTGAAGCTCAAAAGGACCTTGATTTGCTTAGTACGTGGTATAAATAATAATAATAATAAATAAATATGCGCCAGACAACACACCTCTTGTAATGGTCTCGAAGTAGGGATTATTAAATCCCTGTGTTACTAGGTACCACACAAGGAAATAAGCTAGGGGCGTCTCCCAGCACACCCAGACCACAGTCAATTCAGAAAAGATCGTTTCCTGAATTGACCCGTATACAACAATTCACAACGAAAAATATTTGGACTTATGGTTAGACGATAAAATCACCTGGAAAGCACATGTTGGGCATGTCATAAATAAACTTCAGTCTGTACTAGGGTCCCTGCGTCGAATATGCAGTTACATACCACATAAGGTGCGATCCATTCTGAATAACGCGCTAGTCAGATCAAACCTTCAATATTTGATCGAAGTTTGGGGATAAACCTCGAAAACCACCCTTAAGAATTCACATATCACGCAAAACAAAATATAAAGGTGTTGTTTTATTTGAATTTTTTACTTTTACTACTCGATTTTACTCATGGGAAATTATTTTTTATAAGAATTACGAAGTACAGTAAATATAAGAACAAGAATAAGAATATTTATTTCGCAAGAATGTGGTACATTTTAGGTGGTAGAGAAAAATTAAAAGTAAACAAGACACATTCACCCATTGAGGCATGCAATAATATAACAACATTAAAGGCAAGCAGGAGCTGCGCGTCACGGAAATGAAAATGCTGCTGATGCTGATGGTGGATGTGTGGAGTCTCACGCAAAGATCGCGTGCGGAACACCCACATCCGCGGCAGCCTTCGTGTTCGTGACATCGCAGACAAGCTGCAGGAGTGCCGCCTTCGTTGGTATGGTCATGTCTCACGGAGATCGGCAAACTACGTGGGCAACAAATGTCTGGCCATGCCGCCCCCGCCAGGTACCGGTAGAAGAGGTGTACCCAAGAAGCGGTGGCTCGACGTCGTTAAGGGTGACATGAGTGCCAACGAACTCACCACTGAGGATGCACAAGACCGCGCGAAGTGGGCCAATAAATAAGAAAGGCGGACCCTGGGACCCCACACACCAGTGTGGGTTCACAACCGGGATAGACCGCACGGATGATGATGATGATGCTGTCAAAATCGCGATTTTCTTGTGGTTGAAGTTAAGTGATTAGCTCTAGCGGGCCGGCTATAGTGTGAAGACAGCCAGAAGATTTAATTTTTATCAGTAGAAATGTTAAAAGTTGTAGTTTGCTACCCAAGCAATGTAACAAAATTAAGGCGGCGTTATTGCAGATTGCTCGGAAAACCCTTTTTTTCAATTCAATGGTTTAGGTGTTTATTTTTTAATAATGATCTTGAAAAAAAAATATGATACGCTTAAGGATATTGTCTAGAACCTGTGCTAATTTGTGACATGATAGGATGTCCTTTACTCGATCATAAAAAAATCCAAAACCAGGCTTTATGCACAGCGCAGCGCATAGCTGGTTATGAGTTCTATTATCCCACACAAGACAAATACTGTGTTCAGGTCTGGATGTTTTTGCTACGTAAATTTAAGAAATCAACAGTGTCTTTTAACACTTTCTTTGAAAGCAGGAAGTTTTACAAAGGGAACAATATAGGAGATTGCGTAATTTTGTATGGAAGTTGGACCAAGGTTGCTGCCTGAAATGCTCACATAATGCAATTTGTTCCTCAGACTATCACTAATCTGTTATTCAAAGCGCATAAAAATCAATCCCAGGAGTCCAAAGATAAACTGCCTCTTGTTTTACATATTTCAATTAAAAAATATATTCTGCGTTTAATTATACTTTTTTTCCTGGGACAATTTTTTAAAATTAAAAATATTTTTAATAGTTCATGTTCATGCTACAGTATCACTGGACCAACTCCCAGTCCTAGGCAGCACTTGGTATAAACCTTGGCAATGTCCTTTACAGTAGTGATTTGCATTGAACAAACGCTTTATTTAAATACTTTGAAATCAAATATTTGCTCAGTTACTGTTATTTTTGGTTGTTTTCTATGTAAGTCAATAAATCATACATGTATATATTCACTATAAGTATATAAGTATGTCTATCCATTATTCAGTAGATATTATTAATTATGATTATCTATATCAGGCTAGATTATTGGTGTATTTTTTTTTATTCCAGCTTCCCAAAAGATGAAAAAAGAAGAAATGTCTAGCTATCTATTATACAAATTAAAGGATGGTCTACTGTTGTGGGGCTCAGCTGCAGACTTGAACACCATTTTTGTACTTCAAAAAAGAGCCATCCGTTCCATATACAACCTTAGGCCTCGCGACGAGCTTAGGGAAGTATTTAAGACGATCGATGTTTTAACTGTGCATTCTTAGTATATTTTGGATAACATAATGTATGTGCGCAACAACTTGCATCTGTTCAAAAAAAACAGTGATACTCATAAACATAATATCAGAAATAAAAACAAATTGAAAACAACCAGCCTTAGGCTTCACAAGGTGGGAAAGAGTTTGTGTTCATAGTAGGAATAATCTGCTCTTCTGCTCAATATTGTATTCTTTTTTCTACTGTGTTTGACTGTACTCCCAATTTATTTGTTTGTAAAGAAACAAAGTTCATAACTGTAACTATCGAGTTTCTTGCCGGAGTCTTTTCGATAAAAAGCATTCGATCCGGTGGTAAATTCCTATTATGTTTATTTACGATATGTACTATTATTGTATTATTTTATTAACGTTTATTATTATTTCTATATACTTTTTTGACATGTCGAAAGTGCTTTGTACAAGCTTACATGAATAAATGATTAAATTACTTTTATTTTTTACTCAATAAGTTTTGTACATGCTTCAAATAATATTTAATAATTAACATGTTTTAAATATGTGAGTGTGTAAATAAATTATTCACGGTAACACTCTTGTTTTATTTTCATTAACAGTTGGTACCTAATGACAATCACTCTCACTGATACGCTGGTGTTAGTGGTTTTTTTCACATAAAAATTGTTACTTTAACTTTTTGACAATTGATTACAAAAATCATTGAATCCCAATCTTCCAACTCCATTACGTAGGATACAGCACTATTTTAAAGTTACGATAAAGTGGCCACCCACCAAACGTCAGTTTAGTATTCTTAATTAAATATCGGAGTTTACAACACTATTGCTTCACGCTTGCAACATTTAAAAAACGGGCCCTTTGAACTGTCAGTTTAATCTACGTAATTATATGATAGACTTTAGCACAGATTACATATTAGTTACTAACGTAACAGATAAATCACTACATGGAAAATTATAAATTTTGTCAATTTTAATTGTGTGCTGTTATGTGACAGGCATGTATTGCCAGGGCTACTTCTTTCGATCATGTCGGTAGTCAGTACACGTACGTCATCGCGTCACACGTCAGTTCAACCGCAAGGTTCGCGTACAAGATGCTCTACGCGGCTGTTGACAACCAACTGCCAAATGAGTTTTGGGAGACCCGGCGGCTGGGGTAATTATCAAGCACATGAAGTGACAGGGGCCCGAGTGGCAAAGGCGTATAGCAGCATAACTCAAGCGGGCAGTACTCACATTGAGGTTGATGTTGAGGCTCGGGCTCGGCGTCTTGGGGTTGGTGGAGGTGACGGAGGTGACGGAGGCCGCGGCGGCGCCGGGCGCGGGGGCGGGGCGCGCGGGGGGCGGGCGCGACAGCGTGATCTTGTAGTCCGCGCCGCCCGCGCCGCCGCCCTGCAGCGCGAGCGCCTCCATGCCGCCTGCAAGAGGCCGGTTTAGCTTACGGGACGTTTGAGACACGAGCGACTACGCGTTCAAACGCAAATTCATGACGTCATTGGATCTGACTTGATTGATTACAAATAAAAAATATTTTATCAACCCAACAATGCACAAGGGACAAAAATAATAAGACAGTAAAATAAAACAATTTTAACAAACAATTAAAAGAAAAAAAAATACAGAAGCGGGTCAATCAGGTGCCTGCCTCAGCACATGCCGCTGCAGTACAGGACTGCAAAGACGTTGGTATTTGGGCAGGGCCTGTGTGTTCGTTTTAATTTCGTGCAAGAATAAAGCATAATTACAAGACAAAAAAATAAATAAAAACAGAAAATAACAATGCCCATGTATGAAGACAAAAAGTGTGCATGAGTGAATGTGGAGTGTGCCTACATCAAAGTCAATGGTAAATTAAAAAAAAAATAATAAAAAAAAAAGAAATTATTGATTGATTGACCTTTTCAGCTGATTTTTTTAAATCATAATGATATTATTTTGAAATGGCATACCACAACACAACCAGATACTTTTCAGCCCGCGTGCCTCCTCACCACTAGCTACTAGAGCAGATAAGACTACGTGGAGTCGTTATTTCAACAAATAACTCCACGATCGATATGATAACTGAATAACTGACAATATGCGTAATTAAATAATTTCAAATGAATTTCTGCCATTATTGCTGTTTTTATGAAGAGTAAGCCATCATGATATCTTTTAAATCGTTTAAATTAAAGATATAAACTTTTTCTAAAAAAGTCATCGCCAACTTGTTAAAACTTTCTGACACTGTGACGATAATAAAGCTGTCTGATCACATCGCTTTAAAATTATAAAAGCTATGAGTGCTAAAATTCGAAATTTGAAGTCTCATACTAGCATTGAGCCACAGCGCAGGTCCTGTCCAGCGATCCTTTTGGATGACGGGAACTACAAACAAAGCACTCACCATTCGCGACACTCTGCTGCGGGATGTGCCACTGGGCGGGCTCCCGCTGCGCGCGCTGGTAGGGCGGCAGGTGCGGCGGCGCGGGCGACGGCGTGCGCGGGCCCCCGCTGCGCCGCCCGCAGGCCCCCGGGGCCCCGCCGCCGCCCCCGCCCGCGGCCGAGCCGCCCGCAAACGCGTTCGACACGTACGCGCCCATCACTGTTAAAAGTGCTTGATTAGTAGACGAAGAAATTCTCGAAAAGGCTTGCGATAATCGCAAAGCATCATCATCATCATCATTTCAGCCGAACGACGCCCACTGCTGGGCATAGGCCTCCCCCAAGGATCTCCACAACGATCGGTCCTGCGCTGTCCGCATCCAGCGGCTTCCCGCGACCTTGACCAGATCGTCGGTCCACCTTGTAGAGGGCCTGCCCACGGAACGTCGTCCGGTACGCGGTCGCCATTCGAGAACCTTTCCGCCCCAACGGCCATCGGTTCTCCGCGCTATGTGTCCCGCCCACTGCCACTTCAGCGATGCAATCCTTCGAGCGATGTCGGTTGTTTTTGTTCTCCTGCGGATCTCATCATTTCTGATTCGATCGAGCAGGGAAATACCAAGCATCCAAGTAATGACCTATGGGAGTGAGACGTGGTCCCTTACTATGGGTCTCATAAGAAGGCTCAAGATCACCCAGCGAGCAATGGAGAGAGCGATGCTTGGTATTTTCCTGCTCGATCGCAAAGCATAAGCTCTCACATCTCGCAAAGCTTATTGAACAAGGTATGACTGGCTGAGCTGAGTATTTCTTACGAGATTATAACAAAAAGAACATTAGAAAACCAAAGTGATTGACGTAGCTCATGTAGAAATAAGCAGAATATTAAAAAAATATAAAATGCCTAAAATTGAATATTCATGTGCAGAAGATCGATGTTAAAAACCGAATGGGTTATAAACGGTTGTTTATAAAATAGACTCAGCAAATACGAAAATAGTAACGCAAATGACGTCATTTGCCACCAGTTTGTAGGTAGCGCTTATTTATTTATTCAGGTTTGCTTACACCTAAACATGTACAACTTTTAGGGAAAGTTAAAAGTCATGCTTTTTAAAATTGCTATACGAGTATCTCGGGTAGTTTCAGAAATGAATATATTGAATATGAAAGGAATGTAGCAGCAATGTACTAGTTAGAACCTTTAATTAAATTCAATGTGCCTTCATGAAACAGGAACAATTATGATTAACAAAGAGAGCCGCGGTTCCGACGGTAACAATTAGTCATTTATTTAACACAATTAAACGGGATAATCCCAGTTACATAATTATGAAAGCTACAGGAAGGAATACATGAATGCCGGGTGAATGCTGAGAATGAAAGTAATAGATATCTTTTGGTTATCTAATATTTACCAGAGGAATGTACCTTCAATGTACCTCATAAAAATATAATCTTAATCAATTAATACGAATAATTAACAAGAAAATCAAGAAAACTAATTTTGTCATTTTTTCTACGGCAATTTTTGAAATCGAAATAATAATAATAATTCTATGAGCTGTTGGTGCGTAGCGACACCACGCGCTACCAGCATCCCGACGCTAACCCGCAGGGCAGCGTGTGGCGAGCTGTTGGTGTGTACCCGAGTTTCCCTGAGAGTCGGTCAGGCCCTCCGCCCCCGCTTGCCTTCATTGGCCGGTTGGAGTGGACCCCAAGAAGGGCTGCAGGACTCTCACCTCTGGCTTGCCTTCACTGGCCGCCAAAGTGGGGCGTTAGAGCAGAATGCTCACAGGGTGGAAGTGCAAACATGCCTAAGTCGCGAGTTGGTTTATCCACCTCGTAGAAAGCGGTGCACACCTCTCCACACCCTGAGCCGCTCACGGCCATGTTGCCGCCTTTGCCGTCCTTTTGTGTCGGCGCATTTTAGGGGGCCCATCTAGTGAGTGGCAAGTTACCGTCGGCCAGGTATAAAACTTTGAGACAATTTTTGAGGCAGACGTCTGTCGTCTCAAGCAATAACCAAGTAATCCAGACCACCGAATTTACATCCCTATAGCCCAGTTTTCATTGTTTTCTTTATATATCTTAATAGTTTATGCATCTGCCGGGTGTTGTCTTTGGGTACATTTTCAATATTTATCTAGAGACTAAATCCGGCAGATGTACTCATTTCAAATTAGGGTAACTGGTACGAAAAGGCCTCTACGTGTTGGCTTCGGCCTCACGCAAGCCTCAAAGGACCGGGTCCCTATGGGCCCGTGAGTTTAATCTAATCAACTAACTTTTACAAGTAAGTAGGTAGTAGAAGTAGATAGGTAGGTAAAAAATTTGGGTTAGTATCATTTCGTCTAAAACGCAGTTGGTCTAAAAAGCACCTAGTCTAAGTAGCAAGTGGTCTAAAACGCAGCTGGACTACCAAGCAATCGGTCTAAAAAGCAGCTAGTCTAAACCGTACCTGGTCTGAGTAGCTATTGGTCTAAAAAGCAGATGGTCTGAAACGCCACTGGTCTATGTAGCAAATGGTCTAAGAAGCAATCGGTCTAAAAGGCAAATGGTCTAAGTCGCAAGTAGTCTAAAATAGATCTGATCTCCCTGGTTAGTTTAAATCGCAGTTTTGTTTCCTTAGACCTATATATATAGTCTTAAAGATCGAAAAACAGTCATCATCCGTGCGGTCTATCCCAGTTGTGAACCTACACTGGTGTGTGTCCCAGGGTCCGCCTAAAGATCCAATAACAGTGATAGAACATCGTAGTTATAGAGCTGTCCGAATGACCCCCGATTTTTGCTACTATAAGACCTTGAATTTTACACTTACGATATATTGATTGTAAATTTGGTTTTGAAGCCGTTACAGTATCTCATTGAAATTTACATTATGAATAGTTGACATAATAAATAACTTTAAAAAAAATATATGAGAAAATAACTTGTTACTTTTTTTTTTAAATGGCGTTTAAACTTTTGGGGAAAAACAGTATTTTCCACGTTTTCAGTCTCATATGATGTTTTTATAAATTATGAATCAGTGCTATGAATGTTAATGCTTTTGAATCAAGTAGTACTAGTATTCAAGCAACAACAAAACAAAAAAAAATCATAACTTGAAAAATACCAAGAATAGTGGAACATAATATACTCGTACATAGGGGGATTCGGGTAGCCCTAGTGATGTTCTATCACTACTTTTAGGGAAACCCTGTATAAACAATAGTCTAATAATAACTATGTGTGGAATGCAGAAGGCCCTATTCATAGCAATTTTTAGTGTAATTAGAGCCATTTTTAGTTTAATCATAACCATTTTAAGTGTAATGGTTAAGAAGACATTCAGAATAAAGATTTATTTTTACTTAATTTCAAAATAATAAGAATGTTTGTTTTTAAGTCAGACTTAAAAATATGTTCTACATATACCGGGTGAGTTTCAAAGAAGTACCTTCCTAAAAGAAGATGGCATACTCACTAAGTGATCTAGTAGAAACTATCTAAGCGAAAATGAAATTTATTTAACTAATTTTCTTTTTAAGGTCACCATACAAATCACTCGAAAATCGGTCAGTATTTTTTGTATGAAAACCTTAAAATTTAAGGTAATGGAAAAAATCTAATTTTCGCTTATAAAGTTTATACATCACTCACTGCGTTATGCCATATCGTTTTCGGAAGTTATTTGATAATCACCCGGTATAAATTCAAAGGACGATATTTTTAACACTGATTTTGAAGTTTGAAAGAACTATAAACCAAACTTTGAGGAGTGAAACAATTAGAGACACTAATTTATGTTTAAACTACCTGTATTTTTGACGAGATGAGATTTAGACAAAGAACGTTTGAGACCAGTTGGGTTTTTGACGAGAATCGTTTTGGACCAGTAGCGTTATAGGCGAAATGTATATTCAGACCAGTTGCGTAATAGGCGAGAAGCGTTGTAGACCAGCTGCCCAGTGTTTTTTAGACCGATTGCTTGGTAGACCAGCTGCGATTTAGACCACTTGATACTTAGACTATCTGCTTTTTAGACCAGTAGTTATTTAGACCAGCTGCATTTTAGACGAAATGATACTAACCCAAAAAATTTCGTAACTTATCTTATCATGCGTTGGTAAAACACCAGTATTTGAGGCATTTTATTTTGTCGGGGCACGCGCGGCTGCCGCAGCCGAAGCGTCACGCACTCACGCTGTTACTTGCCTACTAGGTAGGTATAAAGACTGTATGATCAAGCCCAATAAGCTAGCAAGTTGCACCGGGAGCCCGGTTTATTTAGCGGACGCCTTCTGTAGGTAAATTACCTTTAATAATCTGGCGCAAAGGTTAATGAATTTAAGGACGTCGCTAGATTATCCTTTATCCGTTAGGAATGTTCAGTCGGAACATTATTATTTTCCCGTTCTGTCAGATCGGGCTTATCGAGCGAATATAGTAGCAACCCTAGGCGATCAGGCAAGTTTAGGAAAAAGACGAGAGCGGTCCTTCTGTAAACTCTTTATTTTGTGGTAATACTTACAAAGAAGGTAAATAACAAGCTCAAACAAAAATATAGTCATAGATTAATAATGAAGAACGAATGATCATAGTTGGCTGTTTCAATAATTAAGATGGTTGAAAGTATTATTATAAATAATTTTTTTACGTAATATTTGTGGTGGTCGTGTGAAAATGATGTAAAACCAAAAACAATTTTCCTTTCAAGAATATAAATATAAATAAATATCCCTGGACATTATTCCACACAGCGCCATCTAGCCCCAAAGTAAGCTAATTAAAGCTTGTGTTATGGGATACTAGACAACGGATAAACATACTTAAATACATTTTCTTTTGTAAATACATACTTATTATACATAGGAGACACCCAGACCAGTACAAACAGACATGTTCATGCACACAAATGTTTGTACTGTGCGGGGATCGAACCCGCGACCTCTGGTGTAGTAGCCAACTTCTTAACCATTACACCAAGTCGGTCGTCAAATATATATATTATGATCATTAATTATCTAATGTAAATCCCAAGTGTATCATAATTGTGTAATTATAATGGCAAAAAGTGTGCGGCTTCATAAACATTTTAAACTATAAATGTGACGTACAATTAATATCTTAATGTTTTTGACAGTGCGACTGACCGCGTGACTGAAACTGACTGACTTCGCCTGTAAACTCACGTCTTTGGGTGCGTGTGTCAAAAATGGCGTGTTGTTCTAAGCGGGCTATCTGTCAGAGCGCCGCGCATGCCTAATTTGTGATATTACTTTCCATATTTATTTTACTGCTTTCCATGAACGTTGCTTAAATGATCATTTAAATCATAAATATTATTTGCCAAATCACATTTTTAAAATGATAATATTCGTCTCATAAACTCTCGTCAAATTCTCATTAGGAGCAAATAGAATTATACTCATATTGCTATGAAAAAATAATAGGAGTCAAAATGTGTTTTCTTGATATTCTCGTTAATTACTCGTCGGATTTAATTCACATTATATTTTCATGAGGTACATTGAAGGTACATTCCTCTGGCAAATATTATACCACCAAAAGATATCTACTATCTTTCTCAGCATTCACCTGTCATTCTTAGCGTCAGAACCGCGGCTCACTTCATTTTTATAATTATTCCTGTTTCAACATTGAATTTCATTAAAGGTACTAACTTGTACATTGCTGGTACATTCCTTTCATATTCAACATATTCATTTCTGAAACTACACACTCGTCCTTCTGACCCACACTATTATTTTTGTATTAGTGGAGAAAACTGGCCACCTGAAATAGACCACTTTGGATATCTATGGAGGATGAGCTTCAAAAGAGGATGACTTGCGGCTTCCGGTGATATATGCGCGTCTTTGTGTTGTTTTTTATCATTATTTACACTGAATAACAGCAAGAAGCAAAGAGAGCGTAAGTTTAATAAACAACATCATTTTGAGACCCTCACTTTCCACTGAGCTATAAAAAATGCTGTTGATATAGTACATTTAGTTTCAAACATATTTTCTTGGCTTGGCATTAGTAGAACATGTATTGGGCATGTACTTTACTGCTACTCACTCTGCTGGTAGGCCTGCTGCATGTTGTGCGCGTGCTGCATGTTGTGCGCGTGCGCGTGGTGCGGCTGGCGTGCCGGCGACGCGCCGCGTGCCGCTTGCGCGTTTAGGAGGCCGCGAAGGTTCATCTCGTTCATGCCTGAGAAAACATCCATTTAAAATAACTACGAACTAGTATCGAAAGAACTTCGGATCCTGAACCTTTTTACATAAGGAATTTTCGGGTAGCAAATTTTGCAAATCAGCTTTCCAAACTGGTCTAAAAATTTTTTTTTGTGATTTATACATAATTAAAGTCCGATTTGGATGAATTTGTAAAATAATCTTATAATCGAAGCAGGAATCGATTCATTAGTTATAACTATCGTAATTTACGTTTGACACCTTGACAAGATTATTTGTTTGACTATGCCATTATTTCGCCACATGATCGAATCAGAAATCACTTGAAGTTCAGCTGGTTATTAAGTTCAAGTAGTATTTGATAGAACACATGAGAAGACGAACTTATTTGCCGTTGAGCAGTCCCGTAATGACGATGGGTAGTTACCCATCGTCATTACGGGACTGTAGTACGGGATGGTAGTTACCATTGATGGGTTGGTCTGGTGGACTGAATGATTTAAAATCGTGGGATTCCAAAGGATTCCAGCAACCTGCTCTTTGAAAATCTATGAAGAACACAATAGTAGTGAACGTCTGATGGCTGCAAATGATGACGATGGTGACGGACTGCTTCTTTAAACCTAGAAAATGTCTGTCAAAAAATTCGTTGCTCACTCACCATGTAAATGATGCGGATGCGTAGTAGACGTGACGTGCGGATGTCTTAGCGGCGTGTGCGGCGTGTGCGGCGTGTGCGGGCGCGAGCGCGACTGATGCAGCACGCTCATGTAGTTGTTGCCCACGCCGGGGCCCGCGCCGGGCAGGGGCCCGCCGGAGACCGACTGTACATACGACTGGAACAACATTAATCTTACTGAACAGATTTTTGTGTAAAAAACCTTGCGCGGCGGTTTTATGCAAAACGAAAGTGTCTAACGTTTGCAAAGGATCTAAACGCATAATAAAAATTAAGTAATGGTTTTCCAACTAATATTATAAAGAGACAATATTTTTTTTGTTTGTAATGATCCAACTCAAAAACTACTGGACCGATTTTAAGTGCGCGGGCGAAGTTGCTAGCGAAAAGCTAAGTATGTTATAAAATGGTCTGCGTCAAGTGCATGAACAACCGCGCATTTTAGGCTCACTTTTGAGCTTTGAAGAAAAGCTGAAGGAGGAGCGAGGAAAGAAGATTAGGCAATTCTGCTAGTAGATTAGATCCTCATTTAGATAGATAGGAGACCTACTGAGCGCAACGCATTCATTTGATTATTGGCCCGCATATAAGGAAATGCTAATCTCCACGCGATTGGTGAGTGTCATAAGAAAATATTTAAGTATTGAGATTCTTCTTATGAAGAAATGAGTTACAGAGAGTTATTATGATTAACGTACTAAAACTCTCACTTCTTGTCAAACAATTCAAATAAAACGTATTAGAAATTAAAGTCAGTTAAGGCCTAGTAACCTTTATATTATTTATTTATTTACCAAACTTACAACTATCATGACAGGGTATACCTAATGCGACAGTGAAGGTGTTATTTATTCCTGAACGATATAATAAACATAGCGGTCTTTGTGAATTCACTCAGAGTACAGCTGAACTGGACAAACTTCCCCGTTATGCAGTTAAGAGTGCGGAGTGCGCGCGTCAAGGGAGCTTTTGATAGCAGGTTCGCTCTCCCGGCCGGCACTGCCAGCTATTGTGGCTGGCGTCTCCTCCAGACCTGTCCGGTACATTTAAACTAATCCGCCCAAGTATATGGGCATTATAAACTTTTACCCGAATAACTTTAAAAATGTACAAAACAAGTGTTAACTCCCTTCTCACTCGGAGTTCACTATAACTAACCATTCCCAAAACAAACAACGTTAGGTACATTAGCGGGTAAACTGGATAGACACCATAATATCTCTCAAATAAGTGCCTAGTAACCTTATTTTGTACGCGCTCCAGCATGACAGTGTATTTAATTTCATGCGGCGACCAAATGACTGCGTTATATTCCAGCTGACTTCTGAACAGGGTATTTATTATACAGGGTGGCCAGAAAAGTACGTCCAAAAATTTATTTTAAGTGCCTCGTGTTGAGAGGTATCTGAATCACCCCTATAATAATAATAATAATACTTCTTTATTTCAGACAACATACAGTCCATGGGTTAGTAAAAATACAAAATTAAACATAAAATAAAAATAAAATTAAAATATTGTTAGTAAAAGAAAGGAAAAGTAATTAACAAAGATAACATTTTACTGTATCATGTACCTTAGGGGCACCTGCCGCGAACTTGACCCGGAGGAGGTGCCGGTTCCAACTTCAGTCATCGTTCGCACGAAGTGCCTTACCACGGGTGCATGCGGATCATTTGCCACTATTCCCAGGATACCGTTGCCACTTCCACGCACTCGGCTTAATAGTGACGCCACTTTCTTTCTCACAAGAGCCTGAAAACCATCTATTCCAGCTTGCGCAAACATTTCAGACGCACTGCAGTAGCGAGGAAGTCCCAACAGCATCCTAAAGATATTATTGTATTGAATGCGAAGAGCATTAAGCGATCTTTTGGTACAATTCATCCACAGTCCACCCGTGTACAGATTTTGGCAGTAAGCTTTGAAGAGTGTTATCTTGACTTGGTCTGTACAACGAGCGAATCTGCGGGCCAGCATGTTACCACGGACCGCCAATGCTCTTCGCTCCCTTTCTACGTCAATATCATCTCTAAGGTCGTCGGTGAGTATGTATCCTAGATATTTAAATTGTGTTACTCTGTTCAGCTCCACTCCACCGAGGTGAATTGGAGGTATATACTCCGGACACCTACCGGCGGCCTTAAAGACCATATATTCGCTTTTTTTGACATTATACGCCAAACCATGTGACTTGGCGTATTTTTCACATACATCCAACATTTTTCCGATCGCACCCGCAGTGGGAGCGAGCAGGACCATGTCGTCCGCGTAACTAATGTTGTTAACATTAACACCACCAATCTTGCATCCGACCCGCATCCTGCCGAGCTCCACTAGGAGGTCATTTACGTAGACGTTGAAGAGCTTAGGAGACGTCCGCCCCCCCTGTCTCACTCCGCAGTCCAACACATACGGTTCGGAAAGTTTGTTGGACCACTTCACATAATTTGTTTGCTTGGTATACCAATACCTAAAAATATTTCGTAACTCCACCGGGATACCCCTGTCCTCCATCTTTCTCCAAAGCACGTCATATGACACGAGATCAAAGGCCTTGGAGAGATCCAGAAAGCAGGCGTACACCGGTGTCCCCCGGTTTGTATAATACTGGACAGTATGCTTGACGCTCAGTATTGCGCTTTCAGTTGATAGTCCGGGTCTAAATCCGAACTGCGCGTCATGTAGGTTTAAATACTTGTCCAAACACACGTCAAGCAAACCATCCAGTACCTTGGCTACCGCGGTGGCAAGAGAGATAGGGCGATAATTTCCCTTGTCCGAAATATCTCCTGTTCTATTCTTGACTATAGGTATCACAAAAGTTTTCATCAAGTCTGAGGGCAAGTAAGAATGTCTTATACACATGTTAAAGAACAGGGACAGGACCCTAGGCAAGTGAACCCCTGCATGTTTCAGGTGCTCGATGCTGAGCCCGTCGTGACCCGGAGATTTGCCTCTACGCATCTGTTTAATGACTTTATCGACCTGTCTGGCCGTGAACATTAGCAGTGGCTTATCCTCCCGCACTCCGGGCCCAGGTGCATCAAACTTAGTAGGGGGACCAAGTGAAGAGTGCACCCTGAAATGTTCCATGAACAAGTTTGAGATCTCCCCAGGGTCACCCCGCCCATCCACACTCACCGGCAGGCCAGGCCCAAAATCCAGCTTTCCGGTGGCTTTCCAAAACTTTCCAAAATTATTATCGGCTCGTAAACTAGCTATCTTGTCCATTTTCATTTGGTCCTGGTTATTTATGCACCACTTCAAGCGACTCTTAAATATCCTGCGTGAGTCACACATACGCTCGTGTATTTCGCCAGTTACTGGTCTATTATTAGTAACCCACTCCTGGAATCTGAACCTGGCCTCTCGGTGAGCATCCCTCACATGCTCATTCCACCCACACAATCTCTTCTTTCCGACACGCTTATCGCTATTCTTAAGACTAGTTGTGATAGCAGCTCTACTTAGCGTATTTACAATTTGTTTATAGAAATTGTCTAATATTCGTTTATGACAAATCAGATCGCATAACCCGTGACTACAATCGGTTAATTCAGGAGGGAAATCGATGTTGCACAGCTCAAAGTGACACAATTCATGATATTTTCTTATCTGTGATTCATCCCTTTCCCCCCATAACACCTCATTACGTTGTATATCACATACAGTCCGCTTAGGTCTAACAATTTTCAAATTACTTACTATATAAATTGGCAAATGATCCGAGGCAAATACATCCTCCACAACACCAACACTAGTGACAGTTTGCCACGCTGATAGGGAGACCACACAATGGTCCAGCCAGCTCCTACTACCCCAATGCTGGTCCATAAAAGTATATGTGTAAGATTGCAACAATTCAACATCT
The DNA here is from genome assembly GCA_947369235.1 of Udea olivalis. Classification (NCBI taxonomy): domain Eukaryota; kingdom Metazoa; phylum Arthropoda; class Insecta; order Lepidoptera; family Crambidae; genus Udea; species Udea olivalis. Next base: position 20,365,122 of record OX376355.1, read on the forward strand.
GCACATACCCAAGACCGGTCCTTACAGAAACTATTTAATTCCGAGTAGAAAAATTCATTGGGGTGTGCATTAAAATCACCTAACACAAACATATTTTCCACACTATTACCAGCTTCTATTGCACTAATTTCACCCAGTATCTCAGTGAAGATGTATGTTCTGCGATTTTTTGTAGTTTTCGAGTTACGAATTTTTTTATGAATTTTTCCAAAATTGCGACCAGATCCGTTTGAAAAATTTCTAAAAAAAAGTAGAGGGTTTCTTCCATTTTTTGTTCCAGTGCGACTGGTCAATAGGCGCTGCGCTCGCACCCCGCGCAGCCCTCTAGCCCCTCTAAGCCATAAACAAAAATCACGTTAGTCGTTCTCACCTTGTGTTTACTGCTACTCGTGTCACCATTTTGTCTCCACTACTACACTCGCTTTGCCCACGGACTCCGCTGCTTTTGATTGATTTGACCACTGCTCGTTTATTGGATTGTGATTCGCATTGTGATTTGGAATGTGCTTACTTGGAGGTGTTAGAGATGAGTTACAGTTAAGTGAATATGCAGAGATGCATTATTTTTATGGAGTTGCACAAGGAACGGTCATGCCGCAGCGCGACTGTATCGTTGACCAACTTCGACGCCGAGGTGGACCACAACCGGAGCGATATCCTGACCATCGTGTTATTATTAATACGCACAACACCCTAATGGCAGGTCGCATTCCTGGTAGAGATGGGCCAAGTGGAGGAGTCCCTAGAGTTGATCCGGATCGCAGAGAAATGGTGCTTGAAGAAATTCAACAAAATCCATCCACAAGTACGAGAAGTTTGGCTCGGACTTTGGATATTCCAAGGGTGTCTATTCAAAACATACTTCACGAAGAAGGATACCACGCGTTCTACATTCAACGAGTACAATCTTTACCGCCAGCAGATCACCAATTGCGGGTTGATTTTTGTTAAACAATGTTAAGGAGAGAGCAAGAGGATCCTGGATTTTTTAATAAAATCTTGTGGACTGATGAGTCACGGTTTGAACGTGTTGGAATCTTCAATATTCATAATTTGCACACGTGGGCGACCGAAAAATCCACACGGTGCGAGAGCTTCCACATTCCAACATCGTTTAGTGTAAACATGTGGTCTGGGATCCTCAATGGTGAACTAATAGGTCCGTTTGAACTGCCGTCGAGACTTAATGGAGAAACGTACAAAAATTTCTTAGAAAACGATCTACCATTGTTGCTCGGAGACGTCAATTTGGAACTCAGGCGAACCATGGTGTTTCAGAATGACGGTGCCCCATGTCATTACGCAACGCAAGTCCGACGTTATCTTAACGAAACGTACCCTAACAGATGGATCGGACGCAACGGACCAATCAGATGGCCACCACTCTCTCCTGGCCTCAATCCCATTGATTATTTCATCTGGGGCTACTACAAAGAAATCACATACGCCCGAGAATGCTCGAGCGAAGAAGAGCTTAGAGGGAAGATTGAAGAAGCCGAAAAAGTGGTTAGAACAAATCGTGAAGCTTTCAGACATTCAAAGGATAATTTCTTACGCAGGTGTCGTTTGTGCATTTCTGTGGGAAGGGGGCATTTTGAAAACCAATTGTAAATAAATTTAATTTTATTACAATCATCTTTGTTTTATTTGCTGGGAGACGCCCCTGGCTTATTTCCTTGTGTGGTACCTCGTGACACAGGGATATTAATCCCTACTTCGAGCCCATTACAAGAGGTGTGTTGTCTGGCATATTTATTTATATTTATATTGAATCAATCCATCCAATGTACCAAACCTGACAAGCTATTTTCCAGTATTTTCAATCATTAATTTTTGACTTTATTAATAATAAAATTCAAAAAAAATCTACCTCGCTTCGTCTTTGATGACTGATTTCAGCGAAAAATACCCTATGAAGTACTACTTTTTTATCATTATTATGTAAGCTTAGATTCTAGCGCAATTTCTGAAGCTACTTAGAAACTGAGAAATTATCAGTTTAGATTTTTAATTTTGAGTTGAAAATTTTAATGATTACTCACTTAACATAAATTCTCAACTTTAGGTAAATTTTGTAGTAACTTTCATTAACATTATGAGGCTGGTTATTTTATGCATAAATGCACAGTTCATAGAGATTTAGCCGCAAGAAAAAAAATGGAAGAAACCCTCTACTTTTTTTTTAGAAATTTTTCAAACGGATCTGGTCGCAATTTTAGAAAAATTCATAAAAAAATTCGTAACTTGAAAACTACAAAAAATCGCAGAACATACATAGGGGTGATTCAGATAACTCTCAACACGAGGCACTTAAAAAAAAATTTTGGACGTCACTTTTCTGGCCACCCTGTATAAGGCAATAATTGCCTGGATATTTGAAAAACAATGAGGTTATCTAAAGTACCAAATACGAAATCACTACAATGAAGTTTACTGACGTCAAAAACTACTTACTTTCAGGATACTTTCAGGATCAGAGTAAAAATAATTCATGCAGTAAAAATCGATAGTTAGTACATAGTTTCCAACTAAAAACCACAGACATCGAACTACGCTACGAGACGCCGACTGACCTGATACCGCGCCAGCGTCTGAGACATGTGGACAAGCCGGAATTTTGGAGTTATTAACAATCATTTAGAATTGATAAACCTATTTCATTTCCTAAAATCTGAATGGTAAATGCTAACTGTATTTGTACTTTGGACATCGGCTTCTAATCGTTATGAAACGTAGTTTTTTTAGCTTAGCGTAAATAAGGCATTGATTGGCCAAGAAAGACGCCTAGCCATCAAGTTTTTTCAAACATTAGAGCATCAAAAATAACATTGAATGTCAATAAACATTTTAAAATGTGATAGGTATGATTATTTACTTTTTCATTCATAGGAATGTGACCTTTGATAATGTAATGTTTTAACATTCTATGAATTATTCGTAAATGAACTTATTTTGATATTGCAGCACAGCATTCTCTTACAACATGAGAGTATAAAAAACGTATAAATGAGGCCTTCAGACATGACTAGTTGCTACAGTAACGAGAGCATCCTGACCTGATGCATAGCGACCTGCTGCAGCGCGACCACCGCCGAGTGCGCGGGGTTGGCGGGCTGCGGCGGGGGCGCGGGGGCGGCGGGGGCGCCGGGCGGGGGCCCCGCGGGCGGGTGGTAGGGGCCCTGCGCCCCCGCCGCCCCCGCTGTGCCGGCGCCGTCCACTTTGCCGTCGACCACGATGGCGCCGATGGATGATAGCACTGTATGATTACAAATAGGTAAATTCAGACTAATGAGTATGATAACAGGGAAAAATCAGAGAAGCTGTCAAAATTAACTTGATGAAGGAATCAGACAGAATTAGAACTCTCAACTATCTTTCACTAACCGGCTCTAACTAATAATTATTCTTAATTCGTGGAATCATTCTAGGGTGTTTTACATAGCATTGTGTTTCGCAAAGAGTTCTTGTGCGGAGTTAGCCGTTGTGAGTTTTGTCCCAAACAATCGCTGGGCCTGCGGTCTCGAGTAAGCCGGTCAGCTGTTTAGCTCGCGCTTGTCAGTATTCGTGTTGCTTGTTTGCTCCAAAATACTTTTTCTTTCTAGGAGGCAGTAGTGCCTCCCGTCGCCCCCGCAGACTCCCGCGCGCGAGGACGTTTGCCACAAAACACAAAAAATTATATTTTCTTGGGGCACAGGAGGTATTTTTGCAAACCAAACGTACATGTTAAAGAAGACTTGATGGCCTATATTTTCATGTAAAAACTATAAATTATAAATATATCAATTGGAGTTTTATTAAGACCCGTTTTTAAGTTTTTTTTAGTATAGTAATTCCTAAGCTACAACAAATTCAATCTAACGAAATGAAGATAACATGTTAAGTTTATTATATATATTTTTTTAATTTTTTAGTCCATCCATTTAGGAGGAGTAGGCCTTTGACCACGACGGAAGTTTTGATTTTGGCTTGAGTTCTCGCCATAAAGCTCAGTAGCTCACCGCGCACGAGGTCTGGCAGCTTGTCTATGGCCAGGCTGATGCGGACGGGGATCTCGGGGTTGGGGATGTCGGCGCGGCGGCTCTTGATGCGCTGCAGGTGCGCGCAAACGCAGCGCTTGCTGTACAGCACCGCCGTGTCGCTGCCCTGGGGAACAAACAAAGTGGTATTTAGGACAGGGTACAACAAGATGACCTGACCCCCCCAAAATAAAATGGAATTCGGTAGTTTACATAGTAGGCGGTTTACACCGCACAAAGTATGTCACCGCGTCAGCATTTTCATATTCGTGCATTTAATTTTACTTAAGTTACTTAGTCACGTCATATCCATCAAAAGGTGAACTCGTACATATATCAAGTAAATAAACATTTTATAATCATCAAGGATTTATCATTTATATCAAGATTCAGCAAGTTAGTTGAGTGGCAGCATCAAGGCACCACCCAACATAGTGGTCCTTCGAGAAGTGAATAATTTAGTGTTTATTTGTGTTTTTCAAGTGTTAGCGAATCGGTTCAGTCGGCCTCCCACCAGCGGGTCTCACCGACAGGATTGAGAACGGCGCACATAACATTTGTTGGCACATTGAGCACTGAATTGTTATGAACCAGCAAGACACAAGAGCAAGTTCAAGTGTGGAACCTTTGTTGTGAAATACAAGTCCACTACTGTATTATCAAGTTTGCGCGCATCAAAAAATCATTATTATCAAGCAAGGTATACCGAAATAATCAAGACAAGTGATTTTACGAGTTCACACCTAATTATCAAGTCTGCTGACAAGAACTGCTGGCAAGTTTTACAGGTTATCAAGAACCTAAATATCAAGCTATATCAAGATGGATATGAGTGACCTACTTTACCGCCAAGCATTATTAACGGAAGAAATCAAGAAAACGTTAATAAACTTCAAAAAGGATGGTCCAGCACGAAGGACCCCAGACCTTATCAAGAGACGCCTCGAATCACTGGAAAGATACTGGAATGAATATACTTCGAACCATACGAAGCTTTCAGAAGCTTTACCAGCTGATGAGGAATATTTCGTCGGGGAATATTATCAACAAACAAAACAAAGCTACATGGAAGCTAAACTATACATTGAAAAAACAAGTATCAGTATCACTTCCTCAAAGTATCCTGCGGATGTACCGCCCATGACGTCATCTGAAAATAAAAACCTCTCACAGGAGGAAACACTCATCTCTCAAGAGGCTGAGCAAGATGAAAATGCTGCTTTTGAGGATACTGTCACTACGCAAAAAAGAAATGTTAGCAGTAAGCAGGACTGGAATGCTATGATGAGTACCTCGAATGCCGGTAACTACAGCAAGCACGATGAGATGTTTAAAAAGCAGTTGAGTAATTTCAAGGCGTTTACAAGAACCGTCTCCAACATCAATGTAGATACAATGCAGGAACTTTGGGAGTTCGAAGACACACTGAGAGAGCTTCAATCCCGCTGGAAAGCAATAGATCTGCTCCACTGGGAGATAGATAGTGTAACTAACGGGTCAAATCTGCAATACGAATCAAGGTTTTCTGAGCACGAACAAAAATATCATGACATGAAGAAAGCCATAAATAGCAAGCTATGGTCTGTCTCTCATAGAACAAAATCAACACCTCAGCTCGACATCCCAATCTTCAATGGAAATTACCAGCAGTGGGTGTCATTCAAAGGCCTCTTTAGTGAGACCATTCACAAAAATCCGAGTTTATCAAATGCACAACGAATGCAGTTCCTTAAGAGCAAGCTTAAGGGGGAAGCTGAACGGTTGGTCCAGCACTTACCGATCAGCTCGGAAAACTACATAACCTGTTGGGAAATATTAAACCACAGGTATAACAATAAAAAGTTAATTTTCACAACCCATATGAACACCATGATGAGTATTCCTGTGTCGCAAACATCTAACGCAAATCATATTAAACGCATTCATGACGTCACTACTGAATGCCTAAACGCTATTAAGAACCTTGGTGTGAATATTGGAACTTGGGATCCGATCTTGGTGTATCTTTTAGTTCAGAAAATCGACCCTGAAACTCATAGTGACTATTTAGAAACATTGAAGGAACCCCGAGAACTACCAAGTCTGAACGAGTTCCTTAAATTTTTGGAAAACATGTTTACAACAATGGAGTCGGCACGTCGAAAGCAAGAAAATTATCAACAGCGGCCCATTCCATCGACATCAAGCAGACAAGATAAATCATACCAATTCAAGAATTTTCATAACAACAAGGTTACCACACAAGCCCATTCAAGAAACAAGCAGGCATGCCCCATTTGTAAAAATTCAGAACATAGTATTTATTTTTGCAAGCAGTTCCTGAAAATGTCACCGACACAAAAACGCGAAGCAATTGCGAAATTGAATTTTTGCGCTAACTGCCTACACAGTCACAACGGAAAAGCGTGCTCATCAATAAAACGATGTCGCGAGTGCAATGAAAGCCACAACACTCTGCTACACGCATCGTATGCAAAAAATAACGTGACTACTACTGACGTGACGTCAAGGCCAACGATTACGAACTGGGAATCGAACCGGCGATATGAACGGCAGATCAGCAATTCACACGTAGCCCAGCAAGGGGAGGTGCCTGAAATTTTGTTGGCGACAGCATTGGTGAAGGTCAAAAGAGCAGATGGAGAGTACTACACTTTGCGAGCACTCATAGATCAAGGCTCACAAGTGTCTCTAATAACAGCTAAAGCTGCTCAGCTTTTGTGTTTGCCCCGCCAAAAGTGTAAAGGAGTTATTACTGGTGTTGGCACCAAGGACAACATCTGCACTGGAATGACCAAGATAAATTGCAGTTCAATAGCTGGAAATTACATGTTTACTACAGATGTTTATATCATGAAATCTTTAACTCGAAATTTACCAAACGACTCATTCATAAGACCAACATGGGACTTATTGGAAGAACTAGAGTTAGCAGACCCCGAATTCAATGTAAGCAAGCCTATTGATATTTTATTTGGAGCCGATATCTATTCAAACATTATTTTGGATAGAATACATCGAGTTGGAAATGCAACACCTATTGCCCAGGAAACAAGACTTGGGTGGATTCTGTGCGGTAAAGTACAGACTTTACAGTGCAACGTCATTATAAATAACATTCAAGATATTCAAAAATTCTGGGAAATTGAAGATGTGCCGGAAAACCATTCATATTCAGCAGAAGAAAATAAATGCATTGATTTCTACAAGAATACAACAACAAGATCACAAGACGGAAAATACATTGTGAGATTACCCCTTAAATCAAACATAAATCTACTGGGGAACTCTAAGAACAAGGCGATTGCACAGTTTTATCAATTGGAAAGAAAGCTCAATAAGAACACCGAGTTAAAAATAGACTACAAGTCGTTTATTGATGAATATCAACAACTAGGCCATACGAAACCAATCAGCTGTGATAACGCTACGACGGCACTCGGCTGCTACTTACCACACCATTGCGTGCTACGGTTAGATTCAAGTACAACGAAACTACGCGTAGTCTTCAATGCATCCGATAAAACATCGAGAGGGCTAAGTCTCAACGACTGTATGTGTACCGGGCCCAACTTACAAAAAGATATTTTCACACTAATTTTGGGGTGGAGACAGTATCAAGTTGCCTTCACCGCAGATATTGAGAAGATGTTTCGAGCCATATGGCTACATGAAGATGACCAGTCTCTTCAGCGAATAATATGGCGAGATAGCTCACAAGAAGCATTACAAGAATACCAACTCACGACGGTAACCTACGGCACCAAAGCCGCACCATATCTCGCAATGATGACTTTACGTCAACTGGCAAGTGATGAGAAAAAAAAGTATCCAGAAGCGTCTCAAGTCCTGGAAAATATTTTTTACATGGATGACTTGGTTTTTTGCGTACCTTTGCTTAGTTCTGCACTTCAATTGAAAAAAGACCTCATCCATCTTATGAATGCAGGAGGTTTCAACTTAAGAAAGTGGAGGTCAAACTACCAAGAGTTACTACAAGATACAAGCCCGCCAGAGGAAAGTAATTACAGTTTCAAGCAAGCTGAATCCGCAAAAACCCTCAGTCTTAATTGGAATCCTGAAAGAGATGTTTTCAATTTTCAATACAAGGTAAATCAAGATAAACAAGATACAAAAAGATCATTGTTATCCGCCATCTCACAGCTATTTGACCCGCTGGGATGGTTGACACCCCTGTCCACAAAAATGAAGCTACTGTTTCAACAAGTATGGAAAACAAACCTGGCTTGGGATGACAAGCTCCCACAGGACATTTTTCAAGAGTGGCAAGCAATTAAAAATGATATTATTTACTTAAATAATATTGAAATACCACGATGGCTGGGCTCCGACGACACGTGTAACCTAGAATTACACGGATTCTGCGACGCTTCGCAAAAGGCGTACGGATGCGCTGTTTATAGCAAGTTAATAAAACAAGGTCGAGCTGAAATAAAACTTCTTGTTGGAAAATCAAGACTTGTTCCATGCAAAAAAGAAGTGTCCTTACCAAGGCTGGAGCTAAGCGGGGCATTGCTACTTTCCAAGGTAATGCTAAAAATCAAGCAAGCTATATCTCCAGACATAGACGTCAAGGTCCATGGCTGGGTCGATTCTACAGCAGTTCTGGGATGGCTGCAAGGAAATCCGGATCGCTGGAAGCCTTTTGTATCCAACAGGGTACGGGAAATCATCAAAGTAATGCCACCCGACAGCTGGAAATATATTAAATCAGCAGAAAATCCATCTGACTGCGCCAGCCGAGGGCTCACAGCAAAGCAACTGATCACACACTCGTTGTGGTGGCAGGGTCCGACCTGGTTATCTACATCTGAAAATGTAACACAGGAAAAAATAATTTATACTACCAACGAAGAAGCAAGAAAATCGAAACAAGTGAACGTTGTCGCTACGCATAGCAAGGATAATAACATTATCAAGGAAATGATGAATAAATACAGTTCTTATTCAAAACTCCTGAGAGTACTTAGCTGGGTGTACAGATTTACTACAGAAAAGGAAAAGAGAAAAAATACATCTTGGCTCGCTCTATCAGAATTAAGAGAAACAAGTAAGAAGATTATAATACAGGTTCAAGGAGAAGAATTTGAAGAAGAAATAGGTCACCTGTTGCAAAAGAAACCTATTTCAAAGAAAAGCAAACTTTTGAATCTAAACCCATATTTAGATGACAATGAGGTTCTTCGAGTTGGAGGGAGGCTGCACAACGCTCCTATCAATTCTGAAATGAGAAATCCAATTATTTTACCTCAAAATCATCGCTTCACAGAATTGATTATAAATAATGCACACGAACTCACATTCCACGGCGGAGCTCGTGTTACACTATCATTCACGCGACAAAAATACTGGATACTTAGCGGTACTAGAACTACAAAAAAAATTATACATAGATGTGTAACCTGTAAAAAACAAAAGCCAATCATGCAGGAACAGATGATGGGAAACTTACCAGAAGCAAGAGTCCGTCCTTCACGTCCATTCAAGCACACAGGCGTAGATTTCACCGGCCATGGCCTTGTGAAGGCCAACAAGGGTCGTGGTATCAAGACCACAAAAGGATATGTCGCGGTTTTCGTATGTATGGTAACCAAGGCCATACATCTAGAGTTAGTCTCAGATTTAACATCTTCGGCATTCATCGCAGCACTCCGAAGAATGGCGGCTCGAAGAGGGACTCCTAGTGACATTAATTGCGACAATGGACGCAATTTTGTCGGAGCAAGCAGAATTATCCGAGAAGAGTACGAAGAAATTAGTCAAATTTTTCAGAACAAAGAATTACAGCAGGAAATAGTCGACATGGAGATTTCATTCCATTTCAACGCACCATCATGGCCCTCAGCGGGTGGACTCTGGGAAGCTGCTGTCAAGAGCTTTAAATATCATGTGAAAAGAGTCATTGGAGAGCAGAAGCTTACATATGAAGAGTATTTAACCTTGCTGACACAGATCGAAGCATGTCTAAACTCACGACCGCTGTGCCCCTTAACAGAAGACCCAGATGATCTTAACTACATTACACCATCAGTCTCATTTTCTCTCAAGCGGCCCAGTTCTAACGATCTTAGAAACGGAGCGAGATCTCAGAACACGCTGGCACCTCACTCAACAAATAACACAGGATATTTGGAAGCGATGGTCAGCAGAATATTTAACACAACTGACATCAAGATCAAGGTGGAAGAATCCAAGAGAAAATCTCAGTATTGATGACATCGTTTTAGTTCACGAAGAAAACCTACCGCCAGGAAAATGGATTATGGGTAGAGTGTGCGAGTTACATCCAGGGCAAGATGGTTTCGTCCGTGTTGTGACTCTGAAAACAAAGAGTGGATATTTGAAGCGACCGGTCGTCAAACTTTCAAAACTAATCAAGCATACTGAAACAAGTAGTAATGTTGAAACAAGCAACAGCGAAAACATGTCGCAAACCCCAAAATCAAGTAGAGCAACAAAAACCAGCAAAAAAAGCTTATTCACATCAATAATGATGACATTTATGATGTTCTTAATCGTCAGTTCAAGTTATGCAGCACACGCCAATATCACCAAGTTCAGAGAAAATCAAGGTTTATATTTTGATAAATTGTCAAACATGATGCTTATCAAAAATGAATGGAAACTTATAGTATATTTCGAAATGGAACCTTATCTGCAAGGAAATAAGGCTTTCGAGTCATACATACAAACGCTCGATGCAACATGCGAAACATTACGTAGGCAAACACGATGTGATGCAATAATACTCCAGTTACGTCACGGCTACAATGAACTTGAACATTATAATCAGCTATTGAAAAGTCAGCAATTCGACGCTGTAGCGCCGGCGCCGAGCAGACTGCGTCGACGCAAGAGAGGCCTTATCAATGGTGTCGGATATCTCGCAAACACTTTGTTCGGGGTACTGGATAGCCAATTCGCCGAACAGTATAAAAGGGACATCGACCTACTCCAAGAGAATCAAAATCACATCATCAACCTCTGGAAAAATCAAACAACCATAGTTGAAGCCGAGAACAATCTATTAAAACGTACTGAAGCGACTATGAACCAGCAGCACAAAATTATAAATCAACACATGATATCTTTAGAAAAAGCAATGGACGAACTGAAAAATTCTGCTGAATTGAATAACGTCATAAGCGACTTCATGATGGGATCTTTAGTTGCGACTAACGTACTAAACAACTTAAAAACTCTGCAGAATGCATTATTGGACACGATAACGGATGTTTATCAAGGCCGATACAACTTACACCTAGTCACTCCAGATCAATTAGCGAAAGAGTTGGACAGCATATCAAGCAAGCTACCCAAGGACGTCTCCTTGCCAACCAACAACATCCACACGGATGTACGAAAATTGTACAATCTCACCAAGGTCAAAGCGAGAATGCTGGAAGAGTACCTTCTATTCGAGATAAGAATACCTCTTATCAGCAGAGACTCTTACGAGATTTTCAAACTGATTCCGATCCCTAAATTTCATGAAAACAAGACCTTCACAATAACTCCGGTATCAGATTATGTGGCAATGAATATTAGAAAAGACACTTTTATACCTATGAGCGAAACAAATATTAAAGAGTGTTTTGTACAAGACTCATACTATTGTCACAGCCAAAGACCCGAGTACCAGATGAAAGGTGTCCAAAATCTGTGTTTACAGATGAACCAAGAATGCGTTCCCGATGAAATTTTGTGTAAAACTACTTGGCAAGAAAGTTATATTATGAATACATATATTTACACATGTTGCGAACCATGCAATATTCGAACAATGTGCGATGATCAAATTACCGCTTACCAACTCACGGGCACCGGACTTATGAATGTGCGACATGGTTGCCTTAACAAGACTGATGATTTTATTATTTATCCCCATATGCCTCATACAAGCGAGGTTAGGATTTTTCCAAAATTATTTACGCCAACAATCTCACCCATAAATCACATCATGAATATTTCAATCCCCCACATAAACTTTACAAATCAAGAGCATACGCAGTTCAACAAGAAAGCGGCGGCAATTCAAGAACGAATACAAACCTTAAAGAACAGTGAAGTGACGTCATCAAGCGTATCGTACCATGACATACACCATTACGCTATGATTTACGTTATATTGGGGGTATTGGCAGTGTTGGGCATAGTAATAATCGCCCACCGCTCTCAATGTCTATGGGGAAGGCGACGAGACGAGCAGCCAAGGGAAGAAAACCAAAATCAAGCAGCACCAACAGCAGCAGCGCCCGTTCCAGTGCCTGGACCGTCCTACCAGCACGCCGGAAACCCGCGCGCCGCCGGCGGACACACGTCGCGCCAGCGAGAGGGGGAGGCGAGCTACGCGCGTCCCATCCAATTACGAAATAGATCAACAAGTCCAGTTTTAAGAAAATTTAAAGAAATGTTTAACGAAGACCCAATTTGATTATTTACAGTTTTTATTATCTTTGTTTAACAAGTAACTTTTCTTTCATTTAATATTTTATCTCAACTGATTGTATCCCATCTCAGGCCCGGGAATATGTACGGTTTACACCGCACAAAGTATGTCACCGCGTCAGCATTTTCATATTCGTGCATTTAATTTTACTTAAGTTACTTAGTCACGTCATATCCATCAAAAGGTGAACTCGTACATATATCAAGTAAATAAACATTTTATAATCATCAAGGATTTATCATTTATATCAAGATTCAGCAAGTTAGTTGAGTGGCAGCATCAAGGCACCACCCAACACAACACATAAAGGAGCGTAACGTAAATCTAAGTTTAGCCATGTTCTCCAATGATCGTTAGATTGGTCGTTATTGACCACCAAACCAGACTCAAATGCAATAAACCCAACAACGCGTGGCATGGCATCACATAACACCTCCAAAATACATTCTTAAACGAGCTTAGACTTCGCGTCGCACAGCTCGCTCAGTGGCCGCTAGTGACCTAGGGTGCGTGCGCTGCTTTGCGCTGCACAGCTCGCTCAGTGACCGCTAGTGACCTGTGGGTGGGTGCGTGCGTTGCTTCGCACCGCACAGCTCGCTCAGTGGCCGCTAGTGACCTAGGGTGCGTGCGCTGCTTCGCGCCGCACAGCTCGCTCAGTGACCGCTAGTGACCTGTGGGTGGGTGCGTGCGCTGCTTCGCACCGCACAGCTCGCTCAGTGGCCGCCAGTGACCTAGGGTGCGTGCGCTGCTTCGCGCCGCACAGCTCGCTCAGTGACCGCTAGTGACCTGTGGGTGCGTGCGCTGCTTCGCGCCGCACAGCTCGCTCAGTGACCGCTAGTGACCTGTGGGTGCGTGCGCTGCTTCGCGCCGCACAGCTCGCTTAGTGACCGCTAGTGACCTGTGGGTGCGTGCGCTGCTTCGCGCCGCACAGCTCGCTCAGTGACCGCTAGTGACCTGTGGGTGCGTGCGCTGCTTCGCGCCGCACAGCTCGCTTAGTGACCGCTAGTGACCTGTGGGTGCGTGCGCTGCTTCGCGCCGCACAGCTCGCTCAGTGACCGCTAGTGACCTGTGGGTGGGTGCGTGCGCTGCTTCGCACCGCACAGCTCGCTCAGTGGCCGCTAGTGACCTAGGGTGCGTGCGCTGCTTCGCGCCGCACAGCTCGCTCAGTGACCGCTAGTGACCTGTGGGTGGGTGCGTGCGCTGCTTCGCGCCGCACAGCTCGCTCAGTGACCGCTAGTGACCTGTGGGTGCGTGCGCTGCTTCGCGCCGCACAGCTCGCTCAGTGACCGCTAGTGACCTGTGGGTGGGTGCGTGCGCTGCTTCGCACCGCACAGCTCGCTCAGTGACCGCTAGTGACCTGTGGGTGGGTGCGTGCGCTGCTTCGCACCGCACAGCTCGCTCAGTGGCCGCTAGTGACCTAGGGTGCGTGCGCTGCTTCGCGCCGCACAGCTCGCTCAGTGACCGCTAGTGACCTGTGGGTGGGTGCGTGCGCTGCTTCGCGCCGCACAGCTCGCTCAGTGACCGCTAGTGACGTGTGGGTGCGTGCGCTGCTTCGCGCCGCACAGCTCGCTCAGTGACCGCTAGTGACCTGTGGGTGGGTGCGTGCGCTGCTTCGCACCGCACAGCTCGCTCAGTGACCGCTAGTGACCTGTGGGTGGGTGCGTGCGCTGCTTCGCACCGCACAGCTCGCTCAGTGGCCGCTAGTGACCTAGGGTGCGTGCGCTGCTTCGCGCCGCACAGCTCGCTCAGTGACCGCTAGTGACCTGTGGGTGGGTGCGTGCGCTGCTTCGCGCCGCACAGCTCGCTCAGTGACCGCTAGTGACCTGTGGGTGCGTGCGCTGCTTCGCGCCGCACAGCTCGCTCAGTGACCGCTAGTGACATGTGGGTGGGTGCGTGCGCTGCTTCGCACCGCACAGCTCGCTCAGTGACCGCTAGTGACCTGTGGGTGGGTGCGTGCGCTGCTTCGCACCGCACAGCTCGCTCAGTGGCCGCTAGTGACCTAGGGTGCGTGCGCTGCTTCGCGCCGCACAGCTCGCTCAGTGACCGCTAGTGACCTGTGGGTGGGTGCGTGCGCTGCTTCGCGCCGCACAGCTCGCTCAGTGACCGCTAGTGACCTGTGGGTGCGTGCGCTGCTTCGCGCCGCACAGCTCGCTCAGTGACCGCTAGTGACCTGTGGGTGGGTGCGTGCGCTGCTTCGCACCGCACAGCTCGCTCAGTGACCGCTAGTGACCTGTGGGTGGGTGCGTGCGCTGCTTCGCACCGCACAGCTCGCTCAGTGGCCGCTAGTGACCTAGGGTGCGTGCGCTGCTTCGCGCCGCACAGCTCGCTCAGTGACCGCTAGTGACCTGTGGGTGGGTGCGTGCGCTGCTTCGCACCGCACAGCTCGCTCAGTGGCCGCTAGTGACCTAGGGTGCGTGCGCTGCTTCGCGCCGCACAGCTCGCTCAGTGACCGCTAGTGACCTGTGGGTGGGTGCGTGCGCTGCTTCGCACCGCACAGCTCGCTCAGTGGCCGCTAGTGACCTAGGGTGCGTGCGCTGCTTCGCGCCGCACAGCTCGCTCAGTGACCGCTAGTGACCTGTGGGTGGGTGCGTGCGCTGCTTCGCACCGCACAGCTCGCTCAGTGGCCGCTAGTGACCTAGGGTGCGTGCGCTGCTTCGCGCCGCACAGCTCGCTCAGTGACCGCTAGTGACCTGTGGGTGGGTGCGTGCGCTGCTTCGCACCGCACAGCTCGCTCAGTGGCCGCTAGTGACCTAGGGTGCGTGCGCTGCTTCGCGCCGCACAGCTCGCTCAGTGACCGCTAGTGACCTGTGGGTGGGTGCGTGCGCTGCTTCGCACCGCACAGCTCGCTCAGTGGCCGCTAGTGACCTAGGGTGCGTGCGCTGCTTCGCGCCGCACAGCTCGCTCAGTGACCGCTAGTGACCTGTGGGTGGGTGCGTGCGCTGCTTCGCACCGCACAGCTCGCTCAGTGGCCGCTAGTGACCTAGGGTGCGTGCGCTGCTTCGCGCCGCACAGCTCGCTCAGTGACCGCTAGTGACCTGTGGGTGGGTGCGTGCGCTGCTTCGCACCGCACAGCTCGCTCAGTGGCCGCTAGTGACCTAGGGTGCGTGCGCTGCTTCGCGCCGCACAGCTCGCTCAGTGACCGCTAGTGACCTGTGGGTGGGTGCGTGCGCTGCTTCGCACCGCACAGCTCGCTCAGTGGCCGCTAGTGACCTAGGGTGCGTGCGCTGCTTCGCGCCGCACAGCTCGCTCAGTGACCGCTAGTGACCTGTGGGTGGGTGCGTGCGCTGCTTCGCACCGCACAGCTCGCTCAGTGGCCGCTAGTGACCTAGGGTGCGTGCGCTGCTTCGCGCCGCACAGCTCGCTCAGTGACCGCTAGTGACCTGTGGCGCGCGTACCTGCTCGAGCGCGCCGTTGACGAACTCGACGCAGTGGTCGGTGATGGCGGCGAGCTGCTCCAGCGCGTCCTTCTTCTCGGACAGCGTGCGCTGCTTTGCGTCGCACACCTCGTTCAGACGCAGCACCAGCTGCTTGCCGCGGGTGTTTATTGCGTTTGTTAGTCTGGGGAAAGACAATCAAATTATTCGTTTTTTGAATTAGCAAGAGAAGTAAGACACTGAAGCTACCCTCTGTCCATAATTGAGCTGCTTGTCCGGAGTCAAATATCTATGAAATCTAAAAAAAATGTTGTTTCTATCTGTGTTACAGCTGTAACTTTACAGGAAATCAAGTCCGCCTTTTGTACTATCTTGTGCACTGAAGATAATAAAGACATCAAAATCTACCTGTGTAGTGAAAAGAAAAGATTGATTTTTGGTAAAGTGTTCATACCAAAAATCAATCTTTTCTATTCACTAACATAAGGCAGTTTTTTATAACCCTGCGCCCTGGCATCGATCGATTTCGAGTCAGCAGAGCGTAGTGGAATGTAAACATTCATGTAACGTAATAAGTTTCAATTTCGGGGTGGTCTGACAGTTGACTACCACGTTCTGACTGAAGAACAGGCAAATTATACCTCAACTTGACTTAGTTCGAGAGTGACTCTTCTGTACGCTACTTCTATTACTTATTTTCATATTTTATTTGCTTGTCAAATGGTTTTACAGATGGAATAATAAAAGCCAGAACATCAAACACATGACACCCCACATAACACAAAGTAAATCAAATAAAGAATAACAAAGACAAGTCATGAACCCACGAAACAAACAATAGGTACAATACAACTGTTACAGACTCTTTGACTCTGCTAGCTGACTGGCCATCAGACTGACAGAAGCGACTGAGAAAAAGACTTTGACAAGACGGATACGACAGATGAGTGACGGCGGATGGTTTTATTTTGCTTCGATTCTTTAATAAATATTAATTCAGTAATTTCGATTTCCTCAGTTCTCTTGTCCTCTCCTCTCTTCTTCAACAACCATTGCTAAGCATTATCTGCAAAGAACTCGTCGAGTGCATAGTAAGCTTTTCCTGTGAGGTAGATCTTAAGTTGGTTTGTGAAAGGCTATATTTCTTTGTTACGAGGCCCACGAGGGTCATTCAATAAATACTTAGCCTACAAAAAGTAAACGAAAATTTTGGAATAGTGGCAATATATTTTTCAACATAGTCTCCTTTTAGTTCGATACACTTAGCCCAGCGATGCTCCAACTTTTTTAACCCGTCCGAAAAATAGTTTTTGTCAAACTCTGCAAAATAGGCCTCCGTGGCGGCGATGACCTCCTCATTTGATCCATATCTATTCCCGGCGAGTGATTTTTTCAGATTAGGAAACAGAAAGAAGTCACAAGTTGCCAAATCTGGAGAATACGGTGGATGGGGCAGCAATTCGTAGCGTAATTCGACCAATTTGGTCATGGCAACGGCAGACGTGTGAACCGGTGCGTTGTCGTGGTGAAACAGCATTTTTTTCTTCGCCAGATGGGGTCGTTTTTTCTTTAATTCGGCGTCGAATCGGCCCAATAAATCGGCATAGTAAAGCCCTGTAATTGTTTTACCCTTCTCGAGGTGATCGATGTAGATCACACCTTGTGAATCCCAGAAAACGGTGGCCATAACTTTTCCGGACGATTTTACAGTTTTCGCCTTCTTTGGAGCACGTTCCCCGGTCTGGATCCATTGTTTTGATTGCTCCTTGGTCTATGGTGTGTACCAGTGGATCCAGGTTTCATCGACGGTCACAAAACGACGCAAAAACTCCGCTGGATTCCGCTTAAACAGCGCCAAACACGTCTCCGATGTGCGCTTGTTTTCCGGTGTGAGTAAACGCGGCACCCATCGCGCCGACAGCTTTCTCATGCCGAGTTCCTCGTGAAGAATATGATGCACTGTTCCTTCTGAAATGGCTACAGTCTCAGCTAGCTCTCGAACCTTCAATCGGCGATCTGCCAATACGAGATCATGGATTTTTTTAATGTTTTCCTCCGTAGCAGCAGTTTTCGGTGCACCTGGACGTGGTTCATCAAAAACCGACGTACGGCCACGTGCAAACTCGTTGAACCAATTCTTGAGGGTGGCCATCGATGGAGAAGAGTCACCGTACACAGCATCCAAACGCTCTTTGATTTCGATGCGCGTTTTCCCTTACAAAAATAGGAATCGAATCACCGAACGATATTGCTCTTTTTCCATTTTTGTAAAACCGATCGACACGTTCGCTTCCATAAGTTGTCAAATTAAAACAAATGAAGGGAATGGAATGAAAATTTAAAAAAAGAATTTAAAAAGAATGTGCTACACTGTGGTAAAACTCTTTTGAAACTACAGCGCCCTCTGGCGATGAGGCTAGGTACTTATTGAATGCACCTCGTATCTTTTATATTACAAGGGATTTTATCATCGATTTTAATGGACATCCAATGGGGACCCGATCTGATTAGTTGGAGGGGATTGCCCACTGAAAGTTTTAATTTATTTTTTACTAATTATTTGCCTTTGGCCAGCCCTGGATTTTATTTATTTTTTATTTATTTAATCTTTAATGCACAAAATAGTACAAAAGGCGGACTTAATGCTAAAAGCATTCTCTACCAGTCAACCTTTGGGCGGGACAGAAATGTTGTTGGCGGTGCTAGTATCTGGGTTTGAGAAGAAAATAAAAGAAACAAGGATATTAAAAAAGACAATAAATAACCTTTAACTTACTAAAAATACCTAATACCTATATCAATAAATAAATAATAATACAACAAACAATAATATATATATTTATTATATAAATACACATACCAAATAATATATACATATATATAAAAAAATGGATATCTGTGATCTAGTACTCACTTGACGACGGTCTGCGTGATCTCATGCACGAGCGCCTTCTTCTTGTCGGCGATGAGCGTCTGCCGGTCGCGGATCACCTTCATGGCGGAGCCGAGCAGCACGCGCTTGTAGCTCACCTCCGACAGCAGCGACGAGATGTTGGCGCGAGCCTGGGTGGTGAGAGCAGACGTTATGGACCACTTACTGAACGATATTTTAGTATATAATAACAAAGACCCACAGGCAGACCATAAGCTGCCCGCGAATGTTTGAAAACGACTGGCCTGTTGGCGCAATGGCAGCGATCCTGCCTTTAGCGCCGGAGGTCGTGGGTTCGATCCCCACCCATGACAAATATTTGTGTGACGAACATTTGTATTAGTCGTGTGTCTAGGTGTTATTATCTATTTAAGTATGCATTTAGAAATATTTATGTATGTTTATCAGTCTCTGACGCCTATATTACAAGCTCTGCTTAGTTTGGGGTCAGATGATCTTGGTGTGAATTGTAAAAAAAAAAAATGTTTAAATATGGGTCGCACGCAACCACATACAAAAAATATGACTACGTTTATTACGCGCAAATTTCTTTGTCTGTGCATAACTCACATCACATAAATTGTATAAAGTGGTTTAGAGTGCCCCCACACTAGCGTTATTTGAGCGTCAGCGCCGCGGCGCTAGCGCGACGCCTACGCAACGCTACCGCAGCGGCGCGGCTTAATTCAGCCGCTTGGCGCTTGCCGCGCGCCGAACGTCGAGATTGCGCTGCGCAGGCGTCGCACAGGTGGCGCGACGCTTGCGGAGCGTTTTTTTGTCAATAGTACAATGTACAAATACAAATACAAATATTTTATTTGCCATTAAGTGTGTACAACACAATTGCTTAGCTTTGCTATTAGCGTACATTTTACAAATTTTACTTACCCCTCCAGGCTAATATGTGCGAATGTGTAATCATACCATTTTACGTAAGCTTTTTGAATTTAACATTTAAAATCATATAAGTAAAAAAATGTAGAACACGACGCGAAAATATCTCAAATAATGAACAAAAACTATTTATAAACAAAACTTTAAAAACGCCCTAATCTACACTAACATTATTAAGAGGTAAGCGTTTGTGAGTTTGTATAAGGTAGGTAATCTTCGAAACTAAAGAACCTACTTCAATAATTATTTTACTGTTAAAAAGCTACATTATCCCTGATTGCTATAAGCATATATTAGTTTTCAGCCAGATCAATTAACACTTCTAAGTAATCCGGGAAAAAAAGCGCTATCGAAAATCTTGCCCAGGTGCCCTGGTGTGACCTGGTGCGCCCAGCACCAGCGCAGCGTCAACGCAGCGTCGGCGCTGACTTAGCGCCGCGCTGACGCTACACGGACGCCGAGACGACACAACGCTCAAAGAACGCTAGTATGGTGTGTCTCTTAAGAAAACGTGAGCACTACGTCAGTGGTGTCTTTAAAAATCGGCTAGATACGACCCTGTGCTCTGAAAGCTAAATCTGTTTCGTGTCAGTGGCTCCCAGCGGAATATGAACTTTCGTGGCACGCGATAAGTTCCGCTTTCGCTTGCAACTTAAATTTGTGTTGGAGAGTGACACAAAATAAAAGAGTTTACAGAAAGACGGCTCTTGCTTTTGCTCTCACTGTGTCTGTGTGCGTGATCAAAATGGAGGATTGTTCTAAGCCGACTATCTGTCTGGGGCATGAGTAATTTATGAGAGTGATCCTTCTTTACTGTGTCCTATAACTTATTCTGAGCTAAGTGGAAGTGTTAGGTGCCGACCTGGGAGGCCATCTCGGTGCTGAACTGGTACTTGTGGTCGCGGTGGTGCTGCAGCTGGCAGTCGCGGCACGTCAGCCGGTCGCACGTCTCGCAGAACAGCGACAGGCGCTCCTGCGACAAAATACATGATACACTGGTCTTATAATGCTGACTACACCATAAAACGATGACTAAGAAACTGGACGCGATGAAGCCGATAAAGGATTATTTTTGATTAATTAACGCAAAAAAATACTACATTTCTTTGTAATTATGCTAAATGTTTTTTCTTCATCTTTTTTATATTTTTGCTGTTTTCTACCCTCAATTCTGAAATCTCGTAAATATACGAGGGTCATTTGAAAAGTTCTTAGCCTGACATAGTTAGTCGTTGGTTTTTTTTTATAACTACCCATTTTGTAGCTACATTATTTAGTAACAAGTATGCAGTTTAGTTTTTTCACAATAATTCATTGTTCCTTTGCACGTGATACCGTAAGTCAAGTCAGAGCTATTTTTGAAAATAGATAAAATTGAACATCGTGCAGTGATAAAATACTTGAATTTTAAAGGTTTTACTCCAAAAGCTATACATGAAAACATGTTTGCTACTTCGGGTGAGTTCGCTCTTTCGTATGCGAGTGTTAAAAAACTGGGTCACTGAGTTTAAACGTGGTCGTGAGACTATTCAAAATGAGCCCCGTAGTGAATGAAAAAAGGGTGAAACGATAAACTCCGATTACTATTGCAACCTGCTGCATCGTTCGAGAGGAGAAACATAAGAAAAATCCCAGGTTTATTAAGAAGAAAGATCTTGTTTCATCAGGACAATGCGCGCGTTCCCACCTCTGTGCCATCCATGGCAGAAATCCATCAGTGTGGCTTCGAATTGTTACCTCATCATCCCCCATATTCACCGGATTTAGCACCGTCCAACTATTATCTGTTCCCAAAGCTGAAATAATTTTTAGGTGGTAATTTTTTTTTTTCAAATGATGAGGTCATAGCCGCCCGTGGACGCTTATTTTGAGGAGTAAGACGAAGCTTTTTTCAGAACGGGTATCGGAGCTTTACCGGGACGATGGAAAAAGTGTTTCGAGGTGGGGGGAGAGAATGGTGAAAAATAAAATCAAAATCATGTGTTTACATTACGTATGTTAGGCTAAGAACTTTTCAAATGACCCTCCTACCTACACATTGAAAACCAGAACTGTAATTTGAGCTATTAATTAACTGCCAGCTTCAGAGTTCAATTCATTATCAAATAGAATTCAGAATTTTGATTCAAAAATCTATAGGCTAACTTTGATAGTCTCTACGTAGCGTGAAATCAACTTTTAAAATTAATATAACAATCGAAAAGTGCCAGTCATACATGTAATGGTTAGGTAGCCTAAAGGAGCTCCTTCACTTGGAGCAGCCGCCTGTAATGTGAAGTTACAGAGTCGAGCATTACATCAGTGAGGGAGGAGAACCGAGCACAATGCGGAAACTGTAATGTTACAAACTCGAGCATTACGTTGGTGAGTGAAAAGCACCAAATAATGTTCTAATGAATTAATGCTCAGAATCTAATCTGAAACCATTACAGGCAAATGTTCGTCATGTCAGGAAGGCAGTACTATAAAGTATTACTTGAAATCGAATCTGAAACGTTACATTACAGGCGAATGCTCCAAGCACCTTCAAGGATCATTTCATAAAAGTAAGTTTTTTTTTAATGGGTTTGCGTTTGACCTCAGTCTCTCCCGGTAGTAAGCGATGACGAGGCCGATGGTAGTGCACGCTTACCCAGAAAATGCCTATTCACTCTGGCCTTGAAGACACCAAGGTTGTAAGTATTCAGAATCACAGACGCAGGGAGAGTCTGTGTTTTTTACGGAAGTGTGTGCGTCTCACCTGCACGTG
This sequence comes from Udea olivalis, assembly GCA_947369235.1. Classification (NCBI taxonomy): domain Eukaryota; kingdom Metazoa; phylum Arthropoda; class Insecta; order Lepidoptera; family Crambidae; genus Udea; species Udea olivalis. The sequence continues at coordinate 20,387,557 of OX376355.1, forward strand.
CTCGCGGCAGAACATCTCGTGCGAGCTGCGCGCCGACGACTGCGCCGCCGCGAGCTCCGCCAGCGCCTCCTCCTTGCTCTTGATGGTGTGGTCTTTTGTGATCTTCAACCTGACAGAACAAACATTAGTCAACAGAATTAGGATACCGACGCTATCGTCTTATTATTCCTAACTTATTAAATTACTAGCTGTCCGACAGCGGCTTCGCCCGCGTAGACTTTCTTTCCCGTCAAATATAGCCTAAATTTAAAAAAATTGCCTAAGTCACTCCCTGATAATGTAGCTTTATATTGGTGAAAGATTTTTTGAAATCGGTCCAGTAGTTTTGGAGCCTATTCAATACAAAGAAACAAACAAAACAAACAATCAAATCTTTCCTCTTTATGATATTAGTAAGTATAGAAGTATAGATATACATAGAAAGAACGGACTTGGGAAACTATCGTTCGATAACTCTAGTATCCTTACTCTCTAAGATATTTGAAAAGGCAATGCAAAAGAGGCTGGCAAGTTTCTGTGGAGATTTCAACCTTATAGCGCGAGAACAATTTGCCTTTCAAAAAGGTAAATCGACCACACTACCTTGTTTCAGTCTGCTGCACAAAGTGATACTCAGCCTTGACGCTAAGAAGTGCGCAACCGTACTCTTTCTTGACATGTCTAAGGCATTCGACTGTGTAGACCACAATATCCTCCTGGACAAGCTTTAAAGGTATGGTATACGAGGACAAGCACTTTCTTGGTTTCAATCATACCTAGCAAACAGAGGTCAGTGTGTTGAAATCATCAGAGCAAACGACTGCGAAACTGAAATAGCTTACCGTTCTGGCTACAGGATAAATGAGGTAGGAGTACCCCAGGGTAGTGTGCTGGGCCCAATATTGTTCTTATTTTATATAAATGACCTGCCGAATTTCACGAAACATGACTGTATCATGTTTGCTGACGACATTTTTATAATTATAAACTCGGACGTGGAACGCTATTTCAGCACATGTGTTTCCTTCCTCGTATAGTCCCGGGTTCTTCAAGCGGAGCGTGAAAAGCCTTCAAGGTGAGGATGGCCAGCCTAGTGTTCGTTCGAATGACTGGGCTTGTCAACCTCATATCTGGACCTCACGGCCGCTACCCATCAGGTGGAGTGAGGTCAGCAATATAAAAAAATACACTTTAATGTAAAAGTAAGAGACGAGATCAACCTCAACATACAACATAATGGTTCTCCTGTTTATGGTGTAGATAATATCTCATTTTTTTGTATAGTTCTAAATAAAAGCCTTAATTTCACAAATCAAATTGAAAAGGTGTACATAAAAATAAATAGATTTGTTTACGTTCTTCGCCGCTTGACCAAAAAAAACCTCACTGAATATCACCCTGGCTGCATATTACGGATATGTTGCATCGAATATCAGCTACGGGCTTTTACGGTGGGGTAATAGGACGGACGTCCAGAGAGTCTTTATTGCTTAAAAAAAATGCACCTGAGCCATCTGCTGTAAAGGGCCTTGTGACTCTTGTAGGCCTTTATTTACAAAATTACTAATTCTCACCGTCCCGAGCATGTACATCCTAGAAGTTTTTAAATTCGTCAAGGAACACCAGTATTTGTTTAAGACTGCAAGGGATGTATACCCCAGGAATAGCAGATTTCCGGACAGGCTTGCAGTAGACTTCTGTCCTAAGACCTCATTGTACCAAAAAAATAGCTATAACATGTGTATGGGTAAGGTCTACAACAAAATTCCAAATAAGTACAAGATAGGACCCATTTTTTTTTTTATTTTTTTATTTATTTATTGAATGAATGTAACGATGCGTAAACTGCGTGGATGGCTAGTGGATTGATGCATTTATAGTATTAATGAGTTTCTTAACTCACATTTTGCATGCTGTTAATATTACGCAGAATAGTCTTAAGCACCGTATTTTTCTTTACCTTAAGACCTGTAACTATTGTACCTATTCTATGCAAATAAATGATTATTGATTATCTATCCCAAGATTTTCAAGGTTGCCTGGAAGAGATCGCTTACGATTGAATAAGGCCGTTTAAATTATACTTTTACGTAATATAAGATTTATTTTTGTAATTTTTGATAGCGTCGTGGCCTAGCTGTTTAGCACCCGAACTCAGATAGTGGATCGTGTGGTCCCGATTTCAAATCTAGCTAGAACCAAAATCTTTGGTGTTCAATGTTAAATATCCGACTAACTCTCCGGTGATGGAAAACATCGATAACAAACCAACCCGGATAACGGCGGAAGGCTCACCACCTACCACGTTGGGTTCTTATACCATTGGTGCAAAGTGGGCTTCTGAGTGTTTCGTTCACCATAACGGCAGTCACTTGCCTCTGACTACCCCGCTTAGGATAAAGTCGTCATGGTATGTTATATTAGGTTGGGGACAAAGTCTTAATTTTCGCATATTATAGTATGTATGAACTTGTAATAAAATATCTTTGGCTATAGGTACTATTTGTATCTGGCTGGTTATGGTATCATTAAAAGTTTAAATTTTAAAGAAGATAATTCCAAACTCAAATAAGGAAAATGTGTGATTTTCTTTTTTTTTCTTACTGTCAATATGAGTGAATCTAATGAAGAAATTCGACACATTTTAAAATCTTACTACAAAAAAGGTAAAAAGGCAACACGAGCCGCGAAAAAAATTTGCGCTGTTTATGGACCTAGTGCAGTGTCTGTGAGAGTAGCACAAATCTGGTTTAATCGTTTTCAATCCGGAAATTTTGATATCAAAGATGCACGTCGCTGTGGTCGCCCTATTACGGATAAAATGGATGCCATTTTTGAAAAAGTGGAGCAAGATCAGCATATCAGTAGTTTACTGTTAGAACTGGAAATTGACCACACACGTGCGAAAAAGGTCGTGGTCAAAGGCCGGTCAGGCTTCACAGACTGTGGCGAAACCCGGGTTAACTCGCAACAAGGTGATGCTGTGTGTGTGGTGGGACTCCATCATCGTCCGTGCGGTCTATTCCGGTTGTGAACCCACACTCGTGTGTGGGGTCCCAGGGTCCGCCTAAACTGGACTGGAAGGGCATTATTCATTATGAGCTATTACAGAACAACTGATGAGAGAAAGCGGCCGGAATTAATCAACAGAAAGGGTGTGGTTTTTTATCATGATAACGCAAAAATTAGGAGAGTTTGGTTGGGAGGTGTTAACGCATCCGCCATATAGTCCTGACCTTGCACCTTCAGATTTCCACCTGTTTCGGTCTCTTCAGAATTCTTTAGGCAGTGTAAATAAAATAAATAAATAAATATGCGCCAGACAACATACCTCTTGTAATGGTCTCGAAGTAGGGATTATTAAATCCCTGTGTTACGAGGTACCACACAAGGAAATAAGCTAGGGGCGTCTCCCAGCACACCCAGACCCGAGTCAATTCAGAAAAGATCGTTTCCTGAATTGACCCGACCGGGAATCGAACCCGGGACACTACGGAAATCGAGGCGAGAAACCGTGCTACAGCACACTACGCCAATCGTGCCGTCGAAGTCGAGTGTCAGGTTAACATCACGAGAGGACTGCCAAAAGCACTTGTCGCGGTATTTTAACCCGTCTCGTGTTTCTATTGTTGTCGGAAGTTGTCGGAAGCTTCAAAATTCCTATAGCAATGGGATCATGTCCCTACCTACAAGATGACAAAAAGTAATCAAACAAAATGGCACCTACATACTTTATTTAAATCTGAATAAACTATATCAAAAAATGTTTAGAATTTTCTTAAAAAATTGGAAAAAACTGTTTCCCCAACCTATTAGGTATTGTTTTTTTAATCGTTATATTTGTGCAATAAAGAATATCTTACTGATATCACCGTAAGGTTCAAAATCTCATGCACGACATATTCCCTCTAGTGTGCTTACCTCTGGTGCGCGTGCACGCAGTTCTCGCAGATGAACTCTGCGCAGTCGACGCAGTAGGAGGTGGCGGGCTCCGTGTCGTCGCAGCTGTTGCATTGCTGCTCGCCGCTCGCCGCGCCTGGAGGCACGCAAGCGATTACGTTTTTAAGAAATTAGCCGTTTTTATTGCGCGTATATGGTTGATTGGCAATTTTGGCATACGCGGCAGATTTTGCGCTTCAAAAAAACAAAATCGCATACATTTATTACGGCGTGTTCGCTCGAACTGGTAACGGTGACTCAGTAGTTGAATTATACGAGCTTATAGACCAACGCCTGTACGCTTGCAAAAGACGCGCTTCTACGCGCTCCCAATAACAAACTTACTCGAGAGTATAAAACGTTACGTCTGAAACCACTCTTAGATTCAATTTTAACGTAAAATAGTGTAAACCAAAATTGCATTTTAGTCTTAGGCCCGTATTCTGAAAGGACGCTCAAGCGTGAATCTTGACTTGAAACTCGATTTAAGCAGAGATCTTATTCTAGAACCGCCCCTGAGAACAGATTCATTGATCACAGTTTAGACTTATTTCGAAACGTCACTCAGGTGCGAATCGGCGCTTAAGTAGAGATTTGATCTGTGATCACGCAAGTGACCTCCTGACCACGCTTGAGTAGAGATTTGCTTGTCAAAAACGATGGATTCTTTCAACGAAGGATCCTTAGATATTTTTGACGACCTTGATAAATAAAGATAATTTCATTTGCTCATTCCTGGATTAACTACAATTTGTTATTAACCATAGTTAGAAAGAAATTTAGTACCTATAAAAAATCAAAGTGAGTATGGCAATCTATATGTAGGAGTAGGTATAGTAAACCACACACACTGACACACAAAGCACAGATTATATCGAGTGCTTCCCTTGTCAGGTTACAATTACGTTCCGTTACAGTTATTAGCATGAATTCACAAATAACAAAGATAAAACCTAAATTGAAATAGTTTCATTGTAATAATTACATTACATGAACAAGTATTGAACAGCTAATTAAACCTTTTTTCAGTGCAAATGCATTGTGTATCGGTTTAATTTTTACAATAACACATAGTATCCGCATGTAATCGAACGTAAAAGAGGTAAAAAATTATTATTGTAAACAAAAACAAGCCTGATTCATAGACAAAAAGCAAACTACTCAAATCTTGTTTGAAACTCGATTCAACTGAGACCCGTTTGAAATTCGTTTTAGAATAAGCAACGTACTCAAGAACAGATTCTTAACTCAAGAGTAGATCAGGTAATCACAGTTCAAAGCGCACTTGAGCGTCGTTTCAGACTACGCCACTACGGGCCTTAGAGACTAATTTCCCTACCGCCAGCTGACCGTTGCCAATTGGGTATACTAGTTGGGCTTGGGACTGGGGGAACTTACTTACCACACAAAAGTTACCCCAACACGAGCGTGTCAGAGACGTCAAAGTGTGAGTAGCGGAAAATCACGCTCATTAGTTTCAAAATCAAAATAAGATAATCATCTTCAGAAAACATATTAAATAATGATGGAAGAAACTTACTATTGGATCCTGACTGCTCGACGGTGATCTTCTCCAGCACGAACCGCTGGTCGATCATGTTGGCCACCTGGCACTGCAGCCGGCACGCTGGGCATGTCACTGTGATGCGTTCCGCTCCTGAAGTACGAACATTTATAAGTAAACAGCCTATACTGTCCCACGCAAAGGTCCCATCATTGAAATCAAGTCGTTGCTACATAAGATCTGACAACACGATTGGCGTAGTGCCCTATAGGGCACGGGCACGGTTTCTCGATTTCTGTAGTGATCTTTTCTGAATTGTCTCAGGTCTGGGTGTGCTGGGAGACGACCCTGGCTAATTTCCTTGTGTGGTAACTCGTAACACAGGGATACTAATCCCTACTTGGAAACCATTACAAGAGGTGTGTTGTCTGGCGCAAAAAGTAAAGTAATCAGCCTATTTACTGTCCCACTGCTGGGCAAAGGCCTCCATCATTGAAATCAAGTCATCGCTACAATTGATGGGTATTGGCCTAATCACAACGCTCGCCAAATGCGGGTTGGTGATCACAAACCCGGGCTATGTTCCGAAAAATCCGAAACACACTTTGCCCGACCTGGGAATTGAATCCGGGACCTCCAGGTTTCGGGCCGAGCTCTGAAACCACTCGGCCACGGAGGCGTTTATTTATTTATAAGGTAAGGTATTGGTTTGTACACAAATACGGGTTGGTAATCACAAACCTGGGACATGTTCCCGAAAAATACAAACCGGGACTTTGCCCGACCCGGGATTTGAAGTTTGAACCCAAGACGCTAACCTAACGTAAAGCGCTCTATCCACTCGGCCTCAGAGATCTATATTTGTGCTGTTGCGTGAGGCGAATCCCATTGCCGCTCCTCAACCGGCAGTCGTTACCACTGCGCTTCGTTGACCCTTAAGACTTCATCACATTCCACCCAACAGAATTATTATAACTATTTCAAAGTAGCTATTTAAAACAATAATACCTACTTAAATAACAATACATTTAAATAAGCGAAAAATTATGTGGGTCAATGTATTTTACATCCATCAGCCTTGTCACTCTTGACCTTGTTAATCCAATGACCTACATTTTGTGCAAATCAAACGTGTCAGAGACGATATAATTTTTACGAAATAAACATGTGCAATGGAGTAGACCAACCTGAACTAGATAGCTTTAGAATTGTTCCATGCATCTTTTTGAAAACAAAACCAAGCTAACTCAAAAAAAAACCAGAATAAACCAAAGTGTATGTTTTGTAGTGATGTATGGCTCGAGTCTAGCCTCTTTTTTACCTGCCTTAAACCATTTGAATCTATAAAGTTGTTTACACATCGAATTTCGGAACATCTTGCAAATTAATATAGAGAAATAGATAAGAAGAAGTCATCCTTAAGAGCTTCATTGTCTACAAATAACTTTAAGAAACTTCCAGTCAGTAATTGAGAGTTGTGTAGGTGTATGTGCTTTCGGCTATCAATCATTTACTCCTTACTTAGATTTCCAGTAACTTTGACATAGTGTTATCATATGAAAACACCCGTAACTATCGTAAAAGTTAGTAAGTCATTCATCATCATCATCATCCGTGCGGTCTATCCCGGTTGTGAACCCACACTAGTGTGTGGTGTCCCAGGGTCCGCCTTACTTATTTTCTTGGCCCACTTCGCGCGGTCTTGTACATCCTCAGTGGTGAGTTTGTTGGCACGCATGTCACCCTTAACGACGTCGAGCCACCGATTCTTGGGTCGACCTCTTCTACCGGTACCTGGCGGGGGCGGCATGGCCAGACATTTGTTGCCCACGTAGTTTGCCGATCTTCGTGAGAACATGACCATACCAACGAAGGCGGCACTCCTGTAGCTTGTCTGCGATGTCACGAACACGAAGGCTGCCACGCAAGTGAGTGTCACGCACGCGATCTTTGCGTGAGACTCCACACATCCACCGCAGCATCTTCATTTCCGTGACGCGCAGCTCGTGCTTGTGTCGCTCTAGTAACGGCTATGTTTCACTGCCATATAAAAGGACAGGCCTAATGATGGTTTTATAGCTTGATCGGCATTTTGGGGTCACAAATGATACCAGTCACCTCACGCCATTTGGCCCAAGCCAAGTAAGTCATTGTTTGGTACTTAAGTATTTGATGGCAGATTAAGCGCAATGGTTCGAGCGCCGGTTGAGACGCAAACGGTCGCTTCGATCCCGCACAGTGGTGCGGGGGTCCGATTCTGCTATTTAAAAGTCAATGGAATCGTAATTGAATGGCGTGATTTTGACAGTTTTAGTATGGTCTTAATGTCAAAATCGTGTCATTCAATTACGATTCCATTGGATTTTAATTAGCAGAATCGGGCCCCGGTTTGTAGTGACAAAAAACTAATTATTAAAAAAAACAAAAACCCGACTGCAAAAAGTGACCACTCAAAAGGAAAAATAATTGTGGCGGGGACCAACATTAATCGTACATAAACAAAACCTTTTTGTAGAAGTCTAAGTAACTACTAAGTTATTCCCTGCTTTGCCGGCAATGATTACAAACGTTGAAAACCAGCTTGTTTTTTCCTTTCGAGTCGTAATTTTTGTTTTTTTTACTTACCTCCTTTTCCTGCCAAGACCCAATACAGGTCGCTGCGACCTGTAGTGGGTCTTGGCCTCCGAAACCAGAGAATGCCACTGGGTTCTATACCGCGCTAACTCTCGCCAGTCATCCACTCGAAGATCGCGCAGGTCGGCTTTGTTTTTTAATATAATTAGTTTTTATTTCAGACTTTTAGTTGAATAACCTTTAAGTGGCCTAGTTTAGAATGTTTAAGCACCTTTCCGGAACTCAGATTTTTCCTCAGTTTTTTCTTTTCGAATCTTTCATTCCATCGAAATTAAAACTGCATGTGATTAATATTTATGGAATCGCTATTAAAAGTCCTGGTCAGGAAGAAAAAAAATTTGGCGCCAAAAATCCGGACTTTTTTTTATATACCCAGTGTCACTCTCACAGTCAATACGAATCTAACGACACCTCTCAAGCAATATGTAAATAGTTGAATTCAGCAAGAAATACACAGCTTAAGGAGTCAGATATACTAGGGGTGTTCAATAAAAAGTGATAATGAGTATTTGAAGCAGTTATATATTATTTACTTAATTGTTTTTTTTTTACATAATCACCTTTGAGGTTTATACACTTGGTATATCGTTTTTCTTATCCTAAGATTCTCTTCTTGAAAAAATTTTCATTTTGTTCGCTTAAAAAATCATGTACGGCGGCAATCACTTACTCATCATTGCCATATTTGTGACCTCTCAGTTGTTCTTTTAACCGCAGTAACAGGTAGAAATCACTAGGCACAAGGTCAGGTGAGTATGGAGGATGTTTCATCAATTCAAATCCAGCATTTTGGATAGCAGTCATCGCAACTCGCGACTTGTGTGCGGGGGCGTTATCTTGGTGAAACAACACAACTTTAGCAAGTTTGCCGCGGCGATTATCGCGTATTTCCTGACGCAGTTTTTTTAATTGTTCTGCGTATAAGGGCCCCGTAATAGTGGCTCCATGATTGAGGTACTCAATCATTATCACTCCCTGGCTGTCCCAGAAAAGAGAGCCCATAATCTTAACGGCGGATGGAATTGCCTTAAACTTCTTAATCGTTGATGATGACGGCTTCTTCCAAGTCATGGACTGTTGTTTCGTTTCAGGATCATAATGGTGGAGCCATATTTCATCCATAGTTACGAAGCGAGCCAAAAATCGGTCAGGATCTTGTTGTAACAATTCCAAATTGATTTGGAAAATCCGCAGTCTTGTTTGTTTATGCTCGTCAGTAAGCATTCTAGGTAGCGCGCTGATACTTTTTTCATGCCCAAATGTTCATGTATAATACTATGAATACGTCTTATCTTATCTAAATATTTATTTTTCAGCTACAAAATGAACAGTATCACGACGATCTGCCAAAACAATTTTTCAACTTTGTTTATCATTTGTTCAGTAACTGCCTTCGTAGGGCGTCCCGAGCGCGGGTCGTCTTTAGTTAAAGTTCTTCCTCTCTTAAACTCGGCACACCCCCGCGCAACCGTAGAATACGGAGGAGCATTAACCCCTAATGTTCCTTTCAAGTCTAGATTTTTATCAAATGTATTTTTTTTTTTGTTATTCAATAAGTTTATATGCCATTATTACTTTTTTATGAAAACTCCTTGTTGAGTACATACATACATGCTCTCGGGTCGTTTCATTCCCTGAAATATAGTTGAGTGGAACGATGGCTGGATCATACGTCAACTTGTGAACAGGTGCCACTTTCGGAAACTGGTCTGCTCAGATTCACTATAATTTGGGTACCGTAAGTAATGATAGCTATATTGATGTACAAACTCTATGACCCTGGTTACAAAGGCAAAAATTGGAGGTGATTAACCTTGTTTGTAAATTGTAATTGTGCCTGAATTGTAAAACACCTCTTATTTTAAAAAGAGCAACTACTAAGTTTCTTACCGGGTCTTCTCAGTGGAATCAGACTTCCGACGCCGGTGGTAGAGTCACGTTATATGTATGTATAATATTTTATTTAGAGATTGTATAATGTTATGTATGTTTATACTATAGCTAAATTTTCAATGTTCTGTGTTTCCAAATGTGTACTTGAAAAAAGCATTTTTGAATTTTGAATTTTGAAAAACATAACCTTCCTTATGGCGCGCGCAGTCGGGTGCAAAAATAGATGTTGAAAGAGATTTTTTCCTTGATTTGAGATTTTGAGTCCATTTTTTGTTTACACCTTACCTTTTGTTTTAAAGTATTGAATTTTTGAACAGCTTAAGTAAAAAGTAAAGTAAAGTAAAAAATATCTTTATTCATATAGACTTATAAAAAATGCTTATGACAAGTCATACCTATACAAAAAAAAAATTGTAGCAAAAATATACTAAATAAAAATAAACATACATAAAATAATACTCTGATAGTTAATATCATAATTAAATAAAATGTGTCTCTACCACCGGTTCGGAGGTTGTTTCCGATCGAAAAGACTCCGGCAAGAAACTCGATGGTTACTCTTTTCAATCTTGTTTTTATACAAAAAAATTGAATTGACAGAGTAGTCATAACAAAAAAAAATGTGCAGAGTAGCAGATTATACCTAAGATGACCACAAATTCTTATCATTTAAGAAATCCTCAACACTATAATAACCTCGCTTCATTAACTTAGCTTTAATTTGTGACTTAAACTTGTGAAGAGGCAGTTCAACAAGAGTTTGCGGAATCTTATTAAAATATTTTACACATTGACCAACAAATGATTTCCCTACCTTATGCAGTCTTAGACTGGGAGTTACGAGCTATTTTTATTTCTGGTATTGAGTTTATGAACATCACTGTTTTTCTTGAAGAGATGCAAGTTTTTACGGACATATACTACATTATCATAAATAAATTGAGAGTACACAGTTAAAATATCTATCTCTTTGAATACTTCACGAAGCGAATCGAGTGGTCTAAGGTTGTAAATGGAGCGGATGGCTTTTTTTTGAAGAACAAAGATGGTGTTGAGATCCGCTGCCGAGCCCCGAGCTTAAAGAATAGATAAAATTCATTGAGCAGTAATACCTAGGAAGTCTCTGGAATTAGCCTGCCGCTCCTCAACTTTAGCGTTGATGCAGGGCTCGCAGGCGGAGTGCAAGCACTCCATCAGCTTGGGCGTCCCGTCGGCGAGCGCCAGCGGCGTGGCGCAGAGCACGCAGCGCGCGCCGGCGGGGGAGCGCGCGGCGGCGGAGGGGGACGCCAGCGAGTCGGCGCCGCCCTCGCCCGCGCCCTCCTTGCTGCCGCCCGCCGCGCCGGCGCCCGCGCTCTCCGAACCGGACCCACCGCCCACCTGACGACAAAAACACAGGTAAGCCAAAAATTAAAGACGACTCAGCACTAAAGTACCCTAGGAACCTAAGCAGTCATGAACAAAACGCACCTAAAGGGGTTTTTACCTTATAGCCGGGTTATAATGTTCTATTATAACACGCTGGTCAATAATGTGATTTTCACTTTCATAATTCTTATTGCTATGTCCATAATGTCTAATTTCACTAAACAGAATGTGTCCTCAGCGGGCGCGGCCAACTCCATTTTCGAAGACCGAGGCCGTGGCCCACTAGATTCGCACTGAGACGAACTTCATTTGTTTGTCAAATCGAGTAGGCCACGCCAGCTGAAAGAAGTTGCTATAGCCGTAGCTAGTAGAGTACTACTAGCCGTAGCTAGTAGTAGTATACTAGCTTTAGAAGATTCTATAAATATTTCAAAGAAAAAATAAAAAATGTCGAGTGATGAAAGTATTTTGACTCCAGAAGCTATTAAATTAGATGCCATAGGCATTGTCAATAATCTACTCCCAGAAAAGTCAAAGGAAAAATACCTGAAAGCCTATAATGATTTTGACACATGGAAAACTGCAAAAGGCGCAAAGTCTGTGTCTGAATCAGTGCTTCTGGTCTATTTTGAATATTTATCAGCTACAAAGAAGTCAAGCAGCCTGTGGTGTATCTATTCGATGCTCAAGGCAACAATAAGCGTCAAACATGATATCCAAATTAATACATATACCAAGTTATTGTCATTTTTAAAAAGGAAATCGGATGGACATCGAGCAAAGAAGTCAAAGATACTTACAACACAAAACGTGGAAACTTTTTTGAATGAAGCTCCCGACCGCAGTTTTCTTGCCATAAAAGTGAGTACAACCTATGAACCTACTTATTGATTGAGTTTATACACTATCTATTTCTCATTTTATGTCACACAGTTCAAAAATTATTTATGTTTTAGTTTTCAATGTAAATATTTGACCGCAAATATTGTTATTAATAAATATATACTCGTTAACAACTGAAAATATACAATCATAATATAAAAATAAAATTTTTGTTTAAGGTGGCGTTGATTTTTGGAGTGAATGGTGCTTGTCGTGGAAATGAACTCGTGAATATAAAAGTCAATGATATCGAAAAACCTTCAGAGTTATTACTAGTAAAATTGCCGGACACAAAAACAAATAGAGAACGGTCATTTGTAATTCGTAAAAACCATACCACAATAGTCGAAAAGTACCAAGCCTTACGCCCTTCTAATATAAACACCAACAGATTTTTTGTAGGCTACAACAATGGGAAATGTACAAGGCAAGTCATTGGCAAAAATAAAATTAGTGCCATGCCAAGAGAGATTGCTAAATCAGCCATTGTTTTAGACGAACATCTGTGAGTCTGTTGGCAGATTCAGGAGCAGACATGGCCCAAATAAAACGACACGGTAGCTGGAAGTCCGATGCAGTGGCAGAGGGCTACATTGAAAATTCTATAAAAAATAAAGAAAGAACGAGCTATCGTATTGGTGAAAAGATAAATATGAAAACATCGTCTACAATTGATGATCCCTGGACGCCTCTGCCACCACAGTCATCTTCCTCAAAACACGTCACATTTACATCAAGCCCACTGCTCCAGAGACGACCTTCTCTAACCTTTACGGAACAACTCGACCCTCAGACACATGTGTCCGAAGCCTTGAACACAACTCAAATAAACTCTAGCTCAACCTCGATAAACGTACCAAATAAAAATATAACGTTATCTTACCATAATTGGGCTAATGTCTGCAATATCAATTTGCACTTTTAATTTGCTTTAATAAACACTATTTACTAAGCCTGGTTTTTTATTGTCTCGCATAAAGTGAGAAAAGTAGAGTATACACCACCGGGATAAAACTGTTTTTTTCTTGGGCGCTTGAATCCCTCACTGCACTCAGGACTCAATAAAACAGTGCTTTATCCCCTTGGTGTATAATCTACTATTCTCGATCTTAAGCTTAATTTTAACAGTTTTCCATGAATTTCATGTTTTATGTTTCTTTTTTACAACGCAAGACGTTTATGTGCGACCTATATGATATGTGATAGTGTGTGATCAATGCGAAAATTCGTGATTTTGTTGTGCTGTGATCTTTGTTTACTTAATAGGACACGTATTAATAATTAGACTATAAAGTGTCACGTTTTCGAGTTATGTATTTGAAGGTAAAGATCCGATATGAAAAAGTTTTATTTATTAAAACCTACTAATAAATTATAGCTTTTAATTAGTATTAATTAACCCCCGACGAAAAAAGAGGTGTGTTATAAGTTTAACGTGTCTGTGTATCTGTGTATCTGTCTGTGGTATCGTAGCTCCCAAACGGATGAACCGATTTTCGTTTAGTTTTTTTGTGTCATAGATAATTTTATCCCGAGTGTTCTTAGCCATGTTTCATGAAAATCTGTTCAGCCGTTTGAAGATCATCAGGTCTTTTCTAGTTGATGAGGGGATATGACTAACTTCCTTATGCCCGATCAATTCGAAATTTGGTACCGTGTTACTTCAATGATATTGAAAGTATATGGTAAGGTAACCATGACCTGATCAGCCGTTTGAAGATCATCAGGTCTTTAATAGTTGATGAGGGGATCCGACTACCTTTCATATGTCCAAAATGATTTGATATTTGCTACTGTGTTACTTCAATTATAATGAAAGTATATGATAAGGTAAGCATGACTTTAAATATCTTTAAATATGACATATTAGAGTAAGGTTTAGATTTCAAAGGTGGGTAATTAAATGGGTTCAATTAGGCTTCCTAATATTTTACCTATTTTAAAAAGGATAAAATAAAAGTAAAATTAAAAATTTTAAAAACCCCCGACACAAAAAATAAACTCCAAAAACTAACAAATAATATTTTAAATTCACATGCATAAGGTAAGTTCAAATATTTTTATTTTCCAAGCGTCGCGTGGCGTCGGGGGACCGCTAAGTCAGAAAAACAGGTGTAGTCGCAGATTGCAAGAAAAGAATTTACTCCGAAAAATCGACACAACCGTCAACGTAGTCTGCCCTCACGTGTCTGCCAGTTCGGGTCGCCGCACTTGGTAGCGCCCGCCCCCGCGCCGCATACTGCACACCGAGCTCGCAGCACGCGGCATTACGGAGAAGACTATGCATGAAACTTAGGATCGCTTGTAGGTACACTACATGTAATTTGTAATAATTAATTAGCTGTTGTTGGAAAAATACTTCATAAACTTGAGCGGTCCCCAGACGCGACGCGACGCTTGGAAAATAAAAATATTTGAACTTACCTTATGCATGTGAATTTAAAATATTATTTGTTAGTTTTTGGAGTTAATTTTTTGTGTCGGGGGTTTTTAAAAATTTTAATTTTACTTTTATTTGTTAACAAATAACCAATTTTTGGAACTTCGGACAGTCTGATAACTTCTTCCATAACCTCCCCAAATCCCAAACTCGTCTAGAAGAAATCATTCAAAGCGATTAAGGTCACTATTTGCCTATCCTAAGCTGTCACAAATAAAATTGTATTTCTCCTAAATGCAATCAAATATTTGACATTAATTTAAAATCTTTTTGTAGATTTTTTACCAAAAACCTTTCACCAGGTTCTTAGTAAAAAATCTTAATCTTAAGCCCCATTAACTTAACATAACTAAAGGGAGTCCAATGTCTTCTTTCGACGCTGTTTCATTTCGTCTCCGCTCGGCCGTTTGGGCAACATATGTCATAATAGGATGCAATTACTGTTCCTGTCTGTGATCTCAATTTAAATCGATTGATGAATGCATAATTTCGACGACACGATTGGCACAGTGCGCTGTAGTACGGTTTCTCGCCCCGACTTGCCTGGTGTGGTGTACTGGGTTCAGAAAACGCACTTTTCTAAATTAGCTCGTGTCTGGGTGTGCTAGGAGACGCCCCTGACTCAAATCCTAGTCTGGTTAATGAGATTGATTATTATTATTATTTAATTTTTGAGCACTTAGAAATGAGCACTCAATAAAAATGCTACATCTTGAAATTTGGTACGAAGCAACGTCCTAAAGCACAGATAAAGGAACAATTGCGAAAACCGTAAATGTTTAGTTACATCATATAATAAAAATAATTTCAATAAATATACCTAAAGGTTTGTACGGAACCCTCGGAGCGCGAGTCCGACTCGCACTTGGCCGGTTTTTCAGTAATAATCACCTTTTCAAATCGATCTTACCTTCAAATAACTCGGAAACATGATACATTAGGGAACCAGATTATCAGACATTTTTTGTTTGTTTATGAGTTGTGTCCTCCAGTTGTAATAACGTTATAATTAAGGTATAAAATAAATAAATTAATTAATTAATAGTGCGCGGAAACTTTAAAAAATCAAATTGCGGTTGGTGGCTATGCCAGCGTCCATACAAAAATGTTCAAACCCCTTTCTAGATTATACGAGGGTCATTCAATAAATACTTAGCCTACAAAAAGTAAACGAAAATTTTGGAATAGGGCAATTTATTTTTCAACATAGTCTCCTTTTAGTTCGATACACTTAGCCCAGCGATGCTCCAACTTTTTTAACCCGTCCGAAAAATAGTTTTTGTCAAACTCTGCAAAATAGGCCTCCGTGGCGGCGATGACCTCCTCATTTGATCCATATCTATTCCCGGCGAGTGATTTTTTCAGATTAGGAAACAGAAAGAAGTCACAAGGGGCCAAATCCAAGTGGTTGGGGCAGCAATTCGTAGCGTAATTCGACCAATTTGGCCATGGCAACGGCAGACGTGTGAACCGGTGCGTTGTCGTGGTGAAACAGCACTTTTTTCTTCGCCAGATGGGGTCGTTTTTTCTTTAATTCGGCGTCGAATCGGCCCAATAAATCGGCATAGTAAAGCCCTGTAATTGTTTTACCCTTCTCGAGGTAATCGATGTAGATCACACCTTGTGAATCCCAGAAAACGGTGGCCATAACTTTTCCGGCCGATTTTACAGTTTTCGCCTTCTTTGGAGCACGTTCCCCGGTCTGGATCCATTGTTTTGATTGCTTTTGGTCTCTGGTGTGTACCAGTGGATCCAGGTTTCATCGACGGTCACAAAACGACGCAAAAACTCCGCTGGATTCCGCTTAAACAGCGCCAAACACGTCTCCGATGTGGTCTCACGGTTGCGCTTGTTTTCCGGTGTGAGTAAACGCGGCACCCATCGCAGACAGCTTTCTCATGCCGAGTTCCTAGTGAAGAATATGATGCACTGTTCCTTCTGAAATGGCTACAGTCTCAGCTAGCTCCCGAACCTTCAATCGGCGATCTGCCAATACGAGATCATGGATTTTTTTAATGTTTTCCTCCGTAGCAGCTGTTTTCGGTGCACCTGGACGTGGTTCATCAAAAACCGACGTACGGCCACGTGCAAACTCGTTGAACCAATTCTTGACGGTGGCCATCGATGGAGAAGAGTCACCGTACACAGCATCCAAGCGCTCTTTGATTTCGATGCGCGTTTTCCCTTCCAAAAATAGGAAACAAATCACCGAACGATATTGCTCTTTTTTCATTTTTGTAAAACCGATCGAAACGTTCGCTTCCAAAGTTGTCAAATTAAAACAAATGAAGGGAATGGAATGAAAATTTAAAAAAAGAATTTAAAAAGAATGTGCTACACAGTGGTAAAACTCTTTTGAAACAACAGCGCCCTCTGGCGATGAGGCTAGGTACTTACTGAATGCACCTCGTATATGAATGGCAATAGCTCTTGTCTTATCAGCAACATTCTTCATTACATCTTACTAATTCTTATTCTTACTAATATCTGATGAAATTCAAATCAAATCATTTATTGCAAACTAAGTGTACATAGGTTGGTCCATTATGTTTAGTGCTTACAACTTAGTTGCTCTTTTCGAGCACTGCAACTTAGGCCATTTTCAGGAACACATAAAAATTACAAGTAATTATATAGGTATATTATATTTCTGAATAAATCAATCTTAAATTATTTATTTATTTATTAGTTTGTACACAAATTACAGTTTTTTACATAGAAAAATATGGATAGCTAAAGTACAGGTGCGAATTATGCATATTTATATGATTACATTTTTATATTAAACAGTTATTTATATTTATTTTATATATTATATCTTTTATTTTATTTTTTTATTTTTTTATTAATAAATAAATAAATATGCGCCAGACAACACACCTCTTGTAATGGTCTCGAAGTAGGGATCAATATCCCTGTGTCACGAGGTACCACACAAGGCAACCAGCCAGGGACGTCTCCCAGCACACCCAGACCAGAGTCAATACAGAAAAGATCGTTTCCTGAATTGACCCGACCGGGAATCGAACCCGGGACACTAAGGAAATCGAGGCGAGAAACCGTGCTACAGCGCACTACGCCAATCGTGTCGTCTGTATATATTATTGCAAAGTTGTGTTGAAATATTCATCAACGGTGTAGAAACATTTGTTTATTAAGAATTATTTAAGTTTTTTAGTAAATAGTGAAAGTTTTTCTTCTGATTTTATATTATTAGGTAATTTGTTGAATATTCTTACAGCCATATAGTATGGACTGTTATAAAGCATTTTAATTCTACTGGGTGGCAGGTATGATCTACGTTTATTACGTGAGTTTCTGCTATGGGTTTCGCTGACTATTGTAAATTCCCGATAATTTTTAAAAACAAATATGCAAATATCATGTATGTAAATGGAAGGAAGTGTAAGAATTTTGTAATTAATGAAATATGATCTGCAACTGTCGGTGTTTTTTATATGGGCTAAAATTCTGATGAATTTTTTCTGAAGTATGAATATTTCAGTGGCATTAACACTATTTCCCCAAACAATGATTCCGTACCTTAACCAAGAGTCTGCGTAGGCATAATATGCTGAAAGCGCAGTGTCTATGTTTGTGCTGTACTTAATTTCAAAAAGTGCGTGTATAAATTTATATAATTTGCTTTTAATGTTTTCTATATGGCATTTCCAGTTTAGATTTGTGTCTATATTTATTCCTAATAATTTAAATTCGCCAACTGTTTCTATCAATGTGTTATTATATGTAATATCTATGTCTAATGCGGCTTTTGCGTGTGGTCTAAATTGTATTGCTTTAGTTTTGTTCAAATTAAGTTGTAAATTATGATCTTCTAACCATTTGGATATTTTTGATAGCGTTTCTTGCATTAAGGGGATAGAGTCAGATTTCTGTGAACATTTAATTAATAAATGTCATCAGCAAAAAGTACCGGCAATGCTACGTCTCTATTTAATACTTTTGGTAAGCCGTTTATATAAATAAGAAACAAGATACATCCAAGTACACTTCCTTGTGGAATAGAGCATGTCAACGCTGTTTCTTCTGATTTAGTGTTGTTGATTGTGTTATTCTATACGTTGTGATATTCTATTTGTACTATTTGTTTTCTATTATGCAGATACGATTGAAACCATTTGTAGGCTGGCCCACGGATACCGGAGTTATATAATTCAGTTAGTAGTATTTCATAGGAAACATTGTCATAAGCTTTTGACATATCTAAAAGCAAGCCTAATGCATGTTTTTTATTATTTATGTGTTTAAGTGCTGCCTGAATGTATTTGAAGACTGCTAATGTCGTTGATCTCGATTTTCTAAAACCGTTTTGGCTGTCATCTAGGATTTTAAACTTTTCTAAATATGCATTAAGCTGATTGCACATAGCTTTTTCTAAAACTTTCGAAGATGTTGGTAACAGCGCGATCGGTCTATAGCTATCTGGTGTCATGGTGTCACCCTTTTTGTACACTGGTTTCACAACGGATATTTTTAATAAATCAGGAAATTGGCTCTCTATGAAGCTTTGATTTACTAGATAGGTTAAGGGTGGCGTAAGTTCGTCAGCGCATCGTTTGAGTACAGTAGGTGGGATTTCATCAATTCCGAAGCTATGCTTATTTTTAATGTTGTTTATAATAGCCAAAATTTCCTTTTCACTAACAGGATGTAGGTACATTGAAGTTACGGGTGAATTTATTACAGGATGTCCAGTCTCGGCTGTGCTGTTGGTCTTACCAATGTTGGTAAAATATTCGTTAAATATGTTAGCTACAGTGTCGGAGATTCTATTACTTTTTGATCAGTTTTAAATGTTAGGTTCTTATGTTGTCTCTCTTTTGTTTTCTTTGTTTGTATGTTTATTATTTTCCACATTGTTTTGTACTTGTTATCAGACTTTTGCATTTGTCTAGTATATTCTAATCTTTTAGATATTTTTACCCCATTTTTTAATATTTTACAATATTTATTATAGTATCCTCTTATAATGTCATTGTTGGTTTCATTTAAGATAATTCTCAAAGCTCTCTTATGAATACATGAATTTATTCGACGTTGGGCATTGTTTTTGTGTGGAGGCGTTGCTTGGTTCATCCTAAGTTCCGCCATAAGTTTGCACTGTATTAAGTGTGTTAAATAACGTAAAAGTATACAGTGCTGTGTAGAAGTTTTCCATTGCCGGATCCCCACCTGTCTCTTGGATTGCGCGCTTCACCTCCTCGGGTAAAAGAGACAGGCTGCGATTTTTTCACCCGCTCACGCGTGTTGTGGCGGGTACGCCATCATTGTTTGCGGCTACGTGGAGCTTCGGTGAAAATCGTGAAAACAAATCGGACTAAGTGAACGGCTCGGGGTAACTGTCATCATCATGACTTAGCTGTGCGACGGATGTAAGCAAACGGTTGTAACCTCGGAAGAAATTGTATGCAGCAAGAAGTCTTGTGCCGGTCGCTATCATTATTAATGCGTAGGTCTCACTGAGAGCTATGTTATTAATACGGACCGGTCCTTTTGAATTAATTTGAATAATGACCAAGTGCATCGGTCAATTTCATAAATTTATTACTTCGGCTGGTCTATATTAATAATGACTGACTACTCGTGGGCAGTTTAAAAAATCGACGGTTAAATAGCTTGAATTTATAATTTATAACGATTCTGACAGTAGATTCATGAATCGCCCTTTGGCATATATTTCAAATGAGGGCAGTTCGTTTTTGGCATAAGAAAATCGCTAACAGCTAATTCAGCCGAACTTAAAACCATTTAGGAAAAAAATGTCACCATGTGTTAAGACGTAATCAATCGCTGATCCGTATTGAGCACCTGGAGGAGGATAGTATTCGCCAACAGCAGTGGTGTAGGCTGCAAAACGTGGAATGTACCCAATGGAGAGGACACTGTTGGAATAGTGGTCAAGGTTGCTGAGCAGATCGGTGTCCCAATAAAGGCTGGTGAAGTAGCATTCGCCCATCGCGTGCAGCCCCGTCGTGCGGCCACCACCACTACTGGCTGCACTATTGTTGCCCGCTTTCATTAACGATCCACCAAGGATGCTGTCGTGGCTGCCGCGCGCAAGCGTAAGGGTCTTAACGCCAAGGATATTGGCATGCGGGTTGGAAACTAACCTCATGTACGTCAACGAGCATCTCATAAGGGAGAACAAGGAGCTTCTTAATAAGGGCTAAAGTAATTGA
Organism: Udea olivalis; assembly: GCA_947369235.1. NCBI lineage: Eukaryota > Metazoa > Arthropoda > Insecta > Lepidoptera > Crambidae > Udea > Udea olivalis. The sequence goes on from OX376355.1 coordinate 20,408,393, forward strand.
AATCAAGTACATCTGGACAAAAAAACTGCCGGGTTTTTGTAAGAAGGAGCGAGGGTTTCCCCGCGATACCTATAGACTCGCTGCAAGATGTACAGAATATTTAGTCATAACTCAATCCCCTGCTGTATTATCTGTTTTTTCTCATGGTTATTTTCACATCTTACTGGCAGATATTCATAGGCTACTACTGGTTGATTTTTTAATTCTTAATATTATATGTAGCACACTCATTGCTTGCAACCACCACGGTTTCTACCTACTGCTATCATACACTTTTGAGTTACATACAGTTACACGAAAGCTTGTACAAACAAAACTTACACAAAGGTTATTACTAATTTATCATATTATTCAAAAAACAATTAATATATAAATGAATAAGCAATGTTTTGTTTGTTATGCGCACTGCTGTTCGTCATGTTCGTTTTAGCGTTATTATTTTGATTGATGCGGCAGACAGTCGCTCTATAAACAATCGCTGCAGCCCTGCAGTAAAACATTTCACATGCACTGTTTGTAATGTTCGAAAACAGGTAAATTGTATAACGGAAACTTGGCTCTGCGACGGAATCTTAGACGCGGAGATAGGTACGTAGTGCAAAATCAGATTGGTTTCGTCGTGACCGGGGCTCGCTCGGCGGAGTGATGTTGCTTTGCGTGCGCTCCGCACCTGCGTGCCCGCGCCCGGCCGGGGTGGGAGCGCGCCGACCTTGAATGCATATTACGGCTGACAATACCTGCCCACGACATACATGTGGCTGTTACATATCGGCCTCCAAATAGTACTGTGTCGACTCAGGTGCAATTGGGTATGGGAACAATATGTTTTTTTAAATACACCTCCGTGGCAGAGTAGTTTCAGAGCTTGGCCCGAATCCCGGAGGTTCCGGGTGCAATTCCCAGATTGGGCAAAGTGTGTTTTCGGAATTTTCGGAACATAGCCCGGGTTTGTGATCACCAACCTGCATTTGGCAAGCGTGGTGATTAAGACAATACCCATCCATTGTAGCGATGACTTGATTCCAATGATGGAGGCCTTTGCCCAGAAGTGGGACGAATATAGGCTAATTACTTTACTTTTACCTTTTACTATTTTAAGCTACTAATTAATTTGAATATTTTGTTAATCTAGCCTTTTTTATTAATTTTTAGACATTGCGAACTCATGATGTCACGAATTCGCGAAGTGTTCCCACATGTGTTTTTTCCTCGATTCGTGGTAAATAAATAATGAGGAGAAAATTACTGATTTACTGAACTTACGACTAAAACAGAGCTCGCCGTTCATCATGTAGCATCTCACGAGAATGTTTGAAGTAGACTTCAGATACAATTTATTTTGCCAAGTTCTGAAACCGAGCCCGGTAGGTATGAAAGGGTTGGGATCATAGCGGATGGCTATTTTAAGTCCTACCTACCCAACTTGGGCAATTGGCGTAAATTAATGTACGAATTATTTAAAAGATTACTTTGCTGGGAAATATTATTCACCTGAGGTAATTTAAAATCTGCTATTTGGAAACACCATTAATACCATGCCGTAGAATCACCTAAAAATCTCACGTAGGTATGATACAGATCGCGTCATTTGATTGGGTTGATTTTCAACCAATTACTTGAAAGGACGTTAATACGACCCAATAGGTTTCAATTGTGAGATGTCAATTTGATTACCGTCAAGAGTCCAATAAGACCCTAATGTACTATTTGCGGACGTTGGCTTTCTGGGGTCATTCATTTGACCCCAGATTGCCAACGTATTTAATTATGCATATCCTAGATCCTTTGCTTTTAAAAATGTTGAATATATAAATAAGGTATAAATTACAAATATGTACCTCGAAATGGTTTTCGATTTAGGACATGTTTGATTTTTTTCCCATACCCAATTGTTCAGTGTAATTTTAGTACAGGTTCATAAACATTTTCCACATGATCTCTTATTGTTGGCAGGTGACTATAACCTTTATTGTATTGACTGAAGGTCTGTTGAGCCAGTCATACTGAGTAAGAGCAGTTCAGCTCTTCAAGAATGTGCCTCCGATTTAATAAAAAAATAACCTATTTGGGATTGACGCAGCATAATACTTTAGTTAATTCTTACTCGTAGAAAGTACAACTTTTGGAAGTCTAACTATAATAACATATATAGGGTACTAGCCAGTCATGACTGGGCCTTTATTTTCAAATGAAACTAACTTTGAAACCTAGATTGACAAATTTTATGCCTCAATTAACCAGTTTATAAGCAAAAATACTCCGCAAACCATAGTGGCCATCCAATAATTTCAGTATCCAGTTTGGTACAGTCGTGCCCTTATTAAACTTACGAGAGAAAAGGCCAAAATTCACAATCACTGGAAACGGTTTTATACAAATCCGCTAAACTACAACTTAAGATATTGCGCAAACGACAGAAAGCTCTTCAAAAACAGTGTTACTTACAAGGCACATACAAATTTCTCACAAAAATGTATTAAAAGTAATCCTAAAATGCTTTGAAACTACGTCAAAGGTAAAATAAAAATACCTCAAATTATCCAAGTATGATGAATTTTGACGGTAGAAGTATAGGTGATCCAGAGGACATTTGTTCGGCTTTCAACGAATATTTTTATAGAAATTTTAATTTTCCGGACGGGTTCTCTCTGCCTCAGGGTCATAACTTCACACAAAATGAACACAGTGCGGTAATGAGTAACAGACAGGTTAAAGTTAACTATATTAAAAAAAAAACTAGGTAACTTGGACACTTGAAATTTCGTCATTTCTCGATTTTGACGACAAAAACGAGAAATGGCGAAACTTGATTGGAGTATTTTTTGTCTACTTTTCTCGTGAGGCGCGAATCTTAGCCCCGCTGGTCATTCTCCGATGTAACTAGCGTTAGACTTTTGTATTTTGCATACGTGAGTAGAGTACTTGAGTATTGCAGTGGCATATGGAACCCCAGGTACGTTATCTACAAGCAAGAAATAGAAAAGATACAACGTAAATTTCTAAAACACCTTAACTACAAGTCATATCATGACAGCATTGATTATGCAGATTCTTTTAGCTATCATAAATTGATGACCTTGGAAGATAAGACGAACTCCAATGGATAAGCTTTTCTTACACGCTGTATGCCGTGGATCTATCGAAAGTCCTGAAATAACTTCACATTTGTTGCGTGCTCCTAATACTCGAACAAGACACACTCAGTTATTTGCTACCCCCTTAAATCACACTAATTATGCTCAGAACGCTATTGTTTGCCGTATTAATTAATGCTACAATTATCAGTTTTCCGGGATAGACCTGCTTCACTCTATCATGGTTTCACTTCAACGAGAAATTATTGGAATTCTTAGACGTGACATAAATGTGCAACTTTCTACTATAACATCACACAAAAGCACACGTACCACACACACACACTTTTCTCAACCAACGCGAACTCAACACCACAAATTGCCTTTGAAGTGTATAAAGTTTAGTTTAGATAATTCAAATCATTAATGACGACACGATTGGCGCAGTGCGCTGTGGCACGGTTTCTCGCCTCGATTTCCGTAGTGTCCCGGGTTCGATTCCCGGTCGGGTCAATTCAGGAAACGATCTTTTCTGAATAGACTCGGGTCTGGGTGTGCTGGGAGACGCCCCTGGCTTATTTCTCTTTGTGGTACCTCGTAACACAGGGATATTGATCACTACTTCGAGACCATTACAAGAGGTGTGTTGTTTGGCGCATAATTATATTTATTTATTTTAATCGGCAGTAGGATTTGTTATAATAACTAAGTGTTAAGTACATTTGAGTACTGTGGGTTTGTTGTAAATAAATAAATAAATAAAGAGAATAATAATAATATTATAAATGCGAAAGTTTATAAGGATTTATGTATGTGTATATGTTTGTTACTCTTTCATGCAAAAACTACTAAACGTATTTAGATGAAAGCTTGCGGTAACACAGCTTACACATCGGAATAGCATGTAGGGTACAATTATAAAGATTTTATGTAATCTGGCCATATTATGTCACGATGAAGTTCACGCGGGCGAGGCCGCGGGCGAAACGCTAGTTTAAAATTAAGTAATTCCAAGGGCTATGTCCAGCAGTAGGACTATGATAGGCTGATGATGATGCAAGTAATTCTCAAATTTAACGCAGTGTAATTTTAAAGTTGTGTTAATAAGATGTTGCTCAATTGTTGGGCCCAATATCCATCCTGGCCAGAATTTAATAGTTTTGCGCTTTAGATTTGAATGTTTCTATATGTTTCTTTTTTCTGTGTTTTCTTTAGAGATCTCACTCATTACTGAAAAAAGATTACCGACAACATATATTTTCCCAAATCCCCTTTGAACTAGGTGAATGGCATCTATGTGCAGCCTTAAAACAAAGGATACCCTCTATGATTTACCATTGAAAAAATTAACCTTAGTGTCAGTAAGTTTTGAGGTCTGATTGTGATATTTGCTTCAATTCAAAACAATTAAGCGCGCTACTCACTCACACACCTGCTGCAGGGGCAATCTAGGGTGTAAAAGTGGGGATGACCCATAATTGCCACCTTAAATGTGTGAGGGGCAATTTCCTAGATTACCCTGCGGCAGGGCAGCAGGGACGCGAGACCATCCTTGGTCCCTAGATTGTCCCTGCCACCCTGCTATGTTACCGGTCGGGGCAATTTCTCAATCAGTTGGTTGGTTTCATGAAAATAAATAAATATCTAAAACAATATACACTAAAATCGACTGACCCCAAACCAAGCAGAGCTTGTACTATGGGTGTCAGAGACTGATAAACACACATAAATATTTCTGAATACATACATTACTTAATAGATAATAACACCCAAACACAAAGGTTCGTCACATAAGTGTTTGTATTGGGTGGGGATCGAACCGACGACCAACAGCCCAGTCAATATGGCACAACTTAGTTCTTTTCTGTAGCCACATCTTTACCCAGTAGGATATACTGGGTAAAGAAGTGGCTACAGACTACTTTCCTGTTTTTTGCGGTAGCACCACCGAAAGAGCCCGGGCTATAACGATCTTCTGATTTTGCCATACTACTGGTGCCATTCTCAACACGTGTGTTTAGCTTTACTTAGACTCGAACGCTGAACGGCAGTTATGTGTGTAGAGACAGCCCGATATTGATTAGTAAGATTAGCTGATAGTTAACAGACTTTTATAACTAAAACATGTGGTAATGTTTCAGTGAAATGGCTGTGTAGTGCCTGCTAGTCCATCCGCCATAATGTGCCAAAAGAATGTGTTGTTATCAATTATTGAAGGCCGACTGAACTTCTTAATTTACATAGAAACATGTAGATAAAAGCCAAAATAAAACCTAGTTAATTACCTTAAAACTAATTGTTAAAAACAGTAGTTTTCAACTTAAAGTACTTCAGTATCTTGACCAGGTGTTTATTTATTTTTTATTTACAATAGCTACACTGATACAAATACATATAGCTTAAATAATACTTTGAATAAACTACACTAGACAATAATACAATAACAGGCACATTTTGCACAATCTGGTAACTGGTATCTGGTGGTGGTGGGGTAAACCAGATGGCTGTAACAGGAGGTTTTGTTTACCCCATTGTTTGTTTCATTATTATATTTTTTCTTTGAAAACATCTGGTTTGAACTAAGAGAGGGGCAGACAAAAGTCAAGGCCAGTGTTCTTTATTTTCCGCAGGCTAGCGGACGCGTGAGCACTTTACACACAGTACACACCGCTAACTTGAGAAAGCGTCGTGTCCGTCGCGTGGTGGCCATACACACATAAACATGGTCTAGGGATATTTCAATTAAACCTAAATAACAAAAAAAATATTACCTTTTTTTAAGACACCTACACATTAAAATAAACCTTGTTTAATAGCCTATCTAATCTGATAAATAAACTTTTAGATTAAGTTAAATTTAAAAAAAATTAGAAAAAGAGGAAAAACTCAAACAAAATTTCAATCTTAACTTTATTTTTGAAACATCAAAACCTAAACAAAACAACTATTTTTTTTATAAAATCCGTGGATCCACCTAAGACTCTCCTGACACATCTGCAGCGGTTCTGCATACTCAAAACAAGGGTGTCAATATTCTGTTGTGGAATACTGTCCCAAGTCCTGCTAAGATGCAAGAAAAACTGGTTTTCATGCACAATATCTTCATGAAATTCCTGAGAGCTCTTCTCTGAAGCATATCCCAAGTATGTTCAATAGGATCTAAGTCAGGGGATTGTGCAGGCCAGTCTAAAGCTTGGATATCATGCTGTTGTAACCAACTTGTAACAATACGCGCCGTATGTGAACGGGCATTGTCGTGCATTAGCTGGAAATTTTGTCCCATTTGCTATCTGTGGGGCAAGATTACAGGCTCCAGCACCTCATCTCGGTTTTTTAGAGCAGTCATATTGCCTTGTATCCAAACAAGGTCCGTTCTACCGCCGAGACGAATTCCTGCCCAAACCATAATCGTGCCACCTTGATATGCATGAACTTGTTGTGGGTGCTGCAATCGATTCCAACGTTCAGGTTCTCTCCAAACGCGTACTCTTCGCGAATCAGGATGAAATACAACTACGTGGCATGATTAAATGAACACCGGAGATGTGTTTGACAAAGATTTATAGAAATATATGGAGTTTAAATCAAGTTAGAAGTTTGTGAAGATTTACTTCTTTGGAAGAAATTCAATGAATGCGAATTTCATCATAAAACAAAACCTTTTTTTTTTTTTTCCTCTTGATATGGCTCGCACGGCTTGTGCATTTGGATATCGGATACGGATAGGTACGGAAGGATCAGGAGAGCAGAGGATATAATTTTGTATGAGAAAATATATATATATATATATATGTATGTACATGAATTAATAAAAACATTTATATTATATGCTATATTTTAATATTATTAACAATTATGAAGAAAGCTATTATTTTATATATTTTAAGATTATTTGTACATAATAAAGCTAAGATGTTAGTAGGGAAAGGAATTATATGCAATGCTAAGTTGGTGAAAAACGACGAATGATCATATAGGGGACAGGAAAACAAAATGTGATTTAAATCGCCTACGTCCTCACCACATTCACATATATCACTCGTTACTATGTGAAGTTTAGCAAGATGAGCCGGGGTACACACATGTCCTAAACGCATACGTATTAAAATCGATGTTACTGTCTTGCTAAACCTCGCTTTGCAGTACCAAGGCTTTGTAGGGATACTAGGTTGGATATTATGAAAATGTCTTCCTTTAGACTGGGAGGATACCTCCCAGAGATTGGTCCAAGATTTATGTAAATATGTTTTGGTCAAAGACAGAAGGTCATGTGAATAATTTTCATATGGAAACCTGTCACCACATTGCACCGTTTCATTGGCTAGGCGATCAGCTATCTCGTTGCCAATGATTCCTTTGTGACCAGGAATAAATAAATAAATAAATATCCCTGGACATTATTCCACACAGCGCCATCTAGCCCCAAAGTAAGCTAATTAAAGCTTGTGTTATGGGATACTAGACAACGGATAAACATACTTAAATACATTTTCTTTTGTAAATACATACTTATTATACATAGGAGACACCCAGACCAGTACAAACAGACATGTTCATGCACACAAATGTTTGTACTGTGCGGGGATCGAACCCGCGACCTCTGGTGTAGTAGCCAACTTCTTAACCATTACACCAAGTCGGTCGTCAAAATCCAGGCAAAATGGATTATGCAGCCCTTCAAAGCACATTCATAAGATACCTTTCTCAGTTGAAAAATTATAGGATATACGGATGTGAGATGAAAAGGGAATTTATCAAAAGCTTGAAGAGCACTCTTTGAATCTGTGAAAATAATAGCTTTATTTAATTTCATAATTCGAACATATTCTACAGCTTTAAGTAAACCATAACATTCACCAGTAAACACTGAAGATTCTGGCGGGAATTTGATTTTTTGGACTATTTTATATTGGGAATGATAGACTCCTACTCCAACACATTCAGACACCGAATGTTTGGAAGCATCAGAGTATAAATGATGAAAATCGCCATAATCCGATTGAAGAGAACAAATGAAGTTACTATTAGCATTAAGGTCATTTTTATCAAACAAGTCATAATGAATAATCAAGGAATACATTAAAGACTCGTAACTATTACAGAACAATGGTAACATAAGAGAACTATAAGTAGGCGATGAAAGAGACTGATACTTTTGATAACTTAATAGTATAGGGGGAACGGATTTATGTGACCAATAAGATGAAGATTTTGTAGTTTTGATAAGAGTGGATGCTTGGAAAACTGAACGACCCTAAATAAAAATCTGTCAGATAAATATTGCCTTCTTAGATGTAAAGGAGGCTCAGAGCATTCCACTTGTAAAGCATTTATGGGGCTTGACTTCATGGCACCTGTAATTATTCTCATACTTTTATTTTGAATTAAATCTAATTTTCTAAAGGCTGTAACATTGCCAGGCTCAAGAAGAAAAGTACCGTAATCTAGAACGCTTCGAATTAGTGCATTATAGAGCAATTTCATGGAGTATGGGTGAGCGCCCCACCAAACTCCAGAAAGACACCTTAATATATTTAAGAGTCGCTCACATTTTATCGCAATATAGTTACAATGAGCAACACCAGTAAGTTTGGAATCCAGGATTACCCCTAAAAATTTAAACTCTTTTACTAACGGCAGAATACAATCATTGTAAGTTAATTTAATTGGAGGTGGTAAAAGTTTACGAGAAAATAACATCGTTGCACACTTTGATACTGATAGTGTTAGGCCATTACTATCCATCCACAACTTAACAAGCGATAATGAATGGGACACCAAAGATTCAGCTTCTGAAATAGAACTATTTGCGCAATACAAGAGCAGATCATCAGCATATTGTAATATTTGTACATTTTTACTCAAAGAAGGTTCTAAATCATAGGTATAAATGTTGTATAATAATGGGCTTAGAACCGATCTTGAGGTAAACCTTTCCATACAGTGCGCGTGATTTCTGAATCAGGCAACGTTATTTTTATGAGGCGTTCAGAAAGCATATTCATAATGAAATTAATAATTATATAAGGCACATTCAAAGATTGTAGTTTTTGATTTAAAATTGGTAAAAGAACATTATCATAGGCAGAATTAATATCTAAGAAAACCGCAATAACAGATTTATTAAGAGTGAAGGCCAATCGAATATCCGAAACAAAGCAACTAATACTATCAGTGGTACTTCTGCCTTTTCTAAATCCAAACTGACTTTCAGCCAAATATCCATTCTTTTCCATGTGCCATTCTAATCGGTTTTTAACAAGATGTTCAGTTATTTTTAAAAGGACGGATGAAAGGGCGATAGGACGATATCCGGATATATCTGATAGATCTTTACCCAGTTTTCGAATGGACAGCACTATTTGACATTTCCACGACGTCGGAATGACACCTGATAACAACATTGAATTTATTAAATTTAGATAAAAAAGAAGAATTTCCTCGCTTACGTTCTTAAGAAAGGAATAAGAAATACTATCATGGCCAGGAGCCGAGTCCTTTACATTACTAATAACACTCTTGAGCTCATACAGTGAAAACGGAGAGTGAAGGCCAAAAGAGTTGGTGAATAACCACTGGGAGAAAACTCAGTTACATTTTGAGGAACCCATGGCGGTGCCAGCTTGTCCATGAAGTCATTGGCTAAAGCCTCTGGAATAGTAGTAAAAAAGGAATCGGAAAATGCAGATCTAAATCTTCTAATATTCCTCCAAACAAGTGTTGGATGAGTATCAGGAGAGATAGATAAACAAAACTTCCTCCAACTATTAAACTTTTTTTGCTTAAATATTTTTTTTGTTTCTGAAATTATGTTTGAGAGCAGATTATAGTTACTAACTGACATATTGTGTTTAAAATTATACTCGGCTTCCTTTCTTTTTTTAACAGCCACAGTGCATTCACTATCCCACCAAGGAGGGGAGGGGATTTTAGACTTAAGAGTTATTTTTTACTGGAAAAACTTTCTTGGCAGCTTCTGTTAATATATTTGCCAAAGCAACTGCAGAACATGCTTCAGAACCTGGACTAATATTAGGAAGGGAGGAGATTTTCCTTTCCACACAGCTTTTATAAGAATTCCACATCTCACTACCCTTTTCAGGAAGTCTAAATTTTGAATGATTTAATTGCTTAGGATTTATTGTCCTATTCATCGGGAAAGAAATAATAATAGGGAAATGATCACTACCAAAAGAAGATGGTAAAGTTTCCCACAACATTGTTGTAGCTAAGTTAGGAGAACAAAGAGATAAATCTACTGCACTAATTATTTGATCAGGTAATGTTCTTCTAGTTGGAGAACCAGAATTCAAAATGCAAATATTATGTAAGTCCAATATTTCTAGTAATTTTTCACCAGCGCTGTTAGATATTGAACTACCCCATGAACAATGATGTGAATTAAAGTCCCCTAAAATCAGGAATGGTCTTGGAAGAAGAGAAAAAATATGACTAATTTCAGCTAATATGGATGAAGATGGCGAATGAGGAATATACAATGAAACTATACAAATATTATACACAGATATAGCTACAATTGAAATATTTACATTATTTACAGGCAGAGCAATATGAGTAAATGGAATACCATATTTTTAATCAGTATTGCAACACCACCATAACTATCGGATCTATCATCTCTGATAGAGGTATAACCATTTATTTTAAAATTATACATAGGTTTAAGCCAAGTCTCTGACAAAGCAGAGACAAAAGGCTGATATTTATTTAATAAATATATAATTTCATGCTTTTTACTATTTGCACTGCAACAATTCCACTGAAGGACTTTCGCTATGTTCGCCATCGCGAATAATTTGCATACATTTTTCAACTATGTGGGCAGCGTAGGACGGTGAATTTGAGTTAGATTTCGCTACAAGGTTAAGAAGGGAAACAATTAAATTTGTAATTGATACTTGGGAAACAGACTGGTTCATATTGTTTAATGCACACCCATCAGATGGAGCGGGTATAGCACATTTATGAATAAGAGCTTGGTGAGCCCTTTGATCGTAGCCTTTTACTAGACTAGGAGGGGAACGTGGTTTTAAAAATTTAGTGTGCTTATAGGATGTATTTGAATTTACAATGTTTTGTTCTTGTTGAGGATATTTTTTTTGAATTTTAGGACTGGAAGCAGTAGTATCAGCATAAGATTTCGAAACAACTGGATATAGTTTAGAGGCTTCTGCATAGGATAAGCAATTTTTAGCCATCGAAGTTTTAATATTTTTTTGCCTTAAAAATTCTGGGCAAGACTTATTTGTTGCATAATGATACCCAGTACACAGACAACATGTGGCTTGTTCCTGATTTAATTGGCAAGAGTCACCAGAGTGATCCTGACCACATTTAAAACAATGGGGTTTGGATCTGCACAATGTTTTGGTATGACCAAATCTACAACAGTTGTAGCATTGTATGGTTGGGAATATGTATAGCTCTACTGGCAGTGAATTGTAGCACATAAATATGCGTGGAGGTAATACTTGACCATCAAACGTAATAACGACTGTCTGAGATGGCTTCCAGACAGGTGAGCCATCAATAAATGTTTTATAATTAAACCGTCTGACTTTTATTATTTTGCCGCATCCAGGTGGAACTGAAATATTTTCAATGATCTGCTCAGGAGACCAATCTGCAGGAACGCCTCGAACCCTGTCTTGTTACTGTAACTGTAGGTATAAACGCTTTTAATTTATTCGCTTCTAAACTTTTATGCTGGAGAAATGAATTAGCATCTTCGAAGTTCGAAAAAGATAGTGCTATTTTATTACGCTGTATACGCTTTATACTCCCGTTCACAATGTTGCGAATTTTAGTCTTCTTCATAATATTGCCAAACTCGATGGGGTGCAATGTGGTGCCAGAATTCGGTGAAAGTTCGACTTTTTGAACATGCACCACGAATGGAGCAGTATCCGATTCATTATAATTGATACGACCAATGGGAGACAATTTAGGCGCTGTCTTAGCTGACTGAGTTTGATTTACTGCTGGAGCTGGATCCTGTGAAGGCGGTTGGGGGCGAGACGATTGAGAGCTACAATCATCAGGAGTAAGGGTACCGCTATCATTCCTTCGTCGTTTTTTATTACATTTTTTACAAATTCTTTTACGCCGTTTCTTAGAGACTTGCCAAGACGATGACTTGGAAGCCGATGACGCGTCAGTCTCCATTGCCTGCTCATTATTATCTACGACTATCTCAGCCTCGGCCTCTATAGTTACAAAATTTTCTGCCGGGGGGACAAATCCCCCCGGATCAGGATCAGGAGGATCGTTCATAGAAGATCAAAAATAAAATTTACAAAAAACTTACCTAGAACTAGAAGAATATACAAACTAAATAAAATATACACTAAACTATGAATAAATAAAAATATTATACTCTTCTGATCACTTTAAAGCTAAATAAACAAAATAATCAAAATTTTACAAAAAAGACGCGCCCGCCAAGTCGAACGTTTCCCGCCCTTTATTTCGACACATCAACAAAACCTTTTATTAGAAATTTGAATTTAAAAAAGGAACTTAATAATGTTTTTATACTCTGTCATTAATAGTTTTTTTGTAAGGCCAATACTTTTTAAGTTATTTAAAAAAGTTTTATATATCCCTAGGGCCTAGACCATGTTGTTGCGTGTATATTTACTTGGCGTTATGTAAACTTTAAAACTTTATTGTTTTCATAGATATTGCCATAAAATTCTGGGGGCATAATGTAAGTAAAATAAAGAGTCAATTTAGTAAAAAAATAAAATGACCACTTTTTTCAAAACAATTAAGCAAGCTACTCTAGCTACGCTAACTAGGTGTGTGAGCGAATACATATAGTATATCTGGGACAATTTACAACAAGATCATCTGACCCCAAACTAAGCTGATAAATAAAATAAATAAATAAATATGCGCCAGACAACACACCTCTTGTAATGGTCTCGAAATGGGGATTAATATGCCTGTGTTACGAGGTACCATACAAGGAAACAAGCTAGGGACGGCTCCCAGCACACCCAGACCAGAGTCAATTCAGAAAAGATTGTTTCCTGAGTTGACCCGACCGGGAATCGAACCCGAGACACTACGGAAATCGAGGCGAGAAACCGTGCTACAGCGCACTACACCAATCATATCGGCAGAGCTCGTACTAAGGGCATCAGAGACAGATAAACATACTTAAATATTTCTAAATACATACATATATCGATAATAACACCAAGACACACAACAAACACTAATGTTCGTCACACAAATATTTGTTGTGGGTGGGGATCGAGGCAGAATCCCTGCCATTGCACCAACGGGCCAGTCAATATGGCACAACTTAGTTCTTTTCTGTAGTCACTTCTTTACCCAGTATTTCCTTTTCCTGTTTTTTTTGCGGTAGCACCACTGAAAGAGCCTGGGCTATCCCCAACTTCTGATTTTTACATACTCAAACACTGAACGGCAGTTATGTGTGTAAAGACAGCCTGATATTGATTAGTAAGATTAGTTGATAGTTACCAGACTTTTATAACTTAAACATGTGGTAATGTTACAGTGAAATGGCTGTGTAGTGCCTACTAGTCCATCCGCCATGATGTGCCAAAAGAATGCATTATTATGTAATTATTGAAGGCCGACTGAACTTCTTAAATTACATAGAAACATGTAGATAAAAGCCAAACTAAAAAACTGGTTAATTACCTTAAAACTAATTGTTAAAAATAGTTGTTTTCAACTTATAGTACTCCCAGTATCTTGACCAGGTGTTTATTTATTTTTTTGTTCACAATAGCTACACAGCTGTGGCTGTAACAGGAGGTTTTGTTTACCCCATTGTTTGTTTCATTATTATCTTTTTTCCTTGACAACATCTAGTTTAAACTAGGAGGGCAGACAAAAGTCAAGTCCAGTGTTTCTTATCTTGTAAGTACATCATATCATTCAAGGCGGCTTGGCTGGTTAAAGTTACTTATACCTACAATAATTTATTGAAAACCATCTCAACCATCAGATGATCTTGGTGTGAATTGTCCCAGGTATTTATTTATTTATTTATTTATTTATCTGTACCTGAATGTATAAATTCTAGTATAAATTCTCCTAAGTTTAGTATAGTCAGATAATAGTGGTTCCTCATTTACTTGTTTTTAACAAAAACAAAAAAGTTCATAAAATTCCATCAAAATTTTAAAAAAAAATTGCAATAATTATAAACTCTGCACAGTAGTACCTACTTTAATTACCAATATAATCAAGAGGTGCCAGTGCTGCAAAGAGGTAAATTAGTATGTATTTTGCAGTTAAATGTATTACTTGATCATGCTAGCTTGCAAAGTAAAATTCAATGAAAGAGCTAAAATTATACTTAAATTTCACTCGACATGTTTACAAACTTTCTAACAACTTCTACCAAGTTACATAGAAACTTACATTGAGACGGGCTGCGGCGGCGGCGGCAGATTCGTCGGGCAGCTCCTCGGGCACCTCCTCCTTGATGGTGACGCCGAGCAGCGGGCCCAGGTCCATCAAGGCACGCTCGATCTCCTCGCCGCTCGGCTGAAAGTTCACGTTTTCCATTCACACCACTGTTCTAACACTTCTTAGTTAATCCGCCCGCCTTATCCGCATTTTCACCATTCCACTCGAGACCTTAGCTCCATAACTTTCACTTGCCAGACTGAGGAGCTGGGCACGTAGACATAATTGAACACTTAACCACCGATTTCACAGCTTCTATGTTAGACTATGCTTAGATCAGAGCCTTGGTATTATTTAAATTAGCGTTAGCGTCCCAATCACTACGCAGAGGCATGGATTTTTTTTCTTTTTCTTTGCTACTTTCAAGTAATTTTTGTACAATAATCTTGAAAAATATGACATGCGTCCTCTGCAAACGAAAACCATTAAATAGTGATGTGCCAGTTTTGTATGCCAGTGTTGTGGTAGCCCAACTAGCGCAAGAGAGAGAAAAAGTCAATCATTCATCTATGTATTCAATGAGGGTTTTCGAAACTTTTTCTGCCACCAGTCGGCGCTGCCGTTGCGTAAGGTCCAAACAGCTGTCTGATCCCATAGATTTGTACCGAAAAAATAATTATTTTTTGCAATTCTATTAGTTTGGAGGTGTTATTGATTTTATTATGGATAATGGCCAGAAACAAGTTTGCCGATCGGAAGATTGAGTTCAAAAACAGAGGCGCAAAAGCCACTGGTACTAAGGAAAAGCTCATTGAAAGATAACTTAAGGTATCAGTATTTGTTGACACAAATTGATTTTATTTTTTAACGTCTTAATTACAGTTATTTGTGTTTCATTAAGTTGTATGTAGTTGATTAATGTATATTATTATAGCAAAATAAACCATGCTTTATTAACCTACAATAATCAACTACAACTCACTAAACACAAAAAACGTATATTTATTAAGCATATTAAACCATGCTTCACTAATATACAGGGTGGGCAAAGCCAGGTGGATATATATTTTTTTTAGATAGATGGTGAAGGAATCTATCAGGAGCCGCAAGGAAAAAAAAAGTTCTCACATCTTGATGAAATACGCCAAGACCCAGACACTACACTCGGTTCCAAAAATTACGGGTCAGTCACAAAAAATTGAAATACCTCCAGAGTTAAATCTGTAAGTAACTGTAAGAGTTAGATCAATGAAATAAAAAAAAGGAATAAAGACTTTCATTGCGCTTCTAATAACATATTATTCAAACTGGTTGATGAAAAAAACTTCATTAGAAAAACAAAATTTAAAAAAATGCCTATTTTTAAAAACAAAATTTTTGCTTTTATGTCAATATGGATGCTTTCCATTTCTATTCTGTCACAAAAAAAAATATCGTGAACGTCTTCCACGTGCATAATTATTATTCTGTGAGGTGAAGCAAGGCAGTCACGCTAGAGAAATATACCAGAATCCTAACTTTTTTGGAACTTGGGCGAAGCCAGCGTGAAACAGCTAGAAACATTGGTGTATCTTTGTCGACTGTTCAGCGGGTAGTCCAGCGGTACCAAGAGACCGGAACACACCTTAAGAGATCAGGAAATGGCAGACCAAGATGCACAACGGCCAGGGAAGACAGACAACTGGTGCTACAATGTCCGAAATCGTTTTCAAACTGCTGTTGGTCTAAACACTCAACTCCACTCAATCTCAATTCGAGGTAGCAATTTAAGCGCTCAAACAGTAAGAAGACGTCTTGTTGAAGCAAATTTGAAACCATTGAGGCCCGCAAATGACCCCAAACTGGAACGGGGACATCGAATTGCGAGACTGAGATACGTGCGCGAGCACCTAAACTGGACACTAGACGATTGATTAATGTTCACGGACGAGTCTAAATTCATGCTTTATAAGCATGACTAGCTCTCGGGCCGCCGGCCTGCGGCTGACTCGCGGCCCTAAAGCTAGTTATAAGCATGATAGTAGGCAGTTAGTGTACATAAAACCAGGGGAGCGCTTCCATCAAGCGTGTGTATCGTACAGTGGGGGCTCCGTACAAGTTTGTGCTGGGATTTCTGCCGAGGCCCGCACCAAGCTGGTACTCATTCATCACCCCATCGAGCCCGCCTGGGACGAGCTTCAGAAATGCATGAAATATTTTTTTTTTAATACCAACATATTCTTCATTAAAAGTGAAAGCGATTGTGAGCTTTTTAATCTATTGTCACGCCTATTTATTCAGCCTTTCAAATCATCTTCTACGGGATTAAAACATCTATTAGGAACTCTCTGAACACCGACTTTCTTTACATTTCTTCTTTCGAGGTTCTTTTAAATTGCTTGAACTCATTCCAGCAATAACCGGAGTTTCTATAGTGCTGGCAGGATGATGGACTTTCGTTTCAGAAGTGAACGATTCTGGCTGTTGTATATCGCTGAGAACTTCTATATTTTTTATTTTTGAGCTGTAAATAAACACGAAAGTAAGGTTTGTAGCGACATCTATGTCGCCACATACGAACTAGGAACTGACATATCCTACATCGCGATATCAAAGTTATCCGAGCGATTGAACATAAATACAAGAACCCGACAACAACCGTCGGGCAGTAGCCCACCAGACACAAAACCCGTCTGGTCGGAGGATCCTCCCTTTTCAATGGTGAATGAGGAACTTCACACCCTGTTCCACACACTCCCCAAACTGGTGACCCCGAGCATGAACGTCAGCACAGAGCCTTCTCAGCGACCTTGGCACAGCACACTGCACTTCGGCCGGTCAGCAAGCAGAGACGCACTTCTCTCCTGGTCGACGCAGTAGCCAGCCACTACGCAGCACTGCACCACTCCGACTCACTGGAGCATTCGCAGCATCACCCCGACTCACTGGGGCATCACCGCAGACAGTTCCAACTCACCGTGAACTATGCGGCATTTGGCTCCGACTCACTGGAACGACTCAACCTGCTATCTACCTCCGGTCTCGGAGGGGAGTGATGTAGCGACATCTATGTCGCCACATATGAACTAGGAACTGACGTATCCTACATCGTGATATCAAAGATATCCGAGCGATTGAACATAAATACAAGAACCCGACAACAACCGTCGGGCAGTAGCCCACCAGACACAACACCCGTCTGGTCGGAGGATCCTCCCTTTTCAATGGTGGATAAGGAACTTAACACCCTGTTCCACACACTCCCCAAAGGTTAAAGTATGTTTCGTGAAGTTTAAAAAAAGTGTAAGAAATTGATTTACCTTTTTTTTATTAACGTGGGAAATCATCATGGATACCTCGCCACCCGGGGAAACGACAAGGTTATGTCGGACTTCTACCGACTAAAACCCCACGGTACTCGACCTCAACACTTCAACGGCGAGGCGGGGACAAACTATAGTTTGTCCAATCTAAGATGATAATTTTGACAGTTCACGTCTATGAAGTAATGCATTTTATTTTCGGTAAAGTGTACTACAAATAATATCGTACTTTACTGACGAGTACCACCCACGTAGTGACGTGCCTTGCAAACGAATAGCAATAGCAAAATATATGAAATTGATCTAACATTTAAATTTAAGACTAAGGGCGGCTAACACTACATTCAGTACCGTTTAATTTTTATTAGTACTAAAGTTATTTGCAATTATCAATCATACGATTTTTCGTAAAAAACATTGATTAAATATAATAAAGATTTTGAACTTAAATATTAAATATTATCCGATGTTTCTAAGAGTCCAGCAACACTACAGCCAGTCATGAAAGTCAGAGTCAAAGTCAAAATATTTTTATTCAAATAGACCACATAATATGAGTACTTTTAAATAGTATAATCAAATTAACTAATAAAATAATATAAATTGAAACAAGAGTTGGTCCAATTGGTACATGAAAATAAACCCAAAAAGCCAACCATAATTTTGAATGAAATCGCTGAACAACTAGGCCACACGGTTTTTAGATTCGATACCACCCTTATCATTGTCACTACAATGCCATTGAAATCATTTGTGCTACAGTCAAAGGTTTATTTTATTTGTTTTTATGACTAGCAAATACCGACATTTATTGAATAATACCTACTTAACTTCATTTTTATATTTTAGGCCATACTGCCAAAATAACACCTCTCCACCATTTACGGCAAATAAAATGCTGACATTGTTAAAAATGCATGTGAAAACGTTTCTGCGGATGAGTGAAAAAAGCCGTTGAGCATACGAAAACAAATTTAAGGAGCGTGATATACACTTTGAAAGCGTTAGTGAACAAGAATTGAAAATTAACTTATGGGACAGTTCTTCTAATGATAATACGATAATGATTATGAAAATGTAATAAGGTGTGCACCATAATTTATGTAATAAATAACTTCAAATCCTAAAGCCTACCTTATTTAATTCAGTAATATATTTTTATTTATTTAATTACTTACCTATCTCTTTATGGCACATTATGATATTCGAATAACATTTTCTTTGTTTATCTATATAAACTAACGATTCCAAGTTCTATGAAATAAAAGCGTGAGTATGTGTGTGTGTGTGCGTGTGTGTTCCCACAGGGTCAATTGAATTCTGAGATGTCATTTCATATGGTTTAGGCGGAAAAAGCGCGGGAAACGTCGAACTGTGCGGTTGACATTTTTGGGTTTTGATAAAATTTATTTTGTAATTAATAATATAGGATCAGTTAAGTAGTTTGGTGTACATATTTAAGTATTTCTTTGTTTAAATAATAATAGTTAGTGTTATTTTCTCACTATTGGGTAAGTCAAAAACATTTTCATTGTAATTTATGAACGAGCCTGAAGACCCTGGGGGAGCAATCCCCCAGGCGTCAAGTTTCGTTACCATTCAGTTAGATAATGATCAACCGAACGACATCACGTTAGGTTTAGAGACTGAAAGTTCTCATCATGACGACACGGACGGTTCGGAAAGTCATGCCAACCAGGTGAAACGTAGAAAAACTACAAAAAAGGGTTGTAAACATTGTAGAAGAAAAAGGAGAAATCATAGCACTGATTCTTTGCTCGGCCCGGCTGACAAGTTTGATTGCAAATGTGATAATAGTTACAACAACAATTGTTTACCTAAATCAACAGACATCACTGATCATGTCACTACAACTGCACCAAATCCTTCACAAACTCAAGAAAGTCGTACTCCTGTGGGGAGAATTTCTTATCAAGCCTCTGATTCCGGACCCTATGTAATACACATACAAAGAGAAACATCAACACCCACTGAAAATCGTTCCATTCACTCTATCTCATTTGGCCGTTTTCTTAAAAAGAATAATGTTAAGAATATCATCAATGGCAGCCTAAAAAAGGTATCCAGAGACCGTTTATCAATTACTTTTTTGAAATTTGAAGATGCCAATACTTTTTTAAATAACAACTCTTTTAAGGTAAATAATTACGAGGCATTTATACCAGGTATCAATATTACCCGACAGGGTGTTATCCGGGGGGTTCCCACTGATTCGACTGAGGATGAAATAGTAGAGAATGTGTCGTTACCTTTAGGATATGGTAAAGTTCTCAAGGCTAGACGTCTAAATAGGAAAAACATTACAAAGGGAAAAACAGAATATGTGCCAATAGAAACAGTAGTACTCACTTTTGACGGTCAACTTCTTCCACCCAGAATCTTTTTGTGTTATAATTCACTTCCAGTTAGTCTATACATCTATCCCACCATACAATGCTTTAATTGCTGCAGGTACGGACATATAAAAAGTCAGTGTCGATCCACACCTAGGTGTTTTAAATGTGGTCAAGCCCACTCAGGTGAAATCTGTCCAGTAGATGAGGAATATTTTAAATGTTGCCTCTGCTCTGGCCCTCATTTAGCTACAAGCAGACAATGTCCTGAATATTTTAGACAGAAAAATATTAAGGAAACAATGGCTAAAAGTTGTATTACTTATGCGGAAGCATCAAAACTACACCCACCAGTCTCCATGTCTTATGCTGATACCTCAAAAACTTCATCCACACAAAATGAGCCTACTAAACCAAATTCTTCACACAAAAATAGATTACCAAATAGTCTGATAAATAAAATACCAAGTAATAGTTCCAGTAAAAAAACAGTTTTTCTTAAACCCAAATCCCCTCCCAAGCTTGTTAAGGGCTTTGATAGGGTTGAACATGAATCTTTAGTTAATGACTACAATAGCCCCTTTGGACCTAGTCAAAGTATTTTAAATATTGATCAAGCTATAGATCAAACTAATTACCTTAAGAATTTGCCAGTAAAAGAATTAATCATATTATTGATTAACTCTTTCTCTAAATTTGATAATACATTACCTTCACCGTCCAACGTTGCCATACCTGAGAAGAATCTTGATAATAAAAATGATAATAACCATGGATCAACTGTCATCAGTAATCCAATGGAATTGTCACAGCATTCAGAATAAGAAAAGTGACCTATTTTTCATGATAAATAAATTTAATCCTTTCATAATTGCCCTACAAGAAACCTGGCTCCGGCCAGATTCCATTTTCAGAATTCCTGGTTTCTCTTGTGTAAGAGAAGACAGGGCGGATAGTTATGCAGGAGTTGCATTACTAATTCATCATTCTTTTACTTTTGTACATATTCCCATTCCACAGCATAGTAGTGGTTTTTCTATAATTGCTGTTTGTGTAAATAATATTTCATTTGTTTCATTGTATATTCCTCATCCATCATCATTATTGTATGATGAAATCGAAAATATAATTTCAAGTTTGCCTAGGCCAATAATATTATTAGGAGATTTTAATGCCCAATGTTGTGTGGGGAGGCGTCAGTTAAACCACAAGTCTGAGCAAACACTGATTTATTAACTTTCACATACATCATACATACAAGCTATTAACTACCCTCAACATTCATAACAATATTGTGACATCTTCCTTTTTCAAAATATTAAAAAAAAATACAATGCAATATAATTTTAAAAAATAAATACCTATACATTATATAGGTTTTGTGTAATGTAAACAGTTGTATTGTGATAGGTACATTTAGCAATTTTATTATATTTATACATATTTTTATGGATTATTTAAATACATAATTCTGTTAAAGAAATTGAAATTGATGATGTTTTAACTAATAATACAATATTTTTTAATACATCTGCTTATACATTTTTATCAGTTTATAATAATGACAATTTATACATTCAATTTTAATTCATTCAATCATATTAATTTGAAGCTTCAGATTATTTAATTTAAGTAATTTAATTTATACATTTATTTTAATGGGGTACTATTTAATTACAATTCCATACGATAAAAACTATAACCTACATTACGTAAATAAACTTCATACATGCATTAATTTCACTTATATTAAAATAAAAAAAAAAAACACTAATACATTAAAATACTTGTACAAAACAACATACAAATCATTATTATTTTAGAAACTGATTATTTGCATTCAAGTGTTGTTCATCTATATATAACAAATTCAGAATTAATAATCAATAATTAAATACCTACATAAATTTTACATGCAATTACATTATTGATCCATTAATCGGCAGTGGTACAACGGTAGGTACAGT
Source organism: Udea olivalis (assembly GCA_947369235.1). Lineage (NCBI taxonomy): Eukaryota > Metazoa > Arthropoda > Insecta > Lepidoptera > Crambidae > Udea > Udea olivalis. The sequence goes on from OX376355.1 coordinate 20,430,505, forward strand.
AGACGGCATAAGTAGGTCACGGTCATGGATAGCCCCATCTATTCGGAGGTCTCACCGTCCTGCCAGAACGAGTAACATACAAATTAGTTGACGGTACACACTGATTATTGTTTACTTTTGGACAGATGAAATCATAATCAAAATTGTAATCTGTAGGAAAATCATGTCTGTGAGAGAGATCTGCTATGATATGCCTTCGGTTTCTCACAATAAGTTTGCCACTAGATAACCGAATGCTATAAGATTTATTTTCTAATACTTTTTCTATCATACCTGGAACCCAGAACTTTTTAATGGTGTCCCATATCCTAACTTTCTGATTAACTTGTAAAGGAGTTAAGTTTCGTGAATGTTTATCGTAATACATTTTTTGTTTATCTTGCCTTTTTAGTAATTTATTTCTTATATTTTCATGAACTTTTGGTTTTAATAAGTCTATGGGAGTTGGAAGAATACTTCTTAATTTTCTACTCTGAAGAAGTTCTGCTGGGGATGGTAAATCACAAGACAATGGCGTGTTTAAGCATTCTAACAGACCAAGCCGATAATCAGTATTATCTTCAGTTGATTTTTTAATTATATTTTTCACAGTCTGCACAGTGCGCTCAATCTGTCCGTTCGACTGGGGATAATACGGAGATGACGTCACGTGGTTAAAATTCCAATCAAGTGCAAACTGCCTAAACTCAAATGATGAGAACTGAGGACCGCAGTCCGACATTACGGTATTTGGTACACCTTGACGACAAAATATATCTTTTAAACTAATTATTATAGCACTAGATGTGGTGCTGTGCAATTTAATTAACTCATAAAACTTGCTATAATAATCAATAATTAATAAATAATTTACTCCTTTTAACTGAAATAAATCTACACCCACTTTAACCCATGGTCTATCTGGGACTTCGTGATTTGTTAGTTCTTCTTTTTGATTATTTTTTCTATATGTTGAACAAATACTACAACTTTTGATCATATTCTCGATATCATTGTTTATACAAGGCCAAAATATTAGTTCTCTAGCGCGTAACTTGCATTTTTCCATACCCATGTGCCCTATATGTATTTTTTTTAACATATCTTTTCGCATCGACCTAGGTATTACTATTTTGTCCGATTTCCAAATTAACCCATTTGCAACTGATAACTCATCCTTATAATTCCAATATGGTTTTACTATATCTAGAACTTTATCTTTGTTGTCTGGCCATCCCATAAGAATATTTTTATTTAATTCTATCATTTCTTCTTCTAGTTCTAACTGCTTTTGTATATTTATAAACTGAAAATCCGTAAGGTACTCACATTTACTTTTTACAATGTCTGTCAGTGCACACACCTCATCCGTACTACTCTCTATACTATTATGTACTGCCGACTCATAGGCACGTGATAATGTGTCAGCAACATAAAGATGTTTACCTGGCTTGTACACTAACATAAATGTATAGCGCTGTAATCTTAACAGCATCCTTTGTAAACGGGAAGGAGCATCTACAATAGGCTTCTTAATAATACTTATTAAAGGCTTATGATCCGTCTCAATAGTAACATCTGTACGACCAAAAATATAAGCATAAAAACGTTCACACGCAAAAACACACGCATACAACTCTTTCTCTATTTGTGCATATCTTTGCTCTGTTTGCGATAATGCTTTAGAAGCATAACACACTGGTTTACTGTTTTGCATTAAGCAGGCACCTAACCCTGTGCCACTAGCATCCACAGATATAACAATAGGCTCTTTCATACTATAATACTGAAGTACCGGCCGTTTAATAAGACACATCCTCAAATTATTAAAACACTCATTATGTCTCTCATCCCAGTGCCATTCTATCTCTTTCTTTAGTAATTCCCTAAGTGGTAACGTTCTATCCGATAAGTTTTCTATAAAGGATCCTACGTATGTGATTAATCCTAAAAATCTCTCTACTGCCTTTTTGTCCTTCGGTACCGGCATATTCGTAATTGCGGATAGATGAGAGTCATCCGGACTTAAACCATCTTTTGTAATACGATGACCCAAATATTTAATTTCTTGCAATCCAAACTTACACTTATTAATGTTTAATTTTAAATTAATTTTTCTACAGCGTTCTAAAACTTTCCTCAGTATCTTATCATGCGTAGTTTTTTCTGAAGCATATATAAGTAGGTCATCAATATACATACATACACCTTCTATGTCATCAAAAAACTCATACATTTTCCTGTGAAAAACTTCTGATCTGAACAAATACCATAGGGCATTCTTAAAAATTTAAATCTGCCAAACGGTGTGTTGAAAGTGCAATATTTACTACTATCACCTAATTTAACATTCCAGAACCCTGCAGATGCATCTATAGTACTAAAAAACCTGGAGCCTGATAATTTTGAGACAATTTCGTCAATAGTAGGTAATTGAAAATGTTCTCTCTTGATTGCCTGATTCAACTCCTTGGGATCTAAACAGATCCTTAAATCCCCATTAGGTTTTTTCACTACCGTGATACTACTCACCCAGTCGGACGGACCTGCTACTTTACCTATTATACCCTGTGATTCCATTTCCAACAACTTCTTTCTAACGTCCTCTTTAATTGCAAAAGGTAATTTTCTAGGCGCGTGTATGACGGGGACTGCATCGTCCTTCAATTGTATATTATATTCACCCGGTAAACAACCTATGCCACTGAACACGTCACTGAATTCATTAATAAACCCTGGCAAATCGTTCACAGATCTCTGCACCGACATAACCCTACGAATAAGATTTAATTCTACACAAGAATAACGACCCAATATAGGCGTACTATTAACATCTGCTATTTTAAATTCCAATAAATACAACGTATTTTTATAGTAGACTTTTAAATTAATTTTACCCACAACTGTTATTAAGTCACCGGAATACCCACTCAACCTAGTGTTGGTTTGCAACAAACTATTCACTGTGATATCTAAGTCCTTTAAATAACGTAGTGGTAACACATTTACGTCTGCACCCGTGTCTAATTTAAAGTTAATTACGCACTCATTAATTTTTAAATCTACTGTCCAATTATTCAAACTTTTACTTAATGAATAGATTACCTCTTGTTTGTCTGATGATTCCAAAAAATACACGCCGCATACTTTGGCAAAGTGGTTTAATTTCGAGCATCGTAAACAAGTCTTCCCATACGCTGGACACTTATTTTGCGCATGATAAGTACCACATCTGCTGCACTCGGTCGCTACCCGCGGTCTAGAGGAGCTCGTCGCAGGACGCCAAGCGCGAGAGGCGGCGCCTCCGCGCCCGCGCTCGCCGCGTCGACTCGTACCTCCCCGCTGCACCTGACCGGCATCACCGCGCCCGCGCATCATCGTTCTTTGTGAATACCCGTTACCGCCAATATTTGAACCCCAAGCTGTTTGCTCCATTCTTCTGTACTTCATATTATTATTTTTTACCATCCAAATATCATTGTTTTGCTGCTTATCCATCTGTATCTCTTGACCAATGATTTCATTCACATTAAAGACTGACTCAGCTTCCCGCTTTATATTTTCCGAATATATTCTTGACACAATTGCCGCTTGACATATCTCCAATGCTTTGTTAAGTGTTAGGTCAACTTCACGCAATAATCGCTCTCTTATCGCAGAACTGAGCACTCCACGCACTAAACGGTCTTTTATTAAATCCTCCCTTAAACTTCCGAATTCACACGGGTGGGCTAACTTTCGTAAATCAAAAACATATTGATCTATCGATTCATTTGGTTGCTGATTCCTTGTAAAAAAATTATGCCTTTCCACAGTCAAATTCTTCTTAGTTTTAAAATGCTCATCTAGCTTTTCAAAAACACCCTCTAATGTCGTTTCCATAGATTGTTCTAGAATTTCTCGACACTGTTCGCCTACTATATGCAAAAATATGTTCAATTGTATCACAGTTGATTTTTTACATAACTCACATGCGTTATAATATATTTGAAAGCCCTTTTTCCATTTCTGCCAACTTTCACTTAGCCGTCCCGATGCTACATCCACCGAACTTTCATCGTATTTAAACGGTGATGGAGGCGATAACACTGTTTCCATGTTGTTATTAACACTTTTCTTTTGACTTCAGTCCTATTTATTTTCTTTGTTCTAACACTTAGTCAATATTTGTTTCCGTTTCCTCGTTAAACAAAAATCTTCATTGTAAATTTAAAATAGGTAGGTAACCGACTGCGCCATGTTGTGTGGGGAGGCGTCAGTTAAACCACAAGTCTGAGCAAACACTGATTTATTAACTTTCACATACATCATACATACAAGCTATTAACTACCCTCAACATTCATAACAATATTGTGACACCCAACACACATCATGGGGAAGTTCTAGATCTAATTATTATGGTAATAGAGTTCTAGATTTAATAGACCAAAATAACTTGTGTTTATTAAATTCGGGAGATGCTACACGCCGTACTAAACCAAACGAAGGAGTAAGTGCTCCTGACTTGTCAATTTGTTCACCGAACTTAGCGTAAACCCTTTCTTGGTCAACTTTATCATCTTCTTTTGGAAGCGACCACCTTCCTATTCTTATTAATTTTCCTACCATAACTAAACCATTTTTGAAAACTACACCACGTATGAAATATAAAATATCAAATGCAAACTGGCAATTATATAGAGATAAAGTTGAACAGAAAATTTCATCATTACCTAATGTCCAAGAAAATAATGAACATTTATGTGCTGATGCTATAGCTACATTGTTATTAGAAACGGCTGACGAGGTATTTCCTATTAAAAGAGATAGGAATAGAAAAATACCATCTCCACCTTGGTGGGATAGTGACTGTTCAGATGCTATCAAAAGGCGAAAACAAGCTGAAAGAAATTATTAGCAGCGTTTTCCCCTGAAAGAAAACGCATATTAAAATACTTACCTTATTCGAAGCTTATAAATGAGATAGGCATATCCGCTTCCCGTAGTCTTTTACCATTTTAGTACTCTTTGATGACGTATTTCCGTTGCTCAGTAGGCAGTGGCGCCATCTGTAAGCTTATAAAATAGGTGCGGCGACATTTTTGCCTCATTGGCTTTTATTCACCAGGCAGAGTTATAAAGTAAGCTTCGAATAAGGTAAGTATTTTAATATGCGTTTTCTTTCAGGGGAAAACGCTGCTATTAAAAGTACTTGACCGTTATTCGAAGCTTATAAATGAGAAGTGTTTGTTATCGCCTGGTGAGGAACGGAAAGGTACCCAATGAAGAAAACGCCAATGTGAAACATATTGCTGTATTAAACAGATTTCTGTAAGAACATTTCGGAAAGATAATTAAAGTTTCAGTCTTTCGCTAGTCAATCATTCTAAATCATGAAGCTTTATCAGCTGTAATTATTGATTAGAAATTTTAAATCTTACAGTTTATACATTGATTAATTTTAACTTGAATGAATTGTGTGAACATTAATCAACAGGATTGAATAATTCAGTCACGCTCGTAGTAATATTTCGTTGCATTATTTCACGTATGTAAAATTTCTTGAGAGTGTTGGCGGAAAGCCAATTTCCGCGTGAGAGGATCTCCACCAGGGAATAATTTAACCAATTCTTTGACGCTACTGCTGACCGGACACTACCAGGACTAAACGGAATGTTTGCGTCTTTAAACAGGTGTTCTATCCAGCCAGCAATGACAGCTCGTGAGGCAGCTTTAGGAGGCCCCCTAAATGTCATAAGTAAACTCGGAAGTCTTCGCAGTCTCTTGCCGATTGTTTAGCAGCGTTATCAATGTTTGTATCCAAACTATAGGGTTCCAGTTAGCATTATCTGAATTACCCAATAATTTCCAACCTGATTGCCTGTAATCGCTGTTATCAGTTTTTGATCCAAACTCTGGCCATGAAATCATAGCTTCCTGAGATTTAATGCAATGATCGGGATCGACTCGAAATAAAGATAAATCGTGAATACGCCGGCCAGAACACAAAAGCAATAAAATAGCTGTGTGGCGAGAAACTTGATAAACGAGTATATCATTTCTATCTATTAATCATTTAGACAGGTATTCGCTAAATCTTTGATGTCCTAAATAGGTGGCTTAATTTTCTATTCATTTTTCAAGGAAATTGATTTTAAGATATGTTTTCTAAGGCATGAGAGCTTAGATAACTTGACATACTTGATGTACAAAGTGTAGTGAGTACAGACTTATGTAAAAGAAATTGTAATTATATTACGTATAAGTCGGCTAAAAATTGCGCAAGTTTAGATCCTGTCAGTTTATTAATGGCCACCTTTTTTAGTTTTGCCCAGTTTAACCACCGATATGCTATTTTATACGTCTTTAATGTAGATGGACGCCAGGAGTTTTTCCACGAGGAAATTTGATCGGCATTCCAGGTGTTGATCTCCGCAGACTACCACCAAATCTCCAACTTTCAGTGTTAGATCCTCCAGGTTGGGAGGTGGTAATTCTGTCAGATTGACCTTCAAGTTCCTCAGGACTAATGGAGCTTCGAGGGATCTCGCTTTGAGGTCTGCTCGCCAGAACACTTTTTGTCACCGGGGTACGACATCTAGAACACCCCTATCGCTTGATTGAGGTGTGTCAACACTTTGGTTACAAGGAATGGCGGAGGGAACAGCCATGCAAGAGGATAATTCCGAGTTACACTGAATGCATAGTAAAATAGAGCTTTCGGGTCCCTTTGATCTAGGAATACATAATTGCTGACAACGTGAGCTCTCTGCGAGGCAAAAAGATCTATTACTGGATTTCCCCATTTCGCGAATATTATCACCAAGCACTCCGGCAACAGATGCCACTCCGGCGGGATTCGATATCTTGACAGATGATCGGCATAATTGGTATACCTGCCCGGGATGTAGTGAATTGTGAAAGTTATTAGGAACTGGTCCAATAATGTTAATAACTGACGAGTTATGATCATCAATGCCATCGATTTGGTACCCCCTTCTTTCCGTAAGTAAGCTACCACGGTTTGGTTGTCGCACTGCATTAGCACAGAGCTGTTTTCCAACATCATGATTCTGAACGACGTGCAAGATAGCTAGCATTTCTTTTTGATTTGAGTGCAGTTGTTGCACCTCTGGAGTCCAAGACCCTCTCAAGGGAATGTTGTTTAGTTGAGCTCCCCAGGCTAGGTCAGATGCATCGGTTGTGCGAAAGTGGGCTGGAGGAGGCAAGTGCAAGATTGTCGAGAGTTGACAGCTTTGAATCCACCACTTCAACTCTGTTTAAACGACTTCGGCAAGTAATACTTTCTTTGTTGGCTTGCCTAATAGGGTTTTCATAAACCTTAGCAGGTGTAGATGGTGTGAACGACCTCGTGAGACCACAAAACTGGCAAAGTTCAACAAACGGACAAGCCTTTGAACTTCGATTAGCTTCACCGACCTTTGTTTTAAAATATGTTAGGTCTTCTTTTTAAAAGTTTGTGTCTTTTCTTTTGGTAAGGCCTTTAAATTGTCCTACGGATCCCACAGTATCCCTAAGTACGTCAGATACTTTTTGGGGTCGTTATTGATTTTTTCCCATGTTTATACTCCATCAGAGTACTTGAAGGAGATTCAAAGTCATTTGTAAATGTTTGTGAAGACTTTTAGATTGAAATAGGTCGGAGGGTCCGTTTTCGGAACTAGTAAACGATGTGAAATGACACTGGGGGTCCAATTTACCGGTTTTAGAACGCCTTGATCGTTCATTTTCTGAACTAATATGGTCATTTCTTTTGAAACACAAGTTTGAAACTGGTTGTGTTGATTTGGAACATACAGAGGAGGTTTCCGGATAAATGGTATGCGTAACCTTTTATTAATTTCAATGCTATTTCTGGGGCCCCCATTCCTTTTCAAGTCTTGTAATGATGAACCAATTGTTCGGCTTGAAACAATGACCTCGCGTCATTGCTCGTTACGTTTGGATTGGCCTCTAGGGGCGCTACCAGGAGGTCCTCGCCCCCTTCCTACTCTTTGTGAACTACGTTTGGATTGGCCTCTAGGGGCGCTACCAGGAGGTCCTCGCCCCCTTCCTCCTCTTTGTGAACCACGGGGCCTTGAGTCCCAGTATTGAAAGCGACCCCTTGCATTGTTGCCTTGCATCGTTTTTGTATCACATTGTTAATTATCATTGCTCATAATATTATTAAGGTACTCACCCCTCGAGAGTGGTAAATGATTGTGTATAGGCCTAAACAAACCTGATACGTAGTATGGCACTTGGGCTCCACTCGATGGGCCAGTGTTTTTTGGCACCTAGGCCCTTCGAGGGCTGGCGATACGATGGCTGATAAAGCCTTTATCAGGCCTTTTTTGAAGATCGTCCGATTTAGGGAGCCAGAAAGCTTTACGAACACCCCCTGCTTTTTCTAACGCAGATGAAAACGCATTAGCCTCAAAAATATGTGTTGTAGAGGGAGGTATTTTATTAAGAGCAACTTTCACCACAGGGTCTTTCACATTCTTTAAAATTGCGTCCCTACTAATTTGTATAATTTCTGACCTATGGCCACAGACCATTTGCAAAAGATCAGTTGAAGCTTATGAAACTCTCCGTTCAAAAATCACTCATTAATTTTTAAATTTAAATTATTTAAACTTTTCTCAGATTTAGCCCAACTTAAACGACTGCGTATGTTTTCTTGTAGAGACTCTTTTTGCTTAAGAATGCAATTTTTCCTTTGGCCACATGTATCAAGGACTCATATTGTCTTATTTCTCCATTTAACTCAAGGTTTACGAAACCAGGGGTGTGGTTGTAAAGCTTTTGGGTATCCGCATGCTCACTTCGGACCAATCAGCATTGCCGAAATGTTGTACATCTGCTAGCATTTTCACGAAATTTTCAGGAGCTTTAGGAACAGAAGGCTCTCTTATTTGTGTCGATTTCAAATGTGAAATCAGAACCTGCTGGCTCAGGGCAATTTATAATAAATAAAAAATATTTGTTCATGAAGTTCATTCTCATTAAGTTCGCCACTGACCCCCGAACAAATAGATTCTTGGTCAATAGAGTGGCCATCCTGATAGGCGGGGGATTGAGAAATAACATTGCGCAACTCACATATTTACTTCCTTAGCTGCCTTAACGAAGGGCCGCCTCTCTTACTCTTCTTATGGCGGTGGCGCAGTAGTCGCTGCCGCTTTGAGCTGGGAGAAGGCGAGCTGCCACTTGAGCTACTCGAGGAGCTGCTACTGCTGCTGCAGGCGCTACGAGCGCGTTTGCGGCGAACTTCGCTCGGCTCGGCTACCGGCTCATCATCACAAGTGGCAAAATTCAACTAACTCTTTCTGAAAATAAAGCTATATTACTAATATGCTTTTATAATGGTTTGATTAACTAATCTCTCATGGGAAAGCCCGTTTCAATTATTTTATATAATATATCATGATTGATATCCGCCGCATCAATGAAAATAACCCAAAAATATTAGGTCAATAGGCTTGAGCCACAATTATAATGAAGTATAATTACTAAATTTGAAATTATTCCTTGTGATTGGTTAGATATTTGCGGATTAGAAGAAACCATACCAAATATAAATTCCTTAAAACCCAAACTTAGATACAGTTACCTTCAATAGAAACAAGTTACCTTCAATAGTGTTTTGCAAGAATAACTCGATCAATGAACAGTCGAATTACAGATGCCTCAGCCTTTGTTAAAATCAGCAACAATCTAAACTTTTGGGAATACATTTATATCACTTTCCATCGTGGCCTAGTGGTTAAACAGCGTAAGAACCTTGTTAATTAGGTTTATTAGCACCTAAGGCTGAGACGCGTTAGTTGATTTAGCAACTATTATTGTAAAGATTTTATTGAAACTTTGTACAAATGACGCAAATTTGTACTTGATTAAAATAAAAACATAAAATTTACTCGTAGTGATTAAGATTTAATCGTAGTGATGGCATCACAATTGTTAGTATTCTCAGTTCAAACGATTGCTGTCGAGCTAGTCTATCAAAGTAGGATAGTTAAAATATCCTAGATAAGTTATATTCACAAAATTCACTGGAGAAAATTATATCTCTTAACCACCATCATTTTATTAATTTACGAAACGAAATGTTATTTTTTGAAAACACGTACGTACTTACGTTTTCCTTTGAGCACTGTAATCACTGAATCACACACTTAGATTTCAATATGTATACTTATATATTCGATAATTTATGGTATATATTTGATAATTGTTTAATACGCGTGAGCGCACCAATTGCTACGGGAATCAAAACGCCAATGAGGCAAAAATGTCGCCGCACCTATTTTATAAGCTTACAGATGGCGCCACTGCCTACTGAGCAACGGAAATACGTCATCAAAGAGTACTAAAATGGTAAAAGACTACGGGAAGCGGATATGCCTATCTCATTTATAAGCTTCGAATAACGGTCAAGTACTTTTAATGTACTGATACAAGGAGAGAAAATTTCGAAATACTTTTAGATGTTACTCGGAGTACACGTAAATTATTAAAGCAAAAAAAATGGGAGGGATGGCGAAAATTTTGCCATAATATTTCTCCAGATACTCCAGCATCAGCAGTTTGGTCAAACATTAGGAGATTCCGTTCGGTGTATAAAGATCCATTACCACCCAAACTTGATGAACCTTTAGTAGATAAATTTCTTGACAAACTAGCACCGGCTTTTGTTTCTGAGAAAGTTTGCAATGAGCTATATTTAATCAATGGCGATGAATCAGAACTTAATAATCCATTTACTCTTAGTGAACTTAAAGGTATTCTTTCATATGTAAAAGACTCCGCTCCTGGTAATGATGGAATTCCATATTCTTTCTTAACTCATTTAAGTGATTCTGGTCTGATGTATTATTTGTCTCTCATCAATATTATCATGCGCAATGGTTATGTTCCTGAACAATGGAAGTCACAAGAGGTAATTTTGTTATTAAAACCTAAAAAACCCATAAATGATCACAATTCATACCGTCCCATAGCTCTTTCATCTGTTTTAATTAAGATCGCCGAGCATTTAATTAAAAATAGACTGGAATGGTTCATAGAAAGTAAAGGTTTGTTAAGTAATAGTCAATATGGTTTTAGAAAGGGCATGAGTACCATGGATAATATTGGCATATTCACGACTGATATTCGAATAGCTTTTTCCTATAATCATTCACTTCTTGCCGCTTTCTTGGACATAACTGCTGCGTATGATAATGTTTTGTTGACTATTCTTAAAGATAAATTAATAAAACTTCAAGTTCCTACGTTATTAATTAATTTTATTATTAACATCTTGTGTGGGCGTTCTATTAACGTAATACAAAATGGTATAACAAAAACTAGATTGTTGTGGAAAGGGCTTCCACAAGGATCAGTTTTAAGTCCATTACTCTTCAACATATACTCTCATGATTTGGAATCAACTCTCCAGAACAATGTTAATGTATTACAATATGCAGATGACTTATTAATATATATATATCTGGAAGCGACATTAATCAGTTGAGCATTACTCTAACTTCATCATTACAAAATTTACACCAGTGGTTAAATAAAAATAATCTGAGTTTATCGGTACCCAAGAGTACAGTCGTTTTATTCTCTAGAAAACGTTGTCCGGCTCCAGTTTTTGTATATTTTGACAATTCTGTTATTACTGTCAAAGATGAAGCAAAATTTTTAGGCATTATTTTGGACGCCAAATTAACAGGTCTTCCTTATTTCTATTATGTAACAGCTAAATGTGAATCCCATTTAAATATTCTAAGATGCTTAGCAGGAGTTTGGTGGGGGTCTCACCCTTATTGCCTTAAACTTTTATACAATGCGCTTATCAGGAGTACTCTAGACTATGGCACATACTTTTTAGAACCGTGTAGTGCAGTTGGCCTCCGAAAGTTAGATGTTATCCAAACGAAAGCTTTACGTATTGTTACTGGCGCTATGCGATCAAGTCCTAACAATGCTTTGCAAACTGAATGTGTTGATCCTCCACTAATACTTCGTCGTCAGTACTTGTGCGACAGGTTTCTGTTTCGTTCCCTTCAATTTTCTAATCACCCTCTTTTTAATAAATTACAAGAGTTATCAGATTTGGTAAATACTTCTCCATATTGGTCACATAAGTCGGCTCCTTGCCTTGTCAATAGTTTCCGAAAGTTTTGTTCTATTCAAGCCCCTACTTATAGATGTTCCTATCTCCCTATTTTCACTACTAACTTCGAATCCTTGATTTTGTCAGCAAAAATACACTACGATCTAGGTATTTTTAAAAGCGACATATGTGCTAATGTGACTTTTAATAGAATTCTAGAAGAAAGATTTCATGGTTGGGATCATTTGTACTGCGATGCTTCGAAACATTTAGTGGACAGTCATGTGGGTGTTGGTGTTTTTCATAGTCAATATAAAATAAATCAAATGGTTAAATTGCCTCCTGAGACGTCCGTTTTTACGGGAGAATGTTATGGACTTTTCAAATGCTTAGAATATATTCATAATGAAATTGAAAAATACTATAATTTTCTGTGACTCGAAAAGCGCACTACAAGCCTTGGAAAAATTCCCCTTCAAATCAAACACTTGTTATCCTATACTGATGGAATGTAGAAAGCTATTGTATAATTGCTCTTTGAAAGAAATTAATGTCACATTTGCCTGGATTCCAAGCCATTGTAAAATATCCGGAAATGAAAAGGCGGATAAACTTGCCAACGATGCAGTGAGTTGTGGGGACATTTATCCATATAACAATTACTGCCATGATCTAAGTAATCTTACCAAGAGTTTTCTCTTAAAATCTTGGGAGGAATACTGGAATGAAACTAGCCTACTCAAAGGGCGCTATTATAAACAGATTCAACCGAATATTCCTAGTAAAGCATGGTTTTCGAAGATGAGGCTTGACAAGAGAGCCACCTCTTGTATCATTCGCATGCGTCTAGGTCATGTGTGTACTCCTGAACATTTAGCTAGATTACGTATAATTGAAAGTAATATGTGTGAATGTGGTGTTGATGTAGGAGATCTTAATCACATCATATTTGCGTGTCAGAATTATGATCGTTCCTTCTTAATTTCCTCACTCCTGTCCCTCCGTGTACCTTTCCCTGTATTTATAGCTTATCTTTTATCAACTAATGACGACCGACTTGGTGTAATGGTTAAGAAGTTGGCTACTACACCAGAGGTCGCGGGTTCGATCCCCGCACAGTACTAACATTTGTGTGCATGAACATGTCTGTTTGTACTGGTCTGGGTGTCTCCTATGTATAATAAGTATGTATTTACAAAAGAAAATGTATTTAAGTATGTTTATCCGTTGTCTAGTATCCCATAACACAAGCTTTAATTAGCTTACTTTGGGGCTAGATGGCGCTGTGTGGAATAATGTCCAGGGATTTTATTATTATTATTATTATTAATGATTTCGATATTTACAAACTTTTATCTATATTTTTATTTTATAATGATATTAAAATTTAAACTGTTTTGTATTCATTTACTCTAACCATTTAAATTTGGAATATATACTTAATATCCTACTCACCGTACCTACCCTACTGATCCTTTCAAAAAATCCTAATTGTTCCTTTTACATATTTGTAAACGTTTCCCAACCTTTGTTGTGGCAAATGCACAAGCCGTGCCAAAGCCAAAGAAGGAAAAAAAAAATGGTTTAGGCGTTGAAGGCGCTGTTTCGCATCTGTCTTCTTCTGTAATCTGTGCCCATCGGCTACCACCGCATTCCAAGCCTAAAATGTGGGAAAGTGCCCATTTATTAAAAACCTAATTAATCTATGTTTACTTTTAGGTTTAACAAATTAATAAACTTTTTAACTTAGAATATAACAACCTCCGTAAATACAAATATAACAACCTCCGTAAACACAAATGAACGAATGAATGAGCGAATAGCAAAACTCACGGCAATTTTATCTTAACCGAATCTAAAAGTCGATTACTCTTAATATTCTTTTACCCAGCCTGCCCGAACTGGCCTGCTGATGGACAAACTATTTATATCAAAAATTTCGATCAAAGAACTGACTGAATATCCCAGCAGCATGTTTCTCATCCCGTTCCCTAGTTAGTTAGTCTGTGCTCATCACTCAATCAACCATTCGGCGGTTGTTTGTCTACGGTTTTTTTTTTTTTGGCTCCTGCTTCACTTGTCATGTCATGTCACTTGACGTTTGAGTGACAAGACAACACGTCGAAAATGGCTGTCTCTGGGCCAAGTAAAAGCGATATTGAGGCTGTTTTTTTAAGATTACGGACAATTCCAGCTAATAAAGTGCGTTTATTTGGTGGCTTTTGTGTTTATGTTATTGTCTCCAGTGATTGTTTATATTATGAAACTTTCTTCAGGTATGTTTCGACTGCAACGCCAAGAACCCTACGTGGTCGTCGGTGACGTACGGAGTTTTCATCTGTATAGACTGCTCTGCGGTGCACCGGAGTCTCGGAGTGCATCTCACGTTTGTCCGCTCTACACAACTTGACACCAATTGGACATGGAAGCAGCTCAGAAACATGCAACTTGGCGGCAATGCAAATGCTGTAAGTTGTAGCTTCTTCTGGGTTCCTTCTGATATGGGAAGATATCTTAACAATAAGGCATAAAATATCCTCAGATATTCAATGTAATGATATATTTTCACTTGATAAATCTGTGATTGTAAAGATAACTTCATCAATAATCTAAACCAGCTGCTGAGATTCAACTTCTGGACCTCTCTTCCCTTTGCTATGATAGCCTATCAGAAGCAAAAATACATTTATATAATTTAATTATTTGCCATGAAGTGTTAATGTTAAACATACCAATATGAATAGACGCAGTTCTTCCGGACACATGGTCTTGCAACAGATGACTCACGACAGAAGTACAATTCCCGCACAGCACAGATGTACCGTGATAAACTAAATACGCAGTCCGAACAGGCCATGAAGACATATGGGACCAAGGTACATGCTTTGTAGTTTTGTTTTTTCATTGAGTATCCAGTTTTTATTTAGGGAGGGGCAATTTCAGTTTATACTCATACTGGAGAGGTAGTCATGTCCTTATGACAATTTCAATACTTTGAAGAACTGTTTGTAGGTCTTAAGTTAGTTGTTTTTTTTAGGAATTATGTTTTAAAATACAATATTTGACATTCAAACCAAAACAAGTTTGAAAGACAAACTACTAAGTTTCTCGCTGGGTCTTCTCAGTAAGGATCAACTCCTCCGACGTGGTGGTGGAGTCGCATTATGAGAAACTAAAAATTTCTCATCAAACATATAGTATATCTTTTGTAATGTCAATTTGTTTTCAACATTTTGTTTGTACAATAAATTGGTTATTGATATCAATAGTTATTACAAAGCACATAAGTTTGACTGGTTGGTGCGATAGGTAAAAATTCTGACTTTAAGGGTATTTTTACTTTCAAGATAATAAATTAAAAAATCCAGTGTATGTTGTGGTCATACCACAATGGTTTTAGTGTTGTTTTTTGCCACTTTGTATATACATGGTGCATATACATTATTTTACCAACACTATTGTTGGGTTCTTGTTTTGATTGGCAACAATCAGGAGATTATCTTAAGCTTTGAAACCAAACACACTCTATCTTCGTTAATTACAATGAAGTACAATCAATTTTAGAGCAAGGGTAAAGGTTATAGCACATTATCACGACGCGGCAACGGCACCGCTCCAACGCGACAATTAACTTGCCATTCAAATTAAGAGTGTTGAATTGTGGGTAAATATATTTCACAATGTCAATATGAAAAACCGACGCTGGGCGGTCAGGGCGCTTGTCA
The DNA here is from genome assembly GCA_947369235.1 of Udea olivalis. Taxonomy (NCBI): domain Eukaryota; kingdom Metazoa; phylum Arthropoda; class Insecta; order Lepidoptera; family Crambidae; genus Udea; species Udea olivalis. The sequence continues at coordinate 20,446,298 of OX376355.1, forward strand.
CCATACAACTTGACTTGCAGCCCGCGCGCTGTAGGCGAGCAGCATCGCCTCGAATTTAGGCTACGGCAAGCCGCCAGCGCGCTGCATACGCGCCGTCCGCGAGGTGCAAGCTCGCAGTCCGCGCGCTGGGCGCGAGGTGCAGCTACAACAATCTTGGTGGCTGCTCTTCCAACTGAGCAATTGAAGCCATTAGCAGTCCTAGTGAATTTGTCTAGTGTATTTAACGTTTGTAAGCTAACATTGTTCCATACATTTTATAAAATAAAAAAATAAGGCAAGCATCTTTTATCCCATTCACTGCCGAAAAAAAGACAGTAGGAAATTGATTGCGCACTCGAAAGGTCGGATTTATTCAGTTCTATGTTTAGATGGAAATTAGTGTTATAATGATAAAATATAAAAATTTAGTTATCTTAAAAATAGCAGCAGGTGTAACCCGTGTCCTGTGTTCCCCAGCTTCACCTGGACGCGGCGCCCGCGGAGACGGAGAGCAAGCAGCGCGAGGTAGACTGGTTCGCGGAGCACGGCGACGCCGCCGCCACTAACTCTAACGCGCTTGCGCCTGCGCAGGTAACGCCCGACCTGACACTGGGCTTCATACCCATTTTATCACTAATGCACTTTTTGTATTATTTTATTTATTTAGGAATAATCTTCTTACTAGTCTGAAGAGTAGTCTAACTCATATCAATTGATGTGATATTTGCAGTCTCAGGGTTAAATTTTAACAAAGTGGTTATTGGTGTTTTTAGAAACAGGGGCAAAATATAAATGTTTCACTGACATTCTATTGAGTCTTCTTGTGAAGCAAAACCGTCTTGACCACTTTCGTAACCATTTTAGTTCATGAAATATAAAATGTGTATTTACATGTAGTTATAATGCTTTTTTTTTTCTTCATTAGATTAGATTATTTATTTCTTATTACAAAAATACACATTAAATTACATTTGTTTATGATCAATTAATGGATTTTCACAATAAGATCGTCAAAAAATAATAAAATAGAATAAAATGAAAACAAAATAAGAAATAAAATAACGCAAAAAATCAAATTAAATACAAAAAGTCACAAAATAAAAAAATAAAAAATGTCAAGGCTCAAAATCACAAAATGGAATATTAAAATTTATATAAAAATAGATGTCGTCAATATTAAGTCAAGAGAGGAATAAACAATGTCAAGTAAAAGTTTCACGAATTATAAATAAACAATTTACAAATAATATAAAAAGTCATTACGCTACAGTGAAATCCTTTTTCAAGAATTCCACTGTAGAATAAAACGGATTATTCAATAAAAGGCTCTTTAGCTGGCGTCCAAATGCTTCGTCCGATGGTTCGCTTTTAAGTTTTGTGGGCAGTTTTTCATAATATGTCGGACCAATGACTCGCGGGTTTTTCTCTGAAAGTGCCATGCCGAATTCAGACGGCCTGCAAGGTGACTCCGTTTATTCTTACTCATTGACAAAAAACTGCCAAGGTTATAAGTTACTATGAAGAAGAAAATTAAGTCAGTACGTCTAGGGATTCCTTTAACTAATTATTTTATTCAAGTTCATACACAGTGGCGTCTGAAATATGAATCTATGTGAGTAGACAGAGATCAATGTAATCAGCATGCAAAATCATTTTAAACCAGCATTGTGTTTTTTCTTGTTTGACTTTGTGTTTTGTGTTTTCTTTATTGTGTAGCGGAAACCACGCCACACAGCTTGAGCTATTATTTACTGAATTGTATTTCTTATTGTGAATAGAATAATGTAGTAATCATAACATTTTTACGGTAATCATTCATCATTCTGAGTATTGAGTATACAGATAACTAGCTACGAGTAAGTTCCTCAAACAATTCTCATTCCTGTTAAGCTGTTGAGTAGATTCTGAGAAATTCAATCTGCAAATGGTAAATGAGATAAGCAATACTATCTGACGATATTCTTTTTATGTGAGAATAACTATTTACTAATATTATCCTTGACCGGATTCATTTCATTCTATTTTTTTCATTCCTATCATTCATAAACTTGTGATGACGCTGTGGGTAAGTGACGAGGCAATTCGTCTGTGTTTGTGTATAATTGTCTGAGTAAAGGTACTATTTGAAACCGAGCTGCCAACTGCAACTGCCGACAGCAAACTGGCACCCATGCATAGCCATACAAGTACTGGTTGTGGTCTTCGTTCTGCCGCGGCGCCAACCGCCACCTTCAGGATACTTTTGAAAGTTAACGTATACAAAATGTAAACCACGCCTTCAGAAATGAATCCCCCCCTAGTCTCGTGTTCGAGTACTCTCTTGTTTTTTTTTTTAAATAGAAGCAGTTGGTAAAGGACATTTCATGCCTAGGTTGCAAAGAACGAGGAGCTGAGTTCGGAGGCGCGCCTGTGGGACGCGCGGCCGGCGGGCGACACGCCGCGGCCCTCCGCCGCGGGCGCGCGGAAACCTATCGCCAAGCGAACGGGGGTGAGGCAACATTTTTTTAACACTTATCTTTCTACGCATTCATTGTAGATATCAATATTTTATGTCAGGGTATAGTAGCTAGAGTTACCGACACAGCCCAGTGAATAATATAGTTGAAGTTCTAGTCAGCAGAAAAAGTTGGAAAAGGTTTATGATTGATTTATAAGCTGTTTTGGCGAAATTGGATAAACTTATCTTGCAACGGAATTAGATTTATTACTGCGAATTTTCTTGTATATCATGTTATCACTTTTTCTTTTTATTGTTCTAAAGGACACCGTCGAAAACTGTAAAAAAATGTTCTTCATAATTTTTCTATTTTTATTTTATTTTATTAGCAATTACTCATAGTAAACATTCTGTAGTCAGAAACGAAAATTAAAAGTTTTGGTACTACTACACAATTAGATATGGTTGGTGGTGGATATGATTGGTGGGCGGTTTGTCAAAAGTGATGACAAATTAGTTTCAAGTAGTACTAACATATTAAGTTATCTCTTTTATATCGCGCTATAATTGTGTTTCGTCTCAAGCATATAAGAACTTAAATTCTAAACTCCAGCTTTTGTTATTTCATTAGTAAATGTATTATAGATGCCAACTGTCAACACTCTAATAACAAAATGAATATGAGCTTTAATGATTTTTTGATTTAAAGTTGTAATAAATAGTTGTATTTTATGTTCATTTATTTCATATCACTTAACTTGCTTACATAGAGGTAGGTAAACAATATATCTATCATAACATAATAAAAAGTGTACATCGTTTACGATTAAAATAACCTTAAAATCTAATACATTCAGTAGTAGGCCACAGTTCCTCAAGTTGTCTGTGTTTCAGCAAACGCCTGATGAGAATTTACACTCCGAACACACCAAGTATTTTCTCATTGCTGTGCGTTCCAGGGCATTCAATGTATGGGGAATGAGCGATGTCCTTTAAATTATCTTCATAGATGGAAAATAGTCAATGAATAAAATAAGTATTGTCATCTGCATAACAATCTGATAGGACAATGCTCCCCACAATCAAGTCATTCGTTTCAATGGCTGCGTATTGGCTTAGTCGCCGCGCTTGCCTTATGCGCGACTAGCAATCACCTTTGGTTTGGCGTTCGTGTATCCAGGCTGAGGTGAATGCCTGTTGCTGTTGCTGAAATTTTGTATAAAACATGACCCTAGCACCTTTTATCATATTGATTAATTATTATAATATATATTTACGCGAACACTCCTCATTGAAATGAAAATGAAAAGTCATTTTCTGCAGGCATTCAAGATGATGAATTTATATTTTTTACATTTTCGACTCCTGTACAGCAGTCGTGAACACGGGATGACACAGATGTTATCCTTTTATCATACTAGCGAACCTTCCAGTTCAATCACTCAAAGTCTAAAGTCATTTATTTGCGTAAGTGTACATTTGAGATCTTACAAAAAATGAAAATAGAACCAAATCCATATTCAGCCAGAAGGCATGCAAACATGTGATGTGAATGAATATCACATCATAGTTAATAATACATATTGTGCCAATTGTCATATTGTAATATACGTATTCACTTTGTCCATTAACCGCATTGATTCGTGTCTAGTGGGAAAGATCTATGCGGACAGACGGCGGGAATTCGTTTTATACGATGTAGAGAAGTACTCCAAGCTCTGACAATAAAGTGTATGTCTCCCGGCAGCTGGGCGCGCGCAAGGGGCTCGGCGCCACGAAGGTGACGGCCAACTTCGACGACATCGAGCGCGAGGCCGTCATCGCCGAGAAGCTCAAGATGGAGGTATGCGAAGCTGATTAACTACACTACAATACATTTATTTATTTCTAAGCAAAATATAATTTCTACCACCCGACCACTAGACGCTTTCACCCCCATGTGGTTGACTTTCCAACAATCCGCACTCAACGGTTTGCTGCGTCGTTTCTGTTCCGCACCGCTAGGGAGTGGAACGCTCTCCCTGCGTCTGTGTTTCCGGATACTTACAACCTTGGTATCTTCAAGGCGAGTGAATGTGCATTTTCTGGGTAAGCGTGTACCACCATCGGCCTCGTCATCGCTTACTACCAGGCGAGACTGAGGCCAAATGCAAAGCCATTTTAAATTAAAAAAACTACTATTTTTGAAACATCGGATATCCCAACGAATTAATATTGAATCATCAAAAGAGGGAAATGTAATGCATTCATTTATTCATTTATTTGCAGTACAGTGATGTAAGTATGTATACAATAGTATTTTTGTGTCCTCAACGGTTAAACTAACAATGTGGACTTATAAAGACCTGTAACGCATTACGTGACGATCACTATGGTGTAAAAAAATATGGTCTGCAGCTTGTAGCCTTGTGGCATCACTAAGACCCCACACTAGCGTTCTTTGAGCGTCGGCGTCTTGCCGGCGACCCCCCCCCCCCCCCCCCCCCCCCACAAAACGCTTCTCGGCGCCGGGAAGAAGCAACGCCTAAAACGAGTCTCTTTAATGGAGACTTATAAAATGTTTTGTGAGGCACTACACGGCGCGTGGCACTATAGCTATTGGCCGGTTTTTGGAAATAAATTGATGTTGATAGGCAGCAGCCAACGAGAGCACGGCGACGCTGGAGACGGTGGAGCAGGAAGTGGCGTCGCTGCGCCTGCAGTACCGCGACGGCGCCGCGCCGCGCGACCAGGACCGCCTCGGCATCGCCGCCGGCAGCCGCGCCAACACCACGTGAGTCACATCTATGGTTGCCTCATTCCATCATTGTTTACTTAGCCTGTTTTGTCCCACTACTGGGAATAGGCCTTCCTCCAAATCTTTTCGGCAATCCCTATGAAGTTCCGCCATATTATTTAAGTCTGCCTTATTGATGATAAACGCCTATTTCCATTAACTCCGTTTCAGAGATGTTTTCTTTTCAGGGTGCCTAGATTGTGGCATGAGCGACCACTTAGCTTAAAAGTTCAAAGTCTTTATTGCACCATGTTGTTACAAACGTTACGTTTCTCATCCGTACATTAAATTGGGTCTTATGATGACCTTCATCGACCTTGTATTTTTTTGTTATTCCAGCAAGAATTCGCAGAGAACAATAAGTGAGACCCCTCACTAGCGTTCTTTAAGCGTCGGCGTCTTGCCGGTGACCCCCCACACTAGCGTTTTTCGGGCGTTCCGTCTTTCCGGCGCCCGCGTAGCTAGCGGCGGGCGGTCGCCGGCAAGACGCCGACACTCAAATAACGCTAGTGGGGGATCTCTCTTACACCTGATAAAGTGTAGCAATACATCGCAACTAGATATTAATGGGTCTACTTTAATCATAAATTAGCGTGGGGTGGAGTAAATGAAGAGCGGCGAATAGAAATATAAATAACTTTATTTGACATACAAACACAGGTTAAACAATTAAAATAAAATCACAAGAGTTGTCAAAAGGCTCCCATTCAGCATATGCCGTAGCGCCATGTTCAGCACCACGACGCTGGTTTTCAGTGGTTACCCTAACAAAGAGGGAGAAGCGGCGCAATACCATTACCTTAATTACTATTTTAAACTTTACAAAAAAAATATCGATTACATAGATGATAAAATGACAAAAAATTAGAACAGTAGACCCATATTTAGCAATTATAACTATAAGTGTACACACTTATAGTTATAACACTTATAGTTATATAGCATTCAAAATATGTATCATTTTTTACAGGACAAAATATTAATTTACGTTTATGTATGTACTGACTGTGTAATTTCAATAAATGCAGTTTTTATTTAACTATTTGAATTCGCTGGGCGGTGGTATATTACAGCATTTCTTGGCAGTGTAAAGAAAACTGCCACGAAATGCGGTCGTCTTGCACTGCATGCTTGCTAATCTAAATGCAGTTCTACACGGTCTATGGGAAAATTTAAACTTTTCGTACAGTTATGGAGGGGTTTTATTTTTTATGAGACCAAAGAGTAAGCTAGCAAAATGGAGACCTCTTCGAGATTACATATTTAAAAGTCCCCCCTTGTGGCGTCACATGAGCTCTGCGCGGGATCGTGAAGCAAAACCAGGCACAAGCATTCTGCACTCGCTGTAGCAGCTTTCTAGTTTTAGCCAAATGACATCCTCCAGTAACGGTATCTGCATAATTGAGTTTAGATAAGATATGCGACTCGCAAAAATATTTTAATAAGTTAATACTATGGTACTTACTATTGTAAAGAATTTTCAGTCTGTAAAAGCAGCTTTTCACTGTCTCGTGTACGTCATTTTCAAATCTCAATCTACCGTCCATGAGTATTCCAAGGTTACGCGGTTCCGTCACCTGATTCACGCACTTCTCCCTAGTCTCAACCACTGAATTGTGCTTGTTGATGTTCTGTATATGTTTTGAGCCCATTATTAGAAACTTAGACTTTTCTGTATTTAAGACCAAGCCATTTATATCTGCCCACCCGGCTATTCGCTCCAAATCTTCATTTAGCTTTCCAACCACTACTTCCGTTTCACTAGGTTTGAAAGACGTATAAATTCGTAAGTCGTCAGCGTACATATGAAATTTCGAATGCACAAACATAGGTCTGCAACGTACAAAATGAATAGTATTGGTCCCAATATTGATCCCTGTGGAACTCCTCGGTGAACAGGTGAGACACTGTTGATACCTTTGTTCTCACTGTATACTTCTTTCTACACATTGAGAACGAACAGTTAAATAACTTTGGAACCACATTCTCGAGGTTTCATCAAAACCATAATAGGCAAGTTTTGAGATGAGTAGCTGTATGTTAATGCTATCGAATGCGCGGGAGACATCTAACAGTATTAATAGTATTCCTTCACCATTATCTTGCGCTCTGAGAACATCATCCACTACATCCATCAATAGAGTGGTTGTACTCAGGCTAGATCTAAATTGCTCATTTGGTAAAATTTGATTGACCCCCAAAAAGTGTACCAAACTGCAAGTAAATGACCAATAATTTTCGACATCCTTGGCAAAATACTGACAGGGCGCAGATCCTTAATGTCATTGGGTTGGGTAACCGTCGGGATAGGCCTGACTATAGATTTTTTCCAAATATCTGGGACTACACCTGTTGTAATAGATTTATTGATGATAGCGGTAATTGCCGGCAAAGTACTAGGTAAGGTAAGTAACAGCATGATTATAGTTATACCATCTATTCCTTGAGCATTGGTTGAAATATTTTTTATAATTTTAAGTATCAATTCACTATCTACTGGTTGTAAACTGAAAACTGCAGGACCAAAACGATTAGATTCATAATATTCACAGTGGGAGTTACCAATTATATAATTACCTGTGATATTTAGAAAATGTTGATTTATAAGGTTTGAATCACTAATATTCGCGGGTAAATCGGTTTTTTTTTTCATTGAAATTACTATTTTATTCTTTAAATTTTTCCAAAGTATTTTTAAATTCTTACTATTTTTGTTAATATGATGTTCAAAATAGGCAGCCAATACAAGACAATAGTAACTGTTTATTCTGATATAATCATCTTTCTAGAAATAAGTAGTAGAAAAAACAGTTACTATTGGCTCGTTTTGGCTGCCTGCTCAAGGAATAGATGGTATAACTATAAACATGCTGTTACTTACCTTACCTAGTACTTTGCCTGCAATAACCGCTATCATCAAGTCTAAAATGAAAACCCCGCAAGCTTGTATACTAATTCCTTAAGACTCACTCCTTTCATACATTCATCACTTTCACTCAGTCTTACGTTCCATTCTACACAAACCATTCCCACATTAGGCTGCTTACAGGGTTATATACTGGACAAATAACTGTGATCACAATCTTTGATTGACATACTAGCAACTCAATAAATGAATGTGTGTTGTAGCGGCGTGTCGCACTCGGCGGCGTCGGACATGACGCTGATCGAGCAGGAGGGCGCGGCGCCGCCCGACGACGCAGACGACTTCAACGCCGTCTTTACCATGATCAGGTACTTACTGTTATTTCTTTCACATGCATACAAACCACTTATCCATTCTCTCCGCTATGTAGGCCAGGTGAAATGTGCTCGCAACCTTTCTCCACTTGTAAAATCCCGACACTCATTCTGTCACTTCCTTCACTCTGATTAAAACTTTCACATGAGCTATTTGATAGTCACCGTTGACTCCACCTCTTTTCAAGAATGTCTCGAACTTCCCCAGACTAGGCACACCTTATTCTGATCAATTTCATTGATAATTTTGTCTATTCTTTCCAAATTGCCAAACTATCTAAACCACATCAATATTAAGTTTGACACCAAAATGTTTCATTTTCAAAATCCTAACATAAAATACCATCACGACTGTATCCCGACAATGGTAGTCCGAGGCAAGTGACAGTTGCCGTCATGGTGAACGGAAAACTCAGAAGCCCACTTTTCACCAATGGTATTAGATCCTAATGTGGTAGGTGGTGAGCCTTCCGCCGCTATCCGGGTTGATTTGGTTTTGCTATATCCTAACAACTACATATCGTAGGAACGAGCCGTACAGCAACAGCCGCGGCCTGGACAACCTGCTCGGCGAGAGCGCGTCCCGGAACAACAAGCTCGGCTCCTCCTGGGAGAACATTGAGCCCGAGCCGTCGCGCGCGCTGCACACGATGTTCTCCGACACGAACACCACCAGCAGCGCCGGCACTCCGCCGCCGAAGCCGCAGCGCGCGAGGAGGACCGAGGCCGTTGAGGACGACTCGGCCGTCAAGAAGTTTGGCTCCGCTAAGGCTATTAGTTCGGCACAGTTCTTTGGGGAACAGGTAAGTCTTGTTCATTTAGTACAATGATAATAGATGTCAATATCAACAAAGTTCAAAATTTTAGGCGAATTATTGATCCGGCTCGAAGGACTAAATATAATGTTTATTTGATAATAATATGTTTTTTTATCAAAACATCAAACTTGTTCAATAAATTAGCAAGATAAGCAATAAATCCATAGAATCGCATTTATATTATGAGAAATAAAATTTAAAGTAACTTTATCCGAAAAGGTTGCAAACAAACTTATTATTTATAATTAAATTTCCTAATGTTTCTAATACTTATTATCCTATTCCCGATGTAGAGAAATCCAAAATCATGAAAATCGGTCCACCCGTTCTTGAGTTTTGTAAGTGGTGTAACTAACACGACTTTCTTTTATATATATATATATAGATTAGGGCATTTTTAAAGTGTTACTCAATTCAAAAAAGCTTCAAGTCAAGATTAGGTACTTGTTCAAATCATCATTTTTTGAGAATAAGAATTTTTTGCGTTGTGTTCTAAATTTTTTACATGATTTTAGGTAGGTATTAAGTTCAAAAAGTACGTAAAATGGTAAAATTACAAATTCGCACATAGGAGGCTGAAAAGGTACATAAAATGTGTAAAATGTGGCTACGCTAACGGCAATAGCATTTGCGTTGTTCATTGTACTGTTGACGCAAATCTCGCGTCGAACGTCGGGATTGCGCTCGGCAAGCGCCCGTTGACCCGCGTCGCTGCGCTAGCGCTGCGTCGCCGTCGCGTCAGCGTCCCGCCGGCGCTCACGCTCGAAGGACGCTAGTGTGGGGGCACTCTACATGTGATACACGGCACAGAGCCCGTCACAAAAAGAACGCTAGGCGACAGTCGAAGGCAGGATTTGGCGCACCTGGCCAACTGTCTTAGGCGCAGAATGTCAAAACTTAACTTAAGGTAGAATAATGCTTTGATAATTGTAACGTTGTAATTTTCACGCACATGTGGATGTGTTTTTATACTACTTTCTAGCAAAGGATGTATACTCACCCTATACATTTTTTTGTAATCTGCGACTGCGCGCATTTCGAACGCAGCCGTAGTGTCAGTTTTGACATCTGTCAGCTGTCACTACACTCGGAGGTTAGGAGGTCTTATAGGAGATATTATTCTTTTTTGACGAGTCAGTCTTGGGTCCGTAATGGGAAACCAAACACTTGGGCGATAGTCACACTGCCCCGCACTCTGCCGCGGTGTATGCAAGTACATTTTAACATTGTATGCGAGTATCTTGTGTACTACACGCACTAATAACGCGACTGCGCAAGAGAGCCGAGACCTGCCGTTATTCTGCTCTTTTGACAATTTTTGATCATTTGTCATTTTGCGCTTTTGACTTTATGCATAAACGGTTCTTTTTAGCTGACAATAATAGTATTGTGTGTAAAGCTTACTTGGTGCTCGCAGGACACGCGGTTCGAGCGCGACGCGAACCTGTCGCGCTTCCAGGGCAGCTCGTCCATCTCCTCCGCGGAGTACTTCGGCGAGCGCGCGCAGCACAGCAACAACCCCAACGCCTTCTCCGTTTCCGCTCCAGACCTTGATGAGGTAATACAATTATTATATTCCTAGCGGCATATATTCAACTGTTAACATTCATAAGGTGATTAAGAAACTATTTGATTTTTAAATTAACGTTACAAATTTTAGACACGGTTTCGTTTTTTGTATTTGATATTTTATAGCACTATTTATTCGTAAAACTCAACGAATATTCTTAGGTGCTCTTTATACAGGGTTATTGAAAAACACCAACAATCTCGCAAGACCTAGGTAGCTACCATTATACACCACAGCATTTGTTCTACGACTTTAGATAATTTGTCACATTTTACTTTCACACAAAAATAAATATCAAGTTAATTTTACGTCTGAATATTATATCTGTGCGCATGGTATCGCAAAATAAGGTAAACGAACCCTTCCTTCACGGGGTGTGAATCCGAATCACTTACTATGTACGTACTTCATATGACTCTCAGCAGAATCGCGCGCGATTCTCACGCACGTCGCGTTTTTCGTATATGAATGGAACATAGACTTACAAATGTCACGACAGTACAATAAAAGTTCAGAAAATCATTTTTAATTAACGTATTGAGTTATATATCTTGTAGAACAAGTTTTGTTGTTTATGATAGTAGCTACAAAGTCTTGCGAGGTTGTTGATGTTTTATCAATAACCATGTATAATCAGCCAGTATGTTTTTATTTTTTGTCAACCCTTTTCAACACTACAGTACACGCCTGGCCTACTATGTTAGACCACAGTAACAATAATTGTTGAAAACTTGATAGTTTTGCACGTGAAAATGATCCGATTTTATGTAATCCTCAATTATGAAATTTGCTAACACGTCATTACTTCAGCTGACCTCATCACCCAAAGTTTTTTTAAATAAGGCTCTTTAGTCTTGTGACTACTACAGGTAGTCAGCGCGGGTATTGGTGTACCAAATTTATTTAAAGATTCTTTAAAGTTTCAGTTTTTCCAGTAAGCGTAGGCACACGATTGGCTGTGCTGTAGCACGGTTTCTCTTCTTGACTGATGAAGTGTCCCGGGTTCGATTCCCGGGCGATGCAATTCAGGAAAAGATCTTTCTAAATTGGCTAGGATCTGGGTGTGCTGGGAAACGTTCCTGGCTCAGTTCCTCGTCTGGGACCTCGTAATACAGGTATTTAACTCTACTTCGAGGTTATGACAAAGTGTTGTCTGGCACATATTGTAAAAAGAACTTGTTACGGAGATAGTGTAGTGTCCCCCCCCTCCCCCCCCCCCCCCCGCAGGTGCGCGAGAGCGTGCGCGCGGGCGTGACGCGCGTGGCGGGCCGCCTGTCGTCGCTGGCCACGGGCGTGGTGTCCTCCATCCAGGAGCGCTACGGGTACTGAGCGCCGCCAGCAGCAGCGGCAGCGCCAGCAGCAGCAGCAGCAGCCTGCGGCGAGTAGGCTCGCTGCGGCCGCGAGGCGCTGGTGAGCGATGCCAACCATTTTGGAACATTTTCAACAATTTTTTTTCAATTTAATAGACTGTATCAGTACTTTCAAATCGTCAAATTTACAGCAAAATATACTAAATAATAGACATAAATACCATAATAATGTGGATAAATCAATTCACAGTATACATAATGCGACTTTACCACTTCTCTTCCGAGAAGACCCGGCGAGAAACATTTGATACAAAAATACAACTTTAGTCCCACACGGGGTAGTGAAGAGATACCTCTCGTTGACAAACGAAAACTCTCATCTTTCGAGATGTATTTCAGAACCCAACGTGGCAAGGGCTAAGCCTTCCCCTGTTACTTACGTCCGAGTTACTTTGGTTCATTTCGATGATTTTCTTTACTAAGGAATAAGCCGCAAATTTAACAATATTTATTATACTCTCAGTTGTAATTGTAAAATAGAAACGTGCAGAAAAAAAAATAGAAAAATGAAACTTTTATTTGAATTCAATGGAATTCTCACGAAAATGTTCCAAATATGCGACGTTGCCAATCCGCCCTGCGCACGCTGCAGCAGCGAGACCTGCCGACGGTTCAGTGCGTGGGCTCGAAGCTCGAGGACAATTCCCTTTATTATTATACACTAATAGATTGTTCAAACAGGATATTTTCGTTTCAAAGTCCAACTTTGTTCTTTGTGTTCGTATGGGAAAGGTCTTTCATAATATAATTATAAAACAACTGCGTTTCTGTGACATTAGTAGAACCGCACTTAATAAGGTCTCGATTTTTAAAAGTGACCTAAAAAATCTAACAAATTTTCATGCAAAAAATAAAACCAAGATTTTGATTCGGAATCCTGTAAATATTGTATTATACATCAATGTTTATAATAAATAGAAATCATGTTATGCTCCTAGCGCCGATAATTAATAACAATAAGTGACATCGTATCGCAGTATATCCACTTAAATACGCCTGTTTTATAGTCATAATCATAAATTATTCAAGATTTTTTTTGCTTTAAGGCATATAAGTAACAAAAACGCAGATAAAGTAATGTAAGCGCGAAACAAGTCGAGTCGAATAAGTAATTATTGCTTGTCAAATGAGCATTAATAAACCCATGATGTCAGCAAAATTATATGAAATAATGATAATATTTTGTGTATTAGGTTTTTGATCCGTATAGACGTGTTTTTCAATTCATAGAGGTGGTGTGCGTAATGCGTATGAACTCGCTGTATATTCTGCTATTGCTCATTCGGGAATTTTATACATTCACTCCGTTTATGAGTTTTTAAATCCCGATTACTAATTAATAACAGTTTCTTTTGTTCAAAATATTTTTGTTTGTGCAGAAACGATCAAAATAATCGGCATTCCAAAAAAGCAGTGGCGAGTTGCGCACAAAACCTATTTATTATCATTAAACTTAAAATAACCTCGCCGCGGAGCATTTAATTCATTATTAGATTATATTTATTTTATTCATCTAAGTTGTTTTGAACGTTTGTTACATAAGTTAATGTTGATTAGACATATTACCCACGTCTGTGGCTAGCGCGCACCGAGCAGTCCCCTGGCTCGGCTCAGGCGGCATAGCATGTGTTATTATTACTTATACAATTTATTTTTATTGTAATAAATAAGTCTGTTATAGTTTATAGGCCCAGGCGGCTCCGACTCTGGTGTTATTAACGCCTCTTAAAGCCTGCGCAGACGACGTACGCGGAGATAAAAGTACGCTCCGCGAATACAAAATCCCCCGCGGATTTACCGCGGACTCAACGCACACGGTGTGCGATCATTTTTTGTTCGAGAGTATCTGAGATTACGTTGTGCTGTAATTTACATAGAGATTAAGCAAAAGAGAAGACGTTTTAAAAGATAATACTGGGTCCATCCCTTTATTTCGAATCGATTTTTAACGCACGGTTAAATCCGCCGTGTGCGTTGACTGCTCATAGTTCGTTCGTTCTATTTTTTCGCGGACGCCCGCGCACTTCAATCCCCTACGCTACGTTCCGCGGACGTCCGCGGTGTTTCGCCGGATTTTTGGTTCGGCGTACTTTTATTCGTTCGTGTGTGTTGCTCGATACAGTTTGTAAGGGATCTATTTTGACGGAGAATAAAGTACGCCGCGGATTATCCCTCGTCTGCGCAGGCCTTTATTCTTCCATCAATAATTTCTGACATCCTTTAAGGACGAGTCAAACGTTAGCAGCAAGTTGCTCTATCGGCAAAGAGGGACCCGAGCGGCCGCCGCCACCTAGCGAGTAAGTAGGACAAGTTATAACTGTTGGACACAATGATTTCAAATTATTGTTACCATAAACGTAGTCCTTATTTAATGTTATGAATATAGTGCGAGGAGCAGTCGCAGGCGACTCGTTAGTGCAATGAAACTGGTTCATTGTGTAACGACGCCGCGATTCCTCCTCGGGCAGCCGTCGTCTTAGGTACGCATCTAATTGTTGCAGTTAAGCGAATGGAGAGCGAACGCATTTCCGCTGATCAGACGTTTGTAAAATAATAATAGAATTTTGTTTTTAGATTTTAATATTGATAAAGTATACAAAACTATATTTGCATTGCTTGTTTTATTTGTTGATTCCCAAATTTTGATATTTAGTTGATGGGTTTGTGTATTTCGTGAAAATTGGCTAATGAGAGGACAATATCAGACGACTGGACAAATCGTTTAAAAATATGGATTTTGGAAAAATGGTTAATAATTATTATTACATTTGTATAGTGAAGGAAAAATATTGATTGACCCAAATAGCATTATCTATATATGAAACCCTCAATCTTCAAAAACTGGCTTTAATTAGGTACTACGTGTTCGTTAGGCGTAGATAACTAACAGATAGACTGGTGGACGGTTGTAAGCTCATAACCTGGTTTTAATGACTCTGGTCACATCCAAATTTTTCAATGATAGGAGTAGCGAAAATAAAATTATAGTTGTCAATATTATATTACGTTTATTGCAGTATTTATATGAATATCTCATCTGTATACAAAATAGAGAACACTTGAAGTAGGTACCATAGTAAAAGTAAGCACTAGGTGTCCCTAACCGCCACGATGGCGAGGTTCTCGGGCGAGACTTCCTCCGGCACGAAGCGCACGAGCCGCGCGCGCAGCCCGCGCCGCCGCAGCCAGCGCGCGCGCGCCCAGTCCAGCAGCGCCTTCGCGCGCCGCCCCGCCGCGCGCCGCGCCGCCGCGCCCGGCCGCTGCTCTTCCGGCCGCTGCTCTTCCGGCCGCTGCTCTTCCGGCGCGCCTAAGGATACGCTTTGTTATAACAACGATGCCATTTTTAAGCTCGCAAAACTGACGTGTATCGGGAATATTAGAATAGATGCCATTAGCTAACGTCGAAGTCAAACAAAAACAGTGAAACTAAAAACAACATCCGTCTAAAAACTAGTGATCATGTTACTTCAGAACCAGCAGAAATTGTGGATATTTTAAGTAAACAATTTACTGTGTTATCTGTGATGTTGATATATCGAACTTACATAATAAAGCAATTGATCTTCTACAAAAACATACGTGGTTACCTACTTTAGAGAAACTTTGAAAAAATTCTAAAAACCAGACTACTTTATCACTTATACTTAAATTAATTTTAAACTCGACACAATACGAGTATCGGTCTGGTGTAGCTACTACAGACGCTGTTGATGTTCTAGTTGATGAAGTTGCAATTAGATTAAATGAGAAAAAGAAAGTAGCCGGCCTCTTCTCAGATTTAAGCTCTGCTTTTGACACAGTAAATCATGACTTATTGATAAAAAACTTGATCATTATGGCGTGAGAGGTAAGGCTTCGGATGTATTTTGCTCTTATTTGACAAATAGAAAAATGTTTGTAGCGATAAAAACAACTGACGAAAATTCGACCGAGCAAGTGTGCAGATCTAAAATGATACAAATCAAAACGGGAGTCCCACAAGGATCCATACTTGGACCCAATATTCCCCAATATTCTTTATTATTTTTATGAATGACTTATCAAATTACCTTTATGACAAATTCCCAGAATCAATTCAATTGGTTATATTTGCTGTCGATACGAACGCGAGAGTAGCTGCAAAAGACATTTGCACTCTAGGATTTCATGTAAATAAGGCAATGAAGAGGTTTAATAGTTGGTTTACTTTCAATAACCTAAGGATAAATGCCAAAAAAACAAATGTAATGCTATTTAAGACAACTGCAAAAAATAATGACCACTTAAACATCTTACTAAATCAAGAAAAATTGGAAAAGTTGATGTCGTGAAATTTCTGGGTGTCTTTGTTGACAGCAAGTTAAACTGGCAACAATGAACTCTTGAATTTGGATAGCAAAGTGAGCTCTGGCTGTTATGTATTAAGAAGTCTGCGTGATGAAGTTAGTATGGTTGAGTTAAAAACAAAAAATTTAACAAAAAAAAACAACTTCAAAAAAAACTGTTCCAAAACAAAGCACTAAAAAGTGAAGAAATAATTGCGTCTTCTTCTAAAACTTATACGATAATATGATGTAGGTACAATTATTGTTGGAGTCTGTGTCACCCAAGGAAACACTACAATATACCTATTTCTTAAATATCACGTTTACGTATGTATGTAGGTAGTTACAAACCTACATTGGCTGAAAATGACTCAAACAATAACAATAATTGTACCTACATCATATTATCGTATAAGTTTTAGAAGAATAGATACGCAATTATTTATTTACTTTTTAGTGCTTTGATTTGGAATAGTTTGTTTTTTAATAAAATAAAAATCATTTATTTCGGGAATTACCCATAACATGTTAGTAACAAAGGACTTAAAAAAGCTTTTTTTTTGTTTATTTCTTGATTTTCAGTGAATAGTTCTTATTTATTTTATACATCGAAAAAGTATCGTCCAATTGTTCCTAAGAATTGAAGAGTTCCATTACTTTGTCATGGATCCTATAATCAGAACCTAACACTCATCAAACTACCCTTGAAGTATATCCTTTCCAATAAAAAAAGAAGCATCGAAATCGGTTGGCGTGATTATGCGTCCATTTGTCGCGCATTTTGTCTCTCTAGATTTAAGACTTATATGGATTTCCCATGGATGCCACTGTCAGAACTGGACCAAATTAAAATGGGACCACACGGGCAGCATCAGCTTTCAAATAAATAAAGAATTATCAAAATCGGTTGGCGTAATATTGAGTTATTCGTCCATTTGTCGTCCATTTGTCGCGCATTTTGTCTATCTAGATTTAAGACTTCTATGGTTTTCTCATGGATGCCACTGTCAGAACTAGACCAAATTAAAATGCGACCATTCGGGAAGCACCAGCTTTCAAATAAAAAAAGAATGATCAAAATCAGTTCGCCCAGTCGAAAGTTATGAGGTAAACATAAAAAAAAAACATACAGTCGAATTGAGCACCTCCTCCTTTTTTTGAAGTCGGTTGAAAATGGTCTATTGTGCGCTTGTTGAATCTGGAATCCGATATAGTATATTGTTCTGGAGTAATAGCTACCACTACACGCATCACGCCTTCGTATTGCAAAAAAAGGCAATAAGAATAATGGTTCGCATACAACAGCAGGATTCTTGTAAAGAGTTTTTCAAACAGCACCAAATACTTACAGTACCATGCTTATACATTTATGTCCTTATTTGTAATTTTTACAATTTACATACTTGCATGATTATGAGACTCAAGAAATGAGAATAACCAGAGAGCGGACAAGAAGAAAAGATTTTCAGAATGTTTTCTTGCCAAACCTGAACATAGCAAAGCACGCTGCGTTCTATTAGTTCATCAAAATATTTAATAAACTGCCCATGGATCTGAAAAATGTTGTATAAGAACGAGAATTTTAAAATAAGCTGAAATTGTTTTTGATGGATTGGTGCTTCTATAGCTTAAATGATTTTTTGTTATTATGACAAGACATGTAACAAATTATTATGTACCTAATTTTCATAAGAATTAAATCACGAAATCTATGTACTATTTTAAAATCTTATATTTGTTAATTTTCTGTGAAATTTTCAATTGGTAATTAATTTTATTTGTTTTTTGATTTGTTATATTTTCTTGTATTTGTTTTTTTTGTTTTACCAAACACTATTTTATTGTTGAAGGAATAAATAAATGAATGAATGTATGAATGAAGTTATTGTTTTCACTTTATGAATAGTGCTTGATTTGATCTAAGATCTCTCCTTTAGCATAGATAAAATAAACAAGCAACACACTTTGCATTTAGCTAGAACACTTAGAGAGTTTTATAAGCGCCTTAAATTATTATTCATTTATTCTCCAAGTTGGACTCTATAAAATTAAAAACGAACAAGCATACGCAACAGTAACGTGACATAGTTATTCCTACTTTTAGCGCGATGTTGGACACCATGACAATATCATAGCACAAAAAAATATCATAGCATCTCAACAAAAAGTATTTGAACCCTTCGAACTAATCAGTATTTCCTTACTCTGTTGCGTGTCCTCCGCATTCTTTTCTTGCGTGTCTCCCGCATCTTCTTCATGCGCGTCCCCCGCATGCTGGTCCCGCGTGCGGGCCTCGCGGCTGCGCCCGTCCCCGCACGTGCCCCACGACACGATGCCAAACATTATATCCATTTCAGATTCAGTGATGCCCATCTCCTGCCAATTTGATGAGAGCATTATCTTGCTTGTTCTAGTTAGTACATTTGTTTGAAAATAAGAAAAATCTAATCTAATCAGGATCAAATGTCTTTATTCTATAAGCATAGATTAGTTCACATGTGATAAAAGAGGTGATTGTACAAAAGAGATAGGCCGAGGCTAGTTGACTAGTGCCATCGTCCTGGTAAACGGAACACACAGAAGCTAACATTTCGAAGCGTATTAAATCTCCACGTGATAGATGGCAGGCTTTCCGCCGTTATCCTGGTCACTTTTGATTTTGATCTGCGTTTTCCATCACTGGAGAGCTAGTTTACAATAAACATTATATAGAGATCATTTTAAGCACATCATACTCATTTTTCATGCTAAGATCTCTCGACTTCTAACATTTGAAGAACTGATTAGTTTATAATGTTTGTAACATTTAGTTTAAGAGCGTAAGCTGAAGGTGGATCGAAAACGTTCCGTTCTTTTTTGTTTGGTTCAATTCAATGAAATAATCACGAAAACCCTAAAAAAATGCGTCGTTTACGATCTACCCCCAACGCAAAAAGCAAACCCTCTTAAATTACATTCTGTTGTATCCTACGTCTGGGTCAATAAATGGAGTGTCACTTACGGTGAGGAGTTCCATCCCGCAGAAGGCCTCCCGCTGGCAGCGGTGGTGGCAGCACGTGGCCAGCACGAGCCCGCGCGTCTTGTCGCCCAGCTGCTCTGACGTCACGCAGCGCAGCGCGTAGTCTGCAGTCATTACGCTTGTCATTAGCGCTCAAAGGACGCATCGCGAGCTCAACAAAACATACATATATGCATACTATTATCGTTTGATCAGTTCTATGATATGTGTAGTCAAGTCATGGCGCTGTCACCTCAACTTGCTTAGGTATTCTAACAGCTGTGCCGAACACCTTGGTTCTTTGTCTGATAACCTTACCGGGCATAGCATATTAGGTGAATTAGTTTACGGTTCGGATCCGTATATTGTCAAATAAGGTGAGACAAGACTCATGATTTTAGGCATACATACGTGTGAATGGGAAAAGAGAGGACGCACATTTTTTCCTGGCTTCACCAAAGTTAGTTCAAAAGTGATGTTTTACTTACTTCCACAACTAATAAATCTCAGAAATAAAAGTGTACCGGACGACTGATAGTTCAGAGTAGAATTTATAGATTGTTAAAAATCTGCTGGCGGAAAAGGTGTAGAAAGAATAGTTAACCAATAATTAAGTGCCTTCATTGACCACAATATTTTCGTTAAGACGTGGCCTGCTGCCGTGCTCGCCCGCACTCGTTGGAGAAGGCCTACCTGTAGCGACTCCGCAGAGATGCTTGGCCAGCGCCACGACGCGCCGCGCGGCCGCCACGCCCGGCGCCGCGCCCAGCGCCACGTGCGCCAGGTCCGCGCGCAGCCGCGTGGGGCCCTGGGACCCCGGGGAGCCTGCATCAGAGGGCTGGAAGAAATCCTGGTGATAACGTTTGCGAATGACTCAAATAATAAACCAGGCTGAGGCCCGTATTCTGAAAGGACGCTCAAGCGTGAATCTTGACTTGAAACTCGATCTTATTCTAGAACCGCCCCTAAGAACAGATTCATTGATCACAGTTTAGACTTATTCCGAAACGTCACTCAGGTGCGAATCGGCGCTCAAGTAGAGATTTGATCTGTGATCACGCAAGTGACCTCCTGACCACGCTTGAGTAAAGATATGCTTGTCAAAAAAAAAGACAAATCCTTCAAAATATAGGTCGTTTGGTTAAAAATTGAATGTACGAACAAATCAATAGAATAAAATGTCCAATATTTATTAATAACTTTTGGCTGTGATTGTGAAAAGGTGAACACGGAAATATTACCTGTTGTTCGCGCCCGCGCAGCTTGTTGTCGCGCTTGTGCCGCAGCGACGCGCGGTCTAGCAGCAGCACGCGGCTGCCGCGCGCCGCCTGCGCGCACCACGCGCGCCACGCGTAGTACGACAGGTGGCCTGACCGCAATAACATAACATACCATCACATACCATCACGACTATATCCCAAACGGGGTAGTCAGTGTGTGTGGAACACTTAAAAGCCCACTTTCCACCAATCTGTCGCGGATTCGATTACCGGTCAAGTCAATTCGGGTAGCGATCTTTTCTAAATTGGCTCGGATCTGGGTGTGCTGGGAGAAGCCCCTGGCTTTATTCCTTGTCTGGTACTTCGTAACACAGTGATTTTTATCCCTATTTCGAGACCACGTAAAATAGTGGGCTGTCTGGCGCATGAAAAAAAGAAATGGTATTACAACTAGGTAGGTAGTGCAATCTTGCAGTATATTCTTCAATCTCGGAATTTGCAAGATATATGGGGTAAAATCTCGCAAGATCTCGGTATTTTGCGAGATCTCGCTAATCTACGAATTATTTCTAATAAACTCCCAAACTGGAGACTTCTGGAGACAAAAATGAATCAATGTACTTACTTACTTACTTACTTCAAGAAGAAATTACGGGTTAGTTTGAAAGAGCTTCTTAGAAAGCACAACATGTCTAGAATCGTGTCAGAAAACTCAGAAAACTGGCTTCGTATGCTTCTTGAAATATAACCAGCAGTAGCAAAGGCGCCTTCGGCATCTACGCTTGTTGGTACTACAGATAACCAACATTGATCTGCTGGCTGGAGATGATGCCCTTTTGCCCAGCCTGATTCATAGAGATTCATCTCTTGCCTAAATAAAATTAATTCATCAACTAATGAGTAAAGTGAACTAAGGCGTTCTTACAGACAGGCTTTAGAAATCATCTCGAGTTCTTCATAAAGATATATAGCTATTTTTAGATCAGCGATTACTGATAATTACTAAATAAATAAATTTAGATAGACTGATATCATCATAATCATCGTTATCTATTCGTTCTACTGTAACTGCCTTTGTAGATGTTGATGGAGGAGGTAGGTACTTTATTAGCTTCAAGAAACCAGTTTGTTTGGTTATTTACGTATAATCGTTCGATCAGCTATTTTAGTTTTCGTTGGAATATTAAAGGTGTTATCATCAATCAGCAATTGATAATCCACGTCATATTGGGCAGAATCTTTTAAATAGAACAACGCTGCAGTCACAATTGTTCGGCGCTAAGGTATTCGAGTTCCCATAGCATTAGCCAGTTTCTGTGCTATCAGTGTTAGTTGGATTTCTAGCTTTCGTACCATGAACCTTGTGGTTTCAGCAGAAATGAGATTATTTTTTTTATTTGAAAAAGAAGTACAACTATTTTAACAATTTTTAGTTGAAATCTGATTCTATTCGACTTAATAGTTCAACTGCTAACTTAACTGGTTCAAAATCTTGCAAATCTTGCAAGATCCCGCGCTATTTTGGGTGCAAGATTAATCTCGCATAAATGGTGCAAGATCTCGGTATTTCGAGATCTCGGAATACCGTGCAATCTCGGTTTAGAACCCAACGTGAGTGGTAAGCATTCCGCCGTTATCCGGGTTGATTTGGCTTTTCCATTGATGATTCCATGATGAATTAATAATACCTATAACGCAATGAACAATATAAGCTCAAGGTCACAAATCAAGCTTTGGAGAGGGCTAATCGCGGTCTTCAGCGACGTGATAAAATCGGAAAAAAGAAGACGAAACACAAAATTTTCGTTCTAGCCCAACGGCAGGGGACAGAACAAATAGCGTGAGGAAGTGATGGCCGTCAGGGCAGAAAGAAGTTCAGAATTTGGAGACCATTTTAGAGCAAACGTCCTAGTATAGGACGCCCTTCTAGGCGAACGAAGGACTTGGATATGATAAGGTCACTGTATGCAGGCCGCGAAACAGTGTGACTTCTGTAAAGTTAATTCATTTTTTAAATTCATATTGCCTTTTCTAAATAAAAAGTTTTGTTATAGGTACAATTATTTAATAAGATACCTTTCCCCGCGCCCAGCTCCACGTAGCAGGTGTTGTCCCGCACGAGCCCCTCGTCCTCGGCCAGCCACAGCAGGCTGGAGGCCTGCCGCAGGTGGCGCCGCGAGCTGTCCGTGCGGTCCTCCTCCGCGTACTCCGAGGCCACTAGGGGGTGGATTGGATGTTCCGCTGCAGTCGATATTTCGTCCTTTACATATTCTGAAATTATATTCATCCTTCTATACCTACTTGTATTGATGCGGTCAATATTAGCTGCTATCATTATATTCTTATCACGCAAATGCACATTAACTTGCTTGCAAGCTTACACCCTAAGGTAAAACAAACAATACAATATATTTATGACGCGGATAATCACATAGGCACAAATTAGACATGCGCGGCGCTCTGACAGATAGCCCGCTTAGAACAACACGCCATTTTTGACGCACGCACACAGAGACATGAGTTTACAAGCGAAGTCAGTGAGCTTCGGTGAGTCGGAAAGTCGCACTGTCGCGAGTATTTGTTTATGTCGAACTTGGTGCAATTTTTCACGTGATGAATTTTGTTTTTGGCCGGTTCTGTCAAGTAGGTATAACTTACATACTTCATTTTAAAAATTCAGAGCGGATATATAGTAGTAACCCTAGGCGGTTCACGCAAGTTTTGGAAAAAGGTGGGAGCGGTCTTTATTTTGTGCCATAGGATAGAACGAGCGAGAGAGAGAGAGAGAGAGAGAGCCTACAAAATGACCATTTTTGGTGAAGGTTTTTAGTAAAGTTCTATAGATTTCAGGTGTAAATTATTAAAATGACTTGGGTGGTTTCAGCAAACAAGTGAACTTATTAAGAAAAAAGTTAACTTAGTAACTAGCACTTTGCATCATACATAATATCTACTGTTACACAAAAGCCTCCAAATCAGGGCAAATGCCTACATCATTGAAATCAAGTCTTTGCTACTATTATTGGCTTTGTTACGCAGGGCTAGTACATGCATAGAGTCTATATAGCGTTGACCCCAATTAACTGCAAAACATCGCGCGTCCGCGAGTTGCTGACACTGCGCATCGTGCCTACTAAGAACGTGATCGGACACCTCATTTGCATCTACTTGTTAAATTTAGAATTCATTCTTGTACCTAACATCGGGCTAGACTCATTATTTTATAAATATAATAATTAAGTACTTTTGTTAATTTCTAAGTAAATCTTATTAAATAAATTGATTCTTTTGCATCCTCCACAGTGACCACATATATTTGCTTAACTAATTGTAAAAAAATAAAAGTTTTTTGATAAGTTTTCAAAGTTTGGGTGCATGGTCAACTAGTGGGAAACTCCTACTTCTGAGCGGCACTTACTATCATACAGCAGGTTGACCTTCTGCACAAGGGCGAGCAGCAGGTGCGCGGGCACCTCGCTGAGCAGCCGCCGCGCGCGCAGCGCCGCCGCGGGCGCGTTCACGCCGGGCACGATGTACGCGGGCTGCGGCACGGCGCGCGCGTTGCAGATCGCCAGGTGCTTCTCCAGCTTGCTGGCATAGCAAGTGCTGGAATAGCAAGCTTATCAGAAGCTATTAAGAATCTTTCAATATATTGTTTTCCTATATTTATGGGAACACTACACATTGAAATAAAACAGCTTTACTTAAGGATATAACTCGCTTAACTACGAATAAGCTTTCGCTGTGCTAATACTTAACTGAACGTTTTAAGCATACTTGGTAGGTAGAGAGCTGGAGCCTGGGAGAGAGGATTGGTTTCCACTGCTGGAGAGCCAAATGGAAATTTATAGTCGACTTAAAGACTGTAGGTATCTGATTGCAATAAAATTTACCCCAGCCTACTTTATTTAGATTGATATGTATACTCTTGTGCAGTGACAAAACCAATATCTGTCTATCTCTGATCAGTATCACAGGATTTTCTCAGACACTGACCCCTGTAGACAGTTCTAGAGGGACACTTTTCATGTTTCCTAGAACTGAAGTGTAAGTTTGAGTACCTAAGAGGAAACCTTCAAATAGGTTGTACAGACACAAGGCATTCTTAGTTTTGTCAATCAAGGCAGACACCACAACCATTTGTTCTACCTAGGGAAGTGAGCTTTCAAATGGTTGTTTCTCTTTCTAGGAGTTACAAATTGACATAAAAGTTTAGATAAATCATGTGAGGTGTGCCTAAAAATAGGTAGGTAACCTACCTATTTTTAGGTTCCTTGAATGCAAACTCCATGTGTGTTCATTACAAACAAGCTTTCCACCAGCGGCTTCTCCCGCGTGGACGAATTCCTTGTTAGAATATAGCCTATGCTGCGCTAATGAACTAGCTTTAATTGGTAAAAGACTTTTGTCTCTAGAAAGAATTATGTCCACTAGTTTCAGAGCCTATTTATTGCAAACAAACAAACAATCAAATCTTTCCTCCTTATTATATTAGAATAGATAAATACTTTTGTATTTGTATTTAATATTTATTTAGTTTATAGCAAGGTTTTCTACAGTTAGTAAATATGTTATACTCACTGCTTCGGGTCATTTGGGCATGGGATACGGGTGTCAGCCTAAAAATAAACATTAATTTTTGTAGTAAGTTTGAATAATTTGATCCATACCATATGGTACAGAAAAGCTTGATAAAGGAGGTACTTTGTATCTTGATAATTATTTACATTCTACTGAATATGATAGATATGATATAGATATTTTAGTAGTTGTGACATAGCAGTTTTTTGCCACTATCACTATTTTAGTTTTTATTTAGATCAAATAGAAAGTCCTTACTGCCGAAACTGACCTGGCCACTTTCAAGTTTAGGCTCCGGCTCGTGCTCGCCACAGTAGCGGCGGCCCGGGCGCACCGTCATGCGGCAGAGGCGCTTCTTGCGCACCACGAAGAACTGGCATTGTGGCTCAGTTTCAGTAACAGATGAATCCGGGCACTTTAACATTAGAATATTGGTTCCTGTCCTGTGGTTTGTTTACATACATTATTTTAGGTTAGGTTAACTGAAACGTCAGTAGAAGGACGTGTCGTGTCAATTCGAGCTGGTCCGATTCGAGATAAAAGAACTTAAATTGTTTTAAATACTTATCGCACAGTTTTTTGAAAAGTTCAAATCAGGAACCCGATTCAGAACGAAGTTATCGACCGATTAATTATAGTAAATGAACCGCTTAATGGTAAAGAAAATAACTGATTCGGTCGATAACTTTGTTCTAAATCTGTGTTCAAGAAAATTATTCATGTTATACTTAATTTTACTTGTAAGAAACATAAAGTTTTCTATAAATTGACATCACGTTAACATTGCAAATAGGAGCAAAATCATACGAACAAGTACATACAACTCCTATAAAATAGTACAGCCAGTGATGACATTGAATTCAAGCCGGCCTCAAAACGGACCTATACGCAGCCTCGCTCCTACCTCACTCGGTGTCGGTCGGAGTGACTGTTCGTGACCGTTCCGTTGTGTATTTCGGAACGCAGCTGAACGCATTCTTTTGGGCTGCGCAGCTGCGGTCCGATTTACGCTTAAAGCATTGAGACTGGAGACTCCACTTGCAGGCTTTCCCCACTACCAACCGTACATGATCGCCAATCATGCCATCCAGTGTACAAAACGATGGCGTTTCTTTCAATCTGTTAGTATAATTTCGTCTTAATATTATCAAATAACTCACAAAATATAGAAATATATTTAAATAAATATTTTTCAAAATCAAAAATCAAAATCAAAATCATTTATTTGCAAAAAACGGGTAACTATATACATGGACAAACTAGTCTACTAAGATAGGTACACCGTTTATGGAGGCAGTTCCAGTGTTATATTTGGCCGTGGCTCCCACACTAGACATAGTCTGTGTCGCAGGCCCCGGGAGAAGTTAACCATATACACAAGGCCTCTGAATCTTAAGCATTTTACAATTTAACAATTTAATCTTATTTGTTTAAAATTGTTAACAAGTAATATCAGAATTTATTATTTGTATATATTACTTAGTATTTCCAAAATTGCGACCAGATCCGTTTGAAAAATTTCTAAAAAAAAGTAGAGGGTTTCTTCCATTTTTTTTCTTGCAGCTAAATTTCTATGAACTGTGCATTTATGCATAAAATAACCAGCCTCATAACGTTACTGAAAGTTACTACAAAATTTACCAAAAGTTGAGAATTTATGTTAAGTGAGTTATCATTTAAATTTTCCACTTAAAATTAAAAATCTAAACTGATAATTTGCTAAAAAATGCGCTAGAATCTAAGCTTTCATAATAATAATAAAAAAGTAGTACTTCATAGGGTATTTTTAGCTGAAATCAGCCATCAAAGACAGAGAGGTGGTAATTTTTAGAATTTGTACATTTTTAAAATACAATAACAATGAACGGCACTGCAACACTTTATCACACATTTCACACAATAGTAGTCGGAATTCCGCTCCGTCGTATGAGGGGGGGGGGGAGTGCGACTGGCCAATCGGCGCTGCGCTCGCGCCCCGCGCAGCCCTCTAGCCCCTCTAAGCCAAAAACAAAAATCACGTTAGTCGTTCTCACCTTGTGTTTACTGCTATTCGTGTCACCATTTTGTCTCCACTACTACACTCGCTTTGCCCACGGGCTCCGCTGCTTTTGAGTGATTTGACCACTGCTCGTTTATTGGACTCTGTTTCGCATTGTGATTTGGACTGTGCTTACTTGGAGGTGTTAGCGATGAGTTACACGTTAAGTGAATATGCAGAGATGCATTATTTTTATGGAGTTGCACAAGGAAACGGCCATGCCGCAGCGCGACTGTATCGTGACCAACTTCGACGCCGAGGTGGACCACAACCGGAGCGATATCTGACCATCGTGTTTTTATTAATACGCACAACACCCTAATGGCAGGTCGCATTCCTGGTAGAGATGGGCCACGTGGAGGAGTCCCTAGAGTTGATCCGGATCGCAGAGAAATGGTGCTTGAAGAAATTCAACAATATCCATCCACAAGTACGTGAAGTTTGGCTCGGACTTTGGATATTCTAAGGGCGTCTATTCAAAACATACTTCACGAAGAAGGATACCACGCGTTCCACATTCAACGAGTCCAATCTTTACTGCCAGCAGATCACCAATTGCGGATTGATTTTTGTCAAACAATGTTAAGGAGAGAGCAAGAGGATCCTGGATTTTTTAATAAAATCTTGTGGACTGATGAGTCACGGTTTGAACGTGTTGGAATCTTCAATATTCATAATTTGCACACGTGGGCGGCCGAAAATCCACACGATACGAGAGCTTCCACATTCCTACATCGTTTCAGTGTAAACATGTGGTCTGGGATCCTCAATGGTGAACTAATTGGTCCGTTTGAACTGCCGTCGAGACTTAATGGAGAAACGTACAAAAATTTCTTATAAAACGATCTACCATTGTTGCTCGGAGACGTCAATTTAGAACTCAGGCGAACCATGGTATTTCAGAATGACGGTGCCCCATGTCATTAGGCAACGCAAGTCCGACGTTATCTTAACGAAACGTACCCTAACAGATGGATCGGACGCAACGGACCAATCAGATGGCCACCACGCTTTCCTGACCTCAATCCCATTGATTATTTCATCTGGGGCAACTACAATGAAATCACATAAGCCCGAGAATGCTCGAGCGAAGAAGAGCTTAGAGGGAAGATTGAAGAAGCCGAAAGAGTGGTTAGAAAGAGTGGTTAGAACAGATCGTGAAGCTTTCAGACATTTAAAGGATAATTTCTTACGCAGGTGTCGTTTGTGCATTTCTGTGGGAGAGGGGCATTTTGAAAACCTATTGTAAATAAATTTAATTTTATTACAATCATCTTTGTTTTATTGAATCATTCCATCCAATGTACCAAACCTGATAAGCTATTTTCCAGTATTTTCAATCATTAATTTTTGACTTTATTATTAATAAAATTCAAAAAAATTCTACCTTGCTTCGTCTTTGATGGCTGATTTCAGCGAAAAATACCCTATGAAGTACTACTTTTTTATCATTATTATAAAAGCTTAGATTCTAGCGCATTTTTTGAAGCTACTTAGAAACTAATAAGTTATCAGTTTAGATTTTTAATTTTAAGTTTTTTTTTTTTTTCAATATTTTTTTGAATATACCTAAGCTTAAGACATTTATTAATACAATATAGAAATCTTAACCTAAAATTAATCTAACTAAAAAACAAAACATATATCTATTTATTTAAATAAAAGAAATTAAAAATACCGTCAATCGTTGAACAAATTTAAATTTTAAGTTGAAAATTTAAATGATTACTCACTTAACATAAATTCTGAACTTTAGGTAAATTTTGTAGTAACTTTCATTAATGTTATGAGGCTGGTTATTTTATGCATAAATGCACAGTTCATAGAAATTTAGCTGCAAGAAAAAAAATGGAAGAAACCCTCTACTTTTTTTTAGAAATTTTTCAAACGGATCTGGTCGCAATTTTGGAAAAAATCATAAAAAAAATCGTAACTCGAAAACTACAAAAAATCGCAGAACATACTTAAGGGTGATTCAGATACCGCTCAACACGAGGCACTTAAAAAAAATTTTTGGACGTCACTTTTCTGGCCACCCTGTATTATATTTAATGATTAAACGAACTTACCTTGTTTGATGTATCTTCTGTGATTTTGACACAACGCACAGTGTTAACGCCCGAGGAGCAGAGGCACCGTAAGTGTAAGATGACATAGTTGGTGACGTCATTTATTACGTCGCACCCTGTCAAAATCGTGCTCAGTCAGTGCTTTCGGCGCGGGGCTATAAGGGACTCTAAAAGTACTTTCAGCGTAAATCGGAACGTAGCCCTTCTGTCAATCAACGTCGCTGTCGGCAGGCCTGTCAGTGTCAGTCAGTAAGTGTCAAATTGTTGATGATGCCCCTTGTTTGAGTTGTTTGTCTAGTCAGTAGAGGAATTACTTTTCTCGGGTTTTTGATGATTTATGGCTTATTTTTGGGGAGCTATTGCTAACATTTTGATGAAATATTTAATCTAGTAATGTTATTTGGCATCCATTGATGTATACAAGATTTGAAAGACTGAATAACATTGTGTTGATCTG
The DNA here is from genome assembly GCA_947369235.1 of Udea olivalis. Classification (NCBI taxonomy): domain Eukaryota; kingdom Metazoa; phylum Arthropoda; class Insecta; order Lepidoptera; family Crambidae; genus Udea; species Udea olivalis. The sequence continues at coordinate 20,476,155 of OX376355.1, forward strand.
GTGGTGAATCATCGTTAGAAAAAGGTAAATTAATCACTTGTTAGTTGCTTTTGTCCTATTTGATATATGCTATAATAAACCACCATTCTTAAGCCTTTATCGTAAAAATCTACATAGTTTTGGAAATCCCTAAGACATTTTCTATTTATTACTATTTCGTATAATCCACCACAACATAACTCAAACCCACAATACGCCCTGGGTAAAGACCTTGGGTAGTTTATAAAATTTTTAGTGATTAAAATTTACTTCCGTTATTTATTTAGAGAACGTTTGAAACCAATTCTGAGTTGAAAACTTCAAATAATGTTCTCTCACACAAACCATCTGCCACTACTGTCACCCCCTGAAGTTACCACTGTGATGATACAGTTACTATTTTCTACCTAACCAGAATGCAATGTTAACATTTTTTTTTTAATGTTTGATTAAGAAAAACAACTCAATCAATTTCATCAAGTTTTTACAACTCAAATACTTACATAATAATAATAATAAATATTTATTTATTTCACAATGGAACAATTTTTTATATTTTTTAGTTTAAACAGTTTTGGGCACATCTTATGACTATATTATATAACTACTGGTACTTAGAATAGGATTTTCCTGTGCTTTAAGAACCAGCTACCCTTCTGTGTCGCTGGATTGTTTAAATTATATTTTTCATATTATTTTTGTCTAAATGTTTTACAAAAAATATGAAATAACTTGTACACCTTGCTTGCAACAAGATCACCTGTCCCCAAACCAAGCAGAGCTTGTACTTTTGGTTTCAGTGACTGATGACCATACATATTTAATTATTTCTAAATACATACTTGATTAGATCAAAAGGAATTTAGAGTCTACATAAGCAGCAAACAATCTGGTACTTTTGTATCAGCCTTGCTGAATAAATACGAGTAGGAGTAGATTTAAAAAATCTGAGGAGTTTAGAGATATGATAAACTAAACCTGGCTAAAAAATTGATTTCAACTCCAGGTGACCCAAGAGCTGGTACATTCCTCGCACAATGTGTGAGTCTTTCTATACAATGGGGGAATGCTGCCAGCATTTTGGGTACCTTACTGCAGGTGCAACATTTTCTTAGTAAGTTTAAAGGGGTTAACCACCTCTGGAGACTGCCCCACCATATTGCGCATAATCTCGGAGTGGTTCATCGTGCCGGGTGGGGCCCGGCGACCACACCCGGGGGGGTACGGGGGCCCTTCCGTCGACCCAGTCGCATAGGCGAGGTGGCAGACCATATGCCGGAAGCTTGGAAAGAAGCGAACGATGCCATACACGGTCGAAAGCTTTGGCAATGTCAAGGCTGACGGCCAAAGATTCCCCATGCTTGTCCATAGCCTCCCCCCAGATGTGTGTTACGTACGCTAGAAGATCACCCGTAGACCGTTTTGGTCGGAAGCCGTACTGACGGTCGTGAATGAGAGAGTGATCCTCTAGGTAGCGGATGAGCTGCATGTTCATGATCCGCTCATACCCTTTAGCTAAAACTGAGGTTACGGCTATTGGACGGTAATTGGCAGGGTCAGACCGGTCCCCTTTTTTGGGAACTGGTTGAACGTTCGCCTTCCTCCAAGACAGTGGCACAAGACCCGAATTGTAGGAGAGGCGATACAGGCTAGTGAACACTGGAGACAACTCCGCTGCACATTTCTTCAGCACCACAGCTGGAATTCCATCAGCGCCACTGGCTTTCCTGACATCGAGTGACTGCAGTTCGGCACGAACATCACACTGCCTGATACGAATATCAGGCATTGTGGAGCCGCAATGTGGAATTTCAGGCGGCGCAGCACCGCAGTCATCGATGCAAGAGTTTGCGGCAAAGAGGTTAGCCAGTAAATCGGCTTTCTCTTGCCGCTGATGAGCCAACGATCCATCAGGGAATCTCAGTGGGGGCAGCGAAGGCACGCAGAAGTTAGATTGCACGTGTTTAGCCAGTCGCCAGTAGGAGCGGCTACCCGTAGGGTGCGTGATGAGTTCTTGGCCAACACGTGCAATTCGCTGGGCGTCTGCTCTAATGTAAGCCCTCTTCGTGGCCTTGGTGGCTTTATTAAAGGCTGCTTTCAGGGAGGCAAGGTTTGAATGATCATTGAGTGCCTGGGCCTTAAACCAAGCACGGTACGCCGCTGTTTTTGTTCAACAGCTGCGGCACACTCGCGAAGAACTTTTGTATTTTAACTAATGTGAAGTAAGAAAAAAAAATAGTTTAGAGTAGTACTTATTTCATTATTTTTAAAATTTTTAATGAATCAAAGATGCTTTCCCAATTCCTAAATGGATAAGTTATGGCATTATGACAACTGTAAAACATCTTAAGGTATTTTAAAGATTTATTACACTACAATGTATTCCTTTTTAAAAAGAGTTTGGTAAAAATTTGACTGTTGTCTGTAGCAGTAAGAATGGAGTGGCTATTCGGCCACCGGATGACGCCGGACGAGATGATGCGCAAGAACCAGCGCGCGCTGAACAAGGCCATGCGCGACCTGGACCGCGAGCGCATGAAGATGGAGCAGCAAGAGAAGAAGGTCATCAACGACATCAAGAAGCTCGCCAAGGAGGGACAGATGGTAACTTTTAGATTCAAATAATCTGGTAAGAGATTTGGTAATGTTACTTACACTCAAAACTACCTGTATATCCCTGATTGACCAGGGATAGCTGGCAGTTACCGTCGTGTATTTGTAGAAGATATAAGATACACTTACAAAAAAAAACTATAATTAAGTGAACATAATATTATATTTTTTACATAAATTAAGCGCTAGACAACAAACCAATTGCCTTGTGTTATGGGGTACCGGACAAGGATGGGGTCAAGGATGGCTTCAGATGAGCAATCAAGGAAAATAAATTCTTTAACTGACACACTACGCAGGTCGTGGCTAAAAACCGCGCTACAGACAGCGCACTACACCAATTGCGTCATTTAACATATTTTCATACTCGTAATGCATAACCTTCAAAATCGCAGGATGCCGTAAAAATAATGGCGAAAGACTTAGTGCGCACGCGGCGCTACGTACGTAAGTTCATGCTGATGAAGGCCAACATCCAGGCCGTCTCGCTCAAGATCCAGACGCTGAAGTCGCAGAACACCATGGCGCAGGCCATGCGCGGCGTCACGCGCGCCATGGCCACCATGAACCGCCAGCTCAACATGCCGCAGATACAGAAGATCCTGCAGGTTACACTTTTGTAGTTTTTTTATAAATTAATTCCAAACTGTAAGCCAGTAAAAACAAAAACCTCTTGAACAACATCGTGCATGCAACACACACACCAGCGGCCTTAACTGTAATTCACTAAGCTGATGAAATGCCGTCTGGTAACTGTAGGTACTTTAATAATATGATTCGAGCATGTAATATGTTGGCAGTCACTAACCACTGCAATGTAGAACTTCAAAGATATTATTCCCCGCCATAATTCAGTTTGAACGTTAATGGTATGTTATTAAATCCTTGCAGGAGTTTGAAAAACAATCGGAAATTATGGACATGAAGGAGGAGATGATGAACGACTCCATCGACGAGGCTATGGAGGGCGACGACGACGAAGAGGAGAGGTGGGTCCCCGGGGGGCGCGGGGGGAGCGGGGGGCGCGGCCGACCACTATCGCCTTCTATACTAATATTATAAAGAGGAAAAATTTGATTGTTTGTTTGCTCACATGATTGTTTATTTATTGTCAATAGGCTCAGAAACTACTGGACCGATTAAAAATTCTTTCACCAATATAAAGCTAAATTATCAGGGACCGGCAAAGGCTATATTTTTTTTAATTTAATCTATATTTTGACGGAAAAGACAGTATACGCAGGCGAAGCCGCTGGCGGACGGCTAGTCGTTTATAATTAGCGACGGTTATTCGTAGTGACCGACGAACAATCTTCAGTAAGCCAAAGGAACAATAAATTAACGACAGATAGGAGCAAATCGAAAGAACAAGGCGCTGCGTAAACGTAGACACTTTTTGTTGCCGACACGGCACACCAACTCGGGAAACGTAGTTACAGAGTCCTGTAGCGGTGATTGGACACAGTTTACGTACCTATTCGCAGGAAGTGGATGATTTCATACTGGTTCTATAGAAATCAAATATTCATTGGTAGCTTGTATCCGACACAAGACACAAAAGTTCTTGTTTGGGCCCTGCCTAAACGCGAGCATTGAAATAAGTGATCGACGAATAAAGCCACCCGAAAAATTTCTAAACAACAAATTGTACATTCAACAGCAATCTAGAAAAGAGGAGATATCCCAAGCGCAATGTCGCGTGTTAATATGTATTGTTCGTTTGGCAGCGACCTGGTCGTGGGGCAGATCCTGGACGAGCTGGGGCTGCAGATGAACGACCAGCTGTCCGGCCTCCCGCAGGCCACCGGCTCGCTCTCCGTCGCATGTGAGTATCACGCATCTACAATACGAAGTAATTTTTTGTTTACATTGATTGGTAACCAGTAGACAGACATTGCTACAGCGGCAGGCCAAGAAAATGATGATAAGAGGTTCAGTACAAAATTCACTTCACTGGCCAAATTTTAGCTAAAACAGAGAGGTATTTAGGGAAGACTTTTGTACAGTAGAGGGGCAGTATAGACTAGGTATAACAAAATATGAAAATTATTATTTTTAAACTTCAATGACCCTGTAGATGGTTTGTGTCCTATAAGATTATAATGTGTGGTGGTGGTGGGTGTTACAGCAAAAACGCCAGCAGCGATGGGCGTGGCGGCGGGCGCGGGGGGCGGGGGCGCGCCGGGGGGCGCGGGGGGTGCGGGGGGCGCGGGGGGCGCGGTGTCGGACGCCGACGCGGAGCTGCAGGCGCGCCTCGACAACTTGCGGCGCGAGTAGCCGCGGCACGTCGCTAGTGATCACTGAGCGGCTTGCTTCGGGCTCTGTGGGAGCATAGAAACGACAGTCCAATTTGCTCCCGTTCGAGTTTTAAAAAATGCACCAGAAAACGTGGCAATAGTGATGGTCTTGAAGTAATGATAAATATCCTTGTGTAACGAGGTACCAGACAAACATCTAAACCAGGACCTCCCAGCACAGGAACCGAGCTTATTCAGAAAAAATCATTTCCTGAAGTGTCCTGCAAGTCAAGGCGAGAACCCACGCTCCAGCGCACTACGCCGATCGTGTCGACACCATAACACTAACCAGAGCTCATGGTAAAGCTGATGGTTGGTCAACTCATCAGGTGGGGGTACCTTGATTCCTCTTGCTGACTCAACTAAGGTTCTCTTTACCCTTACACGGTCGGAAACGTGCCTAGGCTGCTCTAATATGCTCTAATGCATGTCTCACCGTCAGCCAGGTCGCTTGCTTTTTGCCACCGATTGTTACTGTTGGTAGGCTGAAGGTATTTCTCAATTTCTCAAATAGGAGGAGCATATATTGAACTGTAAGATTTATGCTACCACTGAGTGCTAGCAAGTAGGAACGGAACAAGGTCGGATCAGTTCAGGAACAGATCTCTGTGGCTAGGTGAGGAAGGCACTTCAAGCTGCAGAGTGCTGATTTTTGTTCTGACGTCACGAATGACGTAAACCTAATGATGCGTCGATTGGGATTGGATTATAAGTCGTTTGCTTTTGAGAAACACTTAAATGAGCTATTATCTTTATGAAATTATTTGCAAATGCTTCAATTCTTCCTACGATACATTGCGTAGGTACTTATTATTTAATCTGCAATCATTTTCCTTTGTTGACTGCATCTTGATAACAATTGCAATGATAAAGCAATACTATTGTTTCGTAAAGCAATACATTCACCTGACCTTACTTGCTTGTACATCTGAAATGTTATCTTAAAACAATTTGCTAATAATTACATGCTGACAATATAGAAAAACAACTACTTGGAAGTAGTTTTTGGCCGTCCTAATAATATAATAAACCTTGTTCCACTCTCAAAGTCATAGCACACCCAACCCGCACCCGCACCGCAACAGCACAGCCGCAGCACGGCATCGCCTCGTACTTAGGCTGCGGCGAGCCGCCAGCGCGCTTGCCACGCGCCGCCCGCGAGCTGCACGCTCGCGGCCCGCGGGTCGAGTTGTATATGGTAGTGACAAGCGCGCTGACCGCCCGCCGGCGGCTTTTTCATATTGATATTGTAAAATATATTATAGTACTAAGTATTCAATGCTCTAATTTGAATGGCATGTTAATTGCCGGTTGAAGCAGTGTCGTTGCCGCGCGGTAAAAATGTGCGGCGACCTTTATTGTACATACGAGTACATCTCAACTTTACGCAGTAATTCAATTTCGCTTGTACAATGTTTTGTATGGCGCCCTCGGCGGGACGTCGCTGCTGCCTCTTGTATAGAGATGTTGTTATTGTAATTTAATTAAGTTTATCTAAGTATATTTTAATAAATATTTTTAATATAAAAATGTCTTTTCATAAATATTTTATAAAAAACCTGCTATTAATTAGTATTTAGTAATCTACATTGATATTATAATGTCTAATTGACTAGTAGACGCGAACGAAGTCTCGGGCAGAACCTAGTCATGACAGGTATCTATATTTTTGTACACGAGGGGCACATGGATAATAGAAGTATCAAGTAAAACGATATTTTATAGGTATTCTATTTATTTATAATTTTTTTACACATGTATAATTAGGAGTAATAGAATGTATAAAATATATTAAAATATTTCTTCACACAAAATAACATCTAAACAGGTGTTCTAAAAGTTACAAGTACTAACGAAGGTTGTATAACACACTACAGCACAGCTAGCAGACCCTATAGCAGCGCTACAACGGATATGTTTGCATGTTCACTATATGTTTCTTTCAAATTAAGTTTCGTACGAAACTTCATACTAAAATACTTTTAACAAATTCGATCTACTGATCCTACTTGAATGCTGCTTACTGGCTTGGGCCTACGCGACGCAACCAACAGAACCAACCTGTCAACAGATCATACAGAGAACAAATATGTTTTTCAATCGCTAAACAACCAAAAAAACAACTTTCTCGGAAGCGTGTTCAGTCATTTGGAATTTTTAATTCTTCTCATTTAGAATGTACGCTCATGTCATCGTCACTAACAAACCAAGATGCTACTGTATCGTTATTTTTTCCTGACATAAAATGCATTTAATTTATTTTGGGTAATTGTAAACATTTCGGTGGGAAATCATTAAGTCCCAAACTTTGCTCGAGACTTATAAATGTATCTTGCGATAAAAGCAAAAATTACTGGAGAAACTTGTTTCTAAAATTAATTTGGTTTTAAAACCCTTGGACACAAACACTATGAGATTCATCAAAAATAAATATTGAAATGCTTATGAAGTGTTAAAAAGGCGGATTGTTTTTTTATATGGTGGGTTGCTTAAGTAAACCTGTTAATTACAATGTTTATGATAAAAGTAAATATTAAATACGATAAGGCGGTTTAATCGCTACCAATCAAACCTTTTTTTAGTTCAACGACAGTGGCGTCATTCATGATTGTGCTCTCTCGTAATGCTTTCATGATTGTACCCTTTCACATGGTGCATTGTCATAACATAATGTCATGCATACTTTGTATATTTTTTTTGGCACCGACCGATTTTACGTTAAAACCAGTATTATCAAATACTTAATAATAATCCACGTCGCACCTTGAGCCTGTTGTCCTAATAATCACCAAATAAAATATCTTACATTACAGCTTGACCATAGTTGGAAATGATGCGACGTGAGAATATTTTCTACGTTATATTTAATGAAGCGAAGACAGTAACTGACGCATATCACAGACCGTTTCCATAATGTTTGTGCTTCTCGTGCCCTCACATCAAGCGTACCATAACAGTTGGATAATGCTCGCACCTTCACCAAGGCAATGCCTTGTAGGCGTTGTACCAACTGCCGGAAGTGTATAAACTTTCTGCCTGTAGCACCCATGCCACCCAGGCCACGAACATTACGCCATTCCAAAAATTCTAAAATTTAACATTTTTTGTTTCTATTTCTACGAATGGAACAATACTTACTACAAGATTCTAAAATCACGGTGAATACAACTGATGGCTTAAAACTACGTACAAGAAAATATAACTGCAAGACGAATTAAAAAATTAGGTGATGTCGCGCCACACATTGAAGACGATCGTGTGTTGTGTTGGTTTGCTGACGTAGCTGTACAGGGCCGGCCCCAGGGCAGAGCGGGAGGTGCGGTGGCTCTAGTCGCCCAGGGGTACCGCTGCCGCAGGGTCGTGGAAGACATCGGTGGCGGGCGAACACTAGGCGGAAGCTATTGAGCTAGCGAAGAAACCTCGGGGCCCTCTGCGGTCGCGGCGACGGGCTCGGGACCCTCTGCAGCCGCAACAACGGCCGTCCGGTCCAGGACGCTCAGCGCGATGCCCAGCTGGCCCAGGTAATACGTCGACATTACTAGAACCTGCAAACGTTTCAATTCATATTTTATCATAAGTAACTAGCTTACTCCATATAGTATATTTATTTAAGACGGGGTTCAGCTCACCACGGAGCAAACGCCTTTGTTTGATAAATGAAAGTAAAAGTTAGATTTAAGTGAATTTAATTTTTAAACCAATATTATGACCACGACCACTCTGTCAAGAGTGAACGACTGAGAAGAAGAGCCAGTATGCATCTCGGACTCCCTAATAACCATCAGTAAGTGTATCGCACCTGCGGTAGTGTTTTTTGTAGCATCAGAGAACGCATTTACCTACCCGTGCCTAAAACCCTAGATTAGGGATAAAAGGGGTATTTGGAAATTCCTGGGAAGACAACTTACACAAACCGCAAGGCCAGCGTCATCTACAGCACGAAACCAGGGTCCCCACAGATAGGATGCTGAAGACGCAAGCGCGCGACTAGCTTTCGTATGGGTGCAATTAGGTATTGCTTTTCTTCAAAATTGATCTGGAATAGGAAACGTACCTGTTTGTGCGGCACGGGCTGGCCGAACATGTCATAGGCGAGCAGCGCGTCGGAGGCAAGGAACATCAGCGCGCCCGCGGCGCCGCGCCCCCCGCGCGCCACCCCGCGCCACGCCATGCTGGACAGCACCAGCGCGTACAGCGGGACTAGCCATTTTAGCACACCTACAACACAAGGTACTGTTTGAGAGACCCCCGCAATGAACATGGATAATGCTCCATCACTATAATTGAATATCCATCCATCATTCCATCCTATTTTCGTGAGGGAAAGATTGCAACGATAAAAGTCAAATATCATAAAATAAACTGTTTTTGCTTTATAGGTTCCCCTGAACAAGGAAATATAAAAATGTAAAATTCATTGTTATATATCATACATTATAATATGTGATACAACGCGGTTTTGCAAACGCAGGATTTCCGACTACTAAGTGGGCGGCTAGTGTTTTTCATAGGTTGTGCTAGCAGTCAGTCTGTTACCTGGTGGATCGATGAAGGGTAAGTAGACGGCAGTGGCCACGTAGCAGGCGGCGGCGAGCTGCGGCCTGCGCGGGCGGAAGCCGAAGGCGGCCAGGTAGGCCACGTGCGCGGCCGCGAAGGCGCCCATGCCCGCCTCGAAGCAGCCCGGCCACACCAGCAGCCCGTCGCCCAGCGCCGACAGTGCCAGCCCGGCGGCGATGCGGCGCGCGTATGCCGCCCTGCACAAACAGCCGTCAAAGAGTGTTGATCGACTAGAGTGCCCAGTGAATGCCCTTGGCTGTACCTACATCCTCTTTTCCGATACAACATGGAATTGCAGCACCTTACGGCACGTATGACATGTCTTCCTTTGTACTGCTACCTACTCAACATTTCAGAAATGCTTTGTGAGACATAATTTGACAGATAACGTTTCTGAAGATATCTTTATCTTTGCCGTACGTATATGTAGGTAAGGTAGCTTAGGTTGGTAAGGTACTTATGAAGTTCATTTATGAGGATTTGTAGGCGATAATAAACGAAATTGTAAATCATTATTATATTGATAATCTTACGATACGTTTCAAGTGTCCCCTGTGCATTTAACGTCTCATTAAGTCTTTGACTGCCGCTAAAGCAGACACAATAGAAAATCTATTGTTTGCGGGTCACCGGTGACCCCATGGCAGCTAATGTGTTAAGGACTAGTAAATCTCGACAAGTTGTGATAAAAATCAGGTATAGTCTGTACTATACCTGATTTTTATCTCAACTTGTCGCCCCTGTGGGCGCACTAACTATTGGAGGTCGTGGGCCAGGAGCAGCATCGCAGCAGGCACAACACGGGGGCTCACTCGGCGACGCGACAGCAGGGGGCTCACTAAGTGCACACCGTGGACACGGCACGTTCAAAAACACGGTACCGGAACGCACGTATTCGGAACGCACGTATTATTTTTATTCTACAGAGCAGTTTCAAATGTCGGCAGGCTGCGTCCAACTCGCGTGCCTATCGCGACTGCAGGCACAGCACGGCGGCGCACTCACGGGGCAGGGGCGCACTTACTGCGGGGGTTCGTGGGCCGGCTGCAGCAGTGCGAACACCAGCAGGCACAGCACAGGGCGCACTCGGCGGGGGCAGGGGCCGCACTTACTGCGGGGGGTCGTGGGCCGGCTGCAGCAGCGCAGACACCAGCAGGCACACCACGGAGCGCACTCGGTGGGGGCAGGAGGTGTACTTACTGGGGGAGGTCGTGGGCCGGCTGCAGCAGCGCGAAACCCAGCAGGCACAGAACGGGCGCGCACTTGGCGGCGACGGCGGCGGCGGATGGCGCCGCGTCGCTCGCTGCTATGAAGTACACGCACACGCATTTAAAGAACGGCACCAGCCCGCCGCCTACGCCCACGCGCTTCATCTAGCAGCAGATCATGCATAATCATATTTAACTATTTTTTCAATTTTAACTTTGAGATAGTAGGTTGTCTAAATGCTCCACTTTTTCGGAAGGCGCTAGCCAGATTTTAATTTTAAGTTACTTTTTAGGTTGTGCTTATAGATATTAAGTGTAGTCCTTGTTTGACAACACGATTGGCGTAGTGCCTGTAGCACGGTTTCTTGCCACTTGCATAAGGTCCTGGTTACGACTCCTGTACGTCTACCACGAGTTGCCACTTTAAATTTACGTTAACGGTCGCGAAAAAAAATTGTATTGGGATGACAATGTCAAATCCCAATACATTTTTTTACGCGGACGATAATGTAAATTTAAAGTGTCAACTCGTGGTGGACGTACTGGTGCCTGACTCTTGAATCTAAATTCGCCGGATTGGCATTAGATTACTGTCACCAAAAATAAGGTTTATATCTTAAATTTCTTGTTTGACATTTCTGCAATGCTTGCCCAATAAAATTCTGTTCAAGAGTCAGGCCCCTGGTCGGGTCAATTCAGAAAAAGAACTTCTCTGAATTGGTTTGGCTCTGGTTGGGCTGAGAAACGCCCCTGGCCATGGCTTAAATTCTTGTTATGTAGGTACTTACCTCGTTACACAAGAATATTTGTTTATCCTTGAGATTTGAAGACATTGGTGTGTTATCCAACGCATATTTACTGTTCATTTATTTGTTTGGTATTTATGTGGCAAGCTGTCCTATTCATATAAAAGTTAAACACGGACTTCCTTTAGATATGATTCTTGGTCACGTTAAAATAACATTCAATCAACCTAATACCTACTTTCCAGTGCTAAGCTAAAAGTCAATTGTTAAACAACATGCTAGCAAGCGGCGCAGATGCTTTATTGAATAAGGCCATAGGAAACATAAGATATAGAACGGAGCTCTAAACCCTTTTCAAAATCGAATTACGTGCTGAAGCTTAAGGTCACGCACGAGTTGCACCTTTGATAACTAACCAGCTGAGACGGTGATAACATGGTGGAAGTTCTCTGGCTTTGCAGCACGTCTTGCGGCGTAGTAACCGACCACTGCGGCGGTGCACAATAAACTAAATCAACAAACACAGAGACCACAATATCGAGCCGGAGTGCCCCCTACGAGTGCGCATGAGAAACTACTCGGCCATTGTTTGGATGCCATTCGTTTGTTTTGTTGATAAATTATTGTGCGCAACTACTTCATACCTACGTTGGTAGGTACCTACAATGCTACAAACTTTATCAAATTCAGTCAGCTGTTTCTTCTGACAATATCATCTGTTTTTGACACATGTTGATGTCTTCCTTATTTGTTCGGATTGTAACTTTCGTACGGAAATAAATGTACAACCTAAATCAATTTACTTCAAGCGCCCTTTTCACGTAGTATTTATTCATCTGCTTAAGCGGTGACGACCTGTGCTCGTTTCATAGCCAAACGTACCAAAGTCCCTAGGGATCTCATCATTGTTATTCATTTAATTGAATAAATATTAGTTAAATTTGATTTTGAAACGAAACCGCGGTTTTTTTTGCTGTTACATCAACGTCAAAGTCACCGTTTTGTTGCGTTCCAAAGCGAATGATTACGAAATTATCCTAGTTATTTAATATATATAGTAGTATATTTATTATATGGGTTTGTAGTTTTGAACGAACAAAGCTGGTCTAGCCATTATAGACTTAATATATAAAGGCAGTGATACTCGTAGATTGGACAGTTTATATTCGTCAAATAACATTTATACTTTCTTTCGCATAACAACAGTTAAAAATGGTAAAAAAGTGTTGCATTTATACTTGCCCAATTGAATAATTAAGTAGTTGCAATGTATCTTTTCAAAAATAACATTATTATAAATCTAACAACTATTGTGTCCATGAATTCTTGAGGTCGAGGAAGGTCCTATTAACTGTACTTAACTGAACTGTACTTTTTGTACAGTATTAATAATTACAGTCTTCCGAACAATGAACAAAATGCGACACAAATAGCTCAGCAGTATACACAAAGTAAAATAGTAAAGCAGAAAATTGCAAAGATTGCTTCATCTGAATTAGCAAGAAAGACAAAATAAAATAAGGGTTTTGAACACACAAGCAAAAACGTTATTTTTTCAATGTTAAAGCAACTGTTTCTGACTAAGTTGAAGCATTTGTTTCATCCGCTCCATCCTGTACAATGGACAAATGATGAAGGGCCACACAAACTACAATTGGTTAAAGCGTTGAATAATTCCTATTTGAATTTAAAAATATTTCATCAAACTAAATTAAATTCGTTGCTAAATTTGGGCTGTAAATTGGACTTAGAGAGAAACTTCATAAAACAATCTTGTTAAGTCATGTTTTATATTTAAGTTATGAATAAATGTACTAACATTATTTGTACTGTCAGCTTTTTTTTCAATTGAGTACAAATTAACTATTTAATAATAATATAAACGCCGATATTAAAAAATGTTTTTTTTAGTGTTTGTATTATTTATTTCGTAATCAACCCATACATCCCTCAGAACTCGGCTATTGCTAAATATTGAAAAACTTTAATTCCAATGTGTTTATATGGACTACCTTAAAGTAGGTAGATACCTACCTAAATACATGAAAACTTAAGTTTTCGCTAAAAATCGACCAAATAACAGAAACCAATATTAACTATATATACGTTTTTCTGTGATGCAACATGCGATGTCCTACATAGCAAAGACCGTTTTGTCACCCTATTATAAAGAGGCATACAGCCTTCCTACTACATATCTCGTTCGGCTCGTTCTTCAGCTGCAAGTACTTAGTCCTGTTTGTATGTTAAGTCCATGGGCCTAGCCATCAGCCACCAGTTTTTTTTTCATATTTTCTGCGCACGATGACAGTGGTGAATATGAAAAGAGGACACATACAAACAAAACATATCTAATGGTATGATACCGTGTTACGTTCACGTTCGTCGTTTATTTTAAGGTAAATGTCGACACAAAAAGGCAATATTAATTAATAATCTTTTGTTGAGGCTTTTCGTGTTATTTAGTTAACATAAACAAAAATTTTAACAAAAAAAAACCAACTTCATAAAAACCTATTTCAAAACAAAGGACTAAAAAGTAAAGAAATAATTGCGTATTCTTCTAAAACTTATACGATAATATAATGTAGGCACAATTATTGTTATTGTTGGAGTCGAACTAATTTAATGGTATTTTTTTTATTAGTGATGGATGTGGTTGGTTACCCTGTGTGGTGGTGTGGGAACAGACGCATAAGCAACTATGTATTTTATTTTAAGTAGATCTATGCTCTATTTTGCGTCGATATCTCGATAAATAAAGATAGATAGATACTTTAATGTACTAAGAAACAATAACAGTCATATTCAACAATATAAACAATTTGTACAATTTAGGCCGGCTTAAATAAAAGTTAAAATCCCTGTTGAACTACTTTTCATCTGTTGTTTGTTATGTTTTCCAAATATACTTTATTATAGGTACTTTATAATTTTGAAGTGACAGCATAGGACAGACTAATAGCCACTTAATCGCTTTAAATGAGTTCTTTCACGTGACTCTAAGAAGTTATGAGACTGCGGAAAAAGATGAAAAACCGTTCAAATGTCCTAAAATCTGTTATTAGTTATTAAAGTATCCCTACTAAAAATTTATATATTTTTAATCAATGTCTACTTTTTCATATCGGCCGTTACCTTCAAATAATTCAGATACCTGACACTTAAGGGTACCTACCTACCAATTTAAGAGACCTTTTTTGTTTGTATAAGTGTCTTCTTTCTATAGCGGGTGAGTTCAAAAGTCTTACAAAAACGATATTGGCATAGAATCAAAATGGCGGCTGGTAGTTAATGACACTAAGGTTCTATGCCTTTTATTTACTCTCGGGTCTGGAACTTTTTCTTATGGCATCGCAATCGCATGGGTCAAAAAATATTAGGTATTTTTTAGCGGTCAACCGCTTCTGTGTATAATTGCTACAAATTAATCCCGCTCGGCACCTAGGTGTCGAAATCTGTTTTTTTTTCTTCCAAAAATTAGCATTGTAAAAACCAAGTAATAGTTAAATTTAGTTAGTGCAGCCGAGTAATGATCTTGAACTTACTAATGAGACAAAGGTTTGGGTACATTTTAGCGAATTTGACAGTAAATGACCGGTCATAAATGGTTTTGGATAGTTGGGGCTGGTCAGATTCAGTCATTTTACACCTCTATACACGAGAGCGTCGTGGCTTAGTATTTAAGCAATCCAACTCGGATCGCGGAACGTGTGGTCCCGAGTTCAAATCTGGACAAAACCAAAATCTTTGTATTCATTGTGTAATTTCCGACTTACTCTCCGGTGATGGAAAACATCGATGAAAAACCAAATCAACCCGAATAGCGGCGCACCACCTACCACGTTGGGTTCCAATACCATTGGTTAAAAGTGGGCTTCTGAGTGTTCCGTTCACCATGGACGGCAACAGTCACTTGCCTCTGACTACCCCGTTTGGGATAAAGTCGTGCTGGTATGTTATTCTCGAGATCACAGAGAGTAAATTGCACCAATGAACCATGAATGAGCCCACGCGCAGCTGTGAAGGCTGTTTACCTCCGGCCGTTTGAAATGACGTATTTTATTTCAATTCTAATTTTGAAATTTGTTAAAATGAACTTTAATTTAATTTGCTTTTACTTTGTATGTTATAATTATGTATGAATATTGATTTAATTTGATTTTTATGTTATTCTAATTTGATTTAATTTTAATCACTTAAACAACGTTGCTATGCCCTAACAGGGTTCATGTTATTGGTACTGGTTTGATATGTTTACCATCTTTGTAACCACATGATTGCAATATATATTTTTACTTACGACTTTTGTTATTTCTTTTCGCGCTGCAACCCAAACTCGGGGGTCATGCAAGTTGCGTCCTGGCCATTCACTTCGCGCTGTCACAAAACACAAACACAATCACACTTTACAACGGGCACGGTATCACTTATCTATGTATTGTATTACACTTCTTTACACTACACAATACATTTAATTACTAACCATCCTCTTACTTATATCAAATATTTATTTTACTTATTTAGGCACATACGTTACGTGTGTCCATCGCAAGTGTCCGTGAGTCTACTCATTTGGGGCCCACTAAAAATCAGCGCCTGGGCCATCAAAGCGCAGGTTGAATGCTGAGTGAGGTACTTTTATTTTTTGGGCACGTCCCGATGTCCCTACTGTCTGCTGGTATTGTTTTGTCTTGTTGTGGTTTTGTTCTGTTGTTTTATGCCATCACCTACCTACGTGTTTTTTTTTCCTCAAATGTAACTCGATGTCCAAAAATTTAATAATCAATCAATCAACAGCCCGTTACAGTCCACTGCTGGACTATGAGCCTCCTCCACATAAGTGAAGAGATTTGCCATAATCTCCACGCTTGGCAGGCGGGTTGGAGATCGCAGTTTAAAAGGTTAATTTTTTTCAGAGAGCGCTGCTGCCCGTTCTCTGTTTAGCGTGTAGTCCCTGAGTCGGCTCTTACGACACCCGTGGGAAGAGTAGGGGTTGGTGACAAATGTATTCTACTCTGCCGTCACCACACGGCGGCCACACCCACACCACAAAATTTAATAAATGTTTTCAATTTCTATTTCTAAATTAATTGGGTTCGGGAACAATTTTTTTAAAATACCTTTTACTATTTTAAGCAACTGATTTGAATATTTCGCTGATCTAGCCGGTAGTACATTTTTTATTAATTTTTAAACATTGCGAACTCATGACAATATTACAAATTCACTTAGTGTTCCCTCATGTGTTTTTTCCTCGATTCGTGGTGAATAAATTATGAGGAGAAAATCACTGATTTACTGTACTTATGACTGAAACAGAGCTCGCCGTTCATCGTGTAGAATCTCACGAGAATGTGAGAAGTAGACTTCAGATACAATTCATTTTGCCAAGTTCAGAAACCAATCCCTACCTGAAAAGGTTGGGGTTATAGCGAATGGCTATTTTAAGTCCTACCTACCCGTCTGGGCAATGGGCGTAAATAAATGTACGTATTATTAAAAATAACTTTGTGGAAAAATATATTTCACCTGAAGGAATTTTAAATCTGGCTATCTGGAAACCCGAGTAATACCATGCAGTAGAATCTAGCTAAAAATCTCACGTATGAAACAGATCGCGTCCTTTGATTGGTTGATGGATAGATTATCAACCAATCACGTGAAGGGCGTTCATACAACCCAATAGGTTTCAATAGTGAGATGTCAATTTGATTACCGTCATGAGTCCATTAAGAACCTTAATGTACTTTTTGCGGAAGTAACAATCTGGGGTCATTCATTTGACCCCAGATTGCAAACGTATTTAATAAAAAATATCATAGATCCTTTGCCTTTAAAAATGTTAACTATTTAAATAAGGTTTAGAATACAAATTCCTCGAAATGGTTTTCGATTTAGGACATGTTTGATTTTTGTTTCCATACCCAATTGTCTGTTCCTCGTTTTGGAACGCAACTCAGGTGATTGTCTGGTTCGTCGTGTCAGTCAATGTCATCCGTTTTTGAAGTTTGGAACGTGTGATTTTTGGCTGAAGAAGCATCTTTGTCGAAAATTGTGTAAGATTAGTTAAAAATGCCGAAGAAGAAGACCGGGCAACGCAAAAAAGCGGAGAAGCAGAAGTTGCGGCAAAAGGAGATCAGAAATGCGCGCGGCCAGGTGGACCTGGCGCAGCACCCCTGCAACATGCCTATGGAGTGCGACAAGTGCCAGAAGTAAGCTCTTTTCTCAATCTTAATTTATAGAAATGATTTGATGATGCAAGTAGAAAAACTAGAGGAGTGGTTTAAACCTACATTATATTTCACTTCTAAATAATAAAGGAAACCTGGCCCCTGACTCTTGAATCTAATTTCGCTGGATTGGCATTTTAACTGTCACCATAAATCTTCAATCAAATCACCAAAAGTCACACAACAATAACTATAATAATAAAGAAATCGCAGTAAGGAACCTTAGACTTGGCACGACTTTGTCTAGATTTCATTACTTTTTAGAGATAAACAAGCAGCTCCATCGAGACTTGGCTAGTTTTTTACAGAATGTTTTTGGTGGGATACGTTATTCGTTTAGCATTAGTGAGAGCCTTTGAGTAATCTTCCCACTGTTTAGTTCGCTTCGCAATGTTAAATAGCTCGCGAGCCCTGGCTCTAAGCCGATCCAGGGTTTTATTCCAGCCTGGAATGTTTTTACGATTCCTGCTGCCTTGTTAAAGCGGGCAATTGTCCTGGTAGGCGTTGATCATGCCTTTGGTTACGGTCGCTGTAGCTGATTCAAGCTGCTCAATGGAGCGTATGCTTTTGTTGACAGTGCCCAGATTTTCACTTAGACATTCTACATATCCACATACCATAAATGAGGAACTAGTACGCCTCACTTCTTGGTGCACAGTCCATACATTTAGGAAAACATTGAAACTGTACCTCACTTCTAAACAAATCTCAGACCCTCAGTATAGCCATTGTCTTACCTCAGAGTTGTCCACGACGCGATACGCTGGGGGGCTCTAGTCGAGGTTGCTGGTGTTTGTAGTACCTAATCACGCATCTTGTTTATCATCTCGCTCCTATTATTATTATTATATTTTTTTTGGACAGACTTGCTGGGTAGTTGGGTACTTAATCTTAATTCCCATCCCACTCTTCAGAGCACCCCGCTACCGATTAAGGATAGCCTAAACATACTTGGCATGGATGTTCGTAGCAACCTAAATCAGCGGGACGATTGAGAGCGTCATTAGAACTGCATCCCGTAAACTCGGAGTCCTGAACCTCTGTTAGTTAAACATTTATTTACCCATCAGGCGTGAAGAATTGTCTCACGCTTGAGACGATTCTTCACGCCTGAGCAGCTCTGTCTCTTGTATAAGACACAAGTTCGCTTGTGTGTGGAATACTGCTCTCATCTCTGGGACGGTTCCGCTGAGTACCTACTCGAAGCTCTTGACAGGTTGCAGCGGCGTGCTATCCGTATTATTGGAAACCCAGAGGCAACTTTGACCCTCGAGCCTCTCCAATTGCGTAGAGACATTGCCAGGCTAAGTGTTCTCTATCGCTTCTACAATGGGGAATGCTCTGACGAGTTATTCCAGCTTATCCCACCCTCACCTTTTCACTCCCGTACCACGCGTGCTGGACTACGGCGTCACCCACACACAATTCAACATTTGTTGGCCCGAACTAAAAGGTTCGGTGACTCGTTTCTTTGTCGTACCATCCAGACGTGGAACGCTCTTCCAGCACATGTGTTTCCTTCCTCGTATAGTCCCGGGTTCTTCAAGCGGGGCGTGGAAAGGCATTTCAAGGTGAGGATGGCCAGCCCAGTGATTAGGTTTAAAGACATTTAATCTCATAAAAACATAGAAGTTCACTTAGAATGAGACAATAATAGACTTAATATTAATTAAAATTAGGCGCAGCGCAACTGCATGCTAGATGTTAAATTGGCTTAATAAACTAAAGGTTGTAAGCTTATCTCCGTGCCCGTACGCACACAGGCGCACACACACAGCGGAACGTTTTTTTTTGCGACATATTCACAGTGCATACCGGTCTAGGGTCTGGCGCGGCTGCCGCACAATACAATAGACGCGGGCAAGTCATTAAAACTTTTAGACTAAGAAATACATCGAGTAGATGATGTTGAACATTATTTTACAATAAACAGTGTTTGTGATAAATTAATCTTAATTTTTAAATTAAGAGGAAAAGCAAGATAATAAATTATATTTCGATTTCGTTTGAATGACTGGGCTTGTCAACCTCATATCTGGACCTCACGACCGCTTGCCACCAGGTGAAGTAAGGTCATCTTGACGGGCAATAAAAAAAACCTCACGCGGTTACAACATTCAACGTGGCAGTAAACGTCACGTCATCGATACATCGATATCTGTCACTCTGTCAGTGATACAGACACCGGACACACCACAGATTATACATTGCACAAATATCGCCTTAAAGACACACTACACTCACACTTTAGTTTATTTACTGTTTTTGTTTTATTTGGATATTTCATGTACACTACCCCCCATTATGATTATACTTTTCCCAACACACTACACTGCACACAGCACTTTTGCATATACAATTACCTTTTTTCCCATTATAATGTTAATTATTACCTATAAAGGATGGACGACCACCTCAGCAGGCCCTGCCAGAATACCAGCGTCTTTGCCGTGCCTGCACGGCAGGGGCACGTGCTGAGGCAGGTTCCTGGTTGGCCCACTATTTTTTGTTACTCATTAAGGTTCTGTGTCATGTTTTAATGTTTTTGTACCATTTGTACTGTAATTCTGTCACTGTATGGGTTAATAAATGTTTTTTCTTTCTTTCTTTCTTTCTATATCTGCCCCAGTTAGTGGCCTTAGGATTTCTGTAGGAAGCAGTAGGCTGGGTGGCACTGCCTATGTCAAATCTGATATGTCTATGGTCAGATAGTGAGATTTCCGACGAGACCTTCCAGCCGTTAACCTGGCCAAGAATTTGTCCCGTGCAGAAAGTGATGTCAAGTACTTCCTGCCTGCTCCTAGTAACAAAGGTCGGTTCACATCCTTCGTTCAGAACATTTAGGTTGTTACTTAAAATAAAATCATAGAGCAACTCACCCCTATTGTTTGTATTCGTACTTCCCCAAATGATGTGGTGCGCGTTGCAGTCACAGCCCACTACCAGTTCGGCTGCTTGTTCCCTGCAGTAGTCAGCGAGGGCTTCAAGTTGAAGTGATGGGTTAGAGGCCTCTCCGGGAAGGTACGCTGAGCAGACAACAATCTTCCTTCCATGAGGACTAGGCAAAGAGACATAGGCGGCAATGAGGTCATCGCCACACATCTCTGGAATTGGGATGAACTTAATACTTTTCTTAAGAACCATACAAGCTCTAGGCCGGGTGCCGCTAGTATTGTAAAGTACATTACCTGCGCCACTCAGTCCGGCTCAAGTATCAAAGCTATGCCCAAGTCTTCGCGGAGGAACCTCTGGCTCAGGACGGCCGAGGCACCCTTCGCGTGGTGAAGGTTTGCTTGGATAATTTTTAACATTCTTGTGTGTGTATTGATATATATATACATATATACAAATATGCAAGATAAATACGATATTAGTTTTATATATATATATGTACAATACCGTGTGTAGTTGTGTGAGTGTGTGTGTGTGACTTTTGTGTGAGTGTGGAGTGTAGTAAGGAACCTACTGCCTATGTTGAAGTAGGTTTCTAGAGGCCTTCTTGCTGGAGTTCTCCTTGGTCAGAGCTGGGCGGCCTCTTGCACCTCTTGACCCTCTCGGTCCTCCCGCCCTTCCTCTGACTGCTCCTTCAGCAAGTGCCCCGGATCGTTGGGTAACGAATTGGGGCGGCACCGTGGGCGCCACCCCTCTCCGCCCCCAGCCCCGCGCAGGTCGAGGACCCGAAGTTCCTCTAGTGCTGAGGTTGGGCTTCCTTTCGCCCCTAACGGGGCAGGGAAAAGCCTGCACCGGGGCCCGGCTAGTGCTGGGTTGCGGTTGCCACTTTTCCCCACTTTGACCGAACGCAGACGACGCGTGCGCCTCTACTCCAGCACCTGGGGTGCTGACGCAACCGGCAGGCAGGGCAAAGGTACGGTTGCGACCGAACACCTGCCAGTCCATGTCATGGGAGGACGATTCGGCTCCCGCCGCCGAGTCACCAGTGATGGCGGACTCAGCTGCAGTCCCCGTGTCCCCCTGAACCCCCGGTCTCACACTGGCCGTGAGGTTATTGTCCCCATGGGTAGCCGTGAAAGGTCCACCCGATGCGCCAATAACCTCCTCCATAGGTGGGAGGGACACCTCTCCGCCGACCACGGACGGCGGCTTAGTCAGCCCCCGTGCCGAGGTCGAGGGTTGGGCGTTCCCCTCACTGGCAGCTTTCGCCTTAGGGGACATGACATGATGACACTTTCTCACAACCAAGTGCAACTAGTAACCAACGAGGAATTACAAATTTTATCATCATCTCTCTCAGCGATGATCATCATCTCCAATATCCGAAATATGCAAGAAAATGTAATTTGTACCGTCACAGACCTCGCGCGTGGTCATATGGATGCACATTTATTGCCCTCGGAGCAATTGGAGGAGCAGTTAATCATTGTATACAGCCACATACCAAACGATCTGACTTTGCCTGCCGACAAGCAAGATTTCAGAGTGATATACAAATTAATGAAAATTCGTGGTGATATTGGCCCATGCTACTTAATAATTGAAGTGAAGATTCCACTCGTGGACAAGGAGGTCTTTGAATTGGACCAAGTCATAAGTCTACCCCTGCAGTCCTATATCGTGGAATTTATCGCACCCTATATAGCATTCAATTTGCAAAAAGATTTACTCCTCACTTTAACTGAAACAGATGTTCAAAATTGTATTCATATTCAAACAAACAGACTACTCTGCTCTACAGATAAACCGATTTATGAGCTGACAATAACACAATCAATTTGTAACTTGAAAATTCATAACAAAACAATGTGGAATGCGAAGAAGAGCTGTGTCAGGAGCGGTGGATCAAGTTACACCACGATAACAGGTGACTATTCTCTTGCTGTGGGAAATTCGCGGTGCTCATATTTTGCACTGACACTGGCATGATAATGAAGTCATTCACCGGTAATGGTCTATTAGAAATAGGCCAAGGATGTACAATAAAGACTGAAACTTTGACATAACAGTTATTTGAGTCAAACCAAAATACAAGGAGACATTCCAATGTTATCGGAAACGTCCATTTTGAACTCCATATTGAACGCTTCAGGCTTCGCACAATTTATCAAGACTCAAATCACGAACCTGAAAGAGCAAGAAAACGCACCACTCAGCATACATGACATACATCAATACTCAGTTCTCTATACTATACTGAGTTTGATTCTCGTCGCGGGCTGCATCTACTTGGTCATTCGAGGGCGCAGACATAAAGGATCCTTCAACATGGCAACGGCGAGCTCACCCACGGTTTCCATCCCGATGACGACAATCAGGAGCTGCGACCAGGGAAGGATCACACCCCCTACGACTCGACCGCGTTCCGTGCGACTAGACATTCCCATGATCAGTGTAGTGCAGTGATGAAATATCTAAGTTTAATTTAATTTATCTTAATTGGGTTTATATTATTTCTTTTTGATATTTTACACTTGTGATGCTTTTCATTTATTTATTATTTGTCTCCCTTTAGGGGCCCGCAGGATGTACGGGTTACAGCACAGTAGGTGTAAGTCAATTACTCCGTATTTGGGTCACATACACTTAGACATTATAATTTACTTACGCTCACATGATTTTACTTTACGTACTTCTGCATTTATCAATTTTACAATTACTTATTAAATAAAACAGTGTTAGAACGACTATCATTGGGTTTGGTTTCCTACATCACCTTCCCTCACAAAATATTCTCTCACACATCTCATTAACTGTACACTACACAGTTAATAACTATCGATAGCGAAACTATCTTTAATATCAATGGTTTTACCCTATCGATAGTCGAACATTTAACGATTCTATTGCAAGCTCTCAAAAGGTTAATTTTTATTCCCAGTCGATAGTATCGATAGGCGCGATACTATGGATAGTATCAAAATCTTTTTTTTTTATTGTGCATACCAAAATACATTAATTTGTACATAAAAAGAACCTTGGGTGACAATATCGTAAGGATGTTATTATTAACAATAACTCCTCAAATGTGGGTTCAAATTAGAAACGAAATTCTTTACCTCTGGTGCTAGTGCTTGATTGAGTTAACAACAAATTTGCATAGTACAAGCGGAAAATGTACATGGTACATTGCAATATAAGAAAACTTGAGTGAGACGATTCTTCACGCCTGGGCAGCTCTCTCTTTTGTATAAGACACAAGTTCGCTCGTGTGTGAAAAACTGCTCTCATCTCTGGGACGGTTCCGCCAAGTACCTACTCGAAGCTCTTGACAGGTTGCAGCGGTGTGCTATCCATATTATTGGAAACCCAGAGGCAACATTGACCCTTGAGCCTCTCCAACTGCGTAGAGAAATTGCCAGGCTAGGGGTTCTCTATCGCTTCTACAATGGGGAATGCTCTATTTTCTTATTCCTACTTATTCCACCCTCACCTTTCCACTCCCGTACCACGCGTGCTGGACTACGGCATCATGCACACACAATTCAGCATTTGTAGGCCCGAACTAAAAGGTTCGGTGACTCGTTTTGTTTGTCGTACCATCCAGACGTGGAACGCCCTTCCAGCACATGTGTTTCCTTCCTCTTATAGTCCCGGGTTCTGCAAGCGAGGCGTGAAAAGGAATTTCTGCAGGCCTTCAAGGTGAGGATGGCCAGCCCAGTGATTCGTTTGAATGACTGGGCTTGTCAGCCTCATATCTGGACCTCACGACCGCTTTCCATCAGGTGCAGTGAGGTCATTTTGACAGGCAATATAAAAAAAAACAAACTGAATCAAAATCAGCAACAGTGTGAAGAGAAAATAGAAGAATGCAGGTTGTGCTCCTGTGTGTACCTCGGTCTTCTGCGGTTGGGTTTGGGCTCCTTTCACCTTTGGGAACTCCAACCCCCTCCTGCAACAGTTACCTTTCTCCAAGTACCTAATACCGGGTGTGTAGAAGAGCAGTGTTTCCTCCAGTTCATTATTCTCTTTCTATTGTAGTCTTAATACACACAAAGGGACAACGATAAGGGGTAGTGTACTAAATTACTACAGTTATAATAAACCCGACAAAATTACGAAATATGTGCTTCATCATCATCCGTGCGGTCTATCCCGGTTGTGAACACACACTGGTGTGTGGGGTCCCAGGGTCCGCCTTTCATATTTTCTTGGCCCACTTCGCGCGGTCTTGTGCATCCTCAGTGGTAAGTTTGTTGGCACGCATGTCACCCTTAACGACGTCGAGCCACCGCTTCTTGGGTCGACCTCTTCTAACGGTACCTGGCGGGGCGGCATGGCCCGACATTTGTTGCCCACGTAGTTTGCCGATCTCCGTGAGACATGACCATACCAACGAAGGCGGCACTCTTGCAGCTAGTCTACGATGTCACGAACACGAAGGCTGCCGCGAATGTGGGTCTTACGCACGTGATATTTGCGTGAGACTCCACACATCCACCGCAGGATCTTCATTTCCGTGACGCGCAGCTTCTGTTTGTGTCGCTCTAGTAACGGCCATGTTTCACTGCCATATAAAGGACAGGCCTAATAATAGTTTTATAGACCCTTCAGCTTGGTCGGCATTTTGGGGTCACAAATGACACCAGTCACCTCACGCCATTTGGCCCTTCGTCTTCTTTTTCTTTCCAGTCTATAGCAGTCCACTGCTGGACATAAGCCTCCCCGAGGGCGCGCCACAAAGCGCGATCTCCCGTTTTTGCCATCCAGTCCCTACCATTTGGCCCAAGCTGCGGAAATTCGGGTTCTGACGTCGCGGTCGATGTCCCCGGACGCGCTTAACACAGACCCCAGGTATTTGTCATGGTCCGTGCGCTCGACTACGTCAACGCCTATGCGGACGGTCTGGGAATTTGTGGTGTTGCAGGCCATGTCTTCGTCGTCGTCTTCGCCACATTAAGTTTCAGACCACCGTTTTCAAGTGAATTTTTCCACTTATTCACCCGTTGTACCAGCCGTCCCCTGTCCGAATCTGCTAGCGCAATATCATCAGCATACATTAGGAACCTGGGTGGTTGCTCGTGGTGGTCTCGGATGCTGTTTGACAGAACGTCTAATATTACGTTGAACAGAAACGGGCTAAGCATGGAGCCTTGATGTACTCCAACGGTGATAGGGAAGGGAAGCGTGTCACCAACCGCAGTCTTAACTATGGAACTGGAATCGTGGTACATGTCCCGGACAATGTCAATAAAGACTTCGGGAATGGCCCTGGACCGCAGTGCCCAGCCGATCATCTTACGAGGGACACAGTCGAAGGCCTTTTGCATGTCTAAGAAAAGGAGAGGCAGAGGTGTATTCTTCAGTCTGTATCCCTCGATGAGCGTTCTCAAGGCAAATACGGGGTCCATGGTCCCGCAACCCGATCGAAATATTAATGATTTAACCATATTTAAAACGGAACTCAATGATCTCCTCGTTCTAAAGAGCTATTACACTATCTCTGAGTTTTTGTGCGACGGCAGCTTGCTAAGATACAGATAGTCCGATTTGTTGACAATTTGTTTAAATTAACTTAATTTAATTGTGTTCTATTTACTTCTGGACATACCTATCTAATTACTATAATTACTTTATTATTTTTCATTGACTATTTTGTAATAAATTTGGACATTTGGATTAAGATTGTTACTATTGTATGCCTGTGAGGCGGAACACAGTGAGACTATTGAATATGTATGATCTGAAAATTATTGTTATAAGTACCTGTGATTCATAATAAAGTTTATTTGTATTTGTATTTATTTTTTGTATTTGAAACCCATACTGAAATTCCGAGATTGTACACTCCTGTCGAATCCGCGAGAGACATCACCTCCATGCCGCAATAATTGCTGCACTCCTGCACCGAGCCCTTACCCTTGAAGACCGGCGTGATAATGCTCAGTCTCCATTGGTCAGGTATCTTCCCGGTGAGGAGAATGCGGTTGAAAAGGTGGGTGAGAATGCCCACACCACGACAGCCCATCGACTTCCACGATTCGATAGGGACTCCATCGGGTCCGACAGCTTTCCGGTTCTTCATGCGGCGAAGAGCCGACTGGACTTCATCAGGCGTTACCGGGGGCACTAGTCCCTGATTTGGAGGGAGTTCAGGTAGCTGCACCTCTTTGTGCTGCTTGTTGAGCAGCTCGTGGAAATAAGAGCGCCATCTCTCCTTCTCCGCTTGTCCTCGCATAGCAGGTTACCGAAGAGTGTCATTTACACAGCGGCACATGGAAATATCCTGGGCCGCTTTGACTCTCGAACGTACCAACTTTTAAACGAGCTTCTGCCTCTCAGATGACTCCAACTTATCGTACAAATGACGTAAGTGGTCACGTCTGGCTCTGGCTACAGCTCGTTTAGCGGCACGTTTGGCATCCCTGTACGCGCCGCGATCTTTAGGAGATTTGGACGCTTGCCACGCTTTGAAGAGGGCTTTCTTTACCCTGATCTCCTTCTGGACTGCTTCGTTCCACCACCAGGTCTCCTTGTCAAGCCTACGTCCGCCCCGAGACACACCCAACGCCACCCTCGCCGCCCCGGTGATAGCTGCCTGACACCTATCCCAGAGCTGTTGCCCGGACTCCAGAGGCCAGAGCCTCCTTCGTTGATCAGCAGGGTGCACCAGCTTGCAGGAGAGGTTGGCTTGGGGCCCGAAGATGTTGGAAGACCCCCTTACACCCCTAACTTACTCCTAAAAACAACAACGATAAATAATTGAAATGGCGCGCCGTTACTATTTTGCATGGGCTTTTATACGAAATTTAAACTGGCGGGGACAAGGCGAATTATGGCTTCGTTCAGGAATCGACAATCCTGAACACTTGGGAGTTGACAGCATTTGTTGGTGGAGTTTATGAGTAATCTGGCTTTGTGGTACATCAGGAAGCAGAAAAGCCGAGCGTTCTGCTACTTCTGCTCGGCGGTGCAGCGGCTGCCGATCTGCGCCGCCTGCGGGAAGGTGAAGTGCATGCTGAAGTCCGGCGACTGCGTCGTGCGCCACCCTGGCGTCTACACCACGGGGCTCGGCATGGTGGTAAGTACACATTGCTTTCCTTGAACTGAAACGTCTCATCTATCTGGTTCACTAAAGCTTATTGTGTAATTCCAACTACACACAAGATCAGAATATCATTATTCAGGTTTTATGAAAAAATAATGTTATTAGGTATATTTCTTTGAAAGGGAATGTTACCTTTAGAACTGGGATGCAGAAATCACTGAACAGTCCTCATCAATAAACATCATTATAACTGCCTAATGTTCATTTTCAGCTCGTACGTAAACTCGTCTTAAACAGAACCTGTCTCGTAAAAAGAACGCTAGGCGACAGAAGAAGGGATGGTTTTGCGCACGGGCACTGTATGAAGGGGGTTTTATACCAGCAAGTAGGCTATTATTATTAGGTAGGCAATTCGCTCTCTGTGCAGGTCCTAGTCACCGTTCTATTTAAATGACAGGAGGAATACTAATGTTTGTGTGTTCCAGGGCGCGATCTGCGACTTCTGCGAGGCGTGGGTGTGCCACGGACGCAAGTGCCTCACGGCGCACGCCTGCACCTGCCCGCTCATGGACGCCGTCTGCCTCGAGTGCGAGAGAGGTACGACGACACGCCCTATATTTAAAACTTTTCCTGGTGTTACTCACTTTCAAATTTGAGGTTAGAAGAACCTAAAATGTGTGTGTGTTTGGACAGCACAATAGGCTGTGCTGACGCATTACCTTGACTCTGGACTGCAACGCAAAAATTAATAATAATCCGCCGCAGGTAGGCAGTGTTAAGTGTAAACAACTCCGAGGCGGTGGTGGAGTCCCAATATGTCTGTATATTGTGTATTTTATATCTATATTATTATAGTATTTATGTCTATTATTCATTTTGCTTTAAATTTGATGATTTAAAAGTACTTACTGTGAAAGTCTATTTGAACAAAGTTATTTGAATTTGAGTTTAAATCTGCGCGGGGCCCCTTGGTGTAATCAATATCGACGAAGTCGTTCTAATTATTTTCTAATTGATTGCATTAGTGTTAAGTGTTTAGCTAAAATGTGCGCCATTTCCGGTTTGTTGCACTTGCAGGTGTGTGGGAGCACGGCGGGCGCGTGTTCCGCTGCTGCTTCTGCCAGGGCTTCCTTTGCGAGGACGACCAGTTCGAGCACCAGGCCTCCTGCCAGGTTCTCGAGTCCGAGACTTACAAGTGTAAGTGTTCACTTTTAATTACACTACCTTTTCAACTAAAAGAGTATCGCATTTTAGGATAATATGGCACTCCTTAGTTTAAGGCCCAGCCGATTGATGCGTCTGTTAAGACACGTCTTTCTCCAGAATTTCATCAAGTTTTCTTGTTCATAACTTCAAATTCTAAGTAGGGAAATGGAGTGTTTGGATTTTTCGTAACATAGCCCGGGTTTGTGATCACCAACTCGTATTCAATGATGGAGGCCTTATCGCAATAGTGGGGCAGTAAATAGGCTATTAAATAACTTTGACTTAGCGTTCTTAATGTATCGCTGTCTAAACCGTCCATGGTCATCCCGACCGTCCTGGTCGTACGGACTTAAAACGCGAGAGGTGCGTGTTACTTGTTACTGCTGGGCAAAGTGCACTGTTCCACTCTTATAACCACAGACAGGATGGCAGTGAAATGAGACAACAGTTGGTAATAGTGTGGTTAATTGTAATTCTACTGAGATTATATACGAACTCGTACACGTACACTGTGTGTGCCTAATCTCACTACGTGACCATCCGGCACAACTTTCTACAAGTTTCGTTATCTCTGTTGCCGTTCCCCCTTCTGGGGCACAGCAAACAGGCATCCCTTCTTCCCTGACCCCCCTCTGCGCCGCAGGCCAGTCGTGCAACCGGCTCGGGCAGTACTCGTGCCTGCGCTGCAAGACGTGCTTCTGCGAGGAGCACGTGCGGCGCCGCCTGGCCCGGCCGGCGCCCGACC
Organism: Udea olivalis; assembly: GCA_947369235.1. Classification (NCBI taxonomy): domain Eukaryota; kingdom Metazoa; phylum Arthropoda; class Insecta; order Lepidoptera; family Crambidae; genus Udea; species Udea olivalis. The sequence continues at coordinate 20,505,679 of OX376355.1, forward strand.
GCCGCGCGGCGCCCGCCTGCCCGCGCTGCGGACAGCCCACGCACGTCACCAACGACCTCAGCGTCTCCAGTGAGTATATAGTCCTAGACACGCTCCGCAGCTGGCGGAGCACGCGCGGCGCCCGCCTGCCCGCGCTGCGGACAGCCCACGCACGTCACCAACGACCTCAGCGTCTCCAGTGAGTATATAGTCCTAGACACGCTCCGCAGCTGGCGGAGCACGCGCGGCGCCCGCCTGCCCGCGCTGCGGACAGCCCACGCACGTCACCAACGACCTCAGCGTCTCCAGTGAGTATATAGTCCTAGACACGCTCCGCAGCTGGCGGAGCACGCGCGGCGCCCGCCTGCCCGCGCTGCGGACAGCCCACGCACGTCACCAACGACCTCAGCGTCTCCAGTGAGTATATAGTCCTAGACACGCTCCGCAGCTGGCGGAGCACGCGCGGCGCCCGCCTGCCCGCGCTGCGGACAGCCCACGCACGTCACCAACGACCTCAGCGTCTCCAGTGAGTATATAGTCCTAGACACGCTCCGCAGCTGGCGGAGCACGCGCGGCGCCCGCCTGCCCGCGCTGCGGACAGCCCACGCACGTCACCAACGACCTCAGCGTCTCCAGTGAGTATATAGTCCTAGACACGCTCCGCAGCTGGCGGAGCACGCGCGGCGCCCGCCTGCCCGCGCTGCGGACAGCCCACGCACGTCACCAACGACCTCAGCGTCTCCAGTGAGTATATAGTCCTAGACACGCTCCGCAGCTGGCGGAGCACGCGCGGCGCCCGCCTGCCCGCGCTGCGGACAGCCCACGCACGTCACCAACGACCTCAGCGTCTCCAGTGAGTATATAGTCCTAGACACGCTCCGCAGCTGGCGGAGCACGCGCGGCGCCCGCCTGCCCGCGCTGCGGACAGCCCACGCACGTCACCAACGACCTCAGCGTCTCCAGTGAGTATATAGTCCTAGACACGCTCCGCAGCTGGCGGAGCACGCGGGACCATTTTAGCCATGGGAAAGAAATGTAACAAAAAAGAGAGATCGTGGTCGCTCATTTGAAGAGCTGTCGCTCAGCTTGCAAAATGTCGCGTATTTCAAGTCTTTTTAAATGGAAAATGTAGCGGTTACAAAAACATGGTTGGCTAAATAATGGAATTTATGATAATTTGTAACAAAACAATTTATGTTTTGCTGTCTAAACTCAATGTTATAGATAAGTTTATCAATTGGTGATCAACCCCAAACGTCGGTGCAATCATCAATTCGATTGATGGGCTAACCCATCTATTATTTGAATACTGCTTTTTGTTGAGAATATTTGAAGTATCTCTTCATGTATTTGGTGCACAAATGCACCCGTCCCCTCCGCGCACTAACGCTGGTTGCCCGCAGCGCGCACGCACCGCTACGGGCGGCAGGGCGCCGCGCTGCCCGACGACGACGGGGACGCGGCCAACTACTCGGGTCAGTATTGTTCCTCAGGTACATATATTATAATATTTCCAAACGGTAGGGCCATTTATTAGGAAAGTCGGTAAAAAATATTATGTTATATTTTATTGCTAGCGTTGTTTTATTGATCGCACTCCTAGTAGTGAGTCCGCTAGTTCTCTGGCTCACCATTCTGTTTCCCTGTATTCTCCAACTATTGATTTTAATCAAAGACAATTACAATGAGAATGAGAACGGAAGCTCATATAAATAATTTATCTACGTTTATCACACTGTTATCGCAAAAAAAAAACATATAATAATATGCTGATAGCTAACAAAAAAAATATCTGTGTTAAGTACAAACTGTATGACGGAAATGTATATCAAAAACACCCTCTTTACATAACGCACTTATAAAAATAACCCAGGACTGAGTGATGTTCAAACCTCGAGGCGTCGAGTTCTACTTTTGAAACCTCGAGGCGGATTAGCCGGGTTCAGTAAGCTCTGAAGGCTTGTAGTTCCGAGCTCAACCGAGACGCGAACTCCATGAGCCGCGCCTCGTGGCTTCAAGAGCTCGAGTCTTAAAAGAGCTCTAGTCGTATTAAATCTTTTCACTTTAATGTTTTTCATGACGATTAAATGTATTTTAAATCGCTATTTTCAAAATACCCTTCTAGTCACATATTTTATATCCCACAAACATATATTTTATTGCCTGTTTTGAAAAGGAAGACTCCAAACTGAAACTAACTTGAGCGCGACTCGCCACGTAAAAAACGATTCGAGCACTAAAAAAGACTCGAGCTCTGAAAAAGCCTCGAGATCGATCGAGCTCTTAAGAAGGCTCGAGCTAAAGAAGCTTCATACCATTGAGGCGAGCTTGTAAACGACACCGAGATCTAGACAAAAGGACTCGGACTCTCGAGCCTTGTACATCACTACCTGGACCACACTACAGTGGAGGGACCTAACATTCCGTAACCTGTGTCTGATCGGTTCCGCAGGCGACTACGACGACGCGGAAGGCGGCGGCTACTCGTACGCGTCGTCGGACTCCGAGTCCGAGTCCGACGACGACGAGTCCGACGACGAAGACGACGAGTCTGAAGAGGAGGAGGAACCCGCCGACAAGGCCGACAAGACCGACGGGAAGGCCTCCTAACTATTCACTCATGTTAGAACTCTCAAAATGGGGCTTGGTGCAAGGTGCACGTCCAGGCTGAGGCATCTTGGTGTCAGTACACATCGCGTCACGTAGAAGGAACGCTAGCCGACAGCTGACGAGACTGTTCTTCCACGCACAGGTTTCAAACCAATCATTTTGCCCTAAATTCACTCACTTGCAGGTCCCGGCTAGCGTTCTCTTTAAATGTCGGGTACTTATACATTATCGGGCTGATTCAGCGTAGGTACATACGTTAAGTTAAATACGCTTGTTTTTAAATGCTGGCTGAATACCGCATGTCTTCAATAGTTTCACCTTTTTGAACTATTGGGAAACATACATTGTATGTATTGTTTTACGGCTTCACATCTAAAGGTTTATTTTTTTACATCTGGGAGATTTTAAATATATTGTTACAATATTAAACTGTTAACATTGAGGCTGAATGATGAATGCATTTGGTTTGTTAAAAATCATGAATCTAAGGATGTAGTTTGGTGCAACATTTGCAATGTGAGGACCTACTTTACATGTTTTAGTATAATATATGTATATGCAGTTTAGCCTGTTTATTTACACTTTACATGTTTTAGTATAATATATGTATATGCAGTTTAGCCTGTTTATTTACACTATTACGTGTTTTGTATGATATTGGAAAAATATACCATTTCAGTTTACAGCGTTTATTTATTCCTACATTTAGGTTACATCTTATTGTTACCTTAGTAAGTTTTATTACGAACCTATTTTATAGTTTCATCAATAAATAATGTTATTCATGAATATGAAAACTACTACTCAATTAAAAAATAGATTTTTATTTTTTAAAAAGAAAGCAGCGATATATTCGACTTTTTCTGCATTCAATACAAAGTACCAAAAATTTGCCATTTTAATTGTTGAATAAATAAGTCATTTTTGATTGTTATAAGCTATCTGAGCTGCACCCCTAGCCAAGTGGCAAACGCTCGGAAACGAATCGAACTTCGCCTTCGCTAACGCTTTGTCGCAAACGCTAATAGATTGGTAGCCAAGATGAACGGATCGCGGCGAGCGCTAGTTCTCTTCTAACTTTCGTTAAAAATAAAGCAGAAATCGTGTTGGCAGTGTCTCATAAAACCGGAAATAAAATATACTATTAATACAAAAAACATACTTATACCAAAATTATACATATTACACATACATAATCATAATACATAAATTTAAAGATACATACACTAAATATCGTACCTAAATCTTAAAATATTGCCTTGAAAGGAGAGAGGTTTGGTTAAATGAGTTAAGGTTTATCTATGAAGAAGTTATGGATTGCTCTTTTGAAGGAAAACCTACTGGTCGACAATTTAATTTTATTAGGCAGCGAGTTCCATAGCCTAATGGCAGCTAATGTGAAAGAATTCGACATATGGGAAGACGTATGAAGAGGAGTACGAAGCAGCAATAGGCTATGCGAGCGCTGGTTGCGCGTGCTGCACTCGCTCCTATACTTAAAATTACATTTCAGATATCTGGGGGAATTGGGATTACTAAGAATATTAAAAAGTAAACGGAGCGTTCGAGAATTCCTACGGTGACGAATTTTAAGCCATTTTAATTGAGAACGAAAGGGAGAAATCGTATTTTCGTACACCATAGATAAACCTAATGCAACTGTTTACCAGACGTTCAAGTTTATCAAGGAGACCTTGGGACAGATTAGAAGTGCAAACGTCTGCATAGTCAATGAGGGGCGTAAGGAGTGCTTGTACTGAAATAATTTTGGTGCCGAGAGGAAGAAAGTTTTTGAATTTATATAAGGAGCGTAAGGAAGCAATGACTTTTCTGCTCGTTTCAATAATGTGCTTATCCCAACTCAGAGTATTGTCCATAAACAGGCCAAGGTTCTTGAAGTTGTTGTTATTGAAATATTTTCAGTGTTTTTAAATCACTCTAAAGTGTATTTGTATTTGTGAAGTTAATGGGTGTGAAGCCCACAATATTTTTAGAGCATGCATTGTAATAAAAAACTCACAAAATACTAAATTTCAAACAAAGAGAACACCAGCTGATTGAAAAATCGCCATTTTGTTACGTTGGCGTCAAGGGGCCGGCGTTCGCTAACTATCGTAGCGTTGAAACGCTCATGGGGCGTAGTCGCTTGTCAAATAGTGCCACTTGGCTGTATTTAGCGAACGACTAATGTTTCGTTTTATCTATTAGAAAAAAATTATACACTTGGCTACCAATCTATGATTCGTTACGATTAAGTCACGTGACATGTCTTTCGACGATTATTTTCCATACAAATCTTTGAGCATTTTCGTTCAACGTTTGACACTTTGCTAGACCAGCTGGGCGCGACGCGCGGCCAGACTTCGCGCCAACAGCACTAAGTCTCGCCACAAGCCGTCCACACGTCCGTTGGCCCATCAGCCTGTGTTAATTCTAGCCAGACGGAACATGGTCGCAACATTTTAAAAAATGGATGTTGAGACTGTAGCTGCTGCATCTATTTATTTGTATAGTACTTTGAACTACTACTTGAGTGTGCATCGTAGTACAGTTATTAAAAAAATGAAAAAACTTCATACGTCGACATGTCCGCAGACGTGTAGAATTGTGCGTCTGTGGTAGGTATCTGCGGTCGGCAGACGCGTCTGCCGCCAATCCGTTTGCTGTCGGTTTTTCGGCCCACATTTCCAGCGAGATGCCCGATGTCTGTTCACACGTCTGACGACGCATGTCATTACGGAGTTGCGAATGCAAACAACAAACCAGACAAGATGGATCAGAAAAGTCTAAATCAACATTTCATTTAGTCTCTATTCTACCTACTTTGTTCTGTTTCTATGTATAGCCAGCATCCACCACCTTCGTCTTTTCCATTTTTTTAATAACTACTACGATGCACACTCAAGTAGTAGTTCAAAGTACTAAACAAATAAATAGATGCAGCAGCTACAGTCTCAACATCCATTTTTTTAAATGTTGTGACCAGGTTCCGTCTGGCGATAATTAATGTGTTAATTCTCGCCAATGATGGCTGATGGGCCAACGGACGTGTGGACGGCTCGTGGAGATCATCTGCGGACGCTTCTGCCGACGTCCGCGGACGCATCTGTCGACGTGTGGAGCAGGCATAAACAAAAAGCAGCATTCATTCATTCTTTCACACAGACTTCGTTCAATACGCGTTCCGTTTCCCTAAACGTTGAAATGAACTTCATGTTCTTCTTAGTCCATAGTTTAATCCGAGTTTAAACCCAGTATTAAATTTAGTCTCTGTTTCGGAATAAGACAGGTTAAGTTTCCACCAATGACAGCCGCTAGTCCGCGTACGGCGCGTTGACGTTTTTGTATGGGACTTCGGTACAGCGCCCCTAGTGGTTTAAAAAGGAGCCAAAAACGGTATACAAATTTCATAATGCAACGATCACCACTACTATTTTCGCCGTATGATGATATCCCTGACAGTTCATAATTATTGACAATTATAGTGGTGCAACGAATAAAATTTAATCGATGGTTTCAGAATATAGGATGAGTTAGCAAAGGAAATAGAATCGGATTTACCGATTTTAAATTTTTAAATAAATTCTTTATAAACGGGTTATGGCTAATAAGTTATTGAATAAAACGCGGTCTTTCGAAAAGCATAGTAACTATATTACTCATTTATTGCTAGAACTTGATTCTTGTGAACTGATATCAGAATCGGAATCGTCTTCTACTGTTATTATTATTTGCTGGTCTCTTATTCGGTCAATGTGGATGTATTTGTCCCAGTCCTCCATTATAGTTTAGCGAGTTTTTTCAACGCCCTTTCTCCAATTTTCACCGGTTACATTATTGACATGCCTCTTCCAATAATTTCATCATCTTATTTGTTGTAAACGGCGGAGACATGTTGTTTTTGGCCGCATAATTTAATGTAATAAACAAAAACTAATGAATGAATATTTTAAAAAATATTGTGTCCTCGGTAGCCTAGGTACATTGTTTAAACACTCATTAAAGATAATTTCAACTACGTGTGCCTCAAAAATACTCCTAGATTCCTAAAATTAGCATCTTATTTAGTCGAAAAGAAGTTGTTTCATGTCAACGATAATCTAGGGCTCTTCAAGTCTCCAAGACAATTTTTTACGCGAACGATAACGTAAATTTAAAGAGACAACTCGTGGTAGACGTACAGGACGTACTTTATACTTGATGTACTAGTTGGCATGGATTAGCGGGGAGACGAGGAGACGATATTTAATGAAAATATGGCTTAGGGATGATTACTTCTTATAATCATGAACTAAGACACTATTACAATTATAAAGTCACAAGCAATCTATTTCAGTAATGAAGCTTTGCGCTTATTGTACGCTTCTTCGGAGTGGATAACTTCTTATCTTCTGTACCAGTTTCACCATATGTTTCTTTTGTTAAACGAAAAACGGTAGCTGTCCCGATGTCCAGGGCTGCCGCAACTCGGTCTATCACTCTTACGATCGGTATTAACGGGCCCCTATTAGTCCGCTCTCGTTCGAAGTAGTCTCTCAAACGAATATCTAACACCCGACTTCGAGCACTCAAAACAGTCTTTTTGGTTTTTTTCGGCATCGTACCAAACAAAAACAACTAAAACGAAAAACTCAACAAAAAAACAGCAACAAAAGTCAAAACAAACAAATACGCAACTCAGACGTAACGCAAACACAAACCGCATACAAGGCAGACGCACTCGTACTGATTTATCTAATTACTTTTTTTATTGACTATTTTGTAATAAAATTGGCCATTCGGATTAAGATGATTACTATTGTATTTGATTGTATGCCTGTGAGGCGGAACACAGTGAGACTCTTAAATATGTATGATCTGAACATTATTGTTATACCTGTGATGCACAATAAAGTTTATTTGTATATGTATCTGACGTGAATGACATGTATTCATCGATTTTTTGTCAATTCAGTAGTGTCAATACACTATTGAATGGCGTTCCTGTAAATATATATTTATTTTAATTTTATTTACTTCATTTATTAACAGTTAATAATTATATCAATAATTAACTTGATACGAGTAAGTTTCGAAAGGAGAATAGTTTTTTAATAGTTTATTAAATTTTCTTTCGCCAGTTTCTTTTTATTTAGTTTGAAATAGTAACAATGAGAGCTGTCAGGCATATCATCTTAGAGTGAAAATAGGTTAACGTGACGGACTCATGGTAGACCTACTCTACCTCTACCATGAGTTTCCTCTCGTGAACTTCGATAGTTAACTACAGCAACTTGTATGATATTTTTAGTTTCATTAATATTCACTAGAGGCGCTGTACCGCAATCCCATACAGAAACATCAGTGCAGACTCACGTCTCACTCACGTTGAGGGTTCTGAGAGCCTTCACAAGTACATACCTACTAGCGTCAACCGTCACTTTATCATTCATCTATACCAAAGAATATATTATCTGTCTATACTGATATTATTAAGCCGTAGTTTGTTTGTTTACTTGAATTGAACGCGCTAATATCAAAAACTACTGGTCCGATTTAAAAAAAAAAACAGTGTTAGATAGCCCATTTGTCGACGAAGGCTATAAGCTAATATCATCTTTCCAGGCGGACGAAGTCGCGGGCAGAAGCTAGTTCTTTCATAAAACAGAAAAGTTTGTGATAGTAAGATAATTTCGCACCTTTCTGGTTGTCACTATCTGTCGCTTTTTGTATAGACTTGTAAGCCTACTAAATAAGTACCTACATACCTACATCATCATCATCCGTGCGGTCTATCCCGGTTGTGAACCCACACTGGTGTGTGGGGTCCCAGGGTCCACCTTTCTTATTTTCTTGGCCCACTTCGCGCGGTCTTGTGCATCCTCAGTGGTGAGTCTGTTGGGACGCATGTCACCCTTAACGACGTCGAGCCACCGCTTCTTGGGTCGACCTCTTCTACCGGTACCTGGCGGGGGCGGCATAGCCAGACATTTGTTGCCCACGTAGTTTGCCGATTTCCGTGAGACATGACCATACCAACGAAGGCGGCACTCCTGCAGCTTGTCTGCGATGTCACGAACACGAAGGCTGCCGCGGATGTGGGTGTTACGCACACGATCTTTGCGTGAGACTCCACACATCCACCGCAGCATTTTCATTTCCGTGACGCGCAGCTCCTGCTTGTGTCGCTCTAGTAACGGCCATGTTTGTACCTACATACCTACCTACGCTAGCGATAACCGTATTATAATCAAAAAGTATGTGGTACTCGTTGTTGACGATTGGTGGCCTGTATGGATGTGAAAAGCTGTGAGTAGCTAGCTAATGATGGAAACACTGCTTTTGTACCTAATAAAATATAATAAAACCAAAATAAACCCAAAACAGAACTTCACTTAAATAAACCTCTTTGACAACTGACATAAATATTAACAAACATGAGACTGCACGTCACGGCGTGACGCGCAGTTCCATGGAGGGACCGCGCACAGACTACTTAGAGATGGGGCCGCGCTAGCCAGTTGCCAACACTCGTAGTACGAGTAAGATAACTTCGCGTCTTTCTATCGTCACTACTCGTCACAATCTGCATCTTTCACACAAACTTTTCTATCTCCTCGCGATATTCGACCACTGGTAGCTATCTGTCATCGTTCCTCGTCCTCCTCGACCTTGGAGAAATCGGCGTCGAGCAGCAGACAGCCGACGCGCTGTCCGCCCTTCAGCAGCGCGGCCTCGGCGCTGAACGAGCCGTAGATGGCTTCCGGCGGCAGCTCGTCGTAGTTGAACACGAAGTGGCGCACCTCGTACGAACCCTAAACACATGCCTATTTCGTTACTACGCAATGGTGGCGCCAACGGTCGCCGTCAACAATTGAGTACAGTTGTATGATGGATGGCGTCACACCAGCGGGGCTGATGCGCGCCTCACGAGAAGAGTACATAAAAAATACTCCAAATCAAATTTCAGATTATGTCGACCAAAGCATCTTAGCCCCGCTGGTGTCAGCTTGTTTGCACAACCAATTTGTTGCCAGCTGGTGGCACTACCATGGTGTCATAATAAAATAGGACCCTAAAAGGTCATGGTTGAGACGTACAGTGAAAGTGTATCGGTCTCCGTAAGATTTGTAAGGGTAGATATATTATCTATATTTCTAGTATAGGCGCTCGCAATCTGGCGCCCGTTCAAAGCCATACTGTTATGTAGTGTCTCCGTAGCTGTGTCTGCGCCAACCGCTAGTTAAGGCCGTGTTAAGGCCCGTTTTCACTTTGATTTGTAGTAAGTGCAGGTGTTTAGTGATTATGAGAAAACACGTGTGCACAGCGATTGATTATTGCGATTGAATACAACACGCTTCTAATCACTTCACGACGCAGGTTACTAATCACTCGCAATAATCCATCGCTGTCTACACGTGTTTTCTCATATCCACTAAGCACCTGCACTCGCACTAATCAAAGTGAATACGGACCATTAGGCTCACAGTGAGCGGCTGATTGTCCGCTAATTAACTCTGGGCGGCGTAGCGGTCGCTAACTCGATCCGAGTGAACGGCAACTATAGCGTATTATAAGTAAACATCGGCATCGTTCACTGCAACTTAGCCGCTCACTGAATGAGTCAAAAAGCGAAACGCCGCAAACGTACTTTTTTTAAAGTTTTTCTTAAACAACTCTTCAAAGGTGCCTCTCAAAAAAATCTTTTACTCAAGTAATCTGCACAAAAATTTCTACAAAAAAGGTCATATTGACTTTTTCTCCGGGATCAATAATTAGTGAGATATGAACATGAACATCGTCATTGGGACTTTGGCGAATAGGAACATGTTCTCTTTACTGATGAATGCAGGATTCTGTTAAATCAGATCGAAGGAATGCAGCGAGTATGGAGACGCAAAGGATAATTCTGCCGGTGTGTGTATATGAAGGCGAACTAGAGGCAAACCGCTCACTGTGAGTCTAATGAGAAATTACAATCATTCGGTGCCAGCTCACCTGCGGCACAGGGAAGTCGGGCGGCTCGAGCCCGCCGAGCTCGAGGAAGGTGCGCACGTTGTCGGCCGCGTACTTCTGCACGAAGCGCGGCAGGCTGTCGTCCGCCAGGTGCTGGTAGGGCTTGCAGCCGCCGTCCACGTACTTGCAGATCTCTATGTCGACCTGCGCACAAGATCCTTGTTATGCTCGTTGGCAAGGGTGCTCATATAATCCTCAACTAACCAACCAGGTGTCTTTAGGGCGCAAGAAGCGCCAAAAGAAGAATTTTGTTGAAAATGTCGTGTGTTAAATTGAGTGTGTGTCGTGCCTTACTCACCCAATTAGTATACTCGTATAAGGTTATGTATTCATAGAGTTAGTCAGACAGAATAAGACATACTCCTAGTCCCCACATTACACTATCTTCCGTTTATTAACTCTTGTATTGTTACTGACCCCATATGAGTCGTTGAGTTCCTCCTCGAGCTTGAGGTCGACGTTGAAGCCGGCCTGCGCGCGGCTGATCTTGCGCATGGTCACGTCCGCGTCCAGCTTGTACTGGCCTTTGCACTTTTCCACCTTCAGCACGCGCCACAGTCCTGGACCCTGGACACAAAAAACTGTCATAAAATCACCTAACCATAATCTAAATAAAAACAATGTTGAAACTCCCTTGAACTTTAACTCACCTATATACATTTTTCTATCATGGGAACACTGCACTGCCAGTAGAAACCGCTCGGTCTTACTCCTATGGGACTTACTAACCTGTTACATGAAGTCAGTGAAGCTGTATTTTGTATCTTTAGGAATAACATTCAGCTTAGTCACTGCATTGCAAAACTGGAGGCGATAAAGTATTTCTTGGTGAAAAAATAATTATATTACATACAAGAATAAACTTACGAGCATATTTTCTCCACGAACATTAAGAATGGGCGTGCCCATGAGCAATAAAAAAATAGTATGAACCGAAAACATTTTGCGATAAAAATTAAATTCCAGTAGGTACCTAAGTACAGCGATTTGCGCATTGATCAGAATAATAAAGTGAATAGTTTGTTGGGAAATAAATAGGCTGTATTTTGATATTATATAATAATGTGTCGTTTCTGATCAGATAGCGAGCACCCTGATTATGTGCTGACATTGTACCGCGCTAATAGACGCGGCCGCGTGCACATCGGCGGCTCCATGGCATTGCGATCAAGTTTTACTTTACTAAACTGCTAAAACCCTGTAATTGAATAATGATCCTATAAAAATTGACACCCCGGTTTTGTTACCACGAACTTCGTTTAGTGTAGGTACATAATATGTATAAACAAACTTTTAAAAAAGAAAAACTTAACCGTCTACCAAAAAAACCACGCAATAATAATTAATGAATAATATTAGGGTTAGGAGCCTATGTCTTATTGAGTTCGTTACCAGCTAATTCGTTATTACATTAATTTCCTAAGTGGTGGTCCCTCACCGAGCTAGTAAGTAAAAGTAAAGTATTAGCCTAAATACTGTCCCACTGCTGGGCAAAATCCCTCTATCATTCAAATCAAGTCATCGCTACAATTGATGGGTATTGACCCAATCACCACAACCTTGCCAAATGCGGGTTTGCTATGTTACGAAAAATCCGAAAACACTCTTTGCCTGACCTGGGAATGGAACCCGGGACCTCTCCGGGTTTCGGGCCGAGCTCTGAAACCACTCGGCCTCGGGGGGGTCACATGTTTGACACATACAAATCTTTAAGGTTTTTGACTAGGTATGTTTCTAGTTGTCGTAGTAAGTGTAAACTACCCCTATTCTGTGCCCTAGCGCTGTCGGTGCGTGCGTGTATTTGTAGCGGTGGTGTTGAACAACATCCGGAAATAGGTACGTTGCTAGTTACGAATTCATTGTCCTTGTTATAAATACAAGGTCTAAATCATCGGACTGAGGGTCATACTGTCACGTAAGCTTCGAAATCAGAATAATTACCTAGAGAAATAAGGAAACATTCTAGAAAATAGAGTCGTATACCAATTGGTAACAGCTGAAACTGCTTAAAAAAAAGACAATCGTCGCCAAAGAGCATAGACACTACGTCATAGTAAAAGGAGAGAGTTTCCTTTTACTACGAGTACGTTTAATCGTCGCGACCAATAGGTACAGTAACTATTGTGTTAGCTGTGCCAATACTAACATGAAACTATTATTTTTAATAGGCCTCCGGTATTGTCTCGGTCCTCGGAAGGAAACATCTCTGAAACCGAATTGTACGAGACCATTGCGGAGAGTGTGAGGATGAACGCCCTGTCGGTGGCGAGTGGTGCGGTGGTAAAAAGTAGCCGTGGGCATCATATCAAACAGTTCTGCAGAACAAAACCCGTTGTACAAGCGGTAGAACACGCATAGGAAGGCGAAGTCTCTCCTCTGACTTAACGGCTCTAAACCGCTCGTCAGTTTGGGATCGTCGACAATCCGGGTCGCACGCCTATGGACTGAGTCAAAAGGACTGAGTTGATATCCAGGCGCTCCTGCCCAAAGGTGACAACAGTACTCCACGTACTGTGGCCTGACTTGCGCTTCATACAGCAGCAGTCTTTGCCTAGAAGTGAAGTACTGTCTCGCCCTGTTTAGTACACCGAGCTTTTTGGATGCCAATTTCGCCTTTTGTTCCAAATGACTCCGAAACTGTACGTCACTAGATATGTCAACACCAAGGATCCCAATACTATTTGTTAAGGTAAGAGTAGTGTTCTGGAACTGAGGAGCTACAGTGAATGGAGTGTTCTTCGTGGTAAACGCGCAAACTTGTGTCTTAGTTTGGTTAAACTGGACTAAATTGTTCCGACCCCAATCGGAGACCCAAGCTAGTGTATTCTCAATTTCAGACACAAGTTTAGTTCAACTTTTCTCCACAAAGGTATTTGCTGGGCCTGTGTAAAAGGCATCTCCAGTGCTATCATCCGCATAGCAATGAATACTATCATTAGAGAGCATATCATTGATATGCAAGAGGAATAGCGTAGGAGATAGCACAGAGCCTAGTGGGACGCCATAATTGATGTCCAAGCTATCGGAGCAACTACCGTCTACAACGGCTATAATGCGTCTGCTGGACAAGAAACCGGCAATCCACACGCATAAACCCTCGGGCAGCTTTGATAGATGACCTAGATGCCAGACTGGGTCAAATGCCTTAGCTACTCGTATATCTAGGCTAACAGCCAAAGCCAAAGAATACCGTATAGAAGGATAGTCTCCATACAACCGCCCCGTCAGAAATGAATCACTAATCCGATCCACACATACGTGATTACTTTCTTATGTGCGGCGCGCTTTGATATTGAACATTGCGGAGCTGTAATGAACACTGCAAAGCGGTCCGTTTGGAGCCATTTGTGGCTCCAAAATGGGCTTCAAACTGGCAAAATGCTTCAAGATGTATAGACGTGTGACGGCACGATTGGCGTAGTGCGCTGTAGCACGGTTTCTCGCCTTGAATTCTGTAGTGTACCGGGTTCGATTCCCGGTCGGGTCAATTCAGGAAACGATATTTTTTAGATTGACTCGGGTCTGGGTGTGCTGGGAGACGCACCTGGCTTAATTCCTTGTCTGGTACCTCGTAATACGGGGATATTTATCCTTACTTCGAGACTATGACAAGAGGTGTGTTGTCTGGCGCATAGGTATTTATTATTTATTTATTTATTATGTTGTGCCGTAACTTACATGAAGTTTAAGCAAAAGAGCAGACGTTTTAAAAGAATACTGGGCCCGCGCACCTTAATCCGCTACGCTCCGCGGGCGTCCGCGGTGTTCCGGCGGATTTTTGGTTCGGCGTACTTTAGTCGGTCGTGTGCGTTGCTCGACACAGTTTTTAAGGGATCTATTTTGACGGAGGAAAAAGTACGCCGCGGATAATACGTCGTCTGCGCAGGCCTTCACACTACACTTTTCGAAGAGTAGGTAGGTACATCACGTTATTCACGATATTCCTTCATCGATTTCAATCGAGTTGATCAATGATTTTCCATACATACATACGCCGGATATTGTACTCATACAACTTAGAATAATGACACCTAGAAGTATGGTTCCATACAAAAAGACGCGCCAAACTTGAAGCCAAAACTGATCGTCAAAAATTTATCATGAAGTAACCAAATAATGTTGCAAGTCGACAGCATTTTCCCTAAAAAGTGGGAATATTAAAGTCATTTCTGAACTTAAATTTTGTGGATTTTTTGATGGTCATTATCTAGCGTGTTTAGTTAGAAGTTATTAAATTAATGATATGAATATTTTTCACAAATAAACTGATTTATTCTAAGGTGACTTTTACGTTAGTCTATTTGATTATTATAATCACATAAATAATATACATGCTCAAAAATATATAATTAAAAAATAAATACTTTCATTTAATAAAATCGATTACGTCCAATTTACTAAAAGTTGGAAAAATATTTTCTCATTTCTGGCAACATTTTCAAATGTAAAAACAAAACTTTTTTCTTCTTGTTACAATATTTTGAGTTTTCAAGTGCTAATATAGTCTTAATTCAAGTTCAAACATTGTCAACTGGTGGTAAGTTATATGTATATCTTTTTGGGGAATCTTTGGCCGTCAGCCTTGACATTGCCAAAGCTTTCGACCGTGTATGGCATCGTTCGCTTCTTTCCAAGCTTCCGGCATATGGTCTGCCACCTCGCCTATGCGACTGGGTCGCCGGATTTCTGGAAGGACGTAGAATTCGTGTCCTTTGCGATGGTCAAAAATCACGCTTTCTCCAAATTAATGCCGGAGTGCTTTCTTCTGCATATCAATGAAATGTCTGTTGGTAATATTCATTGCTATGCGGATGATAGCACGGTCCACGCGTGATATTTCGAGCGCCCTGGGGCAAAGCAGACAGACATCGAGGAGAAGAGGCGAAGTCTTGTTGTTGAGCTTGACGGAGTGTTGGACTGCATTTCAGAATGGGGTGCATGCAATCTTGTCGAGTTCAATGCCAAGAAAACGCAGGTGTGTGCATTCACAGCAAAGGCGTCGCCTTTCCTTTCCCATCCTACTCTTCAGAGCACCCCACTACCGATTAAGGTTAGCCTAAACATCCTTGGCATGGATGTTCGTAGCAACCTAAACCAGCGGGACTACATTGAGAGCGTCATTAGAACTGCATCCCGTAAACTCGGAGTCCTGAACAGAGTGAGACGATTCTTCACGCCTGAGCAGCTCTGTCTCTTGTATAAGACACAAGTTCGCTCGTGTGTGGAATACTGCTCTCATCTCTGGGACGGTTCCGCTAAGTACCTACTCGAAGCTCTTGACAGGTTGCAGCGGCGTGCTATCCGTATTATTGGAAACCTAGAGGCAACTTTGACCCTTGAGCCTCTCCAATTGCGTAGACACATTGCCAGTCTAAGTGTTCTCTATCGCTTCTACAATGGGGAATGCTCTGACGAGTTATTCCAGCTTATCCCACCCTCACCTTTTACACTCCCGTACCACGCGTGCTGGACTACGGCGTTACCCACACACAATTCAACATTTGTTGGCCCGAACTAAAAGGTTCGGTGACTCGTTTCTTTGTCGTACCATCCAGACGTGGAACGCTCTTCCAGCACATGTGTTTCCTTCCTCTTATAGTCCCGGGTTCTTCAAGCGGGGCGTGAAAAGGCACTTCAAGGTGAGGATGGCGAGCCCAGTGATTCGTTTGAATGACTGGGCTTGTCAACCTCATATCTGGACCTCACGACCGCTTTCCATCAGGTGGAGTGAGGTCATCTTGACAAGCAATATAAAAAAAAACCTACATTTTAAAATTTTTGAGTGTCTAAATTATTTTTTTCTTCGAAAAGATCGATACTTGTAACTTTTCGAAGTATTCACCCTGAGCACGTATACACTTTTCCATACGTTTGTACCAATTGGAAAGACTTGTGACCACTCTTCTTTAGACACCTCAGAAATCTCGAAATTATAGGCAGCCAGTGCATCATCTTGGCTTTCAACACTCTTCCCCTTTAGTTTTTATTTAATTTTTGGAAGCAAAACCACAAGGCGCTTGTTCAGGGGCATATGGTGGGTGAGGAAGGATTGACAGATTTTTTGAGTTAAAAAAGTCAAGTGTTCAGGCAGACTTGTACAACACCGCGTTGTCGTGGTGCCAGAGAAGGTGTCGGATTCCTGACTTCGGTTTCTTGTCACACCAAGCTGATATTACTGTTGGAGCACGTACTGTCACATACCATTCAGAGTTCATCGTTCTTTGATCCTCTTGCACTACAGTAGCAATATGACCCGTTTTGCAGAAAAACGAAGTGATCATTTGTTTCTGTGTGCTTCGAGCACGGCGACATTTCGTTGGAGTTGGTTCATCTTTAAAACACCATACACTTGACTGTCGCTTTGTTTCGAGATCATAGTTATATAGCCTCGTCACCAGTCAGTATATCATACACGTTTTTTTTCTCGCCACCGTCGAATTTATCTATCATGAATAGGCACCAATCCACCCGACTTCTCATTGGTAAGTTTGTGCATCGGTCTTTCTGCTCATCGGTAAGTTCGTGCGGCACCCATCTCGAACAACGTTTACGGAGATAAAGGTGGTCGTGATTTATGGTTTGCATTGCTTCTGATCTAATTCCCAGTTCTCGCTCCAGCTCTACATAGATACGTAATTTATCGGTTTTCGCGAATAAGTTTTTCGACTGCACGAACGTTTTCTTGTGTGGCTGCGGTTGGCGGCTGACCTGTCTTCGCTTCATCTTCGCGACATCCCCGTCCTCTTTAATTCAGCAAACCAATTAGATACTGTTGCTCGTGAACAAGCAGACTCATCAAAAATAGTAGCTAAAAGTCTTTAAAAGTTCAAAACCATTCTTGAGGGTTTAAACTTTTTTATAGTCATAATAAATCATAGCGTGAAAATCACGTCGACTGAGCTCCATTGCTGCAAGCGAATTCCCGCCAGATTTTTGGAAAAATGATGCTGAATGCTCATTAAAAAAATATATATATACAGGGTGTCCCAAAAAGAAGTGTCAAGCGGAAGCCCACAGAAAGAGCACCCCTTGAGGTACCCGAATCACCCCCATGTATGTTCCACGATTGTTCATAGTTTTCGAGTTATGATTTTTTTTCTGAATTTCTGAGAATTTCGGACCTAAAAGTTTGATTTTTTTATTTTTTAAAAAGTAGAAAAGACTTTTCAAATTTTTTCTTTGCCCAACTGAATCATCCTTAATTGTACTTTGATGCATAAAATAATAAGTTTCATAACTTTGACCAAAATGATGAAAATGTTGGTATAAAGTAAAGCTCAAAAATGCTCCAGAATCTCAGCTTTCTTAATCATTACAAAACAGAAGTACTTAATGAGCTACTTTGGCTAAAATCAGCCTTTAAAGACAGCGAGGTGGGAAATTCTTGAAATTAGCCATCAGATTAAAAAATTTTTTTTGGCCATGTTATCATTAATTAAATAATGAACATTAATTTGTTAAATAACCAAAAATTACTGCAGGAAAGTTAATTAAAACCTTTTTTCGCAGATCACTGTCACTTTGAAGCAAGGTGTCAGAACCCCTATCAGATTCCGTCTTGATAAATTTTGACAGCGGCGCCTGGTAAGGGGTTATGTACTTTGAGTGCGATTACGATTTAGTTTTGTGTGGATACTGGACTTCGACTAATTTGGCTTTCTCAACGAACTTTCGAGCCCATTCGTTTGGTGAGATGCCTTTCACATCACGTGATTATGCTCTTATGCATTACTTTTATGGCTTTGCAAGAGGAAACGCTTCTGCAGCAGCCAGATTGTACAGGGAGCAAGTACAAAATGGAGGTGGACCTCAACCCGAAACTTGGCCTGATCATCGCATGATTTTAAGAGTGCATAACTCTTACATGGGAGGACATCCACCAGGTAGAAGACCAGGCCGTGTATCTCAAATGCATGACCCAGATAGTGTCGAATCAGTGCTCGAAGAAGTGGCAAGAGATTCATCAGTAAGTGTGAGAACAATACAACGTCGAACCGGAATTCCAAAATCACTGGCACATGAGTCACATTTTAAGAGATGTGGAATTTTCAACATACACAACTATCATTCTTGGAACATTAAAAATCCACACTTGACCCGGGAATCTAATTTCCAAGAACAATTCAGTGTCAATCTATGGTCAGGCAACTTAAACGGACAGCTGATTGGTCCGTTCGAACTACCTGACCGACTAAACGGCGAGGCCTATTTGCATTTTCTACAACATAATCTCACCGACTTGTTAGGAGATGTTGACGTGTTAACGCTTTTTATAGGAATATGATTTTTCAAAACGACGGCGCCCCATGCCATTTTGCGAGAATCGTCAGACAATATTTGTCTGAAAGATTTCCAGACAGGTGGATCGGCCGTGGAGGGCCCATTGCGTGGCCGCCACGGTCCCCCGACTTGACCCCAATTGATTTCTTCGTCTGTGGATATTACAAGGAATTGGTTTACGCCAAGGACATCAGCAACGTAGCCGAATTACGAATAAAATTGAGGCAAGCAGAAGAGACAATAAAAAACAACAGAATTGCCTTTATAAAACTAAGACAAACTTTTTTAGACGATGTAGAATTTGTATCGAGAACGAAGGTAGACATTTTGAACATTTCTTGTAAATAAATAATTAATAACTATTTCTTTTTGTTCTTGTTGGCGACAGGTGTGGCAACCCCGGTTGCTAAGGGTTGTTATTGTTCTTCTCCAGGCAACGGGGCCTCTCTTCTTCTAAAAACTATGATTAGAAATATTATATTTGTATCACCCGTAAATAATAAATTCATACCCTGGCTTTTCGAGTTTGTCTGTAACATTTGGTCCTTCGAGTAATAATAAAAAGAATTCAGCTTTAATTTTTTCAAAATTTGTTTCATCGCAAACTTTCTTGAAGCGGAGGCCAATAAACAAGCCCAATTTGGCCCTTGTGGAGTTTTCAACGCCTTGCTACACCCCGACAAGCCAAAAAAAGCGGCGGTGCAGCAGTTCGCACAGGCTCAGCGCACCCATCATGCCAATTTCGTAGCGCACAAGCTCATCACAAAATTTCATCTTCATCACCCAATTCCACCACACCTTTGAATATGCCTGAAAGTGTCAACGCGTCTTCGCCTACATGCTTGTACTGTTCGGCCGATGATCATAATATTAAAGCATGCCCCATATATAAGGCGTTAAAAGTAGCCGAACGCATAACTTGGGTCGGAGACAATAAAAGGATGATGGGCATTTTGGTATCGGTTGGCACTTGTGTTCAATCAAGATGTATCTTACATCGTTGGATAGCCCTTTACAAGTGAACAAAAAAGTGCTATGACGACCAACCCGTACAAATAGTCCATTTCGAAATATACTCTTCGGAAAAAATTGAATTTTTAGTTCTTAATAACAATTGTAGAAAATCACATCTTTCATTTTCAAAAGTCCCAATAGTTAAAGGAGTTAGGTACTTAGGTGTTAGGAGTTAGGTAATAGATGTGCAGATCCTAGAACCGCTTTGGGCATTTTATTAACAAAACTACGCACAGGATAATCCAACGTCAGACTTGCAACGTTATTTAATATGTCGCGAAGAAAACTCGAACGCCAGTTGGCCATCGCACGAGAGTGTCTTAGTACTGATTACGTTGTGCGTCACTTAGGAATGGATCATATAAATAGATAAGACATATTGGCGAGAAACCTGAGGATTCCAAGAGCACTGTATGGAAATGCAGATAACAGTAAAGCAATTATCATTTGCGACGGTACCTATATTTATATTTATAAGAGCTCTAACTTTCTGTTCCAGAGGCAGTCCTACAGTTTGCACAAGTTCCAAAACTTGTTGAAGCCGTTTTTTAATTGTAACCACTGATGGATACATTATAGATGTCAAAGGACCATACGCAGCAACCAAAACTGACGCACAGATAATGAGCGACTTGATGATTGACGAGGAAAATCCCCTTCACATATTGCTTCAGCCCGATGACGTCTTTATTTTGGACCGAGGGTTCAGAGACAGTTTGGGTCATATAGATGCATGTGGCTATGAATATCACGTTCCTCCGACGAAGAACAGAGATGAGTCACAGCTCAATACTTCTCAAGCGAATGGTTCCCGGCTTGTTACAATATGCCGATGGGTAGTGGAAGTGGTTAACGGGCGCTTCAAAAGAGATTTTAAGCTGCTGCGGCAAAAATATTTCAATAATACAATGACTAATATGTTTGAAGATTTCAAGATAGCCGCAGCATTAACTAATGAGCACTTTCACGTGCCCATTGTAGATAG
The DNA here is from genome assembly GCA_947369235.1 of Udea olivalis. Classification (NCBI taxonomy): domain Eukaryota; kingdom Metazoa; phylum Arthropoda; class Insecta; order Lepidoptera; family Crambidae; genus Udea; species Udea olivalis. The sequence continues at coordinate 20,526,542 of OX376355.1, forward strand.
CCAATACACAGACGCTTTTCTACAAAAAATAAATGAAAAAATTCGAACCCCGAACGTGTTGTATAATTATGTGGAAGCAAAGAGGTTAAATAACAGAAGAGCCGATTTCCAAAGATTGGAAGCAAACGATTTAGAAGATTTTCCGCGACTGACGGAGCAGGACGTGATTTTGCTCTCGATCGAATCAGAAATGATGAGATCCGCAGGAGAACAAAAACAACCGACATCGCTCGAAGGATTGCATCGCTGAAGTGGCAGTGGGCGGGACACATAGCGCGGAGAACCGATGGCCGTTGGGGCGGAAAGGTTCTCGAATGGCGACCGCGTACCGGACGACGTTCCGTGGGCAGGCCCTCTACAAGGTGGACCGACGATCTGGTCAAGGTCGCGGGAAGCCGCTGGATGCGGACAGCGCAGGACCGATCGTTGTGGAGATCCTTGGGGGAGGCCTATGCCCAGCAGTGGGCGTCGTTCGGCTGAAATGATGATGATGATGGGGACGTATCAGTTAAAACTAGCGAAATCCTACTGCGGCGAACACCTAAACAACGGCTTGTACCTGATAGAGACATACAGAGAAACTGCTTTAGAGGACATAACAGAATATGGCATTAACGAAGATGCGTGGCTATTGCGTGCACGCATACAGTCCCGACATGTCAGAGCAAAACAATATTTTTGTTACATATTGTTAAATAGAAATGGAAACATCTTACAACATTATTGCACGTTGACTGGACGCCGTACAGTAGGTTCCTGCGCGCATATTATTTCCATTGCGTGGTATTTAGGATATGCTAGATATGTGGGCTTTACTGAGCCAGCATTATTTTTAAATAGCATTATTTTAGATGAAGAATAATGTACTGTGTTACCTATGAATTTTGCATAAAAAAAATGACACACTTACTTTGAACTTGTTTTCTATTATAAACATCTAATGATAGTAATTCATAATGATCATATATAATTAAAATAGTAAATAAAATACTAAACCAAAATTAAGAATAACGTCACAAAAAATAAATAATTTCAAGGCGGGATTACTCTAATCGGACAGTGAATCAGGACTAGCGCTTTGGTTATTCTTATTCTATAGAAAACTACCTTTTAACGATGTATCATTTACTTCGATTGGTGCCGATACCAGATCCCATACATCTGTGCCCATCATCCTTTGCAAGGTATGTCTACGCAAGGGCAAACACTACTACAAGCAGTGTAGAGCGAAGGCCTGTGACGTAGAAGGGTGTAATGAAATGCACAACAAAATTTTACATTTCCAAAAAACATCGTCATTTTCATTTCAACCAAATGTAAATAAGGTCATGTCAACCGTCACTCTAGTGCCATCGCCATCCCTTGTCACATCTGACATCATTGACAATTTGATTGCTGCAAAAGAAACGACTAACACAAATTCATCAAAAGAGAATTTAACCCTTCTGGATTCGGAGTTGGTTTTTGTGCCAACTCCGAATCCAGAAGGGTTACGGTGGAACCGTCATCTAAAAGAGCGTATGTCTCTACTTGTCCATTTGGGCCAGAAAGGATCACCGGTAAAACTTTCAGAAGTATGCCATTCTCTTTTTCGGGAACGCAGGAATATGCGGTATCGGCGATTTCATCGCAAGGTAAAATCCCAAATTAAACAGTAAATTTTATGGAAGCTGTGTTGCGATGCGAACTTCAGATTTGGACCCAAGATACGTGATTTAAAGAGCTATTTAATAAATATAGAATCATACATACATACAATCTCAAGACATATTGTGAGATTGTTTAAGTAACAGTTGGTGTTGTTGGTGGTATCCTTATTTGTTTGAGTCTGCACATCATTACAAAATAGGTTTTTATTCTCAATTTGCTAAATGCGAGCTTTGTCGAATTTGATGAGCAACGAAGCTTTGGAAGAGATGGGAGTGATGATAACTTACAACACCATTATCTAGTAATGGTGGCTTTGTTACGTGCCTTAAAAGTTAAAGTTCACTGTAACTCGCAACGTGAATCAATTTCTTGTTACTCACAATTTGTCGGGTTGTCTGTCAGCTAATGGAAATACAGTTTTCGTCGAAAAAATACGGATTGTCGCTACCCTAGTCGCAATTTTCTTGCGAAGAAAGTTAGTGAGTAACCCAGATAGTGAAGGAAAACATCGATAAAAAAAAACCAAAGTAACATGAATAGGCGAAAAGCCCGCTACCTACCACGTTGGGTTTTAATTATCACTGCGAAACGTGGGCTAAAGTGTTACGTTCACCATGCCGGCAACTGTTAACTTGTCACAAACTACTCCGTTTAGGCAGGCCTGTGTCACTTCGAAGTTTAGGTACGCTCAGAGTGCCGAGTGCGAGTTGCAGTGAGAGAAGTGAATGACTTCACCATCGCGTATAGCGAGCACGTAAATGTCAATTAGTATGAAATCGAGTCAACGCCATCTAGCGGCTAATTTGGGCAACATTAAGGCCGCTAGATGGCGCTCACTCGATGCCATACAAATTCGCGTTTTTTTTCTCGCAAACGCGATGGTGAAGTTATTCACTTCTCTCACTGCAACTCGCACTCAGAGTGCCGAGTGCGAGTTGCAGTGAGAGAAGTGAATGACTTCACCATCGCGTTTCGCGAGCACGTAAATGTCAAATAGTATGGAATCGAGTCAGCGCCATCTAGCGGCGAATTCGGGCAACATTCAGGCCGCTAGATGGCGCTCACTCGATGCTATACAAATTCGCGTTTTGTTTCTCGCAAACGCGATGGTGCAGTTATTCACTTCTCTCACTGCAACTCGCACTCGGCACTCAGCACTCAGCAGCGTGGCCCCTCTCTGGGGTATTTGACAGTAGGCTCGACTCTCACACGCGCCGCCGAGCACGTTATTTAATGTTTTGTGTTTGATTTGTTTCAAGTGTAACTTGTAATTAAAAGTAATTATAAGAATAATAATGACTACTACTAATAATATCCCTGGACATAATATCCCTGGACATTATTCCACACAGCGCCATCTAGCCCCAAAATAAGCTAATTAAAGCTTGTGTTATGGGATACTAGATAACGGATAAACATACTTAAATACATTTTCTTTTGTAAATACATACTTATTATACATAGGAGACACCCAGACCAGTACAAACAGACATGTTCATGCACACAAATGTTTGTACTGTGCGGGGATCGAACCCGCGACCTCTGGTGTAGTAGCCAACTTCTTAACCATTACACCAAGTCGGTCGTCAAATACTAATACCTACTAAACGATTTTATATTAATTACAGAAGTACCTACTTTTTTTAAAGTTAATAATTAAATGAGCGAGTTTCGACCCTGTGCTCTGAGTGCCGAGTGCGAGTTGCAGTGAGAGAAGTGAATGACTTCACCATCGCGTTTTGCGAGCACGTAAATGTCAATTACTATGGAATCGAGTCAGCGCCATCTAGCTTCGAATTCGGGCAACATTAAGGCCGCTAGATGGCGTTGACTCGATACCATTCAAATTCGTGTTTTTTGTCTCGCAAACGCGATGGTGAAGTTATTCACTTCTCTCACTGCAACTCGCACTCGGCACTCTGTACCCAATGTATTACTATCCTCTATGGCTCTGACAGCTAAATGGGTTTAGTTCGGCGGCGCACAGTGGAATATGAACGCTCGGGCTACGCGATAAGTTTCGATTCCGCGTGCAAGCTACCTAAACATGGCCTTGATCAATAGCACGGACAAATTAAAAAGTACAAGTGTGACACAAACTTGTAAGATTAGAGGAGACTTTTTTACTTGTCCTCGTTTCTTGAGAGAACCTTCTGTAGGTACGGACGGAGTATTATTCCCTATTCTGTGGTTTAGGATTCAGTCGTGAGTGTTTGTAATCAGTGGTTGGAACTTGCTAAGCTATTATTTATACTAACGTTGTGCGTTAAATCTGCTATTATTATAATGTACTATAAATAACAGCAACACTGCAAGATAATATTAGTAGATAATTGAATTTATTTATGGCAACATTTTAGTTCACTATCTGACAGCTACGCAACGATTGCCAGTCTGACTGAAACGAAAATATTAAATTTTTACTCGTTTTACTAATGTTTTGTAGTAGTGTGTGGTGCATTTGACTCGCTTCTTGATATTTATGTGATTCCGTCCAAGCTGTGGTTTGTGTGGATAGACGGGATGCCCTCGTCCACGGGCGGTCGGTGAAAGTGCATGGTGTTGTGACCGTGATTGAGGCGGCCCTAGCGGGCGAAGGAGGATGGGCGTGGGCCTGCAGCCGCTCGAGTTCACTGAGTGCCTGGCGGACAGCCCTCAGTTCCGTGAGAACCTGCAGCGCCATGAGAAGGAGCTCGAGCGTACCAGCCAGCAGATCAAGCGCCTTATCAAGGAAGTCAAGGATGTCGTACAAGCTGCCAAGCGTGAGTACTTGCGTCTTTTACCCTTCACAAACTTTTTGGTACTATTCTTGGCCAGGTTGTGCTTGTTTTCCTCAATGTTTCCATTATAGTGTTTGTTATCATTATCTGAACAAATGACAAGGCCAAGTTCTCTGTTCAATGCCACGAATTGTGTGCCTATTCTATTTTCTCACTACCCATTGATGACAATACGATGGCACAAAGGTTTGTACTTTTAGCTGGTTGGTTAGTGATAGAGCAGGCAGGCATACTAATTCTACAAATTCAGCAACTGCGTGTCTTAATTACTTACATACTCAAAGTTTTGCATAGGTACTTGTAAGATAACTTGCTAGAAGTGCCTGACTTCTTACTAGACACATCTTGCAATGCAATGAGTATACCCAACTTCTCATTACATTAGAATGAGATGCTATTTCTTGCGATGGTAGAACTACTGTCCAAGTATTTATTATTTGTGTGTAGGGTCTCTGCTAAAATGGAATCTGGGTAGAAACACATGGAATAATTGTTTTTGTAATTGTGACAGGCCAATGGCTTTCTTAATTGATTTCACTCATTTATACACTCCAGGTATAATGTTTAGTAAAATTACTACACCTTACCTGTATTACCTACCTGTTATTTCTTCATCTACTTTATCTATGACTGTTTTGTAATTCTATTTTACACTGTAGTAACACTCTCTGTTTGTATGATGAGCTTAAGTTGCCTTATGAATTTACAAATGGTGATAGACAAAAACAAGTGGCCCATGCTCATTAGGACACTGCCTTATCAGCATCCACCTACTCACATACACTCGCACAAGCAAATACAGACTTACTAAGTTTGTTTCTTCATAAGTGATGTCATTACATGATGAATAATGAGTCAAAATATTCAGTGTATAGTTTAAAAAGGTACTTATAAGCACCTACAATTAAGAGGATAACATTGAAAATAATGTAACATTAATTTGCTTCCACTAAAACATTTAATTTTTGGTTTTATTCCAATTGGAATAAATTGCCATTTAATGTCTTTAATCTTTACACTTGTGTTTGCCGTTGTGATATAATCAGATAAGGGCCTGTTGGTGCCGGTCTGGTGTTGTTATCTCTATGGTTGTAATCAGCAGCATGACGATGACACAACACAAATAATCTCATTGCAATTCCAATTCTAGATAGTGCTCATGTTCAATGTGTACAATGCTCATAAAAGTTATTGAATTAGGTTTTATATTGTAGGTATAAAGGTTTTGCGTTATAAAATGTTATTGTTTAAATAGTAAGAGCAGCAGCTAATTCAATCCTGATACAAAACCAAGTGTAATAGAAGCCTTTTAAAACATCTGTTTGAAAACAAACCAAAATTCATTTAAGCTTTAAAAAAAATGCAAAGAAATATAATTGTTTTCTTGTCTAGTTTTGAACAATTACCTACACTAAAAATATTTGAAAAAAATGTATACTTACTCGTACCTACTTACCCTAAATTAAACAAACAATTTTGTATGTTTGCCATGTTCTGAAACCAAGCACTACCTGAAATGGTTGGGATTATAGCGAATGGCTATTTTAAGTCCTACCTACCCGTCTGGGCAATGGGTGCAAATTAATGTATGTATTATTAAAAATAACTTTGGAAAAATATTTTTCATCTGGGGGAGTTAAAAATCTGCTATCTGGAAACACCATTAATACAGTAGAATCACCTAAATAAAAATCTCACGTATGAAACAGATCGCGTCATTTGATTGGTTGATGGGTGGATTATCCACCAATCACGTTAAAGGACGTTTATAACCCAATGGGTTTCAATTGTGAGATGTCAATTTGATTACCGTCAAGAGTCCAATAAGAACCTTAATGTACTCTTTGCATACGTTGGCAATCTGGGGTTAGTATAATGACCCCTGTTTGCCAACGTATTCAATTAAAAATATCCTAGATCCTTTGCCTTTAAAAATGTTAAATATAAATACCTCGAAATGGTTTTTCGATTTAGGACATGTTTGATTTTTTTCCCTTACCTAATTGCATTATAAGGTCCAGAGACTGAACCACTGAGTAATTGTGGCATGTAATGATAATAAAAGTCAAAAATTCCAGACAGACTAACAATAAACTCAAATTTTATGAATGTAAGTGGGCATTGATAGTAGGCAAAAAGCTAATAAGCAATTAAATTTATGGAAGAAAATAAATATAGTGGCGGCCCTTGATCAGGGTAGAGGGGTTCACTGGCGAAATTTGGCTACTGGTATCCCTAAGGCAACATAATTTTTAAAAATGGCTTCCACATTTGGTCTTTTGGCGCCACTTGCTACCTTGCACCTAGAGCGATCTCACCTCGCGCTGTACTCTACCCCAGGGACTTCCCTAGTTGTGTCAGTCCAGCCCCCCGATTCAGAACTAAGTTATCGACGGATTCGGTAAATTTGTTTTAATTATGGTAAATGACCCTCTTAACGGTAGCAATCTATATTTTTATATGTTAAAGCCAAAGGCCTATATAGTTTTCATAAACTCAATAATATGAAAACTACCCATACTTAAAAATTAATTAAAAATAAAAGAAAATAATTGATAAGTGGACGTCCTGTGCTCAGGTCTGAGCGCGGCGCAGCTGGCGCTGGCCACCAGCATGGAGCAGTTCGAGTTCGCGTGCATCGGCGCCTCCATGACGGAAGACGAGCGCGTCATCAGCCGCTCGCTGCACCATGTCGCGACCCTCATCCGCACCATCGAGGACGAGCGGGACCGCATGGTGAGTCTATTAGCTTAAGGGATAACTTATATCAATATTGATAAGCTCTCCGCACTCCGAATGTGAACTTCAAGTTGGTATTCTGTTAACTCGACAACGATGTGTCCTCACTCCTCACTGATGATGGGGCAATCCTACCGAAACGAAATAAACCATAAAAAACCAAGGTAATAAATTGTGTGTCTAGTCACTAGTGAGTTAATTAAGGTTAGGTATTTTTTTTGAATCCTTTCTAATTGAATATAAACTAAAATAGATAATATCGCTCAACCATAAACCAAAATTACAAACCGGCAAATGAAGGTTGTTCTAGCGAATTGAAATTTTCAAATTTGATTTGAAACCACGACCATCGGCCTTATCACGCCAACGGAGTAGTTTTGAGCAGTGGTCGTCGTGCGTGCTTCCTCAGACACGAGCACCTGTGTCTGAATAAGTAGACCACCATCACTCTATCATCAGTGCCTTGTTTGCCTAAATTATAAATCACCAAAAAATTATTTAACTCCCTTGAGAACGACAATGCTATCTCATACCATGTTTCTGCAAACCCCGTAGTAACTTAGCCTGTGATGGATATTGTGTAAAAACACACTAGCTACGAAATAGTCACAAACTCACAACTTAGGCTCGAACTGCAAACGCTACACAGTCACTGCATTTTTATCGTTCAAAATTATCGATTCCTATCAGACGCCCAACCTTAATGTGTCCATTGGCTTCATTTTAACTTTCAAGTTTTGAGGGAATGAGGAAGTATGTAACCGAAACGTGACCTCAAAGTCTAGCAGTGTAATACTTCAAGGATATGACAATACACATCTATGTGTACGCATAATAAAAACTAGTTGTCCGTCAGCGGATCCGCCCGCGTAGACTATTTCTCCCATTAAAATATAGCCTATGCCATTCGCTGATGATGTAGCAGAGCTTGTCTAATCTGAAATGACGCGCCCCTCCACCGCATGCACGCACTTATACAAAGTAAAGAGAAGTAAATTATTTAGCCTATATACTGTCCCACTGCTGGGCCTGCCTTCATCATTGAAATCAAGTCATCGCCACAATGGATGGGTATTGGCTTCATATAAACACTTGAAATATGGACGCAATAAAAAAGTTGTGTGTGTGGCGCGTCTTTTCTTGTTAGAAAAGCTCTAAGTAACCAAAACAATTTAGTAAGTAACAACACTTACTTATAACATTGGTGAAATAATTTTCAAATTATCTAAATTCAAAATTATATAATTCCCGTCATCTAAAAGGAACGCTGGCCCAGACCTTACTTACGCAGTCAGAAAATTTAGGGCCAAATTGGTGTATGAAACCCCCCCTTCAAACTGTACTATCGAGGTTTCTCGCGCCTTACGACTTTGTAGAAATGTTCCTGTGAGCGCATCGCACCGGGCATTAGCTACACCTGCCCCTGATTGGTTACGTATTTTTACTATCTAACCAATTATATTCCTGCAAATTGTCGGTGTCATGGGGAATTGAATGGATGCATAATTTATGAAACTATGAACCGTATTTTCATAGAGTAAGAGTTCATTTTCCCGTAACGCAGACAACTGTCACAGTGATCTTATTAAAATGATTTTAGAGACAATAGTTGTTTACAAACAAACATGTTTTTTGTAACCGTCCTTGGGTCAGTCTGTCATATCTTCCTACTAACTCATATGCGACGTTGCCAAACCGTGATCGATGCGCCGCTTGACCCGAAACATGAAAGGCGAATGGAGGGCGTGGCTTAAAGTGAGCGGCAACACGGTATGTGCAAACAATTTCAGCCCTTAGACTAGTAAGGCGCGAGAGACCTCGATAGTACCTGTGCGCAGAACCATCCCCTCCACTGTCGCGTAGAGCTCTTTTTACATGACGCGATCTGTAGTTTGCATTGTACACGTTTTAAAAATCACGACCTAATTCCTTGTTAAATAGGAGTTAAAAAAGTTCATTTCGTATCAAAGTCAATACATTGCATGCCGGGAAATCTCCATTTAAGCATGGAAGATGCCTGTAGTCTGAGGCTCCGCTCTTCCCTCGCATTATAAAAGTTAAAATAGTTTAATTATGTTCATATCATAAGAGAAACTAAATAAATGAAGCATACATTAAAATAAAACTATTGATGGCATGTGTGTGTGTGTTTGTTTGTATGGCAAAAGATTTGATTGTAAATAAAAAAAACAATCAAATCTTCCTCTTTGACAATAAGATTGGCGTAGTGCGCTGAGTAGCTGAGTTTCTCGTATTGGCTTGCGTAGTACCCCGGGTTCGCTTCCCGGTCAGGTCAATACAGGTGCTGGGAGACGCCCCTTGCTTCATTCCTCGTAACACTCGGATATTTCGGAGACCATGTCAAGTGGTGTGTTGTCTGGCGCATATAATGTCTTCATACTCATAGTATAATATAAATAGCTATCGGTAGATAAAGATATTTCTAAGATTCTTTTCGCATATTACGAGCCCTGCCACGAGTAGGTTCTCTCTCACGCAATGACTAGCTCACGGCCACGAGGAGCACCGTGCTTTCAGTGCCATTGTAGGGTCATTTCGCCTGTTCGCGTCCACTTAGTGGAGTTGGTAAGTTTGAGAGAGAAAATGAAAATGTTTGTGCATTCGTTTTGAACGAAAAGTGGATTTTATTTATTCCTTATTTACTCTTTGTCAGTTTCCTGCACACTTTTAGATAAAGCAACTTGTAGTTTATATTATAAATCGAAAAATTTCTGAAACAGGCGATTTACCCATTTCGCGTCCAAAAAATCCAGATTGCGTCCGCCTATGGACCAATTAGCGTCCACCATGTAGAATAGGGAATTAAGGGAGATGAATTTCATAATTGTAAAGGAAAGCTTCGGCTTATAATCAAATTGTTTATTTAATAAATTCAGATTTTTATATTTCTTGTAAAAATCAGACTATCATCATCATCATCAGTGCGGTATATCCCGGTTGTGAACCAACACTGGTTACACTGGTGTGAGGGGTCCATGGGTCCGCTTTTTATTATTTTCTTAGCCCACTTCGCGCGGTCTTGTGCATTCTGGTGAGTTTGTTGGCACGCATGTCACCCTTAAAGACGTCGAGCCACCGCTTCTTGGGTCGACCTCTTCTACCGGTACCTGGCGGGGGCGGCATGGCCAGACATTTGTTGCCCACGTAGTTTGCCGATCTTCGTGAGACATAAACATACCAACGAAGGCGGCACTCCTGCAGCTTGTCTGCGATGTCACGAACACGAAGGCTGCCGCGAATGTGGTTGTTACGCACGCGATCTTTGCGTGAGACTCCACACATCCACCGCAGCATCCTCATTTCCGTGACGCGCAGCTCCTGCTTGTGTCGCTCTAGTAACGGCCATGTTTCACTGCCATATAAAATGACAGGCCTAATGATGGTTTTATAGACCTGCCCCTTCAGCTTGATCGCCATTTTGCGGTCACAAATGACACCAGTCACCCACCTCACGCCATTTGGCCCAAGCCGCGGATATTCGGGCACTGACGTCGCGGTCGATGTCTTCAGACGCGCTTAACACAGATCCCAGGTATTTGACACGGTCCGTGCGCTCGACCACGTCAACGCTTATGCGGACGGACTGGGGATTTGTGGTGTTGCAGGCCATGTACTCCGTCTTCGCCACATTAAGTTTCAGACCGCCGTTTTCAAGTGAATTTTTCCACTTATTCACCCGTTGTACCAGCCGTCCCCTGTCCGAATCTGCTGGCGCAATATCATCAGCATACATGAGCAACCAGGGTGGTTGCTCGTGGTGGTCTCGGATGCTGTTTGACAGAACGTCTTATATTACACTGAACAGAAACGGGCTAAGCACTGGGCCTTGGTGTACTCCAACGGTGATAGGGAAGGGAAGCGTGTCACCAACCGCAGTCCTAACTATTCGTCCAACGCTTTCATTAAATCCGCTTCTGAATATGTATTTATTTTTCTTTCCACTTGTTCCTGTGAAGAACTCATCTAAAATAAAATTAAAATACGGATTAGTATCTACTGTTCAATGCGAATTCATTTTTTTAGCCTTAAATTGTAACATGAAATTCTAATACTCAATCCTAAATCTCAAATAAATCAATTAAACACACAAATTAATAAAGAAAATAAGATTAAATCTCATTTTAGGATGGACGCAATCTTTTTCATGGTCTCTTATTTTTGCTATAAATAGGTCCAATTGGCGTCCAAGTATGATTTTCAACATCTGTATCTTGTTTTATAATCCTGATAATGTGGACGCGAATTGGCCATTACAATATGCATGTAAAGAACATTAAAATAAATATAAAAAGTAGTAGTAGTTTTCACTTTTTATCGTGTGATAATTAACATCCAACTTGAAGATAGTTAGACCAGACAGCGTCCACTGCGGACGCAAAGTGGATATTTTATAAATTTACTGTAGCAATTCGCGTCCACCTTATTTTTATCATTATTTATTAAAATACAATCTCAACCATCACTATCCTGACTAATATGGTCCATGGCTAAGGTCTGGAAACAACATTCAATCCCAAATTTGATAGAAATCAATTGAAAACTTACCGTGAAACGCGCAGCTGCTCACTATTTTTTTTTTTGAAATTACGCACGTGCTCTCTTCTTCGTTTCACACGATAAACTAGTGCATTTTCTACGCAATAAGGGTAGCGCGCAAGAAGCTTTTGTTAATGTTTGTGTACCTGTCATACATCTAGGCATTCATAGAAATATCGTTCGTGCTTGTCACTGTGTCGTTTTGGTTATTTGCCACAGTTTTTAGAGAGTGATCCGTAGTTTGGACGCGAATGGGCCGGTGGACGCGAACAGGCGAAATGACCCTATATGTTTTGAGAAAAAAGGCAAACGCTGCGAAGATGCATTCCCGCTAGTTAAGGCGCTGCTATAAATTAGCATTTAGCACACGATGACACACTTGTTATTATCAAACTCAAATACGTTGTCAAGCGATTTCGCTTCAGTCGAGAAAGGACACCGAAGTCACCGTATTTGTGATTTTATGGCTCTTGCTTTCGTACCTAAATTCCTAATTTGCGTTTCGAAACTGCCAATGTGTTTCGAAAACTTTCTGCTTTCTGTTCGTTCCAAATTAGATGAATTAGGTGATGAGTGATGACGTTGAGACTGGCAGAAAGAAGCTCCATTCTTAAATTACAATATTTATATTTATACATCCATCCCTACATATAAAAGAGAAACTGATGTCAAACTGTAAATTTAATATGTTTTAGTAATTTAAAAGCTCCTAAAGCTAATTTGCAAGAGGATGAATTCGCTGGCTAGTAGGTAGGTAATACTCGTTTACCTCAAGGCACAGAATGAAAGATAAATGTAATTAGGTAGTTAGCAGTCGATAAAAGGAAAGTAGCAATGTCAATGCAAATGAATAACGCACATTTTGTTTTCTTATCGGTTCTTAAGGTTACCATACCGTATTTATATCGTTATCTTATCCAAAAATTTAAACAGTTTTCCGAGACAAGTATACAAAGAAAATAAGTGTTTGGTGTAAATATGATACATTGTTAAATACTCGTACATATAATGAAACAAAAATGTTGGCACAGTTTATAAATTACTTAACCACACAATAACTTTAGGTCAATAACCTGGGAGGAATTATAAGTACTTAGACATGATTATGACATTACACAAATTAAAGTTCACTAGTTAACTGCTCTAAAACGAGTGACAATATTGTAAGCGTGGAGTGAGAAAAGAACAAACAAACGTAAAATATAGGTATCTACCGTTGTTGACATTTGGCAGGGAGCGACTGTAGAGCGCCACCTGGCGACTAACCGCGCGGCTATTTGCCGAACATGCACACGCCTTCACCTTTGGCTTTGGCCACATTCTCCGTAACCCAAAATTGTAAATACCGGGATCTGCCATGTGTCTTTCACTATCGCGCCAATTTTCCTACCAAATATTGCTTTTTAGGCGTTCTTGTTTTGTTTAGTTAACCGGCCCTACTTCGCCAGATAAGTTTCCATTTGCAATAGTTTTATACAAAGTTAACAGTTTTATTTAGCGTTGCTTATTTACATAAGACTACATCATTCGTTTGCGTTTACACAGCAGCTGCTTTGGTATGCTGCTTACGGCCAATTTCTTTCATCACTCAGTAGAATAATAGAGAAAGCGATAATGAATCAAATGTACCTCGTTGGTCCCGTGGTCAATCTTCAGTTCTTGAGTTTCTTAATAGGAACCAACGGGAGTCCGGCGATGTCTGCAAAATGCAAGTACATACTACTAGCGTAGCGAGCGAGCGTTCTAATCAGTGGATCCGCAGCCTTAGGAAGCTTTCCACAAGTCAGCTAACAGCATACAAAAGCATACATATTTGTAGGTTTTTTATTAGATATTGTTGGTTGTTAGCTTTGTGAGTTATTTGTATTCAAGTGTACACATTCGAGCCGTTGATGTGCGACAGGCGCGCCAGCGGCTTGAGTCCGGTGATCGACATGTTAGTAAAGCTACGAGTAGCTACATGTACAAGGACCGGCCGCGCGCACCTAGGCGCTGGATCACTCGGAGCCCTGCACGACCTTCGGATCACTTTCTCGTGCCCGTTATCGGCGAGCACTTTTACTCGCACGTCGCAGGCGCATCGCCCGACGCGCGGTACCGTGCGTCGTCGCTGAATATTAATGAGTGCGTGGACATAATTACTCCGTTGTATAACACGATGTAACGGTGAGGTCGGCGCGCTCTCCGGAACGGACCTTGAATGTCAATGCGGATATCGCGTGTCTATCGCGGACCCGTATCTGAACGCGCGCTGATCCGACGGTTTTAGAATAGTAAACACCATACCCTATCGCAACTCAAATGTCGTCGGACGGGTCGCGTCAATGATCACGGGAAATTAAAATGATCGGGGCCGGTTACGTCACGTGTCCGAGTTGTAAATACGGCGTATCGTCGGGATCAACGATCTCGGGCTGCGCGGGAGCGCGCTACGGAACCTGTTTGATGCCTGCGGCTGCGCGGACTGTTTCAAGACAAATCTGTGTGATTTCATTGGCGCTACCGGGACATGAGCCGCGGTCCTGCCGCCGCCGGAGCCCGACGGGGCGCGTCCACGCCGGCGGCGAATGCTCGCATGCATCGTGCACTCATTAACTCACTTACCTAATGCTTACTTTGCATATCGACCCGTCGCGTCGCGACGAACTAGGAAGTTTATAATGTAATTAAGCATTCATATTTGTTTTTAATGTTACCCAATCGTTGCTTTCTTTGTCTGGAGTCGCAGTTGCCGCAGTGCCCGCGTCACTCAAATGGGTTATGTAGTGTTCAATGTGGCCAGCGCCCGAATTGCCTACTGCTTGCATTTTCATAACATATTACATCGACACCCAATTTGGTTGACACGAAAAGAGGACTTTGACCAAATGGCATAACAAGATACGATGTCGCAAGCACCAGAAAGTTGTTTTTATAATTCCACAACTTGAAAAACAACGCTATAAACTTATTCAATAGGTTCGCATTCTCATTTGTAGTAAATACCTATATAGTCAATCTTTCATCTATCAATGTAAACGTTGTTGAACAAAGTCTGGTTAGCTGATACGAGGACAGTGACAAACACACGATGACGAAACTTTATTAACAAAAGACGGGCTGATACGTGCTTCGATGGTTATTTGTGTTTCGGTTTCTAGGTTGTCTATAAAACGTCTGACCTTGAAATTGATTATAAAAGCAATGCCAATTTACTTGTCACAATGTATTGAAAACATAAGTATAGAACTCCGTTAGCCAGATAGTACTGCAGGTAAAGTTCCACCTTCGTCTTTCCTTCCAATCTTTTTGAAACCACAAGTAGGTAACAATTAAAACTTACGATTTTGTAACTCACGTGGATGGAAAGATAACCAGTGATTGATTGATTACACCAGTGATAATTAATTAATGTGTTATGGTCCTTCGAGCGGGATCTCGGATCAATGGTTACAATGCCTGTGTTTGTGTTCCAGCTGGGGCGCGCGCACGACCAGATCATCCAGCCGCTAGAGAAGTTCCGGAAGGAGCACATCGGCGCCGTCAAAGTAACTATCTTACGCTCTTTCTATCAGCAACAGTGACCCAACTAGAAAGGCTAGTTAAAAGAAAATACTTGATTGTAGATCCTCAGGTATCCTAGGTATGCAAGGGTTCGAACTCAAAGTAAGTATCGCCAGGTTTCTGTAGATAACTGGCGGGCAAGCTCACGGTGCACGGTGGTCAACTGTCCCCTTTACCACGAAGTCGTAACTGTATTTAAACTTATTGCGACAACTTTACATAAGTAAGTAAGTAATCTTCTTTGCACACTAGCAAATAACCATAACTTACAGAGGATCAATACATCGTACAATTTGGGCAGCTAAGCTTATTATGAATTTGTTGTTTCATCCTATCACGTTCACGATGGAACGATCTTCGAAATAACAATTACTAACCATAATAGTTGTTACCAAGCCCATTCGCAGAGTCACCGGTAAA
Source organism: Udea olivalis (assembly GCA_947369235.1). Taxonomy (NCBI): domain Eukaryota; kingdom Metazoa; phylum Arthropoda; class Insecta; order Lepidoptera; family Crambidae; genus Udea; species Udea olivalis. Next base: position 20,542,231 of record OX376355.1, read on the forward strand.
TGTCATGTATTTACTTGTAATTTTGCTTGGCAAATCACACACTCTGACCGTACATAACCTCTATACACAAATGTAATTCAAAGATTACTATTGCAGTCCTATGGTCATGTGTCTGCATCTCAACGATGCGTCCGCGTAAGTACTGCGCTGAGAAATGATGCCTTCCTTGGGTGTTGGAAACCTGATGATTCTAATAGTCTCTAATCTAGGCCGAGCCACATTTAGCCAACATGAAAGCCATCAACGAGTGTGCCGTCAAGGCACTCGTTATTAACCGCATCTGCTTCCACAAATTCAATCTCGCACTATACAGGGTAACATGAGTTACCTAAGTTTTTTTAATATTCATAACATCAATATACAAAATTACAATCTCAATATCCGCAGTAGTGGCAGTGTAGATCAACCTACTTTTGAATAACATTTTTACCTAAAAAAGGGAGAGGACAGACACATAAGTAGAAAATATACTTTTCTGTATTGATTATGTACCTGCCAAGGAAATTACTTTTTATTTCGGTACTGAAGATCCTTAGTTCCTTTCCTTAGATTGACACCTTACATGTTTTTGTGCGGACTCTCAACTCGGGGAAGTAGATAAGGAACGATGTCGGCAAATACATGTTTAGAAAGGACGCGGTCAACACACGTGCGCTCTACATGTCCTCCCTCGACCGCGCGTAAACGCGTGACAACAACTAGCTGTTACCTATTTATAGACATTACTTCTTAGTTGAACCACTTAGATTTCTCGATCTAAGTGATGTTCGCTGCGCTGCAGTGATTTTTTTATGTTATTTAATTGTAAGATCATCTAGGTAAAGTAAGCTGATGCTATTGAGCTAATTGATTCAAAAAACATCCTGTATGTATAGTTCTACACTTGTGAATCTTGTGATGGAGAGATGGTAATTAATGGTAAATGATAATGATGTTCTGTAAGGTAGACGCCAACGTATGACACTTGAAATTTAATGGTGATTGAATATGCGCGTTAAGCTACACGAGATGTGCAGGTCGATATTGATTACAGGGTTGGATTTTGTTTTAAAATATTGATATTGACTGACACTTAACGATCAATTCGCGTTTTCTGAAATAGCTATGGCACACGTTTAGGTATCGCGTAGATGTTCGGCTGTCCGTCCGCATTCATTAGATAGCTAATACTGCCGGCCCTTTGTTGCCTCACGTCCTTCCTACCTCCTATTCTATTGAACATACGGCCACGTGATAAACCCTGCAGTTTTGCTTTCAAATCGACAAGGGAAGTATCATATTTTTAGCATTACAAATAGCAGAGCACAGGAGACACAGGAATACTTTACTGTCCATGTAAAACTGTTAACCGTTTATCATCTTTGGCTTCATTCCTAGTTCGGTTTTGGTTCATAACCCATGTTTGCGTCTAGCTAGTAGCTTAAACAAACACTTGATTGATCATGATTTATGATAAATCACCCGAATTGTTAATGTCATTAAATACAATAGTTTTATTTTAAACATAAATTTATAAGCAAGTAGGTTATTTCGTAATCGACGGACACGCGAACAGTAAATATGAACGAGTTATAATTTTAGAATGCGATGAATAAATATCAATCGAACGGAACTTCTTTATCGGCCGTTCACACACAAACCTAACTGCCTGCGAGGAGCACGAGTACATTAAGTAGTTCATACGCACGTTGTTGTTATGTGTCTAAGTGATCGGACATACGGCTTGTCCCGCGGTGCGCACTTGCGCGGGCGTCGAGGGCAGTAAGCGCCTAATTATCGGCACCCAGCAAATGTTAGCGATCTCTTGTTGTGTCATCTCGAAATGTATAGTTAATATTCTTTACGGTTTATGAACGCCTTGGCGGCTGTGTAGGTTACATGATAGCTACTACTACTAAATGCCCTTATATCTAGACGGTTGAAGACCATTCAGAATTTCAGATTCTTCTCTATTCATTAACACGTTGATATCTTTTGTGGAAAAAACTAAGATCTACATAATAAAATGATGCGTCACGTTTAGACTTCTTTTATGCTTTCATCTGCTTATTTTCTGAAAGTTGTTGCTCTCTCTTTGTGCCGGAAGCGTTTCCTGTTACCTTCGTGTTGTAATATATGTAGGCTTACTCCGATTCCTCGGAAACCCCTGTAACAGCCGCAATTTACCGTTATGTTGGTTTTTCTAAGCACACGTCACATAAATATTATAATGACAATTGTTAAAATGTTTTGTGATCTTCACTAGTGATGCAACGAATACCACTTTTACGAGTACGAATAGCCTTTTTACTATTCTACGAATACGAATATTTACAAAATATATTTAAACAGCTCAGACAACTTACTTAACTTCGTTTATTTAATGGTCAAAACCCACTACAGGCAAATTTTCATTTAAAACATAATACGCGTAAATTGTTAGGCGTAAGTCGATTTTTTTTGTCTGTAGATTTCCAGCGTTTGAAAAAAGTCTTTCAGACGATACAGTGGACGTTAATATGGCATCTTCTTGTCAAATGTTTAAAAACATTACAGATTTAGCGGGTAGGTAATTCCCGGCAATATCAAAATGACAGCAAAACAAAGTTCGGATATGTGTAGGCGTGTTTCGATACGTGAATTTCTGAATAAAAGATGCGTTTCGTTTTGCATAAATTATTTGTACGAATATCGTGATCATATTCGGCAAATACGAATATTCGTATTCGTTGCATCACTAATCTTCACCTTCTAACAGTGTAATAGGTACAACGGAATCATTCTCATGCGTGGCTCTGCTCGTTTTCTGATGCACGCTTTACGCAGTTGTAAAATATTAGAAAAATATTTTTATTACTATTGATTGGTCCAGCTTCTGTGAATTATACTCAGGTACTTATAAAATAATAACGTGGTATTGGCATAGCAGCGCCACACGACACCTCGCGTGCGGCCGCGGCGGTATTCTCTAATTAGGAAAGTTTAGCATGCGTCCGCGAGACCGCGCGACGCGACCGCCGCCGGATGCTTCGTCGCTCACCTGACATTCAATTACTGAAATAATTGACACTTTTCTCTTAAAACGCGACGCTACAATTTTCTTGATCATGCTGTTTCACTAGTTCCAGTTAATAGGCGCAATAACTTTGACGTGAAGACCAAATTATTCTGATAGATTCTGATTTTCGGATGAACGAGCAACAAGCGGACTCGTCTTAGTTTTCACGTGCAGGTGCAGCTCACTAATTCAAATACATATTATATACAATTTGCCAAGCATTGTTTCATGCTAAACTAAATGATATTGAGCGAGTGATTTACACGCTAGCGAGGGATTAGTCACCGTGAGAGCGTAGGAGAGGAGAGAAGGGGAGGGGGGATACGCGGCCTTGCCACCTGCGCCGGCGCATTGTTTACCGATCTATCGACGACGACCCGCGACTAAACCTGTGCTGCACGGAACAATACTTGAGTAAACATACAAGCTGCTTAAACTACCTTCTAATGAAATACACCGTTAGACGAATTTTTGCCACCCTTGATCAAAAATCCATAATTGCTAATATTTACCTACCCATACAATTTAAAGATAAACATAATTTTATGCCAAAACATAATGTACAACATAAAACATGTTTGCCTGCAAACGGAACTAGGTAATCTTGACTCTTATCAGTAATCATAATTTTTTTTTCGTGTAAAATGAAGGTTAAATTCCTTATTGATTTTACAATATAATATTGTTGATGCAGTGTGACGCGAACCGTCAAGAAAATCTTCTAGCGGCGTCAAGGGCACTTCGCGTGACTTGCTCTACACGCGACACTACCGCTCGCTGCATAGCTCTTTAATATGGAAATAGGCTACGAACAATTATTACGAACAGTACTGGCGTCGCACTGGTGTACATAAACCTATGTTTACTTTTGTAATTCAAATCTGTAGGTGCTTTTCATTCACACTAACTGGAAATAATCCGACGCACCTCTGAGACGCTGTTTATCTATTAAGTATGAATCTGTTTCAAGCAGTTAGTAAATTTTCTTTTCATATACGTGGTCCGTAAGGCACTGGCTATAAAAAGCTATTTCGTCCATTGAAAAATGACAACGTGAGTTAGGCAACCCATCCGGTGCTATTTTAGGCAGGATCTTTCTAGCATTTCTCTAACATACCAGTCAAAGTAGGTATATAAAATTGTATCGAGACTAGTGATCTAATGAAGTTTGTTGCGTGTTATAGGAGGGCAAGAAGAAGTTCGACAAGAAGACTGCCAAATTCTGCCAAACGCAAGAGCGCACGCTCTCGCTGTCAACCAAGAAACAAGACAATGTCTTCCAAGAGGTGAGTCCGCTGTGGATGGTAATATTACGAATTCATAATACCATCCACATGGTAATATGAACTCGTATCACTAACTGTCCGTAGTTGTATTGAAAAGATATTGTTTATGTGTCCTATTAAGTGTAAGTATGAAATAGTAGTAATAGCTGTTGGTTCCTATTACAGTGTGAGCAGCTGTATTTGCTTTGTGTAGCTCTATATTGTTTTACCCAGTGCGTCTTCTCGAGGCGATGCAGTAATGAACGATCTCAGAGGTAGATAAACATTTGAGAAACATGAAATTGGAAAAAACACTGCTGTAGACACTGCAGTTTCAAGATTGGCACAAGTGGGAGAATTCCATAGAAGCATAGTGTTGTTTAAATTTTCCATCGATGCAAACGAATGATCTACAGGCTGACGCAGCCATGGACATGGCGGAGCGCGACTTCTGCCAGGCGTCGCTGGAGTACGTGTTCCAGCTGCAGGCGGTGCAGGAGCGCAAGAAGTTCGAGCTGGTGGAGACGCTGCTCGGCTTCGTGTTCGGCTGGTGGACCTTCCACCACACGGCGCACGACGTGCACGCCGACGCTGAGCCGCGCGTGCGCGACCTGCAGCTACGGATACAGCGGGTGAGTGCCCCACGCCGACGCCCAGCCGCGCGTGCTCGACCTGCAGCTGCGGATACAGCGGGTGAGTGCCCCACGCCGACGCCCAGCCGCGCGTGCTCGACCTGCAGCTGCGGATACAGCGGGTGAGTGCCCCACGCCGACGCCCAGCCGCGCGTGCTCGACCTGCAGCTGCGGATACAGCGGGTGAGTGCCCCACGCCGACGCCCAGCCGCGCGTGCGCGACCTGCAGCTGCGGATACAGCGGGTGAGTGCCCCACGCCGACGCCCAGCCGCGCGTGCGCGACCTGCAGCTGCGGATACAGCGGGTGAGTGCCCCACGCCGACGCCCAGCCGCGCGTGCGCGACCTGCAGCTGCGGATACAGCGGGTGAGTGCCCCACGCCGACGCCCAGCCGCGCGTGCGCGACCTGCAGCTGCGGATACAGCTGGTGAGGGCCCCACGCCGACGCCCAGCCGCGCGTGCGCGACCTGCAGCTGCGGATACAGCGAGTGAGTGCCCCACGCCGACGCCCAGCCGCGCGTGCGCGACCTTCAGCTGCGGATACAGCAGGTGAGTGCCCCACGCCGACGCCCAGCCGCGCGTGCGCGACCTGCAGCTGCGGATACAGCGGGTGAGTGCCCCACGCCGACGCCCAGCCGCGCGTGCGCGACCTGCAGCTGCGGATACAGCGGGTGAGTGCCCCACGCCGACGCCCAGCCGCGCGTGCGCGACCTGCAGCTGCGGATACAGCGGGTGAGGGCCCCACGCCGACGCCCAGCCGCGCGTGCGCGACCTGCAGCTGCGGATACAGCGGGTGAGTGCCTCACGCCGACGCCCAGCCGCGCGTGCGCGACCTGCAGCTGCGGATACAGCGGGTGAGTGCCCCACGCCGACACCCAGCCGCGCGTGCGCGACCTGCAGCTGCGGATACAGCGGGTGAGGGCCCCACGCCGACGCCCAGCCGCGCGTGCGCGACCTGCAGCTGCGGATACAGCGGGTGAGTGCCTCACGCCGACGCCCAGCCGCGCGTGCGCGACCTGCAGCTGCGGATACAGCGGGTGAGTGCCCCACGCCGACGCCCACCCGCGCGTGCGCGACCTGCAGCTGCGGATACAGCGGGTGAGTGCCCTACGCCGACGCCCAGCCGCGCGTGCGCGACCTTCAGCTGCGGATACAGCGGGTGAGTGCCCCACGCCGACGCCCAGCCGCGCGTGCGCGACCTGCAGCTGCGGATACAGCGAGTGAGTGCCCCACGCCGACGCCCAGCCGCGCGTGCGCGACCTTCAGCTGCGGATACAGCGGGTGAGTGCCCCACGCCGACGCCCAGCCGCGCGTGCGCGACCTGCAGCTGCGGATACAGCGAGTGAGTGCCCCACGCCGACGCCCAGCCGCGCGTGCGCGACCTTCAGCTGCGGATACAGCGGGTGAGTGCCCCACGCCGACGCCCAGCCGCGCGTGCGCGACCTGCAGCTGCGGATACAGCGGGTGAGTGCCCCACGCCGACGCCCAGCCGCGCGTGCGCGGATTGCAGCTGCGGATACAGCGGGTGTGGCGTATTCGTGTGTGAGAAGAGAATGTGAAATTCACTTCGAAACCTAACGTCATCCACGTTTCTTATCTTTGCATTTTCACTCTTTTGAATTGGAATATTTACGAGAAGAACGGATATGTCGACGTGAATATTAAATCAAAGATCTACCTATAAATTATAGGTCGTACACTTATGATATTTGAAACCAATAATGTTCGTAATTCGCCAGGTCTGAGAGGTCATGAAGAAGATGTTAAGACGAGCTATTGAGACAGGTCTCTGAGTACGTCAGGCGGCGTGCGTGTGCGCAAAGTCAAACACACGCTAATGGTTTTGCTTTCGAGTGATTTGCAGTGGTAACACTTACGTTCCCCAATATAGATTGATTAATCTCTTTTAAATTCAGCGAATGAATCATTGCAGAAGTAATCATAAATCTCACTTAAAACCAAATCATTAACAATCATTTTCATTATAACTAGGAACTCCGAACCATATTAGATTTTGTAATCTATAGTTGTAGTATGTAATTATACTATTCATTTTGTAACATAATCTCATACGTTATCGTTGATTGCTGTACCTTGACTATAGTCATCCACACGTTATCTATCATATACAGTAACATAGATTTTTTATACATGTATACAAATTTTAACTCCTTCCTCCCCAAGAAGTTGGCCAAGTAATGACCGTCTCTATATCGCACATTAGCTTTAGATATCATTAGAATAGTATTATGACTCTCAAAAATAATAGAAGTTGTTTTGGCGTTGCATCACTTGCGATTTCAAAGATCTGAAGGCTGTCTTAAAATTAAGAAAAAGTGTGCGTGGAGCATGTTGTGAGTGACGGCATTGCATGCATGCCGAGTGTGTGTGTGTGTGTGTGTGTTTGAGCGCGTGCGTGTGCGTGTGTGTGTGTATACTAACTCGCGGCCGCTTGCAGACGCGGAGCAATTTCGAGGAGACCAGCAAGCAGACCGAGTCGCTCATGAAGAAGATGATGGAGGTGCGACAAATGGTGAGTCATCGATTACGTGCACTCGATTATTTACTTACTTTCAAAAACACAGTTTGCGGCAGTATGAACATTTGTGAACGCATTGCATCCATTATCAGTTGTAAAATACCAAAGTGTAAATTGCACCATCATTAATATTCAAAATATGCAAATTTCAGCCTACTCTGTTTTTAAGTGGCTTTAAAGTTGACTAATGAATAAATATGGTTCGCCTAAAAAATGCCAAGTTATGTAAAACCTTTTTTATTATCTTCAAAAGGATTGTTGGCGCGCTTGGCCGGGTGAACTTTAAGTTAAAGTGTTGTAACTGACTTTGCTGAGATTGAATGGAATATGTTGTATACAGAACAAAGAGGAGGAGGCCGGCGACGACAGCGGGGGGGTGTCCCGCGCGGGGTACTTGTTCCTAATGGAGAGAAGTAAGTAGTTTCTCTATAATTTAGTCAAAGTCAAAAATATTTACACGCTATGATGAAATCGTCAATCATCATTGACGACACGGTTGGCGTAGTGCGCTGTAGCACGGTTCGATTCCCCGTCGGGTCAATTCAGGTAACGATCTTTTCTGAATTGACTCGGGTCTGGGTGTGCTGGAGGACGCTCCTGGCTTATTTCCTTGTGTGCTACCCCGTGACACAGGGATATTAATCCCTACTTCGAGACCATTACAAGAAGTGTGTCGTCTGGCAAAAAAAAAACAAATATATAATACATGAATATCATCCGAATCTATATCTGGATTTTTGAAACAGAACACCCTGTAAGAATCTCAGCTGTTACTCTTTTCCAAAAGAGTTTGTTATTAAGTACAATGTACTTTGTTTACAAGATGTGTTTACATAGCAATTGAATAATACAGTATTATAGTACTACATTCTCTAATCCTGAGCAGACCAGTTCCCAGGAGTGCTGTAGTACATCTGTGAGATCCACTTTTGGCTGACCCATGCTCGCTTTCCGCAGAGGCGTTCGGCACGACGTGGAGCAAGCAGTACTGCACGTACGAGCGCGGCTCGCGGACGCTCTCGCTCACGCCATATAACCAGATCAACGTCAAAACGGTACGTACTCAGCCAATAGTAATATAAAACCATTTACTCCTGTATTCATGAACATGTTATAGTAATAGTAATAATACATCTTTATTGCCATAAAACACATACAGACAAAATTACTCATAACTAAATAATAATTCCTAAATAGTAATAATTTAATAAACAGAGTTTAGATTGACATAACCCTTCAGTACTTTCTGAATCACAACAATATGATCGTGGGGCGCACTAAAAGTTTCCGGAATCAATAATAAAAAAATGCTATTAATGGGCAAAAATGAATTTATTGTTTCCTAAAATATTCTCCCTTTGCGTCAATGCACTTTTTCATTTGAATTTACATTTGATTGAAACATTTTTTCATACTCTTCGACAGCCTCTTCTGGTGATGAAAACCGTTGGTCGCGTAGTTGGTTCTCGATTTTTGAGAACAGAAAAAAATCACACGGTGCTAGGTCAGGACTGTATGCTGGATGACTCATAAGTTGTACGTTTTTCGCCTTCAAAAACTCATTTGTCTGTCTGGCCGTGTGGGAACTTGCATTGTCGTGGTGCAAGATGATACGGCGTTTATCGTTATTTTCACGAAGTTTGGCCAATAAATTCCGGTAAACAAATGGCCGTGTACCAGTCACTATTCACGGTACGTCGATTTTTTAAAGCAACAGTAGCCACGTGTTCAGTTTTATCAGAAAAAGAAGCAATCATCCGCTTCGAGGCACTTTACACGCGCGCCTTTTTGGTTGGTTTCGGCTCATCTCTTACCATTACAGTACCCATACGCTTCGTTTTGGGATCATAGCTGTAAATCCATGTTTCGTCACCTATTACTATGTCCCACACCAAATTTGAAGCCCCTTCGTTGTATCTGACAAGCATAGCATGGCACCAAGTGATGCGGTCCGTTTTTTGAAAATCGGTCAAATTGTGTGGGATCCATCGAGAACACAGCTTTCTCACACCCAAATGTTTGTGTAGGACTGACTGTATTTGACTCATGCCTATGTCCAAAGATGTCCGGATCTCATGGTAGGTCACATGCCTGTCTGTTTCAATCAAACGGCGCACAGCATCGATGTTCTTGTTATTCACAACGGACCTTCACGAATTTCATCATGGAGATTGACACGACCGCGTTTGAATTCTGCAAACCAGCTATAAATGGTCGTCTTGCATGGTGCTTCTTCGCCAGAAGCAGATTGAAGCCGAACCAGGCTCTGCTAAACTGTCAAATTACACTTAAAATCGTAAAGAATCATGCAACGAAAATTTCCCCGAGTTAAATCCATTTTGTTGTAATCACGCAATTTTTAAAATGACGCCACAATGTGAAAACAATTGACAATCAGATGAAACAAATTGAATTCCACGGCTAAAGAGTTATATTTTCAAATGTAGTAAAAACTTTTGAATATTGTTTATGTAAGTGGCCAATTCCGGAAACTTTTAGTGTGACCTATGTATTTGCTTTTTTTTTTATATTGCCCGTCAAGATGACCTCACTCCACCTGATCGAAAGCGATCGTGAGGTCCAGATATGAGGTTGACAAGCCCAGTCATTTAAACGAATCACTGCGCTGGCCATCCTCACCTTGAAGGCCTGCAGGAATGCCTTTTCACGCCCCGCTTGAAGAACCCGGGACTATACGAGAAAGGAAACACATGTGCTGGAAGAGCGTTCCACGTCTGGATGGTACGACAAAGAAACGAGTCACCGAACCCTTTAGTTCGGGCCAACAAATGTTGAATTGTGTGTGGGTGACGCCGTAGTCCAGCACGCGTGGTACGGGAGTGGAAAGGTGAGGGTGGGATAAGCTGGAATAACTCGTCAGAGCATTCCCCATTGTAGAAGCGATAGAGAACACTTAGCCTGGCAATGTCTCTACGCAATTGGAGAGGCTCAAGGGTCAAAGTTGCCTCTGGGTTTCCAATAATACGGATAGCACGCCGCTGCAACCTGTCAAGAGCTTCGAGTAGGTACTTAGCGGAACCGTCCCAGAGATGAGAGCAGTATTCCACACACGAGCGAACTTGTGTGTTATACAAGAAACAGAGCTGCTCAGGCGTGAAGAATCGTCTCACTCTGTTCAGGACTCCGAGTTTACGGGATGCAGTTCTAATGACGCTCTCAATGTAGTACCGCTGGTTTAGGTTGCTACGAACATCCATGCCAAGGATGTTTAGGCTGTGCGGAACCCTAATACGCGCGTTATTATTCATTGTACTTGTTACTAACTGTCTAATTGTCTTAGTGTTCACACTATGACTCGCAGAAGTACCCTTAATCGGTAGCGGGGTGCTCTGAAGAGTAGGATGGGAAAGGAAAGGCGACGCCTTTGCTGTGAATGCACACACCTGCGTTTTCTTGGCATTGAACTCGACAAGATTGCATGCACCCCATTCTGAAATGCGGTCCAACACTCCGTCAAGCTCAACAACAAGACTACGCCTCTTCTCCTCGATGTCAGTCTGCTTTGCCCCAGGGCGCTCGAAATAACGCGCGTGGACCGTGCTATCATCCGCATAGCAATGAATATTACCAACAGATAACATGTCATTGATATGCAAAAGAAACAACGTCGGCGACAAGACGGAGCCCTGCGGCACTCCGGCATTAATCTGGAGAAAGCGTGAGTTTTGACCATCGCACAAAGGACACGAATTCTACTTCCCTCCAGAAATCCGGCGACCCAGTCGCATAGGCGAGGTGGCAGACCATATGCCGGAAGCTTGGAAAGAAGCGAACGATGCCATACACGGTCGAAAGCTTTGGCAATGTCAAGGCTGACGGCCAAAGATTCCCCATGCTTGTCCATAGCCTCCCCCCAGATGTGTGTTACGTACGCTAGAAGATCACCCGTAGACCGTTTTGGTCGGAAGCTGTACTGACGGTCGTGAATGAGAGAGTGATCCTCTAACTAACACAGAATTGTTACTTTAGTGAGAACTGTGCGTGCATGGTAAAATATACCATTTTGCAGTGTGACGAGAGTCAGAGCTGGCAGAGCGGTCACAAATTTAAGGTTTGTGTGGTAGTTCTGGGCAGAAGTTGCTATGAAATGGCCGGCAAAGCCGAACTCAGTCCTGAAAACCGGGTCATATAATTGTCAGTACAGCAGGGCCTGGATTCTGCTATCAATAGATTTTTAATCGTATGACGTGAATTTGACAGTTAAAACTGTATGGAGTCAATTTCAAAATCATGCCATTCAACTAGGAATTTATTGGGCTTTAAATAGCAGAATCTGAATTCTAGGAGTGAAATTTAAAAAGGTATGATGGAACCGACATCAAATGTAATTTCGATTAAACGAGTGCTAATCTTACGGGAGTAAGACATTTTTAAATTTGATATCCAAACTTGATTGTCACCGAGACGTGGTAAAAAAAAAGAAAAAAAAGAAACGAAAGTAGCGTGTTGCTCTTAGCTAGGGCCCCTGGAACACAGCTTCGCGTCTTAGGTGAATTGTAGGATTTTGTCGCTATAGTCAACTAACCCTGCAACGCCGGCTCGGTATCGGTGTCTCTTTTCTTTGTCGAACCACTCAGACGTAGAACGCTATCGCAGCGCATGTGTTTCCTTTCTCTTAAAGTCCGGGGGTCTTCAAGCGGGCCGTAAATAGCATATTTTATATCGAGGGACTAAACGAGGCCAAAATATACCAGAGCTGGTTTGACTGCCGGGCGTGCGAGGGAGACAATGAAACCGAGGGTATATTAAGTTGGCGTTTAGTCTCGAGGTGCAAACTGTACGTTTCAATTTGAGTGCGATAAAAATAGTCAGTTTAGTACAAAAACATTTGATAAATAATACTTAATAAAATAAAAATCACAAAAGATTTAAAACACATGGCGCCATCTTCTTTGCGGACAAACCATGGAACTAAAACTCTCAATATTTTCGCAATGAAGATGTTCCACACTCCACAGATAATAGTATATTTACAGGCTGTTTGAGTTTGTCTATTTATTTATTTATTTATTTACTTGCGTTCCAAAATGTTACATGAAGATGGTATATTTTAAATTATTGATACAATTTTGGACCCTGTTGGGCACAGCAATTTGGTGGAGAGGATGACGCCATTCATTCATGAAACATGAATTTAATTTTACCATTAATGCTTTAATGTGAAATTAATATTTCCTTATCAGTTCAATATAACTTAATTACATTTAACATTTTGTATTTAAAATTTTATTAATAAAATCAGTCAGTTTTGAAATCTAAATCGCTTCAATTCTTTGTCGTTCAAGTATTCATTTACTGGATAATAATTTTTATTTAATAACAGGCTCTTTAAATATCTTTTAAATTTATTAAAATTGTTTTCATTTTTAATTTCGTCTGGTAAGTTATTATATATTTTTACTGACATTACATATGTACTAGATGAGTGTTGGTGTGATCGTGAGGTGGGTAATATTAATTTTGTTAAGATTTCGCGTGGTATGTTTATTTGGTGCGTCTTTACGTTTTGTATATAATTCCGGATATTGGCGGACAAATTTACATATTTCCATTATATAAATACATGGTAAAGTGAGGACTTGGTATTTTTTGAAAAGCGGTTTGCAACTCACTGCATTTCTTAAATTTTCCAATATTCTTATTACTTTTTTTTGTAAAACAAAAACAGAAGGTGCATCGGTACTATTTCCCCAGAGGATCACCCCGTACTTCAACCATGAGTATGCATAAGCATAACACATGACTAACGCAGTTTTGATGTTAGTAGTTCTTTTAATTTCTCTGAAAGCATATACAAAACTGGCTATTTTGGATCTGATATTATTGACATGCTGTTTCCATGTAATGTGCTTATCTAAAGTAAGTCCGAGGAGGTTAAATTCACTGACTACTTCTATATTGTTGCCTCTAAAATTAAAATCAAAATTCAGGGACTGCTTTTGGTGTGGGTGGAAGGTTATGAGTTTGGTTTTCTTAAAATTTATCCTAAGATTGTGGTCATACATCCACTCGGCTGTTCTATCAAATACATCTTTAAGATCTACGTTAAGGTTACTGCAATTTTCGGCTGCTACTAGAATAGACACATCATCTGCGAACAAGACGCACTCTTTGCCTATAGCTGGAGGCAGGTCGTTTATGTAAATCAAAAACAATAAACACCCCAAGACGCTACCCTGTGGGATAGATGCATTGACAAGCACACCGTCAGATCTTATTTTTTGTATTTTTCTAGTACCTATATTATAATTTTCTATTTCTACAAATTGTTCCCTATTACTGAGGTAAGATTTAAACCACCCGTGTGCTAGGCCGCGGATACCTATTCCATAATGCTTATCTAAAAGAATATGATGCTGCACCATATCATACGCTTTTGTCATGTCCAAAAATAACCCTATTGCATATTTCTTTCTATCAATTAGATTGTGTACACTTTGCATGTATTTATACACTGCGAAAGTAGTCGATCGCCTTTTCCGAAAGCCGTTCTGATTATCATTAAAGATTTTGAAGTGTTCGCAATATTCGTATAGACGACCACACATAGCCTTTTCAAAAATCTTTGATGCTGTTGGAAGCAAGGCTATTGGGCGATAATTATTCGGGTCCGTTTTTAAATTTTTTTTGTGAATTGGTTTTACTAATGTTTTTTTTAACAAGTCTGGAAACGTCCCTTCGCTAAATGATTGATTTATCAATAAACTTAGGGGTTAGGCCAACTCATCAGCACATTGTTTGACTAAATTTGGTGGAACCTCATCAATTCCATGACTATTTTTATTCTTAAGATTTTTTATCATTTTATGAACCTCTGTAGCATCAGCTGGTTTAATGTAAATAAAATTCACTGACGGGTTCCGCACTGGCTGACCAATTGGGGGCACGACAGTGGGGTCAGGCTTACCTATTGAGGAAAAAAATTTGTTAAAAATGTCAAATCTATGTCAAATGAAGGAAATTAAAAAACTAATTACTTCTCACTCCCTAGAGACTAAACTGGTCACTTTAGTCCCGCTTCGTAAGGCTATTTTGGCGTACTTTTAGAGCAGGAGAAGTGAAAAAGGCTTTTTTGCAGGCCGTCAAGATGACCATGACCAGTGCTGTGACTGCTTTACTGCGCTTGTCAGCCTCATATCTGGACCGCATGACCGCTTTCCATTAGGAGTGAGGTCTTCTTGTCGGGCACTATGAAAAAAAAGCATCGGTCTGGTTGTGAGTGTGTTTCTATGGTCCTTAGAGCGGGTCCGGCGAGTGCGTGTGCGTGTGCGGCGGGCGCGGCTGCACCGAGGCTGTGGAGCGGCGCTTCTGCTGGGAGGCCGTGCCCGCCGACCGCGAGCGCGCGCCGCTCACGCTGCAGGCGCTGGCGGAGCGCGACCGCGCCGCCTGGCTGCGCGCGCTGGACGCGCCGCCGCCCACGCCGCACATAGCCGCGCCCAGTGCGGTCCCTCCGGACGACCCGGGAGCCTGCGTGCTGGATGAGGCCGGCTTTGCGTTTGTGCGCCGCCTCATAGCCACGCTGGAGACGCGCGGTGAGTGACACTGACATTTACAGGCTGCGTGATTCGCTCGGCAGCTCGCCATTTGCGTGTGTAACGTAAAAACCGAACCTAGTTCACCATATACTCCAAAAAGAAACAAAATTGTTTCGTGGTAATTGTAATTTTTTTGCCTTTTAAAGTGAGGTCAAAATAGTACAGAGGTTGTTTTCACATTTACCTCTACATAGGGGACCTTATGCTACTGACATAAGACCCATTTTGCGATGGTTTTTTAAAGGTTGATGTGAATACACAGAGGCGTACTTGAAATGGAATCTGAATGTAATTCCATTTTTGCAATGACTATACTGTTATGGCATTAAAAATAATGAATTGTTATAGAACATTTCTGCATCGTATGTGTCGCCTCATCTGTCATTCCTTATAAAGCTCCTATTTCCCCAAAGGCCTGGAGGAGCAAGGGCTGTACCGCGTGGCGGGCGTGGCGTCCCGCGTGGCGCGCCTCGTGGCGTCCGCGCGCGACCCCCGCCCGCCCCCCCTTGCCGACCCCCTCGACTGGGAGACCAAGACGCTGACCTCCGCGCTCAAGAGCTACCTGCGCGCGCTGCCCGACCCGCTGCTGACGAGGAAGCTGCACCGGCAGTTCATCAGCGTCGCTAGTGAGTATCAGTGGCAGATAGGCCTCCGCTCCACTGGGAGACTAAGACGCTGACCTCCGCGCTCAAGAGCTACCTGCGCGCGCTGCCCGACCCGCTGCTGACGAGGAAGCTGCACCGGCAGTTCATCAGCGTCGCTAGTGAGTATCAGTGGCAGATAGGCCTCCGCTCCACTGGGAGACTAAGACGCTGACCTCCGCGCTCAAGAGCTACCTGCGCGCGCTGCCCGACCCGCTGCTGACGAGGAAGCTGCACCGGCAGTTCATCAGCGTCGCTAGTGAGTATCAGTGGCAGATAGGCCTCCGCTCCACTGGGAGACTAAGACGCTGACCTCCGCGCTCAAGAGCTACCTGCGCGCGCTGCCCGACCCGCTGCTGACGAGGAAGCTGCACCGGCAGTTCATCAGCGTCGCTAGTGAGTATCAGTGGCAGATAGGCCTCCGCTCCACTGGGAGACTAAGACGCTGACCTCCGCGCTCAAGAGCTACCTGCGCGCGCTGCCCGACCCGCTGCTGACGAGGAAGCTGCACCGGCAGTTCATCAGCGTCGCTAGTGAGTATCAGTGGCAGATAGGCCTCCGCTCCACTGGGAGACTAAGACGCTGACCTCCGCGCTCAAGAGCTACCTGCGCGCGCTGCCCGACCCGCTGCTGACGAGGAAGCTGCACCGGCAGTTCATCAGCGTCGCTAGTGAGTATCAGTGGCAGATAGGCCTCCGCTCCACTGGGAGACTAAGACGCTGACCTCCGCGCTCAAGAGCTACCTGCGCGCGCTGCCCGACCCGCTGCTGACGAGGAAGCTGCACCGGCAGTTCATCAGCGTCGCTAGTGAGTATCAGTGGCAGATAGGCCTCCGCTCCACTGGGAGACTAAGACGCTGACCTCCGCGCTCAAGAGCTACCTGCGCGCGCTGCCCGACCCGCTGCTGACGAGGAAGCTGCACCGGCAGTTCATCAGCGTCGCTAGTGAGTATCAGTGGCAGATAGGCCTCCGCTCCACTGGGAGACTAAGACGCTGACCTCCGCGCTCAAGAGCTACCTGCGCGCGCTGCCCGACCCGCTGCTGACGAGGAAGCTGCACCGGCAGTTCATCAGCGTCGCTAGTGAGTATCAGTGGCAGATAGGCCTCCGCTCCACTGGGAGACTAAGACGCTGACCTCCGCGCTCAAGAGCTACCTGCGCGCGCTGCCCGACCCGCTGCTGACGAGGAAGCTGCACCGGCAGTTCATCAGCGTCGCTAGTGAGTATCAGTGGCAGATAGGCCTCCGCTCCACTGGGAGACTAAGACGCTGACCTCCGCGCTCAAGAGCTACCTGCGCGCGCTGCCCGACCCGCTGCTGACGAGGAAGCTGCACCGGCAGTTCATCAGACTTAACGACATATTGAAGCAGAAAAGTTGGAGAGGATATCGACTTGATAGTCCTCCTTATGGGATTGCCTCCACCAAATATCAACGTGTTCTTTATGAAACCAGGTCGTGGAAAGGTGGAGACCAAATGAGTTTCACAGCGACAATTTCAGATTCCATTCGCCAAGACAATTCTTCTCCTCCACAGCTTCTCCAGATGCGACTCCACCACCACCTTTGCGATCTACGGAAAAAGCGAAGCTGTTCACGGCTAAACCAGAATTGACCCAAAAACATCTCAGACATTTGGGGTGTGGGGTGCGATGTGGCTGCCGGAAAGCAGGCATCGCCTGCTCCACTGTCTGCGTAGTATGCTCCAGCTCATGCACTAACGGAGTCTACATCGAAAACACCATCGACGATGATGTTGATGATGATATTTTAGATTTAAAAGATAGTTAAATGCGTTTCAATACACGAGTTTATTTTATTATTGTCCGGCTTCATTCCTTCTTATCTGACTAAATATTGATCCCAAAGAAAAAGCGAATAGAACCTGTTTTGTAATCAAAAATATGTAGATTACTTAAGTAAAATATTTTTAAGCCACCGTTTACGAGTTGTTTAAGAAAAACCTAAAAAAAATACCTTTACACAAAAAAAATGTACTCCAGCTGTCAAATATTTGACAGAACGAAGTCAGTCGAGCTGCCCAGTCGCGTAATATACACCCTTGTGTGCAGAGTGCGAGCGGCGCGCGGAGCGGGCGGCGGGCATGGCGGCGCTGGTGCACGCGCTGCCGCCGCGGAACTTCGAGATGCTCAAACTTGTTATCACGCATCTGCGCAAGTAAGTGCACTAAAGCTGCCGCTTGATTCGCCCCTGAGTCCGCTCCTCATTCCTCCTCAATCAAACGCCTGCCAGTTACAAAGACGAGTGTCCGGTGCTTGCATTCAGAAATTTCATTTTCTGTTGCAACATGTTGGGCTTTTCTGAAACATACCTTTAACACTGTTTTGGTGCGGTATAAATTTGCTTTATGAATGTTATGTTGGCTAGAACAATATATTAACGATCGTTTTGGGCAATTGCAAAATGCATTTTATAGAAGGCGCTCCTGCAAAAGTGGGTTTCGTAAGGCGAACAGAAACTCTAGGTCTATAATCGGTTTCTCCAAAGTGCGGTCGCCAAACAAGAAGAATTTCTTACAATGACCTCTTCAGTGGTCTCCAGTGGTAACAAACATTTTTGTGTTAATTGCCAAAAAAAGCAACTAAATAAATAATTTCACTTTACTCGAAAACAGCGCAATCACTAGCGCATCCCAAAATGAAATGTCGTTCGTTATTGTATTATATATTATGATACAATAATGTCAAGCAATCCGCGAGTACAAGGTTTGCAATTCCATGGAAGCCATTGGCATTGCACTTGTGCGAGCGTGGCGCAACATATTTTGCGCGGGAGCGACCGTGACACGTGATAAAAGGTCATTGTACGAAATTCTTTCTGCTTGGCGGCCGCACTTTAGCAAGCTAAGATTTGTGTTAGGGCGTGAAAGTCTTAAAAGCACACCAGTTCCTATTACCGATCTGTGTCTGACCAGTCAACGTGAAGTACTAACTAAATTCTTCACAAAATAAAAGGCCTGTTTTGACAGTTCAAGCCCATGAAGTTCTCTATTTTTTACCGATCGAAATGTTCTGAAAATAATTCCATCTTGCATTGATGGGTACTGCTAACTCAGCTAAGTGCTGTGCATAACGATTTTTTCCTATTTTCCACAGACTATTAATAATCGGTTAGGGAAAAAAATAAATCGATCAAGATATTTTATTTAGGCTGACTCGCACTCGGCCGGTTTTAGTTATTTAAATACTATACTCCATTCATTATAGCATTAGACAGAAGTAAAAAGGTTCTTTTTAAGGTACACTTTATGGTCAAAGTACAATAAACATCATTACTTTTATTATTTATGCCGAATTTATTAAAATCTACTGTTATAGCAGCTGTCACACTTAATTGTTCTCATCTAAAGTAAAGGAACTTCAGAATTTTTGAGGCTTTTGCTTAAATAAATTATTTTGTCTTGCATCAAACTATATTGTCGATGTGAAATACAGGTGACGATAGCTCGACTGACAATTTTGGCTTATCATCTGAAGAAAATGATTGACTGAGGATTAACTTATTTTCGATTTTTTTTGTGATTGAGTGAATGATTGTAAAAAAAATATTGAATGAAAGAAAATTGACCTTTTATTATTAATTCAAACACCTACAATAACAAATTTAAAGTAAATTATCTAATCAGAACTTTAATCCAATGCACTTTACAATACATATTCAAATCGATCAAATACTCATCCAAACTTGAATCGATTTATTGTGAGTATCGAGTACCGAGTCGTATGCGTACATCACTAGTCACGTCGTGAAGACAAATGTCAAAACGGGCCTTTTATTTTGTGAAAAGTTTAGTATGTTTTTGGTCCTTCGAGCCGGATTAAAACTAAGACTCATTAATACCACGCTTCAGGGGTTCCTACATTTTGTCTGTCGTTTCTCTGTAGCGTGGCGCTGAAGTGCGACAAGAACCTGATGACGGTGTCGAACCTGGCGGTGTGCTTCGGGCCCACGCTGCTGCGCGCCGAGCGCGAGACCGTCGCCTCCATCCTGGAGCTCAAGTTCTACAACGTCATCGTCGAGACGCTGCTAGACTACTACACTGAGGTAACACAATAATATCGACATTTCTGGATATAATATACAATGAAAGATAGAAATACAAATAGAATTACTTTATTGTGCAAGAAATAAGGTACAATAGCAGATCTTTTTGCTAAATAACAAACCAGAGCTCTTATTTCTACTTTTACAAGTGTATACACCTAGAACCATTGCAACTAATCCACTTCATGTGACACAAACATACATGGGCAACTTATCTACAATTCAAATATTCTTATACACTGTAGAAGGACTTTTCAACTAACCAAGCTTTGATGACTTTTTTAAAACTTTGCAAATTTGTAAAATTTAAATTTATCTGGTAAATTATTAAAGAGTTTAATACACATCATGAATACATTATTAGAAACTAATGTTGATCTTGCTAAAGGCTTCTACAGTTTATTTTTATGAATCGATCGGAGACTCCGCTTTGAAACATGGCAATTCTCTTGAAATAAAAACCTATACTTAAGCACAAACAAACAGACATCAAATATATACAAGCAAGGTAAGGTTAGTAATTTCTATTTACGAAAAAAAGGCCGAGATGAATCAGTTTGTTTCAAATTAAAGATGGCACGAACACATTTCTTTTGCATTATAAAAACCTTATCTTTATATACTCAGTTACCCCAGATCATTATTCCATATCTCAACATAGAATTGATGTAACCATTATACGCTGTAATAGCAGCTTCTTGTGATGCTAATTGACTGATACGACGAAGAGCAAATATCAGATATTTGTTTTTTCCTGTCACAGAAGTTATCTAGGGTAACGCCTAAAAAATTTATTTGTGTCACTTCATCTATAATTTGTCCGTTATATTTGATTTTTAGTTTTTTATTTTTTGTCTTATTTGAACCAAACTGCATGTACTTGGTTTTCTGAAGGTTAATTTTTAAATTATTTATTTTCAACCATTCAACCGTTTTAGCAAAAGTTGTGTTGATGTCAGCCTCATGTGATTGAATGTTAGTATTACTATTACCATTAAAGATAATGCTGGTGTCATCGGCAAAAAGAATACATTCATGAGTCTCAATTTTCGGTAGGTCACTTATATAAAAGAAACAACAGAGGACCAAGAATACTACCCTGAGGAACACCAAATTGGTTGTTTATGTAAGATGATTTAACATTTTCCAAAGATCTACTTTTGGGACAATATTTTCTAATTTCAACAAATTGCTCCCTTTCACTTAAATAACTTTTTATCCATTAATAACCTGGTCCGCGAACGCCGATACGCCGATTTATCAATAGAAAAACTATTGATAAATCTGCCCAAGATATGGAGCTAGTTTCCAACGCAGCTAAGTCTTTCAATTATTTCGGTAGCTGTGGCAAGAGCAACCGCCCAGATTGCGGAAGACGCGAGTTCGAATTCAGCTTGCTATCTAGGGCCGAAATCGGATTATTTTTAGTTTTCCGATATATATGAAAATAAGCACTGTAAAATATAAAATCTAAATAGATAAGTAAAGTAAAAGTAAAGTAAAAAATATCTTTATTCATATAGACTTGTAAAAAGTACTTATGACATGTCATGTAACAAAAAAAAATTGTAGCAAAAATATACTGAATAAAAATAAACTTACATAAAATAATACTATGATAGTTCATATCATAATTAAATATAATGTGACTCTACCACCGGTTCAGAGGTTGTTTCCGATCGAGAAGACTCCGGCAAGAAACTCGATGGTTACTCTTTTCAATCTTGTTTTTATACACAAAAATGGAATTGACAGAGTAAAGTCATAACAAAAAAGTGTGCAGAGGAGCAGATTATACCTAAGATGACCACAAATTCTTATCATTTAAGAAATCCTCAACACTATAATAACCCCGCTTCATTAACTTAGCTTTAATTTGTGACTTAAACTTGTGAAGAGGCAGTTCAACAAGAGTTTGCGGAATCTTATTAAAATATTTTACACATTGACCAACAAATGATTTCCCTACCTTTATGCAGTCTTAGACTGGGAGTTACGAGCTTATTTTTATTTCTGGTATTGAGTTTATGAACATCACTGTTTTTCTTGAAGAGATGCAAGTTTTTACGGACATATACTACATTATCATAAATAAATTGAGAGTACACAGTTAAAATATCTATCTCTTTGAATACTTCACGAAGCGAGTCGCGTGGTCTAAGGTTGTAAATGGAGCGGATGGCTCTTTTTTGAAGAACAAAGATGGTGTTGAGATCCGCTGCCGAGCCCCACAACTGAAGACCATACGACATAACACTGTGAAAATAACTGAAGTACACTAATCTTGCTGTTGCGATATCAGTCAGGAGCCTTATTTGTCTAATAGCATAAGCTGCCGAACTAAGTCTTCCTGCCAGGGCAGAAATATGCGGACCCCACGGTAACTTGGAATCGAGAGTAATTCCCAGAAATACAGTGGAATTCGCAATCTCTAATGGCTCGTTATTCATGTTTATAATGGTATCGACCTGTGTTACATTGGGCATAGAAAATTTGATACATTTGGTCTTCTTAGCATTAAGCAGTAAATTGTTACTCGTGAACCAATGCAGTACCTTAGAAAGAGTATTATTTACGTCGTCAAGTGCTTTGTTACTTCTATCTACGTTAAAAATTAGAGAAGTGTCATCAGCAAATAATACAATCCCACATAGGTCTTTGACAAAATAAGGCAGGTCATTTATACAAAATATACAATCCAAAATCTAAAAACTAACACCCAATCAAATCAGTTAGTTTCTTCCGCCGGGCATAGTTACTTACCATTGGGGAATGGAAACCGCATGAAGGGCAACCAATGCGCCTAAAACATTAATGGTTTTACCTTTAACTAGTCGTTCATTCAAAAGCTAAGTTTCAGTACCGACCAAGTGTTGGATCTGTGATCTGTGGCTTACGAAAGTGACTTTAACTTTTATTTAATTGATTTTGCTGGATACATATGAATGTCCGTTTGCTGTGTAAAATGGTGTGGGAAGAATTCCAGGACATCGAACTTGAAGAAAGATGGTAAAACTGTCAGTGGAAAGTGAAAAGTGGAGCCATAAGCGTCGCATTTGCTACCTTCCCCGCTCCCCGCCCACACCGCCAAAACTGGCTACTTTGAATTTGAACAAAATTGACAACATACGGTATCTATTGGAGTTAATCCATGGCGCCGGGTCTTATTCATTTATTTACCACGTCATACAACTATCATTACAGGATAATACCTAATGCAATAGTGTAGTTACAATATTATGATTAAAAGTTGACAAATTAAGTGCATTATTAAGAGCAGAACAGTTACACATTCTTATCATAATTAACTTATACTATAGGTTCTTCTCAGTCAAGAAGCAATGCCTTTCCGACTCCGGTGTTATGAATGTTCATATTGTTCATAGCATTATTGTACGGGAATTTATATTTATTAGTTAATTAGATTTGACAATTCAAAAGTACTAATATTATGTGAAGTCTATTTGAATTAAAATAATTTGACTTGAACTTAGACACTGATTAGATTAAAAAATGTACAACACAAAATTGTAAATGTTCAGCTGTCTATTTTATATTCTTAAATTCCTGTCTGTCAATTTAACTCGACTCAAACTTAACAATCCACACTCCGAGAGCTGTTTTTGTACAACTCATGATGAGATTTTTCATTTTGCGCACTATTCTAAAGAGCTTAAAATGTTATTGTAGGGAGCAGCCATGCTCATGCGATTTTTTTTATTATCTGGTTTAGCCTGTTTTTTAGGATATTTATCAACTACAACTGGCCACTCTGGAAACTGGAATCTAGAGGAGTGCTTTCAGGTTGCTCATACCTGTAAATAACAATGATTAGCATAATAAATGTAATATTATTATTAGTAAATTGCATCAAGAATTTTAGACGTGTAATCGCGTAAGCCTCTCGTGCTGTCTATGGTGTGCTGATAGCAACCCTTCCGCAGATATTCGAGTCTCCGCCGCCGCCGCCGGGCGCGCTGCCGGGGCTGCCCGCGCCCCAAGCGCCCCAAGCCGCGCCCCTAGCGCCCCAAGCGCCGCCGCCGCCCGCGCACGCGCCGCAGCCGCACAACGGCATCATCAGGTCAGTCGATAAGTTGTGTATGTAGAGCGGTGGCCAGCAGGTCAGTCACTTCACCTACTCCAAAAGACGATGGCCACCAATATGTGGCTGAATGACATCATCACCTAATCAGTGTTATAATATCATTTTATGAACATTACCTCACGACGTTATGAGATTTAATGAAAAAATAAATATAAATTTTTATATCATCATTACTTTCACTTCTACGAGACAAAATTCGTTACCGATATGTTGATTGCTGTTTTCCGGACAACAATGCTATTTTTCGACGATAATAATAGGATTTTGTGTCAGTCAACATACGTTTTCAAGAATCAAGCCGCCGAAGCTATAGTAAGAAACTTTTATTATAACCCGATTTTTATAACTGTGTAGTTTGGCTTGTCAAAATCGTTAGGTTGGCAGTTTTAAATTCACCCGCCCGCATACTTCCTCACCCCTCCGCGGACACCCGTCAGTATGGTCTGCACATTCGTGTCAACTGCACTATTTTCGTGAGGTACCTACCGTCCGATCTTTTCGTTGTTGATTTTGTTGAATTTAGTTATTGTAATTTCTGTATTACTGTGTTCAAGTTTGATCTATTTCGTTATCACTAATTTTAACTTTAGAGTGTGTTAGAGTTTAAAATGCCAATTTGATCGCGCCAAGTGAAGCCATGACAGGGCGTCCAAAGAAACTGCGCGGGCAAGCCCGTGATATTATATACAAAGTGAACAAATACTTTGAAGCCGAAAAATATATTATAATGAGCATTCGAAATTTTCGTTTGATCAAGTGGCCAAGAAAGTTGCAGCAGCTACTGGAGTAAGTGAACGTATGGTTTTTAAAATTCGTAACCAATTAAGAACTGCAACAACCAGATGTCGTTGGCGTCTCAGTAACGCTTTCAAAACACACGTTTAAAAAATGGTCTTGCTGTCCCTACGAATGACGCCAACCGACAAATATTTTGACAAGCCGAACTGCACAGTTATAATAACCGCGTTATTATTATACATATACACATCAACAGAATCTAGGGCTACCTTAATCATTAATTATTTAAGACTTTAATGTTTAAAATCTTCTTACTTTCCATAAAAACAGATTGAAACCTATTTTATACTACATTAAAATTTTAAGATAAAAAACAGATAATAAAGAAAATAGGGCAGCAAAATTGTTAATAATTACGACAAATGAAAATGAAAATTGTTTTATTGAAATTAATTAATAAAAAGATTGATTAATTTCTTTAATTTAACGTGCCGCGTGAGCTGTGTTTTAATCTTAAGTTTAACCTATGTTCGAAAATGTAAAAATATATATATTTGCATGTCTCTTTTATATTGACTACAGTCTTCGGAATCTAATAGGCCCGTTTTGACAGGTAGAATATAACATTGATCCATGGGTTAGTCACACCTAAAAACTAATGTTAGTTACAATATTAAAAAAATATAATAATTACATTTTTGCTAACAACAAAACAAAAGACCGTAGAATGTAATTCAGCAATACTCGGCATGAAAACTTCAAATGAATAAAAAAAACATTATTCTGTTTTTGCGTTAAAATAAACACTTGATTGGAGGGCGCTGTAAGTGACATGTCAGAAAATATTATAGGGTTTTATTATTTTAACGCCATTCCAAAGAAATATGATACTTTGAATTATTTAGAAACATCTCAAAAACGTTTACGTTCTCTGTCATCTTTTTTTAATACTAGTGATGTAACCAGTTCTTTCCTAAAACCGGAAAGTTCGTTCACCAATACGAATCACTTCCACACAAAAATAATAATTTTATCTTAATAATCACCCACTATTCTGAATAAATATTAACAGCATGCAAAATGTTAGCAAAGAAATTACTAACACTACAGATATAACAATCCACCAACCATTTACGCAGTTTACGCATCATCACGTACATGGGTGTTATCTTGTACTTATTCGGAATTTTGTTCTAGACCTTAATACACAGGTTACAGCTACTTTTTCGGTATAATGAGTCCTTAGTACAGAACACAACAACCCTGATAAGTGATTTTATTATTAGCATTTAACAATGCACTTTTTTCTACACAAAGATAGAAACTAGAAAAATTCGACCTGATCCTAGGGACTCAAGCGGGATTTGAACCCGCTACCTTCCACAATCCGAGTGGCTGCTCTTCCAACTGAGCTACCGAGGCCGTTAACAGACCTGGCGAATTGATTTTTACACATAGACTTTAACACATTTTTGAAAATAGACCACATAATTTCGTACGACGCACCGTTTTCGAGATGTAAGCAGAAAAACAAAACATCTTTGATTAATAGTTTTATTGGAAGAAGTGAGGTTTTTTATCATACTTTATCTTTCTTTTTATTAAAATATATATTTTTTTTAACCAAAAAAACACAAAATGTTTTTTTTTATTAGAGACCCTAAAATAGGTATTTACACTCATTTATCCATGTACCTACTATATTAGAAAAATTCTTCTGTTTAGATATTTGATGAAATATAAAATATCCCTAGCTTCTGTTGATGACAGTGTGCTCTGTCTCTGCATCACCTGATAGACATCTTGCAACGCAGTTTTTTAATTGAAATTTAATAATATTCATTTGATATTTACTGTATATCAAGCGTGGTATAATACATTCGATTTAGTGTCATTGTTGCATCTGTGTCTGACAAACGTAAGGAAGAACAAAAGGATGAGTTTGATAAGAGGCTTACTGAAGACTTTCGGACAAATCTCAAGTTTTTCTGTAAGTCAGTACGTTCTGCTAGGGGAGCATCGACCGTAGCAGAGCTTACGAAAATCAGAGGCGATGATGGAAGGATTTTAAAAGAGGAAGAGTGTATCTTAGGGAGATGAAAAGAGTACTTTGAAAGTTTGTTTGAAAGAGATGATGCTTTGGCAGAAATAGCTAAGCCATACATGGTAGAAAATGGAGGTGAGGGTGAGATTCGTATGGATGCGATAGTGTCAGCGTTAAAAAGTATGAAAGCTGGTAAGGCTGCAGGGTATGATAGAGTGTCTGTTGAGATGCTGAGGGCCGGGCGAGGCATAGCTGCTAGTCAGTTGTACCGCCTTTTTAATTTGTGTTGGAGGGCCGGCCGGGTACCAGAAGATTGGTGCAAGGCTGTGATCGTGCCGCTTTTCAAAGGGAAAGGTTCACAACAGGACTGCAAAAATTACCGCGGAATCAGCCTTCTCCGTGTTGTCGGCAAACTGTATGCTAAGGTGTTGAAAATGAAAATGAAAATGAAAAATTGTTTATTATTGATAATAAGTAGGTTCTACATAAATTAAGGTTGACTTCTCCTTTTAAGTGTACAAACACCTGTGACAGGAGAAGCCGCTCTCCCATAGCAGAATACAATTTTCCTATTGCTAATACATTACTTAATTTTAAATTATTTAGTTCAATTTACATTATTAAAAGTAGTTATGCAAGTAATAAAAAGAAGAAGTGGAGGCGTGTGGTGTACGTGTGTGTGTGTGTTTTTTAGGAATCAATTAACCATAGCTCTTGTACAAAACCCCACTACTTTATAATATGTACTATAACATTTTCTGTTTCGTCATAATTTAAGGATTTTAGCCAGTCTGTCAACAGTTTTTTGCATTCGAAGCTAGATTTTGTATAAAGTTTAAGAATTTTATTAACAGAATTATAAAGATAAGATGACTGATATGTGTATTGGTGTCTAGCAAAGTAGGTCTTACATTTTCGGGTTTCGGCTACAATATCATTACGTCTTCTTGCTAACACTGTGCTATCAACTGGGAGAACTTTATGTTTTGCTATTACAGTGTGCAGGATATATAATTGCCGAACAGTCAGTAAGTCTGCTATTGCATACAGAGTATCGGTTGGGAATCTAAGTTTTTTAAAATGCATAACCTTCAGGAGTATCCTTTGAGCCCGCTCTGCCTCCAAAAATTTTGTTTTAGACGCACCTCCCCACACTGGTACGCAATAAATCATAATAGACTGTGCTAAGGCTATATATACTTTACTTAAAATCTTCTTACTAGCAGAAAACCTGAGGGTTTTATATATCCAGATCAGCTTCCTGATTTGGCTAGCGATTAGATTGATTTGGGGGTGCCAGGTGAGATTTTTATCAATTATGATACCCAGATATTTGGTGGTGTCTACCTTATTTATCTTAGGGCAATTACATTTATTGTTGCTGAGCATATTACAAGTATGTATTTGCAAACCAAAATCGGGGTGTGGCTGAGTTCTGCTGTTAATCGTAAAACTCATGAAATTAGTCTTGGCAGTGTTCAGAGTCAGAAGGTTTTGTCTCAGCCAGAGAGCGGTAGTGGCTAATGCAAGTTCCGCGTCCTTTTTTATGGACTCCCATGAATTTCCGGAGATCACCATGGCAGTATCATCAGCATAAGATAAGACCCTAGTGCCATGAAGCTTCATCTTACATAGGTCATTGATGTAAATAAGAAATAGGGTTGGTCCCAGGACGGAGCCCTGGGGCACCCCGTAGGACAAGTCAGCATCACCACTCAGCAACTAGCCCACCCTCACCTTTTGTCCCCTCCCACAGAGGTAGTTTTTAAACAAGTTCAGAGGGGGGGCCTCTTACTCCAATGTTATTTAGTTTCTGCACGAGTATGGGAATAGAGACGGTGTCAAAGGCCTTCTTAAGGTCCAGGAAAACCGTCAAACATTTACCTCCACTATCCAATTGGTCAGTTATTAGAGAAGACAGCGTCAGAACTGCATCCTGAGTGAATTTACCTACCTGAAATCCATATTGTGTCCCAGATAAAATATTGTACTTTCTCAGGTAGTCAGTCAACCTTTTGTTTAAGAGTTTCTCTAATATTTTGGACAACGAAGGCAGTACCGATATTGGTCGATAGTTATTTATATCCTCTCTACTCCCACCCTTATGAACTGGGGTAACGACTGCTCTTTTCAGTAGAGTTGGAAAGACACCTTTTGTGAAGCAAGTATTAAACAAGTGGGAGAGGACTGGAACCAATATGTGGCTGCTTAATTTAAGAAAACTAACTGGAATACTATCCCAGCCGGGGGCACTGTCCGTTTGTAAGCTCATAATCATATCATGTACTTCTTGTGAATCGGTTTCCATAAGAACAAAGGAAGAGAGCTGAGTATGACTAAGTACATGAGAGACAGACAAACTTTGAGATGGTTCAAGTGGAATTACCTCATTTTTCTCTCCTATACCTGCGAAAAACCTATTTACATAGTCGACAGATTCCTCAGCGGTAGGTTTTATGTTGAGGAGTTTGTCGTTTCCAGTTTTGTTCTGATTCATGTGAGTAATCCTCTTGATATTCTTCCACAGGCATTTTGAGTTTTTGGATGATTTTTCCAGCAATAGTCTTTCATAGTTATGCTTTAGTTTCTTTAATAGTTTATTACAGTGATTGCGGTATCGTTTGTAGGTAACTTTTAGGATTTCATCGTGAGGATTGGAACGTAGTTTTTTTTGCATATTATTTCTGTTCCTAATGCAACGTAATACCCTAACAGTTATCCAAGGCTTAATAATCCGTTGCGTTTTTGGGATTGGTTTGACGTATGTGTGTTCTCTCAAAGCTTCAGAAATGCGAGAGATTAAACAGTTACATATAGTCTCAGGTCATCATCACACAAAAGTAAATCAGACAGATTTTTACTCAAAAGACCATCCAATGCGCCATCATAGTCAGTAACCGTAACGACTTTAGGAGTTTTAGATTTACTAATTACGTTAGACAGATGCAAACACGTCAAAGAGTGGTCTGTGATTGAAGCATTAAGTACTGCCACTCGAGCAGACATCTTTCCCCTGTCCAATTTTAGCATTATGTGATCCAAGCAGCTTCCATCCCTAGCCGGTAGACTATGGCCGGTCATGATACCGTGGGTACTAGGGCTTCCAATACCGGGATCCCGGTATTGCTCAATACCGGTATTAGGCGATTTTTTGGCCTTTTCTCAATACCGGTATTGAAATCCAATACCGGTTTTAATACCGTAAGTGTCGATGCTTGGAATTCTCACGAATAAACTGCAAAATGTCCCTTATTTTTGGCCAATCTGCACACTTTTTACCAAAAATAGTTGTTTAACGGACGGGATTACCTTATCTACTGAAATAAATGAATAAAGTCGCAGTTATTGCGTTCCTTCGACCCTCACATTCGACTAAAATTCAACAAAATTGTATCTTACTTTATTTTACAACTAGCTGTTTGTCCACGGCTTTGGCCTATCGGCTGTTTCTCCCGTCAAAATAAAGCCTAAATAAAAAAATAGCTTATGTCACTGGTTGATAATGTAGCTTTATATTGGTGAATGAATTTTTAAAATAGTACTTTCAGAGCCTATTTGTTACTGTAAGCGATAAAAGTGGACTGTATTTCGATAAACTAAATATATACGATACGACAGAAAATAAGACGATAATAGTGGGAAGAGATAATCAAATGGACAAAACACTTACCAATAAAGCTGTGCTCTTGTGTGCCTCGGTCTTCGGCGGTTGGTTGGGGCTCCGATCACCTTTGGGAACTTCTCCAAGTACCTAATACCGGGTGTAGAACAACAGTGTTTCCTCCAGTCGACTTCTCTCTTTCCCTTTGCAGTTTAATACACGTGAAGCGACAGCGAAAAGGGTTGTGTACTAAATTACAATATTACAAAAACGATATAATTACGAAAATGTGCTTGTGCACCGACAATGACTACCATGAAACGACAACGAGAATAATTTGAATGGCGCGCCGTTACAAGTATGTATGGGCTTATATACCATATTTGAACTGACTGGGGTTGCCAGGCGAAAGACGATTTATGGTCGCGTTCACACATCGACAATCCTGAACATTCCGCCCACCAAAATACGGCGTATTTTCGAAATAACCAAACCATATACAACTAAACGTAATTGGCAATAGGTTTCCTAATAAATACACAAAATAAGCGAATTACAGTTAACCGAATTACGAAACAAATTAAAGTAAAACTTACACGAAGTGACAAACAAGAAATAAACTATTATACGAACCACAAGGCAGCGAAACGATATTATGCATGATGGTTCATACATACGACAACTAACTAGACGAAATTAAACTTAAAATTAAACGAAATGACAATAGTGAATTAGTAAGTAAGTTAAGCAGCGGTATGCGGTTTGACCACTGGCCCTCTGAGTCTACCGGGTGGATACGTTGAACGTGAGCCGTTCTAATCGAACTGAAGGACACACGATGGGTAAGGTCTAGACCTTTGACACGCCGGATTCCGCGGAAATGCGGGCTACCTGGTGGATTGAACATGACTTCAATCAGTTCAGCACGCGAAGCCTGTCTTACTAGGTCTAGCATACCATTAGACTCGCAAACGAAATATCTGCCCGGGTCAGAGACAAACCTCCAGCAATGGCCAAGACGCGAAATAAAACGAATTAAAGCTACAACACTTGCTACAAACATTGGTTCCAAAACGAGTCCTAATTGCACTGTTTTAGAAGCAGTTACTTTAATGAATACATCAATGCACACTATGAGAATGCGCAATCCACGACCGCTAGCCAGGCAGGCATCGAAAAAACCTGCGCTGTCGACTTCAAGCGATAATCGTGATTTCATTTCATTAACGAAAAACGACAGCGGAGCAATAAAGGGTGTTGCCCCACCTTTAGGTTGCGCTCGAAAGCATTTATCGCAGGTGGATATTCCTGCATATAAACCTCTAATCGACAACAATAACCGAAGAGCGATTAAATTTTGCGAATCTCGTAGTCTAAGGGACGCAGAGTGCTGGTCACAATTTTCGATGATTAACTCAGCCACAGCTAACCGGTAACTAAGAGGCAAGAGAAGCAGCTCGCCTACGTCAGACGACAAATCTAGCTTGAATAGTAGACCGCCCACCCTGAAGTGACTAAGTTCGTCGGAGACAGGAAATAATTTCCACCTAGACTTCGAGCAAGAATGTGATTTTTGTTGCGCTAGGAAGAGAAATACCATAATAGATGCTATAGCACGCTCCTCGACACAACTCACGATAAAAGCAGAAGAGTGGGTATTCTCTTCACGCGACAAGTCACGATATGAAGGTTTTGACGTAAGACAGCGCAAGCTACTGATGAGTCGAGAAAAATACACAAGAAGGCGCTGGATGTACAGCAACGACGACGAAAGATAAAGAATTTCAACGACGATCGAAAATATGTTGCATGCTGATAAGTCATCAAAAACGGCCTGATTAGGCAGCGTCTCTGATGGCTCTAACTCCCAACGGGAGCACGACTTCAGCGATGAAGCTCCAAGTTTTAGTGCGTAAAAATGCCCCGGCTCATGTTCCACGAGGATACGAACAACGTCATGCGACAAATTACGCTGCGACGCAAGATATCGCAGCCTAAAACTCAACCGACAATAATATGCTCTAGTGCGATGCGGTGACGATGAATAAACGAAAATATAAACGGAAGGCAATATATCATCAGAAGCTGCTCCATCGCACAACCCATCCGACTGTGGCCAAGACTTCCAGGGTTCGTGAGGCCAAGGAGGCCCCGCCCACCATTGCACATCCCGAGTTAATCTCTCTTGCAACAACTCACGAGAACTAAGATCCGTCAGGCTTTCAAAAACATCTGTGTGGTTCGACAAATCCACAGAGACAGACCGCAATACCTCACTATAAGGGATGCAATGAAAACGATCATCCGACGACAAGAGCAACCCAACCCTTGTGTAACTACACCTTTGGCAGCTCTCCATGCCAACAAGACGCTTCTGCGCCATCTCACGACAACGACAAAGTCGAGGCCTATCCTGAGACCCAACGACCGCAACTGGTATCCCCACTTCACCATCAGGACCTCGACAATTTACAGCCTGGCTAATAACTACTGACGATAAATCAACCTTGAATGCCACAGCAGCTCTGGGAGATTCCAAATTCTCCAATTCCAGAGAACTACTGTGGTCCGTCCCAGACGACAGCTTGAATTCCAATGATGATGCAGCCCTGGGAGAACCGAAGTTCTCCAATTCCAGTCCACAACTGACATTGGCAAACGACAAATACAAAATAAAAGAACTACACTGATAACAGTTAACCATCACAGCATCATACCCCGTAACTTTCGTACCTAAAACTGTGTAAATAGCAATAGGCTGACCCTGTTTACAAATTGCAAGGCCAGGTTGAGGCACTGGACCAAGAAACCTGCAACCAACTAACATGTCAACAGCTCTGGGTTCAATGCAGGCATGATCTGCAAAATTAATTTTTCTTATAAATGCCCCCAAAGAAGCATTGACTTTCAAAATTGGCATATCCAAACTAAATCTTGGCAAAATGTAAGCCTCCAAAGAGAGGCTGTACAAGCTCTCAGATGATGGAACCATACAACAAACCTGTAATCTAAGCGTGTCAGCTGATGCCTGACCGATACCATGTAACAATGAACTACTACTACACATTAGTAGCCCACGCTTCCTAATGCATGCCAATCCTACATGATCAACATCACTGGCACTGTGAAGCAGTATGCTAGTAGGCACAAATGTCCTATGTTTAATTTTAATAAAAACCTCCGAAGCCAAAAATTGGACCTGAGTGTCATAACCCGATGTAGTGATTGATATACTCCTAAAAGGCACTCCTGAGTGCTCTGCATCACCAGCATTACTTAAGTGAAGTATTGTATGCTGCCTGCACTTATGCCTATCACACTGTACCGACAATCGACAATTTTGTACAGTATGTGCATCATGCAGACATCCCATACCCAGCCTCATCTCTTTCACTGGAACAACTTGATTGTAGGGTTTCAACTCTAAAAACTGCGGACACCTATCCCAACTATGGCCCTCAACAGAGCATACAGTACAAATTATTACAGGTGGCACGCTACACAAAGACTGCTGATTAACAGGCCTGCTGGCAATGTTATTTAGCCAGAGGCCAGAACTCTCTAATGTTTCATCGCTTTTAGCACTATAACTATGTGTCTTACTATTACTAGGTACAGAACAATTCAAGCCACATTGCACCTGTAACGTTTCCTCAGTTGCTGTGCCCCACCTGGATAATGACACATTCTCCACCTTCTCATCGAAGGGCGGCTTATTAAATTCGGACAATCCAACACTTGACACTATAGGCTTCTGTTCAGTTACATTTGGTTTCTGGCGCAAACGTAATTTTACGGTCCTTGCTATCAGCTCGAACTGCCGGGTTACCTCCATTTCCTTTCGTCTCTCAGAAGGTGCAATAGAACAAAACAAGTCTATTTGAGCCCTATGAAACGCGGCAGAAGTCTCGTCTACATCAGCCATAGCATAACCATGTAAATCCGTACCTACCATCTCCTCCATACGGGCATACTCCATATTACGCACAATACGATAATTGTTCGCGGTGCCTGACATCACACCGCCCTCCATGACTGCTTATCTCAGAGATATTTACGAAAACAACCGAAGAACTACAACGAAAATACGAAAAACCGACAATTTAAATCTCTGAAATAAACAAACCATTGGAAAGACATTATTGTATGACAATCAGACAACCGTGACAAGACGAATTAGTCAAACTCTTTTTTTTTTATACACCATAGATCCTTCATAGATCCAGTTTATGACTTTAATAATGCCACGGCTAAAGCATCAATATGTGAAATAACGCAACGAACGATAATTACAATCAATAACGACTAAAGTTATAACGGTCACGAAAACCTAATGCAGACTACCCGCGAAATGTATAACAAATTATTTACCGTTACGGCAATGACAGTACAATGTTTATCAATCGATCCTCGACCTTCCAATAAATCAGGCTTGACGGACCAAAAATGTAAGCGATAAAAGTGGACTGTATTTCGATAAACTAAATATATACGATACGACAGAAAATAAGACGATAATAGTGGGAAGAGATAATCAAATGGACAAAACACTTACCAATAAAGCTGTGCTCTTGTGTGCCTCGGTCTTCGGCGGTTGGTTGGGGCTCCGATCACCTTTGGGAACTCGAACTCACCTCCAGCAACAGTTACCTTTCTCCAAGTACCTAATACCGGGTGTAGAACAACAGTGTTTCCTCCAGTCGACTTCTCTCTTTCCCTTTGCAGTTTAATACACGTGAAGCGACAGCGAAAAGGGTTGTGTACTAAATTACAATATTACAAAAACGATATAATTACGAAAATGTGCTTGTGCAACGACAATGACTACCATGAAACGACAACGAGAATAATTTGAATGGCGCGCCGTTACAAGTATGTATGGGCTTATATACCATATTTGAACTGACTGGGGTTGCCAGGCGAAAGACGATTTATGGTCGCGTTCACACATCGACAATCCTGAACAGTTACAAACAGTTAAATCTTTCCTCTTTATAATATTAGTATAGATGCGTTGTTTGTGGCATTTGTCCTTTTAATGAATAGGCCATACTTGATCATAATTATAAACCTTAATTGATATATTAAGGTTTAAAACTAATGATTTATTTTGAGTCGTGCGGCTGAGAAATCTGACAATCAACCAAATTTTCAAAAGTGGTTTTTTTGCCCCAACAATAAGTAAAGAAAAAAATTAATGACTACGATTTTTGATAGTGTTTTGGTTAGTAGTAAACATTTTGATAGGTAAAACTACTACTTTTGTTTTAAATTTTTCATAGAAAATTGGAGAGTAGAATAAAATAAAGCTATTAGTAATTGCTTTTACTTAATTACATTATCATGAACAAAAACATATTATAGGAATACGGTTCTAAATACTATTTGTTTGCACTGGTAAAATCATAAACCCAAAACAAGTTTAAAAGAGTAACTGCTGAGTTTCTCGCCGGGACTTCTCAGCAAAAACAACTCCGACGTGGTGGTAAAATCGCATTATGTCTGTATACTGTGTATTTATATATCTATATTTTTATAATAATTATGTCTATTATTTAGTATATCTTGCTTTTAATTTGACGATTTGAGAGTACTTACTGTGAAAGTGTATTTGAATAAAGTTATTTGAGTTTGAGTTCATACGCGTTTTTTAAGTGTCGTTTACAATAACACACAACATAACATGTCAGATTATTTCATATACCTTCATGATACTTACGATATTTTTTTCAGTTTTATTATAAACATTTTAGTAGTCTAAAGCAAAACTAAATTGAGTTGGTTACCGTAAGGGGTTTGCAATTACGATATTATAGCCTAAAAGCAGATGTAAATATTAGATGTTGTGCGAGTTTATCCCTTACACTATTTGGTGATTCCGGTGTCAGTTTCTTAAAAAGAGCTTGCACATTAAAAAAACTAATAGTTCAGTGACAATTTTAAAAAGGTAACATAGTTTTAATTTTTAAATTTACCTACTTTTTAACTTGTAAAAATCATAAACGCATAAAACAAATCACTGAAATCGATATAATTATGCTTTGTATATTTATAAAAGTTCATTTTCAATGAAATCTGTTACTATTTCAGCTTAATTTTTCAAAAAACGCATTAACAATAATAATTATAAATTTTCTCCTCAATACCGTAATACCGGTATTAATACCGGATTCGAAAAAAGATCCGGTATTGATACCGGTATTGAAAATATCCGGTATTTGGAAGCCCTAGTGGGTACTCAACATAGTAAGGTAATCCAGACGGTTTTTTCTTATGTAATTCTGTTCATTTGGGCAACTAATTAGATTAATGTTAACATCGCCCACTACCAGAATACTATTATGTGACCTAATCGATTCCAGATGGGAATTCAGAGAGCCAACAAACCTATCCGCATTTATATTTGAAGGTGATCTGTATATGGCCAAAATGGTGTGGGTAGTAGACTCAATTTGAAGACAAGATGCATCTTCTATGATTATTTCCTGTACATTAACCGGAATGTCATCTTTAACGTACACAATCACACCATCGTTTTGGTTGTGATAACGGGTACTGTGATACGTGACGTAATTTTGTAAGCCTGGGATAGGTTTATTAGCGGTGTTAGTTAATAGGGTTGATTAATAGGGTTTTCACAACCCTATTAATCAACGGAAGGCGGAAGACGGAAGAAAAGATTTGGGATGCGCAAGCGGGACTCAGAAAGGGAATGGGATGTACGGATCAGGTTTTTTCCTTGCGTTGCGTAGCGGAAAATTTTTTGGTCAAAAACCAAAAAGTCTATTGCATTTTCTTGGACCTGTCTTTATCCGCGCATGGGGTGAGCAGCTGTCTGATACGAGCGCTGAAATCTCTCTATGAGTGTTCCAGTGCTTGCGTCAGAATAAACGGGCGTACACTGACTGGTTTGACATCCTTAAAGGGGTTAGACAGGGTTGTGTAGCGTCCCCATGGCTGTTCAACCTATTCATGGATGAATGTTTGACAGATCTGAAAGACAGTGATTATGGACTGAGAATGGATGGGTTGCTTGCTAAATGCCTTCTCTACGCTGATGACCAAGTCATACTGGCGTCGTCGGCCGACGAGTTGCAGGTAATGATAACATTAATGAATGCGTCGTTAGAAGCGAGAGGTATGAAAGTGAACGTAAGTAAGACAAAAACCTTGGTTTTTGAAAGAGATGAGGATATGACAGAATGTGATGTTTTAATTGGAGGTGAAAAGGTAGAACAAGTGAAAGAATTTGTGTATCTGGGGACTAGGTTCACGAGGGATGGAAGGCATGAGGGTGATATTGATAGAAGAGTGAATGCAGGGAATATGGTAAATGGAGCGCTGCATGCCTTTATGAACAGCCAGAAGGTGTCAGAGAAGGCGCGACTGGCTGTTCATGCCGGGGTGTTAGTGCCGACGCTTATGTACGGAAGTGAGAGTTGGATATGGCAAAAGAAGGATGAAAGTAGGATAAATGCAGTGGAAATGAGAGCATTGCGAAGTTTGGCAGGAGTGACATTGAGTGATAAAGTAAGGAATAGCATAATAAGAGAGCGATGTGGTGTGAAAGAGGATGTTGTCACAAAAAATGAGATGGGAATGCTAAGATGGTTTGGGCATATGGAAAGGATGGATGAAAGGCGATTAACGAAACAAATTTACAAGGCGAGGGTGGATGGAGCTGTTGAAAGGGGAAGGCCTAGACGGGCGTACTTAGGACAAGTCCAAGACGTGCTTCAAAAAGGTCAGATCAGGAGTACCCATAATCGACGAGCATGTATGAAAGGATTAATGATTAAAACTGGTGCCTGGCACCGTTTTTCAAAACCCGTTTTGCTCAGAGATCTTATGCATTTTTAGCCCCTAGAATGTACAATATCCTACATAGCAAAATTAATCTTCGGCAATTCAGCAGTAGAACAATAAGGCAACCACTTTTTAAGCATCTATTGAAAATGAATGAGTGTGACCTGAACCGTATCCACATCCCCTTGGCCTGACTTTGTTGTTACTAGTTAAATAATGATGCTCATATACTCCTGTTGTACCTTGGTTTTGCATATATGTATATTACAAGTGAGTATCGCAGTTTCTTGTAATGAACGCAGTAAAATATCTATTCTGTCTTTTTATAAATATGTATGTAATTTGCCTTTGTGTTTGTGCTGTAGCCCTGTGAGAGCGACACTTTTATTATATATATATATTCTTGTTATTTAGAATGAGAGTGACATCTATCTATTGTTTTTAATTTTAAATAGTTTTAATTTTACTTCATTAATGTTAAGAGAGTTACAAAAATATAAACTTAGTTTTTATTGTAAACTTCACAGAAGATTTAATTGAGAATAACTTTTGTAATGTTCAAGTTACTTATATTTTATTTATTTTACGTTACTGTTTAATTTTACTTATGTAACTATTTAGTTTAGCACCTAATACAATTGTTTTACTATTCATTTTAATAATGTTAAAAAATCTATGAGGTGGAGAACCTGGTGTCTTGTATCACAGGTTATTAATAACCTATTTCAAGCACCAGTCTTCACATTAAGTGTTACAATTATGAACATAACTGTACTATCTCATTGTTGTATTTCTTTCTTTTTGTGAAGAAAATAAAGATTATTATTGTTATTATAATGAGAGTGAAAGAAGCGCAAGAGGTGTGTCAGGACCGTAGCAAGTGGAAAGATGTGGTCTCTGCCTACCCCATTGGGAAAAAGGCGTGATGGTATGTATGTATGTATGTATGTGTCTGACTGGCATTGAGCCCTGCCAGTCCTGCCACTGCATGCGATAACAAACGAGCTTATTTGTACCATCCTTTTCTAGAAGCATCTCATGTATTTATGTGGGTGACTATACGATTTGTGGTTTTGACTAAAATAAATAAAATATGAATCTCGCTTCTAAACTTCATATTATCTACATAAGATACCAACTCCATCAGTTTTTAACACCGGGATTCTAAGTTATACTTGAAAATGTGCAGAGTAATAGAGAATAAAGGATATCGAAACGTAGTTCTACTTAAGATTTTAGAATGTGAAAAATAAACTTTGCTATAGACGCGTTCACCTCAACCATTACAAAACCGTTGCAAAATGGATATTATATCAACAGCATAAGGTGCCCCTATGTCAAGGTTGATGTAAACGCTTCTGTAGGCTTATTTTCGTAACGGCTAGCTAGCTAGCGAATCACATAATACTTTAAAAAAACAAAACACATGTTGATAATATTTGAAGGTATTTGTTGTATTTAAATAAATACCTACATTATGGTTTGCAATAAATATTGCAAACCATAATGTAGGTAGGTGCACAAGATAGTATTGAAGATAAGTATCAATTATGGACCCTGTAGGGCGCTGCAAATGTAGGAAACAGAGAGACAAATATTAAAATTAACTTAATGACTAAATTATTATAGGAACATGCATCAATCACAATAATCAATATCACATTTATACATTTTCGAAAAATTTCAACATTTATAATAACAATTCAAAATATGTTATAATTATTTATATTACGTATGTTATATTTACATTTATGTTAGTATCTATTTATTCAGTATATTTGATCTGTTAAATATTCTTCAATATCATAATAACATTTTAAAAGCAATAATTCCTTTAAACCAAGTTCAAACATTTTATCGTCCGGTTCATCTGCTATTTTCCGAGGCAACTTGTTATATATCTTAATAGACATAATGTATGTACTGGAAGAGATAAGTTGAAGGCGACAGGACGGACGAACTAATTTGGTTTCATGCCTTATGGAATATTTGGAAGGCAAATCTTCGCGTTTTGTGTAAAACTTTTTGTAGTGTCGCACAAACTTACATGTCTCCAGTATATAAATAGATGGCAGGGTAAGAATCCTATACTTTTTGAAATAAGGTAGCTGTTTGTTTGCTGTATGTTGGCAATGATG
The DNA here is from genome assembly GCA_947369235.1 of Udea olivalis. Taxonomy (NCBI): domain Eukaryota; kingdom Metazoa; phylum Arthropoda; class Insecta; order Lepidoptera; family Crambidae; genus Udea; species Udea olivalis. The sequence continues at coordinate 20,582,395 of OX376355.1, forward strand.
CGAATGAGCTTTTGAATGATGTGAAGGTGTACAAAAAGTAAGAGCTTTCCCTGTTTACATGTTTGTGGCAGACGTTCCGCGTCGTCCCTAGAACAGTAAATAATATATACTATCTATACTAACACTAATATTATAAAGATAAAATATTTGTTTCTTTGTTTGTATTGAATAGACTCTAAAACTACTGGACCGATTTTCAAAAATCTTTTACCATTATAAAGCCACATTATCAGCAAGTAAAATAGGCTACAGCAAACCTTTACCAAGGAATACTAACCTTTACCACTGAGAGATAAGGTGCGAGCAGCTATCAAGCACCTTCAACGCAACAAGGCTGTAGGTTTCGACGGAGTCTCGATTGAGGTAATACAGGCTATGGGTGAGATCGGAGTGGACATGCTGCACACAGTCTGCCGTCGAATATGGGTCACTGGGGTTTTGGCCAAGCGATTGGTCACTTTCTATATTCATACCGCTGCTTAAAAAAGGGTCGACAAAAAAGTGCAGTAATTACAGACTAATTTCTTTCATATCCCACGCCAGTAAAATCATGCTGCACATCGTAAAAACGAGGCTTCAAGTTTTTCTGTCCCGAGAGATCACGACCCGAGAGATCACGACCACTCTATCAAGTGTGAACGACTGAGAAGAAGAGGAGAAGAACATAGGCTACATATGTTTTTAGGCTATATTTTATGATGATGGACAATTGGACACACAGCTAGTGATAGATAACTTCAAAACACAACAATTTATTTTTCCAAGAACACGATCTTCAGTAAACATGAAGTTTTAAGTTTATGCAACTGGATATAATAGACCCTTAATTTTTTATTTAGGCACTCAGGGCTACGCAGTCGCTACGTCATGTATGCAATCAAAAATATTTATTTATATATTCAGAGAGCCATCTCTCTGACTATAATGTATGACTTTTCCTAAAAATATGAAGATATTGCAAAAGATTTTGCAATTGTTAGCAATAAACCTCCGACAAAATATACTCATCTGAACGTATAGTCATTTACCATGAGAGTGCCTCACGTAAACTACGACAGTTAACTACAGCAACTAGAGGCGCTGTACTGAAATCCCATACTAAAACGTCACCACAGACCTTAGCGACAGTCATCGGTGTCACCTCAAGGTAGGCGTACGGGTCAGCCCGACCGGTCACTGGACTCACAGGTGGAGCGGTGACAAGGACAAATGACTGCGGTCAATTCTCGCTTATGCGTTTTTAACAGATGGCGGCTAGTTATCGAAAGCACATATTATGCTGCATAACCTGTCTAACATACCGACAGTTTAGCTTTTACACCTGGAGGTGTCCAGGTGACAATGATTAGTGTAGTGAGTACAAAAACTAGCGGAAAATTCTTTTAACATTACAACTTTACTAGGAAAAGAATATTTTACGTACTACTTATAGTCTATAGAGTCAGATATTCTTACTAACTTAGTGTTTGTGTAGACAAAAAATATTTTGTGTTAGCTGATAACCATTCAAGCATCATTATTAAACACAGCACGAATAACCGATGCCCGCAGACGTTTCGTCGCGCTGCAATGCAATTATTGTTTACAGTTTTTGCAACGTTTTTGTAAACGAACCTCTTCTTGTTGTCGACGAGATAATAGCGACGAGTGCCACCACGTGGCGGGGTGGGCCTGCCTCGCTGACCCCCAAACAACAGCTAATTGTCGTCTTTCTAACAAAAACTTCTATGTTATGCTTATTATGACAATGGGCAGATAGAATTATATTTAAACAATATTTACGACGCGACGTCTAATTTCGTAGTAACATTACAGATGTAGTGACGGCAATCCCTAGGCAGCAAATGACTTATTGCATACCATATTTTATCTATTGACGCATACTAGATAACGAATAAGTTTCCAGGTGCTGTTGAAAGTGTAAAGTAATAGTTCGGTGAATTGTTGATAATAATCATGTATTGTATATTTGCTTTGTGGCCGATACTGCATGCCGGGTGTAAAGGGGCAGGGGGTATCGGGAAGGGACAGCGCAAGTGTCATATTGTATCGGGGCCAGGTGTGAGTGTTTTTGTGCGGCTCCTTGTGCGCTATCTACGGGCTCCGCGCCAGGTGCCACAGACTGCTTCGCCACTCTGATCTTTATATCACAACCTTAAGAGCCACAACCGCTCGCGATGATGCGCTGCCTGCAATTAACTCTGTGCAGATGTTCAACTATAAGTCTTCGCCTAACCGAGATCGAGATTGTATACTTTAAACACGCTTCTCCATTTAATATGAATTTTGAACAATATAACGTCTTTCGGTCACTTTTTTTAACGGTCATAACAGTTCTCGAATTCTGAAGAGGCGATCTTTAAGTAACCAATGGAAATAAATACATTGAGACAGTTGATTTATGGCACAACTTCTAAAAATAGTACTTAAAATGCAATATGTGCATATTGGTGGTAACATGGTTACAAATACGATTGACGATTTGAAAGTACTGATACAGTCTATTTGAATAAAGTTATTTGAGTTTGAGTTTGAGTTTGAAATAAAAACACGGTTATCCGAAAGTTGCATTTTGCAACATTTATGTTTATAACACGTGGTTAATCTCTAAAGGAAAATAAAAATAAAATTGATATTTATTGGTATTCTCGAAATTGAACAACATTACAATATAGTTCAGATTCATTCAGATCATATCACGTCGTACATATGACGTCCGCTGCTGAATAAAGCCTTCTCTTATATTTCCAGAGTGACTAGGTTTAAACGGCATTGTGAAATATACGTTGAGCAACAAAGATAGGGATTACCGTAGGTAGAGTAACGAGAAACCAAGTTAACCCCTTACTGATCTGGTTAAATAAACAAGGTTCTCGCTTTCGTTATCAAAACTAAAAACAACGAAGTAACCTAAAACACCTAGATCCGTGTAGCTATCGCAGGAGCCCGGCCTTCTTTAACCAGCCCGGCGCGGCGCCCACTACGCTAATCGGTTAGTCGATGTAACTGTTAATAAAAATATTCTCGTTTTTATACATGCCGTGTATGCAAAGAAACACAAGGAGTTTAAAAGGCAGTCTTGCCTTAATCACGGACCAATATAATCGATTGATGGTCGACATGTACTTTTATGAATATCCTTATTTTTATAACAAAAAAAGAATATTCTATTCCCTTTTTAATAATACTGAAAGTTGCAAAGTTCAGTGAGTTCTACTATGGATACCTATACCAAAGCTTGAAAGGATTTGTTCATTAACTTGGTTGAGACAACAACAGATGATAAAGAAATGAATATCTAGCACAGCTATCACCAACGTCTGACCCCAAACTAAGCAAGGATTTATAGCAGCATGTATTTATATTTCGTAGTTAAATAGATAATAGCACCCTGACACGGAAAAGTCATTTAAAAATAAATAAAAAATAATTTATGTCTGTCACATTAACGTTTGTTCTGGTTGAAGATAGAACCTACGCTCTTCGGCGCTATACGCAGGACCCTTACCCTTTGCGCGAAAGGGCCAGTCAAATTGGTAATAAGGTTACGTAATGAGCAGGTAGGGTGGGCCAATAAGCCCGCGAGGACACGTGGGGCGCGCGGGCGCACGCACGTGCGAGCGGAAACGGACATGTTCCTTTGTGCTAGTGCCTCCTCCGATTGCTTCCTCCCTACAAAAATCAGCATCAGGCTGGCTGGCAGACATAGTCTCGCTTACCGGAATACCATAGTACTACCAAATCAATATAACAGGTTTCATTTCGTAGGAATTGATTGCTGAAAAGGAGATACTCCATTAACTCACTGCTGTATAATGTATTATAGTTGTTAGTTATGAAACTAGCCTTATACTGTCCCACTTCTGGACGTCATAGCTACAATTTGATGGGATAGTAAGTTATGTAAGTTATATAATAAAACTAAATTATTTTAGTATTTATTTCAACTCTGACACCAAATGGCATGCTCGCTAGACAGAAGGGCAAATCGGTTCCGTTGTGCATCGTGTCTGTGATCAATGTCACATAAACACCGAAAAAAACTACTAACCGTTTGTAACCAGTTTATTTTCTTCTTTGCCTATAAAATGGAGGGAAAGAACGATTTTCCTTTAACACTCTCGGCATCAGAGTGTATTTATTTTCTGAAAATCTTTGAAAATATTTATCATTTCAGCCGAACGACGCCCACTGCTGGGCATAGGAAAATATTTAATGCATTCGAAATATTTAATGCTTCGATCACCAGATGTAGTTTTTTTCTCGAACAAAGCGGCACCCGCCGCTACAAAAAGCTCGAAAAAAATCCCCGGTCTCGCTGATAACATTACCAATAAGGCAAAAAAGGTCCCCAATCCGGTCCAACTGAAAAGGGAATCGTAACGGATGCCTCGACAATACCTTCGCCATAGAAAGAACGCAATAAGATAATGCGAAGGAGCGGAGTGATTGGCGGGGCGCGGGGAGGGGGCGCGAGGCTGCGTGTGTCCGACAGCTGTTCGCGGCAAAAACTAGCACAAAAAATGAAGGAAACCTCGCCGTAGTCTCATTACGCCGGCTGCGATAAGCACTAAGTACCTGCGCGACCACGCACTGACCCGACTCTACCTGATGAACAAAAGCGCAGCCTGAATCCTACGGGCTCATTAGGTAATGTGCTCATTGTTCCTTTAACTAGAAATTCTTATTATTGATTTCAGAAAGTATGATTTTTTTGTAGCTTTTTGTTGCAAGACAATAGGTAATATTTGAGAATTCTCATTCTAACAAGTTGTTGCTTGCAAGGTTTGCGATTTGCGATGGTTGACATCCCCAGTAATCCCCACGGCTCCTATTGGGCTTCGTCACGCGCCGCGCCGCGCATGGCACTACTGATACTGATTCACGATAGGCTTTTGTTATCCGCGATTTCTGCTGCCATTATTAACCAATGATAAAAAATGTTAAGAATACCCTGCGAAATGTCCGATTTTGAATAATCTTATTGCTTAAATTAATGCTTTTTTTGATTGTAGCCTACTTTTAGTATTACTACTATTTACTGTTTAGCTACTATCACCAATATTTTTCGATGAAAATTGTACATTTGACTTTTTTAAAACATCATTCACATCTGTATGTAAATGCTGTCCATTTAAAACATCCATGTTTTCAAAACTCGATATAGCGGCGAATAATTGAGTGCATATTCTTGCGGAACGCTCTGAGATCAGGGATAACTTGTAGTTATGTGTAATAATAGTAGTTTTAATGATGGGTACCTCTGTGCATGTAGTGCGTAGGCATAGGCGGTGCAGCGCGAATCCGCACGGAGAGCGGGAGGCTGGAGACAGGAATGCGCAGCTGCCGGCGGAATGCGCACCTGCCGCAGCGCGACCTGCGCCCGCGCGCCTCCAGCGGGTCACGGCCCCGGGCGAGCCGCTGCTGATGATGCCCAGTGATGGCTCGCCCCACAGTACCAAAATCCTTTTGTTAAGCTGAAGCAGTTAGGAAAATCTCAGTTCTCTTTCTTTCGTTAACACGTAATAGAAGTACTTCTAATTTTCTGGCAAGCTTGCTAATATGTTATAGCCGTGTGTTAAAATCTTAGTAAAGTGTCCGATAAATAAATGGAAATACCTTGAGTTGCATTGTACATTCTGGGCTAGAAAGAGCATGAAGGTTAGCAGTAAAATAACGACATGAGACCGAGTCCTGTTAAAAGAAACATTTGTGTATTTATAACTATTAAAAATACTGTTGCCTTATGTTATGTTATGTCATAGGATCATAATAATTATAATTAAAATGAAATGCAAATATGCTGATAAATTTATTAAAGTAGTCAGTAATTCATTACATATTTTGAACACTAAGGCTTCGGGAGAGCCGCAAAAAAGTTGTGCACTTATTTGTTTTGGTGGTGCAATGTTTGTAGTTTAGTGGTTCGGTGCGGATCGCGGACTCGTCGCGGGCGCGCGGCCGGCGACAGGTGTGCTGCGCGGCCGGCGATGGGTGCTCCGCGGCGTTAGGGTTGCCGATATTAGTGTCATGTGAAGAAATCGAATACCCACAAGTATCGTTAAGTATTTACAACATCAACTTCGTGCTTATCGTTATTAAGTTTTTCAAATGTTGTTTTTTCTTTTATTGTTTCATTCATTTATAGAAAATATAGTTCACTGTAGACGGTAGAACGAGAGGTGTTATCAGTATGTAGAGATCAATTAAGACTTTCTTCATATTTTTTCCTTTAACGGCGCATTTTGTCTATGTTTCAGTTTATTATGAGTAGGATAACAAATTTTATTTAATTACTTCTGAACTCACATAGTGACACTGACAAGGCTATTTACTGTGATTTAATGTCAGCATTTAATAAACTTTAATACAGCGAAATCGGACACATTTTGCATAGTGTTTATTTTACTTTTGGGCCATTTTTTGATATTTCTCCCGCATACAAGCATTTGATTTGATGAACTGATAAATCAGATAATAATGAAGGGACCGTCAGTAGGCAGCCCTACGGGTGCGTGTCTCTTGTGCGTGCGCGTGCGCCGCATCTGCCGCCGCGCGCCAATCACGGCATCCCGCGCAGGTATATATCCTGCGCGCGCCTGCCAGCGCGCACAACGTCTCCTGCGCCTGAGACGAGAGGACTACCCCTTGAAACCCTGTACCTGTGATCTAGTGCTAGTGAAGTGTCGTTAATTCCAACAAAATGATTATCTGCCTATCGGGATTTGTTATTGCCGGGTTAGTATTTTTTTTGACGTGAACTTTTGAATTTATTGTTTATTTTTAAAATTAAATCGTTGTTTTAGTTAAAAATATAACTCTCAACTATTATGAAAAGTTTTTAAAAACTTGGTAGTACTTAAATAACAATACTTTATATGGAATAGCTAGTAGAATGTCCTGCATTAAAAAAACAATAAAAATGAAATACGGGCTAATATTATCAATTGTTGTGATGATTATGAACCTTAAGATGTCGATTATAAGGATTGGTTGTATCAGCTGGCGCGCCAGGTGTTGCGCTCGGTTCAAAATATTTTTTTGATCTATCCAAAAGTGTCTTCAATAGAGGACAGGGTCTAGCCATTGATTTATTTATATCCGCATTATATTTTGCTCTACAGTGTTCGACATTTTATTTGTAAATGTGAACAAAAACTTTTACATAACTTTGCGGATTTTTAATCGTCCAAGAAATATGAATGGTGGGACATTAATAAATGCTACATAAACGCAATGCATTATGTATCTACCGATATGGAGCAAATGTATTTATATAAATTATACAAATTAATGTTTTATTGCGATGAGACTTGTTGCGATTATTTTGTCAAATGTTTTTTTGGGTTTTTTATTTTCATTCTGTGACTAGGCAGTCGATCGCAAACGCACCTGAAGATGTGGGAGTGCCAAAAAATAATTTCTGTTATTCTTGTTTCAGAACCTCGCCAACCTCCATACCAGTATCCGCGCGGAACGACATCGGCATGAGCGTGGGCCTGATGGCGAGCGTGGGCGGCGTGGGGAGCGTGGGCGGCGCGGGCTGCGAGCGCGTCGGCGCGCGCTACTCGCCGCACCACCACCAGCTGCTGCACCACTTCGCGCCACCACATGCGCCTGGTGAGACATGTTCACTTGCCTACCTACAAGTCTTTGTACTTGAAAAGCTATAAGAATACATAAATTATAATTTTATGAACATGGGATGAAACACAAGAGTGTGACGTTTATTAATAATAATAATAAGGAAGGTGGGGGGTCGTGGCTTTTCAAATGCCAAGAACCTTCATAACCGCGAGGTGTGCAGTCTTAGGAGGTTTTTCCTCAGCAACGAGTGTGGGATACACCGCGATGTTGTGGCAGTTGATAAGGGCTTCACGCCGCTATTCTTGGCGAATGAGAACTGGCGTCAACCACTGGTGCTCACCACCGACGACCGCAGGGAAATATGGAGGAGCAAGGAGCTGCATGGGAGGTACTATCGGGCCTTAACTGGGCCCGATGTGGACCTCTCCGCATCGGTGAACTGGCTACGCTTCAGGGACCTCTTTGGGGAAACCGAGGGTTTTGTCTGTGCAATTGCTGATGAAGTTATCAAGGTGAATAACTACCGGAAATACATCATGAAGGACGGTACGGTCGACATCTGTCGGGCATGCCGCCGTCCTGGCGAGTCTATTTGCCATGTCATTTCCGGTTGTTCTCACCTTGCTAACGGAGAGTACTTGCACAGGCACAACCTAGTAGCCAGGATCATTCACCAGCAACTTGCTCTTCGATATGGCCTTGTCGAGTCGGAGGTACCGTACTATAAGTACGCACCGGTACCAGTTCTCGAAAATAGTCGTGCATTGCTCTACTGAGATCGCTCTATCATCACGGACAGGACTATTGCAGCCAATAAGCCTGATATCGTGCTGGTAGACCGATCCCAACGCCGGGCAGTGCTCGTCGACATCACCATCCCGCATAACGATAACCTCGTAAAAGCTGAGAAGGACAAACTCAGCAAGTACCTTGACTTGGCTCACGAGGTGACCGCCATGTGGAATGTTGATTCGAAGATCATTGTCCCGAAAGTTGTATCGGCGAGCGGCTTTATAGCGAAGAGCCTCGACCAGCACCTCGAGAGGCTCTCGCTCAGCGGTTGGGTCAAGGGTCAGATGCAGAAGGCGGTGCTCCTGGACACGGCTCGCATTGTCAGGAGGTTCCTCTCTCTGCAGCCCTAACCACCGGTAGTCTGGGCCTTGCCTGCCCTGCTGCCGGCGGCACCCTAGGTTAAGGTTTTTATAGTATTTTTATAAATCATTGTTTTTATAACTTTCAGCTTAGGTTTTATAATTGTAATCATTTAGTTTTTATAATTATAATTCATAAGTTGTTTTTATTGTTGTAAATCATTGTTTTTGTAAGAATACTGTACAAATTTTATACCTAAGTTTTATGCTAAATAAAGAGAATAATAATATTTATTTATTTAAGACAGTTACAGTCCACTTGTTAGTATACAGAGAAGCCTTACAACAATCTTAATAGTACCTAATAACTAAAATGAAATATTTTATGAATTATTTGCCTAGTCTAACTCGCCTCACCAGTACGCCAACAAAATAGGTTCGGCAAGCTTGGCACTAAACATTTTCAGAATTTTGTTAGAACTGAGCCGCATTCTGTTAAAAAGAGACGCAGTCCGCTCTCTCAAAATTGCGAAAAAGTCGTCCGTTCTCGGTTCAGCGAACATTGCGGATGCGCTACAGAAGCGTCTCAGTCCCAACAACACCCTGAAGCCATTATTACATTGCACTCTCAGTGCGTCCAGTGATTCTTTGCTGTAACTGGTCCACAGGGCACACGTATAAAATGTTTGGCAATAATTCTCACATAATTTCAATAACGACCTAATAAAGCCAACCGTAGGTCCCAGCAGCACCATGTCGTCTGCATAACCAAGATTATTAACACATACTCCATCTACCCAGCAACCGACTGGTTTGCTGCTGAGTCCCACAATTTATTGTATTTCTAATGTAAGTAGGCTAACTATAGTTTTTGTTTCTGGACCATTAAGCTAACTTAGGTTCTCACGAATAGTTTTGATCTTTTTCATATTGATGACATATGTTTCATATAATAATGTAATCGTTTTGTCCTAGCAGGTGTGGGCCGCTCCAGCAGCAGCTCGGCCGAGTCCGTGTCGTCGCACAGCGCGTCGCCGCCGCCGGCGCCCCCGCACGCCTACGCGCGCTATACGTAAGTATTTACACCTGCTTTTTTTAGTAAAAAGATAAACCAAATAGGATATCTTTGCTGATAAGCTAGTTAGGCGGTGTGGATCTCTTTCGACCCTGCGACCTATATCTTTACCCAAGAGACTTAATTAATTAATCCCCGCAGGTTCTAATAGATGTTATTGTTTGTCCCAGGCGAGTGCGGACGCTGTACGCGTGCCTCGGCGAGAGCGAGGGCGAGCTGTCGTTCGAGCCCAACCAGATCATCACCAACGTGTCGGCGTCCGGCGAGCCCGGCTGGCTGCGCGGCACGCTCAACGGCAAGACCGGGCTCGTGCCCGAGAACTACGTCGAGCCGCTGCCGTAGCGCGCGAGGGGCCGCCCGCGCCCCCCGGTGGGCCCCCCGCGCCCCGCCGGGGGGCCGCCCGCGCACTGCGGCGGCCGTCGCTGAACACGACGCCCGCCCCCCGCCCCTCCTCCCGGAGAGGCCCCGACTTGTCCTAGTATTGCGCGCCGCGCCACACTTGTTGATTGTTTTTGTACCTATTTGTATATTTTGTACATTGTAAATAAGAGTCTGTTGATATTTCTATTTATATTATACTTATGTTGTGAATTTTGTACCAAATATACTATAATGTATTATTATCCGCTCGTGGATTAGTGATTAAAAAGATTATATTAGCATTCTGTAGTTTATTTTGCACACTGGTAAAGCTGCTGGCGATCTGGACGATTAACAAAAACAAAAATTTTAACAAAAAAAAAACCAACTTCAATAAAAACTATTCCAAAACAAAGCACTAAAAAGTAAAGAAATAATTGCGTATTCTTCTAAACTTATACGATAATATAATGTAGGTACAATTATTGTTATTGTTGGAGTCCGTGTCAGCCGAGGAAACACTACAATATACCTATTTCTTACATTACGACACGATTGGCGCAGTGTGCTGTAGCACGGTTTCTCGCCTTGGCTTTCGTGGTGTCCCGGGTTCGATTCCCGGTCGGGTCAATTCAGAAACATTACTTTTTCTAAATTGGCTCGGGTCTGGGTGTGCTGGGAGACGCCCCTGGCTTATTTCCCTGTCTGGTACCTCGTAACACAAGGATATTTATCCTTACTTCGAGACCATGGCAAGTGGTGTGTTGTCTGGCGCATACTTATTTATTTATTTATTATCACATTTACGTATGTATGTAGGTAGTTACAAACCTACATTGGCTGACACCGACTCCAACAATAACAATTATTGTACCTACATTATATTATCGTATAAGTTTAGAAGAATACGCAATTATTTCTTTACTTTTTAGTGCTTTGTTTTGGAATAGTTTTTTTTGAACTTGTTTTTTTTTTGTTAAAATTTTTGTTTATTTCTTGTTTTTCAGTGAATAGTTCTTATTTATTTTATACATCGAAAAAGTATCGTCCAATTGCTCCTAAGAATTGAAGAGTTCATAGTCAGAACCTAACACTCATCAAACTACCCTTGTAGTATATCCTTTCCAATAAAAAAAGAAGCATCGAAATCGGTTGGCGTGATAATAAGTTATTCGTCCATTTGTCGCGCATATGGTTTATCTAGATTTAAGACTTATATGGATTTCCCATGGATGCCACTGTCAGAACTAGACCAAATTAAAATGGGACCATTCGGGAAGCACCAGCTTTCAAATAAAAAAAGAATGATCAAAATCTGTTCACTCAGTCGAAAGTTATGAGGTAACAAACATAAAAAAAAAACATACAGTCGAATTGAGAACCTCCTCCTTTTTTTGAAGTCGGTTGAAAACAGGAAATAAAATGCACGGAAATTTAATTGTCATATTTTATTATCACTAATGCAATAGTTTTCCACATACAGATATAAAAAATATATATTCACGGCTACTTATGACGCGCATTCCGCCACATACAAAGCCACCGATGGTCTCCCTTATGGCGAAATGATCCCCCTTAGCCGGTGTCCCTCGACACCGCGGACACCGGCGAAGGGAGACCGTTTCGCAGCAAAACTGCCGAAGTTGCATGGTTTCACACTTTTTCATGTAGAAGCATGATAGTTCATTAAATTACACACTTCTGCTCATCGTAGGCCTCCAGAGGTATTCGATTGCCTTTTTGTTCACGCTACAAAAGTTTTATACTTAAAAATGGGCTCTGGAGGAATCGCCAGAAGTTTATTCATCTCGACATGCATTCTATTAAGTCAAATCAAACATTTAACTTAGCTTGTTTTATATTATGTAGGTACTTGACAAATGTCGACGTGTAAGTAATACTTATGTATTGCACGATGCATCATCTTAGAGCGGCGGTTGATCTCCAGGGTCCATTCTTTTAACTCGCTCATTATAAAAAATAGTTCAACAGATATTTAATGTCCTTCCACATTTACGAACGGGAAATATAGCTTAGTGTACACTGTACCCCGCCTAGGCTGCGTTCCCACAGGAGATAAGCGAAGATGCGTTGCGAGGGATGCGTTTGTGAAAAAGCAGCCCTAAAATGACAAGATGAAGACAAAATAAGGGATGATAGTTTATTTTAAAAAAGGTACCTACACAACGTGCTCAACACCTGCTCAGTAGGAACCTTTTTGGTATAGCCACTGCATTTCAGCTGTGAGCATAATTTATTTAAATGGGATACAAAATAACTTATGTACCTACTTATACCTTTTTATAAGCAACAGTCTGGACGCAGACCAGAAACCAACAAACTCATCTTATTTACTACTAAATAACTCGATTAATAGATTTTACGAAACATAACTTAAATATAATGATATTTATTAATGAATTTCCTAAACAAATACAGCCGTTATCCAAGTGATCTACTAATGTAAAGTGGCCTGGCTTTTGTTTTTCACTCAACATCATGCAGACACCTATTAGTACATGATTTGTTTAAATGGGCTTTAACAATCACGTTTAAAATTGAATATGTAATAAAACCCAAAGCATTCAGAAAAAGTTGGGCTCAAGCCTTCATAACCTTTAATTAATTATACAATCAATATGAAAAATAATACTATTTATAAACCAAAATTAAACCAGATTCAAGTGAAAATATATGCTACAATTGAAATTAATCAAACATTTTCAACTGTCACAAGACCCCACATGCTGAACACATTTTAAGCAAATAGTATACTTAATTCATTTGCAACACAGTCGTCTGTCTTAAAATCAATCAAAGATCAAGTGCAACTCGGGGGATTTCGGTCCGTCGCTTGAGAACAAACCCTGCAAAACTGATGGCTTGAAACTTGTCTTGGCTTGATTAATTTGCTCCCGAATTTAGTATGACGTTGTAGCTGTGATTATTTAGGGAACTGTTATATTAACAATAATGTAAAACGTTAAATTGTGCAATATATTTTAAGTTACGATGGTTAACACATTGTAAATGTTATAACAGGTTTTTTAAAAACCTTAGCAAAATGACGATATAAACATAAGAGTAATTATCAACTAAAAAAAAACATTAGCAACTCGATGCAGCTGCCGGTTAAACATCATGTATAAAACAAATAAATTTAACATAGGTATTCAAATGCGGTTTAAGATAATAAAAACAGGCCCAATAAGAGTTTTACATATGGATGCCATGTAAGGTATTAGTATCTAAATAACCCTGAATGACAATAAGAACATCTGCGTTCTTTTATTTACGTAACTACAATTTCTCAGATGTACAAATTTAAAATGTCTGGACTAGAGTAAAGGTGCTTCATACACTTTACGATTAGCTTGAAGCGTGAATTGATAGCCACTCCTTATCCGAACGAAGGTAAGAAACAATAAATCTGAATAGAGAAAATAGCTCAACATTCTGATCAGTCGAATGTTGGATCCATCTCTCCTCGCGAGCCTCAGTCGCGCTCCGCCTCGTCCCCCTCCGGCTCCAGCAGGCGCCGCACGCGGCTGCAGTCCGCCAGCGCCGGCGGAGACGCCGCCACGCCCGCCCCCGGGGCCCCCGCCGCCCCTGCCCCCGGGGCCCCTGCGGCCCCCGCCACGCGCAGCCCCGCGCGCGCGCCCGCGCCGCCCGTCTCCGCCTGCGCGAGCCGCTCCAGCCGCCGCGCCTCCGTCGCGCGCACCACGCGCATCAGCGACGAGTACTTGTCCTTGACGGCGCGCAGCCGCGCCTCGGCCTCCTCGGCGGCCTGCCGCGCGGCGCGCTTCAGCTCGGCGGCCGCCGCGTCGCGCGTCGCCAGGCACGCCTCCAGCTCGTGCGCGCGCGCAGTGGCCGCGTCCGCGCGCGCCGTGCCCGCCTCCGCGTCCGCCTCGGCGCGCTGCAGCGCCGCCCGCAGCGCGCGCAGCTCCCCCGCGTCGGCCAGCGCGCCGCCCGCGCCCCGCGGCGCCGCCCCCGCGCGCGCCGCCCCCGCCAGCCGCGCCTCGCGCTCGCCGAGCACGAGCAGCTCGCGCCGCAGCCGCCGCACGCACTCGGCGCGCCGCTCGGCCGCCAGCGCCGCCCGCCCGAGCGCCTCCACGTGCCGCGCGGCCTCGTGGGACGCGCCGCGCGACCGCCGCAGCTCGGCAGCGTCGCGAGCACGCGCAGCCTGCAATCAATACTCAATGTTACGAGTATCTATAGCTGCGTGATATGGTTGATAGATACACTTGATACGGCAAGGTAAACTTAAATTAAGCAAAATAAACCAAATACAAAGTAATTACAAAATAAGTAGTTATACCATAAAAGCGGGTACTCACTTCCGACTCGTGCAGCGCGGCCTCGGCGCGCAGCCGCGCGGCGCGCTCGTCGGCCAGCGCGGCCTCGAGGCGCGCCTCGCGCTCGGCGGCGGCCTGCGCGAGCGCCGCGGGGGGCGCGGGGGGCTCGCGGCCGAGGCGCGCGCGCAGCTCGTCGCGCTCGCGGACCAAGGCGCGCGCTCGCTCGCGTAGCGCCTGGGAAGACAAGTAATAAATTATTATTTCAGATAAATTAATTTATTTCAGATTTTATCAATCTATAGTGTTAGTCACAAATTGATCTTAATCTAGTATTAGTAAAAGGTGAAACAAGAGGAAAATCGATGAGACTTTGTTCATATATAATATGCTATGTGTATACATAGCCAGTAACAGGAGCGTGTAGCTGCAGCCAGCGCGGCAGTAGCGGGGAGTCCCAGCGATCAGCCAACGCGCTCACGATGCCGTTCGAACTGCCGCGTATCCTGTGAGTGTGTATATGATTGCGTAAAAACAATCGGTACGCACTTCAGCGAACATGGACGATGCGCTACAATGACGCGGCAGGCCGAACAATATCCTGAACGCGTTATTATACTGGACTGTACCTATGTCCGCTGCGTAAAGTTCACCCACAATCAGCACGTGTAGAAGGACTGACAATACGCGTTAAAAAGCGTCAGTTTAACTTCTTTACTAATAACCGTGCAAATCTGTTACAGGGAATACACAGCGCCCTACGCTCCCTTTCCAAATCAGCAGCGTCTGACAAATTATAGGTAACCCAATGGCCCAGATACTTGAATTGCTCAACTCTTTCCAACTCAGTGCCTCCGAGAGTAACAAAGGGTACACTCCTTTTACTCCCAGCGACCCCGGTCTAAAACACCATAAACTTATTTTATAGGGAGTTGTATCTGGGCGCATGAGCCACTGCATATTTTTCACAAATACTAAACATTCTTCATAAGGGACCCATCGTAATGAGTTAACCGTGTTTAATTTTTTTTTTTGGAGTAAATTTTGAAAATGAGTTTTTTATGTTTTTAGGAATAGGATCTGGGGAACGCGAACGTTAGGTTTATTTTGATAACAACCTTTTATCTTCAACTTAATTGTAACTGAGATCAGAAGATTAAACGAAAAGACCAACAATATGCTGGCTTCTTGAAGCTTTATCATCAGGTTTCCCTTTGCTTAGTTACCTGGTTCTGCAGGTCGAGGGCGCGCGCCTGGCGGCAGCGGCCCAGCAGCCGGCGGTTGCGCTCTGCGTGCGCCTCGCGCCGCCAGCGCTCGTACATGAGCTGCGCGTGCGCGAACGCGAGCTGCTCGGCGAGCTCCCCACCGGGGGCCCCCCCGCCGCCCACGTACAGTTCGGCCAGGTACGCGTCCAGGCGCTCGCTCGGGGAGTTGGCAATTATCTTGCCTTCATCTGTCGTCTGCAAGCGATATTTTTGCTCAAGTGTTGTGTAAATCAGAAATTTCAAGCTAAAATTTTATTTTAGTAAAAACTTACTTGTTTCCGGGATTCCTCTGGCGGGCAACGATAGAAGTCTGCCACGAGGAACTCGTAAGGCTCCGGCCACACGTCCAGGGTCTGCACAGCCACTGACATCGAACGTCCGCCAGCGTCTGGGCCACACGATGCCGCGCGTCTCAACTTCGACGCGGTAATGCAAGGGCGCGGCGCGACGAGGGGCAGCGGGGCCCCGGGGGCGGCGAGGGGCATCAGGGGCGCGTCGCGCGCGCGCGGGTCCAGCGACAGCGGCGCCGGCGTCGAGCACTCGCCCCACTCGGGCGCCGGCGCCGCGCGCCCGCCCGTCAGCTCCAGCACCTCGCGGTCCTCTGCCCCCAGCGGCTCCGAGGGCGCCGCGCTCGCCGGCCGGGGCTCGGGCCGCGCCACGGTCGCGCCGGCGGGCGGGGCCCCGCCGAACGGCACCGGCGAGTCCACCGCACGCCGCTCGAGCGCGACCCGGGCAAGGCGCGCCGCGTAGGCGTCTCCGCCCGCCGGCGACGTCTCCTTGCGGCGACCGATCGCGCGCGCCGCACCCGAGTCGGCCGGAAAGCGGAACTGAGCGCGTGTCTCCCGCGCGGGCGTGTTCTCCGGGGTCGCCTCGACGGCGGCCTCCGGTGGCTCTACAACGTCCACGTCCGCCGGCAGCGGCGTATGCGGTGCTGAGTCGGCCCCACAGCGTTCGCCGAGTGCGAACCAGGGCTCGGCACCGGGCCGAAGTGACGAGGCGGCGCGAGCCGCGTGCGCTCCGGAGCCCGGGGGCGGCGCAGGGGAGGCCGGGGCGGGCAGCGGGGCAGGAGAGGCGCCCCCCGGGGCGACGGGCGGCGGCTGCGCGACGGTCGCGTGCAGCGACAGCCGGCGACACTCGTCGAGCACGTCGTGTGGCTCGAGGCGCGCCCAGCGGGCCGAGTCCGCCTCGCGCTGCCGGGAGCCGGTGACGAGGTGCGGGTGCAGACGCACTGAGGCGAGTAGCGGCGCGACGTCGCGCTCCCAGGCGTCGCGCTGCGCGGCCGGCGCGGACGTGAGATCAGCGCGCAGGGCGTCCAGTAACGTGCAAGGATGCGTCGCGTAAAGCGCGTGGAACAGCGCCAGCTGGGCGAGCTGCAAGTGCGCGCGCGTCGGGTTCGTCGGCGGCGGCTCGAGCCCGGCGGGGCGCAGCAGCGCGTCGGCGAGGTCTGCAGCGTGAGGCGCCGCCAGGGCGGGCGCGGCGGGGAGCAGCGCGGCGAGCGCTAGCAGCGCGTGCAGCAGCGGCAGCGGGTCGCGCTCGAGGCGGGCGGCGCGCACTAGGTCACGCGCGAGCGGGTGCGCGGCCAGGCGGTGCAGCCAGGGCGGGCGGCGCGCGAGCAGCGGCGCCAGGGCGGCGAGCGCGTGGTGGCGCGCGGGCCGGTCTGCGCGCAGCTGGTCCTGCAGCGCGTCCAGCAGGTGGCGCGCGTGCAGGTCCGGCGCGCGCGCGAGCAGGTCCAGTGCGCGCGCGGAGCCGGTGCGCGCGTGGTACAGCAGCAGCGCGCGTGTCAGCCAGGGCTCGCGCACGCTTGTGTAGACAGCAGCGAGCGCGTCCACGGCCTCGCGCGCGCCCCGCGTGCCGCCCTCCAGCAGCGCGAACACGTCGCCCGTCTCGCACGCAGCAAGCATCTCCGACCACCTGGGTGATTTGTCTTGTGTCATGTGTTGGTTGGGGTAGTATTACATAATATTAATACAATAATCCTAAGCACCTTTTTATATCACATTGTAATTATTGATTGACTAACATTTTTACATATCAAAAACAATATAAATAACATTTTTAAATGATATAATTACAGTATTGGAAGGAAAACTAGACTTTATCCCAAAGTTATTTACACCTAATTCAAGGCACTTAAATGTTTTTAGGTCTAATACAAAAAACTAACCTAAGCACTTATTAACCCTCACATCTGGTTTATTTGTTTAATAAAATTGTAAGCCAATGGGCCAAGTTGCCATGAATTTGTTGATATACATATATAACAACAATCCTCAACACAAAGCCTAGAGCTTAGTTCTGGATTGTTAGATATCTACATTCAAGAAGAGTGTGGAAAGAAACTAGGCTATTGTTAAGTGGAAAATATAAAGTGAGTTGAAGCAAGGGGAAGGAGAAAGTATTTAATAATGAAGGTACACCAACAACAAAGTAATCAAGTATTTTTGTTTTCTTAACAAACACCATCATTGAAAAATATAAATACATAGTTTGAAGAAATCATAATTTTTTTCTTTACTGAGAAGTTTTACATTTTGTATTATAGATACTTTTGATAATTGGTAAAAATACTTTTAAGTATATGTTTTATTTTTTGGCAAAGTAAAAATAAATGAATAAAATGATAATTCACCTTTAAGTTACTGGTTTACAAACCAAAGGAGTGAACACCTTAGTGTTCAATTACTCTTAGAGTTACAGAAGCACCCGAAAATAAGGATCCAAGTGTAAAATTTTCCTTTTTACAATCTTAGATCACAATTACTCCTTTTTTTAAGCAGACTAATCACTTATCAAAGTTATTTGAGAATATAAGCTGCAGGTAAATGAATAAATAACTATAAAATATACACGAAATGCTTACCCAACTAACAAGAAGAGACAAAAACAGGAGGTGAGGAAATTCTAATTAGATACTCTTGGTTTACTAGGAAAGTTGCACATTGGTTGAAATATAGGCTCATGAATGCTATCAATCTATCATACATGTAGAAAATATGTAAGTATCTAACATCACATGTATCAAAAGTTTATAACGCATTTTGAATAATATTTAACCAATAATTAATCAAGAACACAAATACCAGAATAACCACTGGAATTGTTTAAAGAAGAATCAGAAAGCGTAACATTCAGACATAGCGTTCGGGTTGCTTCATATGTGGTACATATATTTCATAAATATTTCATCAAGTAATCTCGAAGACACGAAGTAAATGGCGATATATTTACCAATTAGCAGTTCGGAGAGAAGATCCCTCTGGTACCGAGGCCGGAGGAATTTTGGTATCGGGGGTTGTCCTCCTCCACTAGTTACTAATATTGCTTTAAAAAACTTTTCTTTAGCTTTCTAGTGCACGTTACTAGATAGAAAATAATAAATACATGGCAAATTTGTAAAATAAAACCGGACTACCGACTCGCAGTACAGCTGACAAAGAAATTTTATTGATTGAAAATGACAGCGGCTGTCAGCACTGTCAAATGGAACCAGCTGTTATTTCAGCGTTTCGTCCACAACAACAATTTCACTGCTTAGCTGCTTAGTGGGCTATTTTCCGAGCACGTAAAGTAATAAAAAAGTAAAAAGTCAATAAAATCTGCCATAAAAAAATCTGTCAAATCAATCGAATTCGGAGAGGACCTAACCTAATTTTTAATTTTGATTTACATAGATTAAAAGATCTTTAATTATGTACGGGAATGAGTTTGATGACTAAAGTTAGCGTAGATAATTTTCCTAGAAAGGTTCTATTTTCCAGTGTTTTGCATTTACTAAGCTAGGACCATGTTGCGAGCGGTATCCAGTATTTACATCGAAAGCCAAGCACTTGAGCTCTTCACTACTGCCAGA
Source organism: Udea olivalis (assembly GCA_947369235.1). Lineage (NCBI taxonomy): Eukaryota > Metazoa > Arthropoda > Insecta > Lepidoptera > Crambidae > Udea > Udea olivalis. The sequence goes on from OX376355.1 coordinate 20,601,915, forward strand.
CGAGATGTTTTTAAGTTATTCCGTAAGTATTTTAGGGGTTTTATGTAGAAAAAGTTTCAAGAGTACACAAAATATTATTTGAAATAAAATGTACGTGAAATAGAATGTACTTACATAAAATATAATTAAATCATAAAATATGTCATCTATTAATTGAGTACAGCGCCAAAACATGAACTTCAGGTCATAGCAAAATGAAAGTATTCCTAAAAAATGTATAAGATTAATAAGACATACAATTATTTCTTTACTTTATAAGGCTTATAAATAAACCTGGTGTTCTTTTTATTTAATCTCTTAGCACTTAATTAAGAATTTGATTTCAGGCACCCACTCAACATCATCAGTGGCTTTTCAGGTTTGTTACCCTACTTATAATATTTACATTTACAAATAATAACTAATACATGTTTGTCTAATCTAATCATTCTATAAAAGTATTGCATCATAATTGAATCTTCTGCTAAATTCAAACAATGATTCAAATTATTTTAGTAGGCAATTGAAATGATATGAGTTAAATTATGCTAGAAGAATGAAGAATGATATGTTGAAACTAGTATTGCAAAAAAAAATGTTCATCACTAAATAACAAATTATACAAATAGGTTGAACATATTATATTAGAATTTAATGTAATGCATATAAGCCTGTAAATATTGACTTACACACATTCTTGTAATCACTCAAGAGCACAAACATTGCTTTTGGTTGAATTTATTTATTTTTCAATTTCTAAGCCTCCTCACAGTTGTTAGTACAATAAAATCCACAGTAAAATTACAATGTAATTAAAATATAATTACAACATTTTTTTTATTTTTTATTATCAATCCACAATCAGTCCTGAGACTATACTGACTATATTTGACTGGCCTGTTGGCGCAATGGCAGCGATCCTGCCTTTAGCGCCGGAGGTCATGGGTTCGATCCCCACCCATGACAAATATTTGTGTGACGTACATTTATATTTGTTGTGTGTCTGGGTGTTATTATCTATTTAAGTATGTATTTAGAAATATTTAAGTATGTTTATCAGTCTCTGACGCCCATATTACAAGCTCTGCTTAGTTTGGGGTCAGATGATCTTGGTGTGAAATGTCCCAGATATTTATTTCTTTATTATTTATAAATGGATGGGTTGTAAGTCAGTGGACATGTCAAGTGTGCCGTCAAATGAGGGCACTACTCCTGGTACTGGGTCCTTATACACGCTCTTGTAGCGACAGAATGCTATGTCTTTTCAGACGATTGGGGTGGCTCTTTATTCTTAGTTGCGTTGCTAGGACATTAGGATGTAAGGAAAGCTGATTTAAGTGTGATTTAGAGGCAAGTCGGATTTCTTCCTTCACTGTCTTCATTCCCAGATTCTGGTGTATTTCCATGTTTGTCACAAACCAAGTCACATTGGATATGGTGCGTAAGATACTGTTTTGGAGCCTTTGTATCATGGCAATGTTGGAGTTGCAGGCGCTACCCCACAGCTGTATACCATACATCCATATTGGTTTCAGAAGTGACTAATAGATCAGGAGCTTATTGTCTTCAGTGAGTTTGCTGTTTCGCCCCAGAAGCCACAGCATGGTTTGATATTTAAAATTAAGCTCTGCTCGCTTTGCTTGGATATGTATCTCCAAGTGAGTCTGCGGTCAAGGTGTAGGCCAAGATATTTTACTGCACTGCTATGAGGCAGTATGTTATCTTCGAGACGTACAGGTGGACAGTCTTTTCTTTTGAGAGTGAAAGTAACGTGCACTGATTTGGTGTTACTTGCTTTAATTTTCCATTTTTTCAGCCAGGCACTTATTTCATTTAATCCCTTTTGCAGAGCATGCGATGCAATATCTGAATTTTGGCTCTTAGCCAATATCGCAGTATCATCAGCAAAGGTAGCTGTGGTCACTCCTGCCACTTAGGGTAGATCTGCTGTGAAAATTGTGTACAGAACCGCCCCCAGCACTGAACCCTGTGGTACGCCCGCTTTGATGTCGAAGAACTTAGAGGTGCTTCCTGTCTCCTTAACCTGGAATATTCTACCTGATAAATAGGATTTCATCAATAGGTGGGAATTATGCGGGAGGTAGTTCTTTATTTTGCATAGTAGGCCCTCGTGCCATACCTTATCAAAAGCCTGTTGTATGTCTAGGAAGGCTACAGAACAGTATTCCTTTTTTTCCAGAGCTTTTCTTATCTCGATGACTAAAGCCGAACTGGTGGTTAGGTATTATATTGTCTCTGGAAAGAACAGGAAGAAACCTTCTCAGGACCAGTTTCTCGAACACTTTGGACAGGATAGGCAGAAGACTTATAGGCCTATTGGACCCGACTTCGTTCAAAGGTTTGCCAGCCTTGTGGATCATAATTATTTGCGAGACCTTCCATCTGGAAGGTCTCGCTCGTGAATATAATTTCCGTCTATCTAGACGGAAAATGCTGGGTTCTCAGTATGCCATTATAAAGGTAGGTTAGAAAAAGAACTGCTCTTCTTAGCAACTGTTTCACGATTGCCTTACGATCTTTCAGGGTTATGATGGTTTTTCACACCTCTCTTACCGTGACTGGTTTTAACGGTAGTGTCAGTTGATATGGTTGGCTCAATATACGACTTACATATTTTTCGGCTTTGATGTCATTTGTGGCATTTGGTGAAAACACTTTTGCCAGATGTTCAGCAAATAGGTTGGCCTTGTCTTGTGCAGTTCGTGCCCAACTGTTATCACTTTTTCTTAGGGCTGGTTTGCATTCCTGTGGTCTGTTGAGTGACTTTGTGAATTTCCACAAGGAATAGTTGGTAGAAGCGGTTGGTGTGAGTGATTCGATCTTGGCTTGGAATGTAGTGCTTTGCCATTCCCCGAGCAGATGTTTTAGTTCTTCGGTAGCTTTATTGAGGGTCTTTTTATCCTCGCTATTTCTACTTTGTTGCCAGACACGACGCAGTCTGCGTTTTTCCAGAACATGTTTTTTTATAGCCAGTGGTAGATTCGCAATGTGCCGCTTTTGCTCCAGAACAGGTTAGTTTCTCCAACATGTTTCCTGAATAATACCAGTAAAGTTTTTGGCTGCCTCTTCAATTTCGTTTGGTGTTTTAAGCGCCATTTTTAAATCTACTTTGTTTTCTATATATTCACGGTATTAATCCCAGTCAGTCCTTTTGTTGGATAGTTAAGGTGGTCTATCCACCTCTATTAGCATCGTGCTGATTGTAAGTAGGACCGGTGCATGGTCAGACGAGCTGTCTAGGCACGGTTCGGGTCTGAGATAGTGTTGCCCCAGTCCTTTACAGATAAAGAAATCCACGAGATCCGGAATCTTGTTTGGGTCAGTAGGCCAGTAAGTGAGTTCAAGCGCAGAGACAGTGCGTAATTTGTTCGCGTTCACACTGGCATATAATTGTCTGCCTTTGGGTGAGATCAACCTAGAGCCCCAGCTAGTGTTCTTAGAGTTCCAGTCTCCGCCTACCACAAAGCGGCCACCGAGAGTGCGGAAGAAGTCAGAAAACATGTCCTCTGATATTTTATGTCTTGGAGGGCAGTAGACTGCGCTAACATTCAGATACCCACAACCATCCTCAATAGCAATAGTAGTAGCTTGTATAGGATTCATTTTCAGCTGAGGAAGAATATGGTGTTTAATTAAGTCCCGCACTATGACTGCCGTCCCAGCATACCTCGTTCCATCCGGATGGGTTGTAATGTATGTATAACATCCACGTAGCTTCACATTTGATGATTTAGTGCAATGAGCTTCCGAAATGAGGATTATGTCCAGATTGTGTTGTTTCATTAGAAGTTTGACTTCGTCTTTGTTCGGGGACAAACCATGTTGTAGGTTGCTAGCCGTAGTGACGCCATTACGGCAGCTTACTAAGCAGTGTTGTTATGAGCTGCATAAGTGTGCTCATTTGTTGTAGGATTTGCTCAAACTTCTCGTTTTACTTGATGAGTAGCTTTTCTATTGTAATTTTTTCGTTGATTTGTTCTGTTTCGGCAGATTCCTTGTTGGCAGTTTCCTTTACTGTGTGGGATACCAGTGGTTTATATTGCTTTTCGGTTTTAGTGCTGAAGCGAATGATGTTGGTTCTGATTTTTCGTTGTCTGAGGTTGGATTCTGGAATTCCTTTATTCTCCTGTTAGGATGTATTGCTTTTCTTGCAAGAATCTCTTGATATACTTCACAGCCTTTGTAGTTTGCTGGGTGGGCACCATGGCATAGTGCACACTCAGCAGGAGTGTTTCTATCACAGTCGGTCGGACGTTTTATGTTGTTGGGCACACTTAACGCATCGGTAGCGCCTCATGCAGTTATTCTTTGAGTGACCATATTGCTGTCATCTTTGGCACTGGACTACACTTTTTCTTTTCCTAGGATCCTCAATTTTTTACAGATTGATGATAGTCGTATTTTAGTTCTTTAACAGTTTTGTTATTTGGGCCTGGGAGAAGATTGACAAAAAATGTAGATGTGGGTATCTTATCAGGGCCGTATCTCACGTTGATTATCTCCCCAGTGACTGTGTTTCCTGTGCTTTCAACCGCTTCTCTTATCGCACTAGTAGGAGTAGAGTGAGGTCGGTTTCTGATAACGATTCTGTAGTTTCGTTGGTCTTTTCGGGTAAATGTGTGTCCGATGAGTCCCTTTTCTCGGACTAGTGATATAAGCTTTTTGTAAACTTCCACATCAGTACAGCTGATCCGCATCTGGTTTCGGTTGACTATTTTGTATGTGGAGTTTTCCCGGTCTGCGACTGTACGTAGCAGATCAGTCAATTTGGCGACATCTTCGACCCCATAAAGGATTATTGGTGGGGGTTTGCTAGGTTTTTTTGTTGTGGTCTCTTCCACTAGATCATCAATTTCTAAAGGCAAGGCGTCGAATCTGTTAGAGATAGTTATTCCTTCAGGGGATTGTGTTTGGTTTATTTTCTTCCTCTTCTGGTTTTTTTCTGCGGAAACTCTTTACCAGTCTGGTGGTTGAGGGGTTGATGACCCAGCGCTGGTGTCTGTTGGCTCAATACTTTTTCCCATATTAGGTGTTTGGTTGGGGGCTAGTAGATTACGTACACTACCCACAGAGGAACTCCTTGGTCTAGTTACGAACAGGCTAGGATGGAATGCCTGCTGTATCATCTTCTTGTTTCCAGTAGCATTCACTGGCGCAGAAGCCTGGTTACCCGCTTCTGTGCAGTCTTCGGTAGTCAATTTCACACTCCCTGGCCCGGGCACCAGAGAGCGCCGGGTGTTAGCCGGATCGCATAAATCATCGCATTCATTAGTAGACATTGTCATATTTTAAAGAGGTGGGAGTAATCTCACGATACTTTCCCAAGGTACCATTGCCACACTTTTAGGGAGTATTTAGTTCCTCTAGGCTAGTGGTGGCCAGGGACAGGTTAATTGACCGCCGCCTGTTGCTTGGCGTTGCTGTCGTTTGGCGCCACCCAGAGGACACGTGTAGGATAACAAAGGGCAATCTTCCTACGGACGCGAACAACTCCATCCTCCAACATCAATTACAACATAATTACCACATTGTTCGCCAAATGACTGGCCATCAATAGAATATCTATATGGGGGCCTCCACCCATATAGATATTCTTGACTTCTTGGTAATGCATCAGCTGTTTGCTGCGTCTTTTCCGGATCCTTAAAACCTTCTTCTTCTTCAGTGTCTCCAAGGCTAGAGTGAATAAGTCTCGTTCTGTAGCGACAAATGTGTTATCGCTAGCAAAATATTCAACCAAAAGCAACAAATTTGTCTGTATGGAATGGAAGTTGAATCCAAATTAAAAAAAGGCATTACTTATATCTCGAAAGTTAAATAATATTTTCTTCAGTACCATTAATAAATAAATAAAGGACTCCTAGTAAACATATTGAATTATACATTACATTATAAAATACATTTTTAATTACAAGCGGGCAAGGAAAATAAAACCATACAGGACGGTAAAATCTCAAACCATGTTTTTTAATGCATGCAAATAAGACATTTTTGCTTCTGTTATTTTTGCATGATGTAGTAAAAAATATTATGTGATTTATCAAGTTCAGCTTAAAAACTGTTTAATTGGTTGTGTAGACTCTTATGAACAGTTTTATAGTGTATTTACCTGACTGCGTCAGGAGGGTATTTTTTTTTGCCACAAAGTTTATGGCAGTAGGTATTGATCCTTTAAAGATGTCTTATATGTTAATAAAGTCACTTGGTTGTATTAGGGTGATAGAAATTCCAAGTTTATAAAAGCTTTAGCACATTCGTTGATGAATGCTAAAGAAATATTTTTACAGAAACAAAAAAAAATATAAAAATTATTTATTTTCAATAAACACATTTAAACGGTTTTACATTCTGGAAACTTAAAAGTAGGTAAAAACATGGTTTATTGTGGAGTTAAAATGTCAGATTTGGCTGTGACACCCACACTAGACATAGTCTGTGTCGCAGGCACCGGGAAGAGTTACCAATACACATGGCCTCGGCAGTCGGCATTAGGTTGCCGAAACATTGTGATCCTATTCGTTGAACCTTATTAAAATTATAATAGTAATTTAAGTATAATAGATAATATAATAATGACACATTCTTATATTTAAAATGCATAAAAATATGAAACAATATAATATATATAAAATAGACAGTACTCATAATAAATGATATATTTATTTTAACATGTTAACATTCTTTAACGTTACTAGCTATGACAAAGTTTTAAATACATTTTCCGTAGAGTCGCAGGTTAATGTTGAAAGCCATTTTGATATTTTCAGCTTTGCTTCGTGAAGTGAGGAATCACGAATGTTACAGTTCTTTGAAACATTGTTATAAACAAAGGAGTAAATGTAGGGGGGAAATTTTTGGGCGAATGCTGAATTTACAGATATTGATTTAATACATACCCAATAAATAATTAAGCCATTGTATTTTTCCTTAAAATGATAACTGCTAGGGTAACTATTGCATTTGCAAATTGTAAAATAGTAGGTTATGTTTTTTCAATTTTGTTTTATGCTTTGCACTTAAATATTCATAGTTATTATATAATTTTGTGCCTCTAAATTTGAAATCTTTTACTCATTGTAAGTAGCAGTATAGTCTTTTTAAAACAACAGTAAATATAATAGCGGAATTGTGTTCCGACAGACGGTACTGACATCGAGTAGTAGCCAAGCTGAAAACGTACACAAGTCGACGGGCGCGCCCCCCGTGGCCAGGGGCGCCCCACCGCAGCCCCCGCCGCCACCGCCGCCGCGCCCCCCGCACAACTCGCGCCAGGCCTGGACCGTTGCCGCCGCCGCACTCGCCCTCACCGCCTCAGTCGGGGGGGTAAGTTATCATCATTAGGCACATGCAATAAAGTCATAAATTAGAAAATAATACTTTAGTATTCAAAATTAAACTAATTTTCAGGTATACTTTTATCGTAAATTAACTGACGAGGAGAAAGAGCCGCCAGCACAAAACAAAGGTGATACATAAGAGATTTTGATGTGTTATGATTTCCCACATTAAATGTTATCGAATCTATAAATTTTTTTTTGATCAATTTGATAATTCAGAGGCGGAAGCGAAGAAGTCTGACGTCGGGCGAATAGAGTCCTACCCGGCGTTGGGCTCGCAGTTCCCGGCGCACGTGGCGTATCTGCTGGTGGGCGGCGGCACGGCCTCGTTCGCGGCGATGCGCGCCATCCGCAGCGCGCGCCCCGACGCGCAGGTGCTTATCGTGGGCGAGGAGGCCGCGCTGCCGTACATGCGCCCGCCGCTCAGCAAGGAGCTGTGGCGCGAGCCCGACCTCGCCGCCGCCGCCGCCAGCCTCGACGCGCTCACCTTCCGCCAGTGGAACGGCAAGCGGCGCAGCGTCGTCTACGAGCCGAGCGCCTTCTACGCCCCGGTCGAGAAGCTGGCGGAGGGCGAGAGCGGCGCGGCGGCGGCGCGCGGCTGGCGCGTGACGAAGCTGGACGTGGCGAAGCGCGAGGCGCTGCTGGTGGCGGCGAGCGGGGAGGAGGCGACGGTGCGCTACGACAAGTGTCTGGTCGCGACGGGGCTGCGGCCGCGCCGCGCGCCGGCGCTGGACGGCGCGCGTGACGGCGGGCGCGTGCTGCCGCTGCGCGCCGCGTCGGACGCCGCGCGGCTGGCGCGCGAGCTGGACCGGCCCGACGTCACGCGCGTCGCCATCGTCGGCGGCGGGTTCCTCGCCTCCGAGCTCAGCGCTTCACTTGCAGAAAGGCGTAAGTCTAGATGGGACTTGGTCATTTGTAATGAATGATTATTATCAAATGCAAATTAAATAGGGTTCATTTTTGTTAAATATTACTTTCTGACTTACTCTCCGGTGATGGAAAACATCAATAAAAAACCAAATCAACCCGGATAACGGCGGAAAGCTCACCACCTACCACGCTAGGTTCTAATACCATTGGTGACAAGTGGGCTTCTGAGTGTTTCGTTCATCATGATGACACAGTCACTTGCCACTTACTGTGTGTTATGACATTTTTGTTCTCATTTAGCATTTTCATGTAGGCACTGATTTTTAAAGCCTAGAGTTACTTAAAAACGCATGGAGCTCCGCCCATGGCTTAACTATGAAGTGCAGTCACCAAGCAGAAATAATTTCGTACATTGACCTCTTCACTTACTGCCAGAGGTAACAAACATTTTTGTATTATTTACCAGTTTTTAATATATTAAATATTTGGAAGAGAAAAACTAACTAAAATATTACTGTGCAAATTACATTTTTAGGTTTAAAAGTCTACTTTATTTATTTATTTATAGCACACAACTTGTAGGCTTACAGAGCAACTCCAAGACGCCAGACAAGTTTAAAAATTACAATTTACACACTTAGAGTACAAATTTACAATAGTCGTTAAAATAAAAATTCTAATTAAAATTAAACTTGAAACCTTATAGATTCGCCATGTCCTCCTCCTTCTCCGATTCAGTAAAGTGCGACATTTTTATTTTCTTCCGCCGAGAAATAAACTCCTTAAATGGGCGCGAGGTAGATGGCCCCGAGTCCATTTTAAAACAGTGTAGTTATAACCAAGTAACAATATAAAAATAACCAACAACATAACAATTTAACAAAAACAACTTTAGGAGTAATCTCACTATGGCCGAAAACTGAGCTGAGAACGACAGGTGTCAAATTACGGATTGCAATAAAATCATTATGTCAGATAATGGACATAAACTTTTTTTTTTACTTTTTGTAATATACATTGTGAAGGCACCTTTAAGAAATACTTTTTTCATGAACAATAAGAAACAAATAAATTATAGTTTTATTCCATCGATGAGCCACTATCGATGAGTTCCATCTCTAAAATATTAGCAACATGAAGTAACCTTTGAATGATGTCGTAGTTTATTAGATGAATGGTTTGCTATTGGTTTACAATAACTGCATCTTAACTCTTGAATCTCTTTAATCATGCCCCTGACTACCGAACCAAATTTCGCCGAGTTGGCACCACATTACTGTCACCAAAAACCTTTTTGGAACCTTAACGCTTTGGAATAAGGTTCATAAATTTCTTGTTTGTCATTTCTGCGATGCTTGTCCGATGAAATCCTGTTCAAGAGTCAGGCCCTTCTTGTATTGGAATCTGAAGTAAGTAGAATGTATTTTCCACTCCACACATCCACCCCACCATCTTCATTTCCGTGACGCGCAGCTCCTGCTTGTGTCGCTCTAGTAACGGCCATGTTTCACTGCCAAATAAAAGGACAGGCAGGCCTAATGATGGTTTTATAGACCTGACCCTTCAGCTTGATCGGCATTTTGGGGTCACAAATAACACCAGTCACCCAAGCCGTTTGGCCATATGGCCCAAGCCGTGGAAATTCGGGCTCTGACGTCGCTGTCGGTGTCCCCGGACGCGCTTAACACAGATGCCAGGTATTTGACACGGTCCGTGCGCTCGACCATGTCAACGCCTATGCGGTCGGAGAGGGTGCTACATGGCTTAACTATAGTAACCTAAGTAACAGGGTAAACGGAAATTTGATTGCGTATAAAACGGCTCTTACTTGTAATCAGACCTGAATGCTAGTCACTCGCTATTTTCCAGTTCGTCAGCTAATGACAATATACAGAGATTGAAGTCAGATAGCAATAATCGTTTTCAAAATCGTGATTTATCTGCTAACAGAATATTTTACTGATAAACCCGAAATGAAGCAAAATCAGTCGACTCTTTAGCACTAGCGACACCCTACCCTACCATACTATCCCAGTTTGTCCGTTCCAGTGGCGGGCACGGGCGCGGAGGTGACGCAGCTGTTCCGCGAGGCGGCGCCGATGGCGCGCGTGCTGCCGCGCTACCTGGCCGCCGAGGCCGCGCGCCGGCTGCAGCGCGCGGGCGTCGCGCTCCTGCCCCACAGTCAGTATTGCTTTACTTGTGTAAACATGTGCCAGTCGACCAATTGTCATGAAAAGTGAATTTTTATTTTTAGCATTAGAAAACTCGACCTGATTTCACTAGTTTCTATATTTGTGTAGAAAATAGAGCATTGTTTAATGCTAAAAATAAAAAATCACTTATCCTATAGCTAGTTTCATCTTAATCGAAAGTCACATACACACATCAACATGGTCTAGGGATATTTCAATTAAACCTAAATAACTAAAATTCTATTAACTTTTTGTTAAGACACCTACACATTAAAATAAACCTTGTTTAATAGCCGATCTAATCTGATAAATAAACTTTTAGATAAAGTTAAATTAAAAAAAAACTTAGAAGAGGAAAAACTCAGACAAAATTTCAATCTTAACTTCATTTTTGAAACATCAATACCTAAACAAAACCACTATTTTTTTTATAAAATTTTGTTGAAAACTTAAAATTAATAATCTGTGGATCCACCTAAGACTCCTGACACATCTGCAGCGGTTCTGCATACTCAAAACTAGGGTGTCAATATCCTGTTGTGGAATACTGTCACAAGTCCTTCTAAAATGCAAGGAAAGCTGGTTTTCATGCACAATATCTTCAGGGAAGTTCCTAAGAGCTCTTCTCTGAAGCATATCCCAGGCATGCTCAATAGGATTTAAGTCAGGGGATTGTGCAGGCCAGTCTAAAGCTTGGATATCATGCTGTTGTAACTAACTTGTAACGATACGCGCCGTATGTGGACGGGCATTGTCGTGCATTAGCTGGAAATTTTGTCCCATTTGCTGTCTGTGGGGCAAGATTACAGGCTCTAGCACCTCATCTCGGTATTTTAGAGCAGTCATATTGCCTTGTATCCAAACGAGGTCCGTTCTACCGCCGAGACGGATTCCTGCCCAAACCATAATCGTGCCACCTTGATATGCATGAACTTGTTGTGGGTGCTGCAGTCGATTCCAACGTCCAGGTTCTCTCCAAACGCGTACTCTTCGCGAATCAGGATGAAATCCAAACCTGGATTCATCAGTGAAAAGCACAAGTGACCATTGAGAATGGTTCCAGTTTTCGTGTGCAATAGCCCATTGTAATCTTCTTCCTCGATTGCCTCTCCTTAGCGCTGGTACCCGAAGTGGCCTACGAGCACGTAGGTTGAATTCGTGCAGTCGTCTTCTCAAAGTTTGACCGCTTACCAGCTAACCATACTCTCTCTGTAGCCTTTGACCCAATTGCATCGCTGTTACATTTGGTTGACTTCGTGCAGCATTTACTATGAATCGGTCCTGTACATGTGTTGTGATGCGTTGAGGTCCTCGGTGTCGTTCCACCACTTCCCCCGTGACACGATAACGTGACCAAAGCCTGGATATAACGCTCTGACTGGTCCTCATGGCTTCAGAAACCGCAATTTGGGTAGCGCCAGCTTGAATCATGCCCACTGCTCTTAACATTTCGTTCCTGGTCAAGTGTCTACGTAGCATGATTGAATGAACACCGGAAATGCGTTTGACATAATTTATAGAAATTTATAGAGTTTTAATCAGGTTAGAAGTTCGTGAAGATTTACTTCTTTGGAAGAAATTCAATGAATGCGAATTTCATCTTAAAACAAAACCTTTTATACAAATTTGAATTTAAAAAAGGAACTTAATAATGTTTTTATAATCTGTCATTAATATTTTTTTTGTAAGGCCAGTACTTTTTAAGTTATTTAAAAAAGTTATTTAAAACCTTTTATACAAATTTGAATTTAAAAAAGGAACTTAATAATGTTTTTATAATCTGTCATTAATAGTTTTTTTGTAAGGCCAGTACTTTTTAAGTTATTTAAAAAAGTTATTTAAGTTATATATTAAGTTAGTATTTATTTATATCCCTAGACCATGTTGTTGTGTGTATTTGCAAAAATATTTATTTCGGGTGTTACAAGGCGGTTGCCTATAACATTGATGAAACAACGTTGGCTTACAACGTAAAATACACTAGATAAATTCGCCAGGTCTGATAACGGCCTCGGTAGCTCAGTTGGAAGAGCAGTCACCCGGATTGTGAAAGGTCGCGGGTTCGAATCCCGCTTGAGTCCCAGAATCAGGTCGAATTTTTCTAGTTTCATCTTTGTGTACAATTGTCACGGTCTTGAAGTAAGGATCCTTGTGTGACTAGTTACCAGAAAAGGATTGAAGCTAGGGGCGTCTTAAAGCAAACTCAGACCAGACCTAAATACGAGTAAATACGAGTAGCAAAAGTTCGTTTCATGAATAGACACGAGCAGTAATCGAACATGGGGCACCACGTAGTCAATGCAAAAAACCCCGACCGCGCTACATCGTAATTGTAAGGGGAGACACGAGGAAGGAAAAGAATAATGGAAGAAAGGAGATGTCCCATTTCTGGCCAAGTCTATGTACACCTATTTAAAAAACGCAGGAAAATCTACTGATTCCAGTAAAAATACAAACATTAAAAATGATTACTTCATTTTCTGGTTCTTTAATAAAAATGATTCAGAATTCAAGTCCTATTTCAGTAGGGCAATTCATTTGTCTATACTTATAGACATTCCGAGCGAACTGTCTCTGACACTAGTGTCACTTGTGTTGTGTTTGTACTTATTTTGGCTTTCGATTTTGCAATAGGGAATATGCACTGATTTTTTTTATATTTTTTTATGATAGCTTATATCGTTTTATTACTGTTAAATAATATTCACCACCAAAAATGTGAATTGTAGTATATTTTTATTTTTTTTAAAATTTCATACTTTTTCAGGCGTTTTAAACGCCCGCCATTATGGCGCGTTTGACGCGTGACGTCGAAGTCATGACAACTAAACAACAAATGTAACCTACAAATGGTTGAATTCTTGTTCAGTTGATTTTGCTTGGATTTTGCAATCACCATCAATCAACAATGATATTAAATACAATTTCAAAATTTCACAGTCGTCACGAACAGAACAAGCGCTTTTGACAGTGACATACACATTGACTTTGACGTCACACTAGACTGACGCCATTGGTCAAATCGTCTGACCAATAACGCTCCGTTTCAACCGCTTTGAATTTCCTACATTTTTTTTGCACTTTTCAAGAATTATTTTCACATCGAAAAATAAATAAAATTAGGAAATATTGATAGATACGTAATGAGGATTCAAAATAGAACCTAAAAAAAATATTTTCCAAAATAAATCAATACTAACACGGGCGTCCCGCTGATTTTTTAAACTGGACAGCACCGGTACTCCACCCACCCTGTTTGCTTCACGCAACACATAAGTAACTCATCGTTTGCTCCCACAACACATTAAATTAACTTGCTGCAACCGATTTCGACGGTGCAGCAAGATGTGAAAAAATCGCAAAACTACATGGTACTAGGACACTATGGCCCACCGGATCCGAAAAAAAATGAATGATCTCCTCGAAAGAGTCGAATCAACCGTCCTGTCACCAATCTATCCGATCATGGGAAACGTCAATACTCGCGTTTCGTACTTAACCATAACAAATGACAAAACGCTATTAAGAAATCAATTTAGAATAAAAAGTAGTTACTAGAACAAACGGCCGGAAGAGTGGACAAAATCGACAATCATTCCTCTTCACAAAAAAGGTGCGACAAGAAGATGCGAAAATTACCGCACACTTGCACTGATCTCCCATGCTAGCAAAATCCTGCTCCATATCATTAACAGGCGCATCCGTCACTATCTGGACTGGCAAATCCCGCAAGAGCAGGCGGGCTTTGTGAAGGGCAAGGGCACCCGGGAGCAAATACTAAATGTCAGGCAAATAGTCGAGAAAAGCTACGAATTCGACATCCCGGTCATAATGTGCTTTGTCGACTACAGCAAGGCGTTCGACTGCGTCAACTGGAATTGTTTGTGGAAGGTACTTCTGGAGCTGGGCGTGCCTCAACACCTAACTGCACTACTCCAGTCGCTGTACTACAACAGCCAGGGAGTGGTCAGGGTGGACAGGACAACCTCAGGAACGTTCAAGTTCCGTTTTGAGAAAGGAGTTCGACAGGGCTGCATTCTCTCTCCCATTCTGTTCAACATTTACGGTGAATACATCATGAGACGCACCTGCGACCAGTGGGACGGCGGTATCACTATTGGCGGCCGCAAAATCTCCAACCTGCGATACGCGGATGATACCACTCTACTGGCTGCAAACGAGAACGAACTGATTACGCTACTGAGCAGGATGGAGAGGGTCAGCATGGAGATGGGTTTATCCATAAACAGGTCCAAGACGAAGATAATGGTAGTCGACAGATCTGGTAGGCTGGAGCTCAGTGGCACTATCGACTTAGAAGTATTGGACAATCTCGTTTACCTGGGCTCAAGCATCTCCAACAAGGGGTCCTGTGAGGCCGAAATTCGAAGGAGGATCGGCATGGCCAAAAACGCCATGACGCAGCTGCAGAAAATATGGAAGGACAGAAACATCTCCCGAAACACCAAGATGAATCTTGTACGCACCCTGTTGTTCTCCATATTTCTTTACGGCGCTGAAACATGGACCATGAAAAAGGCCGACCGAAACCGCATAGACGCCTTCGAGATGTGGTGCTGGAGGAAAATGCTGAACATCCACTGGACAGCCCACCGTACCAACGTGTCTATATTGCGGGAGCTTAAGGTCCAGACCAGGCTATCCACGACATGCCTACGCAGGGTATTGGAGTACTTCGGCCACATTGCCAGAAAGGAAAACGACAACCTGGAGAAACTTGTGGTTACAGGCAAGGTCGAAGGGAAACGACCCAGAGGGAGAAGCCCGACACGTTGGACCGACCAGATCCGCACCACAATCGAATCCACACTCCACGACGCTTTCCACACCGCCGCAGATCGGCATCAATGGCGGTCAATAATAAAACGCAAGATGCTTCATAAAAGAGGTCACGACCCCCAGTAACTGGGGTATCGACTCAAGAAGAAGAAGAGACTAGAACAAACAAGCAGTATTTGTGAAGTTAACACAAAATAGAAAATACACTTAAGTAATTATTTGAATTTCTATAATTTAAGTCTTATTAAATCTAACTATTGATGAAATTAAACGTTAAACGTTTGTCAAAAATTCCGCTAGATGGCGTCGAGGGATGGCGCTAACAGTATTGTAAGTTGCGTTTTAGTTCAAAGCAATAAAAGTTCTAAACACTTAAAAAATGCAACGTTATAAAATATACCTTTTTATTACTCATACTCTGAAAGTATGTCTGAAGTTGCCTGAGGAGCGGGATGAAAGTAATACTTTTAATCCCTAGGGAGAATCATTTTCAACTGACAGCAGTCAAATTATTTAAAAAAAAAACTAGTTCTTTTTCACATATCTATTGAACCATTTTTTTTTTTTTTTATTAGCGTGGGGAAATCCTCATGGATACCACGTCGCTCGGGGGAACGACGAGGTTATGTCGGACTTCTACCGACTAAAACCCCACGGTACCTCAACACTTCAGCGGCGAGGCGGGGTCCCTAAAAAGTTTCACAACGCCCCGCCGCCAGTGTTTCCCCGTATTGGGGCCCCCTCCAGCCGACCCCCCAATGAAGGGGGGAGGCCACGGAAGTACCTGGAGCACGCAAGTACTTCCGCCGTCGGGGTGAAAGCCGTGCATTGCGGGCAAAAGCACCCCCGTACTCAAGCCCGCTGGCTCCCACCGTACGCGGACCCTACTAGGTCCGCAACCACGATCCACCTAAAAGGTGGATCCGCTGCCACATCTGGCGGTGCGGCCCCGCCGAGCCGCAGTGCACAGGGGGGGCCAGCCGCGGATCACTGACCCCCTCCAAACGGTTGTGCACCGCGGCTCCCACCTCGCGCCCTAAGGCGCTGCGCCCGTGGGCGCCCCTTTGGGCGGGCAGTGGTAGCACCATACCACCACCACGCCCGGCGGCAGGCAATGGGTGGGTGGGAAGTCCACCGCATTGCCATGCCTGAGCCCTCTTAGCTTCCCGGTGGTTCCACCTACCACCAGTACTAAGCCCCTCCGCCACGACAAGGCGAAGGCTCATGGGGGGATATCTATTGAACCATGTTCCAACTTTCTATACAGCCACAATGTAAAATTGAAATAACTTAAAGTTAAGTATTGATTAAAAAATAAATATTTTTTAAATAACTTTATTATAATTTAGTTTCAACAATTTCTGTAAAATAACTTAGATTTGGGAAAAATATTTACCATTTTTCCAATGATGAAAATAAAAAATAATGGCTGAATAGCTGGCCGGCCACAGGAAAAAAAACAAACAAAATAGGCGGGAAAGCGGCAATTCGATCTTTATTTATTTTTTCGATTTGAAGACTTTTGTCTATACGTATAGCAGAGATTTGTACCTATAAAATGAGTTCATCTGATTCTGATATGAATTTATCGCCTGATTTTATAAGAGAAGAGGCTAAAGCGGTAGTGGAAAATAAAATTTACTCATTTCTTCTTTAGCTAATTCATGTTTTTATTTTTACTTTCCTTGTATTTGTAATGAAAAGCACAGTGTTTACCTCGGGTTAAAGACTTATTTAGTCCCTCGAACTATTGGCGCCCTCACTTGGTTCCGGGCGCCAAACCCCGTCTCGGGACTAAATAAGTTACTTTCACCCTTAGGGTAACAATGTACTATTTCACTTCTCATGCTCTAACAGTACGCCAATATAGCCCTACGAAGCGGGGCTAAAGTGACCACTTTAATTCCTAGGGAGTAAAAAGTAATTAGTTTTTTAATTACCTTCATGTGACAAAGACAAACTCCATACATATTTGGGACATCTCATTCGTGGCTTTCTTGTGTATTTGGCATTGCTTGACCCCTCGTCAGTCGATGCACCAGATGCGATACATTGTATTGTTGCTTGTATAGTGTCTACTATATCGACTGGCGACTAGCGGGCTGTAATATTGAGTACGATTATGTATTTATTTTGCTCAAGTATTGATGGTATGTTACGGTTGCCTACAGCCGAAGTGACAGAAAGCGCCGCGGAGAAGGACGGCAGCGTCCAGCTCACGCTCAAGGACGGCGGCACGGTCCGCGCGGACCTGGTGGTGGAGTGCGTGGGCAGCCGCGTGGACGAGCGCCTGGCGCGCGCGTCGGGGCTGGAGCTGGACGCGGCGCGCGGCGGGCTGGCGGTCAACGCGGAGCTGAGCGCGCGCGCCGGCGTGTGGGCGGCCGGCGACGCCGCCAGCTTCCACGACGTGGCGCTGGGCCGGCGCCGCGTGGAGCACCACGACCACGCCGTGCTGTCGGGGCGCCTCGCGGGCGAGAACATGGCCGGCGTGGCGCCCGTGCGCCACTACACGCACCAGAGCATGTTCTGGAGCGACCTGGGCCCGGACCTGGGCTATGAGGTGAGTGGTGATGACCACAGACCTGGATTGAACTAGATGACGTACGTGAGTTTAGAAATTACCCTGTGAGGGTTTTTAGAATCACACGGCCTGTTGTCGGACAGGCAAATTGGTTTTAGAAACATGAAGTCGACAGAAGATGCTGTTAAGATGTTAACAGACCTTGCTTCCTTGTATCTCGATAGTGGACATCACTGTGTAGCGGTGTTCCTTGATCTAGCCAAAGCATTCGATACAGTATCGACCCCTATCCTTATCGAGAAACTTGAAGAAATGGGAGTTCGGGGCGCTGCTCTGGACTAGTTGAGGTGCTACCTCTCTGATAGAGGACAATTGGTGCAATTAGATGAGCATGAGAGTGATAGGCTTCCTTTCTACATCAGCGACATACATGAGCTCAATATACCTGACACCGAACTGGTTTGTTACGCAGACGATACTGCAGTCCTTTTCGAAGGTAGTGATTGGGAAAGTGCTCGCTTGAATGAGATATCTGTTTTGTTAAAGCATAATCTACTCACGCTCAACACCAAGAAAACACAATATCACACTACATAAAATCTACATAAAACTGCTGCATCAAGTCCGACAACATCTTATTTGCGTGTACACACCTGTTCTTCGTCTTCATGTAACTGCTATTTCCTACAGCGAACCATAAATATTAAATATTAGTATAACCCTGGATGAGCGTCTGACTTTCCAATTGCATATTAATAATCTGGCAAATAGATGAGGATATTAAGAAATTCTGCTAGCCCCAATTCACTACAAACAGTTTATTATGCTTTATGCCAATCTACTATATCATATTGCATAGGGGTTAGGGGTGGAGCGGCATAATCTTTTTTGGAAGACCTTGAAAGGGCTTAACGTGCAATTCTGAAGGTAATGCTAAGGAAACCTTATAGATACCCGTCAAATAATCTATATGATGAAATGAAGGTGCTTCGTGTTAGACAATTGTACGTTGTTAGGGCCTGTTTGTCTGCTCATAAGTCAGCAAATAAATTTAAAAATTATTTAAATATAGCAGGAAAACGAATCTATAAGTTACCATTGCCCACTATAAAGACTAGTTTTGCTAAAAGATTCCCCCGTTATGCGCCGAAATGCGCCAGACAACACACCTCTTGTCATGGTCTCGAAGTAGGAATAAATATCCCACTAGTACGAGGTAGGTACCAGACAAGGAATTAAGCCAGGGGCGTCTCCCAGCACACCCAGACCCGAGTCGATTCAGAAAAGATCGTTTCCTGAATTGACCCGACCGGGAATCGAACCCGAGACACTACGGAATTCGAGGCGAGAAACCGTGCTACAGCGCACTACGCCAATCGTGCCGTCAATCGTCAATTTGATCTATGAACTCGTCAAGACATGTAAGCCGAGATAGTGGAAACGTTTCCTTTCATCACAAAATGAGTTCATTCTTAAATTGTTGCTAATTAATTTTAAAATAATTTATGTTAGTTGTGGTTTTACTATGAAGAAGTACTAACTTACTGTGAACCGGATAAATCCTAATACATTGCCGGAGTTATTTTTTGTCACACACAAATAAGCATGCAAAATTGAGAGACAGCGTTCCTGTCCTTAAGAAACAAAATAATTATGAAAAAAGCTTCAATGTGTAGCCAACTTAGGTCCCTGTCTTAGCATTTGCTGGTTTTCTGTGGCTGGGTGATGATAATTAGTATTTGATACTAATAGTACTAATTTTGCTTAGTATAAGGTTAATTTACTTTAGTGTAAGTAGTCCTTGATATTTATTATTGCGATAAATGTTCCAGGCCATCGGCATAGTGGACTCGAGCCTGCAGACAGTGGGCGTGTTCTCGGCGGACGCGGTGACGGACGTGGCGGAGACGCACGCGGACGCGGCGGAGACGCGCGTGGACGCGGCGGAGACGCGCGCGGACGCGGCGGTCGCGGGCGAGGCGACCGCGGCGCTGGTGCGAGCGGAAACAAAAGGTTTGCAACTATTTACACATTCTAATAGAAATAGTTCAGCAAAATACACGAAGCACGTTTGAAGTAGGCGAACTACGTGCTAAATTAGTGCATTAAATTTTTTTAAGGAGGCCTTAGCGCAGCAGCGAGACATTTGAAATGTAGAGTATGATTTTTTTTAATAATTTTTAATTATAAAATACCCACGTAATGATGTTATGCTTACGTAATTATGTTATGTGCGTTTTTTGTCTATTTCTTAGTATAAGCTTTTGAAACATGGTTGAATTAAAGTAAATGATCGTAACTTGAACTCATTATAGAACTACTTAGAACTTAGTATAACTATAGTATATAGATATAATTCTAAGTCGGTACATTAGGGTAGGTATATAGCCTAGAGCTTTTGCTAGAGTGTTAACGTTTTTACGAAAGGTACAATACAGGTTAATGCTCAGTTTTATGAAAATATTTCAATGTAATAAATATATTTAATTATTTATTTATTAAAAAAATCGTACAATGTCACATTTGTAATGTAACATTTTTCTTGGTTTTTAAAATCAAGTTGTAACAAACTACAGAGTATCATGTTCGCAATGTGGGCCGAGGAGATTCAAAATGACGAATGCTCGATGTTCTGATAAAGTGTAAGTGTTAGGATAAAAAACATTACACTAAACAGATCTATATTGCAAGAACTAGTTCATGAATGTTATTTCGTCAGAATAAGTGATGGTTAAATTGTGTTCCTAAGTAGTCTGAAAAGGCTGTAGGCATGTTTTGTAGTTCGTTACTCCTGCATTTCCTATTTTATTGATACATTGATTGATAATAATATGTAATGAACGATAAGGTAGTATAGATATGAAGAGTTTTTTATCGGGATAGAACGTAATTATTAATAATGTTTTAAAATGTAATCTGCAAACGAGGCTAATCGGAAATGAATAACTATGCGCTATTGCGGGTTTTCATGTATGTATATGTTTGTTACTGTTTCAGCTGGTGTTTTCACACTTATACTTTTAATATTGTGATCTCGTTTGTGACGTGTAATCCTGTATTATTGGCGTGCTGTTGCAGCGTCCGCGGGCGCGCGCGGCGACGCGGCAGCCGCGCGCGGGGACGCGGCGGCCGCGCGCGGGGACGCGGCGGCCGCGCGGCGCTTCGCGCGCGGCGTGGTGCTGTACGTGCGCGAGCGCCGCGTGGTGGGCGTGCTGCTGTGGAACCTCTTCAACCGGATGCACGTCGCGCGCCAGGTAGCGATACTATGCGTCTGTCCCTAGCCTTGCGAGCGCCGGCGCGCGTGCCAGACGCCGCTCCGAAGCCTACCGAGCACCGACCCGCAGTCCCCTGTTTCGGTTTCCGCGTTATCGGACATCTGAAGGCCTCCCTGATGGTTCAGTTGGTCTTTCAGCTGCACTTCTGGTAACTTGCATAAACCACAACATAGTCAAACGTTTGTGTGTGTAGATAATATGTATTACATTTGCAATATTTTTTTTCGCAAGTTAAAAATTTTTGATAGATAACACAACGCTATCTTGATGGGTAAAAAACATTGGATGAATTAGACTAATAAGCGTAGATTCTGGTAGCCTTATGGTTGGAACAATTGTTCGGTTTGCGGAAGATGCAGGTTCGAGTATGGCTTATTTCTTGTTTTTTTTTTTGCATTTCTTATACTATCATCATTTTAAAACAATTCGCTCTAAACCTACGAATATTATTCTGCATCAAAAATGCCATGTATCATTGCGAGGCCGGAGCCCGAGCTGCGTATATGAGATTGCTCGAGGGGAAAAGGCCGTGGAGGACCAAGCCCGAAGCGGCCAAAGCTTTTGTCTTAACTATCGAGCTATAAGTTATTATGAGAAATGTTATATTACTAATAGATATGATAAACGGTTTCAGGTGCTGGCACAGGGCGAGTTCGAGGACTTGTTCGAGGTGGCAAAGCTGTTCTCACTGCACGAGGACGAATGAGCGCTGCCGGCCGAAGTAGTTTACGATTGTACATATTAAAACACACATTCACAGCCAAAACTGCGTTTAAATGAAATGATCCCTTTAAGTTCGTCCATAAAAATTTTACTTCATTAAGGCACTGTGGCGCGGGGGAGGACGCCGAGGGCGCGCCCGACGTGTGCCCGGGAGTAGGTTAGGTTAGGTCACTCAACCTAACTCCCTAGGGGAGCCACGGGCGCCCGGGAGTAGGTTAGGTTAGGTCACTCAACCTAACTCCCTAGGGGAGCCACGGGCGCCCGGGAGTAGGTTAGGTTAGGTCACTCAACCTAACTCCCTAGGGGAGCCACGGGCGCCCGGGAGTAGGTTAGGTTAGGTCACTCAACCTAACTCCCTAGGGGAGCCACGGGCGCCCGGGAGTAGGTTAGGTTAGGTCACTCAACCTAACTCCCTAGGGGAGCCACGGGCGCCCGGGAGTAGGTTAGGTTAGGTCACTCAACCTAACTCCCTAGGGGAGCCACGGGCGCCCGGGAGTAGGTTAGGTTAGGTCACTCAACCTAACTCCCTAGGGGAGCCACGGGCGCCCGGGAGTAGGTTAGGTTAGGTCACTCAACCTAACTCCCTAGGGGAGCCACGGGCGCCCGGGAGTAGGTTAGGTTAGGTCACTCAACCTAACTCCCTAGGGGAGCCACGGGCGCCCGGGAGTAGGTTAGGTTAGGTCACTCAACCTAACTCCCTAGGGGAGCCACGGGCGCCCGGGAGTAGGTTAGGTTAGGTCACTCAACCTAACTCCCTAGGGGAGCCACGGGCGCCCGGGAGTAGGTTAGGTTAGGTCACTCAACCTAACTCCCTAGGGGAGCCACGGGCGCCCGGGAGTAGGTTAGGTTAGGTCACTCAACCTAACTCCCTAGGGGAGCCACGGGCGCCCGGGAGTAGGTTAGGTTAGGTCACTCAACCTAACTCCCTAGGGGAGCCACGGGCGCCCGGGAGTAGGTTAGGTTAGGTCACTCAACCTAACTCCCTAGGGGAGCCACGGGCGCCCGGGAGTAGGTTAGGTTAGGTCACTCAACCTAACTCCCTAGGGGAGCCACGGGCGCCCGGGAGTAGGTTAGGTTAGGTCACTCAACCTAACTCCCTAGGGGAGCCACGGGCGCCCGGGAGTAGGTTAGGTTAGGTCACTCAACCTAACTCCCTAGGGGAGCCACGGGCGCCCGGGAGTAGGTTAGGTTAGGTCACTCAACCTAACTCCCTAGGGGAGCCACGGGCGCCCGGGAGTAGGTTAGGTTAGGTCACTCAACCTAACTCCCTAGGGGAGCCACGGGCGCCCGGGAGTAGGTTAGGTTAGGTCACTCAACCTAACTCCCTAGGGGAGCCACGGGCGCCCGGGAGTAGGTTAGGTTAGGTCACTCAACCTAACTCCCTAGGGGAGCCACGGGCGCCCGGGAGTAGGTTAGGTTAGGTCACTCAACCTAACTCCCTAGGGAGCCACGGGCGCCCGGGAGTAGGTTAGGTTAGGTCACTCAACCTAACTCCCTAGGGGAGCCACGGGCGCCCGGGAGTAGGTTAGGTTAGGTCACTCAACCTAACTCCCTAGGGGAGCCACGGGCGCCCGGGAGTAGGTTAGGTTAGGTCACTCAACCTAACTCCCTAGGGGAGCCACGGGCGCCCGGGAGTAGGTTAGGTTAGGTCACTCAACCTAACTCCCTAGGGGAGCCACGGGCGCCCGGGAGTAGGTTAGGTTAGGTCACTCAACCTAACTCCCTAGGGGAGCCACGGGCGCCCGGGAGTAGGTTAGGTTAGGTCACTCAACCTAACTCCCTAGGGGAGCCACGGGCGCCCGGGAGTAGGTTAGGTTAGGTCACTCAACCTAACTCCCTAGGGGAGCCACGGGCGCCCGGGAGTAGGTTAGGTTAGGTCACTCAACCTAACTCCCTAGGGGAGCCACGGGCGCCCGGGAGTAGGTTAGGTTAGGTCACTCAACCTAACTCCCTAGGGGAGCCACGGGCGCCCGGGAGTAGGTTAGGTTAGGTCACTCAACCTAACTCCCTAGGGGAGCCACGGGCGCCCGGGAGTAGGTTAGGTTAGGTCACTCAACCTAACTCCCTAGGGGAGCCACGGGCGCCCGGGAGTAGGTTAGGTTAGGTCACTCAACCTAACTCCCTAGGGGAGCCACGGGCGCCCGGGAGTAGGTTAGGTTAGGTCACTCAACCTAACTCCCTAGGGGAGCCACGGGCGCCCGGGAGTAGGTTAGGTTAGGTCACTCAACCTAACTCCCTAGGGGAGCCACGGGCGCCCGGGAGTAGGTTAGGTTAGGTCACTCAACCTAACTCCCTAGGGGAGCCACGGGCGCCCGGGAGTAGGTTAGGTTAGGTCACTCAACCTAACTCCCTAGGGGAGCCACGGGCGCCCGGGAGTAGGTTAGGTTAGGTCACTCAACCTAACTCCCTAGGGGAGCCACGGGCGCCCGGGAGTAGGTTAGGTTAGGTCACTCAACCTAACTCCCTAGGGGAGCCACGGGCGCCCGGGAGTAGGTTAGGTTAGGTCACTCAACCTAACTCCCTAGGGGAGCCACGGGCGCCCGGGAGTAGGTTAGGTTAGGTCACTCAACCTAACTCCCTAGGGGAGCCACGGGCGCCCGGGAGTAGGTTAGGTTAGGTCACTCAACCTAACTCCCTAGGGGAGCCACGGGCGCCCGGGAGTAGGTTAGGTTAGGTCACTCAACCTAACTCCCTAGGGGAGCCACGGGCGCCCGGGAGTAGGTTAGGTTAGGTCACTCAACCTAACTCCCTAGGGGAGCCACGGGCGCCCGGGAGTAGGTTAGGTTAGGTCACTCAACCTAACTCCCTAGGGGAGCCACGGGCGCCCGGGAGTAGGTTAGGTTAGGTCACTCAACCTAACTCCCTAGGGGAGCCACGGGCGCCCGGGAGTAGGTTAGGTTAGGTCACTCAACCTAACTCCCTAGGGGAGCCACGGGCGCCCGGGAGTAGGTTAGGTTAGGTCACTCAACCTAACTCCCTAGGGGAGCCACGGGCGCCCGGGAGTAGGTTAGGTTAGGTCACTCAACCTAACTCCCTAGGGGAGCCACGGGCGCCCGGGAGTAGGTTAGGTTAGGTCACTCAACCTAACTCCCTAGGGGAGCCACGGGCGCCCGGGAGTAGGTTAGGTTAGGTCACTCAACCTAACTCCCTAGGGGAGCCACGGGCGCCCGGGAGTAGGTTAGGTTAGGTCACTCAACCTAA